>JAWIIG010000053.1:0-1258338 GCA_033557465.1 Ichthyophis bannanicus
TTTGTGCTGCCTCTCCCGGCTTTTTTAAAGTGTCCCGGCCTGGTGCACAGACATAAGATTACATTTGCACAGAGATCAAGGTGTCACCTCTGTTGTGGAGCATTTCTCAGGACCAGAATCCTGCATTGGTCAAAGGGCCTAATCAAATGCAATGGGAACCACTGCTTAATAACATGCCGGCAGCCCCATCTGGAGTTCCATGCTTTCGACCCTGCTTCTTTTCTTGCCGACATAACAAAAAAAAGGAAAGAGAATGGAACACTACTTCCCGCCAGGCCTTCCCATTGCATCCGTTGATTGCACTGATATGATGGTGCACTTGGCAGGAGCCCAGCCTAATAAAGGTGAGCAGGATCCTAGCCCAATAACGGGGAACAGGAGCAATTGCGCAGTCTCCTCTTTTGATTGGCCACAAAGCTCCCCATTCACCTACCTTGTGGCACCATAGTCCCCAGTGACGGAGGATGGGGGAGCCAACGTTAGAGGCTGGCCACCTTGGCTCTTCTGGTCAGCTGCCGGCAGTCGATTGACCCTTGCTGGAGATAGCACAGCATTCGCCCCAGTACCCCCAAGTATTCCTACTGGTGCTCACTTCTGTTATGCGCACAATGGAACCTAGTGAGCTTGTCCTCTATGGTGCCAGTCTGCGCTGCGTGAATGCCATTGAGGTGGCAAAAGTTCCTCACATCCCCCTTTCCCCAAAGAGGCTATATCGCTGACCATGGTCTGCTCGATGCAGGCAATCAGTATTTTCAGCAAGGCTCCTTCCGCCACATTTTCCACAGTCCTTGGTTTTTCTCCAGTTTCATCACCTCATACAGGGGAAGACCTGTATGCTGCCACAGCCCCCTCCCTCCCATGGGCAAGCTGCCATGGGCCGCTTCAATCTTTGAGAGTCCCCCTCCCACATGGAAGATATGGGAACAATGGTCCTGGCCTTACCATTCCCTACAATGGCCACCAGGGGGGCACCCTCACTCACACAGAAATCCAAAATGCTTCAGCCGTCAAGGAGTGCCACCAGCTTGACCCAACCCAACATCCAAGCAGAAGATATGTTGGACTCGCACTGCAAGGGGTCCTTAGACCACTAACATGCTACCTAAATCTGGCCAGACAGTGCCCACAGCATCTACTCAATGAAGGTTTTCAACAACAAGCCCCCAGCCCATCGGTGATCTGGATCACTAGGGACCACTGCACCCTTACAGCCATATATAGTTTGTGTGCCACTGCCTAGTAGCCCCCACAAAACAACTCATCCTACTTCCCAGCCCAGGCATGGATAAGTACCCACCCTCCAGACAGGATCCCTCATCTCCCTCTTTCTCATTGTCCGCCACTAAGGCTGAGAATGCCAAATGTTGCAGACACACAATTCTTCCCCGACTTCTAGCATCATGTGAGTAATGGGAAGCTGTTTCCCAGGTCAACTAAGAAACAAAGGTTATGAGGAGGAAAGTATTTTGATATCTTCAAACTGTTGGAGGCAGATGGGAGGGGGGGGAGGGACAGCGGCAACCCCAAGAAGAGAGCCCAAATTGATGATCTGTACCCAGTGGATTTGCCCTATTCCACCCAACATAACAGCTCAGATCCTTGTTCATATGCCTGGATGGATCAGCATTACCCTCCAGAAAGAACCTCACACAACTGAGTCCTATATTACTGGCCTACCTACACACTATCACATCAGCGTATGGAGGAATATTAGCAGCAAAGTGGACGCTGGTTGCTCCTTCATAATTGAACACTTCTGGTACAAAAAATGTGATGAGCTAAACCATGTAAGGCTGGAGTGGCTGGACGCATGGTTGGAATATGATTTGCAGAGGAATGTCTTCAAAAATATGGCCATCTCTCGACAATCAAGCTAAGCTCGCATCCCTGCCATTTGACATAACGTGTATAGGCACAACCACTGGACCCCAAGCTTTACATGACAGCAGCCAACATACAAGGTCTATATCCCAGCACATTGTATAGTTTTGCAAACTCATTGGATTTTCCTTCTTTTTTGCCCAGTTAGCTGGTGTGGAGTCAATCCTTCTGACAGGTTTCCTGTTAAGTAACCCCTACTGAGAAATTAGGCTAGGAGTGCCACACCGACAAACTGATAAAAGGAAGCTGATGACCCATGAGATGCGTTGACATCTAGATTGTGTTTGGTTAAGCCCACATGTTCCAATGAATATTGAGGCATGCCTATTCCTAAAGCTGCATTCACCGTGGCAGTTTTTGGGGCCTTCAGAATCCGCGAACTAGTGGCTGTCTCAGCAAGGGGAAAACCACAACCCCCGGGATACTATCCAGATTTGCAATTCCTAGACATAGTACTGTCAGAGGGCCTCATGCACATCTGAATCCCAAGGGCAAAAAATGATCCCAAAAGAAAAAAGTGACAATTTATTATGCTCAAGCCTGGTACCTGCCCCATTGCTAACATCTACGATAATCTGGAGACTGGCCAACATGGTACCAACAGTGTCTTGTTTCACATTGATGGCACCCCATTATCGTGGGTATATTCAAAAATGTCACTGTGGGCTGACCACTTCAGCACCCATTCATTCCGAGTCGGGGCAAATGTGACAGCCAAGATGGGGCTACCTGTCCCGGCAATCAAAGTTTTGGGATGCTGGAGGTTCCAAACATATGCTTGGATATGCTGCAACCAAATTGACACACCTCATCATCTTCAATTCCATGGCACAGTCTGGCAGTGCCTACTAACTATCATTATATTGTTTGCAGAGCACTTAATCTGGATAATTGGAGATTCCTTCATCCACTGGGCAGCTGAAAGGGCATCCTCATGGCCGCTGAAACTTCATTTGGTATTGGCCAAGTGCAGAATGTATCTCAATTGGTTCAGACATCCTGGATGATCTGCCCCATGCCTGAAAAACAGCTTTGAACATACCCCCTTCCCCCCGCCCTTGATACCATAATCCTCCACCTTGGAGGGAAAAAAATTTGGAACCATAACCAGAAAACAGTTAATCAACTTCTTACCTCTTCTGGGCAGCCAGCCAGCCTGCCCAACACCCTCCTCATCTGGTCTGACCTCATATTGCACCTCAATTAGGCTAATACCCAACTTTGGAATAGAGAACTCAAAGATCACAGGCAGATCAGCCAGAGTATACTGTGCGCCAAGGGTTGGCAAATTCATCATAGATGTGAGCATCTTTCAATTCCTGGTCATTTTAGGAAAACCGCATCCATCTATGTGGTGTTGGCTGGACCTTTTCTCAAAGGCATACAAGCCGCTTTGGAGGCCATCCTCAAGGCTAACTCATAGTCTTGAGGCTCCTGCAGCCACCCAGGAGTGCTGGGGTGAGGATCTTTAAGTAGCGGACCCAGGAAAAACCAAGCCTCCCCTGAGTTCATATGGTTACCCAAGCCAGACTGCAGACATACAGCAAATCCTTGACAGAGGGGCAGAGCACCCTAGCTGGGAATAAGGCATGGTGCGCCCAGCAAGTCCCCTCAGGCAATGGCTGACTGGACAGGATTTCCACCCACACTTTCCACTGTTTGATTGCTATAATAAAACTGGCACCAATTTGACCACTGTAACTATATTGTCTGACCTTTTGTCTGTGTCTTCCATTACATCTTGGGATGAGTCAGATGGATATGCCAATTGCCTATGTTAATGACTTCTTGTGAGAATCCTAAGAGGAAGGTTCAAATCAATCCAACAACATTAAACATTTAAAATAAGATCATAAGACACTTTCAAACAGACCAAGAGGGCTTAACAAAGATCTGAGCTTACTATCATATTCTAAACCATATATTTTCCTGTGTTTGTCACCTTCTGATCACCCATCTATCTCCCCCACTGTTTCCACCCCTCTTCCCACATCCCCCCCCCCCCCGAGTCTGTCATTGGAATGTTTTTGTGATTCACTTACGTATTATGGTTATTATCATCTTTTGCGCATACTGTCCTGACTTGAAGGTTTTAAAATCTTCAAAAGCTAGTCCCAAAACATAGTTTTAGTCCATAAAAAGGTATCACCTTATTTTCTTTTTTGTTTCTCTTTACATTTCTCTTTTTTCCCTTCCTCACATGCACGGGTCCAGGGCAGAATCTGGTGAGAGGGCTCCAAAGCCTGTCTGCAAGCTGTGTGTTTTTCAGCTTGAGGGAGGCATGGAGCCCTGGACAATTGCCATGTTTCCGACGTCATGGGAGTCGGTGGGGTTTCCTACTAGCTACTTCCCCACCCTGGGTTTCACTCAGAGCCACTCTCCTGTATTACTTTTTTTTTTAAGTTATTTAAGTGAGCTCTGTTAGAGAGGAGTTATTTCTCCACCTCTATCAGAGTTGCCAAGTTACCCGGATCCAGGAGTGAGATTTTAAGCCTGTTCTGAATTTTTGGATAACCTCATTCTGATGCATTATGGGACCTGCCAGCAAGGATTCCAATGAGTAAAATCAGGGACAACAAATACCAGATTGCATTTTAACACTGCAAATTTAAAACCAGAACTTGGCCAAAAATCTCACTTCCTAGAACTGGATAACTTGTAACTTGGCCACTTGCTGTGTACTTTTATCTGTTAATGTCAGAGCTGCCAAGTTACCCAGCTCCAGGAGGGAGATTTTAGACTAGTCCTAGGTTTCAGACAGTCCTATTCTGATGCATTATGGGACTTGCAGCATTGATTTCAATGGATAGAATCAAGGATTATAAATACCCAGGGATTCTTTTGAGAAGGTTAATCAACACTTTTTTTTATTGCCTGCAAACATTGACCAATGTTCCTCATGTATTAATGAAAGATCCCTAAATATGGAGTACCGAACTCTTTCTTGCTAGGAAAAATACACTGCAAATACCACACTGCTTTTGTGATGTAAACTCAAAACCAGCACTGGCCAAAACATCTCTCTCTTGTAACTGGATAATTCGGTAGCTCTTTGGTGTATTTCCTCCCGCCTCCCTTGGAGTGTTACCTGACTCACATATTAGCTCAGGCTAACTAAATTTATACCTAGTTCTTACTGGAATGTAGAACTTGGTGCAAGAGGTAATAATGTACTCGATCCACTTGGCAATAATGATCATAAAGCAGGGCTAGCTCAAGGGTTTCTTCCGTACTAGGCAGGCCCATCATGCTGCTCTCCCCATTCCATGCTGTATGGTCTACCATGCTGCCACAGCCGTGTCACACCACACCCAGCCTCCAGCCTCTCAGCTGAGGGAGGTGGATGGGACGGCGATCCCTCATTGTTTCTTTGAAGTGGCAGCACAGCCACTGCTCCAGCACCGTGGCAGGCCTTAAAGCAGCTAAAGGTTAGGGCTCTTCAACTTGGAAGAAAGACGGCTGAGGGGAGATATGATAGAGGTCTATAAAATAATGAATGGAGTGGAACAGGTAAAGGTAGATCGGTTGTTTTACTCCTTCAAAAAGTAGAAAGACTAGGGGGACATGCAATGAAGCTACAATGGAAGCCATCCACCACCACGCTAGCAGCCTCGATCGGCAGCAGGGGAGCAGGACGAGGGATTCCGCTGCCACCCCCGCCACATAGGACCCATCAGAACCGCTCAGAACTGTAAAAAGGAGAGCATTGCTCAGGTGCGCCTGTGCTTAAGGGCCTCGCCCAAGGGCCCTTTGGCATGGCCCTTAGGCGTGGATCATAGGCAAAATCTAACCACAATTGCTTAGACCCAGGAACAAGCTCTTCACAACACAAACCTAACCATTCACCTAATCTTCAGCCGGACTCTCTGCTGCTATTCAGATACTTTTATCTGCTATTAAGGATGTTCCATCCGGCTTATCTCTGTAATAATCTAGCACCTAACTTATTTCATTTTTCTAGACTCATATCTGTTCTCTGCCAGCTTTATTTCTATCTGATTTCATACAACAGCAGTGTGGTTTACAACCCTTATACTAAGTCACAACTAATTTCAATAACCTCCACTAGACATTTGTTGTTACCATTCCCAATTCACTGCCCCAAGCATTCCCTTAGTGCTTCTCCCTCCCCTAATCCCCCAACATGGAGACCCTCAAGCCCTGGCACACAACCATGTGGACTCACCTCCTAATATTATCCATTCTCTCAGCCCTACTCTCTAATGCACTAGAAGTGAAATACAACACAATAAACCCAATCCAAATAATTCATTCACACAAACCCCGGCCCAGTTCCAATTTCTTATCCCATCCTCACTTATATCAAATACCGCGAAAATGCAGGCTTACAAAGATTATCACCATCCCCCTCTCCACCCATACAGCATCATTGGAACCCAACCATCCCCTACTGCTATGTGCACTCATCAACGTACGCTCGGCCAGAAACAAGATCCCTCTCATAGCAGACTTAATCACTGACCACAATCTCGATGTACTCTACCTCACAGAGACTTGGTTCCATGAAGCTGTTTCTGTTCTTATAAATCAGCTTTGTCCCCTTACTCATTCAATACATAACTGCAACAGGTCATCTAACCGAGGTGGTGGAGTCTCTGTAATCTCAAGGAAAGATCTAAACTTCACCACTATCGAATCAGCCTCCACCCCAGGTATGGATATTATCAAAGTCTCTAACAACACACTCTCAATGTGCCTCATATATAGAGCTCCCCAAACTGATACTCTTGCCCTTTCCACAATACTCGAGTCAGCTTGCACTCCCCATACCTCTTCACACCCTCTCATCATCCTAGGTAATCTTAACCTTTCCTCAACATCACAAAACAGGCTTCTTCCTTCTTAGAAGCCATGGAAACCTTACACTTCTCTCAGATCCTTAAATCCCCAACCCACAATAAAGGTAATATCCTTGACCTGATTTTTATTCACAAAAAATCTTAGCTAACACACAAATCTCACACTCCATCCACCCTGTACCATAGCCACTGATACTATTCTCATTTCCCTCCCACCACCAAAAAAACCCCCTTACCCACTACACCTCTGCCAACCCATAAATTCAAACAATTTGACATCAACATGTTCCTTAAACACATTACACCTCAACTAGAAACCCTTATCAACAGCAATTCTAACCTTGCATCTCAAATAGATGAATGAAACAAGATTATGACCTCTGCTGCCCAAGCATCTCCAAGGCCACCCCCACACAAACACTGTAAAAGAGCCCCCTGGTTCTCAACTTCCCTACACAAGACAAAGAAAGAACTTAGACTATTGGAACGCCTCTGGAAACACTCCCGTGACCCCTCCATCCATTCCAGCTACACAGAAAAGCTCTGCTCCTACTGCACCGAAACATTAAGATGGAAGAGAGAATACAATGAAAATGTAATCATGCATTCTATAAACAAACCCAGGGAACTATTCTCTACAGCTAAATCCCTATTAAAACGATCCATCAAAACAGGAGCTGGAGGTGATAATATCCAAACAGGCAATAGCAAACCACCTCTGCTCCAAAAACTGCCCATCTCCATCTCAAACAAGCCTCCATTATTTATTTATTTATTTATTTAACACTCATTTTTATACCGCATCTTCCAGAGATCAGTTGCGGTGTACAAATAACAACAATTAACAAATCGAAGTTTGTTTTACATAGAACATCTTAAATATACATAGAACGTCTTAAAGTATCATAAATTAAACAAACTTAAGTCTATGAAAATTAAACAGTGATTTTAAACTGGAACTGTGTTAAAACAATTAACTAACAGAATGTGGTGTCTACGTACATAATATAGTACATAACAGATACAACTATATACAAGAGGGAGGTATTAAGGCATAAGAGATTGGATAGTCTTTTCGTTTGCGCTATGTGTGTGGTCCATTTAGGTGGGAGGGTTGTGCTTTATGTGGTCAGTTACTTGTTTAGCCTTTATCTAAGTTGAGTGCAAGGTTTTCCATGGTATTATAGTGTTTGGTGAATAGATATGTTTTTAATTTTTTGCGGAATTCCATGATCTCTGTTAGAGATCGTAGATCCTCTGGTAGGGAATTCCAGATAGTGGGAGCTATATGAGAGAAGGCTCTATTATTGGTTAATTTATGTGCTTTTATGAAGTCCTTCGGAATCTTTAGTTTATTTAATTGTTCTTTTCTGTGGGTAGGCTTAGGTGTTTCTTTGCATATTAGATTACATAGTGTAGTCGGAGCCATGTCGTTTAATGCTTTGAATGAGGTAATTAATGTTTTGTATGTTATCCTACTCTGTATTGGTAACCAATGAAGGGATGCTAGTATTGGTGTTATGTGTTGGAGTGAGTTTATTTTTAGTATAATTCTTGCCGTTGCATTTTGGGCTAGTTGAATTCTTTTAATGTTCTGTTTTGAAATGCCCATAAGTATTAGGTTGGCAAAATCAAAATGAGGGGTTATGATAGCTTGTGTTATATTAATGAAATCTTGTACAAATACTAGCGGGCGTAGTTGTTTGAGAATTTTAAGTTTGAAATAGATTTTCTTTATGGTGTTTCTAATGTGGGTTTCCATTGTAAGGTGTGTATCTATTATAACACCTAGATATCTTAATTCATTTTATATTTAATTTTCTTGATCTTGTAGTGTTATATGGGTTGGGGGGATAAATGATTGATTTTTTGTTACTATTAGGACTTCGGTTTTAGCATGGTTTATGTGGAGGTTTTGAGTTTTTAGCCAAATTGTGATTTCGTTATAACAGTCTGAGAGGAGTTGTAACGGTAGGTTGGGGATAGTAAATGGAATGTACATCATAATATCGTCTGCATAGAGGTGATATTGTACTCCAAATTTTTTAAAGATATTGCAGACCGGTTTTATGTAAATGTTAAAAAGTAGGGCTGATAGTGCAGATCCTTGTGGTAAACCTATTTCTTGATTATATGTAGTTGAAGTTTGATTACCTATTCGTACATTTTGTGTTCTGTTGTTTAAATAGGAGGTGAACCATTTATGTACTGTAGAGTTTATTCCTATCTGTTTTAAGTTGCTGAGCATTATTGAGTGATGTACACTATCAAAGGCCTCTGATATGTCAATGAAGAGGAGGATGAATGCTTGTTTATGATTGTCGATTCCTCTTAGGAGAGTATCAATTAATACAGTAAGTAGTGTTTCTACTCCGTGGCGGGGCCGAAATCCATATTGTTGCTCGTCAAGTGGGTAAGATGTGTCTATGTATTCCTGTGTCTGTAATTGCACTACTTTTTCTATTATTTTGGCCAAAAATGGTATGCTAGAGATGGGCCTGTATGATACTGGGGATGTTTTATCTAATTTGCTATTTTTTAGTATTGGGCGTATTTGTGCGTGTTTGAGTGATTGTGGGAGGTAACCTTGGGTTAATGAGAGGTTGACTATTGGGAGAATGAATGATAGTAGAGTTGGCAGTGTTTTTATCCATGACACTGGGCATGGGTCTAAATATGAAGTTGTGGTATTGAGACCAGATATGATAGTTTTTAATGACGTACTTGAAATGGGGTAAAAGTCTGACCATTCGTCAATAGGCTGCTGAGAGGTGTTAATTGTATCTAATGACATTTGAGGTTTTTTCTATTTGTTTTGGTAGTGATTGGCTAGTGTTTGTACTGAGATGTCAGTGATTTCATTGCTAGAAGTTTGAGCGTTATTGGTAAGGTTTCTGACAAAAGAAAATAGCTCTCGAGGTCTGTTAAATGATTTTGATAAGGTTGCTGCGTAGTAGTTTTTCTTTGTACTATCTATTGCTTCTTTATATTTTATGAGATGGTTATTGTATATTTCCTTATGAATAGTCAACTTAGATTTTCGCCATTTAATTTCGTGTTTTCTTAGTTCTTTTTTCATTTGTTTTAGTGTGTTGTTGAACCATGGTGTACTGTTTGTTTTGGGGTGTATCCTTTGTTTATTTGTGTGGTTGCTTTTGGCTGCATTATTGATGGTTTCGTACCAGTTGTTGACAGCGTCATCTAGATCTGATGTGGATGGCAAGAGGTGGGGGATTGTAGAGTCGAGGAAATCCGTTTCATTAAACTTTTTAAATTTTGACGTGGGACCACTTAATGTATAGTTTTTGACATTAGTAGTATGATATGTGAGATTTATTTTGATAGTATAATGATCAGACCAGGGTGTCTCTGTGAGTGCTATGGAATTTGGGTTGATTAGTTTGAAGAGTGCATCGGGGAGAAAAATCAGGTCTAGTGTTCCTCCTTTTATATGTGTTGCGGTATTTATTATTTGATGATAATCTATATCTGATATAGCATCGAGAAATAATTTGGAGTTATGTGTTGATAGTGATGGGAGATTGAAATCACCTAGCATGATTACAGGGTTTTGTACAGTGGATGAGCTAAGGAGATCAATAAAGGAGTCTAGGCAATCTGCACTTTGGTCTGGAGGTCTATAAATTAAGCAGATTTTCATGAGGCCGATTTTTATCAATAATGTGTCTATGTTATTAGATATGTTTGATTGGATTGATTTGGCATTTAATATTTTTTTCGTCATCATTAGGACTCCTCCGCCTTTTTTGTTGGATCTATGTTTGTAAAAAAGGTCATAGTTTTCATTATCAAGTTGATTTAGGTAAACTGTGTCCGTTTCAGAAAGCCAAGTCTCTGTGACACATAAGATGTCTGGTTTAGAGTCTGTTATTAGATCATTAAATATGGGGAGTTATTTTTCATTGATCGTGCATTAATAAGGATGCATGATAGGGAGGATAAGTTTGAGGAAATTTCCTTGCAAATTTGAGGTGAATTTGTTTGTTTTATGTGTATTAGTCTATGGTAGTTTATCTTTGGATAGTTGTTTGGGTGAGTGTGTCCAATATGGTTGTCATATCGGGTATGATTGTGTATTATAGGGATGGTCATGTAATTTTTGCTGTTTAGACTTAGTGATAGGTTAATTATTATTATTGTCAATAGTATAAAGGTGTATGATATTCTTGGAAACATGATGTTGGAGTGTGTCATTTTCTGAATCTGGTTCAGAGGTATGTTAGCCAATGTATCTGATTCAGTGGCGTGTTGAGTAGTGTAGTGATGGCGTGGTAATAACTGATGTGATAATATAAATAAGTTACTGACAACAGTAGGAAGGACAGTTAATGACTAGTGTAGAGATGTAGATTGGCTTGCTCAGTAGAACAATCAGTTGTTACATATTAGAAGGTAGTAGTGGGGTGATATGGAGGCCACGTCAGTAGGTTAGATGTGAGTTACTGACAACAGTAATAAATTTAGTATGAAACACAGATAGCAGTGATATTTCAAATTGAGTTACTGACAACAGTAATAAATCTAGAGAGAGTCACAAGTGGCAGGAATATATCTAAGGTGAGTTATAGATAGCTGTAAAATATCTGAGACCTACTACTGACAACAGTAATAAATCTGAGTTGAATCACAGGTGGCAGGAGTATATCTTAAGAGAGCTACTGACAACAGTAATTAGGTCTGATGTAAATTAAAAGTAATATTTGAATTGCTATGAATGCTAAAACACAAGGCTAAATTCATACAGGATAATGTTAAGGCTTAAATGCATTAATATTGACAATAGTAGGGTGTTCCTCTATAAGTAATGCTGAGTACTGTGATCGATTTAAGCAGTATAATATTATTAGAGCATCTATGCAGAAAAGGATTTGAATTGTTACCAAGATTACTAAGGTTGCACAATAATGTATAATGTTTAGGATAGTCCGGCAAGATTTAGCTATTCAAGTTAAGTCTTTTATGAGCAACAATATTGGTTGAGTATACTTGCGGCAAGTTGATGGGGTGTCTAAACGGTGGTTCCCTTCGAGCTCAACTCTAAAGGAGCTCATTAGGAGTTTTAAGAGGAGTAAAGAAAGGGGGAGAAGGGCAAGGGGGGATACTAAGGAGGAGGGAGGGGTTGAGGGAGGAGAAGGGCTGAGAGGAGTGAGGACCTTATGTGCTACTGTTCTTGGGGTTGGTGTAATGTTCTCTAAATAAATGTGTTTTTAATTCTTTACAGAATGATTGCAGGTCTTTAGTTCCCCTTAGCGTCTCAGGGAGGGCTTTCCACTGCGAGGTTGCTATGTATGTAAATGCCCTATTGCTGGTGGATTGTTTGGTGTTGCATATTGTATGGGGTACTTTTAGAATGTTTTGGCTGGGAGTTCTTCTGAGTCTGTTGGATGGTTGTATTTGGATGAGTGTTGAGAGGTGGGAGGGTTCTAAGATATATACCAGTTTGAATGTGGTCATTATTTATTTATTTATTTAGACAGATTTGTATGCCACCTTATCCTTCAATCAAGGTGGTCACGTCACATCACAATTGGAGGGTTACATTTAACATTAGGTTACGTGTAAACATTTGGACAGTACACTTAACCCTCAATTGTACTATCTAAATACTGTTAACATTTAATAGAAGGGTATTTAATAACTTGGTATGATAAACTTGTGTGTATGGATAGGATGAGTGTGAGTTTAGTTGGCGGAGGAAGTAGTGTATCTGTTTAGGTAGGGGATGTTGCCTGCATGCTCATATGTTTCTATAAATAAGAATGTTTTGAGGTCTTTGCGGAAGTCTGTAAGGTCATCTTAGGCTCGTTGGGAGGAAGTTCCATAGTGTGAATGCCAGTAGTGATGGTGCTCCTTTTGAAGTTGTTTGTTTGGTTTTGTGATAGCTTGCAGGTGTGCCGATTATGTTGTTGTGATTGGTTATTCTTGGTCTATTGTCGATATCCCTTGTTATAACGTTTTGGAGTATGTCTGCTGAGAGATGGTGAATGATTTTGAAGATGATCATGAGTGTTTTATATTTAGCTCTTGCCATCATTGGGAGCCAGTGTAGTTCTTGTAGAACAGGAGTGATGTGCTCAGTCCTTGGAGTGTCTGTAATGATGCGTGCTGTGGTGTTTTGTACCATCTGTAATGGGTGGAGTGTCTGCTGAGGAAGGCCTTGATATAGTGAGTTTCCGTAATCACGCAGTGGTGTGCGGAAGTGGTCTTGACGGAGTATTGGTTTGATTTGTCTGATTGTCCTCAATCGTTGATAGGCTTTGTTTGCGGTTTTGGTGATGTGGGATTTCAGGTTCAGAGCTCTGTCTAGTGTGATGCCCAGATACTTAACTTCTTCTTTGACTACTATGTATTTGTCTAGGATGTTAATGATTTGTGGAGGTATGAAGGTGGGCTTCCTGGTGACGAACATTGCCTCAGTTTTATCGTAATTGACGGTTAAGTTGTTGGCTGTGAGCCAGTCATTCATGTCTTCGAGGCATTTGGTTATTGTTGTGGTGTTTAGTGCTAGTAGGTTGATTGGAGCATACACCATGATGTCGTCAGCATAAATGTGGTAGTGAAGATTGTGGTTCTTGATGATGTTGCATATGGGCTGTATGTAGATGTTAAAGAGCACCGATGATAGGGCTGAGCCTTGGGGTATTCCCTGCGTGACAGGGAATTGTATTGATTTCTTTTGGTCGCATTTGACTTGTTGCGTTCGCCCTTCCAGGTATGACATGAACCAGTTCAGGGTATTCTTGCATAGTCCTATCTGTTGTAAGCGTTGCAGTAGCTTGGTGTGGGACACAGTGTCGAAGGCTGCCGAGATGCCCATGAACACTAGCAGGAAGCCATTTTTTGTGTTGTCTATTCCTCTTAGGAGATTGTCGAAGAGGGAGGTGAGTAGTGTTTCCACGCAGTGTTGGGGCTTAAATCCATGCTGATGGATGTCCAGTGATGCATTTATGTCAGTATGGTCCTGAAGTTGCCTTTGCACTGCCTTTTCCATGATTTTAGCAAGGAATGACAGGCTGGAGATAGGACAGTATGATTTGGTTCGGAGGGGCTCAGATTGCCACTTTTAAGTATTGGTCATATCATTGCGTGCTTTAGTGGTTGCGGCATGTATCCTTGTTGGCGTGAATTTTTGACGATTTTTTGAATGTGTTGAGAGAGTTGGCTTTTTGTAGCTTTGAGCCACGACACTGGGCATGGGTCTGATGGTGAAGTTGTTGTGTTTAGTCCAGATATAATTTCTTCTATTTGCTGCTTTGTTGGTATGTTGAAGCTCTCCCATGTTTGATGTTGTTTTTTTTATCGTATAATCGTTCGTTTGTGGTGTAGTAGAGCATATTTGGTTGGTGTTTTTTAACAATGTAATCTGCATATTTTTGTGGGTCAAGATGGTGGGTACTTTGTTGCATGTCGTTCTTTGTGAGCTTTTGGACAATGCTAAAGAGTTCTCTTGGTCTCTTAATAGATTTCATGATGAGGTTGGTATGGTGTTGCTGTTTACGTTCATTTATTAGATTGTTATATTCCAGTTCCTTATCGTCACTCCAGTCCAGTCCCTTTACTTCTGGGTTACGCAACCCTTCCAGCAGCTTGGAGGCTGAGCCCAACCTTTTTGGGGGTGGAGCGGTATAAATACCCCTGGGACCACCCACCAACTCCAGTATTCTCAGCCTCCAAGCAGCTGGAGGGTTCCGTAAGCCTAGGGCTTACTGGAGTCCCCCTTTCTTTAAATTTTACTTTAATCTTACTTTAATTTTAATCTTAATTGAACTTAGGGTTAATTCTAAGCTCTTTTAATTCCTTTAATTTGAGTATTGAATTTTATTTGTCTCTGTATCTTTAAATTGTTCTCCTGCCTTCTCTCTCCCCCCCCCCCCCCCCCCCCCCCCCCCCGGGGACAGACGTCGGAGGAGAGTTTTTTTCACCGGCGGCAGTGAGGAGGACAAGTCAGGATCCTCTCGCGGCTGCTCTGGCTTACCCCGCATTTCCTCGGCAGAATCCTGTGCTGCTGTGCTGCCTCGCGCCGAAGCCCCCCGGTGGCTGAGCGCTGGAGGCACGCCGCGCCTAGCCTCCTCCGTTTGTCCCGCTCCTGAACGAAGGGACGCGGAGTTGAGCCCCGGAGCCGCGATCGCAGCAGGCCCGCGGAGATCGTTCGGCGGCAGCGGGAGGAAGCCGCCTCTGGCGCTGGAGGGTGTTCCCGGCCCTGGCTCTCCTCTTCCAGCGCCGCAAAGGCACAGCCGTTCTTTTCCCCGGGTCGAGCTCCACGTGGTTGAGGCCTACCACGTGTGGAGCCTACGGCCCGAGATTGCTGAATCGGCCCTCTGCACAGCTTCAGAAGAACTTCTAACCGCAAGTACAGAGTTTATGGTGGCAGGGGGGTTTGCTTGTGCATAATTTTTGGCACATATTCTTCAGATTGAAGCTAATTTTAATTTTAATTTATTTTAATTTTAAGTTAAGCTGTTTATTGTCATATTAGGAAAGCATTACAGGCTATTTGCTTTATCAGGGATTTGTTTTACTTCCTTGGTTTCGCCGCACACAAGAGAAGCCCCGGCTCTCTCTCTTTCCATGGCATCCAAGCCGCGGTGTCCTTCCTGTGGGACGCGCAGGGGCACCTCCGCAGAGTCAGGAATCTGCAGGAGCTGTGCCGCGGAGGCTGCATCAGTGGAACAGGAGATTAGCCTGGCCATGTTGCAGCCCTCCCAGGGATCAGGCAATTCTCTGGAAGGAGAAGGGGAGTCCCAGTTTCCTATCTCCACTCCGGCGGACCTACCTATGCCTCCTCAGCCTTTACCCTCCCCCCACGCCAGGGCGGGGAGGCCCGGAGAATTTTTCTCTCCTGACTTCATCCTCTTACTCCATAAGGCCTACTGCCTACGTAAGCAGGGCCGGGGGGCAGAAGAGGCTGTCCCGCCAGCAGAGGACAAATCAGCTAGTGCCCCCGGGGCTACCATTCAGGACGCCGGTATCCCTGCTAAGCGCCCACGTCTGGGCGGCGAAGAGCTCCTAGCATCCCTATCCCAGGGTACTCCGGAGGAGGATAGCTCAGTTAAAGACTTGGAGGAGGATGAAGAGGAGCTAGAAGAAGGAGAGATCCCGGAAGAAGATCAGTCACGGGTAGTCAGGGTCTTTCGCCGTGAGGAGCTCCCGGCGTTAATTAATGAGTCCCTAAAGGTCCTCAATGTGGCCTCAGACACGCCCTCACAGGAAGAAGAGTTGGAGGACCCCTTAATCCAGGCCTTCAGGAAATCCCAAAGGGTCTTCCCTATCCACAGGGTCGTGCGCCAGATGATCCAGGAAGAATGGGACCAGCCTGAATCAAGCTTAAGGGGAGTCAGGACCATGTCTCGGTTATACCCGCTCCCAGAAGCAGATAAAGAGCTGCTAAAATCTCCCAGAGTAGATGCAGCGGTATCAGCAGTTACCAAGAAGACCACGATACCAGTGGAGGGCAGTTCGGCCCTAAAGGACGCGCAAGACAGGAAGTTGGATACGCTCCTGAAACAAGCCTTTGATGTAAGCGCCATCGCCTTGCAGGCCTCCGTGTCAGGAGCTTGGGTGGCCCGGGCCTGTTTACGGTGGGCACAACAGCTCCAGTCAGAGGTCTCAACGGGCGAGTTGCATGCCAACTCGGCGAAGGTGGAGTCCGGAGCGGCTTACTTGGCGGACAGTCACTATGACCTCATCAGAAGCCTAGCCAAGAACATGGCCTCGGTCGTGGCAGCTAGACGGTACCTGTGACTACGAAATTGGGCAGCTGACGCGTCCTCGAAGTCACGCTTGAGCCGACTCCCCTTTAAGGGGAAACTCTTATTTGGAGAGGATCTGGAGAAAATAGTTAAGGACCTGGGTGAGTCAAAGGGAGGCAGGCTCCCGGAAGATAGACCGAAACAAGGGCGCCCTCCAGTCCCGGTGCGCTCCCAACCTAGGGACTCGCGGAGATTTCGTCCAGCCAGGTCAGGCTCCTTTCCCAGGGGCCGTTTTCCCTCAAAGGGACAAGGCTTCAGAGGTTTTCGGGGGGCAGGACGGGGTTTTGGGGCCTCCTCCTCCTTCTCGGGACCCAGAAAACAACAATGAGATGACGGGGGCCCAGGAGGAAGGACAGCCACTAGGCGGGCGCCTGAGGCTGTTCCTTCCCGCCTGGTCCCGTGTCACGTCCGACCAATGGGTCCTAGAGGTAATCAGAGAAGGCTATGCTCTCGAATTTTCAAAACAAATTCCTCCAGCGTTTGTTCAGTCGCCCTGCGGTTCCCCAGCAAAGGGGGCGGCAATAGAGGCAACTCTTGCCTGACTAATAGCTCTAGGGGCGGTGGTCCCAGTTCCACCAGACCAGTGCGGCTCTGGTCGATACTCGTTTTACTTCGTAGTGCCAAAAAAGGAAGATTCCTTCCGTCCGATCCTGGATCTAAAGCAGGTCAACCGTTGCCTCAGGGTACCACACTTCCGGATGGAAACCCTACGCTCGGTCATAGCGGCCGTAAGGGGAGGGGAGTTCCTTACGTCCCTCGACTTGACAGAGGCCTACCTTCATATTCCGGTCAGGAAATCCCATCAACAATTCCTGAGATTCGCAGTGCCAAGAGGCCACTTTCAGTTCCAGGCCCTACCCTTCGGACTAGCTACGGCCCCCAGGACATTCACCAAGGTGATGGTGGTAGTGGCGGCCTTCCTTCGGAAGGAGGGAATATTAGTGCACCCCTACTTGGACGACTGGCTGATCCGAGCAAAGTCACAAGAGGAAAGTCAGGCGGCAACGGCCAGAGTGGTTCAGGTTCTAGAAGAATTGGGGTGGATCATCAATCGCTTGAAGAGCAGGATGACTCCCTCACAGGACCTAGAGTACCTCGGGGCAAGATTCCACACTCTCAGGGGCAAGGTCTTCCTGTCACGATCAAGATCAAGAGAGCTGAGGCGACTAGTCACGCAGTTTCTCAACAGGCGAAGTCCCTCGGCTTGGCATTATCTTCAGCTTCTGGGAACTATGGCGGCGGCGATAGAGGTAGTCCCATGGGCCAGGGCACACATGCGTCCGCTTCAGCGGGCACTGTTACGTCGATGGTCTCCTCAGCATCATCCTCTGGCAACACAGTTACCTTGCGCCCCGAGGACCAAACAGTCCCTTCTCTGGTGGCGGTGTCCAAGCAATTTGGACCGCGGGATGCCCCTCGAACCTCATCTGTGGTTACTATTGACAACGGACGCCAGCCTGTCAGGCTGGGGAGCACACTGCGAGGACCAGTTCGTCCAGGGCCGCTGGTCACAGGTGGAGTCTCAGTGGCCCATCAACAGACTGGAACTGAGGGCCATCACGCTGGCGCTCAAGGCGTTCTCGGCCTTAGTTCAAGGAAAAGCTATACGCGTCCTTTCCGACAACGTCACGGCGGTGGCCTACATAAACCACCAGGGGGGCACCAGCAGTCCGGCCCTGGAGGAGGAGGCAGACGTCCTCTTCCGGTGGGCGGAGCACAATCTACTAGCTCTTTCAGCTCAGCACGTGGCGGGCGAGGACAACGTCATGGCCGACTTCCTCAGCAGATGCAAGATAGACCACGGGGAGTGGGAACTAGATCAGGAGATCTTCGAACAGATAGTGGCCCGCTGGGGGATCCCAGTCATGGACCTCATGGCGCGGTTCTCTACAGCCAAAGTAGACAGATTCTTCAGCCGAAGGAAGGAAAGAATGTCCGAGGGCTTGGATGCCCTGTCTCAAAGGTGGCCTCCCAAAGGGCTACTATATGTGTTCCCTCCGTGGGCTCTGATCGGAAAGGTGCTGCAGCGGGTGGAGTCTCACCAGGGGTTGGTAGTCCTCATAGCCCCGGATTGGCCTCGCCGCCCCTGGTATGCGGAGCTGGTGAGGTTGATCGCCGACCCCCCGTGGCGGCTCCCTTGCAAAAGGGACCTGCTGAGGCAAGGTCCGGTTCGCATGCCTCACGTGGATCGATTCTCGCTTACGGCCTGGCTATTGAGAGGGCGCGGTTCCTAAAACAAGGCTACTCAGGAGCAGTGATCTCGACACTGCTGAAGGCGAAGAAGCGCTCGACCTGTTTATCCTATGTAAGGGTCTGGCGCATTTTCGAAGCCTGGTGTGCAGAGCATCGACGGAAACCTCTCTCGGCCTCTGTCCCAGAGGTCCTGGAATTCTTACAAGCAGGTTTTGATAAGGGCCTGGCGCACAGCTCCCTACGGGTCCAGCTAGCGGCGATCGCTTGCTATAGAGGCAAGGTCCGGGGCAAACCCTTAGGAGAGCACCCGGACGTATCCAGGTTCCTGAGGGCAGTTAGTCGGCTACGTCCTCAGCGGAGGGTGGTCGTCCCCCCTTGGGACCTTAACCTAGTGCTGAATGCCATGGTCGGGGAGCCCTTTGAGCCAGTGAAGAGAGCTTCCTTAAAGGATTTGACCCTAAAGACAGTTTTCCTGGTAGCGATCTGCTCGGCCAGGAGGGTTTCAGAGCTCCAGGCGCTCTCCGCCCAGCCTCCTTTCCTGACCTTCCTAAAGGACAAGGTGGTCATGCGCACAGTGCCGTCCTTCTTACCCAAGGTTATCTCTCCTTTTCATGTGAACCAGACAGTCACCCTGCCGGCCTTCGCGGCCAAGGGGCAGGAGGGAAGGAATAACAAGCTGCGCCTGCTAGACGTCCAGAGAGTCTTGAAACGGTACCTAGCTCGCACGGCACCATTCCGGAAGTCAGACCGCCTGTTCATTCAGTTTGGAGGTCCGCACAAAGGGGAGGCGGCGGCAAAGGCCTCGATCTCCAGGTGGATCCGAGAGGCAATTGCCTCCGCCTACATTCTCAAGGGGAAACAGGTCCCAGTGGGGCTGAGGGCTCACTCCACTCGGGCACAGGCGACCTCCTGGGCGGAATTCAGTCTTGTCCCTCCGCTGGATATTTGCAGAGCAGCGACGTGGTCCTCGCTGCATACCTTCACCAAACACTATAGGCTGGACGTACAGAGCACTGCGGATGCTCGATTCGGGATAGCGGTTCTTCGGGCCGGTTTGCCGGATCCCACCCAGGGTTGAACTGCTCTGGCACATCCCAGAAGTAAAGGGACTGGACTGGAGTGACAATAAGGAAATAGTAATTAGATCTTACCTGCTAATTAGTGTTCCTGAAGGAACGACAGTCCAGTCCCTGATCCCACCCGGTTCCGGCAACTGACAAGTCCTCACGTTCATGGAGGAGCGCTGGACCAAGCGCGGAGCTGGGTCAACGGGAGGGAGTGCAGGGGAAGCCCGGACTGGATAGAAGCAGCCACCTCCTCCGTCCGTTGCCGTTCCTCCTCTCCTTCTCCTATATTTTCCACAAAAAAAAAAAAATATATATATATATATATTCTATTGTTCAGAGTATTGAGTTATTGGTTTAGGTTAATGTATGCCGTTATAAGTTTTTGCATGGATGTTCGTTAAGTCTGCTTTTTCATTCGAATACTGGAGTTGGTGGGTGGTCCCAGGGGTATTTATACCGCTCCACCCCCAAAAAGGTTGGGCTCAGCCTCCAAGCTGCTGGAAGGGTTGCGTAACCCAGAAGTAAAGGGACTGGACTGTTGTTCCTTCAGGAACACTAATTAGCAGGTAAGATCTAATTACTATTTGTTTGTCCTTGTATTGGGTTAGGAGGTAGTGTGGTTTGTTCCGCCTCCATTTTCTTTCCAGTCTTCTGAGTGTGCATTTTGCAACTCTGATTTCATGTGAGTACTATGGGGCGTTGGATCTCTTTCGTGTTTGTGGTTCTTTGATGGCTGGGGCAGATGCGTTGGATATTATTGTATTCCATTCTTCTATGTTTAGGTCAAGGGTGTCGTGCTTCTGCTGAAGTTGTGGAGTGATTTCGTTTATGAATGAGTCTCTGTTAAATGTTTTGAACCGTCTAGTTATTCGTTGTGCTGGGTTATTCAGGGTTATAGTGAATTCAATCACATGGTGGTCTGACCAAGGGACTGGCTTGATTGTTGGTTTTGTGGTCTTGTTTTGTTCCACTAATTGCGTTGCCATGAAGACCATGTCTGGAGTTGTCCCATGCTGGTGCGTTGGGTCGTTGATTGTCTGGCAGTATTTTAATGACTCCATGACTTTTAAGAACGTTGTGGTTTCTCTGGTGGGTGCGGATGTTAGGTTGTAGTCTCCTAATTAAATGAGGGGTTTGTGTCTTGTGTTATGTGCACATATTGTTTCAATAACTGTGGATAGGTGTTCAGTTGTGGTTCCAAGTGGTCTGTATGTGAGGGAGATGCTTAGGTATTTGTTGGCTATTGTGAGTGTGTTAGATTCAATAGTGTTAGTGGTGGCGATCGTTTTGAATCTGTATTCTTTTCTGGTAAGTATTAGTACTCTTCCTCCTCTCTTTTGTGCTCTGATGCAGTTAAATGCCGAGTATCCTGTTGGGGTTACTTGGTTTAATGTGACCTGGTCTGAGTCGTCTAGCCAGGTCTCGGTGATGCATATTATATCCAGCTTCTTGTCGTGGATTAGGCCAAGGATAGTATTTGGTTTGTTCCTGATAGATCTGGCATTTAGTAGAGCACACCTGATGTTTGTTGTTATGATTGGGTTTGTGTGTTCATTATCTGTATGGTGAGTGGGTGTGTTACGTGTGGCATTGTAATGGTTGTTGGCGTTCTTTGGATATGTTTGATGTTAGTGTGCACCTGGGTTGAGTGGTATGTAGGTTGATCAAGGGGATTTGCTTGTTGTGTCTGATTTGGTGTGTGCATGGTGCGAACATGTGGAGGAGTGTGAGGCGCACACTATTATTATTTTGTATCTTACTCTTGAGGAAATTGGGAGCCAGTGGATCTCAGATAAAATGGGTGTTATGTGGTCAGAGAGTCGTGCTTTCATTATGATTCTGGCTGTGACATTTTGGGCCATTTGTAGTATATTTAATGTTTTTTTGAGTATTCCCTGCAGGAGGCTATTGCAGTAGTCGAAGTGAGTTGCTATGAGCGCTTGGACTACTGTTCTGAAGTCAGACAGCTCAATGAGGTTTCTCAGAGGTTGTATAATCCTTAACTTATAGCATATGGTTCTGTTTAGAAGTTTTAAATGGGGCTCCATGCTGAGTGTTTTATCCAGTGTGACTCCGAGATATTTCACTTCCTGTTTAACTGGAAATTTATTGTTATTTAGGTAGATTGTTGGTGGAGGGTTGAATTCAGGGTGTTTTTTTATATGAACAGTACTTTTCTTGAAATTGATACTCATGTTGTTCTCATGTAGCCAGGAATCTGTGTACCTTTTTGGGAACCTGACAGGCACTTGCAACCTGGATAGGTTACTGTTGGAAACAGGATACTGGGCTTGATGGACCTTGGTCTGACCCAGTATGGCATATCTTATGTTCTTATGTATATGGGTGTGCATTCACAGCCTGCTGCTCCTGCCCCCTCTGATGCAACTTCCTGTCTCAGGGGGAAGAAGTAGCTGGCCATAACTACATGCAGGTGTTTTAAGGCCCGCTGTGGTGCTGAAATAGTGGCTCAGCCGCCATCTTGAAGGAGCAAGAAAGGATTGCCATGGTCTTGAAAGACTGCTGCTGCTGGGAAGAGATCTGCACTTTTAAGTATTTACCTGCTGGGAAATACTATAAATCTTGGAGAAAAAGGAATTATTTTGGTTAAAGCTGATAAGATCTGTGTATTTTAAAATTCAATGCTTTGTTAAAGTCCTCCTTAAAATAACGATTTATGGACTTTTCCTCCAGGAACTCATCCAAACCTTTTTTAAACCCAGCTACACTAACCGCTTTTACTACATTCTTTGGTAATGAATTCCAGTTTGATCCACAGGTACACTAAAAAAATTTTTTTTTAAACTGCCTCTAATGTTTCGATTGATTTTTACGTTTTTTGGTGCGCTGAATCCAAATCTGGTAACCAATTTGCTCCATCACGTACAGATTTTTTGCTACATTGGATTAGCAGTTTGAGGTGAACGTTTCAGATTGAGTGCGATCAAGATAAAAGTTTCTTGGATGAATTCTTTATACTAATTGTTTAGTAGTTATTCAAATAAGAATAAAGAAAATTGTAACAAGGCAGCACATAAGAATAGAGTAATGTCAACAAAACACACTGTGATGGTAGCAAAATTGTCTGCACTTAAAACAGCCACATACATGTGCACAAACATTGAGCATATAAGAGCGAGGTTAGACACAAAGCAAAGCAAAGAAATGTGCAAAAAATGTTGTACAGGTATGTATGTAAGAATAGAAAACGCAAACCGCACCATTGCAATACATGAAGACAAACACCCGATGGTGTGAAAATAAAATTCTAATAAATGAGATCCGACACTGTGGTAATAACCAGCAAATTTTTATTTCAAAGTTTAGTAAAAACATGATATTTGTCAACACAGTTTAGATTTTAAAGTCATTCTTGGGTCAATCAATCTCCTGGTGGGCCCGTTTCTTCTTTCCCCCGAATGCTTCTCTTGGTGCGCTGCTTGGCGTATTTTTCATCTGGGGTTTCCCGCAGCAGCAACCAGCAGAAATCAGCCATCATAGTGGTGTTCCATCTTCCTTGGTACCTTCTCTCTGCGTCCTTGATGTCCTGGTGAAACCTTTCACCTTGTTCTTCACTGTATGCCCCCAAGTTTTCAGGAAAGTAGTTCACATGGGAGTGCAAGAAATGGACTTTCAGGCTCATGTTACAGCCTTGTTCTTTGAAGGCATTGAGCATCCTGGCAACAATATCCTTATAGTTCTCATCCCGCCTGTTCCCCACGAATTTGAGAACAACATCCTTGAAGGAATCCCAGGCTTCTTTTTCCTTCTCAGACATCGTTTCAGCGAATGCTCCATCTGAAATGAGTTTCCTTATATCAGGGCCAACAAACACTCCTTCCTTTAGCTTTGCTTCAGAAAGTCGGGGGAACTTTGAGCAAAGGTACCGAAATAACTCACCATCTTTTGGAAGGGACTTGATGAATTGCTTAATGAGACCCAACTTAATGTGGAGAGGTGGTAATAGAATTTTATCACGAGGTACCAAGCTCTCATGAAGAACATTTTCCTCACCGGGTCTCAAATACTCCCGAATTGGCCAGTCTTTTTTCCCCGAGTGTAGGTCGCGGGTCCGGCTATCCCACAAGCAAAGGAAGCAGGGATATTTGGTGAAACCGGATTGCTGCCCTAATAGCATGGATAGAATTTTAAAGTCTCCACAAATCATCCACTTATGCTCATCATAACGAATCTTCTGAAGAATCAGGGCCAAACTCTCGTATTTTTCTTGGAGAATAACAGAGTGAGCAATAGGAACTGAAGCAAATGTGTTGCCATTATGAAGAAGAACACCTTTTATGCTGTCTTTTGACGAATCAATGAACAGCCGCCATTCAGCAGGATCATACTTGAGTTTAAACTTTTCCATCACTCCGTATATATCGTTGCAAAATACCAAATCTTCCTCTTTGCTGAAATACTTCAAAAATTGTGTCTCGCGGTTGCGGTACCAATAAAAAGTTGTTCCTGGTGACAATAGATTTTTCTGTTTAAGCCGAGAACCTAGCAGTTGGGCAGCATCTTTTGGGAGTCCTAAATCCCGGACTAAATCATTCAATTCAGCTTGAGAGAAAAGTTCAGGTTTCGGATCTGGTTCAGTTTCAAACTCGGAAGTACTGGACTCATCAGGAAAAGCCATCTGATGAGTCTCATCATGATCAGAACCGTCCACACAAATATGATCCAAAGATTTTGGTGGTTCAGGCACAGGTACTTCGTTGCTATGAGGCATAGGCCTAATTGCTGAGGGAAGGTTGGGGTAACTTATTACGTTCTTATTTTTTAAGTTGTATCCCTTCACAATGCAAGAGCAAAAATAGCAGTCACTGCTGTGGTCTCTTTGTTCACGCCACATCATAGGTATTCCGAAACGAAATGCTTGTTTTTTACCTTTCATCCATAAGCGTAGATCTTCCTCACATGTCTTGCACACTTTGTGAGGAGCCCACGGTTTGTCTTGATCGCCTAACTTCAAACCGAAATAGGCGAAATATACTTTTTTAATAAATGCAGAAATGTTCCTCTGCCGCTTTTTCACGGTATATTCCCCAAAAATAAAACAAAAACTGTCCAGAGAGTTGACGCAACCTCTGGCTCTGTGAGCCATCACAAATACACAGCACTGCAAACTACAACTGTAGTGAACCACTTCGGAATAAAGCTGGATTACGACTGAGCAAACAAAAGGTAATAATGAACTTGCAAGAAACTGAAATTTGACAGGAACGTTCATGTCGCAACCACCGTGTTTGAGCGAGGCGAGGCGAACAGGAAAGAACATGCGCCAGCACGAGTACTGGATTTAGCCCCCCGCCTCCCAATTGTCCTGTTAATGTATAAAATGAATTCAAAACTCTCTAAAATATCATGAGGGAGTGTTTCTAGTTAGTTAATTAACCATTACAGCCTCTATTTTGGGCCAAGAAAATAAACTGCAGTCGGCTAAAAAGAAATTATGTGAACATTCCTTATATGGGTAAGAAATCTAATTTTGCAAGAAAACGTGACGTGATGGAACATTTTGGCTATTTTTCCTGGATTCAGCACCCCAAAATCTATAGGAATCAGTTGCAAAACTGGAGGCAGTTTTTTGGTAGTGTACCTGTGTTATGAACTAAGTAAAAAAATATTTATATTTAAATGAAAGCTGTTTTGTGGTACCAAACCATGACTGACTTAACAAGTAGTCTGCAATGGCTGTCATGCATTGCGGGTGATACTCTAAACATTTTCAATTCGATTATTTCAACCTCTTAACAGTGCTAAACCACATACATACTTATACTTGAACCGTTTCCACATTTAAAGCTGTCTCACGAGGAAATATCCCACAGCTTGACTATACACAATCTGCTAGAAAAACAAACATTTCAACAGACAATATATTCAACGAAGTGCTCATCTGACAAAATAATTATAATTTTAGGACATATCCTCCAACTGTTTTTGATGACAATGGCAAATTCCTTATTCTCCAGGACCAAGCAGGAAGTCAGTCCTCACTTATGGATGTCATCGACGCCGATGAAGCCCCAGCGGAGCATTTCCCCAGCTTTCCATGAAAGCCTTTGGGAATGCTGGCACGCATGCGCGGTTCCCTTCCCGCCTAAAGGTGCCATCTTACCTCAGTCTCTTTTTTTCCGTGAAGCCCTTCGGACGTCTGTCCTGTTTTTCCCAGAAAGAAGTGATTTTTTTCTAGCGTTGATTCGTGTTTTATCCCGAATTCGACGTCGGTTCCCCTCCCGCTGGATTCGGTACACCGGTATCGAATCCTTCCTATCTTTTTTCGTTTTTTGCCCTTAGTGGCTCGGCGTTCGCGCCAAAAACTTTTTCTTTTCCCTGGAGGGCCGGTCCTTTGACCTTGCGGGGTCTCTTTTTTCCCCGATGGCCTCCAGTGGTTTCAAGAAGTGTGATCGGTGCAAGAAGATAATGTCTCTCACCGACACACACGACTGCTGCCTTAGGTGCCTCGGCCCGGACCACGAGCCTAAATCGTGCGGGCCATGTGGGAAGATGTCTTCCAAGGCACTTCGAAGTAGACAGCAACAACGTGAAAGGCTTTTCTCGGACTTGGCCTCTGCCCGGACCTCGTCTGAGGCTTCGACATCTCGGGATTCCGATCCTGAGAGGTGTCGGAGTTCCTCAGACAAGGGGTCCCCCAGCCGGGAACGTAAGAGGAAGAAGAGGCTCGCGAGGGTGGCGTCGGAAGAGGTCCCTGAGCCCTCCCGGGCCAGGTCTAAGATCCCCGACCGTCGTCCCAGGCCCGTGGACCAGGAGAAGCCGACTAAAGTTCCTCGCCTCGATTCGGAGTCTGCTGGACACGTAAGTCCTGTTGTCCTCGTGGACTCGCCTCCTTGAGACCCGACGTCGGGCCCGGCACCGCTGGGGCCCGAGTCGGTTGCTGCTGCGTCACCCGAGCTGAGACTCAGGTTGACAGCTTTGGAGAGCAGAATGTCTGCCTTCATGGACCAGCAGCAGGCGCTGATGGTCAGCCTGTCTGGCGCATCTGCCCCGACCACCGGGACATCCACTTCCAAGTCGACCCCAGAGACCGAGCCGATACTTAAGTCCCTTGCGGCTCGAAGTCGTCCTCGGTCGAGGTCTCCCTCGACCTCCCGTTTGGGACTGAAGATCTCGACGCCGGTGCCTTCGGCGTCGGGGCGGGTGCCTAGAGGCCCTGCGGTGTCGGACCCCAACTCGACTTCGGACGAGTCAGCTTGGGAGATGGAGGACGAGGAGTCTCCCGATACTTTTAAGACTCGGTGCGTCCCATCGGACTCACCCGAGTCTGAACCCCGGAGTAGATCCCCTCCGGAGGATACCAGGTTCTCGGAGTTTGTCCAGGATATGGCCGCTGCTCTGGCTATCCAGGCGGACCCCGAGGAAGAGCCTCGAGCCGAGGAGCTCGATGCTCTGCAGTACGACTCTCCTCCGAAGGAGGCCTTTACTGTCCCAATTCCTCTGATGCTGGAACGGCTCCTCTTCCGGATGTGGGAGGCCCCGGCCTCGGCGCCGGTACTGAGCAAGCGAGTCGATTCCATTTATCGGCTCCATAAGAGTCCTGGCTTTCAAAAAGCACAGCTACCACACTATTCCATGGTTGTGGAATCGGCCATGCATCGTCTGAAAAGTCAGAAGATGCACACCGCGGTGTCCCCCAGCAGGGAGGCCCGAAGCCTTGATGGCGTCGGTAGAAAGTGCTTTCAGGGCTCGATGCTTGCTTGCCGTGTCCAGACTTACCAGCAGTACATGGGCATGTACTTGCGAGACCTGGCCAAGGAGTTGGCCGGATTCTCTGCTGGTCTCTCCGGGGAGCCTTTGCAGAGTTTCAAGTCCTTGTCTTCGAGGATCTGGGAATGCTCTAAGTTCATTTCCCGCGCCGCCTACAATGGCTTCGAGGCTTCGGCCCGAGTAGCGGCAGCCGGCATCGCGGCTCGACGCCAGGCTTGGCTACAGTCATCGGACTTCGACCCATGGGTTCAAGACAAGTTGGTCGATGTCCCTTGCCGAGGTGAAAACCTTTTTGGCAAGCCTGTGGCTGAGAAGGCCGCCCAACTCGAGACTGAGCACTTCACGAGGACAAGGCTGTCGAGGAAGACCTCTGCCCCTTCTCAGAAAAAGAAGGGCTCAGGTAAGAAGTCCTTTTACCCGAGGAAGGGCACTGCCTACAAACAGTACCCTCAATTTCAGGCTGCCCCACGCTGCCCCACAGGGTCAGCAAGGGGAACAAACGGAGCAAGAGACGGAAGGAGGTTTGGACCAGACTGCTTTATTGAAGATGATCCCTACGCGTTTCGGCTTACGCCTTCTTCGGGGGACATACAGCTACCATGAGTTAAAACAAACATTGTTATACAATGGATATGTAACATATAAATCCAATAAATAATATGATATCAATAAAAACAAATAAATAAATAAATAAATGTGTAACGAAAGTATTAGAACAATAAAATGACTAAAATATTAGTAAATGTTACGTTTAGACCAACCAGAGGACAGAGGAGAGTCAAAAACCATAAAACAAAATGATAATAATAATAAAGATCAATACAATAAAATAAAATAAAATCAATTAGACAAAATCTAATTAAATCAAATCAAATCAAGTAAACGAGGGCCGAGACAGAGAACTAAAATATTATAAAAAGCAAATAGACACAAATTGGTAAAAAACGTGAATACAATTCTGTACATAAATAAATATAGGTAAAGTTGTATTTTAAACAAATAAATATGATAATAATGAAGCCATTGAATAAATATGTAAAATATATAAAAGTATATAAATACGAATAAATGTAATAGAATAATAACATACCAGTATTGTAAGGATGGAGATGTCTCATAAAGACAATTGGGTAAAAAGCACTATATGTTGATAGCGCCGTAGTTGATGAGGTTGTCTCTTAAAGACAATTGAGTCGTAGCACTATATAATGGCTATGAAAGGAAAAACTATATAATCACTAATTAGAACAATTAATATATAAAAGACAAGAACAAAACATCAAATGTACCAAAAATCAATGAATAAATACATAAAAATAGATAAAAAGGGGAATAAAATGAATGATAATAATACTAATAAATATCTATAAAGTAATATAAAAAAAATAAAATACTTAGATACAAGTTTATGAACTATGAGATGTTAAACAAACTTAAGACATGCGAATAAAATAAAATAAAATACTTGTAAAACAATAATATATTAAAAAAGATAGAAGAGGAATTGGCACATGATAATAAATATGGTAAAAATATAATAAAAATACATGTAAATATTAAATCAAAGAAAAGACACAGGTGAGTAGATCTATAAACAGAACATGTGTTATATCAATTGGAGCTACAAAGAGGACCACAGGAAAAAGATTAATGAATAGTGAGTGTAAGTCTCATGCTATCAATGGGGAGAAAAAAAGGGGGTTTTAATATTCTCAATGGACGTATACAGTGAGAGAAAAGGACGGAGGGGAACCGGGTTGTTTCAAAAGTAATAGAACATGCAGAATGAAATTAAAGTGCTAATTATTAAGCACAAGTTTAGAGCAATAATGTAACAAAATCCATGTTCTGCTGTT
Source organism: Ichthyophis bannanicus (assembly GCA_033557465.1). Taxonomy (NCBI): domain Eukaryota; kingdom Metazoa; phylum Chordata; class Amphibia; order Gymnophiona; family Ichthyophiidae; genus Ichthyophis; species Ichthyophis bannanicus. Next base: position 29,319 of record JAWIIG010000053.1, read on the forward strand.
ATATATGTTTTAATAAGATCAAGGATATGTATGAAGGAATATACTGTATGCTAATTGCATCAATGTATTTAATGTGATTGTGCAACTGATTTTGCGCATGTTAATTGAGTGCAGTCGACATCCCTCAATATAGAAAGTCACATGATGAACTAGGCAAAAAATACTATAATATGAAAGAGCTATGGATCAAAGGATCCGTGAAAAAGCGCATTCATGTGTTATATCAATTGAAACTGTGAAGGGGACCGCAGGGCGTAATGGAATGAGCTACGGATGTATGATGAATCAGAACCTTGTGTTTCATAAAGGGGAGAGGGAGAGTTGGATGGTATCAATGTGCTTTAGACATGGAGGGAAAATGTAAATGGTGAATAGATTAGATAAAGATTATTAGATAGTGTATAATGAGATTAGAATACTGAATGTTGAAAATAAATTTACAACGATGAACTATCATGGGGATATGTATTGTAGTGGTGTACACATTTGTAAAACAAGGAGTGTGTAACAAGAGGTATTCTACATTCTAATACATCATATATTTACCATGATCGCTGAGCTGGTTTTGGCACTTAAACATAAGGAAACATATTGGCGCGGGTAGTAAATAATCAGTCAATGATACGCTTTATATTGTAAAAAATAAAAATAATAATATAATGAAAAATGCGTGCTATTAAGTAGGAACTGAGTGAATCAGAGTATTTGAGACGGAAGGAAACTGTGAAACTAAAAGTAGAGAAGGTTTGAGCGAGATAATTACGACCTCGGTAACACCCGAACTTAAATCAGAACTTAAAGACCAACCGGATGTGTGAAAATGAACCGTACTTACTGTTTAAGCAGGCAAATGTAGCATAAAAGATACCCAAATGGGGAAATGCCAAAAGGGAGCGTGCCGAATTTTACACATAATAGCATCAGGGGCTGGCACTGTGTGACAGTTGTTTAATAGACGCCGATTTTCGCGCCTTTTTTTTAAAAAGAGACGTCACAATTGGGCGGAGCTAAAAAAGAGTCAATACGGACAACTATATACAAAACAAAAGAATGCATGCTATTGAGTAGAAACTGAGTGAATCAGAGTATTGAAGACGGAAGAAAGCTGTGGGACTGAAAGTAGAGAAAGTTTGAAGGAGATAATTACGACCTCGGTACCACCCGAACTTGAATCAAAACTTCAAATCAACCGGAGGTATGAAAATGGAACATACTTACTGTTTAAGCAGGCAAATGTAGCACAAAAGATACCCAAATGGGGAATTACCAAAAGGGAGCGTGCCCAATCTTACACACAATAGCATCAGGGGCTAGCACTGTATGACAGTTGTTTTATAGACGTCGATGTTCGCGCCTTTTTTGAGAGAGACGTCACAATTGGGCGGAGCTAAAAAAAGTCAGTACAAACAACTATATACAAGGTAAAGTTAATATAAGTGTATCATCAATCGATGTATACTACGGAATATTAGTTTGTAATGATATGCTATAAAATAAAACCATAAAGGTAATAAAATGATTATTTGAATGCAGAAACCTTATTTTCAAAAACAATGTATATCATCACATGATAAGCTAGGCAAGTAGTAGTACTTATGATGAAGCCAAAAATAAAAGTATGTACATGTAAAATAGTGTTTAAAAATGTATGTATGAATATAAGAATGAGAAATAAGTTATGTATGAAAGAAATAGTGAACAATATTGTTAATAAAGGAAATTGTGATGGAATCAATACCCCGAAAAATAGCAATACAAAAATAATTACAGAGGTATCCTGAAAACAAGGCATAATTAAGCTAATTATTGAAAATATTAATGTGGAAATGATTAATATAAGAAGACTGAAAGATCACTCTCCTGATTGAGACCAAATGGATGTAAACTATTAAAATTATAAATAAATCGTTGTTCTAACTTGAGTAAAGTAAGGTTAATATCTCCACCACGCCAGTGTGGTATAGCAGTTTTGATCACCAAAAACTTAAGATCACTAATCGTATGTCCCTTCTCTACCCAATGTGAAACCAATGGTTTATCTGTAAGTTGTCTTTGGATATTGCTTCTATGTTCTATAATGCGTGTTCTAATTTGACGTAAGGTCTTCCCTATGTAAATCATATCACAGGGACATCGGATTAAATAAATTACATTTGCAGTTTTACAATTAGAATAGTGATTAATGGTAATTTTGTGGCCAGTGGAATCATGTGTAAAACTATTTTTTGCTATAATAGCATGAAGGCAAACAGAACAATTTCCACAGCTGTAGTGGCCTTTGACCTTTGGAACGGTTCTAGGTGCAGTCAGGGCAGAGGGAACCAGAAAATGGCTAAGATTGGAAGCACGTTTGTATGAGACCATGAGTTGTTTGGATGCAAAGGCTGGTAAGGAAGCAATTAAATCCCATTCTTGTTTTAATATTTCCGTGATAGACTTGGAAAGTGCTGAGAAGGTGAGAGGACATGTTACTCTATCTAATTTGGGGCGTACCATGTTCTTTAAGAGTGTAGAACGATTTGTACCAGATGCTCGCTGGTATGCTTTATGAATACATGTATTTGGATATCCACGTTGTTCAAACCGCTGAAATAAATCCGTGGCATGTTTCTCAAAATCGGTATCATTGGTACATAAACGTCTAATTCTAAGAAATTGACTGACTGGCAAGTTCTGCTTAAAGGAAGTGTTATGACAACTGTCGTAAGTAAGGAAAGTATTCCTGTCGGTTGGTTTTCTATATAAATCAGTAATAAAGCCTTTGTCAGATTTCTTAATCATAATATCCAGATATGGTATAGAATCTGAGCTATATGTACCCTCAAACTGTAAATGTACATCTAATGTATTGAGCCAAAGATGGAAGGATTGTAGAGTGTGTTCAGGGCCATCCCAGATGACAAGGACGTCATCGATGTAACGTTTCCAAAGAAGAATATGTTTCTTATATGGATGAAATGTTAGAAACTTGCTTTCAAACTCTGACACATAGAGATTAGCCACATCGGGGGCCATGGGCGAGCCCATGGCTACCCCTTTAACTTGTTTATAAAAGAGGCCTTTAAAAATAAAGAAATTTTCTTGCATCACAAGGGAGGCCAACTGGGTAAGGAAAAAGGTGGGGACGCGAACTGGTTTTGGTCTTTGAATCAATGTATTTGCTATTACTTCCAAAGCTGCTTCTTGTGGGATATTTGTATATAGAGAGTTGATATCAAGGGTGAGTAAGATGAGTCCATTATGATATCCTTCAAAATCTTTAAGGATATTAATAATGTGAGTGGAGTCTTTAACATAAGATGGCACTATTGAGACAAATGGACGTAAAAACAAATCTAAGAATTTTGAGAGAGGTTCGAGCAATGATCCATTAGCTGAAACAATAGGACGTCCAGGGGGATTTTGCATGGATTTATGGATTTTTGGAAGCATATAAATTGTGGGTGTAATAGGATGAGTGACAGTCAAAAAAGATATTTCTTTAGGTGTTAGATAACCCGCTTCCTTTCCAATATATAACAAGTTATCTATTTTTTGTTGTAATGTATTAGTAGGATCGTCGAAAATTTTTAGATAAAATGTAGTATCATCTAATTGGCGTTTGACTTCTGTGACATAAGAAACTCTATCTTGGACAACAATAGCACCACCTTTATCTGCAGGTTTGATTACTATAGACGAATTTGATTGAAGACTATTTAATGCTGATTTTAAAGGCACGGAAAGATTATAATATGATTTTTTCTGTTTAGTTTTATATAATGCTTCAACTCGGGTGAGAACCATGTTTTCATATGCCGTGATCATAGGATCTGGAGGAGACGGAGGAATCCAAGTGGATGGTTTTTTGACAACGGAGACATCTAAGGAGAGGGCAGGATTTCTAGCAAAGTAATCTATTATTTTAAGTTTACGGAAGAACTTATAAAGTTCGATGTGTGTGAGAAAATTATCATGGCGTTTAGTAGGAACGAATGATAAACCCTTGTTAAGGACCTGAAGTTCGAGTTCTGTTAATGGATATGAAGATAGGTTAATGACTGAGTTTATAGATCCCAATCTAGGTTCCTTTTGGCCATCATACCCTGACTGTGTCTTCTTTCCTGCGGTGAAAACTGTCTGGACTGTTGATACCTGTTCCGTGGTGGACGTGGTGGTGGGGATCTTGGATGAGCGTCTCTTCTTCCTTTTGCCCAAAGGGAATCCATTTGAAAATCCCGCTTGTAATTGGGCCTTGAGGAATGGGATACTGGAGAACGTGGTTGTGTGGGGAAAAGGGGAGCTGATGTATCTATGTTATCATTTGAATGGTGGCGTGATCTTTTGTTACTCCTCTCTTTTTCTGGAGTAACAGAGGGGGACCTACGTCTATATGGATGTTTATCTTTGATATTGATCTTTGAATTATTACGGGGTGATCTAGATGTATGATATGGTTTAGATGATTTGTATGGTCTTCTAAAAGACGTACTGCTTTTTCTATCTTTGTGGTCCAATTTGCTGTAAGTCCAATAATATACAGTGTTCTGTTTATAGTCATCATCATCTCTCTTGAGTTTGTTAATTTTGGCTTCTTTAATAAATTGTCTGTATTCAAGATTATTTTTGTCAAACTTGCTTTTTTCTAAATCGAACTGTGGATCTTTTTTCTTAAGGTTATCTACCTTAGAATCTATCTGTGGTTTGAGTGTCTCGGCCCTACGTTTAGAGGTATTAATTAAAAGGATCATAAGATCCAAGGAACATTTATTTAAAATCTTTATCCAATTAGACATAAAAACATCATCTTCCTTAAACATTCCAGGTGCCTTCTGCACCCTAAGTCCTCTTGGAATGGTCTTCCTTCTACAATATTCAAGCAGGGAAGCTGCATGTAATTCTTCCCTTACATACTTTTGCGTCAACCAAACCAGTTCTCTCCATTCATCTTCTAAATTGGGGACCGATTCTTCTTCGGTGTAGAAGGGGTCCTCAGAGAGTAGTCCTTTTAAATCTTCTTCTTTATAACTCAAAACTCCTTGCCATGGAGAGAACATGGCTCCACAGGATACGAGAAACAAAGGAGGAGCGAAGCTCTTGCAGAAACCACAGGGGAACAAACGGAGCAAGAGACGGAAGGAGGTTTGGACCAGACTGCTTTATTGAAGATGATCCCTACGCGTTTCGGCTTACGCCTTCTTCGGGGGACATACAGCTACCATGAGTTAAAACAAACATTGTTATACAATGGATATGTAACATATAAATCCAATAAATAATATGATATATCAATAAAAACAAATAAATAAATAAATAAATGTGTAACGAAAGTATTAGAACAATAAAATGACTAAAATATTAGTAAATGTTACGTTTAGACCAACCAGAGGACAGAGGAGAGTCAAAAACCATAAAACAAAATAATAATAATAATAAAGATCAATACAATAAAATAAAATAAAATCAATTAGACAAAATCTAATTAAATCAAATCAAATCAAGTAAACGAGGGCCGAGACAGAGAACTAAAATATTATAAAAAGCAAATAGACACAAATTGGTAAAAAACGTGAATACAATTCTGTACATAAATAAATATAGGTAAAGTTGTATTTTAAACAAATAAATATGATAATAATGAAGCCATTGAATAAATATGTAAAATATATAAAAGTATATAAATACGAATAAATGTAATAGAATAATAACATACCAGTATTGTAAGGATGGAGATGTCTCATAAAGACAATTGGGTAAAAAGCACTATATGTTGATAGCGCCGTAGTTGATGAGGTTGTCTCTTAAAGACAATTGAGTCGTAGCACTATATAATGGCTATGAAAGGAAAAACTATATAATCACTAATTAGAACAATTAATATATAAAAGACAAGAACAAAACATCAAATGTACCAAAAATCAATGAATAAATACATAAAAATAGATAAAAAGGGGAATAAAATGAATGATAATAATACTAATAACTATCTATAAAGTAATATAAAAAAATAAAATACTTAGATACAAGTTTATGAACTATGAGATGTTAAACAAACTTAAGACATGCGAATAAAATAAAATAAAATACTTGTAAAACAATAATATATTAAAAAAGATAGAAGAGGAATTGGCACATGATAATAAATATGGTAAAAATATAATAAAAATACATGTAAATATTAAATCAAAGAAAAGACACAGGTGAGTAGATCTATAAACAGAACATGTGTTATATCAATTGGAGCTACAAAGAGGACCACAGGAAAAAGATTAATGAATAGTGAGTGTAAGTCTCATGCTATCAATGGGGAGAAAAAAAGGGGGTTTTAATATTCTCAATGGACGTATACAGTGAGAGAAAAGGACGGAGGGGAACCGGGTTGTTTCAAAAGTAATAGAACATGCAGAATGAAATTAAAGTGCTAATTATTAAGCACAAGTTTAGAGCAATAATGTAACAAAATCCATGTTCTGCTGTTATATATGTTTTAATAAGATCAAGGATATGTATGAAGGAATATACTGTATGCTAATTGCATCAATGTATTTAATGTGATTGTGCAACTGATTTTGCGCATGTTAATTGAGTGCAGTCGACATCCCTCAATATAGAAAGTCACATGATGAACTAGGCAAAAAATACTATAATATGAAAGAGCTATGGATCAAAGGATCCGTGAAAAAGCGCATTCATGTGTTATATCAATTGAAACTGTGAAGGGGACCGCAGGGCGTAATGGAATGAGCTACGGATGTATGATGAATCAGAACCTTGTGTTTCATAAAGGGGAGAGGGAGAGTTGGATGGTATCAATGTGCTTTAGACATGGAGGGAAAATGTAAATGGTGAATAGATTAGATAAAGATTATTAGATAGTGTATAATGAGATTAGAATACTGAATGTTGAAAATAAATTTACAACGATGAACTATCATGGGGATATGTATTGTAGTGGTGTACACATTTGTAAAACAAGGAGTGTGTAACAAGAGGTATTCTACATTCTAATACATCATATATTTACCATGATCGCTGAGCTGGTTTTGGCACTTAAACATAAGGAAACATATTGGCGCGGGTAGTAAATAATCAGTCAATGATACGCTTTATATTGTAAAAAATAAAAATAATAATATAATGAAAAATGCGTGCTATTAAGTAGGAACTGAGTGAATCAGAGTATTTGAGACGGAAGGAAACTGTGAAACTAAAAGTAGAGAAGGTTTGAGCGAGATAATTACGACCTCGGTAACACCCGAACTTAAATCAGAACTTAAAGACCAACCGGATGTGTGAAAATGAACCGTACTTACTGTTTTAAGCAGGCAAATGTAGCATAAAAGATACCCAAATGGGGAAATGCCAAAAGGGAGCGTGCCGAATTTTACACATAATAGCATCAGGGGCTGGCACTGTGTGACAGTTGTTTAATAGACGCCGATTTTCGCGCCTTTTTTTTAAAAAGAGACGTCACAATTGGGCGGAGCTAAAAAAGAGTCAATACGGACAACTATATACAAAACAAAAGAATGCATGCTATTGAGTAGAAACTGAGTGAATCAGAGTATTGAAGACGGAAGAAAGCTGTGGGACTGAAAGTAGAGAAAGTTTGAAGGAGATAATTACGACCTCGGTACCACCCGAACTTGAATCAAAACTTCAAATCAACCGGAGGTATGAAAATGGAACATACTTACTGTTTAAGCAGGCAAATGTAGCACAAAAGATACCCAAATGGGGAATTACCAAAAGGGAGCGTGCCCAATCTTACACACAATAGCATCAGGGGCTAGCACTGTATGACAGTTGTTTTATAGACGTCGATGTTCGCGCGGCCTTTTTTGAGAGAGACGTCACAATTGGGCGGAGCTAAAAAAAAGTCAGTACAAACAACTATATACAAGGTAAAGTTAATATAAGTGTATCATCAATCGATGTATACTACGGAATATTAGTTTGTAATGATATGCTATAAAATAAAACCATAAAGGTAATAAAATGATTATTTGAATGCAGAAACCTTATTTTCAAAAACAATGTATATCATCACATGATAAGCTAGGCAAGTAGTAGTACTTATGATGAAGCCAAAAATAAAAGTATGTACAATGTAAAATAGTGTTTAAAAATGTATGTATGAATATAAGAATGAGAAATAAGTTATGTATGAAAGAAATAGTGAACAATATTGTTAATAAAGGAAATTGTGATGGAATCAATACCCCGAAAAATAGCAATACAAAATAATTACAGAGGTATCCTGAAAACAAGGCATAATTAAGCTAATTATTGAAAATATTAATGTGGAAATGATTAATATAAGAAGACTGAAAGATCACTCTCCTGATTGAGACCAAATGGATGTAAACTATTAAAATTATAAATAAATCGTTGTTCTAACCTTGAGTAAAGTAAGGTTAATATCTCCACCACGCCAGTGTGGTATAGCAGTTTTGATCACCAAAAACTTAAGATCACTAATCGTATGTCCCTTCTCTACCCAATGTGAAACCAATGGTTTATCTGTAAGTTGTCTTTGGATATTGCTTCTATGTTCTATAATGCGTGTTCTAATTGACGTAAGGTTTTCCCTATGTAAATCATATCACAGGGACATCGGATTAAATAAATTACATTTGCAGTTTTACAATTAGAATAGTGATTAATGGTAATTTTGTGGCCAGTGGAATCATGTGTAAAACTATTTTTTGCTATAATAGCATGAAGGCAAACAGAACAATTTCCACAGCTGTAGTGGCCTTTGACCTTTGGAACGGTTCTAGGTGCAGTCAGGGCAGAGGGAACCAGAAAATGGCTAAGATTGGAAGCACGTTTGTATGAGACCATGAGTTGTTTGGATGCAAAGGCTGGTAAGGAAGCAATTAATCCCATTCTTGTTTTAATATTTCCGTGATAGACTTGGAAAGTGCTGAGAAGGTGAGAGGACATGTTACTCTATCTAATTTGGGGCGTACCATGTTCTTTAAGAGTGTAGAACGATTTGTACCAGATGCTCGCTGGTATGCTTTATGAATACATGTATTTGGATATCCACGTTGTTCAAACCGCTGAAATAAATCCGTGGCATGTTTCTCAAAATCGGTATCATTGGTACATAAACGTCTAATTCTAAGAAATTGACTGACTGGCCAAGTTCTGCTTAAAGGAAGTGTTATGACAACTGTCGTAAGTAAGGAAAGTATTCCTGTCGGTTGGTTTTCTATATAAATCAGTAATAAAGCCTTTGTCAGATTTCTTAATCATAATATCCAGATATGGTATAGAATCTGAGCTATATGTACCCTCAAAACTGTAAATGTACATCTAATGTATTGAGCCAAAGATGGAAGGATTGTAGAGTGTGTTCAGGGCCATCCCAGATGACAAGGACGTCATCGATGTAACGTTTCCAAAGAAGAATATGTTTCTTATATGGATGAAATGTTAGAAACTTGCTTTCAAACTCTGACACATAGAGATTAGCCACATCGGGGGCCATGGGCGAGCCCATGGCTACCCCTTTAACTTGTTTATAAAAGAGGCCTTTAAAAATAAAGAAATTTTCTTGCATCACAAGGGAGGCCAACTGGGTAAGGAAAAAGGTGGGGACGCGAACTGGTTTTGGTCTTTGAATCAATGTATTTGCTATTACTTCCAAAGCTGCTTCTTGTGGGATATTTGTATATAGAGAGTTGATATCAAGGGTGAGTAAGATGAGTCCATTATGATATCCTTCAAAATCTTTAAGGATATTAATAATGTGAGTGGAGTCTTTAACATAAGATGGCACTATTGAGACAAATGGACGTAAAAACAAATCTAAGAATTTGAGAGAGGTTCGAGCAATGATCCATTAGCTGAAACAATAGGACGTCCAGGGGGATTTTGCATGGATTTATGGATTTTTGGAAGCATATAAATTGTGGGTGTAATAGGATGAGTGACAGTCAAAAAAGATATTTCTTTAGGTGTTAGATAACCCGCTTCCTTTCCAATATATAACAAGTTATCTATTTTTTGTTGTAATGTATTAGTAGGATCGTCGAAAATTTTTAGATAAAATGTAGTATCATCTAATTGGCGTTTGACTTCTGTGACATAAGAAACTCTATCTTGGACAACAATAGCACCACCTTTATCTGCAGGTTTGATTACTATAGACGAATTTGATTGAAGACTATTTAATGCTGATTTTAAAGGCACGGAAAGATTATAATATGATTTTTTCTGTTTAGTTTTTATATAATGCTTCAACTCGGGTGAGAAACCATGTTTTCATATGCCGTGATCATAGGATCTGGAGGAGACGGAGGAATCCAAGTGGATGGTTTTTTGACAACGGAGACATCTAAGGAGAGGGCAGGATTTCTAGCAAAGTAATCTATTATTTTAAGTTTACGGAAGAACTTATAAAGTTCGATGTGTGTGAGAAAATTATCATGGCGTTTAGTAGGAACGAATGATAAACCCTTGTTAAGGACCTGAAGTTCGAGTTCTGTAAATGGATATGAAGATAGGTTAATGACTGAGTTTATAGATCCCAATCTAGGTTCCTTTTGGCCATCATACCCTGACTGTGTCTTCTTTCCTGCGGTGAAAACTGTCTGGACTGTTGATACCTGTTCCGTGGTGGACGTGGTGGTGGGGATCTTGGATGAGCGTCTCTTCTTCCTTTTGCCCAAAGGGAATCCATTTGAAAATCCCGCTTGTAATTGGGCCTTGAGGAATGGGATACTGGAGAACGTGGTTGTGTGGGGAAAAGGGGAGCTGATGTATCTATGTTATCATTTGAATGGTGGCGTGATCTTTTGTTACTCCTCTCTTTTTCTGGAGTAACAGAGGGGGACCTACGTCTATATGGATGTTTATCTTTGATATTGATCTTTGAATTATTACGGGGTGATCTAGATGTATGATATGGTTTAGATGATTTGTATGGTCTTCTAAAAGACGTACTGCTTTTTTCTATCTTTGTGGGTCCAATTTGCTGTAAGTCCAATAATATACAGTGTTCTGTTTATAGTCATCATCATCTCTCTTGAGTTTGTTAATTTTGGCTTCTTTAATAAATTGTCTGTATTCAAGATTATTTTTGTCAAACTTGCTTTTTTCTAAATCGAACTGTGGATCTTTTTTCTTAAGGTTATCTACCTTAGAATCTATCTGTGGTTTGAGTGTCTCGGCCCTACGGTTAGAGGTATTAATTAAAAGGATCATAAGATCCAAGGAACATTTATTTAAAATCTTTATCCAATTAGACATAAAAACATCATCTTCCTTAAACATTCCAGGTGCCTTCTGCACCCTAAGTCCTCTTGGAATGGTCTTCCTTCTACAATATTCAAGCAGGGAAGCTGCATGTAATTCTTCCCTTACATACTTTTGCGTCAACCAAACCAGTTCTCTCCATTCATCTTCTAAATTGGGGACCGATTCTTCTTCGGTGTAGAAGGGGTCCTCAGAGAGTAGTCCTTTTAAATCTTCTTCTTTATAACTCAAAACTCCTTGCCATGGAGAGAACATGGCTCCACAGGATACGAGAAACAAAGGAGGAGCGAAGCTCTTGCAGAAACCACAGGGGAACAAACGGAGCAAGAGACGGAAGGAGGTTTGGACCAGACTGCTTTATTGAAGATGATCCCTACGCGTTTCGGCTTACGCCTTCTTCGGGGGACATACAGCTACCATGAGTTAAAACAAACATTGTTATACAATGGATATGTAACATATAAATCCAATAAATAATATGATATATCAATAAAAACAAATAAATAAATAAATAAATGTGTAACGAAAGTATTAGAACAATAAAATGACTAAAATATTAGTAAATGTTACGTTTAGACCAACCAGAGGACAGAGGAGAGTCAAAAACCATAAAACAAAATAATAATAATAATAAAGATCAATACAATAAAATAAAATAAAATCAATTAGACAAAATCTAATTAAATCAAATCAAATCAAGTAAACGAGGGCCGAGACAGAGAACTAAAATATTATAAAAAGCAAATAGACACAAATTGGTAAAAAACGTGAATACAATTCTGTACATAAATAAATATAGGTAAAGTTGTATTTTAAACAAATAATATGATAATAATGAAGCCATTGAATAAATATGTAAAATATATAAAAGTATATAAATACGAATAAATGTAATAGAATAATAACATACCAGTATTGTAAGGATGGAGATGTCTCATAAAGACAATTGGGTAAAAAGCACTATATGTTGATAGCGCCGTAGTTGATGAGGTTGTCTCTTAAAGACAATTGAGTCGTAGCACTATATAATGGCTATGAAAGGAAAAAACTATATAATCACTAATTAGAACAATTAATATATAAAAAGACAAGAACAAAACATCAAATGTACCAAAAATCAATGAATAAATACATAAAAATAGATAAAAAGGGGAATAAAATGAATGATAATAATACTAATAAATATCTATAAAGTAATATAAAAAAATAAAATACTTAGATACAAGTTTATGAACTATGAGATGTTAAAACAAACTTAAGACATGCGAATAAAATAAAATAAATACTTGTAAAACAATAATATATTAAAAAAGATAGAAGAGGAATTGGCACATGATAATAATATGGTAAAAATATAATAAAAATACATGTAAATATTAAATCAAAGAAAAGACACAGGTGAGTAGATTCTATAAACAGAACATGTGTTATATCAATTGGAGCTACAAAGAGGACCACAGGAAAAAGATTAATGAATGTGAGTGTAAGTCTCATGCTATCAATGGGGAGAAAAAAAAGGGTGTTTTAATATTCTCAATGGACGTATACAGTGAGAGAAAAGGACGGAGGGGAACCGGGTTGTTTCAAAAGTAATAGAACATGCAGAATGAAATTAAAGTGCTAATTATTAAGCACAAGTTTAGAGCAATAATGTAACAAAATCCATGTTCTGCTGTTATATATGTTTTAATAAGATCAAGGATATGTATGAAGGAATATACTGTATGCTAATTGCATCAATGTATTTAATGTGATTGTGCAACTGATTTTGCGCATGTTAATTGAGTGCAGTCGACATCCCTCAATATAGAAAGTCACATGATGAACTAGGCAAAAAATACTATAATATGAAAGAGCTATGGATCAAAGGATCCGTGAAAAAGCGCATTCATGTGTTATATCATTGAAACTGTGAAGGGGACCGCAGGGCGTAATGGAATGAGCTACGGATGTATGATGAATCAGAACCTTGTGTTTCATAAAGGGGAGAGGGAGAGTTGGATGGTATCAATGTGCTTTAGACATACCAGCGAGCATCTGGTACAAATCGTTCTACACTCTTAAAGAACATGGTACGCCCCAAATTAGATAGAGTAACATGTCCTCTCACCTTCTCAGCACTTTCCAAGTCTATCACGGAAATATTAAAACAAGAATGGGATTTAATTGCTTCCTTACCAGCCTTTGCATCCAAACAACTCATGGTCTCATACAAACGTGCTTCCAATCTTAGCCATTTTCTGGTTCCCTCTGCCCTGACTGCACCTAGAACCGTTCCAAAGGTCAAAGGCCACTACAGCTGTGGAAATTGTTCTGTTTGCCTTCATGCTATTATAGCAAAAAATAGTTTTACACATGATTCCACTGGCCACAAAATTACCATTAATCACTATTCTAATTGTAAAACTGCAAATGTAATTTATTTAATCCGATGTCCCTGTGATATGATTTACATAGGGAAGACCTTACGTCAAATTAGAACACGCATTATAGAACATAGAAGCAATATCCAAAGACAACTTACAGATAAACCATTGGTGTCACATTGGGTAGAGAAGGGACATACGATTAGTGATCTTAAGTTTTTGGTGATCAAAACTGCTATACCACACTGGCGTGGTGGAGATATTAACCTTACTTTACTCAAGTTAGAACAACGATTTATTTATAATTTTAATAGTTTACATCCATTTGGTCTCAATCAGGAGAGTGATCTTTCAGTCTTCTTATATTAATCATTTCCACATTAATATTTTCAATAATTAGCTTAATTATGCCTTGTTTTCAGGATACCTCTGTAATTATTTTGTATTGCTATTTTTCGGGGTATTGATTCCATCACAATTTCCTTTATTAACAATATTGTTCACTATTTCTTTCATACATAACTTATTTCTCATTCTTATATTCATACATACATTTTTAAACACTATTTTACATGTACATACTTTTATTTTTGGCTTCATCATAAGTACTACTACTTGCCTAGCTTATCATGTGATGATATACATTGTTTTTGAAAATAAGGTTTCTGCATTCAAATAATCATTTTATACCTTTATGGTTTTATTTTATAGCATATCATTACAAACTAATATTCCGTAGTATACACGATTGATGATACACTTATATTAACTTTACCTTGTATATAGTTGGTTTGTACTGACTTTTTTTAGCTCCGCCCAATTGTGACGTCTCTCTCAAAAAAGGCGCGAACATCGACGTCTATAAAACAACTGTCATACAGTGCTAGCCCCTGATGCTATTGTGTGTAAGATTGGGCACGCTCCCTTTTGGTAATTCCCCATTTGGGTATCTTTTGTGCTACATTTGCCTGCTTAAACAGTAAGTATGTTCCATTTTCATACCTCCGGTTGATTTGAAGTTTTGATTCAAGTTCGGGTGGTACCGAGGTCGTAATTATCTCCTTCAAACTTTCTCTACTTTCAGTCCCCACAGCTTTCTTCCGTCTTCAATACTCTGATTCACTCAGTTTCTACTCAATAGCATGCATTCTTTTGTTTTGTATATAGTTGTCCGTATTGACTCTTTTTTAGCTCCGCCCAATTGTGACGTCTCTTTTTAAAAAAAAGGCGCGAAAATCGGCGTCTATTAAACAACTGTCACACAGTGCCAGCCCCTGATGCTATTATGTGTAAAATTCGGCACGCTCCCTTTTGGCATTTCCCCATTTGGGTATCTTTTATGCTACATTTGCCTGCTTAAACAGTAAGTACGGTTCATTTTCACACATCCGGTTGGTCTTTAAGTTCTGATTTAAGTTCGGGTGTTACCGAGGTCGTAATTATCTCGCTCAAACCTTCTCTACTTTTAGTTTCACAGTTTCCTTCCGTCTCAAATACTCTGATTCACTCAGTTCCTACTTAATAGCACGCATTTTTCATTATATTATTATTTTTATTTTTTACAATATAAAGCGTATCATTGACTGATTATTTACTACCCGCGCCAATATGTTTCCTTATGTTTAAGTGCCAAAACCAGCTCAGCGATCATGGTAAATATATGATGTATTAGAATGTAGAATACCTCTTGTTACACACTCCTTGTTTTACAAATGTGTACACCACTACAATACATATCCCCATGATAGTTCATCGTTGTAAATTTATTTTCAACATTCAGTATTCTAATCTCATTATACACTATCTAATAATCTTTATCTAATCTATTCACCATTTACATTTTCCCTCCATGTCTAAAGCACATTGATACCATCCAACTCTCCCTCTCCCCTTTATGAACACAAGGTTCTGATTCATCATACATCCGTAGCTCATTCCATTACGCCCTGCGGTCCCCTTCACAGTTTCAATTGATATAACACATGAATGCGCTTTTTCACGGATCCTTTGATCCATAGCTCTTTCATATTATAGTATTTTTTGCCTAGTTCATCATGTGACTTTCTATATTGAGGGATGTCGACTGCACTCAATTAACATGCGCAAAATCAGTTGCACAATCACATTAAATACATTGATGCAATTAGCATACAGTATATTCCTTCATACATATCCTTGATCTTATTAAAACATATATAACAGCAGAACATGGATTTTGTTACATTATTGCTCTAAACTTGTGCTTAATAATTAGCACTTTAATTTCATTCTGCATGTTCTATTACTTTTGAAACAACCCGGTTCCCCTCCGTCCTTTTCTCTCACTGTATACGTCCATTGAGAATATTAAAACCCCCTTTTTTCTCCCCATTGATAGCATGAGACTTACACTCACTATTCATTAATCTTTTTTCCTGTGGTCCTCTTTGTAGCTCCAATTGATATAACACATGTTCTGTTTATAGATCTACTCACCTGTGTCTTTTCTTTGATTTAATATTTACATGTATTTTTATTATATTTTTACCATATTTATTATCATGTGCCAATTCCTCTTCTATCTTTTTTAATATATTATTGTTTTACAAGTATTTTATTTTATTTTATTCGCATGTCTTAAGTTTGTTTAACATCTCATAGTTCATAAACTTGTATCTAAGTATTTTATTTTTTTTATATTACTTTATAGATATTTATTAGTATTATTATCATTCATTTTATTCCCCTTTTTATCTATTTTTATGTATTTATTCATTGATTTTTGGTACATTTGATGTTTTGTCTTGTCTGTTATATATTAATTGTTCTAATTAGTGATTATATAGTTTTTCCTTTCATAGCCATTATATAGTGCTACGACTCAATTGTCTTTAAGAGACAACCTCATCAACTACGGCGCTATCAACATATAGTGCTTTTTACCCAATTGTCTTTATGAGACATCTCCATCCTTACAATACTGGTATGTTATTATTCTATTACATTTATTCGTATTTATATACTTTTATATATTTTACATATTTATTCAATGGCTTCATTATTATCATATTTATTTGTTTAAAATACCACTTTACCTATATTTATTTATGTACAGAATTGTATTCACGTTTTTTACCAATTTGTGTCTATTTGCTTTTTATAATATTTTAGTTCTCTGTCTCGGCCCTCGTTTACTTGATTTGATTGATTTAATTAGATTTTGTCTAATTGATTTTATTTTATTTTATTGTATTGATCTTTATTATTATTATTATTTTGTTTTATGGTTTTTGACTCTCCTCTGTCCTCTGGTTGGTCTAAACGTAACATTTACTAATATTTTAGTCATTTTATTGTTCTAATACTTTCGTTACACATTTATTTATTTATTTATTTGTTTTTATTGATATATCATATTATTTATTGGATTTATATGTTACATATCCATTGTATAACAATGTTTGTTTAACTCATGGTAGCTGTATGTCCCCCGAAGAAGGCGTAAGCCGAAACGCGTAGGGATCATCTTCAATAAAGCAGTCTGGTCCAAACCTCCTTCCGTCTCTTGCTCCGTTTGTTCCCCTGTGGTTTCTGCAAGAGCTTCGCTCCTCCTTTGTTTCCCACAGGGTCAGCAAGCCAAGGGCCAGGGTAATGGGCCCCGTAGGCAGGTAGCCCCCAAGCCTTCAGCCCCTGCTTCCACTCAGCAGGGTGGGGGTTTTTGAATCCCTGAGTATAGCCATGGCTCCCTTGCTGACCCAGTCCTGCACAGGCGGCCGCCTAGCCCTCTACGCCCACCTGTGGCCCTTCATCACTCAGGACAGTTGGGTGCTGGACATAGTCAGTCAGGGCTATGCCCTCCACTTTCACCAACTGCCTCCACCTTATTTTCCAGGGGAGCCTTCAAGGCCTCCCCTGCATACAGATCTTCTCCTCCAGGAGCTCAGAGGTCTGCTGGTGGACAGGGTGGTGGAGCCTGTGCCTCCCCACTTCCAAGGTCACGGTTTTTACTCCAGATATTTCCTGGTACCAAAAAGAACCGGTGGTCTTCGACCCATTTTAGATCTCAGAAACCTAAACAAGTTTCTGGTAAGAGAAAGGTTCAAGATGCTTACTCTTGCAACGCTTCTGCCCTACCTCCAGCAGGGAGATTGGCTATGCTCTTTAGACCTGAAGGATGCTTACACTCACATCCTTATCCATCCAGACCACAGAAAGTACCTCAGGTTCATTGTGGGAGGAAACCATTATCAGTACCGAGTACTACCATTTGGCCTGTCCTCCGCTCCCAGAGTCTTTAACCAAGTGCCTGGCCGTGGTGGCGGCCTACCTAAGAAATCAAGGCATCTTTGTCTTTCCTTACCTGGACGACTGGCTCATCCGGGGCCAGTCCTCCCTAGAGGCTCACCAGGCCACCACCAGGACCATATCTCTACTCCAAAGGGTAGGCTTTGTCATCAACTTCACAAAGTCCACTTTGCTCCCCTCCCAGAACTTGGAGTTCATAGGAGCAAGGTTGGATTCTCAGTTGGCAAGAGCATTCTTACCAGTGGACAGAGCACAAAGGCTCATAGACCTTGCCAGCAAGTTTCTGCACAGGTCCCTGGTCTCCGCCAGACTATGTCTCAGACTTCTGGGCCACATGGCGTCGACAGTACAGGTGACCCCCAATGCCAGGCTCAATAAGATGCCTGCACAGTGGTGCCTGCGGACTCAGTGGTCACAGGCCTCAGGCAGTCTCAGAGACAAAATAAGAGTGTCCAAACGTTTTCTGGCTTCCCTCAACTGGTGGTTGCATCCCCCCAATTTGTTGCAGGGGGGTGCCTTTTCAGATACCACCCTATATAGTGGTGCTGACCACAGATGCCTCTCTGCAGGGCTGGGAAGCTCACTGTCTAGAGAGGTGCACCCAGGGCCTGTGGTCTCCTTGGGAGGCGTCCCAGCAGATCAATCTCTTGGAACTCAGAGCTATCCGCTTGGCCCTCAAGGCCTTTACTGCTTCCCTGGCTCAACAGTCTGTCTTGATCCAGACGGACAACCGGTAGCCATGTTCTATGTAAACAAACAGGGAGGAATTGGTTCCCAGATCCTTTGTCAGGAGGCTCAGGACCTCTGTTCCTTTGCCCTGAAGCACAATATGCTTCTAAATGCAGTCTATCTTCCCGGCCAGGAGAATTGCCGGGCCGACAGATTGAGCAGAATTCTGCAACCTCACGAGTGGCAGCTCCATCCTTTAGTGGTTCAGAAGGTTTTCCTGAAATGGGGCCTTCCATCCATAGACCTGTTTGCCAGCCCCCTAAACCACCAGCTGCCCAGGTTTTGCTCCAGGCAACCACATCCTCTGCAGATATTTGCGGTTCAGTTTATCATTGGTTTCACTCCTTTCTCTGTCATCGGTCCTTTGCGGTTTCCTCCTCCAATTCTCGCTCCAATCATTTTTCACTCCCTTGTGGTGTCCCTCAGGGCTCTATCTTGGCACCACTACTGTTTAATGTTTTTCTTGCACCCCTGGCACTGATCATTCAACAATCTGGGATTTCGAGTTACTTCTATGCTGACGATATCTTCCTGTTTGCATCACACCTCCTCATCCTGTCCTGATATATCTCCTTTAGAAAATTGTTTGTCCTCTGTTTCTTCGTGGCTTTCTTCTAACTGCCTAATCCTTAATGTAAATAAGACTGCTGCAATCTGGTTCCCCCACACTTCCCCTACACCCTCACTTGCTCCATCACTTGCAGGCTCTACCATAAATGTAGTTCCCAAGCTTCGCTACCTTGGAGTCTTCCTTGACAGTGCTCTCAGTTTTCATGATCATATCTCCCACATTTCTCGGTGTTCGTTTTTATGTCTCCGAAAAATCCGTGCTTTTCGCCCCTTTCTGTCCACTCAAGCCCTTACCACTCTTCTTCTCTCTTTAGTTATTACCAGAGTAGATTTCTGCAACACTATCTTCGCCGGTCTCCCCCAAAATCAAAAACATCGTCTTCAATTGATACAAAACACAGCTGCTCGCATGATCCTCCACGCTTCCCCCCGCGACCATGTCACCCCTCTGCTATATCACCTTCATTGGTTACCACTTGACTACAGGATATCTTTCAAAGTTCTCACCCTAACTCACAAAGCCATCTATCACTCAACACCTGCTTATCTTTCGGATCTACTGACTTATCATACCCCCTCACGCAGTCTTCGATCCATACACATCAACCGTCTTCATCTTCCAGCACCCTCCAAAGCTCATCTGCAATCCACCAGGAAATCGGCCTTTTATTATTTAGCACCCTCTCTCTGGAACTCTCTCCCCACCAACCTCCGTACAGAAGAATCCTATCCCAAATTCCGCTCCCTTCTCAAAACTCACTTCTTCTCTCTAGCTTTTCCCTTCTAACTCTCCTTTCCTCTGTCTTTTTTGGCTGCAATCTGGATATCTATTCTGCTCCTCTTTCTCTCTCCTTCTATCATATATTGTAACTTTTATCTTTCTTACTATTGATTTTATATTGTAAACCGCCTCGATGTTGTGGGAGGCGGTATATTAAATGTGAAATAAACAATAAACAATAAACAATAGCAGCAGATGCTTTTCTGATTCCATGGACTCAGGGCCTCCTGTATGCATTTCCTCCCACCCCTCTGGTGGCCCGAACACTGTTCAAGGTTCTCAGGGACAGGGCCTCTGTCCTCCTGATAGCTCCCAGGTGGCCGAGGCAGCCTTGGTTCCCACTCCTCCTCCAACTAGCAGTGGATCTACCTCTGCCTCTGGGGTTGCAGCCAGACCTTCTCTCTCAGGATCAGGGATCTCTTCTGCACCCCAATCTCAAATCTCTCAATCTGATGGCCTGGAGGCTGCAAGGGTAGTCTTGGCTCCCTGGGGCCTGCCTCCAGAAGTTGAGGAGGTTGTCCTGGCTTCCAGGAAACAGTCCACTAGGAAAACCTATGCTCTCAAGTGGAAGAGGTTTTCTGTGTGGTGTCAGCTACGTACCGAAGATCCTTTCTTCTGTACTGTGCCAGTAGTGCTTCAGTACCTGCTGCACTTATCCAATCAGGGTCTGAATTCCAATTCTGTTCGGGTCCACCTCTCAGCCTTAGCAGCTCACCACTCATTAGTGGAGGGACATTCCTTATCTGTGCACCCTTTGGTGTCCAGGTTTCTCAGGGGCTTGCTTTTGCTCAAGCCTCCCATACGTCCTCCTGCTCCTGAGTGGGAGCTGAATGTGGTCTTGCAGTAGCTGACTCGCCCACCTTTTGAGCCGATGGCTACTTGCCATCTTCGCTTCCTTTCCTGGAAGACTATCTTTCTCATAGCCCTTACTTCGGCTAGGCGAGTGAGTGAGCTTCAGGCCTTGGTCTGTGATAGGCCTTACACCAGAATCTATAAGAACAGGGTAGTCCTCAGGACTCACCCTAAGTTCCTTCCTAAGGTTGTCTCCTCTTTCCACCTCAACCAGGAGGTGGTTCTTCCAACATTCTTCCCTAAGCCTCATACAGGTCAGGCTGAGGCAGTTCTGCATACCCTGGGACTGTAGGAGGGCCTTATCCTTCTACCTTGAACGTACGCAAGGTCACAGGAGGGCTACTCAGCTCTTTGTTTCTTTTGACCCCAATAACTTAGGGGTGGCTGTGTCCAAGCGTACCCTGTCCACCTGGGTAGCTGACTGTATCTCCTGGGCTTACAAGGTGGCTGACCGTCTTTTGCAGGGTAGGGTCACGGCCCACCGTGTGAGGGCAATGGCTGCATCAGTGGCTCATCTCCGCTCTGTTCCATTGCAAGACATCTGCAGGGCTGCTACTTGGTCTTCAAGCCAGACGTTTGCAGACCACTACTGTCTGGAGAGGGAGTCCCATAGGGACAGTGCTTTTGGCCAAGCAGTACTCCGAAATCTCTTTGAGGTCTAGGCAACTCCTGCCCTCTGGTTGGGCTACCTGTGGAGGGTGTGTCCTTGGAAAGCCCTTTCTGTGTTGCTGGGACTAGAGGGAGTTCTCTTGTTCAGCCTGGGTTCCTGGTAGCCCAGAGCTAGGGAGTCACCCATAAGTGAGGACTGACTTCCTGCTTGGTCCTGGAGAAAGAGTAGTTACTCACCTGTAACAGGTGTTCTCCAGGAGCAGCAGGAATCAGTCCTCACTACCCTCCCTCCTCCCCTTGGAGTTGCAGTTGTACATAGTTTAGTTTTTACATTTTTGTGTGCTGTTCTTAGCTATCTCATTTGACTGAGGTAAGATGGCACCTTTAGGCGGGAAGGGAACCGCGCATGCGTGTCAGCATTCCCAAAGGCTTTCATGGAAAGCTGGGGAGGAAATGCTCCGCTGGGGCTTCATCGGCGTCGATGACACCCATAAGTGAGGACTGATTCCTGCTGCTCCTGGAGAACACCTGTTACGGGTGAGTAACTACTCTTTAACTGACATTAATGGTTAAATACCTTTTAAAGTCTTATTTTCTAAACACACAGGAATATCATGTAAAAAAGCAAAGAACTCATGACCGAATCTGCCCATTCTGTCACATCATAAAATAAATATCAATGTATCATTTTATAAATATCCTTTCCGGAACACTCAAGGCAGAGAGCAATAAGTACAGTAAAACATAAATTATTATAAGAAGAGCCAAGCTTGGTCAAATCAGAGTCCATCATGCCCAGCATGCTTTGATAGGAATTATTGCTCTGAAAAGCCACTAAGTGCACACTACCCATGAAGCTGTGAGGCAAGTGGTTAGTAGTTAGGGCTCAAAAATGCATATCGCACACCGAAATCTCAGCAAAAAGCTCTTCATATATCGCGGTTTTATGATCACTCTTACAATCCTTATTTGATTTACTTTTTTATACGGTGCCCTTTATCCCCTACTCTGGTATTGAGTTTAATGAGATAAATGAGGGCATGATCTTATAGGTGAAGTTTTATAATATAGAGTTTTTTTAACATAGAGTTTCCATAGATCATAGTAATTTTAATGGATCTCAGTATTAATTTATGTTTAGTAATCCGATGCGTTGTACATATTTAGCCTTCAACTGTAGCTGCCGGTTATCTCGGGTAATCGTGTCACACCATAGCAAATCCGTACTCTGCAAAGATCCTTACTTAAGGTCACTGTTGTTCATTTTCTTGCACAGGATAAAAGTACCGTCGGTCCTTTTTGCCGAGATTTCGGTGTGCGATATGCATTTTTCTAAAGTTACACTGGAGGCGATTTTTTAACATAACCAAATACTGTTCCTAATATAATTAAATATCGGTTTTACAAATGTAATTATTGCTTCCTTTAATTTTTACACAAATCTCTTTAACACCTCTTCGGTGATTGGATAAAGATAGCCACGCCCTTTTTGGCGCGAAAATCAGCGTCCTTAAAAAAACAGCGTTGCAAAAGAGCATCTTGATCCGCTTTGGAAGTACGCATCTTGCACAGTCCTGCCAGTGATTTTTTGTTAACACAGTGTTGTGGTTTCTTAAAACTCGATTATTTCGATTGTGCAGTTAAACACGTAATTAAAACATTCTGTTTTTTTGAAGTTTTCACACGCGCTTTATTTTAGTACTATCATTTTATGTGTTAATGTGACCTGTGTTTATGTACATAGCGCTACAACATACTTCACCAAAGAGCACAGTGTCTCGGCACTTTGGTGCCTGCTTCAGTGAGTAGTTCCCTAAGATTAAAACATTTTTATATGAGTTTAATCACTCACGGTATAAGGGTTCTAGTTAGTACAGAGGTTTTTCAAATAAGGCTCACTTAGAATGCATAGCCAAACAAGTGTTAAAAGCATTCCTTTGAAACCTTAAACCAACTGACACTTTGATGCATGCTTCAATGACTATTCTATTTAAACGAAGTTCCCTGCCCTACATAATTACGGTCAAATGTTTTCATATGACGTGTTTGGTTCATTATTCACTACACAAGTTGATGTAGTTTGTCAGCATGATATTTTTAAACAAGGTTAAATGTGATTGCATGGTCAAACAAGCATTTTAGTACTTCGTTTTTTGAGACTTCAATTTTACATGTGCTCCTTTTTATTCACATAGTGGCACAGTATAATCCTACCTAAAGACTTCAGTGTCTCCTCTTTTCAAACGGCACTTCAGTGCACGTCTCAGTGAGTAGTTTTCATCTAGTTTTGTTTGAATGAGCAGTATTAATCATATATGAGCAGTTTTTCCTGTTTTCCCTGCCCTGCGTCTTTTTCTTTTATGGATTTTATATGTAATTTGGTATACGATTTTATGTTTTTGTAAATGGAATAATCAATTTATCTAAACATCACCTTACAGATATAGAAACTCAAGTCTTAGAAAAAGGCCTATCCTTTGTGCCAACCAAAAACATGACCAGTTTGCCACACATGTTGAACTTTTTAAGTTCTTCCGAAAGTTAAAAATAATGAATTACTTTCATGGTTCTGATATCAATACAGACGATAAATCGGTTATAAAAAATCCTCAACTTGGATGCCTCCAGCCAATTCTGACCCACTCATTATAGCATATGAGCAAGTTGTGTTTTCTAAAGTCCAAGAATTGTACAAAAAGAAAAGTAATGTGTATTATAATTTTTCTGAAGCTGAAAAGGTGGCACTATATGACCTACGTAATAATAATGACATTATAATAAAACCTGCCGACAAGGGAGGAGCGCTGGTTCTACAAGATCGATCTGCTTATATCAATGAACTTACGCGTCAACTCTCTAACAAGGAATTCTATGAAAAGATCTATGATGATCCAACAGCTTTTTTACAACAAAAAATTGATACACTTCTCTATATTGGAAAAGAAGCAGGTTATTTAACCTCAAAAGAATTGTCATTTCTTAAAGTTTCACATCTGATTACTCCCACTATTTATATAATCCCCAAAATACACAAGTCTCTAGATAATCCACCTGGACGACCAATAGTTTCGGCTATTGGCTCTCTTCTAGGACCAATTTCCAAATTTTTAGATATTTTTCTCAGACCCTTTGTCAAGCTAGCAGATTCCTATGTACGTGATTCTACACATATCATAAATATATTACACGATTTTTCAGGATATGCAGAAAGTTTACTTTTGGTCACTCTAGACATTAATTCCCTCTACACTAACATTCCCCAAACAGCGGCTTTAGAGATATTAACTAATACTTTGATACAAAGAGAAAAACCTACCCGTATTCCCACCTTTTATCTTACCCAACTTGCCTCAATCGCCATGACTGAGAATTATTTTTCATTTAAAGGAGTTTTTTATAAACAAATTAAAGGGGTTGCGATGGGGTCTTCAATGGCGCCTGATGTTGCCAACTTATATGTTGCTAATTTCGAGAAACAATTTCTACCCCTTAATCCATTTAAAACTCAGATACGACTTTGGAAGAGATACATCGACGACGTACTGTCGCGCCCTTCCCCCGCCTAGGTGGTTGCCTGATGAGGAAAGGGGGCAAATGTTCCTTTCAATTGTGAACTCCTGGGCAAAGGCCTCTGGGAGTTGTAGTTCCTTAAGCATTTAATTGTAGTTGTAATGAAGTGCTGAGCCGAGGGTTGAAAGCAACACAGGAAATTTTATTTGCCTCCCTTAATAACAGGAACTTCTAAGGAAGCTTGCATATCACATGTACAGACATTCCACAAGAAATAAAAGGTTTGAAAACTTCTCAAAGGTATCAATTGCTCTTGCTTACTTCAACAAGGCAAATGCTGTTTCTTCAAAAGTAAAGGCTTCCATTCACAGTGCTTAACTGAAACTAAATGTCCATTGAAAACTTTCAATGCAGCAAAATTCAGGTAATAAACTTTTCTTCTTAGTTTTAATTCCTTAAGGGTTTTAATTAGTGATCCTAGAGACTTCAGGCATTCCTCCTTAATAAGTCTCTTTTAAAACAGCAGCCATACTAATTAAAACTTCCTTCCTTCTTAGAACAACATGCACATCAAACAAATGGAAATTTCTTCAAGCTTATAATTCCAAAACATTCTTACTTTACTGCTATGGATAAATCACATTCCATTTCTTGCTCTGGTTCACTCAAGACATTATCATTTTCTCCAATGTCCATTGATTCACATTCAGAACACGCTGGTTCTGTGACGTTGTTGAAAAACAGCTGTTCCCCTCGAGACCTCTCTCGGGATGCAGAGCTGCTATCACCACAAGTTACTTCCTGGTCTTTTATCAAACGTTTTAAAAGCTTTAAAACATTCAGGCTTTCTTTGTTAAGAGGTTTTCTTACCAGCCCTTCCTGGGTTCTTGAACCTCCTGCAGGCTTCCTGTAACCCTGGTACTGGTTTAAACACTGGAGCTGGCTTTGGGGATATCCTTCCCTCAAACTGCTGTCTGGGAACCTTTCTTGAGACCTTTGGCTAAAATCCTTACGAGCAATACTTTTCGGGATTCTCCTCAGCAGTGCTTCACTGCCACTTCCCTGGCCATGCTGGTTCCTGGATAAATTAGCCCTTCCATCTCTCTTCCTCCTGTAAGAGTGAGACTCCTGCTCAGACTGAGGTTCCTTCTCAGACTCCGCCTCTGAATCAGACTCAGCTCTCCTCCTCTCGTTCCTTCCTGCTACTCCTCCCTCTCTCCCTGTTCTCTGGGGCTTATATGAGTGGGTCTGACCTGTATCTTTCCACCCCGCCCCCAGCTGTCTTGTATTACCACCCTCAGTTACCATGGAGCTGGGGCGTGGCTTTAGGACAGCAGCTTTTGACAGGTTTTTTTTCCAATGTTAGCTGCACTTTTAAAGTGACCATTCCCTGCACTTTCCTTCTGACTAGGGGAAACTGCTTGTGTTTTCTCTATCTCCATAGGCACCTGGCTGGCTTCGCCACCACAGTACTCATGATTTGGGATGGAACTGAAACTACTCTACAACAATTTTTCCAATGGCTCAATAGTTTAGATTCTAACCTACAATTCGAAGGTCAGTATAGCACAGAGAAGATAGCCTATTTAAATATTTTAATAAAGAAGGGAAAAGATTGTTTCACCACAGACCTCTACCGTAAACCCACCGACCGTAACACTTTATTACACTACAATAGTTTCCATAACACCTCTTTAAAATATAATCTCCCTACCAGTCAATTTTTGAGGATTAGAAGATTGTGCACTAACGAAATAGATTTTGACAAACATGCGGCAGAAATGCATCACAGATTTAGCCAACGAGGCTACCCCAAAAAGAGTATAAAGAAGGCCTTTTTCAAGGCATGTAATGCAGACCGCAGTTCTCTTCTCACAAAAAAAGACCGCATACGAAAGACGGGCCGTGTTGTTTGTCCTTTAACTTTTTCCAATTATTCTAGTGAGATTACCAAAATAATTAAACAAGAATGGCGGTTACTAACATCACTGCCTACCTTCGTTTCAAAGAAAGTTATGGTAGCTTACAAGCGAAATCCTAATTTAGCTAATATTCTTGTACCATCTGCTTTAACGTATCAAAAACCTTCACCAAGCATTAAGGGCCATTACAAATGTGGTAGCTGTTCTGTTTGTCCACACACTATTCTCGCAAAAAAAATTTTTATGCATCCGATTACCAATTACAAAGTACACCTTCATACGTTCTCTAATTGCAAAACTGAAAATGTTGTTTATTTGATTTTATGTCCCTGCAATTTAGTTTATATTGGTAAAACTAAACGTCAAGTGCATACTTGCATTATAGAACACAGAAGTTGTCTCCAACGGGGCGTCCCTGATCGCCCACTTGTCGCCCATTGGCTTAAAATGAATCATTCTAT
This sequence comes from Ichthyophis bannanicus, assembly GCA_033557465.1. Taxonomy (NCBI): domain Eukaryota; kingdom Metazoa; phylum Chordata; class Amphibia; order Gymnophiona; family Ichthyophiidae; genus Ichthyophis; species Ichthyophis bannanicus. The sequence goes on from JAWIIG010000053.1 coordinate 56,650, forward strand.
AGAGGACCTGAAGTACGTAGTTTTGAAAGTGGTAGTTCCGCATTGGAGAGGAGACAACGTTGATAAGTCTCTCCTGAAGTTAGAGCAGCGGTTCATATACGAATTTAATAGTTTGGAACCTAATGGTCTCAACCAAGAAATTGATTTATCTGTTTTTTGTAGCCCCTAGTCCCTTTAGATTATTGTTCAGCAAAACCAAGCTGCCTAACATTGATGAACATTAATGGTTGTACTCATGTTTTCACACATATGAAGTTTGATTATTTCTAATAGTTCACTTATTTATTTGACTTGCATCACATACTTTCGGTTCAAATACGTTCCATTAATTTATAACTAAGAGATGAACTCATCAATTTTGCTTATATAAATACGTTTGAATGAGATGGCTTTTTATCTTTTAACATATTTATTACATGAGTTTAGTATATTTATTTATTTATTTATTAAAGCACAATATGATGATTCATTATTTAGCCCGTTTTAAGAGATGCCACAATATTTATCTATTTATTTATTTATTCATATAGGTTATCGTTTATTCCTTTAGCACACGTTTTTAAAGTTTTTTTAAAAGATTTACTGGCTTACATTCCTATAAGAAACAATTTAACAACATCGCCCTATAACAATGATAAACATGTAGGTTTTAAGGAATGGCTACAAAATATTGATCTACATTCACTGTTTTATGTTTGTCCAAAGCCTTTTAAAGATTGTGCAATCAATAATTTATTCCATACACACGTCATAAATATGAATGCGGTTTTTATCCATTAAAAAGCTCTTCATATATCGCGGTTTTTATGATCACTCTTACATTCCTTATTTGATTTACTTTTTTATACGGTGCCCTTTATAATGCCCTTTATCCCCTACTCTGGTATTGAGTTTAATGAGATAAATGAGGGCAAGATCTTATAGGTGAAGTTTATAATATAGAGTTTTTTAACATAGAGTTTCCATAGACCATAGTAATTTTAATGGATCTCAGTATTAATTTATGTTTAGTAATCCGATGCGTTGTAGCCTTCAACTGTAGCTGCCAGTTATCTCGGGTAATCGTGTCACACCATAGCAAATCCATACTCTGCAAAGATCCTTACTTAAGGTCACTGTTGTTCATTTTCTTGCACAGGATAAAAGTACCGTCGGTCCTTTTTGCCGAGATTTCGGTGTGCGATATGCATTTTTCTAAAGTTACACTGGAGGCGATTTTTTAACATAACCAAATACTGTTCCTAATATAATTAAATATCGGTTTTACAAATGTAATTATTGCTTCCTTTAATTTTTACACAAATCTCTTTAACACCTCTTCGGTGATTGGATAAAGATAGCCACGCCCTTTTTGGCGCGAAAATCAGCGTCCTTAAAAAAACAGCGTTGCAAAAGAGCATCTTGATCCGCTTTGGAAGTACGCATCTTGCACAGTCCTGCCAGTGATTGTTTGTTAACACAGTGTTGTGGTTTCTTAAAACTCGATTATTTCGATTGTGCAGTTAAACACGTAATTAAAACATTCTGTTTTTTTGAAGTTTTCACACGCGCTTTATTTTAGTACTATCATTTTATGTGTTAATGTGACCTGTGTTTATGTACATAGCGCTACAACATACTTCACCAAAGAGCACAGTGTCTCGGCACTTTGGTGCCTGCTTCAGTGAGTAGTTCCCTAAGATTAAAACATTTTTATATGAGTTTAATCACTCACGGTATAAGGGTTCTTGTTAGTACAGAGGTTTTTCAAATAAGGCTCACTTCAAATGCATAGCCAAACAAGTGTTAAAAGCATTCCTTTGAAACCTTAAACCAACTGACACTTTGATGAATGCTTCAATGACTATTCTATTTAAACGAAGTTCCCTGCCCTACATAATTACGGCCAAATGTATTCATATGACGTGTTTGGTTCATTATTCACTACACAAGTTGATGTAGTTTGTCAGCATGATATTTTTAAACAAGGTTAAATGTGATTGCATGGTCAAACAAGCATTTTAGTACTTCGTTTTTTGAGACTTCAATTTTACATGTGCTCCTTTTATTCACATAGTGGCACAGTATAATCCTACCTAAAGACTTCAGTGTCTCCTCTTTTCAAACGGCACTTCAGTGCACGTCTCAGTGAGTAGTTTTCATCTAGTTTTGTTTGAATGAGCAGTATTAATCATATATGAGCAGTTTTTCCTGTTTTCCCTGCCCTGCGTCTTTTTCTTTTTCTTTTATGGATTTTATATGTAATTTGGTATACGATATTATGTTTTTAATTATAGTTTTTAATTATGTTTTTTAATTATGTTTTTTAATTATTTATTAAACTAATATGAATGTTATATTTTAACCCTTACTGTACAATTATGTTTTATTTTTAAGTTCATTTGTTATATAAACGTGTCCCGGTTGCCTTTTTAGAGATATGTTTATGCATGTATTTAACATATTTATATTTATTTTTTCTTTGTAAGCAACTCTCCCCTTGAGAAAGGCGTAAGCTGAAACGCGTCGGGGACCTTCAATAAAGCAATTTATACTATTTTTGAGCCACTGGGTCATCTATTGCTTCTGCTCGCTGTGCCCCTCACTGAATCTGCAGGAGCCCTGCTCTCTTGTGTGCTGTCGGTGGTAGAGATGAGGACAGTAACTGAATTCAAAAAAGCATGGGACCAACACAGAGGATCTCTAAAGGTAAAAAGTGGACTGTTGTAGTTGTTGTTATGGAAGGACAGACTAGATAGGCCATGTGGTCTTTTTCTGTCATCATGTTTCTATGTTTCTAATCCAAGTTATGTCAGACCAACAACGTCTCATCTTCCAACGCCTCTCTCGAGCCAGGCCACAGAACTCCGCTCTCCATTTTTTCTACACCACCAACGCAGCATATTGAAGACACCACTGCCGCAATCAACACAACCACGGCTCAAACCGACCCCTGCCCTGTGTTCTGGATCAAAAAACTACGATCCTACTTGAGCCCTTTTATAGCCAGACTCATGAACCAATCCTTTACAACAGGTACATTCCCGCAACCCCTCAAACAGACGTCCATAGGACCACTGCTGAAAAACAACAAGCTTGACCCCAAGAAGGTGGACTCATACCGACCGATTTCAAGCATACCCCTACTAGCAAAAATAATTGAAAAGGAGGTCCAACGTCAAATTCAAGATCACATAGATGCTTCTGCGCCACTTGACCCATGCCAACATGGCTTTAGAGAGGCCCATGGTGTCGAAACACTACTCACCACGCTCTTCAACAGCATAATTGCAGTAATAGACAACATCCGTCAAGGGTTTGTCCTCATCTTCATGGACATTGCGGCAGCGTTCGACTCAGTAAGCCATGAGCTTCTCCTCAACCGTCTCCAAGAGAAGGGGATAACAGACAAAGCACTAGACTGGTGCAAGTCCTACCTCTCTGACAGATGGCAGCACGTACGATCAGGGACTACATCATCGGAGCCTTTCCACCAGAAGCAAGGTGTCCCGCAGGGTTCCTCCCTCTCCACCCTGATGTTCAACATATACATGCAGCCCATCTGTAACCTGATCTGTTCCTTCAATGTTAACTGCCTAATATATGCGGACGACGTACTGCTATACATGCCCTTCTCGACTGAGAACCCCAACCTCTCCCCACTGTCAAAAACTGCTTTAACGCAGTGTCCAACTGGCTACAAACCCAAAACCTCAGAATTCAGCATAAGAAAACAGAGGTCCTGTTCATTACAAGGAATCAAAACTTCTCCACGCCACCCTCTCTAAACGTCGACGAAGCAGAGCTCCAGTCCAAACCCACGATCAAGTACCTGGGAGTCACACTAGATCAGCGCCTGGACATGAAGACGCACATAGGCAACACGGTGAGAGCGGTGTATCACAAGATCCGATCTCTCAGGTACCTAAGATTCTTGCTAACACTAGACGACTTCAGGACAGTCTATCAGGCACTAATCAGACCTCATCTGGACTATGCAAAATCATTCTCCAGGACCAAGCAGGAAGTCAGTCCTCACATACGGGTGTCATCGATGCCGATGAAGCCCTAGCGGAGCATTTCCCCAGCTTTCCATGAAAGCCTTTGGGAATGCAGGCACGCATGCGCGGTTCCCTTCCCGCCTAAAGGTGCCATCTTACCTCAGTCTCTCTTTTTCCGAGAAGCCCACCGGACGTGTGTCCTGTCATCCAGGATAAAAGTTAAGATTTTTTTCGGCGATTCTCGCTGTTTTTTCTTCCCGGTTCGACGCCGGTTCCCCTCCCGCTGGGTTCGGTATACCGGTATCGAGCCCGTTTCTCTTTTTTCGGTTTTTGCCCTTCGTGGCTGGCGTTCGTGCCCTTTTTTTCTGTTTTTCCCTGGAAGGCCGGGTCTTTGACCTCGCGGGGACTCTTTTTTCCCCGATGGCTTCCAGTGGTTTTAAGAAGTGTGATCAGTGTAAGAAATTAATGTCTCTCACCGACACACACGACTGCTGCCTTCGATGCCTCGGTACGGATCACGACTCTAAGACGTGTGGACCATGTGGGAAGATGTCTTCCAAGGCACTGTGAAGTCGACAGCAGCAGAAAGAAAGGCTTTTTTCTGACTCGGCCTCCGGCCGGGCCCGAACCTCATATGAGGCCTCGACATCTCGGGATTACGATCCTGAGCGCCGTCGGGGCTCCTCGGACAGGGGGTCCCCCGACCGGGAACGCAAGAGGAAGAAGCGGCTCGTGAGGCCATCGTCGGAAGAGGTCCCTGGCTTCTCGAGGGCCAGGTCTAAGACCCCCGACCGTCGCCCCGGGCCCGTGGAACAGGAGAAGCCTGCCAAAGTTCCTCATGTGGAGCCAGAGTCTGCTGGACACGTAAGTCCTGTAGTCCTCGTGGACTCTCCTCCCCGAGTGCCGACGTCAGGCCCGGCGCTGCCGAGGCCCGAGTCGGTGGCTGCTGAGTCTCCTGAGCTGAGTCTCAGGATGACAGCCTTGGATTGCAGACTGTCTGCCTTCTTGGAGCAGCAGCGGGCGCTGATGGCCAGCCTGTCTGGTGTATCCGCCCCGGCCACCGGGACATCGACATCGAAGTCGACCTCGGAGACTGAGCCGATACTCGAGACCTTCGCGTGGTCTCCCTCGACCTCCCGTTCAGGACCAAGATGTCAGGGCGGGTGCTCCCGGGCCCCGCGAGGTCAGACCCCGATTCCTCGTCGGACGAGTCCGCCTGGGAGACGGAGGATGAGGAGTCCCCTGACACTTTCAAGACTCTGTGCATCCCATCGGACTCACCGCAGTCTGAGCCCCGGAGTAGAAACCCTCCGAAGGATACCCGGTTCTCCGAGTTTGTCTGGGATATGGCCACCGCGTTGGCTATCCCGGCGGACCCAGAGGAAGAGCCTCGAGCCGAGGAGCTCGAGGCTTTGCAGTATGACTCTCCTCCGAAGGAGGACTTTACTGTCCCGGTTCCCCCGATGCCGGAATGGCTCCTCTTCCGAATGTGGGAGGCACCGGCCTCGGCGCCGGTTCTGAGCAAGCGGGTCGATTCGATCTATTGACTCAGGAAGAATCCTGGCTTCCAAAAGGCACAGCTACCACACCATTCCATGGTGGTGGAATCGGCCATGCATCGCCTGAAAAGTCAGAAGATGCACTCCGCGGTGCCTCCTGGCAGGGAGGCCCGGAACCTCAATGGTTTTGGTAGAAAGTGCTTCCAGGGCTCGATGCTTGCTTGCGGTGTCCAGTCTTACCAGCTGTACATGGGCATGTACTTGCGGGATCTGGCCAAGGAGTTGGCTGGGTTCTCTGCTGGTCTCTCCAGGGAGCCCTTGCAGCGGTTCAAGTCCTTGTCCTCAGGGATTCGGGAATGCTCCAAGTTTATGTCCCGCGCCGCCTACGATGGCTTCGAGGCTTCGGCCCGAGTTGCGGAAGCCGGCATCGCGGCTCGACGCTAGGCATGGCTGCAGTCATTGGACCTCGAGCCATGGGTTCAAGACAAGTTGGTCGATGTCCCTTGCCGAGGTGAGAACCTTTTTGGCAAGCCCATGGCTGAGAAGGCCGCACAACTCGAGACCGAGCACCTCACAAGGACAAGGCTGTCTAGGAAGACCTCTGCCCCTTCTCACAAGAAGAAAGGGCTTTTTACCCAAGCCCTTTACCCGAGGAAGGGCACTGCCTACAAACAGTACCTTCAGTATCAGGCTGCCCAAGCTACCCCCTCAGGGTCAGCAGGCCAAGGGGCAGGGTAATGGGCCCCGTAGGCAGAGGACCCCCAAGCCTCCGGCCCCTGCTCCCACTCAGCAGGGTGGGGGTTTTTGACTCCTCCAGCATAGCCTCTCCATCCCTGCTCTCCCAACCCTGCACAGGAGGTTGCCTCGCACTCTTCGCCCACCAGTGGCCCCGCATCACTGGGGACAGTTGGGTGCTAAACATAGTCCACATGGACTATGCACTACATTTTCACCAACTGCCTCCTCCATATTTTCCAGGGGAGCCTCCACGGCCTCTCCTGCACACAGATCTTCTCCTGCAGGAGCTCCAAGGTCTGTTGGCGGACAGGGCGGTGGAACCGGTGCCCCTTCACATGCACGGTCGAGGGTTCTATTCCAGATACTTCCTGGTACCCAAAAGAACCGGTGGCCTTCGACCTATCTTGTACCTCAGAAATCTCAACAAGTTCCTCGAGAAAGAAAGTTCAAAATGCTTACTCTTGGAACACTTCTGCCCTACCTCCAGCAGGGAGATTGGCTATGCTCCTTAGATCTAAAGGATGCGTACACTCACATCCTCATTCATCCAGACCACAGAAAGTACCTCAGGTTCATTGTGGGAGGAAACCATTATCAGTACAGAGTACTGCCTTTTGGCCTAACATCTGCTCCCAGAGTATTTACCAAATGCCTGGCAGTCGTGGCGGCCTACCTGAGGAATCAAGGGATCTTTGTCTTCCCCTATCTGAACGACTGGCTCATCAGGGGTCAGACGTGCCAGGAGGCCCAACAAGCCACTCTCAGAACCATTGCTCTTCTTCAAAGCTTGGGTTTTGTCATAAACTTCGCAAAGTCCACTTTGCTCCCCTCCCAGAACTTGGAGTTCATAGGAGCAAGGCTGGACTCTGTCCTGGCAAAGGCATTCTTGCCAGCAGACAGGGCCCAAAGACTGATGGACTTGGCAAACCAGTTTCTCAGCGGGTCATTGGTCTCCGCCAGACTCTGCCTGAGGCTTCTTGGCCACACGGCTTCGACAGTTCATGTGACCCCCAATGCCAGGCTCCATATGAGGCCTACTCAGTGGTGCCTTCGGAATCAGTGGTCACAGGCCACAGGCAGCCTCAGAGACAGGATAAGGGTGTCCAAACCCTTTCTGGACTCCCTCAGCTGGTGGCTGCACCCTCCCAATCTACTGAAAGGGGTGCCCTTTCAGATTCCTGGGCACACGGTGGTGCTGACCACGGATGCCTCACTGCAGGGCTGGGGGGCTCATTGTCTGGACAAGTGCACCCAAGGGCCTGTGGTCTCCTTGGGAGGCCGCACAGCAGATCAATCTCCTAGAACTCAGGGCTATTCGCTTAGCACTCAAAACTTTCTCTCCTGCCCTGGCTCATCAATCTGTCCTGGTTCAGACAGACAACCAGGTGGCCATGTTTTATGTGAACAAGCAGGGCGGAACTGGGTCCAGGCTCCTTTGCCAGGAGGCGCAGGACCTCTGCTCCTTTGCCCTCCAGCACAACATGCTCCTCCTGGCTGTGTACCTGCCAGGCCAGCAAAACTTCCTGGCCGACAGGTTGAGCAGAATTCTACAGCCCCACGAGTAGCAGCTCCATCCTTTGGTAGTTCAAAAGATTTTCCTGAAATGGGGACTTCCATCCATAGATCTGTTTGCCAGTCCTCTGAACAAACAGCTGCCAAAGTTCTGCTCCAGGCAACCGCACCCTCTGCGGGTGGCGGCAGATGCTTTTCTGATTCCCTGGTCTCAGGGCCTCCTGTATGCGTTTCCTCCCACGCCCTTGGTGGCCCGAACTCTGTTCAAGATTCTTCAGGACAAGGCCTCAATCCTGCTGGTGGCTCCCAGGTGGCCCAGACAGCCTTGGTTCCCACTTTTACTTCAACTGGCAGTGGACCCTCCTCTGCCTCTGGGGTTGCAACCCAACCTTCTCTCTCAAGATCAGGGTTCCCTTCTGCACCCCAATCTCAAAGCGCTCAATTTGATGGCTTGGAGGCTGCAAGGCTAGTTTTGGCTCCTTGGGACCTACCTCAGGAAGTTGAGGAAGTTGTCCTAGCCTCTAGGAAACAGTCGACTAGGAAAACCTATGATCTGAAATGGAAAAGGTTTTCTGTGTGGTGTCAGCTACGTACAGATGATCCTTTCTCCTGTACTGTGCCAGTAGTGCTTCAGTACTTGCTGCACTTATCGAATCAGGGACTTAAGTCCAATTCTGTTCGGGTCCACCTCTCAGCTCTAGCAGCTCACCACTCACTGGTGGAAGGACATTCTCTGTTGGTTCACCCCTTGGTGTCCCGCTTTCTCAGAGGCTTGCTCTTGCTCAAGCCTCCCATCCGTCCTCCTCCCCCTGAGTGGGAGATGAATGTGGTCTTGCAGCAACTGACTTGCCCACCTTTTGAGCCGACGGCTACTTGCCCTCTATGCTTCCTCTCCTGGAAGACCCTCTTCCTGATAGCCCTAACCTCGGCCAGGCGAGTGAGTGAGCTTCAGGCCCTGGTCTGTGACAGGCCTTACACCAGAATTTATAGGAACAGGGTAGTCCTCAGGACTCACCCTAAGTTCCTCCCTAAGGTTGTCTCCTCTTTCCACCTCAACCAGGAGGTGGTTCTTCCGACATTCTTCCCTAGGCCTCATGCAAGCCAGGCTGAAGCAGTTCTGCATACCCTGGACTGGAGGAGGGCCTTATCCTTCTACCTTGACCGTACGCAGGGGCACAGAAGGGCTACTCAGCTCTTCGTATCTTTTGACCCTAATAAGTTGGGGTTGGCTGTGTCCAAGCGTACCTTGTCCATCTGGGTGGCTGACTGTATCACCTGGGCTTACAAGGCGGCTGACCTTCCTTTGCAGGGTCGGGTCACGGCCCATCGTGTCAGGGCAATGGCTGCCTCAGTGGCTCATCTCCGCTCTGTACCGTTGGTGGACATCTGCAGGGCTGCAACTTGGTCTTCAAGCCAGACTTTTGCGGCCCATTACTGTCTGGAGAGGGAGTCCCATAGGGACAGTGCTTTTGGCCAGGCAGTACTCCGGAATCTCTTTGAGGTTTAGGAAACTCCTGCCCTCTGTTGGGCTACCGGTCGAGGTTCTGTCAGTTTACAGCCTTTCTATGCTGCTGGGACTAGAGGGAGGCCTCTTGTTCAGCCTGGGTTCCTGACTTCCTGCTTGGTCAGCCTGGGTTCCTGACTTCCTGCTTGGTCCTGGAGAAAGAGTAGATCTCCAGGAACAAGCAGGAATGAGTCTTCACATATGGGTACGTCGGTACCGACGGAGCCTGCGCGGGAACGCTCCCCAGCATCCCAAAAAAGGAAAGCTTTTGGGAGCATCCCACAGCGCCTGCGCGCTGCCTTCCTGCCTTTCCTAACCGCCTCTCTCCAGTTCTTCTTTTCCGCGGAGCCAGCAGGTCGTGTTCCTGTCACCGCTGAAGAAGTTCTTTATTTTATTTTATTTACTTGGTCGCGTGTCTGCCTTCTTCGATGTCGGACCGGTACCGTCAGTCTTTTCTTTCTTTTTCTTTCAAAAAAAAAAGTTATTGGCCGTTTCACTTCAGTGTGTTTTTTTTTTCTTTCTTTAGGCCTTGGGCCTAACAGAAAATTTCCTCATGGAAAAGCCTGCCCCCGGGTTTAAAAAATGCACTAAGTGCAGCGGTACCATTTCTGTCACTGACACCCATGAATGGTGTCTTAAGTGTTTGGGTCCTGACCATTCCATCACGGATTGTTCGTCCTGTTCCATGATGTCCAAAAGAGGTTTACAGAACCGAGCAGCTAAGCTCAGTACCCTGTTTCCCTCGGATGCAGCTTCGGTGGCATCGACGTCTTCCAGGGCTTCTTCTTCCTCCTATGGATCTCAAGTAACCAAACATAAATCCAGCCGGTCCTCGAAGGGTAGATCTCCCTCTAAGCATCGAGATGCCTCCGGGCTTGCCCTCGAGGATCCTGCACCGGCAAAAGTACCCCGGCGGGAAGCTCCGGCTTCCAAAGCTCCTCCTATGGGGTCACAGGTTGACATCGATGGCACGGCCTCGACCGATCACCTGTTAGAATGCTCTGGGGTACCGGTACAATCGACCGCTACCGACATCCAGACATTCATGGTGTCGATGGACCAGAATGTTCTGACCATGCAGCGTGCCATTACGGCCTTCATACAAGCTGCGACGCCGTTGGTACCGCAACAAGCTTCGTTGTCGGTTCCGGTGCCGGTACCGATTGTATTGAACCGGTACCGATGACTCCCGATGTCGATACTACTCGGTACGCGTATCGGGCTTTACAAGAGCATCCAGACAGACGATACTTCGATTCCTCTGAAGACTCCGATGCATCGGAGGCTTCTGTCGAAGCATCGATAGTCCTTCCTGAAGAGCCTTCTTCTTCAAAAAGAAGAATGTCTCCTCCAGAAGACTTGTCTTTTCAAGACTTTATAAGGGAAGTGGCCAAGGGGCTTTCTATCTCAGTAGCCCCTGAGTCAGAGCCTAGAGCCAAAAAATTGGATATTTTACAGTATCCCAAGGCTCCTAAAGAGGCAGACACTTTACCAGTTCATGAAATTCTTTATGATCACATGCTGGGCATATGGGAGACTCCTCTCACCATCTCTTCTCATTCTCGTAGGTTGGACACCATGTACCGTGTCCCTCCTTGTCCTGGATTTCATAAAACTCAGCTTCCTCACCATTCCATTGTGGTAGAGTCTGCTATGAAAAAGTTGAAGAGTTCAAAGAGGCATTCCTCTGCTCCTCCAGGGAGAGAATGTAGAACCTTAGATGCTTTTGGCAGGAAAATCTTCCAGGCCAGTATGCTTATTGCCAGAATCAACTCCTATAGTCTCTATATGGGGATGTTTCTGAAGGAAGTTACAGATCATCTGCAGACTTTCCTCCCTTTTCTTCCAGAAGATAAAAGGGAAGAGTTTCTCACCTGGCTTAAGCATGCCCAGGATGTTTCCAAGTTTTCCAATCGTGCAGCCTTTGACTCCTTTGAGGGTGCCAGTAGAGTCTCGGCCATTGCCATAGGTGCACGCAGAATTGCTTGGTTACAAGCTTCTGATTTGGAACCTTGGGTCCAAGATGGATTAGGAAATCTTCCTTGTACAGGAGAAAACCTTTTTGGCAAAAATTGGCAAGCAAAGGCCACACAAATGGATGCAGAAAATTCTGCTTTAGATAGGCTTTCAAAGTCTACCTCTAATCCTGTCAAGAAGAGATTATTCAAAAAGGCATATTTTCCCAAGAAGGGAAGATATTATCCTGTTTATGGTCAACAGACATCTTCTGCAGGTCGTTTTGCTGCAAAGCGTCAACAACCTAAACAGGCCAAGCCTAAAACTGCAAGGAATGCTGTGGTTCAACAGCCTCAGCCTCCTCAGGGCCTTTGACTTGCATCTAGAGAACTTGGCTTTTCTGGCTCTGGAAGAACCAGAGCCTCTCACCATTCCAGGAAGGTTAGCTCACTTTGCTCCCAGATGGGAGCAAATCACAGCAGAGCAGTGGACCCTCTCCATTATAAGGGAGGGTTACAAACTTCATTTCTCAGACCTTCCTCCTTACACCATGGTGAGACATTTCAATTCTCCAACATCTCTCCTCGACCTTTTGGGTCAGGAGATTACCACCCTTCTTGCCCAAGGGGCAATAGAAGAAGTACCTCTTCTTCAACAGGGTTCAGGGTTCTACTCCCCCTACTTTCTAATTCCAAAGAAAACAGGGGGCCACAGACCCATATTAGATCTCAGAGAATTGAACAAATTCCTATGCAAGGAGAAATTCAAGATGATTTCTCTGGGTACTCTCCTTCCATACCTTCAGAGTCAGGATTGGCTTTGTTCTCTAGATCTCAAGGATGCGTACACTCATGTCCTCATCTGTCCAAATCACAGAAGGTTCCTTCGCTTCCTTTTTCAAGGAAAGCACTACCAATACAGGGTGCTTCCTTTCGGTCTGGCCTCTGCTCCAAGAGTGTTCACAAAATGCATGGCAGTAGTAGCTGCATTTCTACGCACTCTGGGAATATTCGTATTCCCATATCTGGACGACTGGCTCATCCGAGCTCCATCTCAGTCCGAGGCCCAGACTTCCCTAGCCTGCACAATGCGTGTTCTACAGTATCTGGGACTTGTGATAAACTTCCCAAAGTCCCAGCTCACCCCTACTCAGTCTCTGGAGTTCATAGGGGCCTTGCTGGATACCACCACTGCAAGGGCCTATCTTCCTCAGGCCCGTTGTCTACGCTTGGTGCAGTTAGCCTCCCAGATTCAGTTAAAAACTCATTTAACTGCTCGAGAGATGTTACAACTGCTAGGCCACATGGCATCCACTGTGCATGTGGTCCCTTATGCTCGCCTTCACATGAGGGCAGCTCAATGGACTTTGTCCACCCAGTGGACCCAGGCATCAGGGGGTCTGTCAGACAAAATAGCAACCTCCAGGTGCCTCTTTTGGTCTCTCCAGTGGTGGAGGTCCACTCAAAATCTGTTGCTGGGGTTTCCCTTCCAACAGTTGCTACCCCAAGCAACACTCACAACAGATGCCTCTCCAAAGGGTTGGGGAGCTCATCTACAAGACCTCTCCACCCAGGGCATTTGGTCTCCACAGGAGACCTCTCTACATATCAACCACTTGGAGCTCAGAGAAATCTTTCTGGCTCTCAAGGTTTTCCATACCCTGCTCAGCTACAAGACAGTCCTCATTCACACGGATAACCAGGTAGCCATGTTCTACATAAACAAGCAGGGAGGAACTGGCTCTCTGTCGCTTTGCAACGAAGCTTTGAGATTGTGGGCCTTCGCCAGAGAGCATCAAATTCATCTTCTAGCTGTATATCTTCCAGGAGTTCAAAACTCTTGGGCAGACAGACTCAGTCGAGTTCTGCTTCCACACGAATGGTCCCTGCACATGGACCAGATAGTCAGAATCTTTCAAATTTGGGGAACCCCGGACATAGACCTCTTTGCAAGTCCGTGGAATGCCAAACTTCCCCGGTTCTGTTCCAGGATTCCGTGTCAGGGAGTTCAGGCCAGGGATGCCTTCCTCCTTCACTGGGGTCAAGACTTCCTGTACGCCTTTCCTCCCATTCCCAAGACTCTGTTCAAGCTTCAGAGAGATCGAGGGTCTATGATCCTCATAGCTCCACGATGGTCAAGCCAAGTGTGGTACCCTCTACTTCTGCATCTCTCTCAAGCTCCCTCCCTGGACTTGGGATCTGCTCCAGACCTCCTGTCTCAGGAGGGGGGAACGTTGTGGCACCCAAACCCCCAGTGTCTCCATCTCAGGGCTTGGTTGCTGAAGGCCTAGACCTTCAAGACTGGCATCTTTCTCAGCAAGTGAAGGATATCCTTCACGCTTCTAGAAAGTCTTCTACTAGACGTTCCTATGCTTTTAAATGGAAAAGGTTTACCATTTGGTGTGCTGATAAGGGTCTTAACCCTCTAGCAATACCTTTGAATTCTCTACTAGAGTATCTCCTGCATCTTTCCCATGCAGGCCTCAAGACAAATTCAGTAAGGGTCCATTTGAGTGCTATTGCAGCATCCCTCAAACCTCTCTCAATGGACAACCTATTTCCTCTCATCCTTTTATTGCAAGACTCATGAGAGGCCTTCTTTTAACTAAACCTCCCATTAGACCACCTCCAGTGGCATGGGACTTGAATCTGGTTCTTGGCCAGCTCATGAAGCCACCCTTTGAACCTTTAGCCAGCACCTCCTTGAAATTTCTTTCCTGGAAGGTTATTTTCCTTATTGCAGTCACCTCAGCTCGCCGCATCAGTGAACTGCAGGCCTTAGTGGCTAATCCACCTTATACAAGGTTCCATCATGATAAGGTAGTCCTTAGGACCAATCCACACTTTATGCCTAAAGTGGTCTCACCTTTTCATCTGAACCAGGAGGTGTATTTACCTGTCTTTTTTCCAGGTCCTCATGCATCAAGTGCAGAGAGGAATCTTCATACCCTGGATTGTAAAAGGGCTCTTGCCTTTTACTTACAAAGGACACAGCAACATAGAAAGTCTTCTCAACTCTTTGTTGCTTTTGATCCTTCTCATTTGGGACTTCCAGTCTCTAAGAGAACACTGTCCAATTGGATTGCTTTGTGTATTTCTTTCGCCTACCAGAGTAAGAACCTTTCTCTGGAGGGCCATGTCACAGCTCACAATGTGAGGGCCATGGCAACCTCTATGGCTCATCTAAATTCTGTGTCCATCGACCAGATCTGTCGAGCGGCCACCTGGGCCTCGGTTCATACCTTTACTGCCCATTACTGTTTGGACAAGGACTTAGCAATAGTGATCATAGCATGATCACCTTTGATTTAATTAGTGGAGGAGGGATAGTAAGGAAATCCACAGTACTACCTTTTAACTTTCGAAAGGGAGACTGTGATAAAATGAGGAAAACAGTTAAGAAAAAACTAAAAGGAGCAGTTGCAAAGGTTAAAGACGTACATCAAGCTTGGGTGTTGTTGAAAAATACTATCTTGGAAGCCCAGACCAGCTGTATTCCACGCTTTAAGAAAAGTGGAAGGAAGTCCAAAAAACTGCCAGCATGGTTTAAAGGTGAGGTCAGAGAGGTTGTTGTTGCCAAAAAAGCATCTTTCAGGAAATGGAAAAAAGAGCCAAACGACGAAACCTGGAAACAGCACAAGCACTGGCAAGTCAAATGCAAGGCATTGATAAGGCAGGCAAAGAGAGAATTTGAGAAGAAGCTTGCTGCGGACGCAAAAACGCGAAATAAAGACCTTTTCAAGTACATTCGTAGCAAAAAACCTGTGAGAGTCAGTTGGTCCATTAGATGATAAAGGGGTTAAAGGAGAACTAAGAGGCGACAAGGCGATAGCGGAGAGACTGAATGAATTCTTTGCTTCGGTCTTTACTGAGGAAGATGTAGGGATGTTACCCATGACTGAAGTGGTATTTAAAGGTGCGGAAGAATTGAAGGAAATATTGATACATCGGGAAGATGTCTTACAACTATTAGATAAACTGAAGAGTAGCAAATCACCTGGGCCGGATGGTATACATCCAAAGGTGTTGAAAGAACTGAAATATGAGATTGCAGACCTGCTATCAGTAATCTTTGAACTATCATTAAAATCATCTCTAATACCTGAAGATTGGAGGATCGCCAATGTAACACCAATTTTTAAAAAGGGTTCCAGGGGTGATCCGGGAAACTACAGACCGGTGAGCCTGACGTCAGTACCGGAAAAAATGGTAGAAACCATCATAAAGAATAAAATTACTCAGCATGTAGATAGTCACGACCTAATGGGAGACAGCCAACATGGCTTTAGACAAGGAAGATCTTGACTTACTAATCTGTTATGTTTTTTTGAAGGAGTGAATAAACAGGTGGACAAAGGTGAGTCGGTTGATATTGTGTATCTGGACTTTCAGAAAGCCTTTGACAAGGTCCCTCATCAGAGACTTTTGGCAAAACTAAAGAGTCATGGGATAGGAGGCAGTGTACTATTGTGGATCAGGAACTGGTTAAAAGATAGAAAGCAGAGGGTAGGGCTAAATGGCCAATTTTCCCAATGGAGAAAGGTGAATAGTGGTGTACCCCAGGGATCTGTGCTGGGTCCGCTGCTTTTTGACATATTCATAAATGACCTGGAAAGTGGAATGAGTGAGGTTATCAAATTTGCAGATGACACAAAACTATTTAAAGTTGTTAAAACCCAAGAGGATTGTGAAAAATTGCAAGAGGATCTTGATAAATTGGAAGACTGGGCATCAAAATGGCAGATGAAATTTAATGTGGACAAGTGCAAGGTTATGCACCTAGGGAAGAACAACCCAAACTATGGTTACACAATGCAAGGTTCCACATTAGGAACCACCACCCAGGAAAAAGATTTAGGCGTCATTGTGGATACCATGTTAAAACCCTCGGCCCAGTGTGCAGCGGCGGCCAAGAGAGCAAATAGAATGCTAGGTATGATAAGGAAAGGAATGGAAAATAAAACAAAAGATATTATAATGCCTCTATATCGTTCCATGGTGAGACCGCACCTTGAATATTGTGTGCAATTCTGGTCACCGTATCTTAAAAAGGATATAGCGATTTTAGAAAAGGTTCAGAGAAGAGCCACCAAAATGGTAAAGGGGATGGAAGGATACTCCTATGAAGAAAGGCTAAAAAGGTTAGGGCTCTTTAACCTGGAAAAGAGACGGCTGAGGGAAGATATGATAGAAGTCTATAAATTAATGAACGGAGTGGAACGGGTAAACTTAGATCGATTGTTTACGTTATCAGAATATAGAAAGACTAGGGGACATGCAATGAAGCTACAGGGTAAACTATTTAAGACTAATAAAAGAAAATATTTTTTCACTCAACGTGTAATCAAACTCTGGAATTTGTTACCAGAGGATGTAGTAAAGGCTGTTAGTGTAGCTGGGTTTAAAAAAGGTTTGGACAAGTTCCTGGAGGAAAGGTCCATAAACCATTATTAAGAAGTGACCGAAGATATCAATGCTTGACCCAGTACAAGCATTGTGGAACTTGTGTCTCTTGGGGAAACTGCTAGGTACTGTCATGAGGTAACGCCAGCAGAGCCCATAGACGTAAGGGAGAGTGAGCAAAACAGCAGGGAAAATGACAGCTCAGCCTCACATATGGGAAAAGGTTGCCAAGAGCAACGGTGGAAAACACAGTCACAAGGTGTTAGGGAACGCCCGAGCAGAGAGGGAGCTCAGAGCCTATTAGAGAATAGGGAGCACCTGCGTGGAGGCAGAGCCCAGGCTAACACCAAGTGCAATATATTGAGGACTCACTTACCAACAGATAGAACACGAGAGGGAACACGACAGGGAATGAGAGCACCAAATGGAGTGAGAACCCGAGAGAGAGCTCAGGAAGGAACTCGTGAGAGAGCTGTGAGGACAGAGCCAAGGAGAATCTCCGAGGAGTCAGAGGTTGGTGATTTGCAAAGAAGCTGTTGGGAACAGCAATGCATATCCTCCCAGTATCCTCCGGAGTATTGCAGTGAGGCAATTAGGAAGGGCAGTCCTACAGCTAAGCTTATAAACTACAAGCAGTTTAACTCCAGAGAAGCAGAGGGGGAAAGTTCTTACCCTGAGGCACATTGGCTGGAGTCAGAAAAACGCCGTGAGAGAAGGGTAACAGAACAGAGCTGTGCATGTCATAAAAAGCAGGAAGCATTAGGATCTAGAGAGAGACGTATTCTCCCTAGTAGAAGGGATTTAAAACACCCTGACTTCCTCTGCACATACGAAGAGCTCTGTAGAGCTCAGGACTCTAAATACAAACATTATGGTGATTTCCCACAAGCCACTAGGATAGTGGAAGAAGAGAATCTTTTTACTCCCCGGCAGAGACAGTTTAACTTAAAGGGCAGTTTGGAGTCAGAAGTTCTGTCTGACGAGGGAGAAATGCAAGTGGAATTTCCTGAAGATATTTCAGAGGGTATAGAAATGGACTGTACTTGCACTTTGTCAGATTGTATAAATTCTCTATGCTAAAGCAGCAAGAAGTGCTGATTGAAGAAACAGCTGCAAGTTTGCACGTGAGTGGAAAGAACTGTTTCTGTTATTTTTGTGCTGTTTAATTAATGCTGAAGGAAGCTTATTTTTGTTCCAGTATTTTCCTTTGATTGTGTTACCAGACGTATGGTCTATATTTCTTTTTGTTCCATGGTTTTGAATCCGCCCCGGACGGGGAATAAAACCCAAGTTAAACCTTTCCCTTTGCCTCAACTACAATTATTGGTAAAGATACAAACTACGGGAACCAGAAGGCTTTGCTACTGCCTTCCCGGGGACGTAACTGCCAGTAAAATACTGCCCCATCAAGCTGTCCAAGCACTCCTTAGCCTCTGGGCCAGCTAGTGGGTCACATGAAGTGGCGTCGTCTTAAGGATTTTTTTTACTGTGGGAAAAAAAGGACAATTTTAAAGGAGAAAAATACTGCTGGACAACAAGACCCATAGGAAGCAAGCACACAGGACAGGCCAGACGCTGACCAGGAACCTCTCTTGCCAAAACCTGAGTCTACGCAGAACCTAAGGTAAAGGGTACCTAGGGCACTCGCGTAGGTGGATAGCAGGGCAAGAAAGGGGGCGCTCCTGTGGTGTGGGAAAGGGGGAAGAGCTTTTAAAAAAGTACCGCACTTGGTGGTTTTTCTCTCTCTTTCCTTTTACGCGGGGTCACAACCGGAAGATGGAGGTCCAGGACATAATGAGCTGGATGCAACACCAATGGGACAAACAATTGGAGTTGGCACGGCACATGCAAGAATAAACCGCCAAGATGATTATGGAGCAGCAGAGGCCACTCCTGGAAACCATGAAGGCGTTCGTGGAGAAGTCACCAGGTTCTGGGACTGAAAACCCCTACATTGCAGGGGTAGGACTTAATGCAAGTCAGGCATTTACTTTGGGACAATTAAGTCCAAGAGACAACATTGATGATTTTATTGATGCCTTCGAACAAATAGGGGGGGCATTAAAATGGCCACCTGAGCAGTGGGCCACACGCTTTGCTGTTTCTCTTACAGGGGAAGCTCTCTCTGCGTATAAGGCAATGCCTGCCAGCCTTGCTACCAATTATGAAGAGATAAAAAGGGCAGTTAAGGACAGGTTGGGCTTATCCAGTATGCATTATTACAGATTGTTCAGAGAGTCTAGGATGAGGGATCAAGAAACCCCAAAAGCCCTGCAGCAAAGGTTAAAGAATTTAACGTATAAATGGTTGACCCCTGAGCAGAGGACAATGGAATCACTGCTTGATGTAATTATCTTAGAGCAGTTCCTCCAGGCTGTCCCAACTGAAGTGAAAAAATATCTCACCTTGCAGAACTGCCAGAATACCGATGAGGCAGCCAATTTAGCTGAGCGCTTTTTTGAGGCTCAGATAGTGGGCGCCTCAGAAATAGGGCCAAGAAAGGCAGCAGGAATGGCAGTGCATAAAAATGAAAGTTATGTTAAAAACAAAAGGTTTAATGTGTCTAAGTATGCTAATGATGACATTTTTTCTGTATGTAAAGGAAAATGTTATATATGCGGACAGGCAGGCCACTACCAGAAAGACTGCACGGAGAGAACGATCATCATGGCTGGGAGAGAGAAACCAGCGCAGGACGGGTTCCTAATTCCCGTACAGGTAGAAGGAGTAGGAACGCTGGTGCTGCTTGACTCGGGTGCTGACCAGAGCATGATTACGTCTAAGCTCTGGGAAGCCATTGAGAGGCACCCTCGGTCAGCCCCGAGGCAAGCAGGCAGCCAGGTCCGCCTAAAGTGCATACATGAGGAATTTTCCTGTTATCCTTCACAGACTGTATCCATACAGGCAATAGATGAAGAACACACATTGCAGGTAGCCATAATCCCTAGCTTGCCTAGAGATATTATTTTAGGCAGGGACTGGCCACCCTTTCTCCAGGGTCTAGCGGTAGGACTAAATACCCGGACCGGCCTGGTATCTACCCGATCCCAGGCAGGGACCTCAGGGAAAGGAAGGATAGCATCTGAGGATCCCAGGGAGCCTGAGGGGAAGGAAGAACCCCAGGAGGAGGGTGTAGATGGGGGTGTATTAGGTATTCTGCCCACGGATGATGAGCTAATACACGAACCAGTTAAGGAAGGCAAGAAGGCGAAGGCGAAGAAGCGCCAAGAGAGGCATCAAAGGACCCGGGGAGGGCCGAATTGGAGGCTGGTGCAGGGTTACCTTGGGTACCTGCCGAGGTGGTAAACAAGTTCCCCTCATTTCCAGCAGAACAGCGGGCCGACCCGGCTCTTAAGAGAGCTTTTGAATGGGCCAAGGAAATTAGGCCTACGCTACCCAGGTTTTTCCTGGAGAAGGAAATCTTATACAGGGAAAGCACAGACCCATACTCCGGCGCTATAAGAAAACAATTGGTCGTACCAACAGCATTTAAAGCCACAGTATTAAGGTTGGCATACGACCACCCCATAGGCAGCCATAAGGGGGTCCAAGGCACCCTGGACCAAATATTGGTTCGATTTTATTGGCCAGGGGTTTTTAAAGAGACAAAGCAATACTGTGAAGCTTGTCCGACATGTCAAAGGGTCACAGCTTTGAGACCAAAAGCTGTACCGTTGATATCCACGCCCACCATAGCAGTACCTATGGAACGCAAAGGTATGGATATCGTAGGACCACTGATCCGTACTCCCAGAGGTTTCCAATATTTGTTGGTGGTAGTAGACCACGCAACTAGGTTCCCATGGGCCATTCCCTTAAGGACTACATCGGCCAGAGTAATAGCCCAAGAGCTGGAAAAACTCTTCTGTGAAGTGGGTTTTCCCAGGGAGGTATTAACTGACCAGGGGAGCAATTTCTTATCTAAGCACTTCGCAACAGTGTGGGAAGCCTTCGGGATAAGGCACATAAAGACTGCAGCGTACCATCCTCAAACAAATGGCCTTGTTGAGAGGATGAATCAGTCTTTGAAACAGATGCTTCAGAGGGGTTTAAAGAAGGGAGAGATGGGTGAATGGGATACCCTACTCCCATTTGCACTTTATGCGTGTAGAGAACGTGTACAAACATCATTAAAAGCATCCCCATATGAGCCGATGTTTGGCAGGGCCCCTAGGGGAATTTTAGACATTCTCCATGAACAGTGTGTGGAGCCAGATTCACAGGAAGTTGGGGTGCCGCAATTCCTGAAAAACTTGAGGGAGCGCCTAGAGAAAACGGCAAAAGCCTCAAGGGAAAATTTGCAGGCTAGTAAAGAGAAGCAGAAATGTTACTATGACAGGAGCACAAAAGAAAGGCACCTGTACATAGGGGATAAAGTCCTTGTTCAAGTAGCGGACCCGGGACCCAAGTTCGAGGCCCACTGGAAGGGACCGTGTACAGTAATAGGGAAAGTAGGTCCTGTAACGTACAAAGTGGAAAATGAGAGGGGACGTCAGCAGGTGTACCACCTGAACGTTCTCAAGCCATGGAAGGAAAGAGTGGCAACGGTCAGTTTGGCCTATGTAGGGCAACGAGACAGAACCCATGAGTTGATTACGTGCTGTTCGGGTAATGTCCCAGCAGCCCGTAATATTTTAAGGGGGGGGGGATCTGCCACGAGGTAACGCCAGCAGAGCCCATAGACGTAAGGGAGAGTGAGCAAAACAGCAGGGAAAATGACAGCTCAGCCTCACATATGGGAAAGGGTTGCCAAGAGCAACGGTGGAAAACACAGTCACAAGGTGTTAGGGAACGCCCGAGCAGAGAGGGAGCTCAGAGCCTATTAGAGAATAGGGAGCACCTGTGTGGAGGCGGAGCCCAGGCTAACACCAAGTGCAATATATTGAGGACTCACTTACCAACAGATAGAACACGAGAGGGAACACAACAGGGAATGAGAGCACCAAATGGAGTGAGAACCCGAGAGAGAGCTCAGGAAGGAACTCGTGAGAGAGCTGTGAGGACAGAGCCAAGGAGAATCTCCGAGGAGTCAGAGGTTGGTGATTTGCAAAGAAGCTGTTGGGAACAGCAATGCATATCCTCCCAGTATCCTCCGGAGTATTGCAGTGAGGCAATTAGGAAGGGCAGTCCTACAGCTAAGCTTACAAACTACAAGCAGTTTAACTCCAGAGAAGCAGAGGGGGAAAGTTCTTACCCTGAGGCACATTGGCTGGAGTCAGAAAAACGCCGTGAGAGAAGGGTAACAGAACAGAGCTGTGCACGTCATAAAAAGCAGGAAGCATTAGGATCTAGAGAGAGACGTATTCTCCCTAGTAGAAGGGATTTAAAACACCCCGACTTCCTCTGCACATATGAAGAGCTCTGTAGAGCTCAGGACTCTAAATACAAACATTATGGTGATTTCCCACAAGCCACTAGGATAGTGGAAGAAGAGAATCTTTTTACTCCCCGGCAGAGACAGTTTAACTTAAAGGGCAGTTTGGAGTCAGAAGTTCTGTCTGACGAGGGAGAAATGCAAGTGGAATTTCCTGAAGATATTTCAGAGGGTATAGAAATGGACTGTACTTGCACTTTGTCAGATTGTATAAATTCTCTATGCTAAAGCAGCAAGAAGTGCTGATTGAAGAAACAGCTGCAAGTTTGCACGTGAGTGGAAAGAACTGTTTCTGTTATTTTTGTGCTGTTTAATTAATGCTGAAGGAAGCTTATTTTTGTTCCAGTATTTTCCTTTGATTGTGTTACCAGACGTATGGTCTATATTTCTTTTTGTTCCATGGTTTTGAATCCGCCCTGGACGGGGAATAAAACCCAAGTTAAACCTTACCCTCTGCCTCAACTACAATTATTGGTAAAGATACAAACTACGGGAACCAGAAGGCTTTGCTACTGCCTTCCCGGGGACGTAACTGCCAGTAAAATACTGCCCCATCAAGCTGTCCAAGCACTCCTTAGCCTCTGGGCCAGCTAGTGGGTCACAGTACATATGATCTAGATTGGCCACTGTTGGAAACAGAATACTGGGCTTGATGGACCTTGGTCTGACCCAGTATGGCATATCTTATGTTCTTATGACTCTCGCCGGGATGCCTTGTTTGGTCAGGCTGTTCTCAAACACCTGTTCCATACTTAATCAACTCCTACCCTCCATCCCTGGTTGGATGCCTGAGATCCAGAGGAGGAGGTAGAGCCCTTCTCAGGGTCTCACAACCTTGGGGATCTCCCAGACATCTCTAGCTGGGGAGTCCCCATATGTGAAGACTCATTCCTGCTTGTTCCTGGAGATAGCACAGTTACTTACCTATAACAGGTGATCTCTGGGAACAGCAGGAATAAGTCTTCACAACCCATCCACCTCCCCTAGGAGTTGTATCTCTCTATCTATCTTTCCTTTCCTCTCTCTCTTTGTCTCAGCTTTAAAACTCGAACTGGAGAGAGGCGGTTAGGAAAGGCGGGAAGGCAGCGCGCAGGCGCTGTGGGATGCTCCCAAAAGCTTTCCTTTTTTGGGATGCTGGGGAGCGTTCCTGCGCAGGCTCCGTCGGTACCGACATACCCATGTGTGAAGACTTATTCCTGCTGTTCCCAGAGATCACCTGTTACAGGTAAGTAACTGTGATTTACTCACCTGTAACAGGTGTTCTCCAGGAGCAGCAGGAATCAGTCCTCACAACCCTCCCTCCTCCCCTGGGAGTTGCAGTTGTACATAGTTTATTTTTACATTTTTGTGTGCTGTTCTTAGCTATGTCATTTGACTGAGGTAAGATGGCACCTTTAGGC
Organism: Ichthyophis bannanicus; assembly: GCA_033557465.1. NCBI lineage: Eukaryota > Metazoa > Chordata > Amphibia > Gymnophiona > Ichthyophiidae > Ichthyophis > Ichthyophis bannanicus. The sequence continues at coordinate 80,015 of JAWIIG010000053.1, forward strand.
GGGAAGGGAACCGCGCATGCGTGCCTGCATTCTCAAAGGCTTTCATGGAAAGCTGGGGAAATGCTCCGCTAGGGCTTCATCGGCGTCGATGACACCCATATGTGAGGACTGATTCCTGCTGCTCCTGGAGAACACCTGTTACAGGTGAGTAACTACTCTATTCTGCATGGACTCCCTCAAGCCACACTGAACCCGCTGCAACTAGCAATGAATGCCGCAGCAAGAGTTCTCCATGGAGCATCCAGGAAAGACCACGTTACCCCCATCCTGAAGCATCTACACTGGCTCCCAATACGCGGCAGACTCACGTACAAAATCTTACTGTTGACATTCAAGGCCATCAACAGGCTCTCATCCACATCACTGGCAGAACTGATCCAGACCACGCCCCCCAATAGGTCCAGAAGATCTACAGCAGTTAACACGCTGATAGTCCCGAAATCAATAACCCTAAGCACATGCGCAACGGTAAACAGAGCCTTCAAATTCTGTGCGCCAAGATGCTGGAATGTCCTACCTCCCAGCATACGAGCAATCTCTGACCTAACACAGTTTAGAAAGGCATTGAAGCACCATCTATTCCTCTAATATTACCCCCAGATAGCGCCTTAATATCCTCATCCACCACTTAGCCGACACAGTTCAGTAAACCCTACCACATAGCCAAACATTACTACATCCAGCGAGGTGATATCCATTTTGCCATACAGATGTACGTAGTTGACCCCTTGTTATCCAAGTTCTATTACCTTGTTCAGTGTAAACACTAATCAGCTATTGAGATGTGTAAGTTGTTGTATGTAAATCGCGCTGATGCTGAATAGCGCGGTATATAAGAGACTGTAAATAAATAATAAATAAATAAATACATACTGGGATTATACTTAGGGTGATCCTATCTGGCTTTCCTGAGAGGAGATATAAAGAGATCTATAAAATAATGAATGGAGTAGAACTTGAAAACGTAGATCGGTTATTTACTGCTTCCAAAAGTAGAAAGGCTAGGGGGACACACAATGAAACTACAATGTAGCACATTTAAGATTAATAAGAGAAATTATCTTTTCACTCAGTGCATAACCAAATTCTGGAATTTGTTGCCAGAGGATGTAACAAAAGCTGTTAATCTAGCTGGGTTTAAAAAAGGCTTGGACAAGTTCCTGGAGGAAAAGTCTATAAACCATTATTAAAGAAGACCAGGGAAATCCACCGTTTACCTTGGGATAAGCAATGCAGAATCTGTGTACCTTTTTGGTTATCTGACAGGTACTTGTAACCTGGATTAGCCACTGTTTGAAACAGGATACTGGGCTTGATGGACTTAGGTTATACCATACTGGGTCAGACCAATGTTCTTATACCCCTAACTGAGGCAGCTGTTCTTCCAGCTACAACTACAAGCAGTGGCGGCCCGAGGGTTTCTGCTGCCCTAGGCAAAACCTCCATCCTACCACCCCCCCGCCCCTAAAAAAAGACTACCCCTCCTTACACTGGTGGCTGAACTGCCTTACAGTGTCCACGGGCATGCACACTCACGGCCTGCCATTCCTGCCCCCTCCAATGCAACTTTCTTGAAGGGTGGGCACAAGTGGAAGGCTGGAACTATGCACACATGCATGAGCGTTTTAAAGCACACCATAGTGCTTGAAGCAGCAGTTCAGCTGCTGCTTCCCAGGGAATTGGGTTAGCAATGCCACCCACCAGGGTCTGACACCCTAGGCAACCACCTAGTTGACAGGCCGGCCCTGACTATAGGTTTTCTGGTAATGAACTCCGCACCGCAACAGCAACATTCCTGCTAAGGTGTGAGGGAGTCCTCAGTACATGTTGCTGCTGCTGGGGGTGGTGCTGCAATATCACATCTTCAATTGTGAGGAAAGCATAGTTGCTTCTCCACGCTCAGGCTGCAGCTGCAGAGTAGACACATCAAAGAGGCACCATCTGAATATGCCTGCATCCCCCGGAGAAAGAATAGTTGTTTACCTGTAACAGGGATTCTCCGTAGACAGCAAGAGTATGTATTTAACAGGTTCTCCAGGACCAAGCAGGAAGTCAGTCCTCACATACAGGTGTCATCGGCGCCAATGAAGCCCCAGCGGAGCATTTCCCCAGCTTTCCATGAAAGCCTTTGGGAATGCTGGCACGCATGCGCGGTTCTCTTCCCGCCTAAAGGTGCCATCTTACTTCAGTCTCTTTTTTTCCGTGAAGCCCACTGGACGTGTGTCCTGTTCTCCCGGATAAAAGTGATTTTTGTTCGGCGATTTTTTCGCTATTTTTTCTCCGGTTCGACACCGGTTCCCCTCCCGCCGGGTTCGGTACACCGGTATCGAGTCCGATACTTTTTTTTTTTTGTTTTTGCCCTTAGTGGCTGGCGTTCGCGCCCTTTTTTCATTTTTTCCCTGGAAGGCCGGTCTTTTGACCTCGCGGGGGCTCTTTTTTCCCCGATGGCTTCCAGTGGTTTCAAAAAGTGTGATCGATGTAAGAAATTAACGTCTCTCACCGACACACACGACTGCTGCCTTCGGTGCCTCGGCCCTGACCACGACCCCAAGTCGTGTGCGCCATGCGGGAAGATGTCTTCCAAGGCACTTCGAAGTCGACAGCAGCAAAAGGAAAGTTTTTTCTTGGACTCAGCCTCCGGCCGGGCCCGGACCTCGTCTGAGGCCTCGACATCTCGGGATTCCGATCCCGAGTGCCATCAAAGCTCCTTGGACAGGAGGTCCCCCGACCGGGAACACAAGAAGAAGAAGCGGCTCGCGAGGGCGGTGTCAGAGGAGGTCCCTGGTCCCTCGAGGGCCAGGTCTAAGAGCCCCGACCGCCGCCCCGGGCCCGTGAACCAAGAGAAGCCTGCCAAAGTTCCTCGCGTGGAGCCGGAGTCTGCTGGACACATAAGCCCCGTAGTCCTCGTGGACTCTCCTCCCAGAGAGCCGCCGCCGGGGCCCGAGTCGGTGGCTGCTGCATCTCCTGAGCTGAGTCTCAGGATGACAGATTGTCTGCCTTAATGGAGCAGCAGCGGGCACTGATGGCCAGCCTGTCTGGCGCATCTGCCCCGACCACTGGGACGTCAACTTCGAAGTCAACCCCGGGGACCGAGGGTGTCAACGCTGGTGCCCCCAGCGTCGGGGCAGGTGCCTCGGGGCCACGCGGGGTCTGACCCTGACTCCTCCTCGGACGAGTCAGCTTGGGAGATGGAGGACGAGGAGTCTCCCGATACTTTTAAGACTCGGTGCGTCCCGTCGGACTCACCGCAGTCTGAGCCCCGGAGTAGATCCCCTCCGGAGGACACTAGGTTCTCGGAGTTTGTCCGGGATATGGCCACTGCCCTGGCTATCCCGGCCGACCCCGAGGAAGAGCCTCGAAGCTCGATGCTCTACAGTACGACTCTCCTCCGAAGGAGGCCTTTACTGTCCCGGTTCCTCCAATGCTGGAACGGCTCCTCTTCCGGATGTGGGAGGCGCTGGCCTCGGCGCCGGTTCTAAGCAAGCGAGTCGATTCCATCTATCGACTCCGCAAAAGCCCTGGTTTTCAAAAAGCACAGCTACCACACCATTCCATGGTTGTGGAATCGGCCATGCATCGTCTGAAGAGCCAGAAGATGCACTCTGCGGTGCCTCCTGGCAGGGAGGCCCGGAACCTCGATGGTGTCGGTAGAAAGTGCTTCCAGGGGTCTATGCTTGCTTGCCGTGTCCAGTCTTACCAGCTGTACATGGGCATGTACTTGCGAGACCTGGCCAAGGAGTTGGCCGGGTTCTCTGCTGGACTCTCCGGGGAACCCTTGCAGAGATTCAAGTCCTTGTCCTCGGGGATTCGGGAATGCTCAAAGTTCATGTCCCGCGCTGCCTACGATGGCTTTGAGGCTTCGGCCCGAGTCGCGGCTGCCGGCATCGCGGCTCAACGCCAGGTGTGGCTACAGTCATCGGACCTCGAGCCATAGGTTCAGGACAAGTTGGTCGATGTCCCTTGCTGAGGTGAGAACCTTTTTGGCAAGCCCGTGACCGAGAAGGCCGCTCAGCTCGAGACCGAGCACCTGACCCGGACAAGGCTGTCGAGGAAGACCTCTGCCCCTTCACACAAGAAGAAGGGCTCGGGTAAAAAGTCCTTTTACCCGAGGAAGGGCACTGCCTACAAACAGTACCCTCAATATCAGGCTGCCCAAGCTGCCCCCCAGGGTCAGCAAGCCAAGGGCCAGGGTAATGGGCCCTGTAGGCAGAGGACCTCCAAGCGTCCTGCCCCTGCTTCCACTCAGCAGGGTGGGGGTTTTTGACTCCTTGAGCGTAGCCACTCTGTCCCTGCTCTCCCAGCCCTGCACAGGCGGTCGTCTTGTTCTCTTTACCCACCAGTGGCCCCTCATTACCAACGACAGTTGGGTGTTGGACATAGTCTGAAAGGGCTGTGCTCTACATTTTCACCAACTTCCTCCGCCTTACTTCCCAGGGGAGCCCCTGAAGCCTCCCCTGCACAGAGACCTTCTCCTTCGGGAACTTCAAGGTCTGTTAGTGGACAGGGCGGTGGAGCCTGTGCCTCCACACTTCCAAGGTCACGGTTTCTACTCCAGGTATTTCCTGGTACCCAAACGGACCGGTGGCCTTCGACCCATTCTAGATCTCAGGAACCTCAACAAGTTCCTGGAGAAAGAAAAATTCAAGATGCTTACTCTTGGGACACTTCTGCCCTACCTCCAGCAGGGAGATTGGCTATGCTCCTTAGATCTAAAGGATGCGTACACTCACATCCTCATTCATCCAGACCACAGAAAGTACCTAAGGTTCATTGTGGGAGGAAACCATTATCAGTACAGAGTACTACCTTTTGGCCTGACCTCCGCTCCCAGGGTCTTTACCAAGTGCCTGACAGTGGTTGCGGCCTACCTACGAAATCAAGGCATCTTTGTCTTTCCCCATCTGGACGACTGGCTCATCAGGGGTCAGACGTGCCAGGAGGCCAGACAAGCCACCCTCAGAACCATTGCTCTGCTTCAGAACGTGGGCTTTGTCATAAACTTCGCAAAGTCCACTTTGCTCCCTTCCCAGAACTTGGAGTTCATAGGGGCAAGGTTAGATTCTCAACTGGCAAAGGCATTCTTGCCAGAAGACAGAGCACAAAGACTGATGGACGTGGCCAAACAGTTCCTCAACAAGCCCCTGGTCTCCGCCAGACTTTGTCTCAGGCTTCTGGGCCACATGGCTTCGACAGTACATGTGACACCCAATGCCAGGCTCTATATGAGGCCTGCATAGTGGTGCCTTCGGGCTCAGTGGTCACAGGTCTCAGGCAGCCTAAAAGACAGGATCAGGGTGTCCAAACAATTTTTGACCTCCCTCAGCTGGTGGCTACATCCACCCAATCTGCTGAAGGGGATGCCCTTCCAGGTGCCAGAGTACTCAGTAGTCCTAACCACCGATGCCTCTCTGTGGGGCTGGGGTGCTCATTGTCTAGACAAGTGCACCCAAGGCCTCTGGTCCCCTTGGGAGGCAGCCCAACAGATCAATCTCCTTCAACTCCGGGCTATCCGCTTAGCTCTCAAGGCTTTTTCTCCTGCCCTAGCTCAACAGTCAGTCTTGGTTCAAACAGACAACCAGGTAGCCATGTTTTATTTGAACAAACAGGGCTGGACTGGGTCCAAGCTCCTTTGTCGGGAGACTCAAGACCTTTGTTCCTTTGCCCTAAAGCACAACATGCTTCTCAGGGCGGTGTACCTTCCAGGCCAGGAAAACTGCCTGGCCGACTGGTTGAGCAGAATTCTGCAGCTCCACGAGTGGCAGCTGCATCCCTTGGTGGTTCAGAAGATCTTCCTCAAATGGGGTCTCCCTTCGATAGATCTGTTTGCCAGTCCGCTGAACAGGCAACTGCCCAAGTTCTGCTCCAGACAACCGGATCCTTTGAGGATAGCACCGGATGCTTTTCTGATATCCTGGTCTCAGGGCCTCCTGTATGCGTTTCCTCCCACGTCCTTGGTGGCCCAAACTCTTTTCAAGATTCTTCAGGACAAGGCCTCGGTCCTGCTGGTAGCTCCCAGGTGGCCGAGACAGCCTTGGTTTCCACTTCTGCTTCAACTGGCAGTGGATTCCCCACTACCTCTGGGGTTGCAACCCGACCTTCTCTCTCAGGATCAGGGTTCCCTTCTGCACCCCAATCTCAAAGCTCTCAATTTGATGGCCTGGAGGCTGCAAGGGTAGTTTTGGCTCCCTGGGGCCTACCTCAAGAAGTTGAGGAGGTTGTTCTAGCCTCTAGGAAACAGTCCACTAGGAAAACCTATGCTCTGAAGTGGAAGAGGTTTGCTGTGTGGTGTCAGCTACGTACCGAAGATCCTTTCTCCTGTACTGTACCAGTAGTGCTTCAGTATTTACTGCACTTATCCAATCAGGGACTTAAGTCCAATTCTGTTCGGGTCCACCTCTCAGCTCTAGCAGCTCACCACTCACTAGTGGAAGGACATTCTCTATCTGGGCACCCTTTGGTGTCCAGGTTTCTCAGAGGCTTGCTCTTGGCTCAAGCCTCCCATCCGTCCTCCTGCTCCTGAGTGGGAGCTGAATGTGGTCTTGCAGCAACTGACTCGCCCACCTTTTGAGCCGATGGCTACTTGCCCTCTACGCTTCCTTTCCTGGAAGACTCTCTTCCTGATAGCACTTACCTTGGCTAGGCGAGTGAGTGAGCTTCAGGCCCTGGTCTGTGATAGGCCTTACACCAGGATTTATAGGAACAGGGTAGTCCTCAGGACTCATCCAAAGTTCCTCCCAAAGGTTGTCTCCTCTTTTCACCTCAATCAAGAGGTGGTTCTTCCAACATTCTTCTCTAGGCCTCATGCAAGCCAAGCTGAAGCAGTCCTGCATACCCTGGACTGTAGGAGGGCCTTATCCTTCTACCTTGAGCGTACGCAGGGGCATAGAAGGGCTACTCAGCTCTTCGTATCCTTTGACCCCAATAAGTTGGGGTTAGCTGTGTCCAAGAGTATCTTGTCCATCTGGGTGGCTGTCTGTATCACCTGGGCTTACAAGGCGGCTGACCTTTCTTTGCAGGGTCGGGTCACGGCCCATCGTGTCAGGGCAATGGCTGGCTCAGTGGCTCATCTCCGCTCTGTGCCCTTGGTAGACATCTGCAGGGCTGCAACTTGGTCTTCAAGCCAGACGCTTGCGGCCCATTACTGTCTGGAGAGGGAGTCCCGTAGGAACAGTGCTTTTGGCCAAGCAGTACTCCGGAATCTCTTTGAGGTTTAGGCAACTCCTGCCCTCTGTTGGGCTACCGGTGGAGGTTGTGTCCTTGAAAAGCCTTTCTTTGCTGCTGAGACTAGAGGGAGTTCTCTTGTTCAGCCTGGGTTCCTTGGTAGCCCAGAGCTGGGGAGTCACCCATATGTGAGGACTGACATCCTGCTTGGTCCTGAAGAAAGAGTAGTTACTCACCTGTAACAGGTGTTCTCCAGGAGCAGCAGGAATTAGTCCTCACAACCCTCCCTCCTCCCCTTGGAGTTGCAGTTGTACATAGTTTGTTTACAATTTTTGTGTGCTGTTATTAGCTATGTCATTTGACTGAGGTAAGATGGCACCTTTAGGCGGGAAGGGAACCACGCATGCGTGCCAGCATTCCCAAAGGCTTTCATGGAAAGCTGGGGAAATGCTCCGCTGGGGCTTCATTGGCGCCGATGACACCCGTATGTGAGGACTGTAACTACTCTTTTTTTATACTGCTTTATCATTTTACTTAAACTTGGTAATGTACATTAAACAGGGACATTGATAACTTGGAATCTTCTGAGGCAATGGACGGTTAAGTGACTTGCCCAAGGCCACATGGAGTGCTAGTGGGAATCAAACCCTGGTCTCTTGGTTCCCGTCAGTGCTCTAACCACTAGGCTACTTCTCCACTCTGTATGCAGCTACACTTTGATGGTGTCTACTGAGCCTAGTTGCCCAAGCTCTCCCCTAGCTCAGTGAAGTCTTTAGACCTCTCTGAGCATGCGTATGCCCTTCCCGCCTGCTTGCCTCCAGTGACATCAGTTTTGTAAAATAGCAGATAGCAATTTTAGGCAGTGTACTATTGATGGAATTTCCCTTGTTTCATGTTCTTGTTTGTTGTTTTTGTTGTTTCAAGTTGCAGGGATAGAGGGAGGGTGAGCATGGCTGCATACCCATACTGTCTATGGAGACAAGCAACTACGCTGCCTCTGGAGACAAGCAGGGGGATGCAGGCATACTCCAATAGTGAATTCAGAGCCTCTTTGATTTGTCTATGCTGCAGTTGCAGCCTGAGCATGGAGAAAGGAGGCAGAGAGGAAAACTGGAATTAGGTTGTGAAGAGTTTGCGGAGAACTGCCTGTCCAAAAGCAGAGTCTCATTTCCAGGAACAATCCAAATTAGTGTTTGGTAAAGGTATAGAGAGATGTCCAGGTAGATGCTTTGCAGAGTGTTATCAAGATAATGGTTACATTATCTGAAGACCCCACTCCTGCCTTACAGCAGCTTATTGGCAAAATGATTATTGATGCCTTTGAAGCTGCTTGGATCACTCAGAGGAATGTTTATAGCTACACTATCACCATCTCTAGGATCTAGGGGTGTGCTGTCAAATGGGAATTTTGGAAGCCCTGTTTGTGCTTTGGAAGTCTGAAAACAGGTATAGAGATGTCCAAAGCTCAGAGATATTTCCAGAGACAGTTTAGAAGCCAGATCTGTGGATGTCCAAGTCTGAATGGAGGCATGGTGGAGGCATGGCTAGAGCATTAATCCTGGATGTCCAAAATTACATCTAAGTTTAGACCTGCTCCAGGACGAATAAGTATCGAGAAAGTTCTTGCTCAGTTTGGCTGAAAAACATCTAGGAGGGCGTAGAGAAGATAGCACTCCATCATCCGCAGTATGCAGCACAATCGCAATGATAGTAGCAATAAAATTTGAACCCTGGCTTCCCTAGTCCTAGTCTACTATTCTAACCATTAGGCTATTCCTAGACATCCAGATTCTGGAATCCTATTCTAGGGATGTCTATGTAGACACCCCCATCGACATCCATATCGGGCAAGTCCATGTTTGTGAATTCGGGACTGCACCTGGACTTGCCTGATTTTTTTTCAGATGTTCTGGCTTAGATGTGCCAGATTGCACTTGGATGTCAATTCTAAAATGATCCTCTATATCTATGAGATACTGCTATGAGGAAAGGCTTAAAAAGGTTAGGGCTCTTCCACTTGGAAAAGAGATGGCTGAGGGGAGAGAGGTCTATAAATTAATGAATGAAGTGGAACAAGTAACATAATACATGACAGTAGATAAAAACCATTATGGTCCATCTAGTCTGCACAGTAAGGTGGTTAGAGTAGGTGTACCTGCTGTTCCATGCAGATCACCCCCCCCCCTAGGGTTCCACCCGCTGCTCTGTGTAGGTCATTGTCTCCATTTGTTAAGGTATAAGAAATAGGTACCGTATTTTCTGGCGTATAAGACGACCCCCCTACTTTTCCTGTTAAAATATAGGGTTTGGCCTATACTCGCCGTATAAGACTACTCCTCTTCCAGCGCACACCAAAAAAAATAAAAAAACATCAGATTTGATTTCAATATGGTAATTTTAATTCAAATGCTTATGACATGCAGGTACTTAGCAGGGAAACTGTCACTTATAAACATAAGGCTGTTTGTCATCAAACATGTAAACAAGGGAGTGGTACAGTATAATGGGTGAAGTACCGGTACTTCTATGTACCATAGAAGAGCAAGACATGGAGGTGATTGTATTTGATGATCTTAAGTTACCAAATAGGTAGAAAAGCTGATAACAAAACCCAGAAGTATGCTTAGGTACATAAGGGGGCCAGCAAGAAAAAGGGGTTGATAGTGCCTCTGTGTAAGTCTCTGGTGAGACCTCATTTGGAGCACTATTCTCCGGAGGAAAATAACGGCGCAGAAATCAAACGCAAGGGGAAGGAATCTATCACTCACTTGGGTATAGTCTGCGTACAATTTAGTCATATTGGACAAATCGTGGTCCGCCATTGCATGGGATAGTGGAAGCAAATCCAAGTCTCTTCACATGCACTAAAAATCTCATCCGAGAGCTGCTCCTTACGCAGTTGCTTCAAATAGAAATATAGGTCCCTCTGCAAGCTGCAGGACCTGAACCCTGGCTTTAGTGCTTCCCTGGATGTAGCTGGAACCGGCATTTCTTTATATGGGATCTCCTTTCCCCTGGACAGCACGGGGTTGAGCTCCTATCGCATCTCACAGGCAGGCTTAGCTGAAGCGGCCGGAACCGGGGGTTCTCCTTGTCGCCAGTGCAGGAGCCCCTGGCAGGCTTGTTGGTTCCTGGAGGTTGAGCTGCGGCTCGGCAAAGGTCGCTTGATTTCTTCCCGGGCAGCCGGGTGCAGCGCGGGGGACCCAGAGAGGCCTTCTGGCACGGCCCGCCAAAACGCCGTGAGGAAACCGCGACCATTTTGAGCACGAGGTTTCTCCAGCGATTTCTTCCTTAATGGCGGCAGCGCTGATCGCCGGAGCAGGGAGTTCTTCAGGCTCAATTTCAGCGTTTTCCCCGGCAGGCTGCTTTATGTACCGGCGTATAAGACGACCCCCCAACTTTTGAGCATATTTTCATGGGTTAGAAAGTCGTCTTATACGCCGGAAAATACGGTACGTTTATTTTGATTTTATCCTCTTGCTATAAAAAGGTATCCATTGTGTCTGTCCCATGCCATTTTGAATTCCGTCACTGTATTTGCCCTCACCACCTCCATCAGGAAGGCATTCCAAGCATCCACCACCCTTTCAGCGAAAAACTATTTCCTAATGTTGCTTTTAAGTTTACCTCCTTGAAGCTTCATTTTATGCCCTCTAGTTTTACAGCTTCCCCTTGTTTGAAAAAGGTTTGTTCATTGATACCCTTTAAGTATTTAAACATCCATATAATATCATATGCATGTCTGTCCTCTAACTGTCCTGTCAATACTGTAATTTATTTTCCTCCTTTCCAGCCAGTGGCCTTTTCCTTATAATCTGAATATTGTAAACAGCTCTGCTGTAACTACAAATGGCGGTATATCAAATAAATAAACATTAAACATATAGTATATACAAAACTGAAACATTGTTAACATAGTGGTGAGTGCTTGGGAAACTCTTTAAGTATCTCTAACAAACTATTTACAAGTTTTGAGGCGTTTACAGTGATCAGTATGTCTGTTTTGGTTTTAAGTTAAATTGGGCACCTAAAGTTTACTGCATGATAAATGAGACTAGGTAGATCAGTTGTTTACTCCTTCAATAAGTAGAAAGACTAGAGAATACTTAATGAAGCTATAATGTAGCCCATTTAGGACTAATGAGAGAACATATTTTTCTCCATAGCAGGAAGTAAGTCCTCACATATGGTAATGTCTCCAACGGAACCTAGTGTGGAAATGCTCCCCAGCTGCAGCCCCATCTTCTCTCCAATCTTCATTTTCCATGGATCCCCATGAATGTGGTGTGAAATTGAAAGGGTAGTAATTTGGAACTTCAAAGGACACGTGTGTAATTTTACAGTCGTCCGACAAATAGCGAGGCAATAGTGATCCTTCAAATGGCATCTGTGAGTGACACACGGTACAAACAACGAGCTATAATTGAATTCTTGGTGGAAGAGAAAGAAAGTCCTGCCTCAGCCACCAGTCCAGATCGGCGCATCACGAGTCGGGAATTGTCCGTACAGCTTTCCGTCAGTAGAGGTAGTGCAATGGAAATTATTGACTCTTTGGGATATTCAAAAGTGTGCAAGATGGGTTCCGCTAAGTCTCACAACTGAACACAAACGCCAAAGGAAAGACATCTGCTCTGATTTGTTGGAGCGTTTTGAAGCTGAGGGGGAGGCCTTTATCCCAAAGAGTCAATAATTGCCATTGCACTACCTCTACTGACGGAAAGCTGTACGGACAATTCCCGACTCATGATGCGCCGATCCACATGAATAATGTCATCAGCGCGCTGCGACTTGTCTGGACTGGTGGCTGAGGCAGGACGCCCAGACCATGGCCGATCTTCCAGTTCCATTTTACCACTTCCTGAAGCCTTTACTCTCTTCACCCATCGTCCAACGGTGCTCCTATCTACCGTAGAACTTCCATACACAGCACACAACTGTTTGTGAATGTTTCTCACACTTTCTCCTCCACCAAGAATTCAATTACAGCTCATTGTTTGTACCGTGTGTCACTCACAGACGCCATTTGAAGGATCACTACCACCTCACTATTTGTCTGACGACTGTAAAATTACACACATGCATCCTTTGAAGTTCCAAATTACTACCCTTTCAATTTCACACCTCTATCTTCATTCTGGACTGAGAGAAAACATGTGGGGCATTACTTTCTGAGCAACCCTCAATATGAGGACTTCCTTCCTGCTTGTTCAAAGAGAAAAGATAATTTCTCACCTGTAGCAGGTGTTCTCCATGGACAAGCAGGAATAAGTCCTCACAACCCTCCCACCTCTCTGAGGAGTTGTATTGTGCTACAGCTTTGTTATCAGACTCGAGAAAAGATGGTGCCATGGGGGCCGAAGGGAAGGCAGGTGTGCAGGAGCCTCCCAAAAGCTAGAATCTAGGGAGCGAGTCCCATTTGGGGTTCCATCGGAGATATGAGGACTTATTCCTGCTGTTCACAGAGAACATCTGCTACAGGTAAGTAACTACCTTTTATAGTGGGAGATCATCTCGTATCCAGTGATCATCAGATAGGGTGGTTCAGTATTAGGATTAGGTTTGACAATGTCCATTCAAAAGCGAGGGTCTTGAACTTTAGGAAAACTAACTCTGCCAATATGGGACATACCTCAAGGAGTCATTAGCAAGATGGGAACAGCTGAGGGATGTAGAAAAGCAATGGGAAAACTGAAAGGGGATATTTTAAGGACAACAACCCTTTTTGTAAGCAAGGTAAATAAATGTAAAAAGAAAAGGAGGCCACTATGGTTCACAAGAGAAGTAGCTGAAAAGGTGAAGAAAAATAGGGTGGCCTCCACAAAACATTAGAGATCACAAAAAGAGGTAGACAAGCATCAATATTTGGAAAAACTTAGAGAAGCTAGGAAAGTAGTCAGAAAAGCAAAGGGTCAGCTGGACTGTGGGCCAGACAGCTCCCAAAAGACCCTCCCTCCATCCAAAGGGGAAACAGACAAGGAAGACTTACCACTTCCCAATAAAACCTCATCTTATTCAGGACAGCACGCTCGTACATGGTAATAACTATCTCACAGATTTTTCTTTGCCAACGGATACTTTATTAGATTTATTCCCTATCTTACAAAAACAAAAAGACTAAAAGCAAAGAAAGATTACAGATCTTGCATTTCTCCTCACAACCAGCAAACGGGATCATTCTGTACTTATCTAAAACAGAACTAACAGCTAACAGCAAAAATGTCTGCTCCTCCCTGCTTGATTCTGTCTTACTTCCTGACTCATAAATAGCAAATAAAAGTATATCCTTCTGTCCTGTTTATAACAGCGAGTGTGAGAATGTATGACAGGCATTCTGAACAAAAGAAATCAGCATTACAGACACACACACGACACAGAACAATGTTATACAAGACAAACTGCACACACACAAAACTCTCAGACACGACAATAGGGATACTGGGGTCATAGGGAACCAAAGGAATCCATACCCTACACAGCCTTCACTGCACAGGAGACAAACTTATCGCCTATCTGATTCTGTCACATTATATACCCTTGCTCGGGACCATACTTGCTATTCCGGGCATTTTTCTCTTATGCGGAGGTGTAACCTAATGGTTAAGAACACTGGCTTGGGAACCCAGAGACCAGGGTTTGATTCCAACTAGGACTCCTTGTGGTCTTGGGCAAGTCACTTAACCCTCCATTGCCTCAGAAAAATCCAAGTTATCAATGTCCTTGTTTAATGTTCATTACCAAGTTTAAGTTTCAATGTAAACCGCTTTGATTGAAATGATAAAGCGGTATATAAAACCTGTTAAATAAATACCTAATTTTTTTTCCAGCTATCTAGGGCTCCCATTTGTGTGATTTGCCATATTATTCTACTCATGTCTGTACCCCTCTCCGTTGACCTTTCTTGTGCCCATGTTAATCTAGGCCTTGTCAGATTTATATTGTTATCTGACCTTTGCACCACTCACTCAGTTCTTTTTGCTTGGTTCTCTCCCACCCCTCAGTTCCCAAGAAATATATATTTATATCTCTTTAACTCCCCATGCTCTGAAAACTATATTGGGGAGCCATTTGTTGTTGTTCATGCTAAGCTGGCATGTTTACATATCTCATGGTTGCCTTTTTTTTTTACCCTCTCTCTGTCCACCACTTACTGATAAGTGTGTTTTCACATTTTTTTTATAGGTCGTTACATACTTCTGAAAGCTTCACGTACGCATCTCAGTATAATTCCAGCATTCAGATCCTTTTCCTCTGGCTTCTACAAAAGATACAAAAAGCAGAAGAACTAGCCAAAGCAATAAAATGGGGGGGAGGAGGGGAGACGACAAGACATCTTTCAGATATATCAGCAACAGGAGGAAATGCAAAAGTGGTATTGTCAGACTCAAGGGTGAAGGGGAGGAATATGTAGAAGCTAATGAGGATAAAGTGGAATTGCTGAACAAATATATTTGTTCTGTGTTCACAGATGAAGGGCCATGAGCAGGACTACAGAAAACCCCCACAAATAGGAAAAGAAGTGAAGGGGATCTGGAACGATTTTCAGAAGACTGTGTCCTTGAGGAACTAGCTAAACTAAACATAGAGAAAGCAATGGGGCCAGATGGGATACATCAAAGAGTATTAAGGAACTTGGGGGAAGTTCTAGCAGCTCCACTGTCTGACCTTTTCAGTGCTTCTTAGAGTCAGGAATGGGTCCAGAGGACTGGAAAAAAAGCGCATGTGCTCCCTTTACACAAAAGCAGAAGTAAGAATGATGTTAAGAACTACAGGCTGGTTAGTCTGACCTCTGTGGTGAGTAAATTAATGGGAACACTGCTAAAACAGAGGATAGTGGAGTCCAATCGATTGCAGGATCTGAGGCAGCATGAGTTTACTAGAGGCAGGTCTTGTCAGACAAATCTGATTGGTTTCTTTGACTGGGTGACCAGAGAGCTGGGCAGAGGTAGAGCACTAGATGTGGTGTACTTAGATTTCAGTAAAGCCTTTGACACCGTTCCACACAGGCAACTTATAAATAAATTGAGCACCCTAGGGATGGACCCTAAAGTGACGGACTGGGTGGCGACAAAAGGTACGGGTAAATAGAGCTCACTCTGAGAATGGTGTGCCACAAGGATGTGTCCTTGGTCTAATTCTTTTTAGCATTTTTGTTACTGATATTGCAAAAGGGCTGTCGGATAAGGTTTGCTTATTTGCAGATGATACCAAAATCTGCAATAGAGTAGACACCCAGGAAGGAGTAGATAACATGAGGAGTGATCTAGCTATGCTTAAAGAATGGTTGAGAATTTGGCAGCTGAGATTTAATGCTAAAAACGCAGGCTCATGCATTTGAGGGAGCGGTATAGTATAGGGGGTGAAATACTTCTGTCCATGAAAGAAGAGCGGGACCTGGGCATGATTCTTTGTGATGATCTTAAGGTGGCTTAAGGTAGAAAAGGCAACGGTGAAAAGCCAAAAAAGATGTTTGGGTGCATACGGAGAGGAATGGCCAGCAAGAAGGAGGCGGCGATAGTGCCTCTGTATAAGTCTTTGGCGAGACCTCATTTGGAGTACTGTGTGCAATTCTGGAGACCACACCTTCAAAATGATATAAATAGGATGGAGTCAGTGTAGATGGTGGCTACCAAAATGATCAGTGGTCTCCATTATAAACTATATGGGGACAGACTTAGAGATCTCTATATGTATCCTTTTGAGGAAAGGCGGGATAGAGGAAATATGATAGAGATGTTTAAATACTTCTATGGCATAAATGCACTGGAGGAGAGCCTCCTTCAATTGAAAGGAAGCTCTGCAACGAGGGGACATAGGATGAAGATGAAAGGGGATAGACTCAGGAGTAATATGCGGAAATATTTCTTTATGGAAAGAGTGGCAGATGCATGGAATAGTCTCCCAGCGGAGGTAGTAGAGGAGAGGACAGTATCTAAAATCAAGAAAGCATGGGATAAACACAGAAGAGCTCTACAGGAAAAAAGGGACCGGAATAGTTGATATGGAAGAGCAGACAAGCACTGCCATGTGGCCTATCTAATCAAAATTTTATCCCATATAACTCCATTTTAACAAGGGAAAATTCACGTGACCCCTGATGATGAAGTCAAAGTACTAGATCTCCAGCATCCTTCCCCTTCTTCCAGTTATCTAAAGCAGGAAAGGCAGCAGCCACAATACTAGCAACTGTAGCAGTAGTCGGTACAGGGTCCCTTGTATCAGTGTGCAATGTGTGCTTACATACCCCAGTACTCAGCATGGATTTTCAGCCTAACAGGAGCTTACCCAGGAAGGGGCAAGGGCCTATGAATGTTCACTGGCTCACAGACCACATACTGATTGGTGCCTGCTACTACTCAACATAGGTCACAGTGGAAGTCCAGAGAGAAGAGGAAATGGCCATGTCTCTGTGACCACAATTTTAGGAACCACTGCCATATGGTCATTTTCTGCCATAATGTTTCTATGTTTCTATTTGCAATGAGTCACTAAAAACGTATTTAAAACCCAGATACAATAATGAACATTTACATGGAACATGCAAGGAAGACATAACACCAACTGTCAGAACTTGTGGCTTCAACTACAGAAAACTTCACTTACTGGCCTGTGTGACTCTAGAAACATGAGGAAAAATGGAAAACTTTTGATCACAAAATTTAAAATCTTTGTTTATGAAATAGGCCTTAAAAATTAAAGTTTTGTCAAATTCAGACTGCAAAGTTACCATTAGGGTGGCCCAGGAGGGGATATTATCCTGAGAATCTTCAAGAAATTTAGTTACCCCCTTTGGCCTCCACCTCAGGGCAACTTTCCCCCATAGGACAAAATATAATATAGAAAACATTAGAAAATAATATTGCATCCACATTTGTCAACTTCAAACATTCTGAAAAATATTTACTAATCAAAATTCTAGGTGGCAATAACTGGGCCTTAGGAAAATTAATAAATCCTAGATTTTTTGTCCTCATCACATTCTCTAAAGATTCAAATTAACATGAAAATTTAAACTATCCTTAATAGAAGACACACTAGCAGCCTGAAGAGAGTTTCCAGGTGAGAAACACATATATCCAAGCTTCTGCTTCATAACCTGAAGACTGATTATCTTCCTGCTGTTTAGTCACCGTGTCATGGGAGAAACGAATAATCTGTTCCATTTTACCCTTCAACAAATCATTTGTCTGGGAAACCACTTTCCATATATCCAGCAAGAGAACATCAGAAGGCACGGTGCTCATCTCGAGGGGGCAAAGGCTCCTTCCATTTTAGGATCTCTGTAGGCAGGGGAACCAGGGACTGACCCCTAACCATATGACCACTGGTGGGGCTACTGACCTCTGCACCCCCAGAAACCTCGGGGAAGAGATATCTCCCTGAGTTGATTGCCACTGGAAAATGGAGCAAGGGTATGCTCAATTGGGCTCATGAAAGCTCCCAACAGGGAGAAGGCAGATAATCCTGGGGGGAGGGGGAGGGGACTCAGGATTTGCATTATTAAAGTTCAGATAGCTTAGTTTTTAAAATGTTTGTCCATAGGACCCGCAGTCACTGTAGCAGAGGACTTGCCAAGTCTTACCTTTCACCTTCCTCTTCCATCCCTTGGGTATCCTTCTACCATTCTAACAAGGCCTTGCCCTAAAAGGCATGAAAGTGGCACTGAAGCTGCATGGCCCTTTGATCTCGTGGCCCTTTAGTCACGAGCCTCCAGCTGCGTATCTACTTTTAAAGATCGCCAGCAGTCCAGCTTGACATACTTCCGGTTATGAGTGACTCACTGCATTTCCCCTCTCATGGTGTGCCTGATCTTACTGGTGATAACAAGCTGCTGGTACCACAATTCACTGTTCTTCAGCTGTTATTTCTGCAGCTCCTCCAGATTTTTAAGCTTTGGCAACTTCTTTCTTCCTCTTTTCCCCTTCCCCCCATCTGTGCATTTGGTATTTTGTGTTATTTTTTAAAATATGTTTTATGCTCCTTTTGGTTTGTTTTCTTGGTTTTTGTTTCATTTCAATTTAAGTTTCTTGCTCCCACATCTCCCGTTTGTTTGGTAGCTTCAGACTGATCATACAGCTTTAAGGAAATTAACCTACTAGCCCCTAACTCAAGCGGTAGCATGAAAACATGGAGAAATTAGACCTTACCTGCTAATTGTCTTTCATTGAGTTCCTCCAGTCCAGTCCAGTACGTGTGGGTTGTCTCCCTCCTCCAGCAGCTGAGGACTGAGCATGTCTGATTCTTTGATGTCACAGTAGAAGAGCTCCCCCCTTGGAGTCCAGAAGCCAGTATCCTAATGACAAAGCAGAACTGGAGAGCAGAAGAACCAATACTTCTAAAAATATATATTTTTTATTATTTAATAAACACCATCACTGCAACCGCATGGATCAACTGGCAGAAAGATACAGAAATGTTTCCCATCATGTGGGGTGCCACAGGCTTCATACAGAAGAATTTCCAAGCACATCTTGACAAACTACCCATACATGTTACATCTTATGAACTCCAGAGGGAGGCTTTCTTTGGCACGATGCAAGTACTATGCCGAGCATTAGCAGGAAATTTGAGAGACTGAGATCATACTCCACATACCCTGGGGCTTAGAAGTGAGGTTCGTGACTATCATGGTACGCACAAAACTAACCCTCAAACATGAATTAAGAGAAATCTAAAACTTTCAAAATACCTCACAAAAAGGCAAAACGACCTCAGGGTGGCTGGTACCCCACATGCAGCGAGAAACTCACTGTAGGGAATAGCTGATGCTCACATCATAGGTCTTAGCCTTATCAATTTCTTCCAAAATAGACAAAAGTCTAAACCTAGAACCCACACAATAACAATTTAACCCTGGGATCCTTTAAACAAAGAACTACAATAACCTCAATATACATACAGACACAATCACTCATTCAACATTCGCATTCACAATCGCACACACTCTATTGCAAAGCTACCATGAAGCATCAGAGTTCATTATAATATAATATAAGCAGGAGAACAGCCCGGCACAGGAAGACCTACAGAGATAAGATATAATCAGACTTCATACTTCAAAGATTAAGAGCACAATAGCTCTCCAAAACTTATCTTTAGCAGATCAGATGTGCCATCAATATTCTACTCCGTAGCAGTTTCCAGCACTACTCAATCACACCCAGTCTTGCAGTAGTAGCTTCAAATAGTAGCTTCAACAGCGGCCAGAAGCAGCCAGAAGCAGCAACAAGCAGCTGGGTAACCCCTCTGCAATGAAGCGCTCCCCGACCGACACAGACTTGGCAGGACGAAAAGAATTACAACTACTTATAACTGCATAACCCTACAAAAGCTTTTGTTCCTTATCGTCACTCCAGTCCAGTCCCTTACTTCTGGGTTACGCAACCCTTCCAGCAGCTTGGAGGCTGAGCCCAACCTTTTTGGGGATGGAGCGGTATAAATACCACTGGGACCACCCCCCAACTCCAGTATTCTCAGCCTCCAAGCAGCTGGAGGGTTCCGTAAGCCTAGGGCTTACTGGAGTCTTCCCTTCTTAATATTTTATTTATACTTAATACTTTATTTGTTTTACATTTCTTACCTAGATTACTAAGGTTTTCTCCTTGATCCCTCGTTTGTTGTTTTATTTCTTAGGATTCTCTGCCCCTTTAATTTCCTGCCTGCTCTCGGCTCCTTCCCCCCCCCCCCCCCCCCGGGTCGGCAAGGACTTCGGAGAGGTGTTTCTCTCCTGCGGGCGGCAGTCGGCAGTGAAGATCCCTGCCTGGCTGATACTCCTGCGGCGTTACCGGCGGTCTCCTGCCCTCCCTCTCCTAAGCCGGTCCCCCTCGCGCCGAAGCCCTCCCGGTGGCTGAGCGCTTGAGGGGAAAACGCAGGCTCATTCCCGCCGCCGGACCGTCCCTGAACAAGAGGACGTGGAGGCGAGCGCCGGGTCTCCCGCTTAGCCGCGGAGCAATTTCCAGCGTCGGTCTGCTCAAAGGGCCGTTCCTGTACCAGGGCTGCATTCCGGTTTGATTTCCTACGGCCCAGAGAGCGGCCTTCTTGCGGTCCCCCATCCAGGCTCCACGTGGCTAGGCCTACCACGTGTAGAGCCGGCGGGGTTGATTGCTGTGTCGGATCCAGCCAGCAAAACAACAGAATCGCAAGTACTCTGCCTAGTTTCCTTACCGTTTTCATTTTATTTATACTTAATATTTTATTTTAGTTTATTTATTTCTGGTTAGCGATTGCATTGCCACAGTTCTCCCTGGTGCTGCGGTTTTCAGCGAGCTACTTATGTTAATTATTTTAATTTTAATTATTTTATCTGAATTTTAATTTTTTAACTGCACTTTAACCATTAATCAGGGTTAGGTTGCTTCTACTTACCTAGCTAAGGGGTACTTAGCCCCCACCGGGGAGAAAATATTACCTGTGCTTGGGTGCTCACTGTAGGAATCCCCAGCACTAATTCATGGCAGCCAAACCTCGCTACCCTTCCTGTGGCACTCGCAGGGGCACCTCCGCAGAGGCAGGAATCTGCAGGAGCTGTGCAGCGGTGGCCGCCTCAGTGGAACAGGAAATGAACTTGACCATGTCTCAGACTTCTCATGAGTCAGGAGACCCTGTGGAAGGGGAAGGGGGGTCCCAGCTTCCCCTTCCTACTCCCTTGGACCTACCTCCTCCTTCTATTCCACCCTCGCCCCCCTCCTCTAGTGCGGGGAGGACAGGAGAATTTTTCTCCCCTGACTTCATCCTCCTTCTTCACAAAGCCTACTGCCTACGTAAACAGGGCGTAGGGTCAGAAGAGGTTGCCCCCCCAACGGACAACAAATTAGCAAGATCCCTCGGGGCAACCATTCCCGATTCCCTATCCCAGGGTACCCCGGACGAGGATGGCTCGCTAAAGGACTTGGACGAGGAAGAGGAGGAGCTTGAAGAGGGGGAAATCCCGGAAGAAGAACAGCCACGGATAGTTAGAGTTTTCCGTAGGGAGGAGCTCCCAGCATTAATTAACGAGTCCCTGAAGGTTCTCAATGTGACCTCCGACATGCCAGCCCAGGAAGAGGCATTAGAGGATCCCCTAATCCAGGCCTTTAGATGATCCCAAAGGGTGTTCCCGGTCCACAGAGTCGTGCGCCAGATGATCCAGGAAGAGTGGGACCAACCAGAATCAAGCTTAAGAGGAGTCCGAACCATGACTCGCCTCTACCCTCTTCCAGAGGCGGATAAGGAGCTGCTGAAATCTCCCAGGGTGGATGCAGCAGTATCAGCTGTTACTAAAAAGACGACTATCCCAGTTGAGGGCAGCTCGGCCTTAAAAGATGCACAAGACAGAAAGTTAGACACGCTGCTGAAACAAGCCTTTGAGGTGAGCGCTCTCGCCTTGCAGGCCTCCGTGTCAAGAGCTTGGGTGGCGCGGGCCTGTTTAAGGTGGGCCCAACAGCTCCAGGCAGAGGGCTCAACGGATGAAATACAGGCCAACTCG
Organism: Ichthyophis bannanicus; assembly: GCA_033557465.1. Lineage (NCBI taxonomy): Eukaryota > Metazoa > Chordata > Amphibia > Gymnophiona > Ichthyophiidae > Ichthyophis > Ichthyophis bannanicus. Next base: position 101,637 of record JAWIIG010000053.1, read on the forward strand.
GCTAGGGTGGAATCCGGCACAGCCTACCTGGCGGACAGTCAGTATGACCTCATCAGAAGCCTAGCCAAGAACATGGCCTCAGTGGTGGCGGCTAGGCGTTATCTTTGGCTACGGAATTGGGCGGCGGATCCTTCCTCGAAGGCACGCCTAAGTCGACTCCCTTTTAAGGGGAAACTATTATTTGGGGAGGATTTAGAGAAGCTAGTCAAAGACCTGGGGGAGTCTAAAGGGGGCAGGCTCCCGGAGGATAGGCCAAAACAAGGGCGCCTCCTAGCTCCAACGCGTACCCAGCCAAGGGACTCGCGGAAGTTCCGACCTACCAGGCCAAACCCTTTTCCCAGGGGCCGTTTTCTCTCTAAGGGTCAAGGATACAGAGGGTTGGAGGCGGAGCCTAACGTGAAGGGGAATGGACGCATAGAGCGAGAGCTCCAGGGGACTGAAACTCAATCCTGTGCCTGCGCCGGCATTTGAAATCGTGTCTCCTCCGAATTTGCTGTGCAGAATCCGGAATATGGCAAATTCCAAACCAGTCCGCCTAGATTTCGCTGCGGGGCCCGGATCTGGTACCAAACGGAACCTCCGTCCCCGCAAAAGATGGCGGCTGGGCGTGAGCAACCGGAGGCGCTGCAGGAGTTGCTCCAAGAGATCCGGGCTGTGAAGGCCATAGTGACGGCGAATAGCGCCTCGCTTCAGGGTATGCAAGAGGACATACTGCAATTAAAAGAGCAATTTGTGACCCTTACCGTACGCCAGGATCAAGCCGAACAACGCTTACAAGTACATGAGGAACGGCTGAAGCTCTTGGAAAAGCACTCCCGTCAGATAGATCACTTGCAGAGGGAGATGGAGGACCTTAATAACCGCGCTAGGAGAAATAACGTTCGCATAGTGGGAGTCCCCGAAGGAGCTGAGGGGCAGGATATATTTAGTTTTTTACCGAAGCTCATCGCTTCCACGTTGCATATATCCTTTGACTCTCCTTTTGAAATGGAACGTGCGCACCGGGTCCCCGCGCAGGCCCTACCTCACAATAAGCGACCTCGGCCTATTATTTTCAAGGCCCTGCGACACCAGCATGCTATTAAAGTATTAGAGGCTGCCCGGACCCAATCTCCGGTAATTTTCGAGGGGCATCGGCTCATGTTTTTTCCTGATTTTGCTAAAATTACTGTGGAGAAGCGGAAGCGTTTCCTGGACTTACGCCCGCGCCTGCAGCATTTACAGGCCCGCTTTGGTCTTCTTCAGCCTGCAAGGATGAGAGTGACTTTGCACAATGTTACCAAGACATTTGATGACCCGACTGCATTAGGCCTATACATAGAGGAGAAGGAAGCAGAGTTGATGAACTCTTAAATGTTTCTTGAGACTTTCCTTTTGCTATGCTATTTGTTTGAGGCTGCCGGAACGATTGAGCCTAGCGTGTGGGTTCTCTTTTCCTTGTTAACTCCCTGTCAATTCCAGACAGTAAGGCTTGATTGACTGGCGGTGGACTGGCCGGCGCAGGCCTTTACTGATATTCCTATTACTTCTGTTGTGTCTTCCTGCTTCAGTGTGGGCTCACCCGTTCAGAACGGAGGAGTTCCCCCCCCCCTGGAATGCGTGGGCTGTAGCACTATTCGTAATAAGATAAGCGATGTTTTACTTATGTTACATGACAACCTTAATCATGGTAGCGGGTATCTGTCACAGCGACAGCTGTATGTATGGGGGTGGAGTCATGCTGCCCCAACAGCTGGGCACCTAAACGTGTTCTTGCTTCGCATATGGCATCTTTGCGCATTCATTCGCTGAATGTTAATGGGGTGAATAACCCTATTAAACGCAAGAAAATTATCCTATATGGCAAGCAACTACAAAGTGATATCTTACTATTACAAGAGACACATTTGAATGCGAAGGAGTCCCTGAAATTGAGCATTCGTCCCTTCTCACTGATAGCGTTCTCTCCTGCACTGGGTAAGCACAATGGGGTGGCCATTTTGGCTCGTAAGTCGCTCAATTTGCAGGTGACTCACACTCGAAGGGACGAGGAGGGTAGATGGGTTCAGGTCACTATTAAGGTGGGATCCTTAGAGTTCATGTTACTAAATATATATGCCCCCAACAGGGACTGCCCTGATTTCTTTCGTAGTATAGCTGAGTTGACTTTCACAGCCTCGCATGTACCAATCGTCCTGGGGGGTGATTTTAACTTAGTCTTGGATGCGCTGGTAGACAGGCAGCCTCCCAGGGCTCTTGAGAGCGGCCGGGCCCAGGGGGTTCTTCATTCCCTAATGCGGGAAGCTGGGCTGGTGGATGTGTGGAGACTATTTCACCCTGATGGACAGGAATTTACTTTCTATTCAGCTCCCCACCAATCTTTTTCACGAATAGATTATCTATTGATCTCTAAGTCATTAATCCCATATCTCGCAGACGCTGATATTCTCTCCTCCAGTGTGTCAGATCATGCAGCTGTCGCGGTGATTCTAGAGGGAGTTGGGCCTAGCCTTGCTCGAGGCAATTGGAGTTTTGATCGCGCCTGGTTGCAAAACGATGAGTTCCAGCGGCAGTTACGGGAAGAGATACTCAACTATTTTGATCTCAACCCCCCTCACTTGTCCTCAGGGTGGGCCAGATGGGAAGGGTTTAAAGCATTCATAAGGGCGGTGATCACTAGTTTCAGTATCGGACAAGCAAAACTCAATAGAGAGAGGTTAAGGGTATTAGAGACGCAAATTAAGGCTGGCGAACGGGTATTGATCCGCCGCGCAGACCCTTGTGTGTTACTCCGCTTGCAACGTTTGCGCTTCCGCTATAATCAGATTCTCGCTTCTGAGGCGGTCAAAAGCATACGTTCACAAGAGGGTCTCTATTATTGGGAAAGCAATAGAGCCAGCAAACTGCTGGCCAATCAGCTAAACGCCCGGAAAGAACGGGGGCGGATTGCTGCCCTTAAAGACCCCCAGCAGGGCACTGTATTGAGTACAGACTCTACGATCCTGGCGGCCTTTCTGGATTTTTATGAACATCTATACTCGTCAGAGGGCGATTGTACTTTGGAGGCTTTCACGCAGCTTTTGGAACGGGTCCAGAAACCAGAGGTAGATCTGAACGTATTGACTCCCCTTGATCTCCCTATAACTTTGGAGGAACTGGGCGCAGCGATAGCTTCCCTCTCGGCTGGGAAGGCGGCGGGCCCAGATGGCCTCCCGGCTGAATTTTACAAAGTGTTTTGTGGTGATCTGGGCCCTTTCCTGCTACAATACTACCAAGCGCTATTGAAGGAATGTCCCCAAATTGGCTCCTTTGCGTCTGCCAGCATAGTGGTCATAGAGAAGCCCGGCCGAGACCCTTTAGAAGTAGGCAATTATCGGCCCATCTCTCTATTAAATGCGGATTATAAGATCTACGCCTCTATACTGGCGAACCGCCTGTCTTCTGTGCTTCCGCAATTGATCCATCCAGACCAATGTGGCTTTGTTAGTGGTAGGTCGACAGCGGATAACGCCCGACTCCTGTGTCATGTTCTGACAGAGGCCGCCTCCTTGGAGACGCCTGTGGTTGGCTTATCCCTGGATGCTGAGAAAGCGTTTGACCGCCTCGAATGGTCCTTTTTGTTTCATGCTCTTCGATGGTTTGGACTTGGAGAGGGTTTCATTAAGCACATTAGCTTATTGTACGCTAATCCTTTGGCCCGTATATGTGTTAATAATACCCAATCTCAGGAGTTTCAGTTGCAAAGAGGGACGCGACAGGGCTGCCCCCTCTCCCCGATGCTATTCAATTTAGCTCTGGAACCTCTTGCCCTGTTAATTCGACAGAACTCTAGGATCCACGGGATTCAAATCCGAGGTGTTGTGCTTAAATTATCGGCCTATGCTGACGATTTGCTGCTTTTTACCACTCCATCCTCTGTCCCTTCGGTTCTCACTCAGATTGATGATTATGCTGCTTTGTCTGGTTACAAGATTAACTGGACGAAGTCGGTGGCCTTCCCTCTCAATGCCCGGGTGCTTAAGGATGATGTTGCACAATTTCCCTTTGTTTGGGAGACGGGGGCGGTGAAATATCTGGGGGCCTACTACTGTTACCCTTTAGAGGAAACGGTCCGATATAATGCGGACCGCCTTGTTTCTCTAGCTAAATCCTTGACGGCCAAATGGTCTCCTTTAACTCTATCGTGGTGGGGCCGCCTAGAGTCTATTAAAATGACTATTGCCCCAAAACTTAACTATGTTCTCGAAATGCTGCCCATTTTGTTTCCGCCTCAAGTATACAAGCAGATTGAGACAATACTTACGCGATATCTGTGGCATGATAGGCCCCCGAGGATTGCACTAACCAAACTCAAGAATGTCAAGAGGGAGGGGGGGGTGAGTTTTCCTGATTTTCGATTATATCACAGGGCTTTTTTACTTAAACAGGGAGGCAGGTGGCGGGACGGGGAGACGGAGATCGGCCCTGTTTGGCTAGACGTGGAGCGGCGGATAGTGCAGCCTTTTCCTTTGGAACTCCTCCAGGGCATGCTCTTCCCACCTTCCCCCCGCTGGCCTTCTCTTTTGATAGACACTCAAAGGGCCTTCCAGGACCTGCTGGTGCAAACACCCCTGGCGGAGCGGTTTTCTCTGGATCTTCCGCTTTGGTATAACCCCTTGTTCAAAATCCAGAATAAACCATTTGCCTGGAGTCAATGGTATAGCAGACATATCTGGAAATTGGGTCAATTAGTTCGGGCTGGAGGATGGCGGGACTTTGGGGAATTGCAGAGGGAATTCCATCTTCCGGGAACCCTTGTTTTCCAGTGGCTACAATTGAAACACTGTATTGAAACGGCGCTGGGAGGCAGAAGCTTCTCCACGGAAGAGGGGACTTTCCTGGGGGAGCTTGCTCAGGCCTGGACTAAACCTGGCATAGCTTCCTCTCTGTATAAACTCCTGGTGCGGCAGGGCTCCATGGGCCATCAGAGGATCCAGAGCCCTTGGGAGTATGACTCGGGAGTTATTCTCTCTGCGCAGCAGTGGTCCGATTTCTGGACCAGACAGATCCGTGTTACTAGATCGGCTTCCATTACACAGTCCCTGTTTTTTTTTGCCCACAGAGCTTTTGTAACTCCGGTAAAGGTGACCAAATGGGACCCCTCGATCAATAATTCTTGTTGGTTATGCAAGGCAGCACTAGGTACCTTGCAGCATATGATGTTCGACTGCCCTCTCCTTTCTTTATATTGGAACCAGGTGTGGGATTGCATCCAGGACATTCTTTGTTTTAAAGTCCCTCTCTCCTGGGAGATCCTGGTCTTCCGGTCTGGAGCCGGGATTCCATTGCGGCGGCATGACTCCTTCCTATTAGATTTTCTTTTGGGAATTGCCATTGGTTGCAGAGTACGTAATTGGAAAGTGCTCACTGACCTCCAGTATCAGGTCTGGTGGAATTGTGTTTGTCTGTATAGTAAGTTCGAAATGATGCCTCGTAAAGGCGCCAAGCATGGGCCTGGCTACTGGAGGAAGTGGCAATCTCTACTCCAGTATTGTAATGTAGCTCGCTGCTCACATGATGATTTTCCTTTTACGTCTTAGTTTGCTTAAACTTACATATGTACCCCCCGATTGTTGTCCTATGCTTATTTTTTTCTTGTTGACATGGGGGTGGAGGTGCTACAGCTTCTGTATGTAGAGGAGGGGAGGGGTGGAAAGGGTGGGGTGGGGTGGAAGATGGTTATGTTGGTTTGTTGTTGTTGTTTGTTTGTGTAAAAAGTTAAATAAAAAATTTAAAAAAAAAAAAAAAAAGGATACAGAGGGTTTCGTGGAGCAGGTCGAGGCTTTGGGGCTTCCTCCTCCTCCTTCTCGGGACCTAGAAAGCAACAATGAGGTGACGGGGGTCCAGGAGGAAGGACGGCCGTTGGGCGGACGCCTAAGACTGTTTCTTCCCGCCTGGTCCCGAGTCACGTCCGACCAATGGGTCCTAGAGGTAATCAGAGAAGGCTATGCTCTCGAATTCGCAAAACAAATACGGCCAGCATTTGTGCAGTCCCCCGGCGGTTCTTCTGCAAAGCGGGCGGCGATAGAGGCAACTCTCGATCGACTAATAGCTTTAGGGGCCGTAGTTCCAGTACCACCAGACCAGTTCGGCACTGGTCGGTACTCGATTTACTTTGTAGTAACAAAAAAGGAAGGGTCCTTCCGACCGATCCTGAACCTAAAACAGGTCAACCGTTGCCTCAGAGTACCACATTTCCGGATGGAGACCCTACGGTCAGTCATAGCAGCCGTGAGGGGCGGGGAGTTCCTAACGTCCCTCGATTTGACGGAGGCCTACTTGCATATCCCGGTCAGGAAGGCACATCAACAATTCCTGAGATTCACAGCACCAAGAGGCCACTTTCAATTCCAGGCCCTACCCTTCGGCCTAGCCACGGCCCCCAGGACGTTCACCAAGGTGATGGTGGTAGTAGCGGCCTTCCTCCGGAAGGAGGGAATATTAGTGCACCCTTACCTAGACGATTGGCTTATCAGGGCAAAGTCGGAAAAGGAAAGTCAGGCGGCAACGACCAGAGTGATCCAGGTCCTGGAGGAGTTGGGATGGGTCATCAACCGCACGAAGAGCAGGATGACTCCCTCCCAGGAACTTGAGTACCTCGGGGCAAGATTCGACACCTGCAAAGGCAGAGTATTCCTATCTCACTCAAGGTCAAGGGAGCTAAGACGGCTAGTCACGCAGTTTCTAGGCAGAAGAAATCCCACGGCGTGGCATTATCTTCAGGTTCTGGGAACAATGGCGGCGGCGATAGAAGTAGTGCCATGGGCCAGGGCCCACATGCGGCCGTTTGCAGCGAGCACTATTACGCCGTTGGTCACCCCAACATCAGCCTCTGTCAATGCAGTTACCTTGCGCTCCGCGGACCAAACAGGCCCTTCACTGGTGGCAGTGCCCAAGGAATCTGGACCGCGGGATGCCTCTCGAACCACATCAGTGGTTACTATTGACGACGGATGCCAGCCTGTCAGGCTGGGGAGCACATTGCGAGGACCAGTTCGTCCAGGGTCGCTGGACACAGTTGGAAGCACAATGGCCCATCAACAGACTGGAGTTGCGGGCCGTCACCCTGGCACTCAAGGCCTTCAAGACGTTAGTGCAAGGAAGAGCAATTCGCGTTCTCTCCGACAATGTCACCGCGGTGGCCTACATCAACCACCAGGGAGGCACCAGCAGTCCCGCATTGGAGAAGGAGGCGGACTCCCTTTTCCAGTGGGCCGAAATCCGGCTGCAAGCACTTTCCGCCCAGCACGTAGCGGGCGAAGACAACGTCACAGCCGATTTCCTCAGCAGGCACAAGATAGACCACGGAGAGTGGGAACTGGAACAGGAGACCTTCAACCAGATTGTGGCCCGATGGGGTCTCCCAGTCATGGATCTCATGGCACGGTTCTCCTCAGCCAAGGTGCACAGATTCTTCAGCAGGCGGAAGGAAAGAATGTCCGAGGGCTTAGATGCCCTGTCCCAAAGGTGGCCCTCGGAGGGACTTCTCTATGTATTCCCTCCTTGGGTCTTGATCAGGAAGGTGCTCCAGCGGGTGGAGTCCCACCAAGGTTTGGTAATTCTCATAGCCCCGGATTGGCCCCGCCGCCCGTGGTATGCGGACCTGGTGAGGATGATTGCCGACCAACCTTGGCGGCTCCCTTGCAAAAGGGATCTGTTGAGGCAAGGCCCAGTACGAATGCCTCACGTGGATCGATTCTCGCTTACGGCATGGCTATTGAAAGGGCAAGGCTCCTAAGACGAGGCTACTCAAGCGCAGTAATCTCGACGCTGTTGAATGCTAAGAAGCGCTCGACCTGTCTATCTTATGTAAGGGTCTGGCGCATCTTCGAAGCCTGGTGTACAGAGCACCGTCGGAAACCCCTCTCGGTCTCAGTCCCGGAAGTTCTGGAATTCTTGCAAGCAGGGTTTGACAAGGGACTGGCGCACAGCTCCTTACGGGTCCAGCTTGCGGCGATCGCCTGCTATAGGGGCAAGGTCCGCGGCAAACCCCTAGGGGCACACCCGGACGTCTCCAGGTTCCTAAAGGCGGTAAGATGACTGCGTCCTCAGCGGAGGTCGGTCATCCCCCCCTGGGATCTCAACCTAGTGCTAAATGCCTTGATCGGGGAGCCCTTCGAGCCAGTAAAGAAGGCTTCCCTGAAGGATTTAACCCTAAAGACAGTTTTTCTGGTCGCCATCTGCTCGGCCAGGAGGGTCTCGGAATTACAGGCGCTATCTTCTCAGCCCCCCTTTCTCTCCTTCCTCAGGGACAAAGTGGTTCTGCGCACGGTTCCTTCCTTCTTGCCCAAAGTCATCTCCCCCTTTCATGTGAATCAGACAGTTACCCTCCCGGCCTTCTCGGCCGAGGGGCACGAAGGTAGGGAGAGCAAACTTCGACTCCTAGACGTCCAGAGGATTCTGAAACGATACCTCTCTCGCACAGCGCCCTTCCGAAAGTCAGACCGTCTATTTATCCAGTTCAGGGGTCCGCACAAAGGGGAGGCAGCGGCCAAGGCCTCGATCTCCAGGTGGATCAGAGAGGCGATTGCCTCCGCCTATACCCTGAAAGGGAAACAAGTCCCTGCGGGCCTGCGGGCTCACTCCACTCGGGCCCAGGCTACCTCTTGGGCAGAATTCAGCCTTGTTCCGCCACTGGACATTTGTAGGGCAGCGACATGGACTTCGCTGCATACCTTTACCAAACACTACAGACTGGACGTACAGAGTACAGCGGACGCTCGGTTTGGTTTAGCGGTTCTTCAGTCCGGGCTGCCGGAACCCACCCAAGATTGAACTGCTCTGGTACATCCCAGAAGTAAGGGACTGGACTGGAGTGACGATAAGGAAATGGTAATTAGATCTTACCTGCTAATTGCTGTTCCTGAAGGAACGACAGTCCAGTCCCTGATCCCTCCCGGTTCCGGCGAACTTTAAGGCCTATTGTCCATGGAAGGGCATCGGACCGAGCGTGGGCCCGCTTCGGCAAGAGGAAGGGCAGGAAAAAGCCGGTCGAGCAGACCCAGCCCCTCCCCCCCTGTTCCTCTTCTCCTTCCCTTATGCTATACCAAAAAAAAAAAAAAAAGTTGGAGTATTAGTTCCTTGAGGTCTTATGTTAAGGATGTTATGGTTGGAAGCTAGTTATGTCTGCTTTTTCATTCGAATACTGGAGTTGGGGGGTGGTCCCAGTGGTATTTATACCGCTCCATCCCCAAAAAGGTTGGGCTCAGCCTCCAAGCTGCTGGAAGGGTTGCGTAATCCAGAAGTAAGGGACTGGACTGTCGTTCCTTCAGGAACAGCAATTAGCAGGTAAGATCTAATTACCATTTTCGCCAAAAATAGGCTTCTTCAGGGGTTTAACTGCAATGTCTACACCACAGATTTACCAAACCCGCCATCCCGAAGGACGGCGTCTGACGTCACTTTTAAAGCGTCCAACAGCCAATCACCGATGGCAATAGCCTAGACAGCCCTTCTCCCAAACATACCATACAACTCCCTACCCATTACACAAACCAATATTAAACACAAAAGATTTTCTTAACATAGAAACAAAGAAAAAGAAATGAAAAAGGAGCTCCACAGATACCACGTAATCCCAAAAAGACATACTAAAGTCAGAAAAAAATTGACCATTCTATCTTGTCATTCAAACCCGAGGGGAACAAAGTATCTAAATAATAAATCCACCGTTGTTCTTTCTGTAGCAGGATTTTTCCTCGATCTCCCCTCCGAATATGTACTGGAACATGTTCCAAAACAGTACATTTCAAATCAAAAAATTGATGGCCAAAGTCCAGGCAATGCTAAATCAAAGGTGTTTCTATCCGTTTCTTATGGAGGCTGTTTTTATGTTCAGCCAAACGTGTACGGAGAGGTCGGGTGGTTTTACCTATGTGAAGCTTTGAACATGATTACCACAGACCATAAATCACATATGTTGTAGCACAAGTTGTAGAAAATGGTAGAACACAAACTTTAGCTTCATAAGCCGGACAAATTGAATGCGACATAACCTTGCAATAGATACAGCGTTGACACGCAGAGTGGCCAGCCTCTGCAGCGGGAGGAGATGATTGTCGCAACACTGCAGGACAAAGATGATCTCTCAAATTAAAACTGCGACTATATGTAAGCCGTAAAGAATATTTAGAAAACGTAGGATGAGTCGCCAATAAAGTCCAGCGACGACGTAATGCCGTAGCAATACGAGTTGACAAACTGGAATATCGTAATACACACGTCACCGTTGATGAAGTACTAGACCGTGAGACAGCATTAGTAGGTTGCAGTAGCCATTCTCGATGGTTAAATCGAGCCCGACGGTATGCTTTTCGTAGAACATCAGATGGATAACCACGTTCCTCAAACTTACGCATCATAGCTGAAGCTTGAACTTTAAATTCTGACAGAGTAGAGCATATGCGGCGGCAGCGTAAAAATTGCGATTGTGTGCGATTGCGAATGCGAATGTTGAATGAGTGATTGTGTCTGTATGTATATTGAGGTTATTGTAGTTCTTTGTTTAAAGGATCCCAGGGTTAAATTGTTATTGTGTGGGTTCTAGGTTTAGACTTTTGTCTATTTTGGAAGAAATTGATAAGGCTAAGACCTATGATGTGAGCATTAGCTATTCCCTACAGTGAGTTTCTCGCTGTATGTGGGGTACCAGCCACCCTGAGGTCGTTTTGCCTTTTTGTGAGGTATTTTGAAAGTTTTAGATTTCTCTTAATTCATGTTTGAGGGTTGCTTGTGTTGAGGGAGCGTGTGTGGATTATTGTCATTAGGATTTGCTCCTGTACAGCTTGCTTAGTGGTATGCACAAAACTAGCCCATTTGGAGAAGCTGTCCCGAAATAACCTATATACAAATCGTGGTGAACGATACCAAGGTCATACTATAAATGTCCCTGAGGAAGATCCCCAATTGTATCTGATGCCATTCTTAATAGAATCTTCCCAGCCGAGCTGGACATGCCCTCCTTCCAAAAATCCAGAGATATAGCAGAGAAACAAAAAATACTAATGCACTTCCAGGGTGGGTCCTGGACTGAACTAGAGGGACTCAAGGAAAGACAATTAGCAAGTAAGGTCTAATTTCTCCTTCCTAATTGTCCCTCCAGTCCAGTATGTGTGGGATGTACCAGAGCAGTATCTAAACACGGGAGAGACTCGCGAGTCCAGCTTGAAGCACACAAAGGCTCCGAAGCACACATCGCTCACCACTTGCACATTGAGGCGATATGCCATGTGAACGTATGAAGAGAGGACCACACTACTGCCCTGCCAATATACGCTGGTGGAACCAAACTGTACTCTACCTAAGACGCTGCCTGAGCTCTGGTCGAGTGGACCCAAAGACCACGCAGAACCACCTTTTCCTTTAGTTGATAGGCCGAAGCAATCGCCTCTTTCACCCATTGAGCTACCAAAGCTTTGGAGGCCACCTCCCCTTTACATGGACCTCCAAAGAGAATGATCAGCCTATTGACTTATGGAAGGATTCCATATGTGTCAAATAGTGTTCGAAAATCCTGTGCATGTCCAACAAGTGCAGCTGATGATCCTCTGGCCGCCCCATGGGAAAAGCCGAGTAACGATATCACCCGATTCACATGAAAACACGAAACCACCATAGGGAGAAAGGAAGGTATCAGTCTCAATACTCCCTCTCCTTGGACATAATTAGGTACGGTTCCCAGCAGGATAGTGGCTGGCAGAAACCAGTTGAGCCGAACAAATGGTCACCAAAAAGACCACCTTCGGCATTAGGTCTCTCAAGTAAGCCCAGGCTAAAGGCTCAAATGGTTCCTCCGTCAATGCAGACAGGACCAGGTTAAGATCCCATGGCGGCACCACTGCCTGTACTGTGGGCGCACCTGCTTCACCACTCAAAGAAAATGAGACACATCCGGTGAGCAGTCAGGGAGTAACCTTGCACACGTTTTTGATAACAGAATAGCGCCGTCACCTGAAACCGCAAGGCCAAGCCCTTTTCAAACCCCGACTGCAGGAATGCTAGGATATCTGGGAGTGAAGATGAGAAAGGACGTACACTATTGTCATCACACCAGCCTTCAAAAATGAATCATATTCTTACATAAGCCAAGGAGGTGGGCCTCTTTTAAGCCCGTAGGAGCATGGAGACCAATGCTGTAGCATAGCCCTTGTGCCTCAGCTGTGCCCTTTCAAGAGCCAGGCCGTAAGCAAGAATCGATCTACCTGTGGCATAAAGATTGGGCCCCATGACAGCAGACTGAGAAATCGGCATTACATGACCTGTGTGGGTGCAATGAGAAATCAGCATTACATGGCCTGTAGGTGCAATGAGAATCACCCACTCCCGGTGACCCTCTATGCAGTGCAGATGATATCCTATGAGAGCCCATGGAGGAAACACATACAGGAAAGGCCTTCTGCTGGCCATTTTTGTGCCAGAACATCAAGCCCTTTGGATGTATGTTCTCTGCATCTGCTGGAAAACCTGCTTGGAAAAAGAGGCTATCAAATCCATGATCGACACTCCCCACTGCCGGGTGATGTCGTTAAAGACTGCGGCATTCAATTCCCATTCTCCCAGATCCAACTTGTGATGACTGACAAAGTCTACCTGGACATTTTCCTTGCCTGCCATGTGAGCCACTGAGATATAAGTGGAGGAGAACCTTGCAGCTAACAGACGAATCTCCTCTGCTAACAGTGCACTACCTATGCCCACCTGTCAATTTATGTAGGCCATGATTGTTGCAATGTCGGAACACACTTTCACCACCTGCCAGTTGCGTCTGGAATGACTGGAGAGCCCAATACACTGCTCTCATCTCCAGTCGAATGATTGACCAGGAGCTCTCCTCCAGTCTAGCAGCCTTGTGCCTCTTGCGACCTGCAATGCACACCCCAACCTGTGAGACTGGCATCAGTCGTTACAAGAATCCAGTCCAGCACCTCCAGGAGTATTTCTGCTGTGAGATGCTCTGGCTGCATCCACCAGTCCAACTGAGCCCTGGTATGCAGGAGACATACCAGTTTCATTGACAGAGGATGGTGTTGAGGAGACCATCAGGACAGAAGCAGTTGCTGCAGAGGTCTCATGTGCACCCAGACCCATGGCACCAGATCCAGCGTCGTAGCCATGGATCCTAAGAGCTGAAGGTAATACCATGCCGAAGACGCTGCCATGGCGAGGAAACCCTTTACTTGATGTTGAAGCTTCTGCACCCACTTCTGCACCCATGGGCCTTGTGGTCTTTTTCTGTCATCATGTTTCTATAAAAGTGGACTGTTGTAGTTGTTGTTATGGAAGGACAGACTAGATGGGCCTTGTGGTCTTTTTCTGTCATCATGTTTCTATGTTTCTATGTTTCACTCCTCGGGAAGGAAGACCAATCCCGCTGCGGTGTCAAACCGCACCCCCAGATAGACATGATTCTGAATTGGTTCGAGCTTGCTCTTGGCAAAATTGATCACCCAACCCAAGCACTGCAGGAATGCTACCCACCCCTTTGCATAACTACTATGCCCTCAGGTATTGACTTTGCTCTGATCAACCAGTCATCTAGGTAAGGGTGTACCAGAATCCCCTCCTGCCACAGAGCTGCTGCCACCACGATTATGACCTTGGTGAATGTCCATGGAGCAGTGGCCAGGTCAAAGGGCAGCATTTGGAATTGAAAATGACCCACTGACACTGTGAATCGCAGGTATTGTTGGTGATCTGGTCGGATTGGTATATGAAGGTAAGCCTCCATGAGGTCAAGGGCTAACAAAATCTCCCCTGTTGTATGGGGAGAATCATTGAGCACAAGATTTCCATTCGGAAATGCGGCACCCGCAATGCTCTGTTTATGCGCTTGAGATCCAAAATGGGGTGAAATGACTCTTTCTTCTTGGGTACCACAAAATAAATGGAGTTATCGACTTGAGTCGCAGTGGCCTTGAGAGACTGATATCACTGCCCACAGACACAGTACATGTCAAAGCATAACCCAAACTGCCCTCTGTTTTGAAGATGCCTTGCAGGGGGACTGCACAAATGCCTCGGAGAGAGGACGAGCGAACTCCAGAGCGCAACCCCCCCCCCCCCCAAGCACCCACCGGTCGGTACTAATGGTGGTCCTACAGGCACCATGTCTGCCTGGCCCAGCCTCACTTCATTGGGGTTTCTTGGGAGGAACCGAGGGGGACGAATAATAGCCCCTGTTGCCTTGAAAGGGCTGCCCTCTAGGAGAATAGTGACCCCACTGATAGGGAGCAAACCGCACAGCACAGAACCTCCTATAATCCCAAGGCTGGCCTCTAGGAGCGTTGTCCGATTTCGAAGACTTAGGACAGTCCTTCAGTAACTTCGCCCCTTTAGTCTCTCCTAGATCCTTGACTATCTCGTCCAAAGCTTCCTCAAAAAGCAATTTACCTTTAAAGGAGAGTTTACTCAGTCTGGACTTAGAAGAAACATCTGCCGACCAGTTTCTGAGCCAGAGAAAGTGTCTAGCCGCAATGATCGAGACCATTGATTTTGCAGATTCTCATACCAAATCATAAAAAGGCATCTGTCAGATATGTTGAGGTCAATTTCAATTTGGCTACTTCCAGCACCCCCACTGGGGATTCCAAGTCTGACCCCGGCAATCCTTAGTTCCAATGGATGTAAGTCCTGCAAATTGAGGTTTGCAGGGTCAATGCGCATGTGTCGAACACCTACTTTAGAAATGTCTCCAGCTTGCGGTACTGCAAATCTTTCAACACTGCCCCCACCTTCCACTGGAATGGTGGTTTCTGATGCACCTTAGGTGTTTTTAGGAGCTCCTTCTCTTCCTGTGGAATGGGATATAAGCAACTCAAGGCTCTGCTGCCTCTCAATCCAGTTTCTGGTACCTCCCCATTCCTCCTCAGTCATCTTCTTAATAACCCTGTGAACCAGAAAAGCTGTCTGGGAGCACTCAAACCTTTGCAACAAAGGATCATCTAAGGGTTCTTCTGTCACTGCAGGAGCAAGGACAATGTTGAGTGCTGCTAACAAATGATTAGTTAATGCCACTAACTCCTCCCGGAGAAAAACAATGCACCATATTGGGGTCTTCCCTCTGAGGGATTTCCAGCTCCAGGTGACTGGAATGCCCCAAAGATCCAATGGCCCTTCCATCGGGTCCTTGGAGACCAGCAATTGAGGAGAGTCCTGGCACCTCCAGGATGCTTCTTCCAAGTGTGCCTTTTACAGCGGAGGCTCTCTCCCCCTAGGGGTGCTCTCTTCAGGGCATCAGCAAGCAGACCGATAGAGACCTTTAGTGCTGGACTTTCCTATTTATTTTCTTGCATGCGCTTCAGACATAGTAACATAGTAAATGATGGCAGATAAAGACCAGTATGGTCCATCTAGTCTGCCCAGTAAGATGGCAAGAGTAGGTGCACCTGCTGCTCCGTGCAGGCCACCTCTCCCCATGTCTTTGCTTTAGGGGTGAACCCACCGCTCCGTGTAGGACACCCCTGTATATTGAGAAATTAGATAGTTAAGTTTATGTTGATTTTATCCTGTTGCTGTAAAGGGATCCACTGTGTCTGTCCCATGCAATTTTGAATTCTTTCACTGTATTTGCCCCCATATGCTTTGTGCAACAGCAGCACAAAATCTGAAGAAAAAGCAGCTTCTGGCCCATTAGCAGCAGGACCTGCTGTCCCTGGTACTGAATCTGACTGCCGTTTCTTCCCTGTTTTTTATCTGCATTCCTTGTGCCCTTGGGCAAGTCACTTAACCCTATATTGCCTCAGAAAAATATTAGTTATTAGTGTTCCTGTTCAATATACATTATCAAGTTTAAGTTACAATGTAAACCACTTTGACTGAAATGAAAAAAGCATCATAAAAGAACCTGTTAAATAAATAACAATAAATAAACTACCTGCTTTTGTGAATTTTACCCATCTCTCTCTCAAAGAAATTGCTGCCAGATTCAAAATGGCCAAGTTTCCTGCCAAACCCGCAGCCTGGAAGAGATAGGGGTATTCTGATTTAAGGTCCCTGGCTTCAATTCCATTGTCCTAGCACCTAAAACTAACTCTGTGGACTTGCCCTACCTAGCACAAACTTGATAGACCCCTGCTGAGAGGATAGCGTAGTTACTCACCTGTAACAGATGTTCTCCAGGGACAGCATGAATCGGTCCTCTCTTATGGGTGACGTCACCACCGACGGAGCCCGCATGGAGCAATTCCCCAGCTTTCAAGGAAAGCCTTTGGGATTGTTGTCACGCACACGTGGTCCTTTCCTGCCCAAGGATGCCATCTTGCTCAGTCAGGTCCCATAGCTAGAGCCCTACTAAGCGGATAGCAAGGAAAGAAAAAGAATGGCAACTCTTCAGGGGAGGTGGGAGGGTAGTGAGGACTGATTCCTGCTGTCCCTGGAGAACACCTGTTACAGGTGAGTAACTACGCTGTCTCCAGGAATATGCAGGAAGTCAGTCCTCACTTATGGGACTCCCCAGCTACAGGCTACCAAACCTGTAATCAAAAAAATGCCCCTGCGAAGCCGTGAACAGAAGCTGATGGGCCAAAGGAAACCAGAGTTGTTGTGCGCCAAGCTCCAATAGCGACAGGAGAAGGAAGGGTCAGAAGCCAGGAGTTGCTTATTCCCCGAACAGATTACGGAGTACAAACTGGTTGAAGGTGCTGTCCCGGCAGGACTCCCTCTCCAGGCAGAAGTGCGAAGCGAAGGTGTACGCTGAAAACTAGGTCGCAGCCCAGCAGATGTCCATCAGAGGCACTGAGCGTAACGAAGCCATAGATGCCATGAGCAGCGACTCGTCGATCCAGCGGGGCCCCAGCCTTTGCCTGGGCAAAGGCGATGCAGTCCACCACCCATATGGAGAGGGTGCGCTTGGCGACTGCAAGCCCCAGACGGTTGGGACCGTAGGCGATGAAGAGCCGGTCAGACTTGCGGTGACACTGGGTGCACAGCAGATAAAAGACGAGAGCATGCAGGACTGCCGATGCCCGGTCGGCATGATGTCTCGGGAAAAAAGTCGTTAAGACTATCTCTTGGTTGAGAGGACTTGGAGCTCGCTGACTCACTCAGCGCCACCAGTAAGACTACCTTCCATGAAAGGTGCCGAAGCGAGCATGTCGTCATCGGCTTGAAGGGCGGCTGCGTCAGCTGCATGAGCATGATGTTCAGGTTCCACTCCGTCGGCGAAGGCCAGACAGGGGGCTTGGAAAGTAAGAGGCCCCGCATGAAGTGGGAGACCAGTGGCTAGCATGAGAGGGGTTTACCCTCGACAGAGAGGGGGTTGGCCGAAATGGCGCTCATGTGAACCCTGATTGGATTTCAGTCCCACCCACGAGAAGTGCAAGAGGTACTGGAGAACCCATTGGTTGGAACAGGAGAACGGAGCACCAGTCCGAGAAGCGCTGCCACTTGAGGGCGTAGGCCCGTCTTGTTGAAGTTCTTCTCGCATCAAGGAAAGACTCCTCGATCTCCTCTGGGAGGTGCAGCGAGGCTAAAGAGACCCGTTTAGCCGCCAGGCTATCAGTGATAGTGAGTCCAGCCCTCCTCCTGTGTCAGCAACCCCAGGGCACTGCCCAGGGGAACCGAGAGTTCTGAAGAGAGTCGGAGAAGCAGGAACCAAGGCTGCCAAGGCCACATGGGGGCCATGAGAATGACCGATGCTCAATCGCACTGAATTCTGTGGAGGGTCCTCGCTGAGGGGAGTGGGGGGAAACGCATACAGGCGGCCTTTGGCCCAGTTCAGGAGGAACGCATCTGCTCGGGTGCGGTGTCGGCCCGCACAAAATGGGGGAAGCTGAGCATTTGCTGGGCTGAAGAACAGGTCCATGGATGGAGTCCCCCAGAGGCGAAACAGGTGAAGAGCCATCTCCGGACTCAGGAGCCACTTGTGCGGGCAGAGAAGCCTGCTGAGCCTGTCCGCGAGGACATTGTCTTGGCCTGGAAGGTAGACAGCTCTTAGGGTCATGCCCCGACGCACTGCGAAGGAGCAGGAGGACTGCATCCCAGCAGAAGCCCATGCCCCCTTCCTTGTTCATGCAGAATATCGCAACCTTGTTGTTGGTTTGCACGAGCACCAACTTGCCCCGCAAATGGTGCTCGAAGACCTTCAAGGCCAACCGGACTGCTCAAAGTTCAAGCAGATTGATCTGCTGCCGCGATTCCTCGAGTGACCACCATCCCTGGGTACGGAGGTTGTCGCAGTGGGCTCCCCAGCCTCACAGCAAGGCATCTGTCGTCAGGATGAGCTCGTGTTGCAAAGCGTGGAAGGGCATGCCCCAAAGTTAGCATTTCTGCCACCAATCCAGGGAACTGGATAGGTTGTGTGAGACCGAGACAAAGTCCCGGAGCCGGCCCGAGGCTCGCATATGTATGTGAGCGTGGGGAACAACATGCATGGTCGAGGCCATGTGCCCTAGGAGACTCAGCATGGCCCGCGCCGAGATCCTGGTCAGCACATGCTTGGGGGTGGAAGGCTGTCGTCCGTTCCGTGTCGAGCTGTGCGCCGATGAACTCCAGTGCCTGCACCGGTTTGAAGTGGAACTTGGAGTAGTTGATCAGGAAACCAGGGCACTCGAGGAGGACCATTCGTGACGCCGAGAGGCGCACCTCCCTGTGCGATGCGCTCATGACGAGCCAATCGTCTAGGTAGGGGTAAATGGATATGCCCTGCAGCCGGAGGTGGGCTGCGGCTGCTGACAGGCATTTGGTGAAGACTCACGGGACAGACACAAGCCTGAAGGGGAGCACCCTGTACTGATAGTGCTCTCCCTGCACCCTGAAACGCAGGAACTTCCTGTGATTGGGGTAAACAGGGATGTGGGCGTATGCCACTCTGAGATCCAAGGAGCATAGCCAATCGCCCTGCTGGAAGAAGGGCAGTAGGACACCAAGTGACTGCATTCTGAACTTCTCCCTCACCAGAAACTTGTTCAAGATCCTAAGGTCGAGGATAGGGTGCAGGCCCCCTGTCCTCTTCGGAACAAGGAAGTAACGGGAGTAGAACCCCCGATCCCGGAGATGCGGCGGGACCCTTTGGATCACCCTTTGACCAAGGAGGTTGTCCACTCTTGCTTTAAAGCAAGCCTAGTGTGTGGGAAGCCGAGTAGGCTCTGCTGGGGGGGGGTCTGTCCAGATGGAGATGGTAACCGTCCCGGATGATCTGGAGGACCCAGCTGTCCGATGGAAGCAAAAGGGACAGACCTTCTCCTACTGTCAGGAGCCCCGCCGGAGGACGAGAGGCTATGCATGTGGCGTCAAAACCCCGGAGTGGTTGGTGTGGCGCCGGTGGTTGGGCCTTGGGCCCCTTAGGCTTACGGTGGCCCTAAGTTCTACCTTTGTCTTGGCCGCTGGGCGTCGGCGCTGGGGCAGGCAGATAGGGTGGGTATCCCCGGTAAGGAAGGGCTTCTTACTGTGCTGTTTCTTCCGAGGGAATGACGAGGTTTTCCAAGAGCAGCAGGTACAAGTTACGAAGTCCGTTTCGATTTCGGCTGCCTTGTCCTCCCAGGGGCTTACCGAACAGTTGCTCGCTGAGGCAGGGAACATCCAAGAATTGCTCCTGGACCTGCTGTTCAGGTCTGAGGACTGGAGCCATGCTTGACGCCGGGCTCCGATGCCAGCTTCTGCCACCCGAGCAGAAGACTCAAACCCATTGTACGCGGCACGAGAGAGATATTTCAAGCAGTCCACGACCGATCTCAGACAGGTTTGAAATCTGAGAAGGCGGTCACCTTTGAGGCCCACGGTGAAACCACCGAGCTCTTTGGCAAGATCGCGAAGGAACATACCCATATGCAATTGGTATGCCTGGATGTGGCATGCCAGAATGGATCCCTGGTAGGCCTTACACTGGAGGGCATAGAGGGCATGGGATTCCCTGCCGGACAGAACCAAAGAATGCAACTTCAGGCTCTTCTGTTTCCGCATCACGGATTCCACTACCATGGAGGTATGAGGAAGCTGGGCCTCTCGAAAACCAGGCCCACGCTGGACTCTGTACATGGCATCGAGTCTTTTATTAATGATAGGGACCGAGGTGGGTGCTTCCCACATACGGAGGTGCCGCCGGGTCAGGATGGACGGCACAGGGACCGTGAGAGACTCCTTTAGAGGAGACTCATACTGCAAGATGTCCAGTTCCTCCGCTCTTGGCTCTTCCTCGGTCTGCGTGGGCAGATTGAAGGCACGAGCCATATCCCGCATGAATACCAAAAAAAGAGGTATATTCGGGGTGTGACTGCCTTCGTGAGGCGGGGAGGGACGGGTCCGAAGGAAGGTCCCGATGTGCGCGGGTTTCGAGGGACATGTCCCCATCCGATTCCCAGTCTGAGAAGGTCTGGCTGATCCACATGTCCGGTGGCCGAGGCCCACTTAGAGCCGGCGGCACTGACTCTGGATGACCTCGCCCCCGAGGAATGGGATGGCGAGTGAGACCAGTGCTGAGGACCCTCATGAGGCCCATGGCTCTCGGGGGTTTCCAAGGCAGTTTTTGGGACCACAGTCGAGGGACCCTCGGTCTCAGGGTGCGAGCCAGCCGTGCTGGGCAAAAGACCCCTGCTGGGTAGCTAAGAAGGCAGAAACACTGCGCTCTAGTGCCAGTATACAGGACTCCCACCCAGAAGTGGATCCCTGGGACGCCGACACTGGGGTTATCAGGTCTGGCATGGAGGAGAGGGGGTTCTCACTGGGACGACCCTCCGGAGACTGGGCGCCATCGCCAGAGGCCTCCAATGTCTGTACGAGGTACCTTTCGGGGCCACTCCTTGTCCGACTCTCGGGAGCGCCAGGGAGGGCTAAGGGAACAAGCACGAGACCGCTCACGCTTATCCAGAGCCCCCGACAGTGTCTTCGAGGTCGTCTTCTTCTTACGCCATTCCACATCAAGCAAACCCTGGTCAGAGTGACGCCTGGGATGCGGAGTCACTGCAGGAGACCCCGCAAGTGGTGGATCAGAGGAGCGGGACACCACCTGGGACTCCGGTGCTGACCTACGGAAAATGTTGGCTGATTTCTGCTTACGGCTTTGAAGGGCCTTAGCGGAATTTTCTTGCAAAGCGAACAGTGCTCCAGGTTATGATTAGCCCCCAGCCACCGCAGACAACAGTCGTGGGTGTCTGTGAGTGACATGGTTTTTTTAAGCCAGCGGCCATGGGGGTGAAGAGAACCCCTGCGAGGTTGAAAACCCTCGAGGCCAGCAGGAAGAAAAAAGGGCGCGAAAAGGGCCCGAATACAAAAAAACTAGAAAAGGGAAAAATAAGGATCCCCTGGCCCACAGCCGAAGCGGGGGTGTCAGGGAGGATGGGAGAGAGCCGGTGCAACCGGAAAAAAGGCCAAAGGACAGAGAAGAAACATTTTTTTTCTGAGGGATGAGGATGTGCGTCCGAAGGGGCTCCGTGGAAAAAGGGAGACTGAGCAAGATGGCACACTTGGGCAGGAAGAGGACCATGCATGCGTGGCAGCAATCCCAAAGGCTTTCTTTGAAAGCTGGGGGAATTGCTCCGCGCGGGTGCCAATGTCACTCATAAGTGAGGACTAACTTCCTGCTTGTTGCTGGAGAAACCTCGCGATCCCCCACTACCAGCCCCGTGGTGGTAAAACCATGCCGATGACCTTCCTGAAGTGAGGAAAGAAGGGAACAACAACTCACCACAATCCATGCCCGCAATGGAGTTTCTAACCCCGTGGGCAGGCAGAATCTGATTTAAACCACCTCTGGGCACATTGGGAAGTGCCGGAACGAGAGACAGCTCTATTTTACTTTCACTTCACTACCCAGTAAAATTAAAGGCACAATATCTCTTATCAGGTATATGACTGAGAACAAACCTGCTAACCTGCTCCAGGAAAGCTGGGATTTCCGGCTGGGGGGGGGGGGGGGAAGGGGCCTGGCGTTCCAGATAATTTAGCCCCTGGGCCCTGCCA
This sequence comes from Ichthyophis bannanicus, assembly GCA_033557465.1. Lineage (NCBI taxonomy): Eukaryota > Metazoa > Chordata > Amphibia > Gymnophiona > Ichthyophiidae > Ichthyophis > Ichthyophis bannanicus. The sequence goes on from JAWIIG010000053.1 coordinate 123,546, forward strand.
GATCCAGCCAAGGATCCTGCTATCTGCTGGCCCCACACTGGTATACGGAGTGGCACTGTGATACCCATCCCATAGAATTATATCAGCCTTTTGTTCTCCTTATATCTGTTGGAGACGTTAATATCCTTTTCTCTTTCCCGCCAGTAGGCCAAGATCCGTTTAGTGGAACCCAGCTACACAGAGGCTCCTCCTCCAGCTGCTGAGGACTAAGATATTGGCTTCTGGACTCCAAAGGGGGAGCTCTTCTACTGTGACATCAAAGAATCAGGCATGCTTAGTCCCCAGCTGCTGGAAGAGCGAGACAACCCACATGTACTGGACGGAGGAACAATTAGGAAGTCAGGCTTTTGATTAAACTGCTTCTCATAGTGGATGTTTCTACAAAAAACTGACACCCTCGAACCTTTGTTTTAACTGGAATAAAGGTGTTCAACAGCCTTACTAGCTCATTCCTCCTCTGCTTGGTTTGAAGTTTCATCTGTTTCCGTGGAATTTGCTTCTCTTAAGCAGCTGTGGAATTTAAAAAGGCATCGAACAAACAAAGATGATGCCCATGTAGCAAGACGACAAAAGCAAAATATATTTAAAGAACTTTTACGCTTCAAAAAACAGGGGGTGGGGGGGGGGTGCTGAGCTGCATTGAGCAGCATGTATAACCAGAAAAAAAGGCACAGAGGAAAGTTATCTGCATGGAGCACCAGGTACACCCTAATCACCTTACTGGGCACTTTCGAGAGACCATAATGGTCTTTCTCCGATGTTCTTTACAATGTTACTTATGAGCAATCATCATAGGTGAACCCCAGATGTAGGGAAGATAAGACTCATTGCAGATTATCTGCATCTTTCCCGGTTCATGATTGGCTGGCTGGCAATAAATTAACAGAGCGTTCCGAGTTTATGATTTACTGCAACATAATAAGAATGGCAAATAAACAAAGTTTATCTTTTCTTAGCAGCAAAGCTCTGATCTTATTGCAAACTAGTAAATTTCCCTAATAAAACCTTAACACCATCACATCGCAAGGTTTGCCTTGCACTTACAAGGATAAGAAAAATCTTTCTTCGACTCCAACCCAGAAGAAGATAAATAAGACCACAACCTTTTTGAGACAGGAAATGGATGTCAAGCTCCAGATCTGGTCCTAGGTAGTGGCACAGCACCGTATGAGGCAGGATTTATTTATTACGCTGGCTCCAGTTAATTCAATAGGAAAGCCACATGTAAGCCTAGAGATGAAGCTTCTGTGGGGTTTAGAGGTGTGTGGGAAAGAGCGCCTGCGCAAATCTTAGGCATTGTCCCTAACAGTAGCGGTGAACAAAGCCTTGGATGCTTTTGCCATTGCCTTCATCAAAGTCTGCAACAAAAAACAGACATTTGTCTAACTTGTGTAAAGTGTTATTAGCATATATGCAAATATCTCGTTAGATCAATGCACACAATTCTAGTTAAACAAATTAGAAATCTTCTATCATGTGCCAATCAAATGAACAGCATCGTTATCGATGAGCTAGAAGTGATGACAGTGGTTCCAGTACTGCTCTCATGCTGATCTGCAACACTGCAGTATCTTCCAAGGTATTTAAAACAAATCTCAGGGCTGAGATAGCTTGGCGTGTCTGCTTCTGTGCATGTTCTTTGTTCGAACAGTGTAAAATTCCTCACATTCACAGGTAGCTTGGCAGTTCTGGAAGCCCTTCAATGTCACTTACTCCAGACTGCTGTTTAGCAGAAGATCCATGATAATGTGTTTCCCAGGCCTAAAATAGCTTCACAAATGATGGCATAGACTGTAGTCTTGCATAGGTTTGGCAGCTTCTTTATATACCCTCTTAAGTATAGAGTTTCTAGAATAAAATTAACAGTACGTTATCTGCAGGGGATTCATTAAATAATTGTTGATCTTCTTAACTTTTTTTAAAGAACCTCTCTCATTCATTTCCTGCTGCGGGCCTATATTTGAAGCAGAAATATTTTGTTTAATCTGCACTATTGATGCTTCTATACTACTACCAACAATAGCCTAGTGCTAAAGCTAGAGGCGAATACCATTTTATCCTGGGCAAAGTGTAGGCAACATGAATATGTTCTTTTTTGCTTCTTCATATCATACTGGAATTGTAGTGCCACTTTATGAAATTTCATATAGAACTGTTACAATTGCTTAAGTAGAGAAAGGTAATCAGGAAGACCTGGTGAGAGCAATTTGTTCTCTCTCATTAAGAGATGCACAGTAACTCACTTGATTTGGTGTTGAACTTTAAGATGTGCTTTCTGTCAGTCTCTGTGCTGTCAACTCCTGTGTGGACTCTTAGATGGCTTGTGAGGTTTCCTTTACTACTGAATCCTTTATCACATCTGTTACATCTAAATAGTTGCTCTTCCATGTGTGTTCTCTGATGGATCCTGAGGCTTCCTTTGTGACGGAAACTTCTGTCACACTCATCGCATGTATATGGTTTCTCTCCCGTGTGTATTCTCTGATGAATGTTAAGGCTTCCCTTCTGATTGAAACTTTTACCACACTCTGTACATGTAAACTCTTTCACTGCCATGTGGATTTTCAGGTGAGTGGTAAGGTTTCCTTTTTGTTTGAAGCTTTTACCACATTCACTACATGTAAACAGTTTTACTCCTGTATGAACACGCAGGTGGACTTTGAGGCTTCCCTTCTCACTGAAACGTTTACCACACTCAGCACATATAAATGGTTTCACTCCTGTGTGGACTTTGATATGTTTAACAAGGCTATCCTTCCTACTGAAGGTTTTATTACACTCAGTGCATGCAAATTGTTTCAGTCCTGTGTGAATTATCTGGTGACTTCTGAGGCTTGATTTCTGCCCAAAACATTTACCACACTCAGTACATGTAAATGGTTTCTCTCCTGTGTGGCTTACCTGATGAATTGTGAGGCCCTTGTTCTTTCTGAAACCTTTACCACACTCAGAACACACAAATCGTTTCACTCCCGTATGGTTTCTTTGATGATTTCTGAGCCGTCTTTTATCAGTGAAGCTTTTACCACACTCTGTACATAAAAATTGTTTCTCTCCAGCACATATTCTCTCATGAATCTGGAGCTCCCCATTAAAACTCACTCTTCTTTCACACTCAGTAGATGGGAATGGATTTTCTTGAGGCCCAGTGCCTCCTATGTGGACTTTCTGATGCGCACTGAGACTTCTTTTGTGACGGAAAATTTTACCACACTCAGGACATGTACTTGGTTTCAATCCTGCGTGAATTTCTTTGTGGCGTCTTAGGTTTGATCGCTGCCTGAAGCTTTTACCGCATTCAATACATTCAAATAACTTCAGTCCCGTGTGGACACTCTGGTGTACTCTGAGGCTTCCCCTCTCACGGAAGCATTTACCACACTCTGTACATGTAAATGGTTTTATTCCAGAGTGGATCCTCTGATGGATTTCCAATCTTTTCTTATAATTGAAGCTTTTACCACACTCGGTACAAGAAAATGGCTTCTCTCCAGTATGTATTCTCTGGTGGGTTATGAGAGTTAACTTCCTTTTGAAGCTTTTACCACACTCAAGACATGTGAACGGCTTCTCTCCAGTGTGGATTCTCTGATGGATTGTGAGGTTCTCCTTCCATTTGAAGCTTTTTGAACACTCAGTACATGTAAATGGTTTCAATTCTGTGTGGATTCTTTTGTGGTTAGTTAAGTGTCCTTTTTTCTTAAAACCTTTACCACACTCAGTACAAGTGTATGGTTTCTCTCCAGTGTGGCTTCTCTGATGGATAATAAGGCTTCCTTTTTCATTGAAGCTTTTTTTGCACTCAGTGCACGTAAATGGTTTCTCTCCAGTGTGGAGTCTTTCATGAATTGTGAGGCTTCCCTTTGTACTGAAACTTTTATCACATTCACTACATTTGAATAGTTTTATTCCAGTGTGGATTCCGTGGTGGACTATGAATCTAGTCATTTGAGTGACGTTTTCATCTGTTTTGACACAAAATGGGTTCAATCTTGTGTGGACATTCTGGTATTTTAAATTGCCAGCCTTCCTACTGAAGCATGCTTCAGATTTACTAAAAGGGAATGGTCTGTCACCAGTTTGACTTGTTTGATAGGTCATTAATGTTTTCCAGTGACCGAAGCTTTTCTGACATTCACTATCTGGATTTGGTCTCTCTTCTTGGTGAGCATTTGAATTTCTTGTGAAGTTTTCTACTTCGTGCAAGGTTTTGTCATAGCCATGACTTGAAGGTGTTTTTGCATCAGTGTTTGTCTGGCATTTCGCAAACATCGCTTTATTAATAAAGCCTTTCCCATATCCTAAATTTATACACATTCCCATTTCTTTATTAATTTTCTGGTGTTGCTTTATTTCTTCTGTTTTAACTCCTTTCACACACTGAGAACATATTACAGGTCTCTTTTGTCCCTGTATTGCCATTTTCTGAATGAAGGTTCTCCCACAATCTGTACACATAGATGGTTTCTCTTCACTGTCAGATCTCTGCTGTGATTTCAGTGCTACTGTATCCCTGAAGAATATTCGACACACATCACATACACATCTGTGTTCTCCTGTCTGGTGTCTCTGCTCTTCCCCTGTATGTCTGATATTACTGGCACTTTGCTCACACAGACCTGAGTCTCCTGATGAATTTTTCCGCTTCTTTCCCGAGATCCACTGATTCTCGCACTTTGTTCCCCAGTCAGGAGAGGAAGAATTTTCATCTTTGTATCTTTCTGATAAAATCTTGTTCCCTTCTGGATTCTCACTGAATTCCCACTGATGTGCCTCTGGATTGTTGTTTCTGGGATCATCGTTTTCTAGATAAAAAAAAAAGTAAGCATTATTGTAAGAGAGGTTGGATTAACAAGTTCAGTAATATAAGAACGTTTTTCTAGTTGTGTTTCTTCAGTTCTCCTGAAGAGGGCGCACCGTGAAATGTTTACAAGCATCCTGTCATAACATTACCCAGCAACACAGCATCATTCCTATTACAAATAAAGCAATAAAATATTTTGCATCCTGTGTCCGTCTCTGGTGATTGTGGAAAGTAATTTTCAAAGTCATTTACTGAGGTAGGTAGAATTTTATGTGAGCAATGAGAGGGCGTTGTTGAGTACTTGTTTAGATCAGGAGAACAAACAAAAGGAGAGGAAATCCTCTGCACAAGCGGAGAGGAAATCCTCTGCACAAGCGGAGAGGAACCACAGCCACACCAGAAGTATCTTCAAAAACCAAACCATTTATTGAAAGGACCAGACTTGGCCAAGTTTCGGCACTGTGGCCTACATCAGGGGTCTGTGATATAAAAACATTTACATGAAACACAAAAATTATTAGAATGAAATAATAATTACAAGCATCCCAAATAAATTGCATAAATCTTAAAAGGAATCCTAGAATAAAAGTAAATATAAAAACAAACAATTAAAAAGAACAATTGTATAAGGCATAAGATGGATTTCGACAAACAGGAATAACGATAAAAGTAAAAGATCCACAATCAAACAAGTATATATAATAAAAACAGAAAGCGAGGAGAGAGGTTACCAGTCGTAAAAGTAGTTCAATTCAAACTCTGATAACAATAACTATATGGTAGAATATAGGATGACCTAAAAAACAAAACAGCATCATCTACAATGTAATGGCATCAAGGATAGGATCCTGAAAATATATTATAATAAAATATGGAACAGATATAAAACAATAGAAGCAAAAGGATAAACAAATGTCCTACCAGTGCAAAGGTTGGTCACAATACTGTGTTGCCTACAATAGGAAACTACAAATAGAAATAAATCAATGCATACAAAATACCACTGTGCGGCCAACCAGAAGTAGGATGCCCAAAGTTACACCCGATTCTGATCCCGCAGGGACTAGACGTGCCTGAGGGATAAGAATCGGGTCTATGGCCCTTATGTGCAGGCCAGGCCCCGATTCTAGGTCGGTCTGCATGCCCAAGTAGGTCCCATCGCCATGGCACCGTGGCTCCATTCAGGAGCCGCAAATGCTGGCCGCCACCAAGTTAGCGTAGTTACTCACCTGTAACAGGTGTTCTCCAGGGACAGCAGAAATCAGTCCTCGCATATGGGTGACGTCGTCGGAGCCCCGATGAGGAGCAAATCCCCAGCTTTGGAAGAAAGCCTTTGGGATTGCATCACACATGCGTGGTCCCCTTCCTGCCCAAGGGTGCCATCTTGCTCAGTCAAATGACATAAGAACATAAGATATGCCATACTGGGTCAGACCAAGGTCCATCAAGCCCAGTATCCTGTTTCCAACAGTGGCCAATCTAGGTCATACGTACCTAGCAGTTTCCCCAAAAGACACAGGTTCCGCAATGCTTGTACTGGGTCAAGCATTGATATCCTGGGTCCCTTCTTAATAATGGTTTATGGACCTTTCCTCCAGGAACTTGTCCAAACCTTTTTTAAACCCAGCTACACTAACAGCCTTTACTACATCCTCTGGTAACAAATTCCAGAGTTTGATTACACGTTGAGTGAAAAAATATTTTCTTTTATTAGTGTTAAATAGTTTACCCTGTAGCTTCATTGCATGTCCCCTAGTCTTTCTATATTCTGATAACGTAAACAATCGATCTACGTTTACCCGTTCCATAGACATCTATCATATCTCCCCTCAGCCGTCTCTTTTCCAGGTTAAAGAGCCCTAACCTTTTTAGCCTTTCTTCATAGGAATATCCTTCCATCCCCTTTATCATTTTGGTGTCTCTTCTCTGAACCTCTTCTAATAATTCTATATCTTTTAAGATACGGCGACCAGAATTGCACACAATATTCAAGGTGCGGTCTCACCATGGAACGATATAGAGGCATTACAATATCTTTTGTTTTATTTTCCATTCCTTTCCTTATGATACCTAGCATTCTATTTGCTCTCTTGGCTGCCGCTGCACACTGGGCCGAGGGTTTTAACATGTTATCCATAATGACGCCTAAATCTTTTTCCTGGGTGGAGGTTCCTAATGTGGAACCTTGCATTGTGTAACCATAGTTTGGGTTGTTCTTCCCTAGGTGCATAACTTTGCACTTGTCCACATTAAATTTCATCTGCCATTTTGATGCCCAGTCTTCCAATTTATCAAGATCCTCTTGCAATTTTCCACAATCCTCTTGGGTTTTAACAACTTTAAATAGTTTTGTGTCATCTGCAAATTTGATAACTTCACTCGTTATTCCACTTTCCAGGTCATTTATGAATATTTCAAAAAGCAGCGGACCCAGTACAGATCCCTGGGGTACAACACTATTCACCTTTCTCCATTGGGAAAATTGGCCATTTAGCCCAACCCTCTGCTTTCTATCTTTTAACCAGTTCTTGATCCACAGTAGTACACTGCCTCCTATCCCATGACTCTTTAGTTTTGCCAAAAGTCTCTGATGAGGGACCTTGTAAAAGGCTTTCTGAAAGTCCAGATACACTGTATCAACCGACTCACCTTTGTCCACCTGTTTATTCACACTTTCAAAAAAACACAACGGATTAGTAAGACAAGATCTTCCTTGTCTAAAGCCATGTTGGCTGTCTCCCATTAGGCCATAACTATCTACATGCTGAGTAATTTTATTCTTTATGATGGTTTCTACCATTTTTCCCGGTACTGACGTCAGGTTCACCTGTCTGTAATTTCCCGGATCACCCTTGTAACCTTTTTTAAAAATTGGTGTTACATTGGCGATCCTCCAATCTTCAGGTATTAGAGATAATTTTAATGATAGTTCACAGATTAATAATAGCAGGTCTACAATCTCATATTTCAGTTCTTTCAACACCCTTGGATGTATACCATCCGGCCAAGGTGATTTGCTACTCTTCAGTTTATCTAATAGTTGTAATACATCTTCTCGATATTTTCTTCAATTCTTCTGCACCTTTAAATACCACTTCAGTCATGGGTAACATCCCTACATCTTCCTCAGTAAAGACCGAAGCAAAGAATTCATTCAGTCTCTCTGCTATCGCCTTGTCACCTCTTAGTGTCCCTTTAACCCCTCTATCATCTAATGGACCAATTGACTCTCTCACAAGTTTTTTGCTACGAATGTACTTGAAAAAATCTTTATTTCGCATTTTTGCTTCCACAGCAAGCTTCTTCTCAAATTCTCCCTTTGCTCGCTTTATCAATGCCATGCATTTGACTTGCCAGTGCTTGTGCTATTACCAGGTTTCGTCGTTTGGCTCTTTTTTCCATTTCCTGAAAGATGCTTTTTTGGCACCAACAGCCTCTGTGACCTCACCTTTAAACCATGCTGGCAGTTTTTTGGACTTCCTTCCACTTTTCTTATAGTGTGGGATACAGCTTGTCTGGGCTGCCAAGATAGTATTTTTCAACACCACCCAAGCTTGATATAAGTCTTTCACCTTTGCAACTGCTCCTTTTAGTTTTTTCTTAACTATTTTCCTCATTTTATCATAGTCTCCCTTTCGAAAGTTAAAAGGTAGTACTGTGGATTTCCGTACTATCCCTCCTCCACTAATTAAATCAAAGGCGATCATGCTATGATCTCTATTGCCAAGTGGCCTCAACACCCTTATCTCTTGCACTAGATCTGGTGTTCCACTAAGGACTAGGTTTAATATGGCTTCCCCTCTGGTCAGTTCATGAACCAGCTGGCTCCAAGAAACAGTCATTTATTTCATCTAGGAACTTTATCTCCCTAGCATGTCCTGCCATGACACTGACCCAGTCGATACCGGGGTAATTGAAATCACCCATTATTATTACTGCGATGTAACTTTTGTTAGCTTCCTTGATTTCTTTGAGCATTTCATCATCCATTTGGTCATTCTGGCAAGGCGCTCGATAGTACACCCCCACTGCCATTGCCTTCCCCCTTTCACATGGAATTTCAATCCATATAGATTCTACAGATTTTGTTTCCTGCAAAACTTTAATCCTTTCTGACTCAATGCCCTCTCTAACATAGAGCACAACCCCTCCACCAATTTGATCAGCTCTATCATTACGATATAGTTTGTACCCAGGTATCACAGTGTCCCACTGGTTGTCCTCCTTCCACCATGTCTCTGATATTCCATTCATATCTAACCACTCATTTAGTGCTATATATTCTAACTCTCCCATCTTATTTTTTAGACTTCTAGCATTTGCATACAAGCATTTTAGAGATTGTATTTTATTCATATTAATTTGGCTATTGGTAGACATGGGTAATATGGGATCTTTAAGCTCTGTCTGCTCCATACTCGAGGGCATTTGGGCTACTTTACTCTTTTTTGTAACCTCTCTGCTTTTGGTAGTATCCTTCAAGGATACATTCTTCCGAACCATGTGCTCTTGGGTGACTGTCGGCTTTCCCCTATTATCTAGTTTAAAAGCTGCTCTATCTCCTTTTTAAAGGTTAATGCCAGCAGCCTGGTTCCATCCCTGTTAAGGTGAAGCCCATCCCTTCGGAAGAGCCCCTCCTTTCCCAAGAATGTTCCCCAGTTCCTAACAAATCCAAAACCCTCGTCTCTGCACCACTGTCTCATCCACGCATTGAGACTCCGGAGCTCTGCCTGCTTTTGGGTCCTGCACGTGGAACGGGAAGCATTTCGGAGAATGCTACCCTGGAAGTTCTGGATTTCAACTTCCTACCTAAAAGCCTAAATTTAGCCTCCAGAACCTCCCTACCACATTTTCCTATGTCATTGGTACCGACCTGTACCAAGACAGCAGACTCCTCCCCAGCAATATCTAAGACCTTATCTAGGTGGCATGTGAGGTATGCTACCTTCGCACCAGGCAGGCATGTTACCAGGCGATCCTCATGTCCACCAGTCACCTAGCTATCTACATGCCTAATGATCGAATCACCAACTATAACGGCTGTCCTAACCCTTCCCTCATGGGCACATGGCCCTGGAGAAACTTGTTCAGTGCGAGAGGGTTTTACATCACCTGGAGGACAGGTCCTAGTTACAGGATCACTTCCTGCCACACCGGGGTGATGCTCTCTTGTCACGTGACCTCTCTCCTCCATGGCAACAGGGATGCTGCCAGACTGGAGGTGGGACTTCAGGACTGTATCCCTGTAGGTCTTGTCTATGTACCTCTCTGTCTGTCTTATGTTTTCCAAGTCTGCTACTCTAGCCTCTAGAGAACGGACTCGTTCCCTGAGAGCAAAGAGCTCCTTGCACCTAGTGCGCACTATTTAAAGTTGTTAAAACCTAAGAGGATTGTGGAAAATTGCAAGAGGATCTTGATAAATTGGAAGACTGGGCATCAAAATGGCAGATGAAATTTAATGTGGACAAGTGCAAGGTTATGCACCTAGGGAAGAACAACCCAAACTATGGTTACACGATGCAAGGTTCCACATTAGGAACCACCACCCAGGAAAAAGATTTAGGCGTCATTGTGGATACCATGTTAAAACCCTCGGCCCAGTGTGCAGCGGCGGCCAAGAGAGCAAATAGAATGCTAGGTATGATAAGGAAAGGAATGGAAAATAAAACAAAAGATATTATAATGCCTCTATATCGTTCCATGGTGAGACCGCACCTTGAATATTGCGTGCAATTCTGGTCGCCGTATCTTAAAAAGGATATAGCGATTTTAGAAAAGGTTCAGAGAAGAGCCACCAAAATGGTAAAGGGGATGGAAGGATACTCCTATGAAGAAAGGCTAAAAAGGTTAGGGCTCTTTAACCTGGAAAAGAGACGGCTGAGGGGAGATATGATAGAAGTCTATAAATTAATGAACGGAGTGGAACGGGTAAACGTAGATCGATTGTTTACCTTATCAGAATATAGAAAGACTAGGGGACATGCAATGAAGCTACATTGACTCCTTGACCCTGGTGGAAAGGTTCTGATGTTGTTTCTCCTGATCTTACGTGTTGCCATCTATCGGAGAGATACGACTTGCACCATTTAAGTGCGGAGTCACATATCCCCTTCTCCTGGAGGCGGTGTAGGAGGAGATCATGGCAGACTGAGTCAAACGCAGCTGCAATGTCTAAGAAGATGAGCACATATCCCTGACATATGTTATCAATTCCTGTTATTATGTTACTGAAGAGGATGGTGAGGAGAGTCTCCACTCCGTGTGCAGCTCTAAAGCCGTGCTGACATGAATCAAGTGGGGCGGAAGCATCAATGTGCTCTTGGATTTGTGTTTGAACTTCTTTTTCGATGATTTTCGCCAAGAGTGGGATGCTTGATATCGGCCCATAAGCGTCTGGGCTTCTTAGGGTCAAGCTTACTGTTCTTTAGCAGTGGCCTGATTGAGGTACATTTGAGGGATTGGGGAAAGGTCCCATTTGTGAAGGATCAGTCCCCATTAGCTTGGATAGAAAAGGGCTCGACGGTCGATCATAACTCTTTTATCCAGAACACCGGGCAAGGGTCGGTTTGTGCAGTGGTTGTGTTGATTCCGGCGATTATATCTTCAATTTGCTTATTAGATGGCTTGGAAAAAATGGACAGTGGTGCTAGTGATCCTGGTCTGATTGGAGGGTTGGGAGCAGTGAACTTATTGGTCTGGCACAGCTTCGTTTGTAAGAAGTCAGCGAAGACTTGAGGGTGGATCAGACTAGGTTGCTCAGGTGCTGGCTCTTTTGCTAGGTTCTTCACCATGGTGAACAGGTCGTGTGGTTTGTTTAGGGACCGCTTTAGTGTGTCTGTGTGGAATCTTTTTATGCTCTCAGATATTGCTTAGTGGTGTTTTTCCAGTTGCACATTATATGCTTTTAGATCATCCGTGGAGTGGGTTCTGCGCCAGCGTCCTTACATTTTTCTTAGGCAGGTTAATGACGCTCTAAGTTCAGCAGAGAACCAGGCTGCAGAGATTCTTTTCTTAGTTGGATTGTTTGCTGGTGGTCGCAGAGCAATAGAATTGAACTTTTCATTCCAGGCAGATACCAGCTCATCAGGGTCAATCGATGTCAAGTCGAGGAGTGAGCGAGTTTGGTCGAGGATCAAGTCTTTGTCAAAGGCCTGGAACTTACATGGTCCTGCTTTTGTGGTACTGTTGCACTTATCGGCATTGTTCTGGGGTTTGTTTTGCGATAATATTTGAAAAATGATTAACCTGTGATCAGACCAGGGGACTGCAGTGGTGGAAAGTATAGTAGTGTTTATTGTGTTGCCTGTATTCTGTGGGGCAAAAACAAGGTCCAGTGTACCACCTTTCACATAGGTGGGCTCGTGGATCAGCTGTGTGTACCCTAATTCCTCGAGGGCATCGAGGAATGCTGAGGCTTGTGTCTCTGGCAAGGATGGTAAACTGAAGTCTCCTATAACCCAGCTTGGTGTGTTTGGGTGTTGTGAGTTGGATGTGAGATCAATTGTTGTTGCAAGGGAGTCGGGGTCTGTAGATGGGGCAGTGATTGTTGATAATTGTGATTGCATCTATGGAAGGTGTGTTGGTTGCATGGCTCAAGTGGAAATGGAGGTCAGTTTTTGTGATAGCGAGTGCACCTCCACCTCATTTACCGCTCCTGTGGCATGTGTGTATTGAAAAGTTGTTGGGTAGTAGCTGGTTGAGGAGGACATTGTCATCATCTGAGAGCCATGTCTCAGTTATGAAGAGTATGTCTAGGCGATGGAGGGAAATCATGTCGTGTATGACTGGCCATTTCTTTCGTATAGATCGTGCATTTATGAGGGCACATTTTATATTTTGTGGGTGAGTGGGTATTTCTTTTTTAATTTTCGTGTTGTGTTGCAGTGCTATATGTAGTAGGTAGGGTTGACGGGGGTGCGCATCGCCATCAGATGTGTGGTGGGGTGTACTTGCCCCCCTCCTCCTGTGGTTTTGAAGGATGGGTATTTGGTTGTGGCTTGTGGAAAATCTTACGGTATTACCCAGCCAGCAGGCTAGGAGGTATAGTGTTACTATGTAAAGGCATGAGAGGGCCATGTTGTGTCACTGCTATGTATTAGTAGGGTCACTAACGTTCTGCGTTAACTTAATTGTGGACTAGGGGTTAGGTAATGCAAGTTGATTGCCAGGCAGGCAGTATGGGATGCAGTGATACAGCAATGCAGTGTTAAAGTAGCTGGCAATGTACGGAATATACTAGGAGTGCAGGCAATAATATAGACAATACCATGAATACATGCAATTATATAGACAATACCATGAGTACATGCACTATCCGGAAATATAGGTGAAGCATGAATATAGGCAGTGTAGTAATACAAGCAGTGTCGTAATATAAGTGGCAAGTCATGAACAGGCAAGTAGTCAGTAAGTAAGGTCTCTCACGGTGGTTACTTTATAGGTGGTTCTTGGCACTGCAGGTTACAGCAACAAGCTAAGTACAGCTATATCAGCACGGATCACACGACGAATGTTTCGTGTGTATCTGTAGGTGGTATCATGGCAGATGTGTTCAGCGTCGTGGGGAGATACTAACGAGATAAGTAGTGATTTACAGTACAGGCAGCATGCAGGATACAGTATAGCAGGGTAGGCAGTGTAGTAAACTAAATGCTACAATTGTAGGTGTGCCTGTGGCAGGAGGGCCTTCCCGAATACTCTTCTCAGTGGGTCGTGGAGCTGGTAGGCTTATATCAACAGGCTAAGCTCGACTGTTATTGACTTATGGAAAGCGTGGTTGAACACTACGTATCTAAAGTTAGTAGGCTTATCAAGTACACTTTAAGTCAACAGTTACCTTAGTGTGGATGGGGCCTCATACGCCTTCCGGTACCATATGTGCCTTTGAGGACGGTGGATGAATAGGATGTAGATCTTGGGTAATTCAGAGGATCTATTTGTCCCCGGCCTTTCGTGCCCCGCCTAAGGGCCACGCCAAAGGGCCCTCAGGCGCGGGTGCGCCTGCTGGCGCCCTTCTTTTAAGTAGCTGAGTCTGCCCCGATTGGGCAGCCGATTCAGCTGGAGGCGTTCCGGTGCAGGAGCAGGGGAAGGCTCGATCCCTCCTGAGAGAGCACGCTGCGATGGAGAGGGCAGCTGAAGGCAGGCGCCCTTCTTTTAAGTAGCTGAGTCTGCCCCGATTGGGCAGCCCATTCAGCTGGAGGGGTTCTGGTGCAGGAGCAGGGGAAGGCTCGATCCCTCCTGGGAGAGCACGCTGCGATGGAGAGGGCAGCTGAAGGCAGACGCCCTTCTTTTAAGTAGCTGAGTCTGCCCCGATTGGGCAGCCGATTCAGCTGGAGGCGTTCCAGTGCAGGAGCAGGGGAAGGCTCGATCCCTCCTGGGAGAGCACGTTGCGATGGAGAGGGGCTCCTATTGTAGGCAAGACAGTCTCCTATTGTAGGCAAGACAGTATTGTGACCAACCTTCACACTGATAGGGTATTTGTTTATCCTTTTGTTTCTATTGTTTTTATATTTGTGCCATATTTTATTATGATGTTTTCAGGATACTGTCCTTGATACTGTTACATTGCAGATGATGCTGTTTTGTTTTTTAGGTCATCCTATAGTCTATCATATAGTTGTTATTGTCATCAGTGTTTGCATTGACCTACTTTTACAACTGGTAACCTCTCTCTCTCCTCTCCTTTCTGTTTTTATTATGTATACGTATTTATATGATAGGAATAACAGTAAAAGGTGCACAATCTGTCAACATTCACCTTATGTATGATACAATTGTTCTTTTTAATTGTGTATATTTTTATATTTACTTTTATTGTTCGATTCCTTTGAGATGTATGCAATTTATTTGGGATGTTTGTAATTATTATTTCATTATAATAATTTTTGTGATACATATAAATGTTTTTATTTCACAGACCCCTGCTGATGTAGGCCACAATGCCAAGTCAGATCCTTTCAATAAACAGTTTGGTTTTTGAAGATACTTCTGGTGTGGCTGTGGTTCCTCTCCGCTCTTCTGCTGAACTAGATCAGGAGAGTAACAGAATGTGCATGGTTCTCATTTGGATGCGCTAATCCTGACCAGGCATAACAAGTAACAAAATCCAACCTCTGCTTTTTGGCTCCAATTCTCTAAATTCAATGCAAATAAGGAAACACACATATACAGAATTTCATCAACAACAGTACTACTTAAGCTTCAGCGGAGGAATTCAGGCCTACCACCCTGAGCAATATGCCCATAATTTCTACTCCAGCTAGGCCACATTACTTCCTTTATTAGAAAAAAACCCTGCTATATGGTACGAATTTGTCTTATCACTCTACATCATACTTTGCACTACTTTTTGTTTATCTATATGTTACAAGTCAAGATAAACACTACATGTTATAAGTCAACCTAGGCACAGACATTGCTCATACATAATCAGTACAAACAAAAATATTCTATCTCCATAAAAGTTCTCTCTCGCAAAGCAATTTCATCTGCAAAATACAACCTTGGCTTTTCTCCGACATCTCTCTCTCCAGATTGTTAGTGAATTCCAAGCTGCCAGGCTTCAGGCTGTTATCATTTTCCATATTATTAACTCTTTCAGAGGGCCCTGGTACCCCACTTGAATCCCTTTCTACAGTTCTCATTTCAAATCTTCACATTATTTTAACGGAAAAATTATTTCCAGACTTTTGCTTTGAAAATTGGTGTAACAAAGTGATAGCCAAAGTCAGAAGAATGCTAGGCTGCATATAGAGCAGCATAACTAGTAGAAGGAAGGAAGGATCTATCAACGCTTTTGCCCTGAATGAGACTGATCTCAGAATCTAAGCTGGGTTGGACCTGGCTAGTACTTGGATGGGAGAACACTTTAGATACCAGGCGCTGTAGACTTATTGCATGAAAGAAAGGTCTGACAAACTACTTCAGGTTGGATCTTGCCAAGAAAACACATGGGGGCTGGGTCACCATGATTAAGAATTGGCTCAACAACACACACACACACACGTCACTGGTGAGGCCTCACTTGAAATACTGTGTTCAGTTTTAGAGACTATATGTCAAAAGGAATATATAAACACTTGAAATGGTTTGAAAGGAAGCAACCAAAATGATAAGGGGCCTGTGCCAGAAGCTGTATGAGAAAAGACTTGAAGACCTAAATATGTATACCCTAGAGGAGAGGAGGTACAGGGAGGAAATGATACCCTTTAAGTATTTAGATGTCTGTATTAATTAACAAACAACTTTTTTAACAAAGATTGGGAAGCTGTACAACTAGAGGACATGAGATGATCAAATCTGCAGATGACACAAAATTATTTAAAGTTGTTAAAACACAAGAGGATTGTGAAAAACTGAAAACTGGGAGCGTCCAAATGGCAGATGAAATTGAATGTGGAAAAGTGCAAAGTTATGCACTTGGAGAAGAATAACCCAAACTATAGTTACAGGATGCAAGGTTCCCCCCATTAGGAATCACCATCCAGGAAAAGGATCTGGATGTCATTGTGGATAATATGTTGAAACCCTCTGCCCAGTGTGCAGTGATGGCCAAAAAAGCAAACGGAATGCTATCAATCATAGGAAAAGAATAGAGAATAAAACCAAGGATGATATTATGCCACTGTATTGTTCCATGGTGCAACCACTCCTTGAATATTGTGTGCAATTTTGGTCACTATATCTTAAAAAAGATGTAGTAGAATTAGAAAAGAGAAAGAGAGAGGCCACCAAAATGGTAAAGGAGATAAAAGGATACCCCTATGACAAAAGGCTTAAGAAGTTAGGGCGCATCAGCTTGGAAAAAGATGGCTGAGGGGAGATATAGTCTCTTAAAATAATAAGTGGAGTGAAACAGATAAATGTAGATCAGTTGTTTACTCCTTCAAGAAATAGAAGAACTAGGGGACACGTAATGAAGCTGTAATGTAGCATATATTTAAAACTTATTGGAGAAAATATTTTTTTCTCTCAATGTGTATCAAACTCTGGAATTCGTTCCCAGAGAATGTAGTAAAAACTGTTAGTGTAGCTGGGTTTAAAAGAGGTTTGGACAAGTTCCTGGAAGAAAAATCCATAAACCACTATTAAAGTGGATTGGGGAAATCCACTATTTACCCCTGGGATAAGAAGCATGGAATCATTCTACCTTTTGTGAACCTGACAGATTTATTTATTTATTTATTAACATTTTTTATATACCGCACTATTCGTTATCAGCGCGGTTTACAGAGAACAAGATAACTTCAGACAAGTTACATTTATCTGGTTTTTACATATAACAGGAACAAAAACTGGATAACCGGGGCAATTATTTACAACAAAATAACAATCAGAGTAGATTATTTACATTAGGAAGATATATTGTCTGAAAGGTGTATTGTTAATATGGGAAAGTGATGTAATGTGTTGTTGGGTCAGCAAAGATTAAGTGGTCAGAAGGTGATTGTTGCTATTTGAGTGTGCTTGTCTCTATGTCCTCTGGGAAGTAATTGATGAAAAGGTGATGTTTCAAGGCCTTCTTGAAAAGGATGAGATCAGAAATGGCTCTAATGCAGGGGTCTCAAACATGCGGCCCGCGAGAGCATCTTGTGCGGCCCGCGAAGTACCGGCGAGTAAAAAAAAAAAAATTCCAAACTTGCCGCCGCAGTATTAAGCATCCCGCGGGCCCCTCTGCCTGGTCCTCTCCTCCCTGCAGTATCAGCTCCAAAAGCGGCGGCTTTCAGAGCCGCGAAGAGAGAGAGTTTCTCTCGCGCGGTTCTGAAGAGCAGCGCGAGAGTCTTCAGAACCGCGCGAGAGAAACTCTCTCTCTCTTCGCGGCTCTGAAAGCCGCCGCTTGTGGAGCTGAATGCTGCAGGGAGGAGAGGACCAGGCAGAGGGGCCCGCGGGACGCTTAATACTGCAGCAGCAGCAAATATACATTTTTTTTCATCTAATTTGGCTGATGGTGGGAGGGGGGTTAGGACTGGTAATGGGCTATGGGGGGGGGGGGGAGGCTAGGACTGGTAATGGCCTATGAGGGGGGTAACTGAAAATGGGGTGATGGGGGTAACACTGAAAATGGGGTGATGGGGGGGGGTAGTACTGGTAATGGCCTATGAGGGGGTAACTGAAAATGGGGTGATGGGGGTAACACTGAAAATGAGGTGATGGGGGGGGGTTAGTACTGGTAATGGCCTATGAGGGGGTAACTGAAAATGGGGTGATGGGGGTAACACTGAAAATGGGGTGATGGGGGGGTAGTACTGGTAATGGCCTATGAGGGGGTAACTGAAAATGGGGTGATGGGGGTAACACTGAAAATGAGGTGATGGGGGGGGGTTAGGACTGGTAATGGGCTATGAGGGGTAAGACTGGAAGTGGGCTATGGGGGGTTAGGACTGGTAATCGGCTATGGGGGGGCTAGGACTGATAATAGGCTGGGGGGTCTGCTAGGACTGGAAATGGGCTGAGTGGAAGGGGGGCTTGAACTGCAAATGGCTGATGGGGAGGGGGGCTTGGAATGGAAATGGGCTGTGAGGGGAGGGAGCTAGCACTGGAAATGGGCTGATGGGGGGGAGCTACGATTGGAAATGGGCTGATGGGGGGCTAGGACTGAAAATGGGCTGATGCAGTGACTAGAAGGGAGGGGGTGCTGTGTGGGACTGGAACTAGAAGGGAGCTGATGTTGGGGGAGGATTAGAATGGGATGGAGCTGGGAGAGTGAAATGGAGAGGGGAAAATATTTTGTGTGGGAGGGAAGACAAATCTACAATTGGCCAGGTAAGTGGGGATTGAGGATGGAGGAGTAAAATTTGAGTGGATGAAAATAGGAATGAGGAAAGAGCAAAAGGAGAAAGATTAATATGTTAAAGCAGATGTAGAGGGAGAATGGAAAAAGCTAGAAGAGAGAAGGACAAATGGACAGCAGACGATGGAGAGTTAGCAGAAGGCACGAAGAAACCAGAAGAAAGTGGCTGGAACTGAAAAAAAAAATGCACAAAAGGTAGAAAAATATCTTTATTTTGAATTTATTAACTGGAATATGTCAGTTCTGGGAAATGTGCATCAATAACGCCTCGCTTTGTTTAGTACAAGAGGAAATTAATTTATAGTTTTATTTCTACAGTGTTGTTGTACATTCCAAGTTTGGCTTTTGGGGGGTCCCAGTTTAAATTGTCTTGTTTCTAAATTTGGTTCCTTGTTTGGTGATGGTGTATTCTGCATGTGTAACTGAGCTGAGGTATTCTGTTTATGTAATTCCTATTTGACATTGCTACTTGTTCTCTGTCCCCAGTAGGTCATGTATTGTTATTCTCTGAAATGTATTGATTTAATATTTGCAGTGTTGCCTTTTGATAGGTAGGGTATGGTGCTTTGTGAGTCCTGGTAGTGCTGTTAGGATATGGCGGGTTTGCTATGGGTTCTAAATGGGCAGTGTTTGTTTGTAGTAGTTCCTAATGTGCCTGGCGGTTGCCACTGGATTATAGTAATGTAGAAATCTTTTAGTCTTTCTTTATTCATGCACTCATTAAGAGGCATGTTTACTAAAAGTTAGGGTATGGTATGGTAACATTATGCAAATATTTATGCAAATGAGGTCCCTTATGCAAATGAGGTCCCACGTCTCATGCGGCCCCCGGGTTATTTTACAAGTCCTCATTTGGCCCTCAAAGCAATTTGAGTTTGAGACCCCTGCTCTAATGTATGATGGAAGGATGTTCCAAAGTTTTGGAGCACATAAACTGAAGGATCGGCTTACAGTTGTGGAGTTAAATTTTACAGTTTCTTTTGGTACAATTGGTACTTGTGACCTGGATTAGACACAGTTGGAAACAGGATACTGGGTTTGATGGACTTTTGGTCTGACCCAGTATAACATATCTTATGTTCTTATGAAATGAAGCTGCAAGGAGGTAAACTGTAAAGCAATGTCAGGAAATACCTTTTCTCCAGGACCAAGCAGGAAGTCAGTCCTCACTTATGGGTGACATCGACATCGATGGAGCCCCCGTACGGAGCATTTCCCCAGCTTTCTAAGAAAGCCTTTGGGAATACTGCACGCATGCGTGATCCCCTTCCCGCCTAAAGGTGCCATCTTGCTCAGTCTTTCTTTTTCCGTGGAGCCCAAGGACGTCTGTCCGTGTCACCCGGAAAACTTGACTTTTTTCTCGCGATTTCATCGTGCTTTTTTCTCCGGTTCGACGCCGGTTCCGCTTCCCGCTGGGTTCAGTACACCGGTATCGAGCCTGTCTTCTATTTTTTGGTTTTTGCCCTTCGTGGCTAGCGTTCGCGCCCTTTTTGTCTTTTTCCCTGGAAAGCCGGTCCTTTGACCTCGCGGGGGCCCTTTTTTCCCCGATGGCTTCCAGTGGTTTCAAAAAGTGTGATCGGTGCAAGAAACTGATGTCTCTCACTGACACACACGACTGCCACCTTCGATGCCTCGGACCGGATCATGATCCTAAGATCTGTGTCCCATGTGGTAAAATGTCCACAAAGGCACTCCGAAGCCGCCTGCATCAGAAAGAACAGATTTTTTTCTGTCTCTGCCTCCGGCCGGGCCCGGACCTCGTCCGAGGCCTCGACGTCTCGGGAGTCTCATCCCGAGCATCGCCGGGGGTCCTCGGACAGGGGGTCCCCCGATCGGGAATGTAAGAGGAAGAAATGGCTCGTGAGGGCCAGGTCTCGGACCCCCGACTGCCGCCCCGGGCCCTTGGAGCAGGAGAAGCCGTCCAAGATACCTCGTGTGGAGCTGGAGCCTGTCGGACACGTAAGTCCTGTTGTCCTCATGGACTCTCCTCCTAGGGAGCCGACGTCGGGCCCCGGGGCTGCTGAGTCTCCTGAGCTTGGACTCAGGCTGACAGCCTTGGAGTGCAGATTGTCTGCCTTCATGGATCAGCAGCGGGTACTGATGGCCAGCCTCGCTGGTGCATCTGCCCCGACCACCGGGACATCGTCGTCTAAGTTGACCCCGGAGACCGAGCCGATACTTGAGACCATGAAAGTTCGAAGTCGTCCTCGGTCACGGTCACCCTCGACCTCCCGCTCGGAACCGAGGGTGTCGACGCCGATGCCTTCGGCATCGGGCGGGTGCCACCGAGGCCCGCGGGGTCGGAGCCCCCCCGACTCCTCTTCGGATGAGTCCGCGTGGGAGACGGAGGACGAGGAGTCCCCCAATACTTTTCAGACTCGGTGCGTCCCTTCGGACTCACCGCAGTCCGAGCCCCGGAGTAGTTCCCCTCCGGAGGACACCAGGTTCTCGGAGTTCGTCAGGGACATGGGCAAAGCTTTGGCGATTCCCGCGAACCCCGAGGAGGAGCCTCGAGCCGAAGAGCTCGAGGACCTACAGTATGACTCTCCTCCGAAGGAGTCCTTTACTGTGCCTGTCCCTCCGATGCTGGAACGGCTCCTCTTCCGGATGTGGGAGGCACCGGCCTTGGCGCCGGTTTTGAGCAAGCGGGTCGATTCTATCTATCGACTTCGTAAGAGCCCTGGTTTCCAGAAGGCGCAGCTGCCGCAACATTCCATGGTGGTGGAATCGGCCATGCATCGTCTGAAAAGCCAGAAGATGCACTCTGCGGTGCCTCCCGGCAGGGAGGCCCAGAACCTGGATGCTTTCGGCAGAAAGTGCTGCTAGGGCTCGATGCTTGCTTGCCGTGTCCAGTCTTACCAGCTGTACATGGGCATGTACTTATGAGACCTGGCAAAGGAACTTGCCGGGTTCTCTGCTGGCCTCTCCGGGGAACCTTTGCAGAGGATCAAGACCTTGTCCTCGGGAATCCGGGAATGCTCAAAGTTCATGTCCCAAGCGGCCTACGATGGCTTCGAGGCTTCGGCCCGTGTAGCGGCAGCCGGCATCGGGGCCCGACACCAGGCATGGTTGCAGTCAACCTTTCTCTCTAGTCTTATTAGTAAACCACATTGTAACATCCAATCGATTTTGATATTACTGTATATACCATTAAGTTATTCTGTACATAGTTCCCCCGGTTGTCCTATTATTGAATTTCCCTGTTCAATGTAAAACTCAATGTTACCTGTATGCATTGTAGTATGTTCTTGTTCTATTGTACACCGCACTGATTATAATAGCGCGGTATAAAAGAATTGTTAAATAAATAAATAAATAAATAAATAAATAAATCGGACCTTGAGCCCTGGGTGCAGGACAAGTTGGTTGATGTCCCTTGCCGAGGTGAAAACCTCTTTGGCAAGCCCGTGGCCGAGAAGGCGGCTGAGCTCGAAACCGAGCACCTGACTAGGACAAGGCTGTCCAGAAAAACCTCTGCCCCTTCTCAGAGGAAGAAGGGCTCGGGTAAGAAGTCCTTTTACCCAAGGAAGGCAGCTGCCTACAAACCTTTCCCTCAGTACCAGGCCTTCCCAGCAGGGTCAGCAGGCCAAGGGGCAGGGACATGGGCCCCGTAGGCAGAAGACCCCCAAGCCTCCGGCTCCTGCTCCCACTCAGCAGGGAGGGGGTTTTTGACTCCCACAGCATAGCCTTTCCACCTCTGCTGTCCCCTCTCTGCACAGGAGGTTGTCTAGTCCTGTTTATCCACAGGTGGTCACCCATTACAGGGGATGCTTGGGTATTAAGCATAGTCCACCAGGGATATATGCTCCATTTCCAGCAGTTGCCTCCTACCTACTTCCCAGGAGAGCCTCCCAGACCTCCTCTGCACACAGACCTCCTCCTTCAAGAACTTCAAGGTCTGCTTCTAGACCAGGTGGTGGAGCCGGTACCTCCCCACCTGCAAGGTCACGGGTTCTACTCCAGGTACTTCCTCGTACCAAAGAGAACCGGGGGCCTCAGGCCTATTCTCGACCTCAGGAATCTCAACAAGTTCTTGGAGAAAGAAAGGTTCAAGATGCTTACTCTTGGAACACTTCTGCCCTACCTCCAGCAGGGAGATTGGCTATGCTCCTTAGATCTAAAGGATGCGTGCACTCACATCCTCATTCATCCAGACCACAGAAAGTACCTCAGGTTCATTGTGGGAGGAAAGCATTACCAGTACAGAGTACTGCCCTTTGGCCTGACCTCCTCCCCAAGGGTCTTTACAAAGTGCCTGGCGGTGGTGGCGACCTACTTAAGGAATCAGGCTGTCTTTGTCTTCCCCTACCTGGACGACTGGCTCATCAGGGGTCAGACTTCCCAGGAGGCCAGGCAAGCCACCCTCAGAACTGTCTCCCTCCTTCAACACCTAGGTTTTGTCATAAACTTCACAAAGTCCACTTTGCTCCCCTCCCAGAACCTAGAGTTCATAGGGGCAAGGTTGGACTCCCTGCAAGCAAAAGCTTACTTGCCCAGAGATAGGGCTCAAAGACTCATAGACTTTGGCAAACCAGTTTCTGAGCAGGCCACAGGTCTCCGCCAAACTCTGTCTAAAGCTCCTGGGCCACATGGCATAGACGGTGCATGTGACCCCCAATGCCTGCCTCCACATGAGGCCTGCACAATGGTGTCTCCGAACTCAGTGGAAGCAAGCCACAGGAAGCCTCACAGACAAAGTATGGGTGTCCAAACCATTCCTGAACTCCCTACAGTGGTGGCTACACTCCCCCCCCCCCAACTTACTACAGGGGGTGCCTTTTCAGCTGCCTCTTCACACAGTGGTGTTGACGACCGATGCTTCCTTGCAGGGCTGGGGGGCACATTGTTTGGACAGGTGCACCCAGGGCCTGTGGTCTCCATGGGAGGCCACACAGCAGATCAACCTTCTGGAACTCCGTGCTATTCGTTTAGCCCTCAAAACCTTCTCTCACACCTTGGCTCACCAGTCTGTTCTGGTACAGACAGACAATCAGGTGGCCATGTTCTATATGAACAAACAGGGGGGCACGGGGTCCAGGCTCCTGTGTCAAGAGGCACAGACCCTTTGCTCTTTTGCTCTCAAACACAACATGTTTCTCAAGGCTGTTTATCTCCCTGGCCAGGAGAACTTTCTGGCAGACAGGTTAAGCAGGGTTCTGCAGCCCCATGAGTGGCAGCTGCACCCTTTAGTGGTTCAAAAAATATTTCTGAAATGGGGACTTCCATCTATAGATCTCTTTGCCAGTCCCCTGAACCGGCAGCTACCCAGGTTCTGTTCCAGGCAACCATATCCCCTGAGGTTAGCAGCGGATGCCTTCCTGATTTCCTGGTCACAGGGCCTCTTGTATGCGTTTCCTCCCACGCCTCTGGTGGCCTGAACCTTGTTCAAGATTCTAAGGGACAAGGCCTTGGTACTTCTGGTAGCCCCCAGGTGGCCGAGGCAACCCTGGTTCCCACTCCTACTTCAACTAGCAGTAGAAACACCACTGCCTCTGGGGTTGCAACCAGATCTTCTGTCTCAGGATCAGGGTTCCCTTCTGCACCCCAATCTCAAATCTCTCAATTTGATGGCCTAGAGGCTGCAAGGGTAGTGTTGGCTCCCTGGGGCCTGCCCCAGGAAGTGGAAGAAGTGGTCTTGGCCTCCAGAAAGCCATCCACCAGGAAAACCTATGCCCTGAAGTGGAAAAGGTTCTCCTTGTGGTGTCAGCAGTGCAAGGAAGATCCTTTCGCCTGCACTGTGTCAGTAGTGCTTCAGTACCTGCTACACTTGTCCAATCAGGGCCTTAAGTCCAATTCTGTTCAGGTCCACCTTTCTGCTCTGGCAGCTCACCACTCACTGGTGGAGGCACACTCACCCCTTGGTGTCCCGGTTTCTCAGGGGCTTGCTCTTGCTCAAGCCTCCTCTCCGTCCACCGGCCCCTCAGTGGGAGTTGAATGTGGTCTTGCAGCAACTGACTCGCCCACCTTTTGAGCCGATGGCTACATGCCCTCTCCGCTTCCTTTCTTGGAAGGCTCTATTCCTTGTGGCCCTGACCTCGGCCAGGCGAGTGAGTGAGCTTCAAGC
Source organism: Ichthyophis bannanicus (assembly GCA_033557465.1). NCBI lineage: Eukaryota > Metazoa > Chordata > Amphibia > Gymnophiona > Ichthyophiidae > Ichthyophis > Ichthyophis bannanicus. The sequence continues at coordinate 148,203 of JAWIIG010000053.1, forward strand.
CCTGGTCTGTGACAGGCCTTACACTCACTTCTATAGGAACAGGGTAGTCCTTAGGACTCATCCTAAGTTCCTCCCAAAGTTTGTCTCCTCTTTCCATCTCAACCAGGAGGTGGTTCTTCCAACGTTCTTCCCTAGGCCCCATGCCAGCCGGGCTGAGACAGTCCTGCATACCCTGGACTGTAGGAGGGCCTTATCCTTCTACCTTGAACGTACGCAGGAGCATAGGAGGGCTACTCAGCACTTCGTATCTTTTGACCCTAATAACTTGGGGTTACCTGTCTCCAAGCGTACCTTGTCCATCTGGGTGGCTGACTGTATCACCTGGGCTTACAGGGCAGCTGACCTTCCCTTGCAGGGTCGGGTCATGGCCCACCGTGTCAGGGCAATGGCTGCCTCAGTAGCTCATCTCCGCTCTGTACGGTTGGCAGACATCTGCAGGGCTGCAACTTGGTCCTCAAGCCAAACTTTTGCGGCCCATTACTGCCTGGAGAGGGAGTCCCGTAGGGACAGTGCTTTCGGTCAGGCAGTGCTCCGGAATCTCTTCGAGGTTTAGGCAACTCCACCCCTCCAGCCCTCTGGATGGGCTACCGGTGGGGGTATGTTTCAGTGAAATCCTTTCTCTGATGCTGCGGCTAGAGGGAGCTCATTTTTCAGCTCTGGGTCCCCGGTAGCCTGAAGCTGGGGAGTCCCATAAGTGAGGACTGACTTCCTGCTTGGTCCTGGAGAAAGAGTAGTTACTCACCTGTAACAGGTGTTCTCCAGGAGCAGCAGGAATCAGTCCTCACAACCCTCCCTCCTCCCCTGGGAGTTGCAGTTGTACATAGTTCATTTTTACATTTTTGTGTGCTGTTTTTTAGCTATGTCATTGGACTGAGCAAGATGGCACCTTTAGGCAGGAAGGGGACCGCGCATGCGTGCAGTATTCCCAAAGGCTTTCTTAGAAAGCTGGAGAAATGCTCCGCACGGGGGCTCCATCGACGTCGATGTCACCCATAAGTGAGGACTGATTCCTGCTGCCCCCTGGAGAACACCTGTTACAGGTGAGTAACTACTCTTTCATGGAAAGGGTGGTGGCTGCCTGGAATGCCTTCCCGATGCAGCTGGTAGGGACAAAACAGTGACGGAATTCAAAAAGGCATGGGACAGACACAGAGGATCACTATATAGCAAGAGCACGGAATCAGAACAAACAAATAACTTTTACACTTCAAAAACAGAGTGAGGTAACCCGCACAAAGTGGCTCTAGCCACCTTATGGGGGCAGAATAGCTGGACCATGTTGGTCTTTATCTGCTGTCATTTATTATGGTGCAGAGTCCAGTGGTACCAAGTACCCAGCATTTTGCCCAAATGTGGACAGTGTGAAAGTAGCCCGTGTGTCATGTAGTTACCGAATCATGCAGGAGGTGTGAGGGTTAAGAAATGTTAAGAAATATATAAGCAAGGGGCACACAGGCGAGGTCACCCAGCACCGTAGAGGCAGATGATAGAGCGACAAGGGCTGAATATAATTATGACAGTGGTCATGCTAAGGAAAGGCATATAATCATAAACATTACTCTCAATGTGTTTTACAGAAATTCTAAATATAAAACCTTTTTAAAAGCGCTTGACTAATCTAGCTGATATGGCCAGAACCCACCTCTTCAAGGCTCTTTTGGATCCTGGCCCACTTAGTCTCCTGTTTTCCACCTACATGTGTCATACCATTTCCCCTTAGCTCTACCTTAGTCTCCTGTTTGTTGTATTTATCTGTCTTGCATGAACTGAAAGCTCTGTTGGAGCGGACTGTCACTGATGTGTACGTATTCAGCACCGTGTATGCCCTGTAGCGCTATACAAATAAGTAGTAGTAGTAGAAACATAGAAACATGATGACAGTAAAAGACCACATGGCCTATCTAGTCTGTCCTTCCATAACAACAACTACAACAGTCCACTTTTTACCTTTAGAGATCCTCTGTGTTGGTCCCATGCTTTTTTGAATTCAGTTACTGTCCTCATCTCTACCACCTCCACTGGGAGACTATTCCACGGATCCACTACTCTTTCCGTAAAGAAATATTTCCGCATATCACTCCTGAATCTATCTCCCTTCACCCTCATCCCATGTCCCCTCGTAGCAGAACTTGCTTTCAATTGAAAGAGGCTCTCTCCCTGAACATTTTTGCCACGGAGGTATTTAAACATCTCAATCATATCACCTCTATCCCGCCTTCCCTCTAAGGTGTACATATTAAGATCCTTAAGTCTGTCCTCATATGCTTTATAATGAAGCCCATTAATCATTTTAGTAGCCACCCTCTGCACCGACTCCATTCTGTTCACATCCTTTTGAAGGTGCGGTCTCCAGAATTGCACACCATACTCTAAATGAGGTCGCACCAAAGACTTATACAGAGGCATTATCACCTCCTTTTTTCTGCTAGCCATTCCTCTCCGTATGCACCCAAGCATCCTTCTAGCTTTTGCCGTCGCCTTTTCTACCTGTTTAGCTACTTTAAGATCATCAGACACAACCACGCCTAGGTCCCGCTCTTCTTTAGTGGACAAAAGTACTTCACCTCCTATACTGTATTGCTCCCTTGGATTGCTGCAGCCCAAATGCATGACCTTACATTTTTTAACATTAAATCCCAGCTGCCAAATTCTAGACCATTCTTCAAGCTTAGCTAGATCCCTCCTCATGTTATCTACACCTTCCTGGGTGTCTACTCTATTGCAGATTTTGGTATCATCTGCAAAGAGGCAAACCTTACCCGACAGCCCTTCTGCTATATCACTAACAAAGATGTTAAAAAGAATCGGACCAAGGACAGATCCCTGGGGCACACCACTGGTAATATCCTTATTTATTATTTATTATTATTTATTTATTAACAGCTTTTATATACTGCACTTTTGTCAGCAGCGCTGTTTACATTTTAACAACTTTGTACTTAAGCATAAAACATATGTCAAGTTTACAAGTAACAGGAAATGAACATGGATAACAGGGATTAAGAATAACAGATATTCTCAACTATTTACAATATATTCACAAATGTTCTCCTCAGAGTGAGCTCCATTTACTTGTACTCTTTGTCGCCTCCCACCCAACCAATTTCTAACCCAAGCAGTAACTTTAGGGTCCATCCCTAGGGTGCTCAGTTTGTTTATAAGTCGCCTCTGAGGAACAGTGTCAAAGGCTTTACTGAAATCTAAATACACCACATCTAGAGCTCTCCCTCGGTCCAACTCCCTGGTCACCCAGTCAAAGAAATCAATCAGATTTGTCTGACAAGACCTGCCTCTGGTGAATCCATGCTGCCTCGGATCCTGTAATCCACTGGACTCCAGAAACCTCACTATTTTCTCTTTCAGCAGCGTTTCCAATAATTTACTCAGCACCGAAGTTAAATTAACCGGCCTGTAGTTTTCAACCACATCCTTACTTTCGCTTTTGTGTAAAGGCACCACATGAGCCTCTCTCCAGTCCTTTGGCACCACTCCCGACTCCAACGAGGCATTGAAAAGGTCAGTCAGTGGAGCTGCTAGAACGTCCCCAAGTTCCCTCAGTATTCTAGGGTGTATCCCATCCGGTCCCATCGCTTTGTCTACTTTAAGTTGAGCTAGTTTCTCATGAACACAGTCTTCTGAAAATTGTTCAAGATGTCCCTCGCTTCTGTTCTTATTTGTGGGTGTTTTCTGAGGTCCTGCTCCTGGTTCTTCATCTGTGAACACAGAACAAAAATATTTGTTAAGCAATTCTGCTTTATCCTTATCAGCTTCTACATATTCCCCCCCTGCACCCTTGAGTCTGACAATACCACTTTTGCCCTTCCTCTTCTCACTAATATATCTGTAGTAATAATAATAATAATATTTGCTCCCTGGCATTGCTTACTTAAAAAAACAAATATCGGAGCACAATGTTGAAGGGTATTTCAACAAGTAAACAGGAAGTACCCCTCTGACAACCGACTACCCACTCTATACAGGCAATGCAACATTTACAAGCTGTCACGGCAGCAGACACAGATGATGTATCCTATCACACAGACTTTAGTGACATCACGGTGACAAAGCAAAAGGGGACACAAGGAACACAAAGATCAGTTGATGATGGATAAAGCATAGTTACTCACCTGTAACAGGTGATCTCCGGGAACAGCAGGAATTTAGTCCTCACATATGGGTATCGTCGGTACCGACGGAGCCTGCGCGGGAACGCTCCCCAGCTTCCAATTAGAAAGCTTTTGGGAGCATCCCACAGCACCTGCGTGCTGCCTTCCCGCCTTTCCCAACTGCCTCTCTCCAGTTGAGTTTAAAGCTGAGACAAAGAGAGAGAGAGGGAAAGAGAAAGAGAGAAATAGAGAGATACAACTCCTAGGGGAGGTGGGTGGGTTGTGAGGACTAAATTCCTGCTGTTCCCAGAGATCACCTGTTACAGGTGAGTAACTGTGCTATCTCCAGGAACAAACAGGAATGTAGTCCTCACATATGGGGACTCCCTAGCTTTAGATGCCAGGGAGAGACCCCAGAAGTTGTGTGTCCCTGTGAAAGGGCTCCACTTCCCCCCATGGATCTCTGGCATCCAACCAGGGATGGTGGGTAGGAGTTGATTAGGTATTGAACAGGTGTTGGAGAACAGCCTGACCAAACAAGGCATCCCGGCGGGAGTCCTTGTCCAAGCAGTAATGGGCTGTGAAGGTATGAACCGAGGCCCAGGTGGCTGCTCGACAGATGTCGTCGATAGACACAGAGTGTAGATGAGCCATTGAAGCTGCCATGGCTCTCACATTGTGAGCTGTGACATGTCCCTCCAGAGGAAGATTCTTACTCTGATAGGCAAAAGAAATACACTGAGCAATCCAGGTAGACAGTGTTCTCTTGGAGACTAAGTCCCAAATGAGAAGGATCAAAAGCAACAAAGAGTTGAGAGGATTTCCTATGTTGCTGTGTTCTTTGTAAGTAAAAGGCTAAAGCTCTTTTACAGTCCAGAGTATGAAGATTCCTTTCTGCATTTGATGCACGAGGCCTTGGAAAAAACACAGGTAGGTAAACCGCTTGGTTTAGATGAAAAGGCGAAACCACCTTTGGCATAAAGTGTGGATGAGTTCTAAGGACTACCTTGTCATGATGGAACCTTGTATAAGGTGGATCAGCCACTAGTGCCTGCAACTCACTGATGCGACATCCTGATGTGATTGCAATGAGAAAGATAACCTTCCAAGAAAGGAATTTCAATGAGGTAGTAGCTAAGGGTTCGAAAGGTGGCTTCATGAGCTGACCAAGAACCAGGTTTAAGTCCCATGCCACCGGTGGTGGCTTAATGGGAAGCTTAGTCAGAAGAAGGCCTCTCATAAATCTTGCTATAAGAGGATGGGAGGAAATAGGTTGTCCATTCACAGGCTTGAAAGAAGCTGCAATAGCACTCAAATAGACTCTTACTGAGTTAGTCTTAAGTCCTGCATTGGATAAATGAAGGAGATACTCCAGTAGTGATTCCAGAGGTATCGCAAGGGGGTTAAGACCCTTCTGCGAACACCATATGGTAAACCTCTTCCACTTGAAAGCTTAAGAGCGTCTTGTAGAAGGCTTCCTGGAAGCATAAAGGATATCCTTTACTTGCTGAGGGAGGTTAAGATCATGGAGATCTAGGCCTTCAACAACCAAGCCCTGAGATGCAGAGACTGGGGATTGGGATGCCATAACATTCCGTCGTCCTGAGACAGGAGATCTGGAGCAGACCCTAACTCCAGAGAGGGAGCTTGAGAGAGATGTAGAAGCAGAGGGTACCACACTTGACGTGGCCAATGTGGAGCTATGAGAATCATACGGCCTCTGTCTCTCTGAAGCTTGAACAGGGTTTTGGGAATTAGGGGAATGGGTGGAAAGGCATAAAGGAAGTCTTGACCCCAGTGAAGGAGGAAAGCATCCCTGGCCTGAGAGCCCTGAGCCGGAATTCTGGAAAAGAATCGGGGGAAGTCTGGCATTCAACGGACTTGCAAAGAGGTCTATGTCCGGGGTTCCCCAAATTTGAAAAATCTTGGCCACCTGGTCTGCATGCAGAGACCATTCGTGTGGAAGCAGAACTCGACTGAGTCTGTCTGCCCAAGAGTTTTGTATGCCTGGAAGATACACTGCCAGGAGATGAATCTGATGCTCTCTGGCGAGGACCCATAGTCGCAAAGCTTCATTGCAAAGCGACAGAGAGCCTCTTCCCCCCTGCTTGTTCACGTAGAACATGGCTACTTGATTGTCCGTATGAATGAGGACTGTCTTGTAGCTGAGCAGGGTGTGGAACACTCAAAGAGCAAGGAAGATTGCTCTGAGCTCCAAGAGATTGATATGTAGATGAGTCTCCTGTGGAGTCCAAGTGCCTTGGGTGGAGAGGTCTTGCAGATGAGCTCCCCAACCCATTGGAGAAGCATCTGTTGTGAGAGTTGCTTGGGGTAAAGGTTGTTGAAATGGGGACCCCAGCAATAGGTTTTGAGTGGACTGTCACCAATGGAGGGACAAAATAAGGCGATTTGCGTTTGCTATTTTGTCTGATAGGCACCCTGATGCCTGGGTCCATTGAGTGGATAAAGTCCACTGGGCTGCTCTCATATGGAGGCGAGCATAGGGAACCACATGCACGGTAGATGCCATGTGGCCTAGTAATTGTAACATCTCTCGAGCAGTGAGATGAGGTTTTAGCACTGCTTGAGAAGCTAACTTCACCATGTGAAGGCAACGGGTCTGAGGGAGATAGGCCCTTGCTTTTCTGGTATCCAGCAAAGCTCCTATGAACTCTAAAGACTGAGTGGGAGTTAGACTGGACTTTGGGATGTTTATGACCAGACCCAAATACTGAAGGATACGCATTGTGCAAGATAGAGAAATCCTGGCCTCTGACTCTGATGGGCCTCGAATGAGCCAGTCGTCTAAGTAAGGGAAGACGTATATTCCCAGAGTGCGGAGAAATGCTGCTACCACAGCCATGCATTTCATGAACACCCTTGGTGCAGAGGCCAGGCCAGGCCAAAAGGAAGCACCCTGTACTGGTAGTGCTTTCCTTGAAAAAGGAACCGAAGGAACTTTCTGTGAGATGGATGGATGAGAACATGAGTGTACGCATCCTTGAGATCTAGAGAACAAAGCCAATCCTGACTCTGAAGGTATGGCAGCAGAGTTCCCAGAGAAATCATTTTGAATTTCTCCTTGAACAGGAATTTGTTCAATTCTCTGAGGTCTAAAATAGGTCTGTGTCCCCCTGTTTTCTTTGGGATAGGCATGCGCGGCGTCTTTTTGATCGAAGAAGAAGCGGGGGAAACCCAGTGGTCAGAGTTTCCCTCTGTCTGCAGTGATGTAATGGTTACTACAATAGAGTTTGAAACGTCTAATTGTAATCCCCTGATGAAACACGAATTGTGAAACGCTTGGGCGCCTTAGAAGTACGGTGTTGGGATTTAAATTGAAGCTGCCAGCAAGGAGAAAGACATTACTTTTGGAGTAGAAGCTAAGTACTGGCTGCACTGATATTGGATAATATGCAAATCATTTTTGATTGAGGAGTGTTAGCTGTTACTGATAGTTTAAAGAAAACATATAAATCATTTTTCATTGAAAAAACAAAAAACAGCTAATGTGTATGTGAAGAAAAGGTCACTGATGTGAACAGCAGCGAGCTGTAAGGGCGATAATCAAAAGCCCTTTACAAACAGCTGTGTGTTTTTGACTGAGACCTCTGTACACTGTGCTAGATTGGTTGAAAAAACAAACAAACAAAAAAACCCCAAAAACTTTTCTTAGTTTCAAGTGGTGAATATACGAGCAGATAACACAATATTTGTATATCAGCATCTAATTCATTGGCTTTCTCTTGCCAATTTTTGCCAAATAGATTCTCACCTGTATAAGGGATATTGCCCAGTTTGTCCTGCACCCAGAGCTCCAAATCAGATGCCTGGAGCCAGGCAATTCTATGTGCACCTATGGCAATGACAGAGGTTCTGCTTATGCACTCAAAACAGTCAAAAGCTGCACGGTTGACAAACTTAGACACATCCTGGGCATGTTTGACCAGTGTGAGAAAATCCTGCCTTCTATCCTCAGTTAGAAGAGGGCTCAAAACCTCTAAATCACTTGTGACTTCCTTAAGGAACATTCCCATATATAAAATATAGGAACTGATCCTGGCAGAAAGCATGGAAGCCTGGAAAGTACGACATCCAAAGGCATCCAGAGTTCTACACTCACGTCCTGGTGGATTAGAGGCATGTCTTTTTGCACTCCTGATCCTTCTCATAGCTGATTCCAACACAACAGAGTGGTGAGGAAGCTGAGTATTTTGGAAACCAGGACAAGGAGGGACTCGATACATGGTATCCAGTCTGCGAAAGTGAGGAGAGGTGGTAAGAGGTGTTTCCCACATCCTTAGCATGAGAACATGCAAGATCTCATGGACAGGCAAAGTAGCTGCCTCTTTAGGAGCTTTGGGATATTGTAGAATCTCCAACTCCTTTGCCCTGGGCTCTGTTTCAGGAGCCACAGTAATGGAAAGACCTCGAGCCACCTCCCTGATAAAATCCTGAAAGGAGATGTCTTCTGGAGGAGACATCCTGCGTTTAGGAGAGGAGGGTTCCTCCAGGAGAAGTATTCCGGTACCGACAGAGCTGTCAGAATCCTCCGAGGATTCAAAGTACCTTCTGTCCGGATGCTCTTGAAGAGCCCGATACCCGTACCGCCCAAAGTCGGTACCGGTGGGAATCGGTACTGGTGTATCGGTACCGGAAGGCATTGCCTGACTGGGTGCCAGCAAAGCGAACCCCGATGTCGATGCCGATGCGGTTGGTACCGATACCGGTTGAACTGTCTGACACGGTTCCGAGGGTGTCGATGCCGCCAGACTGCGTTCAATAGCCAGGAACCTCTGGTCTATCGACGCTGCCGATGCCTGGATATCGGTACCGGAGAGAACAGCCGGTACCCCAGAGCATGGCACCAGTAGTTCTGCCGTGGTTGAGGCCTCGCGAACATCCTGGAGCCCCGATAATGCTTTGGAAGCCGAAGCCTCCTGCCGGGGCAATTTTGCCGGTACAGAACCCTCAAGGGCAACGCCAGAGGCATCTCGATGCTTGAAAGGAGATCTACCCTTTGAGGACCGGCTAGACTTATGTTTAGTTACCTGAGATCCATAGGAGGAAGACGAAGCCCTGGAAGACGTTGATGCCACAGAAGCTGCATCGGAGGGAAAAAGGGTGCTGAGCTTAGCAGCCCAGTTTTATCGACTCCTCTTGGACATCATGGCACAAGCCATACACTCGGAGATGGAGTGGTCAGGACCTAAACATTTGAGACACCACACATGGGTGTCAGTGACGGAGATGGTACCGGAACACTAGGTGCACTTTTTGAAACCTGAAGCGGGTTTTTCCATAGTGGAGGAAATTTTGGGCCTAAGGCGTGCACCTGGAAAAAGAAAAGTTTGGAAAAAAATACTATTTATTTATTTATTTATTTTTAATGAAAGAAAGGAGAACCGGCGGTACCGGTAAAGCATCGAGGAAGGCAGACGCGACCACAAAAAAGAAGAAGAAGGAGGAAATATTTTCTGCGGTGACAGGAACGACGACCTGCTGGCTCCGCGGAAAACGAGGAACTGGAGAGAGGCAGTTGGGAAAGTCGGGAAGGCAGCACGCAGGCGCTGTGGGATGCTCCCAAAAGCTTTCTAATTGGACGCTGGGGAGCGTTCCTGCGCAGGCTCCGTCGGTACCGACGATACCCATATGTGAGGACTACATTCCTGCTTGTTCCTGGAGATAACCATTGTGACCAGCTGTTGGAAAAAAAATAATAATAGTATTCAATATTTTTGGATAATAAATTGCCTTGAAATGTACAGAATGAATCCTGGATGATTTATTTATTTAAATTATACATTTTATACCACCTTGTTGTCATGAAGAAGCAGTATATCAAGTAAACCAATAAGCATAAACATACCCCAAATGTCACCAATTCAGAATCATTCAGTAGTGCAAGATTCAAAACAAATCCCAGGCGCTAGGTCGCCATGGTGACTAGGTATTTCTCACTGGCTCCTGGGATCCACCAAACAGCAAGTGTTTGTAGGCCCCATGTACTAACCCACAAAAATGTTCACAGATCATCCCCATTTCTGTGAAGTACAGCCAAAAGATGCAAATGGGCTCATTGGCTCGTTTACATCCCTAGCTAAACTTCTCATGCAATTTCTCTCATATCTTGCTACATCTTGGAACGTCTCACATTCTGAGCTTCAGCAACACATGAGAAATGGAAAAATAAAATCACAACTCTTAGCACAGATGTGCAATAAAGTTTAAGGTCCACTGGTCTGAATCTGAAGCCTCCTGCACCTCTTCTCTCCAGGATACCTCCGATCCCTGCACACCAAGGAGTCTTGGGCAGGGGCGGCCCAAGGGGGGTGCGGGGCCATGTGCAGAGACTCAGTGCGGGGCCTCATTTGCATAAATATTTGCATAATGTTACCATACACTAACTTTTAGTAAACATGCCTCTTAATGAGTGTATGGATAAAGAAAGACTAAAAGATTTCTACATTACTAAAATCCAGTGCCAACTGCCAGGCACATTAGGAACTACTACAAACACTGCCCATTTAGAACCCATAGCAAACCCGCCGTATCATAATGGCACTACCAGGACTCACAAAGCACAAGACCCTAACTATCAAAAGGCAACACTACAAATATTAAACCAATACATTTCAGAGAACAACAATACATGACCTACTGGGGAAAGAGAACAAGTGGCAATGTCAAATAGGAATTACATAAACAGAATACCTCAGCTCAGTTACACGTGCAGAACATAGACCGTCACCAAACAAGAAATCACAATGTAGAAACAGGAAGACAATAATTAAACTGGGAACCCAAAAAGCCCAACAACACTGTAGAAATAAAACTATAAATTAATTTCCTCTTGTACTAAACAAAGCACAGACGTTAATGATGCACATTTCCCAGAGCTGGCATATTTCAGTTAATAAATTCAATAAAGAGATATTTTTCTACCTTTTGTGCATTTTTTTTCAGTTGCAATTGCTCCAGCCACTTTCTTCTGGTTTCTTCGTGTCTTCTGCTAACTCTCCATCGTCTGCTGTCCATTTGTCCTTTCTTCACTCTTCTAGTTTTTTTCCATTCTCTCTCTACATCTGCTTTAACATACTAATCTTTCTCCTTTTGCTCTTTCCTCATTCCTATTTCATCCACTCAAATTTTACCCCGCCATCCTCAATCCCCACTTACTCTCCCAATATCCGGCCAATTGTAGATTTCTTTTCCCTCCTACACAAAATATTTTTTCGCTCTCCATTTCACTCTCCCAGCTCTATCCCATTCTAATCCTCCCCCAACATCAGCTCCCTTCTAGTTCCAGCCCCACCCAGCATCCGCTCCCTTCTAGTCCCCGCATCAGCCCATTTCCAGTCCTAGCTTCCCCATCCGAGTCTCTCCATCAGCTCATTTCCAATCCCAGCCCCCCCATCAGCCCATTTCTAGTCCTTTCCTAGCCCCACCATCATCAGCCCATGCCAAATCCTAGCTCCATTCCACTCAGCCCATTTCCAATCCAAGCCCCCCATGAGCCTACTTCCAGTTCTAGCCCCTCCATGAGTCCTTTTCAATCCAAGCCCCCCCCCAACAGCCCATTTCCAGTCCTATCCTAGCCCTCCATCAGCCCATTTCCTGTCCTAGCCCCCCCCACTCAGCCCATTTCCAGTCCTAGCTCCCTCCCCTCACAGCCCATTTCCATTCCAAGCCCCCCTCCCCATCCGCTATTTGTAGTTCAAGCCCTTCTTCAGCACAGCCCATTTCCATTCCAAGCCCCCGTCCCCATCAGCTATTTGCAGTTCAAGCCCTCCTTCCACTCAGCCCATTTCCAGTCCTAGCCCCCCCATAGCCCATTACCAGTCCTAAGCCCCCCATCACCCCATTTCCAGTCTTAGCCCCCCCATAGCCCATTACCAGTCCTAACCCCCATCAGCCCATTTCCAGCCTTAGCCTTCCCACAGCCCATTCCAGTCCTAACCCCCCATTAGCCCATTTCCAGTCCTAGCCCCCCCATAGCCCATTTCCAGTCCTAGCCCCCCATAGCCCATTTCCAGTCCTAGCCCCCCATAGCCCATTATTAGTCCTAACCCCCCCATCAGCCCATTTCTAGTCTTAGCACCCCCATAGCCCATTACCAGTCCTAACCCCCCCATCAGCACATTTCCAGTCTTAGCCCCCCCATAGCCCATTACATCCTAGCCCCCCATCAGCCAATTTCCAGTCCTAGCCCCCCCATCAGCCCACTTCCAGTCTTAGCCCGCGCCATAGCCCATTAGTAGTCCTAACCCCCCCATAGCCCATTACCAGTCCTAACCCCCCTCCCCCCCCATCAGCCCTGATAGATTTAAAAAAACAAACTGGCTGCTGCTGCTGCCGCCGTGGCAGCGGCAGAATCAAATGTCCCGCCGCGGGGCCCCGCCTGCCCGGCAGAGTCTCCCTGCAGCATCAGCTCCCGAGTCCCTCCCAATGCGCGGGCTTTCAGAGCTGCGAGAGTTTCCCTTTCTTCTCGCGGCTCTGTTAATCTCGCCGGGGCTGATGGGTTTACCCATCAGCCCCGGCGGGATTAACAGAGCCGCGAGAGGTCAGAGAAGCTCTCCCTTCGCGGCTCTGAAAGCACGCGCATTGGGAGGGACTCGGGAGCTGATGCTGCAGGGAGGCTCTGCCGGGCAGGCTTGGCCCCGCGGCGGGACATTTGATTCTGCTGCTGCCACGGCGGCAGCAGCAGCAGCAGCCAGTTTGTTTTTTTAAATCTATCAGGGCTGATGGGGGGAGGGGGGTTAGGACTGGTAATGGGCTATGGGGGGTAATGGGCTATGGGGGGCTATGGATCTCAGCAGCCGGTTTGTTTTTTTTAAATCTATCAGGGCTGATGGGGGTGAGGGGGGGTTAGGACTGGTAATGGGCTATGCAGCAGCAGCCGGTTTGTTTTTTTTTAATCTACTTGTGCTAATGTAGAATGTTTTTTGCATGGGCCCCCTGAAACACGGGGCCCTGTGCAAAAAACATTCTTGCTCAATGGACGGGCCGGCCCTGGTCTTGGGGGTGATGGCACAGTCCCTCTTGCCACAGCGATTGCCCTTTTTGAAATGTCACTGTATGACCATCTAGCATTAGTCTTGTGTTACTACCACTAGGGGTCACACTGCCAAATAAAGGCATTACCGCCAGGAGTCAGGCAGCACCATTTTGTAGGAGGCAACTGCCAGAGCAGGAACAACTGGGTTTCACTCCTACCTGATCACCCCCCTCCCCATTTCCTTTGGGGTCAGTTGGCTTCCCAGGGAGAGCTGGAGGGAGAGGGCAAACTGAATAGCCAGCTCACACTCATACTTATGAATGTAAGGGTCGAGGACTTCAGGATGAGGGTTTCAAAACATTTTGGCCCTGTGTAGCTTGTATAGGAAGTGTGAGAGTTCCCCCAGGAGAGGAAGTCCAGGGAGACGCAGTTCAGACCAGTGGGCCCTGTAATTTTCACCTTTGCTTTCACCGGAATGCCTATTTTTTCACTCCAGCAGCTCTGGGAAAAATAAAGCTCTTAACCTGTATTTACATTTTTTGTGAAAATAGGCCCATAAAACCTTTTTTTACACGCTAGTTTTTGCATTTTCTTGCACTGATGAGCTGCTTTGCATGATTTTGCATTGAACACAAAAACGTATATGTAAAATAGCGCAAAATCTCTGATGGTTAGCACAAAACCCCATTTTTCACACAAAGCGTGCTTTTGCAGAGCTACTTCGCACTTTAGTATACGAGGTCCTTTTATCTGCATCAAGCAGTTCTCAGTTAATTTGTGCTATGCAGTGCAGCTACTCCCATGTTGGTCTTGTACCGTATGAGTCACGTGATGCAGAGAAGAAACACACCACAAGGAAAGGAAGGGACGAGAGTGGGGTTAAGGGTCTCTGGGTAGCTGGGGACCACAGGGATGGGGTGGGATTTCAAATGGTAAGAACGAGGGGGAGAACTGGTGGGGAAAATAGACGAGTCAAGGTGGGAAGACAGAGAAGGAGACTGAGACAGAAGAAAATTAGAGAGAGTGCTGTGGATAGAATGGAGCTGGGGCTGAAAGAGACTAGCAACAGGATGGGCGGATGAGTGAGAGACTGGGCGAGTACAAGGTGGGAAGTTGAAGAAAGAGGGACTGATGGGATGGAGAGGCTGTCGACTGTGTGCTTTTTTGCAGCAACATGCAATGTTGCATTAAGCAGCCTGAATCCCTAAGCATTCTTCCCCTCAAACAAAGAGAGCTTGAATTAGTAAAGCGTACAGCTGCACATTAAGGTATGTTACTTACAGCTGTTTCCACATTGTGCATCAGGACATTCATTAATAACATGCTCTTAAGAGTGTTAGAACACTTGTAACGTCTTTAGGATCTGATTTTGAGAGATGGTTTCCCATTCTGGGCTAGATATATCCCCAATGATGATTTGTTGCTCTTTAGTTTATCAAATAGCTATATTATATCTTCCCGATTTATCGAGATTTGTATCAATTCGTCTGATATTTTTTTTTTAGTGTCATCAAGTCAGTGCTGACTCTTGGTAACCCAGTTGCCTCTGGGTTTTCTTGGCAATCTATCACTGGAAGAAGATTGCCAAGCCTTTTCTTCAGAGGCAATGGGGGGTGGAGTGACTTGCCCAAGGCTACAAGGAGTGTCAGTAGGAATCGAAGCCTTGATCTTCTGGGTATTAGGCAGCTGCTGTAATCACTAGGCCACTCCTCCACATACATCACCTTTAAATATCATTTCTGACACAGGTAAATTTCCTACATCTTCTTTAGTAAAGAATGAAGAAAATAATTCATTCAGTCGCTTCACTACAGCCTTGTCCCCTCTTAGTGCCCCTTTTACACCTCTATCATCTCATGGCCCAACTGACTCTCCCACAGGTGTTTTCCTACAAATGTACTTGAAAATGTTTATTATGTGCTTTTGCTTCCATGGCAATGTCTTTTCAAATTCTCTCTTTGCCTGCCTTATCAATGCCTTGCATTTAACTTGCCAGTACTTATGCTGTTTCCAGTTTTCATCATTTGGCTATTTTTTTCCATTTTCTGAAATATTCTCTTAGCTATAACAACTTCTGACTTCATCTTTAAGCCATGCTGGATGTCGTTTGGCCTTCCTTCTACCTTTTTAAAGCATGGAATATATCTGTTCTGGGCTTCCAAAATAGTATTTTTAAATAACGCCAAGGCCTGATGTGTGCTTGAGCACTGCCCAAGTTGCCAGTGTGGGAGGGAGGTAGAATGTGCAAAGGCCACTGCTGCAACAGAGGAAAACTGGAGTAAAAGTTAGGGAAGTCTGGCAGTCAGCAGAAAACCAGCACTTATATTGGCTGGTTTTCTGTCCTGCCGATTGCCAGCCATCCTTTCAGGATAAAGACCAGGCTGGTCAATCGCCAGCTTCTTGGTAGTAATATTCCAGTAGTACACTGGGGAGAAACATTATCCTGTGTGACTGGTACCAGTAAAAGAAACCATGTGGTGATTAAAGAGCTCTTCCGAAGATCCTGAAGGATCTCTGCAATTCCCAGGTGCTCATTCCATTCTACCAGCTCCTCTTATTAGTGAACTCACCCAAACAGCTGCTTTTCCAAGTTTCTCTTTCCTCTGATCCCAGATCACTCTGGACACACGGCTCTTCCCCTCGTTCAATGAGGGATATAATATCAGGAACAACAGTTGGAGAATCTATTCCTGGGGTAAAAACAATGCATTAGTTTCCCATAATCACTCCGATCCCCACAAATTTAGATTTAGACAAAAAACCTTTCCAGTTGAAAGAATTTCAGCAACATCAATGAACAAAAATGCTCAGATCCTCAGCTCAAATAGAAAAAGTTTTGTGGCCCTGTATGTGTCACAAAAATTATATATATCCTCTTTACACAGCTTTTTAGTCTAGTTCTCACTAAGGTTTGTACATTACTGTATATTATCAGCTACATTTCAATATGTGCAAGCCTCATTATCCTTCACACAATGTGCAAGTTGTCTTCATGATATCCAAAGCATCTGTAACATGGTGGAGGACACACACTGAGCATGCTCAGAGGAAAGGCAGAAAAGCAAAAAATGTTACTAACACATCCCTCTGTATATGAAACACCTTCCAATCCCTCTCATGCCCCAACTCCAGAGAAATCACTGGAAAATGGAAAATAAACAAACACAGTGTGAGATATTCTTTTTTTTTGGAAACTTCTAGAGCAGAAGCCAAGTTAGACTATGCAGTAAAAATAACAACTAGGATGGTTTATAAAGGGTGGAGATTTCAAAGAAAAAAAAAGACTCCGCTTTGTCAGATGCACAAAATGCAATTGAGAAGATGGTATATGTATACGAAGATGGAGCAGATAGTCAGGGACAGAAAACAAAGGTGACATTTTACTTACCAGATAATGTCCTTTCTGTGAGCCCCGCTAGGCCAGTCCAGACAACTGGGTTGTGTTCCCCTACCAGCAGATTTTTAGAGACAAAGAACCAATGAAAAGCTCAGATTTCAATGAGATCACTCCCATCCCTCTATTCGCCTCAGCCACCAGAGGTCTCTTCAGTATCCATCCCAAAGCATATGGGAGAACATGGCAAGCCTCACACATCCTCAATGTGGGCAACAGTGGATGATCAATAGTAGAAAACTATGTACAGGAAAGCATAAACTGAAGGCTGTCAGCTGAAAATAAACCTGCAGTGCCAAGTATATAAATCATAGTGGACCCAAGGGTGCTGCCACAGAACAGAGCAACCACAGTACAAGAGGCAGGCCCTGGACTGGTCTAGCAGAACTCAAGGAAAGGCATCATCTGTTAAGTAAAAAGGTCACCTTCCATATTGTCCTGCTAGACCAGTCCAGAAAAAGTGAGACGTACAAAAGCTACGATACCACTGGGTGGGAGGAAGACACAGCAGCTCTAAGCTCACAGAACCTTAGAGCCAAAGGCCATGTCTGCCCGCATATGCACATCCAAGTAGTAGAGCTTGACAAAAGTGGAAAAAGTGATGCCCAGTCTGCCCACATTGCCACCCAACAAATGTCAGCAGGGGCTACCGAGTTCGGCTCTGCCCATAAGGATGCTTGCGTTTGGGTACAATGGGCATGGAAACCCTCCAGAACCAACCAGTTTGGCAGAAGATCCACTGAAGCAATGGCCTGCTTAAACCAGGGCCCCAATATAGACTTAGCTGTCGCGACACCTTGGCGCAGGCCAGCAAACAGCACAAAAAGATGATCTGACTTATGAAAAGAATTCGGAACCTCCCAGTATCAGAGAAGCATCTTCCAGACATTCACAAGGCGAAGATCCTTATCCTTCTCCCGACACTGTTCCTTAGAGAAAGAGGTGCAGGAAAACCACCTGGTTCACCTGAAGGGAGAATTCACCTTAGACAAGAAGGAAGGCAAAAGACCGAATGGAAATGGCCTCCTCAGAAAAAGATAGGTAAGGATCTTGGCAAGACAAAGCCTTCAGCTCAAAAATCCACCTTGCAGAACAAATCACAACCAAGAAGACTCTCTTGAGCGTCAAATCCTTCAGAGTAGCAACGCTTCAGCGACTCAAAGGGTTCCGATATCAAGAACCTCAGCACCAGACATTGATCCTAGGAAGGGACCACAGACTGGGAAAGAAGGATGCAGATGCCTACCCCCTAAAGAAAGCATGAAACATCCAGGTGTAAGGCTACTAGCTACTTACTAGCTACTAGAACTCTGAAAACAGGCCAAAAGGTGCCACCAGAACCTTCAGGGAGCTAAGAGAACAGCCATTCTCCAGACCATCCTGCAGAAATGCCAACAGGGACGGCATCTTGGCTCCTCAGGAGCTAGCTGCCGAGTGCCACACCACTGCCAAAAGAGGCACCAGAGCCAGGTTAATAGATCTCCTCCAAGCTCTGAGCAGAGTGGAAACCACAGCCAGAGAGTAGTCCTTACGTGCCTTCAGTCTTCTCTCAAGAACCAAATCGTAAGCAAGAAGGGAACCAGGTCCTCCAGAATGATCAGTCCCTGATGCAATAGGCCCCGAGATGGAGGCAAATGAAGGGGTGGTGCTTGCAAGAGCCGCATCAGATCTCTGAACCATACTCTCCTCAGCCAATCTAGCACCACCAGAATAATCCTTCCCAGGTGGCGCTCTATGCACACTGAATCACATGCCCCACCAAAGGCCACAGAGGAAACACATAGAGCAGGTGTTGACTTGGCCAGGGTGTCAACGCCCTTGGATTCAGTCTCTGTGCAACAACTAAAGAAGCAGCATACTTTGGCAATGGAGTGAGTCATTGTCAGATCCATCTTGGGGTTACTCCAGCAACACAGAATCAAGTGAACGCCTCCTGACTCAATTCCTATCTCCTGGATCCAGAGAGTGCCAGCTGTGAGAGTCTGTTGCCACATTGTCCACCCTGGCAATGTGCTGAATAGACAAAGCTAGGAGATTCTTCTCCACCCAGGCAAACAGGAGAGCCATCTCCAGGGCTATCCCAGAAGTCCACATGCCACCTTGCTGACTAACATAAGCCACTGCCATGGTGTTAACTGAAAACACTTGAACTGCCCAGCTCCCGACCAGGGCCGGAAATGCAGAAGAGCCAAACTGATGGTCCTCACCTCGAGGTGGTTAATGGACCACACCGCTTCCCCGCAAGTCCAGTGGTTCTGGGCTGTCCAGTTGTGGCAATGGGCTCCTCAGGCTGTGAGACTGGCATTCATCATCACAAGGATCCATGAGAAACTGTCCAGCAGCACACCCTTCCTCCAATAATAGGGCTGCTGCCACCACCACCAGCTGGGCCTTTATCATCATTGGGAGCAGGAGCCTGAACTCAAACTCCTGAGAACTCAGGGCACATGTGACGTAGAAAAAGGATTCAGATCAAACTAGGAACAAAATCTCCAAATATAAATCAAAGTTTTTCACACATATATTTCTTTTTGTCGGAGTTGCCAGCCCAGTGAAAAGAACTGAATCAATCACCACTGTGGAAACTCCATTTTAATCAAGTAAACATTTTTTAAAAACTATTCGTTTCAATGTACTTAACTGTATAGTAACACGATCTTCAGGCTGTCATGAACACCACAAAAAACAATGACATGACACATTTCAGGTCCAAAAAACCAGTTTTGTCACGTCGTTGGTTTTTGTGGTGTTCATGACAGCCTGAAGATCATGTTACTATACAGTTAAGTACATTGAAACAAATAGTTTTTAAAAAATGTTTACTTGATTAAAATGGAGTTTCCACAGTGGCGATTGATTCAGTTCTTTTCACTGGGCTGGCAACTCCGACAAAAAGAAATATATGTGTGAAAAACTTTGATTTATATTTGGAGATTTTGTTCCTAGTTTGATCTGAATCCTTTTTCTACGTCACTGATTGTTTTGATTCTGATCGTGGTTTGTGGACTTTTTTGAACTCAGGGCACATGCCCATGGCACCATCTTGACTGTCACCGCCATTAATCTGAGGAGTTGAAGATAATCCAGACTCTGGGAGCCTATTGTGAACAGAACAGCACCAGGAAATCCAACTCCGTCTTGTGGAGAAAGGAATACAAGGCTCAGCTATAGCATGGTGCAAGTCCTACCTATCTAACAGATGGCAACAATTCAGAACAGGTCCCATGACTTCTTCTGACCCATTCCCTCTCAGTCAAGGTGTACCTCAGGGTTCATCCCTATCTGCATTAATGTTCAACATATATATGCAACCAATTTGTACCTAATCCGCTCCTTCAACATCCTGTGCCTAGTCTACGCAGACGACGTCCTAATCTACTCACCATTCCTGATTGATCAACCTGACTTTTCACCTATATCAAGCTGCTTCGAAGCTGTATCACAATGGCTTACAACACAAAATTTAAGGATCAACCATAGTAAAACAGATGTCTTACTCCTCACCAAGAACCAGATGTTCTCCCCACCCCCCACATTAAAAGTAAACAATATTGAGTTGATAGCAAAATCAACTATCCGCTATCTCGGCATCACGCTTGACCAACGACTCGACATGTTTACACATGTGAAGAACATCACGAAAGCAATTTACCATAAGGTCCGGATACTACGTCACCTGTGCCCCCCTATTGGACTTTAATGACTACCGAACTATCTTCCAAGCCTTGGTGCTCCCACATCTAGACTTTGCAAATATTATCCTTCATGGCCTCCCTCAGTCAACACTAGGACCTCTTCGCCTTGCAATGAATGCTGCAGCAAGGGTACTTGCAGGTACATCAAGAGCTAAACATATAACCCCAGTCATGATGGATCTCCACTGGCTTCCACTTCAGGCTAGAATCCAGTATAAGTCCCTAGTACTAACATTCAAAGCCCTAAGGAACCAGATCACCTCACCCATCAGCAAACTCATTCAAAGACGGCCGTTCAACAGGATCAGGAGATCTAATCAAGCAAACACTCTAAAGATCCCCAACATTCTAACTAAGTGCAAAAAGGCTACTGCCAATAGAGCCTTCTCCCTATTTGCACCCATGACCTGGAATGCCCTCCCCACTGAGCTCCGTTCCACCCCAGACCTATTGTCATTTAGAAAAGCTCTCAAACAACAT
Organism: Ichthyophis bannanicus; assembly: GCA_033557465.1. Classification (NCBI taxonomy): domain Eukaryota; kingdom Metazoa; phylum Chordata; class Amphibia; order Gymnophiona; family Ichthyophiidae; genus Ichthyophis; species Ichthyophis bannanicus. The sequence goes on from JAWIIG010000053.1 coordinate 168,873, forward strand.
CTTTTCCTCATCCATTACCCAGAATCCAATCCCAGAAACAACCACCCATCCTCACATCCTACACCCTACTCCACCCCACCCAAAATCCAACACCATAAAGAAAATGACTAGCTCTACCACCATATCCCCTCTCTTATTTATTATTGGTACTGATCACACATCTTATTGATTAAACCTCTTATAAATATGTTGAAACCAAGCTATACTATATGTATAATTTCTCACCATACTCCATGAATAATTACTCTGTAATTAGTTACCCCTGTTACCTCCAGGTTATCTCGTCCATGTTCAATGTAAAAACTCAATTGTCGTGTGACATTGCAGTGTGTTTTTTGTTCAATTGTAAACCGCACTGATTTTAATAGCGCGGTATATAAGAGAAGTAAATAATAAATAAATAAATAAATAAAACAGCCTTTTGACTTTCTCCTTTGGCAGGAAGACTGCCCCCCTCCACCTCCTCCCCCCCCCTCCCAAGTATTAAAACATGCTCCAGGGACTGGAAGGCAACAACTGGTTCTTTTTCCTGATTGAGCACCTAGCCAAGGCTTTCCAAAAAGGACACCACTTGGGTTGCTACCCAAGACATCTCTGAAAGAGAATGGGCTCGGATGAGCCAGTCGTCCAGATATGGGTGGACACAAATCTCATAGCACTGTAGCACCACAGCTACCACCACAATGACCTAGGAGAAGTCCATCAGGCAGTGGAGAGCCCGGATGGGAGGGCGGCGAACCAAAGGTGAGAGCCAAGCACAGCTGAACACAGATATTTTGAAGGTTTGAAAATACGCCTCAACCAAAACCAGAGATGCTAGGCCCCCCCCCCCCCCCCACCTCAGTGCAAGCTTGAATCACAGATTACAAGGTTTCTATCCAGAAACACAGGTTGCGCAAGTGCTCGTTGACACCCTTGAGGTCCAGAATGATTCAGTTCTTTTTCAGCACCACAAAACAGATCACAGACCCACAGGGGCACCACAAAATAGATCACAGACCCACAAGGGGAGATGACAAAGGCACCTGGGAACAGCTCTTTGAATTCCAGAACACAGCTGTATTGAATGCTGTCAAGCACCCAGTGATCCTTAGTGACCCAGAGGCCTGCCCCCTATCAGAGGAACCATGGAGTGGGCCCCAAAAACGTCATTGTGCAGCCTTGGAGGGTCCTCCTCTGGAGAGGACCGAGTTGCTGAGGCCACATGTTCCAGAAAAAGACTAAGAATGAGCCCGAAGACCGGAAACAGAGGGGAAGAAAGGCTTTCCAGGCTGGCAGTGACGGGAGTCCTGAGATCCCCTGGAGTTTGACCAGTATGCCCACAGGGACTGGGTTGAATCTAACAGGAAAGAGGCTTCTGCCGCTTCACAGACCCCTTGGACTTGTCCCCTGGAAGGTGGTAAGATATTCACCTTGAATACTGTGTGCAATTCTGGTCACCGTATCTTAAAAAGGATATAGCGATTTTAGAAAAGGTTCAGAGAAGAGCCACCAAAATGGTAAAGGGGATGGAAGGATACTCCTATGAAGAAAGGCTAAAAAGGTTAGGGCTCTTTAACCTGGAAAAGAGACGGCTGAGGGGAGATATGGTAGAAGTCTATAAATTAATGAAAGGAGTGGAACGGGTCAACGTAGATCGATTGTTTATCTTATCAGAATATAGAAAGACTAGGGGACATGCAATGAAGCTACAGGGTAAACTATTTAAGACTAATAAAAGAAAATATTTTTTCACTCAACATGTAATCAAACTCTGGAATTTGTTACCAGAGGATGTAGTAAAGGCTGTTAGTGTAGCTGGGTTTAAAAAAGGTTTGGACAAGTTCCTGGAGGAAATGTCCATAAACCATTATTAAGAAGGGACCCAGGATATCAATGCTTGAACCAATACAAGCATTGTGGAACCTGTGTCCCTTGGGGAAACTGCTAGGTACATATGACCTAGATTGGCCACTGTTGGAAACAGAATACTGGGCTTGATGGACCTTGGTCTGACCCAGTATGGCATATCTTATGTTCTTATAAGATTTTGCCTTACCAAAGTCCTTCAGCAGCTTCTTCAAATCAGCCCCAAAAAGATGCTTCCCTTTAAAAGCCAGTTAGGTCAACCGGGCTTTGGAAAAGTGTCTGCCACTCAGTGTAAGAGCCGAAGTAATGTGTGCAGAAAACAGCAGGAAATCCTCAAACCATGCCAACGGTTGCCAGTAGTCCACTCCGAATTAGGCCCCAACAAGGACAATAACGAGGTCAAGCCTTGGGACTCACCCCCCTAGAGCCCCAAGCAGAAATCCGTGCTGGGCTCAGCTCTACTGCCCTAAAACCATTTCTTTACTTTGCAAGCACTGCATTTAAGGTGACTGGCAGGCAGATTCCTCAGCCTTCTGCAATCATCAAGAGAGAGCAAAGGGGAGAGAGATGAGGAGAGAAGGGGCATTGAGGCTGCTGAACGCTTCCAAATTTTTCCCAATTTCTGGCTGCTCAACAGACCCTTATCGGGGTAAGAGCATGGAGCTGAACCAATTTTCCCTCCACCTATGGCTACTGAAAGACTGCAGTAGTGGAGTCTTGTCATGCTCAAATGAGAGAGAGTCACCCTCAAGGTGATCATTCATGAGCATTTAAAATCAAATCTTTTTCTTTCAGTTCAGGTTTTCTTCAGAGAGGGGCAAATCTATCCACTATCTGCTGGAATTAAAGAAATACTGAAGAGACCCCTGGTGGCCGAGGAGAATAAAGGCACGGGAGTGATGTCATTGAAACCTGGGCTTTTTATTGGTTCTTTGTCTCCACCAATCTGCTGGTAGGGGAACACAATCCATTTGGCTGGACTAGTCTAGCAGACAGTATGGCATTATAGATAAGGTGTTAAGGAGTACAGAATATGGAAAGGAAATGAGAGTTTTAGCATAATTCTATCAAGTCACACTCACAATGGGCCGTGACTAGGAACGGCATTAGGAAATAATTTCATGGAAAGGGTGGTGGATGCCTGGAATGCCCTTCCAGAAGTAGTGATAGTGGCAAAGGAATTCACAAAATTGTGAGACAAAAAGAGGGCTCTTGCTGACAAGAGGATTGATTTTTTTAATGATCTTTATTGGATTGCATAGCACAAACTTATCTTCCATAGATTGATCCCAGTATTCTCCAATAAATTTGAACAGCTAAGACTCTTGGAAGGGGCCACAACAACAATATATTCATAAGTAACATACAAACACCTATTTTTCCCCCCTTAGGAAGTAGTCATTTCATAACTCCCCAAAAACTCACATCTGTATATTCTAACATTATTATTTAGACACATCCAGCTCCCTTCTTTCAGCCCCTTACTAACCATGTTATATATGATTCCACTCCAGGCTTAGGCAATTTCCATCCTCACCATTAACAACATTCACCACTTTCCCCCCAATACTTCTTATGCACATATTCTGGCCAACTAGCCAATTATGCTGCAGCATAGAAGAGACCTGAGAGATGTCCTACGAGTCCTGCTAAAGGAAAAATATTTGATATAAATGGTTATTTCCATTTGGTCTCATGTTAACAGTCAATGGAGCAACTAAGAAGGTAAAGACCACAGAGGAAACTTCAACAGTTTTAAGAAAGGAAGGCTTTTGAGGCATACCAATTCAAAAGATGGACAAATCGGGACAGTATAAATGCTCCCCATGCTGTGCTAATATGATCCTACTCCCAAGATTGCCTATCATTTTGCCCCTTGCTTTATCGAACATCACCTCCCTGAGATTCATACAAAAGCGTGTCTGGTTGCAGTTCAGAGCATACATATTGACCGATGTTTGATACTGTTCCTCATAGGAGGCTTATCAATAAACTCAGTAGTTGGTGGTGAACTGGATCAGAAATTGGTTGATTGACAGATGACAGAAAGAGATGGTAAATGGAGCTCACTTGGATGAAAGGAGGGTGATTAGCGGGGGTGCCCCAGGGTTCGGTCCTTGGCCCGGCACTGTTCAATGTATTTGTGAGTAATATTGCCAAAGGACTGAATGGAAAAGTCTGCTTTCTGCTGATGACACGGAAATTTGCAACATTGTGGACTCCCCTAAGGGGAGTGGTTAACATGAGGAAAGATCTACAAAAGCTGGAAGAATGGTCTAATGCTTGGCAATTAAGATTTAATGCGAAGAAGTGCAGTGTCATGCACTTGGTAAGCAGAAATCCAAGGGAAATGTACGCGATAAGGGGCGAGAGGTTGGAGTGCACAGATCAGGAGAAGGATCTTGGTGTGATTATTTCTGAGGATCTCAAGGTAGTAAAACAGTACGACAAGGTGGTGGCAAAAGCCAGGAGGATGGATGTTGGGCGGCATACAAAGAGGAATTACCAGCAGAAAGGAAGAGGTACTAATGCCACTGTATAAGTCACTGGTGAGGCCTCACTTAGAATACTGTGTTCAGTTTTGGAGACCATATCTTGTAAAGGATGTAAAGAGACTGGAAACTGTTCAGAAGGCAACCAAAATGATTTGGAGCCTGCGTCAGAAGCCTTATGAGAAGAGACTTGAAGACCTAAATATGTACACTCTGGAGGAGAGGAGGGACAGGGGAGATATGATTCAGACCTTTAAATACTTAAAGAGAAATAATGAACAAACAAACCTCTTCCAAAGATGGGGAAGGTGTAAAACTAGAAGGCATAACGTGAAGCTGCAAGGGGATAAATTGAAAGGCAATGTCAGGAAATATTTTTTCACTGAAAGGGTGGTGGGTGCTTGGAATGCCCTCCTGATGGAAGTGGTGGGGTCAAACACAGTGACAGAATTCAAAATGGCATGTGACATACACAATGGATCCCTTTACAGCAACAGGATAACATCAAAATAAACGTAACCATCTAATTTCCCAACGAATAGGGGTGTCCTACATGGAGCGGTGGGTTCACCCCTAAACAAAGACATGGGGATAGGTGGCCTGCACAGAGCGGCAGGTGCACCTACTCTTGCCATCTTACTGGGCAGACTAGATGGACCATACTGGTCTTTATCTGCCGTCATTTACTATGTTACTGTGATGTGATTTCTTTCCCATGTTCTGCATGGGCACATCAGGCTAAAGAGCAGTTCTTTTTGGAGATAAAGGAGGGGCTGCTCAAGGATAAACAAGTGTGGAGGATATTAATAAAATGCATAAGGGACAATTAGCTGCCTGAATGAAGACCAGGATCTTCATGAGTCAACATAGACTGGACAGCACTTAACAACAACAAAGTATTTACAAGTCAATAGTAATGGGTGGTGGGGTTAGAAAGCAGTCATTTGTGGGAGGTTTATTATTATGTGCGCTGCTCACAAGAGAAAAAGAGAAAGGCAGGAACAACTAATAGAGAAGATTAAGGAACTGGAAGGGAATCATAAAACGTAACTGAATTCAAAAAAGCATGGGACCAACACAGAGGATCTCTAAAGGTAAAAAGTGGACTGTTGTAGTTGTTGATATGGAAGGACAGACTAGATAGGCCATGTGGTCTTTTTCTGTCATCATGTTTCTATGTTTGGGCCCAATTGGATAAAGCAAGGCAGAGTTACAGAGATTCAATTTTTGGAAGATATGGAATTCAAGTCAAGAATAACTCAACAAAAATTTTTGAATTTGAATAAGTCTAATGGAGTAGCCAAATAATTAGAGCACTGGCTTGGTAACCAAGAAACCAGAGTTCAATTCCCACTGGCACTATTTATGGCCTTGGGGAAGTCACTTAAGCCTCCACTGCCTAAGAAGAAAGTTAATGTATAATCCAAGTTATCAATGTTCCTGTTTAATGTACATTACCAAGTTTAAGTTACAATGTAAACTACTTTGATTAAAATGATAAAGCAGTATAAAAAATAAAAAAAACTCTGTTAAATAAATAAATGGTACGAAAACCGAGGGCTAGGATAATGCAAAATACAATTGTATAAATAAAGGGGAAATGTTATTTAGAGAGGACAAAGTTCAGGAGCAATTTTCTAAATTCTTTCAAAAGATATAAACAAAGGATTCTAATATTAAGGATGGGGAGATCGCCTCCTGTCTGAATAGGGTGGATACTCTGAGGATCCCAGAAGATATATAGATATAAGAAAATGAAGGCAAACAGATCAACTATCAAAATTCTTAGGGGTATGTTTACTATTCAGCGGTAGCGTCTTTCGTGCGATATCGGAGCCACAGCTCCATTGAAATCAATGGGGCTGCAGCTCCGATATCGTACGGCAGCCACTACAGCCGAATAGTAAATATACCCCTTAATGTTATCAAAGTCTTATCCGGTGATAAAGCTCTTGGACTGGATGCTCCGCCTACAAAGTTTTATTAAGGCATTTGCCCCTCTGGCCAGTTTATTTAAAGCACTATTGGAAGACACACCTCTCCCTCAGTCCATGGGGGTGCCGGTGCCGGATATTTCCGTAATTTATAAGATAGGAAGGAACAAAAGTTGCAGTTCCTATAGGTCAATCTCTTTGATAAATATAGACATAAAAATATTATCCAGAATCATAGACTGGCAGAAGCTTTACCCAAAATATAAATTTAGCTCAGTCAGGTTTTGTGCTAGAAGGACAGAAGGAAGATAATACAAAAAGAATAAGCAATTTGCCCAGGCAGCCCAGAGAGATAGAATCCCAGCAATACTGCCTGTGATCAATAGAGATTGTTGGCATTTTCTGTATTAAGTGTTAAGGAAGGTTGGGGTGAATCCTAACTTCTTGTAGTAGGTGTTGCAGCTATACTTGGCCCCAGTAGCTCATCTTAAGATAAATGGGAACTATTCAGAAAGCTTTCAGCTGGAATTAATTTGACGTTGGTATCTTGTTGTTGTTGTTGTTAAGTGCCGTCAAGTCGGAGTCGACTCATGGCGACCCTCTGGATAGCTATCCTAAATTGTGTTCGGTCTTCAGTCAGGCGGCTCATTGTTGACAGACTGGTACCCGTAGCTGCTGTTATTGTAGCGATCCATCTCATTGCTGGCCTTCCTCTTTTGCGTTGACCTTCTATCTTGCCAAGCATGATGTCTTTCTCTAATGATCTCTCTCTTCGCATGATGTGTCCGAAGTATGAAAGTCGAAGTCTTGTCATCTGAGCTTCTAAAGAAAGCTTAGGTTTGATCTCCTCTAGTACCGACTGGTTTGTTCTTCAGGCAGTCCATGGTATACACAGTATTCGCCGCCAGCACCATAATTCAAAGGCATCAATTTTCTTCCTGTCTGTCTTTTTCACTGTCCAGCTTTCACATCCATATGATGTTATTGAAAATACCATGGCTTGAACAAGTCGAATCTTTGTATGGAGAGAGACATCTCTGCTCTTGAGAATCTTACCTTTGTTAAATTCCATAGGCTTTTCTTCGGGAACAAGCAGAAAGTCAGTCCTCACATATCGGTGACGTCGGCACTGATGGAGCCCTCATGGAAGCATCTCCCCAGCTTTCAAAGAAAGCCTTTGGGAGATGCACCACGGATGCGAGGTCTACTTCCTGCCCAAGATTGCAATCTTGCCTCAGTCTCCTTTTTTCCCCTGTGGAGCACTTTGGACGCTGTCATTTTTTTCCCTGCAAAAAGTCTGATTTTTAGATAGTTAAATTTTGTCCAGTTTGCTTACAGGTTCCTTCCCGACCCCGAGACAGCTCGTCTCAGCATCGCTCCTCAGGTTCATCTATTCATTTTTCTCTTTTTTTGTCGAGGTCAACCTCGACCGGCGTTCGTGCCCTTTTTCAGCCGAAGGCCTTGGACCCCTGCCGGGAGGCAGGGACCCCTTTTTTCTGATGGCCTCAAGTGGCTTCAAAAAGTGTGACTGGTGTGGCAAAGTCATGTTGCTTACCAACGCACGCAACTGCTGCCTCCGATGCCTTGGCCCAGAGCACGATAACTCAGACTGCAAATTTTGCAGAACAATGACCCTAAAGGCCCTAAAGAGTAGCCATCAGCAGCAGAAAATTATTTTCCATAGATCTGACTCTGCCCTGGAGTCTCTGGTAACACCACGCTCCAGGGCCCCCTCTAATACCTCGGTTCCCCGCGAAGCCAGAGCCTCCTTGGAGTCCCGCGGCCATGGTTCCTCTGAGCAAAGGTCCCTGGAGGTGGAACATAAGAAGAAGAAAGCCTCGAAGACCGCGGATTGGGGAAGAAGGGGAAATCCCACCCCAGGCATGAGTCAGAGGAGTCTGCACAGGAGCGGCCCTCCAAGGTGCCCTGTCAAGAGTCGTCAGCTCCCACAAACCGGCCTCGGGCCCCCAAGCTATTCTCATCGAGGACTCTCCCTCAACAGTACAGATGCTGGGCCACATCAAAGGCTGAGGAGCCAACGGGCATGGAGACCAGAATGGCAATCCTAGAGCGCAGTATATCTGCCCTAATGGCCATACAGCAGGCATTTATGTCCGGTTCATCCACCCCAACAATGGGACCCTCGATGTCAAGGGCTTCCCCGGACATCAAGCCAGTCCTCAAGTGCCATCGGCCTCGAGAGAGCCACCGGCCCCGGTCAAGGTCTCAGTCCTCGGGACACCGGTCCTCCCCGGTGAGTGCCCGCAGCTCGATCAGGATGACCTTCTGGGGCCTCTGCACCATGGAGAGCGGCCCTCGAGCGAGGTGATAGTGCGGCAGCTGACTCGTACTCCAACTTCAAGTCTGAATGGGAGACTGAGGAAAAAGATTCCCTAGACACGAGGCAGCACCGTGATATACTCTCGGACCTGTCTCCACCGGCGACCCCACACCACTCCCCACCCAAGGACTTTGCATTCCTTGATTTTGTAAGAGATATGGCCAACGTTCTCATGATCGAGACTGAGGAAGACCTGCAAACCGAGGAATTGGAGATACTCCAATACGAGGCACCCCCGAAGGAAACCCTTATGGTTCCGATGCCCTTGATCCTCAACCACCTCCTCCTTCAGATGTGGGAAACACCGGCATCGGTACCAATTGTCAGCAGGCGCCTCGACACCATGTACCGTGTATGCCGGAGTCCTGGGTTCCAAAAGACCCAGCTCCCTCACAACTCATTGGTTGTGGAATCGGCCATGTGCCGGTTTAAGAGCCAAAAAACACACTCGTTGGTACCACCCGGCAGGGAGGCCCGAACCCTCAATTCCCTCAGCCAAAAAGGCCTTCCAGGGCTCGATGCTAATGTGCTGAATCCACTCATACCAGCTCTATATCGGCATGTACCTGAAGGAATCATTGAGGGAGCTCAGGGGATTCTCGGCAGGCCTCGATGGACAATCCCTACAGAGATTCAAAACTCTAACCTTGGCGGTAAAGAAATGTTCAAAGTTCCTGTCCCGAGCAGCCTATGATGGCTTCGAGTCATCGGCTAGGAGGTCTGCTGCAGGCATCGGGGCACGATGCCAGTCATGGCTGAAGTTGTCCGATCTGGAGTAATAAGTACAGGAGAAATTGATCGACATCCCCTGCACAGGTAAAAACCTGTTTGGGAAACCCATGGTGGACAAAGCAGTGGAGATAGAGACCGAGTATGTCATGAGAACCAGATTCTCGAAGAAAACCTCGGTGCAACCCCGAAAGAAAACTCCGTGGAAAAAGCCCTTCTTCCCGGGGAAGAAAGGGGGCTTCAGTTCTACTCCGCACTTCCAAGCCTTCTCGGGTCCTCAGCAGCACCAGCAACAGAAAGGCCAGGAACATGGTCCCAGAAAGCAAAAGGCCCAAAAGCCCCAGGCACTGGCTCAGGCCCAGCCCAGGGGAGGCTTTTGACTACCTGGGCGCAACCCCCACATCCCCAGGGGGTCCTCTGCTGCCTACATGGGGGCACCTAGCCCTGTTTGCCCACAGGTGGACAGACATCACCACCGATGCCTGGGTGTTACAAGTGGTCAAGGAGGGTTACCTCCTCCAGCTGCAGCAGGCACCTCCCCAGTTCTTTCCAGGGGAGCCCACCAGACCTCTCCTTCACCAGACCCTGCTCCTCACCGAGCTAGCGAGAGTAATCCAGGAAAAGGCAGTGGAGCCAGTCTCAAAACACCTCTGGGGCACAGGCTTCTACTCCAGATATTTCCTTGTTGTGAAGTGGACTGGGGGCCTTAGGCTCATTGTGGACCTGCGAGAGCTCAACAGGTTTCTGGTCATGGAAAAATTCAAGATACTCTTCCTTGGAACACCATTGCCATTCCTCCAGCAGGGAGACTGGCTTTGCTCAGGATGCCTGCACTCACATCCTAATCCACCCCAGCCACAGAAAATACCTCCGGTTCATGGTGGGGGGACAAACACTACCAATACGGGGTACTGCCTTTCGGGCTAGCCTCGTCTCCAAGGGTCTTTACAAAGTGCCTCTCGGTGGTCACAGCCCACCTTAGGCTTCAAGGGGCCTTCGTCTTCCCCTACCTGGACGACTAGCTCATAAAGGGAGCCACAGCTGCAGAGAGAGGCACAAGGAGCTACTGGGCGCAACATAAACATTCTGCAGCACCGGGGGTTTGTCATCAACTACCCCAAGTCCCACCTCACTCCCGCTCAGAGCCTAGAGTTCATAGGGGTGCAACTGGACACCCTTCAGGCAAAGGCCTTTCTCTCTTAGGAGCAGTCAATATGCCTCAAGGAACTAGCTGCAGAGGTGCTACGGTGCAGGACAATGCCCACCCAGCTTCTCCTCCGCCTACTTGGACACATGGCCTCCACAGTCCACATGACCACAGATGCCCACCTGCACATGAGAGCAGTGCAGTGGTGCCTCCACTCTCAGTGGACCCAAGCTACAGGCAGGCTCCAAGACAAAGTGCATGTGACCCGCCAGATGGTGGACTCCCTTGGATGGTGGCAGAATCCAGGTCACCTTCAGGGCGGGAAGCCCTTCCAGGCACTCACCCCCCAGATAGTCCTCAACACGGACGCCTCTCTAATGGCTGGGGAGCACATTGCGAGAACCTCCAGACATAAGGCTGCTGGTCCCAGAGGGAATCCGAAATGCAGATTAATCTGCTGGAAATCAGTGCCATATTCCTGGCCCTCAAGTCTTTCAACCACCAGCTACAGCACCACGCAGTGCTGATCCAGACCAACAATCAGGTCACAATGTTCTATGTGAACAAACAGGGGGGGGAACAGGGTCATACCCCCTCTGCCAGGAGGCGGTAGCCCTCTGTTCTTATGCCACGTGCAGAGGGATGCTCTTGAGGGCAGTCTACCCCCCAGGTCAGGACAATGTCTTGGTGGACAAGCTGAGCAGGGTACGCCAGCCACACGAGAGGCACCTGGACCCAACAGTAGCTTCACAGCTGTTCTGGTTCAGGGGTGTCCCAGTGATGGACCTGTTCACCAGCCCAGACAATGCGCAGTTGCCCCGCTTCTGCTCCCGCTGGCCGCATCTGTTTCGGGTAGCAGCGGATGCATGCCTCATCCTGTGGTTGGAAGGCCTCTTGTATGCCTTCCCTCCAACCCCACTGATCGCCAAGATCCTGTTCAAGGCCCAACGCAACAGAGCATCGCTAGTGCTGATAGCCCCTCAGTGGCCCAGACAGCCTTGGTTTCCACTGCTTCTCTCCCTATTGGCAGTACCACCAATCCTCCTGGGCTGAACCCCAGGACTACTTTTGCAGAAGCAAGGCCTGGGGTCCCTCTCACTCATGGGCTTGGCTGCTGAAAGGGTAGCGCTAGCTCCCTTCAACCTTCCACGGGATGTGGAAGACATCTTCCTAGCCTCTTGGAAGGCCTCAACAAGAAAAGCATATGCCTTCAAGTGATGATGCTTCTCACTCTGATGCACAAAAAAGTGGAGAAACCCGTTCTCCTGCTTCCTGCACATGGTACTTCAATACCTGCTCAACCTATCGCAGGCGGGACTGAAGTCACTTGAGCACCATCGCGGCGCATGATCACTCTGACGAGAGGAAGCACCTCTCGGCTCAGCTCCTCATGTTTCAATTCCTATGGAACCTCATGTTGTCCAAACCCCCATCCACCCTCTGGCGGTGGAATAGGACCTTAATGCGGTGCTCTCGCAACTCACCAAAATAGAAATTACACTTACCTGGTAATTGTGGTTCCTTGAGTGACTCCAGTTTAGTCCTCAACCTCTGGGTAATGAACCTCCTCCTGCAGCTTGGAGACTGGGCATGTCAGAAACTCATGACATCACTGGATATAGCCTGCTGGTCTCTCCCATTAGCCCCCAGTGAACTATTGACAAAGCAGACTCAAAGGAGCAAAAAATCAGTAATTTTTTTAAAAACTTAACATTATATTCAAGAGCACGCAGAACATATAACCTAACCTTATCTACCTACTACTCCCCTTTCAGAAGGAACGTGACTGCTTCCTGCATGCCCTCCTTTCCGTCGAATGCCTAGCCCTAAACAATCCAGAGCAATATAGCAATATATATATATAACAATATCATAATATAATAATATAATATAGCGCAAAACAAATGAAAGCATCAAAACGACTGAACACCAGTGAAGGCCTATATCCACTTTTAACCTTGCACGTCCCACAACAGAAAAACCACTGCTAAGACCCCATCCCCGGGCGGGAATGAGGACTAAACTGGAGTCGCTCAAGGAACCACAATTACCAGGTAAGTGTAATTCCTATTTCCTTATCATTCCTCCAGTTTAGTCCTGAACCTCTGGGATGTATCAGAGCAGTAATCATTGGGAGGGACCTTTTCAGCCGGATCTCAACACCGCCTCCCTGAAAACGGCATCCTTAGCCGCTAGAACATCTAGGCGGTAGTGCTTACTGAAAGTATGGAGAGACAACCAAGAGGCCTCCCTACAGATGTCCACTGGCGGAACCAAACTGTGCTCCGTCCAAGAAGACGCTTGCACTCTGGTAGAGTGAGCTCGTAAGCTCCCTGGGACTGTACGGTCCAGTAGATGTTAAGCCGACGCACTTGCCGTTCCAATCCATCCAGAAATGGACCCCTTCGCCGCTGCTTCCCTTTGCGGAGCCCTCCAAACACCCCTAAGAGAGATGATCCGCCCTTGCGAAAGTTTCTGAAACCTTTAAACACTGCCGCAGCGCTCTCTTGATGGCCAAACAACGCAAGCTATGGTTCAATACACTCCCCTCCACCGCACCTAGCGCTGGAAGAGAGACCATTTTAGTTAGGTGAACATAGAAACCACCTTTGGCAACAACGACGGAACCAGCCGCCAGGCCACCTTCTGTCTGGAGACAGATAAAAAAGGATTCCTGACAGGTCAACGCCTGCAACTCCGAAAATCGCCTCGCCGAACAGATGACCATCAAACGTACCGTTGTCAAGGCAAAACCCTTAACCTACGCCTGTTGCAATGGCCCCAATGGTGCGCTAGCTAACGCTCCTAAAACCAACTTGAACTTCCCCGGTGGAATTAATAGCCTACGAGAGGGCTACAGTCTGGTAACCGCCTGAGAAAGCGTACCACATCGACCTGTGCATGAGAGCCACTCCCTGTCCTTTGCCCCTATAGCAAGACAGAGCTGCTAACTAAACTCTCCAGGACCTGCCTTTACCAAACCCGTCCTGCAGAAAACTTAATACCAAGGGAACTGACACTGTTGTCGTGCGAGCGTGCCTCCGCGAGCACCCGTCCTCAAAGATGCGCCATATACGCACATATGCAAGGCACATAGACTTATTTTTTTTTGAGGCAAGGTGGCAAAGACTACTGACGAGCAACTCTTTCCTTAAGCTTGCCCTTTCAATGGCCACCCCGTAAGCAAAAACCGATGCACCTGAGGCATTCGAAGGGAACTCCGTAGCAACAGAATCTCCAATGTCGGAAACCTCCATGGATTCCAGTCAAGCAACCGTATGAGGCAGGCATACCACGGGCGCCTCGGCCAGCCCGAGGCCCCCCAACTACATGTTTCCCCAAAGCGCTTCAATACGCAGAACCACTCAACCTATGAGTGCCCCCGGTGGAAAGACACAGAAGACCAGATGACGGCCGCCATTGAAACAGTGCACCGATGCCTTCCGACCTCCTTTTGCGTCGTCTGCTGAAGAAGCGACCCATTTACGCAGAGTGAAATGCCGCCATGAGGTCCATTACTGGCTGTCCCCATATGCGACTGATCTGTACGAACACTTACGGATGCCACTCCCATTCTCCACTAATTTAGGGGTCAATTTTATAGAGTGTGAAAATTACAGTTCTCAAAATACACTCCAAATTTCTCACTAATGTTGTAACAAGCACTTCATTCCTCAATAGATGCTTAATGTAGAACAAAAGTGCACCTATAACTCACAAACACGAGGTCTCAGACTTGAGAGAGTGTGGCCATAAATGACCTACTAGTCTCCCATATTTGCATCAATGACCTCTTTCAAAAATAGTGTGCACTCTAATCATTCTCTAATTGCTCATATAGAGGAATCTTCAACTTGCGTATATATATGTTTTGCTTATTAAAAAGCTACAATAAAACAATTAGCATAAAAGCTTCCGGTTTTTTAAGATGTCTGCCTTTTTTAAGATATCTGTCTCCCAGCCGCCCTCTAGGTCCAAGGTAGGAACGGATGATTATGTACATTTGATCACTCCGTATTCTCCTTTGAGTAGGTCAATTCAGAAATTAGTACGTAAGCATGCATCTGTACTAGCAGTAATTCCGGCCTTAAGCGGGAAGATCGTCCGATGTGTCTGGCAAAGGAGTAAAAACCTCAAGGAGGTTCTTAGTCCGTCATGTTTGCGGCATAGTGTTGACCAGACAATTGGAACAGAGGAATATTTAGGTCATCGTAAATGTGGCAGTTGTATGGTTTGTGAAGTGACAGAAGAGATACAGGTCCTTCATCATAGGGGTAAGGAGTACAGATTGTTTCACAATTCTGATTGTGATTCTGCTTTTGTAGTGTACATAGTGCGTTGTCCCTGTCAACTTCTTTATGTAGGAAAAACCATTAGGAAGCTCAAGACCCGTATGGCTGAACATAGGAGCCGTTTGAAACATGGTGTGTTGGAAGCTCCGATGGTTCAGCATTGTCTTATGTTTCACCATTCGTTTGCTGATATGCGATGTTTTTCTATCGAACACATAAGATTTGGTCAACGGGGTAAATCCCGGGAGCAATGGTTATCTCTACGCGAGCAATATTGGATTTTTGAGTTGGGCTCGGTAGCCCCGGCGGGGCTAAATGAGAAGATCGAATGGCGGTCGTGCTTGTTTTAACTCCGATTTTGAAGTTGTTTATTTAAATAATAGGAATTTTGTGGAGGCTGTCTGTTTGACAGTGGGAGAGCAAAGAGGACAGTCTGAGGGTTGCTTTTTCGTTATCACTGAAGGGGAATGTAATTGGCTTTTACCCTGCTTTCAAGGGATTATCGAGTGCGGCGGTTTCTGAATAAAAAATTTTTAGTTGAGCCCTAGTTGATGGAGGAGGGCTTTAAATTTACTGAGTGATTCGGAACCGCATGCGCGGCTTTTTTCACCAGTTGGATATGCTCGGATAGCAAGCAAGGTCTAGAGCAAAAAAGTGGGCAGCATCAAGTGAGTTTTCAATTACCAAAGTTTTTGGTGATAGTTGAAATAGTTTATGTATAGTAGAGGGTTTTTAGTTAGTAGTTTTGTAACAGCTGAAGTGGAGTGTAATGTGATTGGTGTTGTTTGTTATTTTTGTTTTTGTTCTTTTAGACATTTGAACAATAGCTATTAAGGAAGCTTGGCATTCAGTAAAACGTCCCCTGAAGAACCGCGAGGAGAAACGCGTCGGCAATGCCCATGAACGGCGTTGGGAGACAGATATCTTAAAAAAGGCAGACATCTTAAAAAACCGGAAGCTTTTATGCTAATTGTTTTATTGTAGCTTTTTAATAAGCAAAACATATATACGCAAGTTGAAGATTCCTCTATATGAGCAATTAGGGAATGATTAGAGTGCACACTATTTTTGAAAGAGGTCATTGATGCAAATATGGGAGACTAGTAGGTCATTTATGGCCACACTCTCTCAAGTCTGAGACCTCGTGTTTGTGAGTTATAGGTGCACTTTTGTTCTACATTAAGCATCTATTGAGGAATGAAGTGCTTGTTACAACATTAGTGAGAAATTTGGAGTGTATTTTGAGAACTCCCATTCTCCGGCATCTACTCAGACCCAGCTGAGGAAATCCGCCGTCACAATGTCCTCACCCGCAACATGCGCCACCGAAAATGCTGACAGCCAAAGCTCTATCCACACACACAGACCCTCTGCTGCGGCCTCTATGGCCACACTTCCGGTTCTGCCCTGCCGATTGATGTAGACCACCACCATGGAGTTATCGGACAGTACTTGCACTGCTCGACCTGTCACCGTAGCTTCGAACGTCTGCAACGCCCGGCGTATCGCTCACATTTCCAGTTGGTTGATTGACCACTGGGTCTCCTGTGTACTCCAAGAGCCTTGCGCGAAACGATCTCCGAACGTAGCAGAGTTTAACAAAGTTTTTGGCCAACCTCCCGGAGGAAAGGTCCATAACCTTTTATTTGAGAGATGCTGGAAAATTATAATTTTTTTTTTTTTATACCAACTTTCATCAATTCAAGATGTTCTACAAGGCATACAACCCAACAGAGCGTCACATCTGTTGTACATGCAACGGAACCCTTAAAATATGAGCATACGTGAATCCACCGCTTGCCCCGATACAAGCATCGAGTAGCCTATTCGTCTTTTTGGAAACCAGCCAGGTTCTTAAGACCTGGATTGGCTACCCTAGGAAACAGGATACTGGACCTGAAAGAGCTTGGTCTGACCCAGTATGGCATTTCTCGTATCCTTATGAATGGAACCTCCCCTATGGCCCTGTGGCTAGCTCACACGGAGCAGTGCGGCCTAGTGGTTGAGGCAAGTTGCCAGAGGACCAAGGGTTTGAATTCCAATCGAGACCACCAACCTTGGGCCATAAAAACTGGGGTTTCTGGTCCCACAGGTGGTCCTTCTGGCCTTCGTTAAGCGACTTAACCCTCTGCCTCAGGTACCAAAACATAAATTGTGAGCCCTTCAGGGACAAGGGAAATAGAAATACCGTAATCGACTGTATGCCACACTGACCTGTAGGCAATCAGTATACTCAAATAAATAACTGACTGGGAATATGTGACCGTAGCAAACACTGGCAGTGGAGAGACATCAGAGCTGGTGCTGGTTCCTGGTCTTCCTTTCTCGCTCTCCCAGTCCTTCTGCCAGCATTGAGAAAAGGCTGAGAATAGATTGTCCAGTGGGCCGGGGACCTTGCGTCCTGGACATCAGAGAGAAAGAGGGGCTAGGATCTGGGAACAAAGCCCAAAGAGAAAGGGAAACTGGTGACTGACACTGTAGCTCCTCCGGACAGCTCACTCCACAGCAGATCCCACGACTGCATCTCCAACCCCATGTAACACCATGAGGACCTCACGCACTTTATTACAATCGACATCCCCCATTACTGGAGAAATTACCTTAGTCCGATAATACAGTCCGAGCAAAGAAATGCAGTCTCACTCTGCAAAGAGTGCACCCAAAAATCATGCCTAAGCAATTGTGAGCACATACAAAATGCACATCTACATATACGGGTGACCCAGCACCTGTCCCCCAAACACAGTGCAGTGAGCATGCTTGAACATAGGCTGAATACATGGAGCATACACAGAGTATTGACTTCCGCTATGAAACCTTCCAGTGCCCTGGAGCACTAAACCCCAGACTGTGCTACCTAGACACCCTTCTCTTTACCCTCAGCCTTTAACAAGATGGCACAGACGGGTCAGTGCCCCTGCTAAGTGCTTAAAGTCCTGCTCTGACAGCACAGGCTCTAGAAATAGATGAGAATTTCCTGGGAAGGGCATGCTAAGTGGAGCTATGAAACACATAGGCACCCCCCCCCCCCCCAGCCTTCCTGCAGTCAGAGAAATAGCAGTGGGATACACCAACAACCTTGCAAGTGGAGGTCTTAGAGGTGGCTGTGGTTATTTTTTTCCCTGACTTGCATAGATCAATCTGACTGATGATGGCTGCATACACACGGTCACAGAAAGGCACTATTGAGTGTACCAGCTGCCCTCTGGTGGCCATAGACCGTAGCACAGGCACTTCTTGGTTGACAGTTTAACTGTCATTATTATTATATATTTTTTTATATCCTAAGGTTTCCTAAACCTGTCCCTGTGAAGCCACAGGCGTTTGGGCAACTTTCACTATAGAATACACAAAAGCACACTTCCAGTCTGTCCCTCCTTCCAACTACAAGTCCCTCCTTCCAGCTACTACTCTTGAAGAACCTGAAAGCTGGCAATTTGCCTAATATCCCGGGACTTAAAACGGGGTTACTTACCTGTAACAGGAGTTCTCCGTGGACAGCAGGATAAGTCAGCCACACCTGGTGACGTCCACCGGGCGGCGCCATGCATACAGAAGTGCTCTCTAGAGCTCAGAAAGTGAACCTTTCTGAGCATGCCCAGGTAGCCCACCTTACCGGTCCGCCCCATAGCCTGGCCAGTGAGTTCCTAGCTAGCTATTGACCGGCTAGGGAGCGGTAGAGTTAGGCCTCCTCCAGGGGAGGTGGGTGGGATTGTGTGGCTGACTTATCCTGCTGTCCATAGAGAACTCCTGTTACAGGTAAGTAACCCCGTTTTCTCCATGGACCTGCAGGATTATATCAGCCACACCTGGTGCCTCCCTAGCTGCCTGTGCACGCTGAGGTGGAGGAGGCATACATACAAGGCACACAGTATAGGGTGCATGAAACAATGCAACACATCTTTATTAGCAGCATTAGGGTCGCCAGAGGCGATGTGCAATAGGGTGTGCAAGATACAAAGAGCAATAGTGCAAACAGTGCAACAGAATTCAGGTGCAACAGTGCAACACGTTTAACTGTACAACAATGCGAACAGTGCAAAATGTACGTAATCAAGGTGCAAACAGTGCAATGCAGGATGTCAAAGACAGCAACATAAGCAGGCATAACATAAGGAGTCTAGAGTCAGGTGCAGCTCGCGGCCTCCCTTCCCTCGGATGCCGTGGAGAGGATGGCCGTGCCGAGGGCAAAGTCCTCCTGTGCCTTGAGGTCGAGGCAGTAGTGTTTGAGGAACATGTGTGGGGAGGACCAGGTGGCCGCTCTGCAGACGTCAATTAATGGAATGGAGCGAAGGTTGGCAATGGAGGTGGCCAGCGCTCTGAGTTGGTGAGGGCCCACTCGCGGCTGTTGCTGGGAGCCTGAAGGGTCAAGGCAATAGGAGACACAGGAGGCGACCCAGTGGGAGAGAGTCCTCTTGTTGACTGGTTTGCTCGGCTTGCTTGGATTGAAGGACACGGGTGGGTTGTGTCCTGTGTAGATAGATCCGGAGGGCCCGGAGACAGTCCAGGGTGTGCAGGCGCCTCTCCTCGTCTGATGCATGTGGCTCCGGAAAGAAAGAGGGGAGCTCGATAGACTGATTAACGTGGAAAGCTGACACCACTTTGGGAACGAACCTGGGGTGGTTCGCAAGGATGCGCGGTTTGGATGCAACTGCGTATACGGGGGATGTGCTACCAGCGCTTGTAGCTCACTGATCCTTCTAGCGGACGTAATGGTTACTAGAAACAGTGTTTTCCAGGCGACGTACTTCATGTCCGCGGACTGCATCGGCTCAAAGGGTTCCTGCGTCAGGCGTAGCAATACCAAGTTGAGGTCCCAGGGTGGGACCGGATGTCTGATCGGGGGTTTTAGGTTTGCCAGTCCTTTCATGAAGCGGGACGTGAGAGGCAGTGCCGCAATCGTGGTAGCTCCCTCCGGAGGTGCGTGAAAGGCCGCGGTCGCCGAGAGGTGCACTCTGACAGATTGTGTCTGCAGACCAAGGCGAGATAGAGAGCTAAGGTTTTGCAGGACATCGGAGAGGGGACACGTAGTGGGTTCAAGGCCTTGAGCTGTGCACCAGGCGCTGAAACGCTTCCATTTGAGACTGTAGGACTTCCGGGTCGAGGGTCTCCTGGCTGCCAGGACCACGTCCTGTACCTCAGTAGGTAGCTGTAGCGTAGTTAGGTTTAACCGCTCAACCTCCAGGCAGTGAGAGCCAGGGCTTTGAGGTTGGGGTGTCGTGTTCTGCCCTCGTCTTGCGTCAGTAGGTCTGGCCTGAGGGGCAGGCGCTTCGGAGCCTCTTGTGCTAAGCGCTGGAGAAGCGCAAACCACATCTGGCGGGGCCAGTGGGGAACCACCAGGATGACTCGGGCTTTGTCGCGAATGACCCATTGAAGTGTTGCAGGGATGAGGGGGGTCGGCGGGAAGGCATACACCAATGACCACTCCCCCCAGCACACGTTGAATGCATCCGCTGCTAACCTGTTCGCTGACGGGTGCCTGGAACAAAATAGGGGGCATTTCGCATTCCGCTCTGTGGCGAATAGGTCGATGTCCGGGAAGCCCCAATTTTGGAAGAGACTGTCGGCTACCTCCGGAAGGACTGTCCACTCGTGCGGTTGCAGCTGTCTGCTGAGTTTGTCTGCCAATGTGTTCTGGTCTCCCGGGAGATAGGAAGCGCGGAGGCTGCACTCGTTCTTCAGGGCCAGGGACCAGATCGGAGTCGCAGAGGGAGCGAGAGGCGGTGCCCCCTTGCTTGTTGATGTAGAACATTGCAACTTGGTTGTCCATCTGGATGAGGACGGATTTCCCGCGCACGTGTGTTAGGAACGCTTTGAGAGCGTACTTGATGGCCTTTAGCTCGAGGAGGTTGATGTGGAGTAGCCTCTCCTGTTGCGACCAGGCTCCTTGTGTGTTGAATGTCGAGATGTGAGCACCCCAGCCTGAACTGGAAGCGTCCGTAGTGAGGCTTACTTGGTGCTCGGGTGGATGCATGTCCTTCCCCCCCAAAAGATTCCCGGGGACCGTCCACCACTAGAGCTGGGTTCTGATGTGGGGGGGTCATCGGGATGCGGGTGGAGAGTGGTTGCGAATGCTGACTCCAATGGGTACGTAGATGCCACTGGAGGGCGCGCATCTTCAGCCTCGCAACTGGAAGGACTGACGTCATGGTGGACATGTGGCCCAGAAGACATAGGATGGAGCTTGCTGAAGGGGTCACTTTCGAGGCCAAGGTGGACGCTAGTGAGGTGATTGCGACCAATCTGCGCTCGGAAAGGTAGGCCTTCGAGAGTTTGGTGTCGATCACGGCTCCGATGAACTCCAGTCTCTGGGAGGGATTGAGGTGCGACTTGCTGAGGTTGATGACAAACCCCAGGGATGAAAGCAGGGTTTTGGCTACCCGCGGGGATTCCTGCAGCTCCGTTGCGGAGGGGGCTGTGAGGAGCCAATCATCCAGGTATGGAAAAACCGAGATGTTGAGCTTGCGGAGATGTGCTGCTGCAACGGCCACGCACTTTGTGAACACCCGTGGTGCTGGTGACAGACCGAAGGGAAGTACTCTGTATTGGTAGTGCTGCCCCAGAACTTGGAAGCGGAGGTACTTCCTGTGAGACTCGTGGATGCGGATGTGGGTATAGGCGTCCTGCAGATCGAGGGATGCCATCCAGTCGCCGGGTTGTATCAGAGGCAGGATGGAGTTGAAGGAGTACATCCGGAACTTCTCTTTGACGATGAAAGTGTTCAGTTTGCGGAGGTCGAGGATAGGGCGAACACCTCCAGTTCTTTTGGGAATGAGAAAGTACCTTGAGTAGAAGCCAGAGTTTCTTTCGGCAGAGGGTACCTGTTCTATTGCCCTGGAGACCAGAAGATGGAGCAGTTCTGCCGCCATGGCCACGCATAAGTGTGATGGCATGTCGCCGACGGGATGAGTGCTTTGGCAGGGCGTCGCAGCGAAGCGCATGCGGTAGCCTTCTCAGATGATCTGTAGAACCCAGGAGTCTGAGGAGATCCGTTGCCACTCTTGGAGGAAGTGAGTCAGGCGACCCCCGGTCCGGGTGGTCACCTTTGAATCGTTGTCAAAAGGAGGGCGCACCTTTGGTGGTGGGCGCATTATTGTTCTTCTTTTGCTTACGGTCCCGCTGGGAGTTGCGCTGGTGCGAAGGGGCATGGTAGGAGTTAGTCTTGTATTTGTTGTATTGCCATCTCCTGTTGGAGGGGTATTTTTTATTGGAGGCGTAGTAGGACTTCCTCTGGAAGCTACCTTTGTGAGACCCGCTGTGGCGCTCGAAGCCGTCGTCTGCTAGAGTTTGTAGCGTGGTGCAATGTTCTTTCATATTGTTGACTGTGTCCTTTACCTTGTCACCAAAGAGTGATTCACCCGTGCAGGGTGCATCGGTGATCCCGTCGTGAGTGTCTTCACGCAGGCGAGAGGCTCTTAGCCACGCCCACCTTCTCGCCGAGATGGCAGTGCCCACCGTGCGCAGCATCGAAAGAGTCAAAGGTGGTGCTAGCCAGATGCTTGCTGCACTCTGATAAATCCATGAGGGCGCTGGAGAGCAGTGCCTGGGTCTCCTTAGGAAGGGACGCGATGTCGGCTCTGAAGGACGCTGTGCAGGCGTCGAGGTAGAGAACTTGCTGGAACTGGTGTGCCGCAATCCTAGCATTGAGCATGGATCCTTGGAACACCTTTTTTCCGATGTCATCAAGTAGCTTGTGGTCTCGGCCCGGGGGGCTATTGGCGTGAGTACGTGAGGACTTCACGCGCTTGAGAGTTGAAGACACCACGATGGAATGGTGCGGTAGCTGCAGTTGCGAGAACCCCGGGGCAGGTCTTACTTGGTACTTGGAGTCCAGGCGTCAGGGAAAGGGCCGGCCAGAAGCCGGCGTCTGCCACAGGCGCAAGTGATTGTCCAACAGCGTCTGGTGGATGGGCAGCGCAAAAGCTGGTTTCGGGGTCGCCAGGTACTTCAGAACCTCGGGCACTGGTTCTCCCCCCTCCTCTGAAACTTTTAGAGCCAAGGTGGATGCAAGCTTGTTCAAGAACTTTGGGTAAGTGAGATCCTCCGGAGGGGGGGGGGGTTTCTTCCTGCTCTGGGGATTGCCTCGGCTCAGAGTTGGTGTTTTCGTGCCCTTGTGATGCTGACCCCACCACTGCTGCCTCGATGTCATGTTCCTCCGCGGTGCTGTCCGGGGATGGGTTCTCCCGTTGTGGGTGAGGCGATGGCCTACGGGAGGGTACTTCAGCTGCCTTGTGCGGAGTGGATGCCATGCACTGAATGGGAGCTGGCTCGGTGGGAGGAGAAAGATGCACCGTGGGTGCCGTGGCGGCAGGTTGGTTTAGCAGTTGAGTTAATAAGTTGATGATCTCAGAGGTACTGCGGCTACTGGATTTCCTGGAGCAGCTGTGGTGGTGACTGTAAATGGAGGAGGAGTTGGAGGGACTCCGGCGACTCCTGTGCCTGCTTTTGCGGTTGCGGTGGTCTCTCCTATGGCCCTTGTGAGAGTGGGAGTCATGGTGTTTTCCCTTCGCTCTGCGGCTGTAGCTGCTGTTGCTGCTGCTGGAGCCGCTGTCACTGTGAGCCCTGGACCGCTTGTTTCTGCGGTGTCCGTGAGCCGAGATGCTCCTGCTTCGTCTGCTTCAGGAGTGCCTTGTATGGCTTGGAGAGTCAGCTCTGCGCTTGCTTCTGGAGTGCCTTGTAGGGCTTGGGGAGTCATCGCGGCTGGATTCGTTGGTGCCGACAGGGCTGGCAGCGCTGGACTCCTCGGCGCCGACAGGGCTGGCAGCGCTGGACTCCTCGGCGCCGACAGGGCTGACTGAGGTGTTTGCATGCCGGCGCGGGCTCATAGCGCTGATTGAAGTCCGGCGCTGAAAACTGCCTCCCCCGATGCTGCACAGCTCCCATTGGCCCGATGCGGAGGCTCCACCCCCGGAGGGGGCGGTATCAGAGCGATGATGCTGGGAGCTTGGTGCAGAAGTAGGCGGCTTGCTGGAGGGGGCGGAGTTGGAGGATCGACGCTGAAGCTGGGAGGACTGAGCCCCGGCGCCATTTTGAGCAGCATGGCTGTGGTCATCGGAGGTCCCGAGCTGGGAGACAACCAGCCCCGGGAGGCCCGTCGGTGCCGGGGACCGCAGGGAGCGCATCGGAGGCCCGGAAGACGCATCGATAGCACGGCAGGGGATGGAGGCCGCAGCGGGCACATCCAAAGCCGGCGGCTCAGGCAGCACAGTTGAGGTACTTGCATTTTCAGCGATGAAGTCCTGCAGAGTGTAGCCTCTAACTCTTAGCGCTCTGGGAGACATTCTGCCACAATGGATACAGTCCTGCACGATGTGGTTTGGCCCCAGGCAGCGCAGGCAGAACTCGTGGTTGTCAGCGCTGCTCATCTTGCGCTTGCAGTGAGAGCATTTTTTAAAGCCAGGCTTTGGCATTGCTGTAAAGGTTCAGTCTTTAGTACCACGTTTCTTTAGTGCTGGATGATAAGATCAGAGTAGTAGAATTTTCTTGTTGAATGGAGATTGTGATTGATGAGAGCAGGGTCCGTCTTGCTGGCAAGGCGGAAGGAAGAATACTGGCCAGGCTAGGGGGTGGACCGGTAAGGTGGGCTACCTGGGCATGCTCAGAAAGGTTCACTTTCTGAGCTCTAGAGAGCACTTCCGTATGCATGGCGCCGCCCGGAGGACGTCACCAGGTGTGGCTGACGCAATCCTGCTGGTCCATGGAGAACAGATGCTCCTCAGAGACATGATTAGGAGGGAGAGAACATGTGGCATCAGAGATCAATGCCAAAACTGCTGTCCTATAAAACTAAGAATAAACTTAAAAATAAAGAGGACTGACAACAGCCCCCTTAAGGCTGAGGAACCCCCGGAGCCTCAAAAAACCTTCAAACAAAAGAAAAACACTAGGCCCAAAAATCTAGCTATTCTGCCTGTCGTCTTCCTCACACAGGCAGCTCGCCACGCGACTTCCTCACACAGGCAGCTCGCTACGCGGTCCAAATACCTAGAGAGAAAGTGACCGCCCCTTTGCCAACGAATTTTGGCGCCAAGAACAGCCGCTGCAAAAAGGAGGCCTCAGCAGACCGACAGAGCCCGAAGGCCTTATCTGCAGGGCCGAAAACCACGCAGCTTGCTCCTACCGCCTTGAATTCATCTGATCCTCAAACCACGCTGCTGCGCCCGGCAGCCGTGGCGAGGACCGCTCAGCGGGTTCCACAGAGTAAAAGTAAAATCCCGCAGCAATGGAGAGGCTCCATCTCATACAGCTTCAGTGTGGCTGTACAGGTCCCAGAGCTCTCTCCCGTACCGTCAAGGGAGAGAGATCCGCACCGGCGAATGCCTGCAGTAAGTGAAAATAACTGACAAGGAGGAAAGGCGAGAGCTGCTACTAATTTAAAGAGCCAGGCTCAAATTTAAAATTACTGTAAATGTAAGGAAATTTGCTCCTAACAACTAAAGGGAACTAATCCCTGATTAACCAAAGGTAACTGAATTAAAAGTAAAATTAAAGGTAAAAATCAAAAGTAAAATCAGAATAGAATTTGTCACACTAAATGCTCCTTATCTGTTCCCCCAAGTGAGCCCAGAAGCTAGGCTCACTACGTCCTCCTGCTGCATGGAGACTGGACACACTGTGGGATGATGGGAGAGACCAGCAGACTATATCCAGTGATGTCATGAGTTTTTGATATGCCCAGTCTCCAAGCTTCAGGAGGAGGTTCACTACCCAGAGGTTGAGGACTAAACTGGAGGAACGATAAGGAACCTCTGTTTGAGCATTTAGTTACTTGCCACCTGTGGTACCTCTCCTGGAAGGTCGCCTTCCTGATAGCAATCACATCTGCTCACTGAGTCAGCGAGTTCCAGGCTCCGATGGCAGAGCCTCCTACACTAGGTTCTACAAGAACAGGGTGGTGCTCCCCACACACCCTAAGTTTCTACCGAAGGTGGTGTCCCCATTCCACCTCAGTCAGGAAGTGATACTCCCCACCTTCTTTCCCAAACCAGACCTCACACCAGTAGGATGGAGACCATTCTCCACACTCTGGATTGCAAGAGAGCCCTGTCCTTCTACCTGCATCTGACCCAGGGCCATTGCAAAGCTCAACAGCTTTTTGTATCCTATGACCCCAACCATCTAGGGCTCCCAGTGACGAAGCGAACTCTGTCCACTTGAGTGGCAGACTGCATTACCCTTGCCTACAAGCAGGTGGGTATCCCACTGGACCAGAGAGTCACGGCGTACCATGTCAAGGACATGGCTACTTCCGTGGCCATTCTGTGTTCTGTCCCCATGACGGAAATTTGCCAGGCCGCCACCTGGTCTTCGGTCCATACCTTCGCAGCTCATTACTGCTTGGAGAGGGAGTCCCAACGGGACAGCACCTTTGGCCAAGCCGAACTCCGTAATCTTTTTGAGATGTAGGCAACTCCTGCCCTACGACCTTTCAGGCTACTGGTGTACTGGTTCTCTGCCGGACTCCTGGGTTTTGCGAGAGTCTCTCCTAGGGATTCAACTGCTGCTGATCACAGCTCACCTTTGCAGGTCACTGTGACATTTTTGTACAGGTTCTTGGTAGCCTGTAGCTGAGGAGTCCCATATGTTAAGACCGACTTTCTGCTTGTTCTCGGAGAAAGGGTAGTTACTCACTTGTAACAAGTGTTCTCTGGGGACAGAAGGAATTAGTCCTCATAACCCTCCCTCTTCCCCTTGGAGTTGCTTCTTTACCATATTTTATTTTTGCCATCTTAGCTATGTCATCAGACTGAGGCAAGATGGCACCCTTATGCAGGAAGTGGACCATGCATGTGTGATGCATCTCCCAAACGCTTTCTTTGAAAGCTGGGTACATGCTTCCGTGAGGGCTTCGTCAGCGCTGACGTCACCCATATGTGAGGACTGATTCCTGCTGTTCCCGGAGAACACCTACTATGGGTGAGTAACTAAGCTTTTACAGAAGTCCCCAACATATATTGGTGGGGCTGTGGCCAGTTGTGCAGAATGGCTCGCATCTGGTGGTTTTTAACCTTGGTAGCAAATTGAAGATTATATATTTATACTAGTGGGATTCAGACTACCCATAGTGCCTCAAATTCATATACTGCTACTATTACCTGAGGAATGGAGTAAGATATAATATATGGCAAGACTGCGCTGTATGATGGCGGCGAGGTGTGAAGTCACTAAAGCTTGGAAGCAGTCTTCTTGCCCCGCTATGCAATCCTTTTATGTGAGGTTGGGCAATGTTTTTCTCATCAGCAAATTAACTGCAATCTGTAGAGATTGTCTAGATAAGTTTAATAAGCTATGTGTAGGAGGCAAAGTACTTCTGTCCACGAAGGAAGAGTAGGACCTAGGTGTGATTGTTTCCGATGATCTTAAAGTGGCTAAACAGGTAGAAAAGGCGATGGCAAAGGCCAGGATGCTTGGGTGTATAGGAAGAGGAATGGTCAGCAGAGAAAAAGGAGGTGATACTGCTGTAGGGCTGGTACCCCTGTTATTCTGCGCCTGCAGATTTCAGGCCTGCTCAGCAGCTCAGGCCTGAACCAAGCTGATCAAACAAGATGGATTCCTGCTACACTTTTGTTGTGTTCAGCTACAGACTTGACCTCCAAGCAACTGCTTGTGCAGCGGTTCTATGTGTACATACAGAAGCCATTATTCCTGGCTAATTCACTGCCCACATGCAAGAACATCTGCTTCTCCGGTGCTTATCCATAGATGGTTCTACTGGCCTTGGATACTTGTACCTATGCCCAGAAACTATATATTGTTTCTCCGCATGACTTCTTGCTATGGCTCTTTTGTCTGCAAGAAAGATGTCTGTCATCTACCTCCTGATTTGCTGAGAACACCTCGGACTGTCTTGTGCCAACCAATCACCGGACCTAGGACGGAGACTCATCACAAAGAAGTATACAGTCTGCGCAGAATAAATTTAGGGTCTTTCGCCGTTTGTGCCCTGCTTACCTGGTTTCTGCTACCTGATCTGCCTGCAAGACAGCCACACTACGTGTGGGCAAGGTCTTTCTCCTAAGGACTGAGATAAGACTTACACAGATACCTTTGATTCTGTGTTTTCCCGTGGCTCGCCTCCGAAAGGGCTGTAGCCTGCGTTATCTAGCTTAGCTGCCTCCTTGGACTTGTGCTGCTCCAGAGTCTTCGGATCCCAGCCAGAGTGCCAGACAAAGCTAAGGTACCGGCTTATCTCTCTTCCTTCGGATGGGCAAGGGTTAGCTAGAAACATATCCCGTAACTTTTCTCAGTGCAGAGCGAATCAGTGACGTCTGGTTACTAATTAGTGATTTATTACTTTGTCTAACTGTAATTCTGTGTTGCAACAAATTTCTACCTCATGTTTCTAATTATATATCTTTGGCTATATTTTTGTATGTTTTTCTACCTTGCTGCCCATAATAAATAATATATTATACATATCTACAGGCCAGACTGATTTCGTGGCTCATTGCCAGCATAACTCATAGAACTTCGGGCTGGGTATCAATAGCCAATTTCCCCTGGACATAACTGAGAGCGGGATCTAGGCGTGGTTGTGTCTGATGATCTTAAAGTAGCTAAACAAGTAGAAAAGGCGACGGCAAAAGCTAGAAGGATGCTTGGGTGCATACGGAGAGGAATGGCTAGCAGAAAAAAGGAGGTGATAATGCCTCTGTATAAGTCTTTGGTGCGACCTCATTTGGAGTATAGTGTGCAATTCTGGAGACTGCACCTTCAAAAGGATGTGAACAGGATGGAGTCGGTGCAGAGGGTGGCTACTAAAATGATTAGTGGTCTTCATTATAAAGCATATGAGGACAGACTGAAGGATCTTAATATGTACACCTTAGAGGAAAGGCGGGATAGAGGTGATATGATTGAGATGTTTAAAATTCCTCCGTGGCATAAATGTTCAGGGAGAGAGCCTCTTTCAATTGAAAGCAAGTTCTGCTACGAGGGGACATAGGATGAGGGTGAAGGGAGATAGATTCAGGAGTGATATGCGGAAATATTTCTTTACGGAAAGAGTAGTGGATCCGTGGAATAGTCTCCCAGTGGAGGTGGTAGAGATGAGGACAGTAACTGAATTCAAAAAAAGCATGGGACAAACACAGAGGATCTCTAAAGGTAAAAAAGGTACTGTTGTAGTTGTTGATATGGAAGGATAGACTAGATAGAAATATGATGACAGAAAGAGACCACATGGCCTATGTTTCTATGTTTCTAACTTATTTTTGTGCTACTACAGTGCCTCCGTGTAAGTCTCTGGTAAGACCATATTTGGAGTATTGTGTGCAATTCTGCAGACCACACATTCCAAAGGATATAAGGCGGATGGAGTCGGTGCAGAGGTTGGCTACTAAGATGGTTAGAGGTCTTTGTTAAAAAGCATATGGGGACAAACTTAAAGATCTTAATATGTATACATTAGAAGTAAGAAGGGACAGAGGAGATATGATAGAGATGTTTAAATGCCCAAGTGGAGAGAGCCTCTTTTGATTGAAAGTAAGCTCTGCTACGAGGGGACACAGGATGAGTGTGAAAGAAGGTAAACTTAGGAGTAATATGCAGAAATATTTCTTTACAGAGAGTAGTAGATGCATGGAATA
Organism: Ichthyophis bannanicus; assembly: GCA_033557465.1. Taxonomy (NCBI): domain Eukaryota; kingdom Metazoa; phylum Chordata; class Amphibia; order Gymnophiona; family Ichthyophiidae; genus Ichthyophis; species Ichthyophis bannanicus. Next base: position 198,244 of record JAWIIG010000053.1, read on the forward strand.
ATCTCCCAGTGGAGGTAGTAGAGACGAGGATGGTATCGGAATTCAAGAAAGCCTGGGACAAACACAGATGATCTCTAAAGGATAAAAGGAGACTATTGTTGTGGATATAGAAGGGCAGACTAGATAGGTCATATGTTGTTTTTTTGCCACTATTTTTCTGTTTCCATGTTTCTATATATTAATTGGAGAAATCATTCATAAAATTTCCTTTTTGGGTTGAATTTTCCTTTTATGTTGGGATGGGCCCAATGAGAGGCCGTTCATTGTTCAGTACTCTGGGATGTTCCTTATCGGTCTTACAGTTCAGTCCTCCACCTATGGGTAGTGCACCTCCTCCTGCAGCATGGACACTGGACAAGTCAAACTTGTGACATCACCGGGTATATCCTGCTGGTCTTCTCCCATGATCCCCCAATGTGTCCAGTCTCCATGCAGCAGGAGGACGTAGTGAGCCTAGGTGCTGGACTCACTTGAGAATCAGTTTAGGAGCAGTTAGTCAGGATTTGATTTACCTTGATGCTTTTCTTTTTCCCTTCTTTAGGTTAAATCCTTTAAATTTTATTCAATTTCATTTTCATTTCAATTTATACTTCAGTTTAATTCCTTTATTTATTTTCATCTAGCCTACCTTAGTGTAAAGGGAGGATCTGTCCCTTTTAAAAGTACATGCTGCCGGCTAGCCTCTCTGCTTGGGCTCCTTCGGTCTCTCTGTGCCCGGTGATGATCTCTTCCCCAGGACTGTACAGGGGAGAGCTCTGTGGATCACACTTGCATTCTGGAGGTATGCATGCGGCAGATTCCCGGCACAGCGGGAGCCTCAGGCCGTTTAGGGGGGGTTCTTCAGCCGGCAGGCCTGGGTTCGCAGCATCTGCTGCTCACGGTGGCGCAGGGCAGCAGCACGTCTTGAAAGCTATTCACCCTGGAGCTACAGCGGGGTAATTGCTGAATTCCGACGCCGCAGGGGAGGCTCTCGAGCCCGAATGGAGGAGCTTGGGGCTGTTACCGCAGCTGTGGTGTTTGGCGCCAAACGGGCCTGCCTCGGAGAGGCGCCATTTTCTCCGCAGGGCTGAGGCCTCGTGGCGGAGGGCAGAGCTGCCCCGCGTTTGGACAGACGACGCTGTTCCATGCTGCTATACCCAGCTAAGGAATTCATTCATGCATTTTAATTTAATTTAATTTTCATTTAAGGTTATTAGAATGTGTAAGTTAGTGTGATTATTCAATGTGATTATTTCGGGGATTACTTCATGTTGTGTGGTTTTGCCTTTGCCTGCATTCTGGCAGTTACCAGCGTCTGTCAGCAGCAGGCGTCAGTAATTGGATTTGGCCATTCAGGTAAATCTGCGGCCGGTTAGAACAGCGGTTGAGCAAAGCCACCTATCCTCGTGTTCTAATTTTTGGTGCAAGTTTTGTGCTGTAAACCCTTCTGGTTGAATAGAGGTTAACCCTGCGCTTTTCTTATGTTCTGGAAGGAAAAGCAAGGTGAAACTTGGCACACGCCTCATAGGGCAGAAGAGTTTCTTGGAGGTAAATTAAATTGGCACCCAAAGGTTTAAGATAGCAGATCTTTTACATTTTATGGGGCAGTTCATACTATTGGTATGCATTTAGGGAACCTTTGGATAATCAATACTAATAATAACAAGAGTTAAACTGTAAACCAATAAAGGCCGATACGATATAGGAGTGGAGGAGTGGCCTAGTGGTTGGGGCAAGGTACTTCAGGCCGGAAGGTCGGGGGTTCAAATCCCACTAGAGGACAGCAACCTTGGGCTGGAAGGACTGGGGTTTCTAGTCCCACAGGTGCTCCTTGTGGTCTTGGGCAAGCCACTTAACCCTCCATAGCCCATGTTCCCTATAAAATAGTTATCTCCAAGTTATAATGGCCCTGTTCAGGGGCGCTCCTCCACGACTTGGGGGTTGGGAAAAAGCAATGCTCGATCTGATGTATATGGAAAAGCTAACGACGAAACAATTGGGTGGGAAGCAGTGGGACATGTATGTTGAGCTCTGGCTACCTGTCATTAATACCCTCTCCACCCAGGAGCGCAGCGCAGTGTTGAATGTATAGCTGATTCCCCTTGAATGGGTAACTCCCTTGGCTATGTGGGTAATGTTGAGAAGGGATGCTTTTGATTTAAATTTTAATTGTACGACAACGGGGTGGCCTATGGGCTTCCAGGGGTGCTCGGGCACTAGGACCTAGGACACTAGGCCCTAGGGCTCTATTTGGAGGGAGGGGTGGGGGGAGGGTTGGGAGGGGGGGGGAGATAGATTTTGTATAGCCTCTTGCAATCTGTTATTTGTTTCTTAGAAAAAATGCTGTTCTTTATGGTTAGTCGGGGTGATGTGAAGATTTGCTCCCTGTGTTTGTGGGCGGGAGGGGATGGGCTATAGTCAATGAAAGTACGGGGTACTAACACCTACTGATAAATATAGGTCCCCTCTCCGGACAGCTGGACAAATGGACAAATAGTTGCCTACTGGGTTGTGGGGGATGGGGCCGTTAGCAGGGAGGAGCTGGTGTGGGCATGTAGTATTCTGTAGCTCTGTGCCATCTCATTATGAACCTTTGTAGGGATGTTGGATGTACATTGTTTTTGGATTTGGATGTTATGTACCGTCTTTGCTACTTATGTTTGCAAATCATTAAAAACGAGTTTGAAATAATGCCCTGTTCAATGTAATTTCAGTTTGTTCAATGTAAACCGCACTGATGCAGAATAGCGCGGTATATAAGAGAATATAAATTAAAAGAAAATAAAAATAAAACGATTGCCCATGGCCACCAGAGGGCAGCTGGGGCATTCAATAATGCCTTTCTGTGACTGAGTGTAATTATTCTCTGACTAATCTCTGGAAGTCAAAAAAAAATGGGGCTTAGCGCCAAACATGCAGCTGTGAGATTCTGGAAATCAAGACGGTGTGACCAAGGATTAAAATCCTTATCTGCTGTTTTTCGGGGTCTTGTGTTCTAAAGGCCATCAGATAGCAGCGCTGTTCATGAAGCATATATTCAGTGCTCCCATCCATGGGGGTGGGTAAAATACGAAATCGCATTCATTTTTGGATTCATGCTAGCTGCAGCCTCTAAGATTTCCGGGCCCAAGGCTGTTAGTGTTCCCCGCCGCTATTTCTTTGCTTGCAGGAATGCTGGGGAGGGGGGTGGGGGGGGTGGTGCCTGTGTGTTTCATAGCTTCCTTTAGCAGGTCCATCCCAGGATCAGAGGCTACCTCCCCGATTTGTCGGCAGATGAGAGATTCTTTATGTAATGTAGCGGGGGCAGGTCAGTCGCATCGGTTTCTAGAGCCTATGCAATCAGAGCGCAGCTTTGATCACTTAGCGGAACACTGGCCCATCTGGGGAAAGGCCCATGCTGGGGATAATGAGAAGTAATGCTGGATAGTACAGTCTGGGGCTTAGCGCTCCAGGGTACTGGAAGGTTTGATAGCGGAAGTCAAGTCTCGCTGTCTGCGCCATGACGGTCACCGAGGTTCAAGCGTGCTCGCTGTCCTGTGTTTGGTGCGACAGGAGTTGGACGCCTGGACATGTGGAGCTGCATGCTGGATGTGCTCACATTGGCTTAAGCATAATTCTTAGGTGCACTCACCCTTTAGTACGTCTGCATTTCTATGTTCAGTCTGTGGTCTCATGCTCAGGTGATTTGTCCAGCAATGAGAGAGGTCGATTGGGATAACGTGAGAAAGATTGTCATTGTGTCGCATGGGGTTGCAGATGCAGGAGGGAGCCGTCCTAATGAGTTAGGGTCACAGTCATCAGCTTTCCCTTCTACGTCTTGGCTGTCCAGGAGGCAAGGTTCCAGGTCCAGATGTAGCCTGGGATTACGTTTTTTTCCCTTGTACATTTAATTAGTCCAGTGTTTGTCCTTCTGTTTTTATGTTTAAAAATCTTTTTACTTGTATATATTTAACATATGGTTTATTATATTTTGTTTAACAAATTTATTTGTATTTTTAATATTTTTTATGTTGATTTTATTTGTATGCAATTTATATGCTTGGCTTAATTGATGTTTTTATTTATTTATTGTTGTTTGCAGTTCTCAGCCCCCTGATGAAGGAGTTGCCGAAACGCGTTGGGGTATTTCATTATTAATAAAGCGCATGTGACCACCATACCTCTTGCTCTTCTCAGATTCTAAGGATACAGGAAGTGCTGGGCTGGGTTAGACCAGGCTCCTTCAGGTCCAGTGTCCGGCTTCTTTTGGTGGCCGGTCCAGGTCTTCGGGTCATGGCAGTGCTCCAAGAAGACAAATAGGCTACACAGTGCTTGTCTCGGAGCAAGCGCTGGATGTCTGTAGGCTCATATTCAAAGCCGTCCGTTACATGTACATCCGTTGTGGCATACTGTTAGGTTGTGTGCCTTATGGAATTGTTAAAAAAAAAAAAAAATGGATGCCTTAATAATTTTCCCAACTTCTTTCATATAAGGTTCTGAACCTTTCCTCCGGGAGCTTGGCTGGAGCTTGGTTAGACTCAGCTACATTTCGGAGATTCTTTTGTGCAAGGCGCTTGGCGTATGCAGCAGGCCCAGTGGTCAATCGACTGACTGGAACAGCAAGCGGTACGTCATGCATGGCAGGCTTCGGGGCTACGGTGGCAGATCGAGCGGTGCAAGTATTGTCCGAGAACTCTGGGACAGTGGCCTACATCGATCGGCAGGGCGGAGTTGGTCGGGTGGTGAGGATGGCCCGAGCAAAGGGGCGGTGTGCGCGATTAAAGCCTCGGCGGCCAGTGTTCTCGGTGGGGACAATGTGGGGACGGATTTCCTTAGCGGAGTCCGAGTAAATGCTGGAGAAAGGGGATTGCATCCGGAGGTGTTCGCATAATGCGTGCTCGGATGCGGTTAGCCCATATTGGACCTCATGGCAACGTTTCAGTCTGCGAAGATGGGTCGATGTTTAGCAGGTGACATGTGAGGATGCCGGAAGGCATCGACGCATTGGTACAAAGGAGGCCGTAGCCCAGTCTTTTCTATGACTTTCCTCCTGGGGCACTCGTAGGTCGAGTGTTTTAGCGTGTCAAAGCGCATCGGGGAAAGTTGTTGGTGGGGGGTCTCGGGCTGGCCGAGACACCCGTGGTATGTCGCCCGCATACGGATACTTGTCGGGAACCCAGGGAGGTTGCCGACGTTGGAGAAGCTGTTGCTGCAGGATTTCCTTCGACTGTCTCTGGTGGATCAGTTATCCCTTACGGGGTGGCCATTTCTCGGTTAAGTTTTAAAAGAAAATAAGAAAAAAAGAGGCCTGTGTGCATTTAGGGCGCATCTGTTAGAACGTCGCCTGCATACGGATACGTGTTGGGAACCCCGGGAGGTTGCCGACGTTGGAGAAGCGGTTGCTGCAGGGTCTCCTTCGACTGTCTCCGGTGGATCAGTTATCCCTTATGGGGTGGCTATGGATCAGTTAAGTTTTAAAAGAAAATAAGAAAAAGAGGCCTGTGTGAATTTAGGGCGCATCAGTTAGAATGGGGGCTCACGGAGGCAGCTTCGTGCGATAGCAGTGTCTGTCCCCCTGGGATGGAGTTTCCTACAGGACGGGTTGATATGGAGTTCGCAGCCAGGTCCTGGGGAGTTCAGTTGGCAGCTCTGCCCTGCTGTAGGGGCATCAGGCAGGAAGTGGCTGCGGTTCCCAGGTCAAGGTGGTACGCTTGCTCTGGTGGTTACCAGACCTGCAGTCTTCTCATAGACTAGGTATTCCACCGGAACTACTCGATTTGGAGGACAGTAGGTTGGTGGTCTTCGGTTCGGAAAGGCGAATTTAGAAGTTGCAGGCGTGGGCCTGGCAGGAACCATTTGTCTTATCCAGAGAGAGGGTGGCCTGGCGGCCAGTTCCGTAGGGTTTTGCCGCAGGTGGTTTTCCATTCCATCCAATTTGCATCCCACCTGTCTCTGGATGGACCTCAGTTCAGCTCTCCCTCGTGGAATCCGCCTGTGCCTGTCTAGTTGCTGGCTTTGAGACATACGCAAGAACACTTTGCTCGTAGCCTGCGTTCCTTGGACATTAGGGGAAGTTGACGTTGCTTTCTGGAAGGTTTCTTCGCCGCCTGTCCCTCCGCGGAGGCGGGTCACGCAGGGGAGAATCGGTAGCTAAACCTTGATGCCCTGGTGAGGTCGAGAACCAAGGGATGTCTAAAGCGGCTCTTTCCGGCGAGGCTCAGGTAGCCTTATCATCAGTATGTCTGTTTCTAGGGCGTTCAGTACATTTGCGATGGCGAGCGTGTCCTTCAGGTGCACTAGCGATGCTTGGGGCAGGGCTCAGTGCTGTTTCGCCAGTGAAGAGGGTCAGAGTGGGCTCTCGGTTGTGTCTTCATGGTTTCAATAACGCCTATTGACGGGAGGAGCAGGCAGTGATCGGTGCCTGTTCAGTTTGGTTGGGTGGCGAGCCGGCTGGAAAGGTCCCTCCCAATGATTACTGCTCTGGTACATCCCAGAGGTGGAGGACTGAACTGTAGGACCGATAAGGAAATGGAAATTACACTTACCTGGTAATTGTTGTTCCTTGAGGGAGTACAGTTCAGTCCTCATTCCCACCCGGGGATGAACAACTCAGACGCGAGGCGTCAGTTAGGAGAGGGTTTCCGGTTCATAGAGTCGGCAACGGGCTCTGATTTGCCAGTAATCGCAAGAGCACCTTTTCTGCCTATGATCTTCCTTAGTTCTCCTTCCTTCTGGCTGGCTGTCTTCCGCTGTTTTGTGCGCAGGGGGACAGGGACAAGGAGGAGGGTGTTTTCGGCCCTTTCTCTTAGGGCACTGTAGTTTAAAGGTTGAAGTTTAAGCATAGCATTGTATTTAGTACCTTAACTGTTTGTATATTTGCTCCTTTGAGTCTGCTTTGTCAGTAGGTCACTGGGGGATCATGGGAGAAGACCAGCAGGCACCCGGTGATGTCACAAGTTTGACTTGTCCAGTCTCCATGCTGCAGGAGGAGGTGCACTACCCAGAGGTGGAGGACTGAACTGTACTCCCTCAAGGAACAACAATTACCAGGTAAGTGTAATTTCCATATTATAAAGTACACGGGGTATAAAACAAGGGTTGGAGGGAAACGGAAAACTCTTGTTATAAAGTTGAAGAAATATGTTGTATGTGTGTATAAATATTGGGTTTCCTCAATAAAGATAAAATTGTTAAAAAAAAAAAGACTAATGATGAGGAATTCCTGTACCAAAAAAAAAAAAAATTACAAATAAAAGTATTCAGAATTTTACTGCATTTTTAAAATACTGTGTGCAAAACCTTTCACCATTTTTGTAAAGAATTTAAAAGTTAATTCCTCCAGAATTAACTCTCACTCCTTTTTTTCTTTTGTGGACAAAAATCACACTAGGAAAACCTCACTCTTCTCATGATGACCAAAGGCTGCTAATAGCAATGTAAAATTATTTCTTACCTAGAGAAATCAGGGTTTGATAATTTTCCTTCATCACATCCTTGTAAAGCTCCCTCTGTCTTTCTTCTAAATCCTTCCATTCCTCCTGGGAGAAATAGATGGCGATTTCTTCAAAGGTTACTGGGACCTGAAACACAAACCCATATCACAGTACTGAGGCTCAGCAGTACAGGATGAGTAGAAGCATAGTAACATAGGGCAGCATTTTCAAAGGCATTTACATGGCTGACAGCCCTTTAAAATATGTAAATACTATTGAGCGTGCTGCGGAATATCCTCGATTAATGCTGCTACACACCCCAACGTTAACCGCTTAGCATTAGGGCGTGTCGTGGGTGTTCAAGGGGCGGCGACAGTTGCTAACCGGCTAGTGGCAATATTGCACTGCTACTTGGTTAATGACCTGCGGGTAAACTAGGCACTGCAAACGCTGGCCTAGTTTTACCTGCAGGAACTTACTGGGAAGCATGCAATATCATCGCTGCCCAGTTAGTTACTGTGGCTGCAGCAGCTGTGCGGCAAACCCACAGGTCTGCGACTAAAAAGCTGTTTGATTATTTTCATCTAATTTCTATGTATTTTGGTGTGCTGAAAACAAATAAAATATTGAAAAAACTCCTAGACGTCATGATTTGCCACAACATGCAAAATTGTCTTCAAATTTATCACATTTTTTCAAATTACTATTAATTAATTCACATAAGTGTATTTAAGATATAAAATGCCAAAAACCTTAAAGGGGTTGTCCGAGTTATGTAAAAAAAAAAATATAGCACTGTAAATCTGATGGTCAGCAATATATACATAAGCTAAGCAGGTTTTAAGTCCGTGCTTCTAATGGTAGAAGGGGTTAATCTTTCCTGAAGAATCCAGTGGGAGGGAGACACAGGGCAGATAGCAGCAGCTCCAGTCAGTGCAGGGGGGGCGTGGCCAGCACTGTGACGGCTCGTGTACAGACACAGAGCTGCTCCTCCTGCATGCCATCCTTGTGCACAAATCATCATCAGGTTCTTGGTTCTAGGCTGTTCACACTTTTTCATCGCAATTCGTGTTAGCTCGTCATTCTTCAACCGTTATGTTATGGCTCCGCGAAAGTATATTAATTCGCCAGACAGTTTTTGTTTCATCTGTGGTGAATATACAGTGTTGAAGCAACATCAGAATATTACAGACTTTGTGAAAAAAGTATACTTTGGACTAAAAATTGGAGATCAAGATAAAGTCTGGGCGCCTCATAAAGTGTGCAAACGGTGTGTTGAGGACCTCCGAAACTGGTTCAAGGGTAAGAAAAAACCTTTCCGTTATGGGATTCCTATGGTATGGCGAGAGCAAAAGAACCATAGTGACGACTGTTACTTTTGTTCATGCGATGTGAAAGGGTTTAATTCCAAATGGAAGCAATTCGTCCCATCCCCCATGGCACAGATATACCAGTACCCAAGCCCCATGCTACCTTGGAAGAGACACCTAGCTCCGATGAAGGTGAAGTCATACCTGAACCAGATGACGAATCAAGTTCTGACTTTGAAGGTGATACAAGACCAAAATTGTTTTCTCAGGAGGAGATGAATGATTTGGTAAGAGACTTGAATCTTCCCAAAGATGCCGCTGAGTTACTCGGATCAAGGCTGAAAAGCAGGAATTTATTGTTGCCAGGAGTGTCATCTTCATGGTTCAGACATCGTGAAAAGGAGTTCGTTCCTTACTTCGCCCAGGAAGACAAGTTGGTTTATTGCATCAATGTCGAAGGTCTGATGGGTCAATTTAAAATCCAATATGATTCAGAGCAATGGCGTCTTTTTATAGATTCTTCAAAAAGAAGTCTCAAAGCAGTTTTACTCCACAACGGTTTTTACGCTTCCATACCTGTAGGTCATTCCGTACACTTGAAGGAAACCTACAAGAACTTGGAATTGGTTCTTCATAAACTTAAATATGAAGACCATGGTTTGCAAGTGTGTGGGGACTTGAAGGTCATGTGCATGCTGCTCGGGCAACAAGCTGGGTATACCAAATATCCTTGTTTTCTGTGTCTATGGGACAGTTGAGACCGACAAAATCACTGGAACAAGAAGAGTTGGCAGCTGAGGGTGCTAACAGTCGGTGAAAAAAATGTCCTCCGAGAAACTCTGGACCTTCCCATAAAGTTCTTCTACCACCTCTCCACAAAAAATTGGGACTGATGAAGCAATTCGTAAAATCACTTCCAAGAGATGGAGAATGCTTCAAATACTTGGTCACCAAGTTTCCAGGCCTGTCGGAGGCAAAATTGAAGGAAGGTGTGTTCGTCGGACCAGACATTAGAAGACTTATAGTTGATCAAGAGTTTGTCAATACCATGACGAATCCTCAAAAAGAAGGGTGGATTGCATTTAAAGAAGTCGTACAGAAATTTTTAGGCAATAACAAAGATCCTCACTACAAAAAGATTGTCGTACGAATGCTGAAAGCATTTCAAGCTTTAGGTTGCCTGATGAGTTTGAAAGTGCATTTCCTCCAGTCCCACCTTGACTACTTTCCTGAAAATTTCGGAGCTGTGAGTGAGGAACAAGGTGAACGATTCCACCAAGACATTAAAGAGATGGAAAGGAGATACCAGGGAAAATGGAGCATTACAATGATGGCAGACTACTGTTGGATGCTTCAGAGAGACATTCCAGATGCTACTCACAAGTGTAAATGCACCAAGAGGAGCCTCACAAGGAAGAAGAATTGAGTTTAGTGTGTGTAGGTGAGCTCATTTCAGTTCAAAAAAGGATTTTCATGAAAATATTGTAATAAAACTTTAATTTTATAAGTCTATTTCCATTTATTTTGAGGTATTGCCTTATTTAACATAGTTACCTAAATTGTCAGGAAACGTGATGTCCTATGACAAAATGGAGGTCATTTTTGGATTCAGCGCACCAAAAAACATAAAGAGTATGTGGAATAACCAAAACAGCTCTTGAAAAAAAGTTTTTGCAGACCTGTGATCAATGCTGGGGCCACATATGAACCTGGCATTTAATATCTGGGGCTAAGGATCAGCGAGACAGCTATGTGCCAAAGTGGCACATAGCCGTCTTAATACAATATTGGGTTCATAGTATATAAACGGCAGATAAAGACCAGTATAGTCCTTCTAGTCTGCCCAGTTAGCTGGCTAGAGTGGTTGTACCATGCAGGTCAGCTCCCCCTCTATTTAGTGACGTATAAAAGATGTTTAAGTCTACTTTGATCGCATCCTCTTGCTATCAAGGGACCTGCCTAGAATGAAAGAGTTTTGGGGCAGCAAGGAGGAACAAATGACTCGTTCAGTTCTGTCGGGCCCTGCCTCATTAATTTCTTCAGTCAGCTTTCCTTCCTTTGTGCCCTGCCACCTGTGGTACAGAACAGACAGCACTTAAAAAAATGCAACCTAGAATGATTTAAAACTCCTATTATTATGCTGTCAGTTTTGTTAGTGAAATGTCAGCATAAATTACTAAAGCTATTTCTTTCCTCATCCTGGCTGGGCAAATGGTAGTATACCCCCGTGTTATACTCTTCTTCATCACACATGGAATTCTATCCATAAAGATACTACAGTGCATCTTTTTCCTTGAGGACTTTTATCCTGTCTATGTCATGACTGCGGACATCGGGTAACTGGGAAGTAGAGAGATCTTCTCATTAATAACGGAATTGCTGAATCGATCAGATAAATACAGAAAAAAATTTGAAATTTTTTGTCAGATCGAGATATCAGCACTGCATGGTCTTTTAAGATAGACTTGAAGGCTTGGACATATAAAAGTGTGTAGAGGCACTAATTGGTGTGCTTTGTCTCACATAAGTTGGTTCTATAGGTGTGAACCGTGTTTTGATAAAAAAGGAAGTTACGCTCCGAGAGGGTTTTTTTCCCCCCATGGCAAAAACCTCCGACAAAAAACATTCTTTAGACTTAGGTTATTTAATTACACTCTAGGTTTTGGTTGGGTTAAGTATAGTGGGGTTATTTAAGTAGTAGTTTGGATGCTTTAACATAGGGCAAAAAAAACCCAAATGGAGGATTTGTGCTTTATCATTTCAATATAATTTGCTTCTCAGAGGACAAACAGGATAGCAAGTCCTCACAACTTGGATGATGTTGCTGATGAGAACAGGTGTGGGAAACAGCTCTCTAGCTTAAGATGTCTCTCAAATCTTTTGAGAGATTCACTGTGCAAGCATGCCACTTCCTACCTGCTGTGTCACATGGAACTTCCTCAGTCGTCTTTTTCCCGTGAAGTGGTTCAGTCGCATCACCACCATGCTCATGAATTTTTCTTGTTTGTAATACCTCATTTTTTAAATCTTCTAAGAAAGCCCCAAAAAAATTAACTTTGGAGCAGGCACTTGGTGGTTTATGAACAGGAGGTGGAAGCTTATTATGACTGTTTCAGGTTACTCCCTTTTTCCCCATTAAGTGGTGAGCAAGAGAATGAGGGGCATCAGATCTAAAAGCAGTCTTTTCATCCTGACCCCCTTATTCTCCCATCTTTGTTCATATGTAATCATTTCCCTAAGGATTTCATAGTCACCCTGTTGCTCTATTTCTCAGTCTTAGCAGATTGTAAGCTCTGTTGAGAAGGAACTGTTTCTGTACAGTGCTGAATACATCTTGTAGCACTATATAAATGATCAGGAGTAGTAGTAGTAGTAATTTGTACAGCACTACGTATGCTTAATAGTGCTATGTAAATGATTAGTAGTAGTAGTAGAGATTTGATGCAAGCAGAGACCCAAAGGCAGCATGCAGATGGAACCCATATGGAAATGCTCATTGCTGTCTGTGCCGGCTGTTTCTGGAAGGAGGGAAGAGAGTGAAGAAATGCTCCTGGGGGTTGTGGAAGAAGAAAGAGTAGAAAATGACCCTCAGATTGGATGGTGAAGAGAGTGAGAAATGCATTCAAATTTTGGAAAGGGGGGGGGGGGGAGAAAGGGTTGCCGAAGACTGGGGGGAAGGGGCAAGACATAAGGGAATGGAGGCTAAGAGGAGTGAGGATCTGAGGGGGGAATGCTGCTGGGGCTGGAAATGGAGGATGGAGAAATGATTCCAGGGCTGGGAACAGGGACTCGGAGGGAAATCTGGATGTTGCAAGGCAGAGGATCGGAGGATGCTTGGGACTTCGGATGGGAAGGAAAGAAGAGCGTAGGTTGTTGCAGCATGCAGACTGTGGAAGAGAGGCTTCTGCTAGACTGGAGGAGAGATGCAGCTATACAGCGAAAAGAAAATGGGATACTAGGCTGGGAAGGGGAGGAACAAGACCGGTCCCAGAGCTGGTTTAAGATGTTGGCGTCTTAGGTAGACCTTAAGCCTTATAATCCCCTTGGCTGCCAAAAACTATTATTAAGCTTTGAATGCCCTGCTCTTGCTGCCCTAGGCGGCTGCCTATTTTGCCTAGTGGTTGGGCCAGCCCTGGAGAGGAGAGTGTATGACTGAAGGTGCACCTAGGGTAGGCCATGACAAATTTTCTTGAAATCTAGGAGTCACTTAAAAATTTAGGAGCCAGCTGCCAAGACCTCGATTCCAGTGTCTCCCCAGCCTTTCCCTCAAAAGTGTATCACAGCTTCTTTTTTAAGGGCCCGATTCACTGTTTTTCCATTTTCTATAGGAAAAGAGGTCAATAAATCAGACTTTTAATATACCATTTCACAATGCCAACAGAATACAGTGATCCTTCTCCTTCCCCTCCCACCAACCCCAATGAGTACACTAGTATACTGATGACTCTTTAATAGCTGCACCTCTGAGGCAACCTGTTTTTTTGTTTCATATATCACTATGACCTGGTAATACATGAAGCAAAACAATTCTCCCATAGCCCCTGCACCCTGCCTTTACACTATCTCCCTCTCTCTCACAGCCCTTCTAGCAGCCATCACCCAGTTTCTCCCTCTCTCTCATAGCCTCCCCCCCAGCCATCACCCAGTCTCTCCCTCTCTCTCATAGCCTCCCCCCCAGCCATCACCCAGTCTCTCCCTCTCTCTCATAGCCTCCCCCACCAGCCATCACCTAGTGTCTTTCCCCATTCTTCTTGTGTTACTGCTTCCAGTTGCAATGAAGCCTTGCTTCTTTCTCACCATGATTGGCTTGAGCCGCGTAGTAGAGAAGGTCAGGTTAATCTTGAAGTTTCAAATCTCAAGTGATCAGCCTGAATATCCCCCATTACGCAGCTCAAGCTTCTTGCACAAAGCAGACTGCAGTGGAGGAAATAAGCTCAGTGACTATGAGGCGGCACCGGAGCAAACAAAAATATATCAGAGGCATGAAATCCCTGGTGCGAGGGTGTCATTTCTAAGCACCATGAAGATCCAGCACCTGACATCTGGCAAGCTCTGAGCTATGGCACCCAATACGCTTTACACTGGCCCAGAAGCAAAGAGTTAATTATTAGAAAACAATCTCAATAATTCAAGTCTTTGCTTCCAAAATACAAAACTCACAGTTCCAGAGGACGGTTCTACCAACTAGAAATTATTTACACACAGAACTATCACTTTTTGGACTGCTGATCTTTCCCCTTATTTTCAGGAGGGAACCCGATGTGCCTTTTCTCTGCTTGGGGTTTTATTAAATTCAAGGCTGACTCTATAGTGTCCTAGGTTAGAAAGCTGCAGCAGTATTTGTATAGACATTGCAGGAAGCTGAGTAACGTCTCCTACCTGAGCAGAAGCTCCTGCAAACATTTTCCTCTCTGCTTTCGCTGCTTTGACAGATAAGGAAAGAACTGCAAGATTTTTCTCTGGCTGCTCGGAAAGAACACAAAAAATAAAATCCTCTTTTGCAATATAGCTATAAATTACTAAGCAATGGCGATCCCTCTAGGGATGGTAGTCCCTCCAAGGCAATGTAGACCTTTACAAAGCACTCAGCTGCTTAGCTCCTAAGTAAGCTAATTAAGACCACTAACACCAGAGGACAGCAGTAACTTCAAAGAGCTTGCCTACCTCTTTGAACTTGAAGACTAGAGAAGAAAAAACCCTAGCAGCAGAAAAAAAGCTTTGTCTAAGAACACAAAAAAAATCCTTTTGCAATACAGCTAGCTACAAATTACTAGGCAATGCAGCAGAAAAAAGAGCCACAGTATTACCTTGTTTGCAATGGAGACACTGACAGCCTCCCCCCCACCAGAGTCTCTCTCTCAGCCCCTCGCTCGCCATCATCCAGTGTCTCTCTCTCAACCCCCCTGCCCACCATCACCCAGTGTCTCTCTCTATCTCTCAACCCCCTGCCCACATCACCCAGTGTCTCTCTCTCTCTCTCTCAACCCCCTGCCCACATCACCCAGTGTCTCTCTCTCTACCCAAATTTAGAAGCTGTAATGAAAGAGACTGACTCTGATATAGTGGGAGTCATGGAGACATGGTACACAGAAAACATAGTAATATAATATATGACAGAAGATAAAGACCAGCATGGTCCATCTAGTCTGCCAAGCAGGTCATCCCTCCCCATGCTTTTAAGGGGTGTACCCACCACTCCGTGCAGGTCACCTCTATTTGTTGAGATATTAGAGACAGTTAAGTTTATTTTGATTTTATCCTGTTGCTATAAAGGGATCCACTGTGTTTGTCCCATGCCATTTTGAATTCTGTCACTGTATTTGCCCCCACCACTTCCATCGAGAGAGCATTCCAAGATCCACTACTCTTTCAGTGAAAAAGTATTTCCTGACATTGCCGTTCAGTTTACCCCCTTGCAGCTTCATGTTATGCCCTCTAGTATTACAGCTTCTCTGTCTTTGAAAAAGGTTTGTTTGTTCATTAATACTCTTTTAAGTATTTAAAGGTCTATCATATCTCCCCTGTCCCTCATCTCCTCTAGAGTATACATATTTAGGTCTTCAGGTCTCTTCTCATGTCTTTTGGCGCAAGCACTAAATCATTTTGGTTGCCTTCCTCTGAACCGTTTCCAGTCTTTTTATATCCTTTGTGAGATGTGGTCTCCAAAACTGAACACAATATTCCAAGTGAGGCCTCATCAGCGACTTCTACACTGGCATTAATACCTCCTCCTTTCTGCTGGTAATTCCTCTCTGTATGCATCCCAGCATCCTTCTGGCTTTTGCTATCGCCTTGTCACACTCTTTCACCACCTTGAGATCCTCAGAAACAAATCAGTCCAAGGTCCTTCTCCTCATCCATGCACATCAACCTCTCGCCCCCTATCGTATACAATTTCCTTGGATTTCTGCATCCCAAATGCATGACACTGCACTTCCTCACATTAAATCTTAACTGCCAAGCATTCCATTTCATTACTCCAGTCCAATCCCGGCACCTTTGGGTATTCACCCCCCCACCAGCAGCTTGGAGACTGAGCATGTCATGATTTTCATGACAGCCATCTAGATAGACAGCTGGCTCCTCTTCCCAGCCTTCAGTTTCTCAGTCTCCAAGCAGCTGGAGAGATGTGAATCCCTTTGCTAGGATTCACTGAAGGAATACTTAGAGTTGTAATCTGGCAAAGAAAAAAACATTTATTTTTTGGGATGGGTTGTAGTGAACACTGGTAGAGTGCTCAGAGGCTAAAGGCAACTGTCAGTGGCTCACTTTCAATCCTTTCAAATGTTATACCACAATACAATCAGCCCAGAGATGTAAATAATTTCCGCTTAGATTTTCTAAGCACATTTATGTACATAGTTTAAGTTTTGTATCATCATCTATGTATTTAGTTCTACTCTCCCTCTCTGTAACTGAATATGTACTTGTTAACTGTATGAGTCAAAATGTTGTTGTTATTTGTAAACCGCGCTTGTTATCTTGGAAAACACGGTATAAAAATTTTAATAAAATAAAAATAAATAAATAAATGAGTGCCTGTTTTAAATTTACACTATCGGATCCTCCAATTCCAGAGGATTCCTCTGTGGAGGAGTTCTTTCTGTTGAGGTACTGAGAACAGCTGATTTAAGGGTCAGCAGCGACGCCGGGTCTTATTTCAAAAAGAAACAGCTCACAGGAGAAAGGTGCGTGTGCAACAACTCCAGAGCCGTGGCTTTGAGACAGTGAGGAGTCGTCACAACACGAGAGACCAGGTTTCCCCTCTACCCAGCACAGAGGCTCTGAGGTGGCGGAACATTGTGGCAGCTGCCGGTCGCTTTGGGAGACAGTTCAAGGCAGGAATTGTGCAATGGCGATTTCTGGCTGACTGGGGGAACTGCGTGATTCGGAAGCCATCTTAGGAGTTGCAATTTGCAGAGCCGCAGGAAGGAACAAGGCAGGAGGCTTGCTGGGAAAGCCAGTAGTGCTCCTTCTACCATATTTGTTGTTTTGGGGGGACTGGAGCGCTATGAAGTTCAGTGAAAGTAAAGAAAATAACATAAGAGAAGTAGAAGAAAAGCAAGTGGTCAGAAGGAGAGACACCATGCCTGCAAAGCAGACTTGCATGACATGTGGGTCTCACAAAGGTTCAGTCTACACAGCCGGATTCTGTAGAGGCGGAATCCAGGTCAGTGGAGGCTGCCCTGTAGGAGGACAGACTTGAGAAATCCCAGAGGGTAGACTCCGAGGCTCAGTGTCCTCCACAGAGGCAATAGGACATCAGTAGAGGCGGAGGGAGGGGTCCCTCCTACCCTGAAGGGCCCTAACGGCAAAGGTAATAAGGCCCTGAAGGGTTGTGCCAAGAGGGCTACAAGAGAAAGTCCTCATGGGGCATTCTCACCAGAATTTGTGCTACTGTTGCACAGGGCCTTTTGCTTGAAGCAATCAAGGGAAATGCAGCCGGTGGGTGCCAAGCAGACCTCTGTCATGGAAGAGTCACCGTGAATGGCAGAAGGAGAGCCAGGTCCCAGCAGGAGAAGGAGGGAAGAAGTCCCCTGAGATGACTTCTTTAGAACCGGCGGATCCGGATGAGGAGGATGCTTCAGACTCTGCGTTGAAAGAGAGAAAGAATCCCCAGGCAGAGGATTCGCGCATCATGTGAGTTTTCCGCAGAGAGAAGTTGGCAGCATTGATTGCGCAGTACTTCAAGGTATTGAATGTGCGGATGGATGTTTCAGAGAAGGAAGAAGAGCCTCTGGAGGATCCCAAGCAGTTCGTGCAACTCAAAAAGGTGTTTCTGTTGCATAGAGTCATCCGACGAATGATATAGGAGAAGTGGAATGTTCCCGAGAGACTGCTCCGGAGGACTCGCACAATCTCACCTCTACCCTCTGCTCGATCGAGACAGAGAGCTCTTTCGACCTCCAAAATGTGGATGCAGCGGTCTCAGCAGTTAAAAAGACGACAACGATCCCTGTGGAGGGTAGCTGTGCTCTCAAGGATCTACAGGAAAGTAAGTTAGAAACACCCCTGAAACAGGCGTTCAACATTTGTGCATTGTCGCTGCAGGCATTGGTATGTGAAGCCTTTATAGTCAGGGCATGACTGTGATGGACGCAGAGTACCCTGGAGGTAAGTGCAGAGCAGGCTCAGCGCCCGGAGGCGGCAAAATTAGAGTCCAGGGTGACGTACCTGGCAGATACTTTCTATGACCTGATCAAATGCTTATCCAAGGGTATGGCCTCAGTGGTGGCAGCGAGGTGGTACCTGTGGCTCTGTAACTGGTCAGAAGACATCTCTTGGGGTAAGGGAAGGTGCTGAAACATCACCTCTTCCTGCAGCATTATGGCATCACACAACAACCACCTAACTGCAGTCACCAAGATACATACACCAAATATTTTTGTTCTGTGTTCACAGATGAAGAACCAGGAGCAGGACCTCAGAAAACACCCACAAATTGGAACAGAAGCGAGGGACATCTTGAACAATTTTCAGAAGACTGTGTTCGTGAGAAACTAGTTCAACTTAAAGTAGACAAAGCGTTGGGACCGGATGGGATACACCCTAGAATACTGAGGGAACTTGGGGATGTTCTAGCATCTCCACTGACTGACCTTTCAATGCCTCGTTGGAGTCGGGAGTGGTGCCAAAGGACTGGAGAGAGGCTCATGTGGTGCCTTTACACAAAAGCGGAAGTAAGGATGTGGTTGAAAACTACAGGCCGGTTAGTTTAACTTCGGTAGTGAGTAAATTATTCGAAACGCTGCTGAAAGAGAAAATAGTGAGGTTTCTGGAATCCAGCGGATTACAGGATCCGAGGCAGCATGGATTCACCAGAGGCAGGTCTTGTCAGACAAATCTGATTGATTTCTTTGACTGGGTGACGAGGGAGTTGGACCGAGGGAGAACTCTAGATGTGGTGTATTTAGATTTCAGTAAAGCCTTTGACACTGTTCCTCACAGGCGACTTATAAACAAACTGAGCACCCTAGGGATGGACCCTAAAGTTACTGCTTGGGTTAGAAATTGGTTGGGTGGGAGGCGACAAAGAGTACAAGTAAATGGAGCTCACTCTGAGGAGAAGGATGTTACCAGTGGTGTGCCCCAGGGATCTGTCCTTGGTCCGATTCTTTTTAACATCTTTGTTAGTGATATAGCGGAAGGGCTGTCGGGTAAGGTTTGCCTCTTTGTGGATGATACCAAAATCTGCAATAGAGTAGACACCCAGGAAGGTGTAGATAACATGAGGAGGGATCTAGCTAAACTTGAAGAATGGTCTAGAATTTGGCAGCTGGGATTTAATGTTAAAAATGTAAGGTCATGCATTTGGGCTGCAGCAATCCAAGGGAGCAATACAGTATAGGAGGTGAAGTACTTTTGTCCACTAAAGAAGAGCGGGACCTAGGCGTGGTTGTGTCTGATGATCTTAAAGTAGCTAAAAAGGTAGAAAAGGCGACGGCAAAAGCTAGAAGGATGCTTGGGTGCATACGGAGAGGAATGACTAGCAGAAAAAAGGAAGTGATAATGCCTCTGTATAAGTCTTTGGTGCGACCTCATTTGGAGTATAGTGTGCAATTCTGGAGACCGCACCTTCAAAAGGATGTGAACAGGATGGAATCGGTGCAGAGGGTGGCTACTAAAATGATTAGTGGGCTTCATTATAAAGCATATGAGGACAGACTTAAGGATCTTAATATGTACACCTTAGAGGAAAGGCGGGATAGAGGTGATATGATTGAGATGTTTAAATACCTCTGTGGCATAAATGTTCAGGGAGAGAGCCTCTTTCAATTGAAAGCAAGTTCTGCTACGAGGGGACATGGGATGAGGGTGAAGGGAGGTAGATTCAGGAGTGATATGCGGAAATATTTCTTTACGGAAAGAGTAGTGGATCCATGGAATAGTCTCCCAGTGGAGGTGGTAGAGATGAGGACAGTAACTGAATTCAAAAAAGCATGGGACCAACACAGAGGATCTCCAAAGGTAAAAAGTGGACTGTTGTAGTTGTTGATATGGAAGGACAGACTAGACAGGCCATGTGGTCTTTTTCTGTCATCATGTTTCTATGTTTCTCCCTACTATGCACGCACCCAGTATGCCATAGCACATTCAAACCCCAACTAGCGTATGTATATAACTACCTTAAAGATGTAAAATACCTTTAACCCATATCTTGTATATAGTTTCCCCAGTTAATCCAAGTTGAATAACCTCGTTTTCTGTAAAGTCCAGCACGGGCGTTCACCTGTGTCTGAACAAAGTTAGTGTTATTTATAAACCGAGCTGACACCAAAGAGCGCGGTATAGAAAAAGAAATAAATAAAATAAATAAAAATAAATAAGCTGCTGTTTGGAGAGGATCTCAAGAAGCTGGTAAAAGATGAGTGACTCCAAGGGAGGAAAATTGCCAGGAGGACAAGCAGAAAGTTGTGCGGTCATCGACTCCTGGACGTGGGTAGCTGAGGGATTTCCAGCGATTTCGCTCAGTGCGGTTTGGCCCATATCAAAGGGGCTGGTTCCCATCCAGGGGGCAATCCTTTCGAGGGTTTAGGGGTGCTGGAAGAGGGTTTTAATCTTCTGCTTCTTCGGCACCAAAGAAGTCACAATGAACACAGGACAGGCCAGGTGGACTTAATTCCCGTAGGGGGTCGGTTATGGGACTTTTACAACTCCTGGACCTGTGTTATGACTGACCTGTGGGTGTTAGAGGTCATCCGGGAGGGCTATGACTTGGAATTCACTCGACCCCTCCAAGACGCCTTCGTCAATTCCCCCTGCAAAGCACTGCAGAAGCAAAAGCCAGTGAGGGACACCCTGCGGTGCTTGCAAAGGCTTCAGGCGGTAGTAGACGTGCCACCAGACCAATGCGGGTGTGGTTGATACTCCATCTACTTCGTAGCTCCCAAAAAGGAAGGTTCCTACCAGCCCATCCTAGACTTCAAGCATGTGAATCAAACCTTGCGGGTACTGCGCTTTCACATGGAGATGTTGCAGTCCATAATAGTCGCAATGTGCAAGGCGAGTTTTTGACTTTACTCAACTTCACATTCCGGTGCAGGCAGAGCACCAGTAGTTTCCTAGGTTTGCAGTGCCAATGGGGCACTTTCAGTTTCGGGCATTGCTGTTTGGGCTGGAATCCATGCCTTGGACCTTCACCAAAGTGATCGTGGCGGTGGCAGCAGCGCTGCAACAGGAAGGCATACTGGTCCATCCTTAACTCACCAGAGCAAGGTCTTGTGAGGAGAGCGAGCGTGTGACGGAACTGGTCATGGCATTCCTCCAAAGACTCAGATAGGTGGTCAATTTCGCCAAAAGTCACATCACGCCGACGCAGGACCAGGAATACCTCGGCACTTGTTTCCAGATGAAGGTGGGGCAAGTGTCGCTGCCAGTGGCGAAAATGTGCAAGCTGCAAGGGCAGATCCAGCAGTTGATGCAGAGGCCAACGGTGTAAAATTATTTGCAAGTAGTGGGTCAATGGTGACCTCAATTGAGATGATCCACTGGGCACATGCACACATGTGATCCTTGCAATGAGCATTGCTATGCAGGTGGTCGGCGCAGGTCCACCCCCTTTCAAAGGAACTGGCATGCACAGAGGAAGCATGGCACGGGCTCTGCTGGTGGCTACTGACCGACATGCTCTTGAAAGGCATGCCATTGGAGGCGCCTCAGTGGGTACAGCACATAACGGATGCCAATCTGCTCGCCTGGGGAGTGCATTGCGAGGCCCAGTTTGCGCAGGGGTTATGGTTGCATCAAGAGATGCAGTGGTCCATAAATCATCTGGAATTGACAGCAGTCTTCTTAGCCCTGCAAGAACTTCATACCCTCATATGGGGGGGAAGGAAGTGAGAGTCTTCTCAGACAGACAACGGCACGATAGTGGTGTACGTCAACCAGCAGGGTGGTACAAGCAGGGCGCAACTGGAAGAGGAGGCTGGGCCATTGTTGGAATGGGCGAAGAGCAACCTGGTGGCTCTGCTGGCAGTGCACATGGCTGGACAGGAGAATGCAGAGGCAGATTACCTCAGCAGACTGCAGATCGATCCAGCGGTGTGGACACTCAGTCAGGATGTGTTCAGACAGTTGGTGCACCATTGAGGTCAGCTGATCATGGACCTCATGGCGACATACGACTCGGCCAAGGTGGCACAGTTTTACAGCAGGAGGAGGGAGCACACGTCAGAAGGACTCTACACGCTTGTCCAACCGTGGCCCACAGACAGACTTCTCCACATCTACCCCCCCCCCCCCGGCCGCTCATTGGCTGTGTGGTACAGAGGATAGAGGCACATCCAGGACCGGTGGTCCTGATCGCTCCTGATTAGCCGCAGCGGCCGTGGTATGCGGATTTGGTACGGATGATGGCAGACAGGCCGTGGCGGCTCCTGGTGTGAACGGATCTACTAGTGCAGGGGCCCATTCACATTCCGCAGATGGATCGGTTCTTGCTTATAACATGGCTCTTGAGAGGACACGTTTGAGAAAAATTGTTTATGCACCGGCGGTGATAGCGACCTTGCTTAAAGCATGCAGACAGCCGACCTCACTCATATTCATGTACGGAGAGTATTTGAACATTGAGGAGCAAGGTTGTTCAGCTATGCAGTGCTTGGTACCAGAGGTTCTGGCCTTCCTTCAGGCAGGCATGGACAAGGACCTTGCCTGCAGTTCTTTAAGGGTGCAGGTGGCTGCCCTTTCCTCCTATCAAGGCAGAATTAGGAATGTACCACTGGCTTCTCATTCGGATGTGGTTCAGTTTCTCAAAGTGATAAAGCAGGTGCGTCCGCCGATAACATTCGATAGTTCCACCTTGGGATCTTAACTTAGTATTGTCAGTCTTGACGGAACAGCCCTTCAAGCCTTTGGGTGAATGCACACTGAAGGAAGTGTTCTTAGTGGCCATTTGTTCAGCCAGAAGGATTTCAGAGATCCAGGCAGTGTCTTGTAGGGAACTGTATCTAGTGATATCCAGGCATAAGGTGGTCTAATGGCGTTCTTGCCGAAGATATTATCAGTTTTACACCTCAATCAGTCGATGTCCCTCCTGGTTTTCTCGGAGACGGATGGGGAAACAGTGGATCCACTCCTGCAGCATTTGGATGTGCATCGAGTATTACAGAGATACCTGAAGAGCACGGAGTCCTTCCATAAGTTGCAACGCCCATTGGTGTTGTTTGGAGGACTGACATCCAAGGCATCTATATCCCGATGGATCAGGGAGGCCATCTCCTCAGTTTACCTGCTGAGGCGTAGGCAGGTTCCCACGGGATTGCACGCCCGTTCGATCCAGGTCCAAGCAGCACCATGGGCAGAGTTTAGTCTGGTGTCCACCAGTGGACATCTGTAGAGTGGCGACCTGGTCCTCCCTTTGTGAGGCATTATCGTTTGAACATACAGGCTTCACAGTAGGCTTGTTTTGGTTTTGCGGTGTTGGAAGTCGGGTTGGCGGGACCCTCCCAGAGGTAGTACTGCTATGGTACATTCCAAGGTGCCAGGATTGGACTGGAGGAACGAAATTGAAGAAGAAATTAGACCTTACCTGCTAATTTAATGTTCCTCGAGTTACTCCAATCCAGTTCCGATTCCCTCTCTCTACACTAGAAACTGATAACTGAGTCTAACTGTTAGCACATGGCTTCCCGGCTGCAAGAAGTCCTCCTTGTTCACAAACAACCAAGGGATGGTGACACATGGGTGCTACAAATAAAAAAACAAGAAGTTAAGGTGGAAGGCAAGTTGCCTTCTGTTGGATGGCAGAGGAGTCGGGATCGGTGATCATTGGTCTCTGGAATCTCCCTTTCCATCCGTGACAGGCGAGCGGGGGTTTTCCCTTTCTCCTCTGAGGGAGAGAGGGTTATTTTGTTAATTGGAATTGTTTAATTAATGGTTACACTAATGGTTGTCATAGCTGTTTCCATGAATCTGCTTTCTCAATAGGATACTGAAGGCTGAGAGGAAGAACCAGCCGTCTATCTAAGTGAAAATCATGACATGTTCAGTCTCCAAGCTGCTGGTGGGGGGTGAATACCCAAAGGTGCTGGGACTGGACTGGAGTAACTCAAGGAACATAAATTAGCAGGTAAGGTCTAATTTCTTCCAGCTTTTTTCTTTTTTTCATTGATATTGTCGCCAACCTCCCCCTGGTGGCCGGTGGCTGAACGGGGAGGTTGGGCATATAGTTAATTTTAGGAAAGGAGGGTTTTTTTAAGGCCAGGTGCAGCCTGGTCTATGTAGTTCTGCTCCTGGTGCAAATAAGTCATGTAAGCCAAATGGAGGGAGAAAAAGGCTTTTATTTCCCTTTTCACAATAAGATTCGTTGGGCTACAAAAATTAAAGTCAGTCCTTCTTTTCAGGCATAAACCAAACTCAAGGTGCAAAGTAAACTGTTATAATCTTCACAGTTGTAGAAAGGAAATTAACCAAGGATTCTTTCAACATTGGAGTAAATTACGTCTGAACATTCTTCTTTCATTCAGCACAAATATGAAAACTTCTTAAGGTAATATCCGTATGGCTCACAGTTCCGGCAGTGTTTCCAAACTACCCACAACACACATGGAACAATCCATCAATTCCTCCTGAAATGAGGGAATAGGGTCTATAAGCTCCACTTGCATCGGTTCTAAATCACTATTATCTTCCTCTGAGCAGGGGCTTTCTCTGGCTGTTATCACTGGCTAGTCCCTATTTCTGTTCCCTTGTTTTCCATACGGTTGTTCTAAGGTTCTTAAATGAGCATGGCCTGTTTTATTGCCTCTATATCTTGGCTGGTGAAACTCTGGCCTGCTTTCTCTTCCTTTAAACTGGGTATCTGTTTTATAAGGGCTTCTAGCAGCTGAGCCTTTCTTCATGAATAAAGAATCATCATACCTTGGTTTCCTGTAATAGGCATAGCTGGAAGTGTCCTCTTCAGGTATTTCCCTTAGTACCCAGTCTCTCTGGCAATCTTTCTCTTGAAAGCTTCTGGTACCTTTCAATCTGGTCTCCGGGCTTTCTGGCAAGCGTAGGCCTCTCTCCAAGCCTGGCTTCCTGCTTCGTAGCTCTTTACCTCTGGAGTTTCTGGCTACCACAACTTCCACAGGACTGACTCTCCACCGTCTGTCTTTCTCCCTGGGACCTTCTAGTTCTCTTCCAGTTCCTGCAGCCGTGCCACTAGTTCTGGCTCTTGAAGGACTAGAAAAAGGGACTGTTACTTCTGAAGAGAGATCTGCGAGTATATACTTCTGGTAATTTTCTAAAAGGAATTCTTTGTATTAAAGCTAATTAATCTGTGAACCCACTATTTTTTGTTAAATCAGTCAGGGCCTAGTAGCAGCAGTTTAAGTTTAAATATAAAACACAGAGGAGAACTTTCTGGTTACATTTCATACCCAGCAGAGAGCTTGTAGTTTAAATTGAATAGTCACTCAGGGCCTAGTAACAGCAAAGTACTTTTAGTTTAAATTTAAAACACAGAAGAGGGCTTTCTGGTTACATTTGGAAACCAGCAGAGAGCTTGTAGTCTATATTTAATAGTCACTGAGGGCTTGGCATCAGCAAAGTACTTTTAGCTTAAATTTAAAACACAGAAGAGAGCTTTCTGGTTAAATTTAGAACCCAGCAGAGAGCTTGTAGTTTAAATTTCATAAGAAGTTAGAGCCTAGCAGCAGCTAAGAGCTATAATTTAAATCAAAGCAGAATTTAGCTTACCTCAGCAGCACAAGACAGGGTACTGTGTAGCAGCCCTCTTTTTTAATAAGTGTTATTTCCCTCCCTCCCTCCCTCCCTCCCCACACCAACCCACCCCTGGGATAATCGTAGCTTTATAGGTACTTAGACATCTTAAAAGACAGGAGGTGCTCTCAGGTGAAGCTCATTACCCAAATCAGTCATACACTAAGGACCAGAGATTAGTTAAGCTTCAGGTGAACAAGGTACATTACACGTATTAGGTACAGTTTTATTAGTATAAATATCCATAGCAACCCTTAGTAAGTAAAGAACTTAGATCTAAACACAAACTTAAAACTAAGATGCAGACAGCAGTCCAGCAGCAGGATGGGGGCTTTCCAGTCTTTTGCATTGAGTGTCACATGTATGATTTTCTCCCAGCTGGTGAGAGGTCTTACGTGTGCACTAGGTGCAAGGAGCTCTCTGCTCTCACTTTTATTAGCTCCTGCTCTATGACAATATATTTAGAATTTTTACAAAACACTAACAAAACATTCATACAACCTTATATAATCCAGAACATGCCTCAACTCCCACCCACCCACCCCCCAATCCCGCTCTTTGTTGGTCCTTTTATCTTTATATTCTAAACAGCTGTATTGCTCTAGGGATGATAATCAAAGGAAAACTAAGGACATCCCATTCTCACCTGAAGGCAGCTTAGAACCCTACCATAGCGCAGGCAGCATATTCATCAAGAACACGCCATTTATTTACATTTGTAGTTCTTGGGTTGATGCTCTTGTCATACGCTTTTTCATATCTGCAATAGAGGCATAAGAGATTCTACCACATATGCCAATCCAATTTAAGTGGCTTTTTCCAACATGCCAGTATTAATTTTAAAGCTATTGCTATCAAAGTTTAACAGGAAAAACATTTCTTTGGCGAATGATGGAATCTCTGCCAGGGATCTCAGCTTAACTATGCGGCACAACAAAGGGGCTGTACATTTTAAATATATTTTGTATTTTAGATCATATCGAAGTCCAAAATATTTGAATGTTAGGGCAATCCAGAACCACCAGGACCAGCACCGGTTATTTTTATTTCTATCCCATTTTGATAATTTGACAGGTGTGATGTATGCACGATGGGCAAGAAAAAACATTGACTGAGTGATTTCCACTGACCTAGAGACTCAAACAAGGGGCCCCCAAAAAGAGGCATCACTAGATCGCTTTCCCAAACTTTCATTAGCCCATTAATATTAGGGGTGACCCAGTATCTGAAAAAGCCATAGTGAGGAAACCGCTCGACTTCTGCTAGTAACCTCACAGGCAAACCTATGAAGGCCCCATTTCTGAGATAGATATAAGGAACCTATTTTTGAAGAGGTTATACAGTGGCGAACTTGCAACCATTGAAAGTAGCAGGAAGCCGGAAGGCCATAGTCCTTCTGAAGGGATGAAATGTGTTTCCAGATGTGCCCTCCAGCAATTGTCTCACTGACCAAACACCACTCTCCTGCCAAATTTTCCAAGCAAAAGACACCTTTTTGATTTTAAACAAGGGGTTGTGCCATCATGATAATAATATTGAATGTGGCTTGTCTTCACCCAACACCAGAAGTAAAGCTTGGAAAACATCCTGAGTTGAGATAACCACCCGTCCAACCCGGGATTTGTCCGGGTGTCACATATCCATAAGCAGTTGTAACAGGCAAGGTGCTACCAATCTCTCTTCCAGTTCTAACCAAATTGATTTCTGTGAAAACATTTCGGGAGGTAACCCATAGGGCCCCCCCTGTTTCATATAAAAGCAAAATTTTACCATCGGAAGTCTGGAAAGTGTACTCCTCCAGCAATCTTTTAAAATACGAAAGGAAGATACAACTGGTCTTCAGGTCTATACTATCAATGCTAATCCCTAAAACATGTATACGCCCCACAATCTTCCTACCTACCCAATAAAGAGCCATCCCCACCCCAACTAAGGGGAATAATACAACAGGGTGAATCAGCGCGAAGCACAATATCGCCACACAAGAACCCTACAAACAATTTTAAGCAGGAAAAAAGAACCCCTTTTCCAACCCTACATTTTCCCTAGATGTAACAGCTTAATGTATCAACAATGTTAAATCAGCGATCTTGTATCACCATTTTATTAACATGATATCAACATTCCTTTCACCCCCCGCCCCCCCCAACCCATCCCTCCTCCACACCCCGCCCAGAATTTCCCTTGTCTATATAGTGCATAATCGAAACCTATTTATGTACATGAGTTCTGCAGAAGGGTAAGACCCTACTCATTCACAGCATCAATCATGCATCATTCAGCATATCCAGGGGTGGGGAGGGGGTAAAGCACGAGAATCACCTTTTAACACTGTCCAGCCTCAACCACAGCGGCCAATGAATTAGCCTTCAACCTCCCACCCTCAAACCCGGGTCCCCCTTGCCTGTATTACTAAAGAAAGGGGATAAAGGTCTAAAACTGTATAAGTCAATAAAGGGCCCATCTAGGGGGTCTTACCATATTTAACATGAAAGAAAAAGAAATGTGTCTTTCATACATCCACACAACCTTTCCTTCAGATTCTCAACTCATAGCCCCAGCCCCAGCCAGGCTCAGGAAAGGGGGGGGGGGGAGGGCCCCCACAGGGGTGCAGAAATCAATCCACCACTCCAATCTTGCCTCCCATTAGATTTGGGACGTGAATGGGTTTTACCTGTAGCAGTACCAAAATAAAGATGCCCAGTGTGAACCCTGAGAGTTCATATATATTGCTTAAAAACTTTCATACGCACTCCAAGCAGCCTTTTTCAGCACATCCTAATCGATTCTTGTTCTTCAATAAAGGATTGTAAAGTTGCTGGGTCGTCGAAGGACCTGGTTTGATTGTCCAAAGTTACTCTGAGTCAGGCCAGATAAAATAGTCCATATCGGGCTTGCAGATGTTGTAGTTGCAGCCTGAGCACTAAGAATTGCTTGTGCCTTTCTACTGTATTTTTGCTGAAGTCCGGATAAAAAGAGTTCTTATGTCCCTCAAATTGCACCCTGTCGCGGGCCTTAGCAGCATTCATGATTTGGACCACTTGTTGATGCCTAAGAGGCAGAGGATCAAAGGCTGTGGTCTTCGGGTATGAGGGCCTGCCTGCGTCAGAACCCGATATGCTCTTTTGATTTCAAGCGACCAGGTAAAATCCAGATGCAACATTTTGGGTAGCAGGTTCTCAAGGAATGTCACCTTGTCAGATCCTTCGGCTCCCTCCAGTATGCCTACAATCCAAATATTGTTCTGTCATTCCCTATTGTTGAGTTCCTCTAAACTGTGCTTCTCAAGGCCTTAGATATTTGTTTGAGTAGTTCGTTATGGGTTGCAATAACAGTGTCCATTTTATCCATTCGGACTTTGAGGGCCAACATCTGAGTTTTTAAATCTTGCAGGTCTGATTGCACTGTGGTAAGCAAATCTCCATTTGCAGCAACCAGTGTGCGCACTGCCCGAATTTCTGCCAGGAGCTCCTGCATCTCATCAGTAACATTGCGGCTAGCTGCCATCTTATGAGGTGACAAAGGATCCGATTTTGGATGCTTCGTTCTTGAATTCTGCACAGAGGAGTAGTCCAGGCAGACTGTTTTAAGCTGGTCATGTTTCAGTGCTAATGGGAGATGTAGGGTTACTGAAAAATCGTACGGTAAAAGGATTGTAAGGGGCCGAGAGACGGGATTCTTCTCAGGATCCTTGGGAGCTAAACTCCTAAGCGGCCATACTGTTCCACTGCTGGCTCCGCCACCCCTCCTCCCCCCCCCCCCATTCTTGCAGCTTTTGTAGATCTTTCCTCAAGTTATCCACTCCCTCAGGGAAGTCCACTCTGTCAGCCCCCAGCCCACCATCATCCAGTGTCTCTCTCTCTCTCACAGCCCCCCACCATCACCCAGTGTGTGTGTGTCTCTCTCTCTCACAGGTTCCCCCTCCAACCATCACCCAGTGTCTCTTTCTCTCACAGCCCTCCATCATCACCCAGTGTGTGTGTGTCTCTCTCTCTCTCTTTCTCTCACAGGCCCCCCCCCCCCCCCCATCACCCAGTGACTCTCTCCATTCTTCTTGCATTGCTGTTTGCAGCTGCATTGACAAAGTCAAGCTCCTTTTTCATTGCGCTTGACTTGAGCAGCATGGTGGAGGAAGTTCAGGCGAATCTCGCAGTTTCAAGTTTCAGGAGTTCAGCATAAATTTCCCCCCATTACGCAGCTCAAGCTGCTTGCACAAAGCAGATCACAGTGGAGGAAATAAGCTTAGTGTTAGTGAGACGGCACTCAGACATACAAAAACCTTTCAGAGGCATGAAATCCTCAGCACTATGGTGCAGTATTTAGACACCATAAAGATCTGGCACCTGACGTTTGTCAAGCCCTATCCTATGGCACCCAATACCTTTGACACTGGCCTGGCAGCAGTGTTATGGGTATGTAAAAGCAAAGAGTTAACTATTAAAAATACAGTCTTAATAATTAACTCTTTGCTTCCAAAATATATAAAATTCAGTTACATAACACAGCCCCAGAGGACAGTTCTATCAACTAGAAACCAGTTACACATATTACAGTCACTTTTTGGACTGCTGATCTTTCCCCTTACTTTCAGGAGGATTCTGACGTGCCTTTTCTCTACTCAGGGTTTTATTAAATTCAAGGCCAATCCTATAGTATCCTAGGTTAGAAAGTTGCAGCAGTGTTTACATAGACAGTGAAGGAAGCCTAGTAAAGTCTCCTACCTGAGCAGAAGTTCCTGCAGACATTTTCCTCTCTGCTCTCTCTGCTTTGACGATGAGAAAAGAACTGCAAGATTTTTCTCTGGCTGCTCGGAAAAAGCTGAATGTTTGCCTCCTACAGTATTAGCCAGGGGACTTGGAAGCAGAAGTCAAGACAGGAGGGCAAAAACTGAGAATAAGTACTGGAAGTTTATTGTTTCCAAATTTAGTTATTAATCTGTAAATTATAAGGAAAAATACACAAAGACTCCAATCTCTGCTGTTTCCGCTTCCTGTTGGGTGCAGGCTAATGACGTCACAAATGGGGGTGGGGCTATATAGATACCAAAGGAGCAGAGTCTCCAGGCGGCTGCTCTTCTTTGGAGATAAATCCCTCCACCCCCTACCCAAATCACTAAAATGCAGCTAACAAACTAGCTAGCCATCATCTCCCAAGCTATTTGTTTCTCTTTTCTTTTCCCCTCTTTCTCTATTTTTTTTATTTGTCACTGCCTAAACAGGCAAACTTTAGAAGTTGGTTTGTCCTTTATTTAGATTTGCCAAATTGCTCGGTTCCATGAAATCCAGTCCTAGATTTCTGACAATCTCATTCTGATGCATTATAGGACCCTCAGCCCTGATTCCAATGGATAAAATCAGGGAGTACAAATACAGAGTTGCCAAGTTATCTGTTTCCAGAAGGGAGATACTTTTGCCAGTTCTGGGTTTAAATTTGCATTGAATTGCATTGCAGTATGGAACTTGTAGTCCCTGGTTTTTACACATGGTACATTAGGATGAGATTTGCCAGAAATCCAGGACTTGCTTAAAATCTCACTCATGGAATTGGGTAACTTGGCAACTCTGGCCAGGGGCGGCCCAAGGGGGGTGCAGGGCCATGTGCGGAGACTCTGTGCGCGGCCTTATTTGCATAAGGTGCCTCATTTGCATAAAGGTTTGCATAATGTTACCATACACTAATTTTTAGTAAACATGCCTCTTAATGAGTATATGGATAAAGAAAGACTAAAATATTTCTACATTACTATAACCCAGTACCAACCGCCAGGAACATTAGGAACTACTACAAACACTGCCCATTTAGAACCCATAGCAAACCCGCCATATCCTAACAGCACTACCAGGACTCACAAAGCACCATACCCTAACTATCAAAAGGCAACACTGCAAATATTAAACCAATACATTTCAGAGAATAACAATACATGACCTACTGGGGAAAGAGAAGTGGCAATGTCAAATAGGAATTATATAAACAGCTCAGTTACACATGCAGAACATAGACCATCACCAAACAAGGAATCACAATTTAGAAACAGGAAGACAATAATTAAACTGGGAACCCCAAAAGGCAAACTTGGAATGCACAACACTGTAGAAATAAAACTATAAATTAATTTCCTTGTGTACTAAACAAAGCACAAACGTTAATGATGCACATTTCCCAGAGCTGACATATTCCAGTTAATAAATTCAAAATAAAGAGATATTTTTCTACCTTTTGTGCATTTTTTTTTCACTTACAATTGTTCCAGCCACTTTCTTCTAGTTTCTTCGTGTCTTCTGCTAACTCTGTATCTGCTGTCCATTTGTCCTTTCTTCTCTCTTCTAGTTTTTTTTCCATTCTCTCTCTACATCTGCTTTAACATACTAATCTTTCTCCTTTTGCTCTTTCCTCATTCCTATTTCATCCACTCAAATTTTACCCCTCCATCCTCAATCCCCACTTACTCTCCCAATATCCAGCCAATTGTAGATTTGTCTTCCCTCCCACACAAAATATTTTTCCCTCTCCATTTCACTCTTCCAGCTCCATCCCATTCTAATCCTCCCCCAACATCAGCTCCCTTCTAGTTCCAGCCCCACCCAGCAACTGCTCCCTTTTAGTCCCTGCATCAGCCCATTTCCAGTCCTAGCCCCCCATCAGCCCATTTCCAATCCTATCCTAGCCCCACCATCAGCCCATTTCCAGTCCTAGCTCCCCCATCCATTTCCAGTCCCATCCGAGTCCCTCCATCAGCTCATTTCCAATCCCACCCCCCATCAGCTCATTTTTAGTCCTTTCCTAGCCCCACCATCAGCCCATGTCAAATCCTAGCTCCCCTCCACTCAGCCCATTTCCAATCCAACCCCCCCATGAGCCTACTTCCAGTTCTAGCCCATCCATGAGTCCATTTCAATTCAAGCCCCCACCACAGCCCATTTCCAACCTTAGCACCCCCCAACAGCCCATTTCCAGCCCTATCCTAGCCCCTCCATCAGCCCATTTCCTGTCCTAGCCCCCCCCCCCACTCAGCCCATTTCCAGTCCTAGCTCCCTCCCCTCACAGCCCATTTCCATTCCAAGCCGTTCTCCCCATCAGCTATTTGCAGTTCAAGCCCCCCTTCCACTCAGCCCATTTACATTCCAAGCCCCTGTCCCCATCAGCTATTTGCAGTTCAAGCCCCCCTTCCACTCAGCCCATTTCCAGTCCTAGCAACCCTCCATCCCATTACCAGTCCTAGCCCCCCCATAGCCCATTACCAGTCCTAACCCCCCATCAGCCCTTTTTCAGTCTTACCAGTCCTAACCCCTCATCACCCCATTGTCAGTCTTACCCGCCCACAGTCCATTACCAGTCCTAACGCCCCCCATCAGCCCATTTCCAGTCAGCCCCCCGCCCCCATAGCCCATTACCAGTCCTAACCCCCCATCAGCCCAATTCCAGTCCTAACCCCCCATCAGCCCATTTCCAGTCCTAGACCCCCATAGTCCATTACCAGTCCTAAGCCCCCCATCAGCCCACTTGTAGTCTTAGCCCCCCCACAGCCCATTACCTGTCATAACCCCCCATCAGCCCACTTCCAGTCTTAGCCCCCCCATAGCCCATTACAAGTCCTAACCCCCCCATCAGCCCACTTCCAGTCCTAACCCCCCCCCCCCATCATCCCATTTCCGGTCTTAGCCCCCCCATAGCCCATTTCCAGTCCTAAGCCCCATCAGCCCACTTGTAGTCTTAGCCCCACCACAGCCCATTACCTGTCGTAACCCCCCATCAGCCCAATTCCAGTGTTAGCCCCCCCATCAGCCCATTTCCAGTCCTAACCCCCCCATCAGCCCATTTCCAGTCCTAAGCCCCCTATCAGCCCACTTGTAGTCTTAGCCCCCCCCCCACAGCCCATTACCTTTCATAAACCCCCCATCAGCCCACTTCCAGTCTTAGCCCCCCCCATAGCCTATTACCAGTCCTAACCCCCCCATCAGCCCACTTCCAGTCCTAACCCCCCATAGCCCATTACCAGTCCTAAGCCCCCCATCAGCCCACTGTAGTCTTAGCCCCCCCCAGAGCCCATTCCCTGTTGTAAACCCCCATCAGCCCACTTGCAGTCTTAGCCCCCCCCATTGCCCATTACCAGTCCTAACCCCCCATCAGCCCATTTCCAGTCCTAACCCCCCATAGCCCATTACCAGTCCTAACCCCCCATCAGCCCACTTCCAGTCTTAGCCCCCCATAGCCCATTTCCAGTCCTAACCCCCCCCCATAGCCTATTACCTGTCCTAATCCCCCATAGCCCATTACCAGTCCTAACCCCCTCCCCACCCCCCATCAGCCCAGCTAGGTTAAAAAAAACACAAACCGGCTGCTGCTGCCGCTGCCGCCATGGCATCCCGCGGGGCCCCCCCCTGCCCTTCAGAGTCTTCTATGTGGCCTCAGCGCAGGCTTTTCAGAGCCGCGCAAAGGGAGAGTTTCCCTTTCTCGCGGCTCTGTTAATCCCGCCGCGGGGCTGATGGGAAATCCCATCAGCCCCGCGGCGGGATTAACAGAGCTGCGAGAGGAGAAGCTCTCTCTCTTCGTGCGGCTCTGACAGCCGACGCTGAGGCTGCATGGAGGACTCTGCAGGGCAGGGGGGTCCCCGCGGGATGCTCGATTCTGCCGCTGCCACAGCGGCAGCAGCAGCCGGTTTGTGTTTTTTTTAACCTAGTTGGGCTGATGCAAGATGTTTTTTGCGTGGGGCCCCCTGAAACGCGGGGCCCTGTGCAAAAAACATTCTTGCTCAATGGACGGGCTGGCCCTGACTCTGGCAATGGCAGTTTAAAATCAGAACTGGCAACAAATCCAGAGTGATATTTTAAGCCAGTCCTGGATTTCTGACAATCTCATCCTGATGCTTTATGGGACCTGCAGCATTGATTCAAAGGAAAAAATCTCACTGTTGGAACTGGGTCATTTAGCATCTGCAAATCTCACTCCTGGAACTAGCTAACCTGGTAACTCTGCTTATTACCGCCTTCCCCCACCAGCTGCTGCTGCTCCAGAGCAGAAAGAAAATTAAATCAGAGTAGCCAAGTTACCCATTGGAATCAGTGCTGCAGGTCCCATAATGCATCTTAATGAAATAGTCAGAAATCCAGGACTGGCTGAAAATCTCACTCCTGGAACTGGGTAACTTGGCAGCTTTGACATTACTTCTATTCTTTTCTGTTGTTTGGGAGAAATGGGGATCGTTTTGCAAATGTCCTCTTACACTGGGAGTAGTGCTATTGCCGCATTAGTCCACTTTGATGGTTGATAAATAAAAAGAGAAACAAAAAAAGAAAATAAGGTGATACTTTTTTATTGGGCTAACTTCAGGCATTATGGACCAGCTTTGAAGTTAAAATCTTCTTCTTGGGGTCAGGACTGTTGTTGTGGAGCATTTCTCAGGACCAGAATACTGCATTAGTGAAAGGGCTCAAGCAAATGCAAAGGGACCGCCACTTAACATGGCAGCAGCCCTATCTAGAGTCCCATACTTTTCACCATGCTGCTGCTGACATAATAAGAACAGGAGAGAGAAGTTTCCCTCTGCGCCTGCCCAATGCAATGTTCATTGCACTGATGTGAAGTGGCACTTGGCAGGAGCCCAGCCTAACAGCATTGAGCAGGAGCGGTGCAATCTCCTCTTTTAATCAACCACAAAAGGTCCTGTTCACCTGATGCGCATGGATCCCCAGTGACAGATGAAGGAGCCACTGTTAGAGACTGGCCACTGTGGCTCTTCTGGTCAGTTGCTGGAGATAGGCATAGCAGTCGCCACTGTACCCAAGTATTCCTACCAGTGCTCACTCTGTTATGCGCACAGTGGCACTTAGTGACGTGTCCTCTGGCGCCAATCTGTGCTGTTAATGCCATGGAGTGGCAGGAGTTCCTTGGCAGCCTCTACCCCAAGAGGTTACCACCAACCATGGATTGCTTGATGCAGGCATCAGTATTTCAGCAGCCTCCCGCTTCCCTTCACGGTCTGTCTTTCCAGGTCACCTCATGCAGGGGAAGACTATTCGCTGCCAGAGCTCCACTCTTCCATGGTCAGCTGCCAAGGCCACTTCACCTTGGGAGTCCCCTCCCACATGGTGGATATGGGAACAGTGGTCCTGGCCTCACCGAGTCCCTACAATGGCCACCGGGGGGAGGGGGAGGTGAGCCCTAATTCACAAAGAAATCCAACAAGCTTCAGCAGTCAAGGAGGCCACCAGCTTGACCCAACCCAATGCCCGAGCAAAGGGTATGTGGACTCGCACTACAGGGACCTTTAGACTACCAATGTGCTACGTCGACCAGCCAGACTGCCCACAGCATCTACTCATGAAGATTTCACACAAGCCACCAGCTGGTGGTCTGGATTACCAGGAGCCACTGCACCCTATAGCTGCATCTGGTTACGCTACTGCTGGTAGCCCACAAAACAACACATCCTACCTCCCAGTCTGAACAGTGGATGAGTACCCCAAATAGGATCCCTCATCTACCTCTTCCTTATCCTTAACTGAGAATGAGATTCCCAAAGGCGCAGACACACAATCCTCCCTGACCTCCAGCATCATAGAGTCATGGGAAACCTTTGCTCAGTCACTAAGAAAAAAGGCCATGAGGCAGTAGTATTTTGATATCTTCACACTTTTGGAGGGTAGACACAGGTGCAAACCCAAAAAGAGAGCCATAATGGACAATTTATACCCAGTGGATCGCTCCATTTTGCACAACATAACATATCGGACCCATACATATACCTGGATGATCAGCGTACGTCAGAAAGACCTCACACAACTGTGGCACATACTGGCCTACATGGACACTATTATCAACGCATGGAGGGTATATGAGGGCAAATGCTTGGCTGTCTTATAATGAACACTTCTGGGACAAAATGGAGATGAGCTAAACATGTCCTGGGGTGTTGACAATGTTGGAATATAGTTGCAGAGGATGTCTTTGAAATATGGCCATCTCTCAATAGCAAGCTAGCATCTGCTAATGACATATATAGGTGACAAAGACCACAAGACCCAAGGTTACTTGCAGCTTACATAACATCAGCCAACATACAAGATCTATCCCAGCCAGCACATTGTATAGTCACAAACTCTCTGGATTTTCCTTCTTTGATAAGTTAGCAGGGTGGAGCAACTCTTCTGACATTGTCCTGTTAAGAACCCTGCTGAAAGGCTAGGAGTGCACCCAGACAACCCGATAAAGGGAAGCTGGTGACCCACAAGATGATTGACAGACTCTAGATTGTGTTGTCAACCACATGCTTGGATGAATATGAGATATGCCTATTCCGAGATGCATTCACCTTGGCATTTTCGGGGTCTTCAGAATCAGCGAACTAGTGGCTGCCTCCACAAAGACTAGAATAACATCCAGATTTCAGTTCCCAGATATAGCACTGTCAGAGGGCCTCCT
Organism: Ichthyophis bannanicus; assembly: GCA_033557465.1. Taxonomy (NCBI): domain Eukaryota; kingdom Metazoa; phylum Chordata; class Amphibia; order Gymnophiona; family Ichthyophiidae; genus Ichthyophis; species Ichthyophis bannanicus. Next base: position 235,070 of record JAWIIG010000053.1, read on the forward strand.
GCACATCTGAATCACCAGGGCAAAAAATGATCCAAAAGTAAAAGGTCAATTTATTATGCTCAAGGTGGTACCGCAACTCTGTACCAGCCCCATGGCTAACATCTATAATTACCTGGTGATCTGGCCAACTCGGTACCAACAGTCCTTGGTTTATGTTGATGACACCCCATTATCTTGCTACCAGTTTATAACTATTTTCAAAAAAGTCATGGCTGCAATCAGACTGTGGGCTGACCTCTTCAGCACCCATTCATTCCAAATCTGGGCTGCAACTGCAGCAACCGAGATGGGGCTGCCTGTCCCAGCAATCAAAGCTTTAGAATGCTGCAGGTTCAAGACATATCCTGCATATGCTTGTGCAAGAGACAGGACGTGCCCCTGTTTGACCTCTATGTACTGAGCGGCACCGGCAGCTGCAACTTAATACAGCCATGGGAGTTAAGGAAAATGCACTGACGGCTTTTTACTCCTGCAGCTCTGCAGAGGTGAGTTTGGGAGCCAGGCTTCGGGCCTCACCGGCTCCCTCTTAAGCTGGTCAGGCACACGGGGCCCCTCTTGGTGTGGGGCCATGTGTGTATGTGGAGGGGCCACTGGTACTAGTACTGGAAAGGACTGTTACCGTGGCTAGAATGGGAAATGGGCTAATGTTGGGGGATGGGGAGACTATGATTAAAAGAAAGACAATGCTGGGAGAAACTGTGACTGGAGGGGGACTGATACTGTGGGGCCAGGACTGGAAAAGGGCTGATGCTGGGGGATGGAGGGGCTGGAAGGGAGATGATGCCGGGAGGCAGGACCGTACCTAGACCTGTGCAAGCGGTGTGTCCGCAAAGGGCACAAAGGCTTTCTGCTCTCAACACCTATCTTGCCTCCATTTTCGATTGGTTTACTAGTAACTTTCTCCATGTTAATCCTACAAAATCTGCTGCCATTTGGTTTACCTTCGTGTCCCCTCCCCTAGTTTGGCACCTCTTATGTCCACTTCTCCGATCCCTCTGGTTCCTGTTCTCCACTACCTTGGTGTTACCCTCGATTCTTCTCTTTCATTTCACCAACACATCTCCTCACTTGTACGTAGTTCATTCTTTCATCTTCGTTGAATTCGGGCTGTTCGGTCATTTCATCCTCCATCCTCCCTCACTACTCTTGTCCTTTCACTGGTGATTACTCGGCTTGATTATTGTAACTCACCTTTTGCTGGTCTCCCCCAATATCAGCTTCAACGACTTCAATTAATCCAGAACACAGCTGCGCGTTTTCTTACCCATTCCTCTCCTCGGGACCACATGACTCCCTGTCTTCTTTCCCTTCACTGGCTCCCTATCAAAGTTCGATTTCTATTTAAACTTCTCACCATAACTCATAAGGTCCTTCTCACCAGTATGCCTCAGTATCTCTCCGACATCATTTACCTTCAACCCACCCCTCGTTTACTCGTTCTGCACACGGTAATCGTCTTTTTCTTCCATCCCCCGCCCAGGCCCACCTTGAATCGACCCGCCATGCCACTTTATTCTTTGTGAGTTCTGCTCTTTGGAATTCCCATCCCCATTCCCTTCGCACTGAATCGTCTTTCCCTCGATTTAAGGCCCTTCTCAAGACCCACCTCTACTGCCAAACCTATGATCTTTCCCTCTCCTCTGATCACTCTTCATCTAGATACCATTAGGTTGTCCTTCCGTTACAATAACCCCCTGATCTTATTTGGTACACCAGTTACAGCCCACTCCCTTCCCTTCCCCCAAACCTCATCTTCCCCTTATGTCTGATATCTGTGATGTTTCTTTGTTTATTTCTGTGATGTTCTTTCTCCATTTCTGTCCTTTTCTATGCTTCTTCCTCCTTTTCTATTTACTTTCTTATGATTTTGATGGCGTTCCTTTTTTTCCTTCTTTATTTTCACCAGCCGCAACTTTTTTTTCTTAACATTGTACACCGCTCTGACACCTTGGTAACGGGCGGTATATCAAATGCTACAAATAAAGATAAAGGGGCGCATTTCGGCTGTCTGCCACTGCCACTTTTTCTTCTCTCATCAGCGGCAGGCAATGGCAGACAGCCAAAATGTGCCCCTTAAGCCTTCTCCAAGAGGGACCAGACCTGCTTAGCATGTCAGCGACTTGCACATCGGGTGTGCGCCTCTTCTCTCTTCCCCCCCCCCCATAAAGTGCCTAGATAGAGGTGCGGGGGGTGCACGCCTGATGTGCAAGTCACACAGGGTGCATTTCATGATCGGTACGGCCCTGCTGGGAGGGACTGGAATTGGAGAAATACTGATACTGGGGGGCTAGGACTGGAAAAGGGCTGATGCTGGGGGATGGGGGGACTGGGACTGGAAGGGAGCTGATGATGGGAGGGACTGGAACCGGAGGAATACTGATACTGGGTATCTAGGACTGGAAATCAGCTGATGCTGGGGGATGGGGAACTGGGACTGGAAAGAAACTGATGCTAGGAGGGACTGGGATGAGGATGACTTACTGGGAGACTAGATCTGGAAATGGGCTGATGCTGGTGAATGGAGGGACTGGAAGGGAGCTGATGCTGGGAGGGACTGGAACTGGATGGATACTGATACCGGGGGGCTAGGACTGGAAATGGGCTGATGCTGTGGGATGGGGAGCATGGGATTGGAAGTGAGATGATGCTGGGAGGGATTGGACTGGAGGAGGACTGATACGGGGGGGGGGGAAGACTGGAAAAGAGCTGATGCTGTGAGATGGAGGACTGGAAGGGAGATGATGCTGGGAGGAACTAGAACTAAAGGAGAAATGCCAGACCATTGCAGGGGGAGAGGATGGAGAAGGGGAAGGTGATAGAAAGCTAATGGTCTGGGGGGGGGGGTGATCTATGGTTGGAAGAAAGGGCTGGGGAGGTGGAAGAGAAAGCATGAGATGCTTGACTTTGGAGGTAAAGCAGAAAGGTGAGGGGATTGGGAGATGCTGAATTGGGATGGTGAGAGAGGGGAGGGAAATGGTGGGCATGATGGAACTATGTGGGAGAGGCCATGGGGGCTGGCAAGGAGATGAGTGACAGGAGGAGGATGATTACAGAGGGTTGAAATGTGGTAATTGGGAGTGAGTGGATGAAAGAAAGAGGGAAATAAGAGACCAACGAAGGAGTGAGATGAGAAATGGGGGAGCTGGGATGGAGTTTAGAGGAGTAGATGAAAAGTTGCTACAGTAGGTGAAAAGTCAAAGGAGGATTGAGGACAGAGAGTTAAATTGAGTGGGTGAATGAATAAAGAAAGACATAGAGAAAAGAACAAAAAGCAAAAGATCAGTATGTCAGAGGCGGAAGTAGACAGAAAATTGAAAAAAATAGAAAAGAGAAGAAAGTCCACATGGACAGCAGACAATGGAGAGTTGGTAGACGTCACAAAGAATACAGAAGAGAGAGACTGAGGCAAGTGTGACTGAAAAATAAAATTCCCAAACAACAGAAGGTAGAAAAAAAAGTATTTTATTTTGAATTTATTAACTGGAATATATCAGCTTTGGGAAATGTGTACTGATGTCTTTGCGCTTTGTTCAGGAATTTAATTTCATAGTTTAATTTTTCCAGTGTTGTTGTGCATTCAGTTTGGCTTTTGAGATTTCTAGTAGTTCAATTATTGTTTTCATATTTCTAAATCGTGATCCCTTGGTGACGGTCTGTCTGTTTTGCATGTATGACAGAATTGTGCTATTCTATTCATCTAGTTTCTGTGTAGTACACCCACTTGTTCTCTTTTCCCAGTAAGATGTATTGGCTTAATATTTGTAGTGCTACCTTTTGATAAATAGGGTTAGGTGCTGTGTGAGTCCTGGTAGTGCTGTTATGATATGGCAGGTTTGCTATGGGTTCTAAATGAGCAGGGCTATAGTAATGCACCTGGCAGTTGGCACTGGAGGATAGTAATGCAGTAATAAGGTAGCCTCTCTTTATCTTCACTGTACAGTACATTCAAATGGTTTTCAGACACTCATTAAGAGGCATGTTTAATAAAGGTTAATGCGCTTTCACGAATTTGAATATGCTAAGTGCAGCAACATCCATTTATGTCTATGGGTACAGTGGCACTTAACACACATTAATGTTTAGTAAACAGGCCCCTAAGTCATTGTTAGGACAAAAAAGAGGCTTGTGAAGGACTCCTTTGAAAGCCGCTTACATTTTTATATGGGCAGTATATACATTTTAAAATAAAATAAATCAGATTTAGATAAATGAGGTGTGTGGATATGCAAATATTTATGCAAAAGAGGGGTGTATGTAAATATTTATGCAAATGAGGCCCACAATTAGTCTCCGCAATACCCTTGGGCCACCCCTGTTTAGCAGACTTTGTTGTGGTATAATTCTGTGTGCGTTTGGTTTTCATTTCTTCTCACTTGCTTCTGGGACCAAAGATGGGAGCCCAAGAATCGAGGAAGGACGCCTGTGTTTGTTGCCCTTTGTTAGGAATTCGTTACATGCAATAGTTGGTGGCCGTGAATACTCAGATTCTTTCACTGGGTCAGAGGCAAGTCAGAAGAACTCGGAGTATGATGGAATTTGTTCAGTCGCCGGCAGAAGAAAACTAAGTTGCATGAATGGCAAGAAAAGGCACAGGCTTTAGCATTTAAGAAGGGCTTTTGCTCTTTCCTCCATTTCTTTCTTTATTCCTTTTTCATCTACTCAAATTTCACCCCTCCATCCTCAATCCCCCTTACTCTTCTAATACTTAGCCAATCATATTTTTTTCCCCTCCCACGCAAAATATCTGTTCCCTTTTCCATCCTCATTCCCCCAGCTTCTTTTTTTCTCCCGCTAGTCCCAGCCCCTCCCCCAGCATCAGCTCATTTCTGATTCCAGCCCCTCCCAGCATCCACTCCCTTCCAGTCCCATTCGATCATCCCCCCGCATCAGCCCATAAGCAGTACGAGTCCCCCAGTATCAGTCCTCCTTCAGTCCCTCCCAGCATCTTCTCCCTTCTAGTCCCAGTATCCCATCCCCAGGCTATTTCCAGTCCTAACCCCCAGCATCAGTTCCCTTCCAGACCCAGTTCCTCATCCCCAGCCCATTTCCAGTCCTAACCCCCAGTATCAGTTCTCTTCCAATCCCCTCCCAGCATCCATTCTCTTCCTATCCCAAACCCCATCCCCCAACATCAGCCATTTCCAGTCCGATCCCCCATTCCCATTCTAGCCCCTAGTCCCCCCTCCCACCCACAGACCAAAAGGGGCCCTACACTTGAATGACTTCAGAGGGAACCAAGGAGGCCCAAAACTCCAGTTCACCTCTTAAAAACCACAGGAATAAAAAGTAGCATTTGCCTTCTCTCCCGCAGCTGTGATAAAAAGGAACCCGGCAGCGAGCTGAGTGCGGGGAGGTTAAACGGGGGCACACAAGGTTACCTTATTTATATTCACCCTTACATTGCTCAGTGGTCACATTCATAGATTCCATTGTTCTCTTCCCAAAGTTACTTTATTTACATTCACTCTTATATTGCTCAACAGTCATACAGGTATATACTTCTTAACTATATTTTTAATTATTGTTGACTATCAATTCATTTACTTTGTGCCCTAGTCTTCAATATTAATTTCACATGTTTCTAGTAACATGAATTTTCTTGTCATTCAACGCTTATAATGTATACACATGCCACCTCAATATTCTCACAGAGGTTTACAGATTTTTTCATGTCCATTGATGTTTTAAAAATTTTGAGGAGGTTATAAATTCTACCTGAATAACCTAACTGTTTCAAAAGACCACAATTTTTTTGTTGGATTTTTTTGCCTCGAGAGATTACTCCCTCCTGTAGCAAACTCTACATTTTTCTCTTTTATAGAAGGAAACCTCCCTCTTCTAGTACCCCAAGGGACGACACAAAGCCTACCCCCAGGTGTACTTATCTGAAGCAGCACCAAAGAGTCTGTGATTCCAATGCTGTCTCAAACTCTGCTTGATGGTAACTGCTGTGACCAAAATCATGCACAGAGAACAACCCAAACTATGGTTACTCGATGCAAGGTTCCACATTAGGAACCACCTCCCAGGAAAAAGGATTTAGCTGTCATTGTGCATACGTTGAAACCCTCCGCCCAGTGGGCAGCGGTGGCTAAGAAAGCAAATAGAATGCTAGGTATCATAAGGAAAGGAATGGAGAATAAGACAAAGGATATTATAATGACTTTGTATCTTTCCATGGTACGACCGCACCTTGAATATTGTGTGCAATTCAGGTCTCCATATCTTAAAAAAGGATATAGCGTTATTAGAAAAGGTAGAGAGAAGAGCCACCAAAATGGTAAAGGGGATGAAAAGATACCCCTATGTAGAGAGGCTTAAAAGGACGGGGCTCTTCAACTTGGAAAAGAGACAGCTGAGGGGAGATAACATAGAGGTCTATAAAATAATGAATGGAATGGAACAGGTAAACGTAGATTGTTTTTTTACTTCTTCAAAAACTAGAAAGACTGGGGGACAGTTAATGAAACTCCAATGTAGCCCATTTAGAACTAATAAGATAAATTTTTCTTTATGGACAAGCAGGAAGTAAGTTCTCATGTATGGGTAATGTTGCCAACGAAGCCCCGTACTGCAATGCTCTCCAGCTTTTATTGGAAACTTTTGGGAGGCTCCACCATGCCTACATGCCTGCCACCATGGCACCGTCTTCTCTCCAGTCTTCATTTTCTGTGGACCCTCACAGATGTGGTTTTTGTCCTCCACCAGTAAATGTTCTTTTCCTCATCGTCTCTCCGGGCCGGTCCAGGCACTTGAGGGTTGTCAACCTTCTCCAGCAGCTGAGGACTGCAAAACTGAAGTTTTACAGAGACAGTATCTGGCTCCCTCTGCTGGTCCAACCTCAGTCTTTCAGTTCTCAGCAGCTGAAGGAGACAGGGATCTGGCTCCCGGAGAGGCATTAGAATTAGATGTTTCTGTTTTATTTGATTTGTTGGAATTATTTGGTTCTTTTGCTTTACTGATGTGCCTAGTGTAGCAGGAGTTTTAGCAGAGCTCTTTGCTTATTTGTACTGCGGGCTTTAACCCGGTTACCATTCCCAGAGCGGTAGAGGCAGAGCCTACCTCAATTACAGCTCCGGGCTTACAGGGGTAATTTGACGGCAGTTCTGGGAGCCACAGTTACCATCCGTCTTCCCTCGCGCTCTCCGACAGTTCTCCGCTAGCAGTGGGTGAATTCGGCTTGGAGAGAAGGGCCAGCGCATTCATCAGCCTGTCTGCACGAGGTCAGTCACAGCCGGCAGTTTTACTTTCGCGGTTTGGGATCGTAGCGGTTTTTTAGCTCTGGGCGGCATCGGGGTGCGGCGATTTGTTTCAGGACATTCTTCCCTTGGTTTTTCCTGGGTCATCTCTCGTCGCGCTTTGGTTTCGCCGCTATGGAGGCCACGCCGGGGTCCGGGGAGTTGTCAGGACTCCATGCTGTTGCAGAAACGGCGGGAACGGCGGCCATTTCTGATTCCGCGAAGCTTGTGCCTGCTGGTCACACGGGTTCATCTAAGCGCAAGGCAAAGACAAAAAAGCACAATACCGTGGGGGGAAGCTCCTTCACAATCGCTACCCGTGGAGCAGCAGGGTTTGGAAGCTCCATTTTCTGCTGAGTTTATCTTGGCTTTACATAAAGCCTATTGTTTGAGATGGCAGCAGGCACAGGGTCAGGATCAAACCCCTCCTTCTTCCCAGACACTAGAGAAAGGCCTTTCTCCTCTGGATCCAGGGGAGGGTACTTCCAAACCAATCCTGCCTTCTCAGGAGAGTGCAGATAGCTTTGGTCTCCCGCTCCCAGACCTCCATAGCGTGGAGGAGGGAGAGCTTTTGCTGGACCCGCTCCTGGATCAGTGGGCCACTGATTTAGAGGAAGGGGAATTGGGTGCCAGCGACGATCCAAGCCTGTTCCGGGTTTTTAGAAAGGAGGAATTAGGGGCGCTTATTTTACAGACACTCTCCACCTTGAATATTGTACTACCTCCGGCGCAGGATCAGCCGTTGGAGAATCCGCTGCTTCAAGGGTTTAGAACTGAGCAGAGGTGTTTCCCTGTTCACAGGGTTATGAAACAAATGGTGGAGTCTGAATGGGAGTGCCCAGAGGCCACCCTCCGGGGGGCTCTCTCTATCGCCCGGTTATACTCATTGACACAAGAGGAGCAGGATTGGTTAAGGATGCCCAAGGTAGATGCCCTGGTATCTGCGGTTACCAAAAAGACAACTATTCCTGTGGAGGGCGGATCGGCCCTCAAGGATTTGCAGGATAGAAAGTTGGAAGCGCTGCTGAAGCAGACATTTGAGACTTGCACTCTTTTGCTGCGGGCGGCTATCTGTGGGACATATGTATCCAGGGCTTCTATTCGATGGATTCAAGGCGGCGCTTCGACCAAGACAGAGGAAGAGGAAGGCGCTAAGCTGGAGTCAGCCTCAGCTTATTTGGCAGATACTTTTTATGACCACATCAGGATTTCGGCGAAGTCCTTGGCGGCGGTGATTGCGGCTAGGAGATTCCTTATGTTGCAAAATTGGGCGGCGGATATTCCGTCCAAGGCGTGGCTTAGTAAACAGCCTTACAAGGGCACCTTTCTTTTTGGGGCCGCCTTGGAAAAGATTGTGAAAGATTTAGGAGATTCCAAAGGTGGTCGCCTGCCTGAGGACCGTCCGAAGGGTCTCCGCCCGGGCGGTGGTCCCAGGGCTCCTTCATGGGAGTTTTGCAGGTTCAGGGGATCGCGCTTTGCCCCTTATCAGAGAGACCGTTTCGTTTCTCGCGGTCAGTCCTTTCGAGGAGCGCGGGGGTTCGGCAGGGGTTTTTTTGCCTCCTTGCCGAACTCCAACAAAAAGCTGCAATGATGCGAGGTTGGTCCAGGTGGAAGTACCGGTGGGGGGGCGCTTGCAGCAGTTCCTTTCCACCTGGGCCACCATAACGACAGATCGCTGGGTCCTTGAAGTTATCCGCGACGGTTATGCACTCGAACTGGCTCAACCTTTACGAGACGCTTTTGTGGCGTCGCCATGTGAGTCGCTGCAAAAAGCACAGGCGGTGGCCAACACACTGCACCGTTTGTTGCATCTGAAAGCGGTAGTGCCGGTTCCGCTAGACCAATTAGGATGCGGTCGGTACTCGATTTATTTCGTAGTGCCGAAAAAGGAGAGGTCCCATCTTGGATCTCAAACATGTGAATCGCTGTCTGCGGGTTCCGCACTTCTGCATGGAGACGTTAAGGTCGGTTATTTGCTCGGTGCAACCAATCGAAGTGCTTACCTCCATAGATCTGACGGAGGCCTACCTTCATGTTCCCATCCGGCCAAAGCATCAGAGGTTTTTGCATTTTGCGGTACCCATGGGTCACTTCCAATTCCAAGCGTTGCCATTTGGCTTGGCCACGGCTCCATGAACCTTCACAAAGGTGATGGTGGTGGTGGCAGCGGCGTTGCGGCGAGAGGGAGCGTTGGTGCATCCGTATCTCGATGATTGGTTGATTCGGGCGCCGTCGGTTGCCGAGTCGGAAGTGGCAACAGCGCGGGTGATCAGCCTACTGGAACAGCTGGGCTGGGTGGTAAACCTAGCAAAGAGTCAATTACGGCCGGTTTGCAGACTTCTTTATCTGTGGGCTCTGTTCGACACGGAGGTCGGAGCGGTGTTCTTGCCGGAGAGCAGGATACAGAAGATTGTGGCTCAGGTAGCGGCATTTTTGCATCTCAGGGCGCCATCGGCGTGGCGTTACCTACAGTTTCTCGGCTCCATGGCGGTGACTCTGGATTTGGTTCCCTGGGCTCGAGCGCATATGCGGCCGCTGCAGCACGCGTTGCTGACGAGGTGGTCTCCGCAGTCTCATTCCCTGAGCCACAGGCTCCCTCAGTTGCCGGAAGTGTGCGACAGCCTTCTTTGATGGTTGGATCCCGGTCATCTCCGGGCAGGGATGCCTCTGCGTCAGCCGGACTGGTTACTCCTAATGACAGACGCCAGCCTAGTGGGCTGGGGGGTGCACTGTCAGGATCAGTTCGTTCAAGGTGTGTGGTCGCTGGAAGAGTCGGTTTGCTCCATCAATCTGTTGGAGCTCCGGACGGTGCGCCTGGCGCTCCTCAAGCTTTGCCTCTCGTCGAAGGGAAGGCAGTGAGAGTTTTCTCCGACAACTCGGTAATGGTAGCGTATATCAATCGCCAAGGGGGGACCGGCAGTACAGCACTGTTGCAGGAGAGTCAGCCGTTGATGAGCTGGGCGGAAGGCCATCTGCTGGCTCTCTAGGTGGCGCATGTGGCGGGCCGAGATAATGTACAGGCCGATTATCTCAGTCGTTATGCGGTCGATCCTGGGGAATGGGAGTTGAACGCGGCAGTGTTTCACGATCTAGTCCACCGTTGGGGAGAACCTGTCATGGACCTGATGGCTACATTCGACAATGCCAAGGCGGGCCGGTTTTTCAGCAGGCGCCGAGAGCGGATGTCCGAAGGGCTCGACGCTCTGGCGCAACCGTGGCCGTCCGAGGGTCTGCTATATGTGTTTCCCCCTTGGCCTCTGATAGGGCGAGTTCTTCGACGCATAGAACATCACAGTGGTCGGGTACTTCTGGTGGCTCCGGATTGGCCCAGGAGACCATGGTATGCGGATCTGGTCCATCTGTTGGCAGACCGGCCGTGGCGGTTGCCGGCATGGGCAAACCTCTTGAGTCAGGGTCCGCTGCTTATGCCGGACGTGGATCGCTTCTCGCTTACGGCTTGGCTCTTGAGCGACAAAGGCTGAAAAAGAGAGGTTATTCTCGTCCGGTCATTGACACTCTTCTCAGGGCTCGATGGCCCTCCACGTCCATTGCGTATGTTCGCGTGTGTCGGATCTTTGAACGATGTTGCGTGGGACGAGGACTTCGCCCGGTCAAGGCTCTCGTGCCGGACGTTTTGGCTTTTCTTCAGGTCGGTTTGGATAAGGGCTTGTCCCTCGCCACTCTTCGGGTTCAGTTAGCAGCGCTAGCGTGTTTTCGAGGTCGGATACAGGGCCGTCTTCTTTCAGAGCATCTGGATATTCTTCGGTTCTTGAGGGCGGTTAAAAATATGCGTCCTCCAGTGCGTTCTGTAGTTCCTCCCTGGGATCTCAATTTGGTTCTGGAAGCTTTGGCGAAGCCTCCCTTTGAGCCAGCAAGCGAGGTTTCTCTGAAAGAGCTCTCCTGGAAGTCCGTCTTCCTCGTAGCGTTGTGTTCGGTGAGGAGAGTGTCGGACCTGCAAGCGCTATCATGCAGAGAACCTTATCTTCAGTTCTTGTGGGAAAAGGTGGTGTTGCGACCAGTTCCTTCCTTCCTGCTGAAAGTGGTGTCGAGTTTTCATGTCAATCAGACGGTTTGTCTGCCTACTTTTAGAGATAGCGGTGAGGAACCCATCAATGCTGTTCTCCAGAAGTTGGACTTGGGTAGAGTTCTTAAACGCTACCTTCGATGGACTAAGCCGTTTCGCAGGTCCGATAGGCTCTTTGTCTTATTTGGAGGTGCTAGAAAGGGAGAGGTGGCCTCCAAGGCTTCCATCGCACGATGGGTTAAATGCACCGTAGCGGCAGCTTATCAGGCCAGCGGGAAGTCTCCCCCAGAACGTTTGCGGGCACATTCCACGCGTAGCCAGGGGGCATCTTGGGCTGAGCTAGCCTTGATTCCACCGGTGGATATTTGTCAGGCGGCCACTTGGTCCTCGCTGCACACTTTTTCGAGACATTATAGATTGGCATCCTGCCTGGCCTGAACATCCAATGTAGGGGAGGCGGCCGTTATCACGGGGCTAGTGGGGCCCCCCCAGGGGTAGGTACTGCTTGGGTACTTGCCTCAAGTGCCTGGACCAGCCCGGAGAGACGATGAGGAAGAAGAAATTAGACCTTATCTGCTAATTGTCTTTCCTTGAGTTCTCTCCGGGCCAGTCCAGGTCCCACCCTGGTTTCCAGTAGCGATATAACCGTTCCTGCTGACTCTTCAACATTTTGGGCCGCCTGGCATGATCCTCCTAGGGTCTGATGCTCCGTCTTCTGTATACGGTCTTTAGTAGATAGGTTCTATAGGACTGCCTCGTTTGTCATTGGACCTGGGCTGTCCGGAGGAGAAAAGAAAAGAGAAGAACCCCCCCCCCCCCCAAACATAACAATGAGTTATTCTTGACATAGTAAGCGCATAACGGAGCACGTGGTTTAGGTGGGCCCTGTCTCTTGCTTGTTTTGCGCCGGTTTTCGGTGGTTGGCGCATAGGTTTCTTCAGGGGCGGCCCAAGGGGGGTGCGGGGCCATGTGCGGAGACTCGGTGCGGGGCCTCATTTGCATAAATATTTGCATAATGTTACCATACACTAACTTTTAGTAAACATGCCTCTTCATGAGTGTATGGATAAAGAAAGACAAAGATTTCTACATTAATATAATCCAGTGCCAACCGCCAGGCACATTAGGAACTACTACAAACACTGCCCATTTAGAACCCATAGCAAACCCACTGTATCCTAACAGCACTACCAGGACTCATAATGCACCATACCCTACCTATCAAAAGGCAACACTGCAAATATTAAACCAATACATTTCAGAGAATAACAATACATGACCTACTGGGGAAAGAGAACAAGTGACAATGTCAAATAGGAATTACATAAACAGAATACCTCAGCTCAGTTACACATGCAGAACATAGACCATCACCAAACAAGGAATCACAATTTAAAAACAGGAAGACAATAATTAAACTGGGAACCCTAAAAGCCAAACTTGGAATGTACAACAACAATGTAGAAATAAAACTATAAATAAATTTCCTCTTGTACTAAACAAAGCACAGACAATAATGATGCACATTTCCCAGAGCTGACATATACCAGTTAATAAATTCAAAATAAAGAGATATCTTTGTACCTTTTGTGCATTTTTTTTCAGTTGCAATTGTTCCAGCCACTTTCTTCTGGTTTATTTGTGTCTTCTGCTATCTCTCCATCGTCTGCTGTCCATTTGTCCTTTCTTCTCTTCTAGTTTTTTTCCATTCTCTCTCTACATCTGCTTTAACATAATAATCTTTCTCCTTTTGCTCCTTCCTCATTCCTATTTCATCCACTCAAATTTTAGCCCTCCATCCTCAATCCCCACTTAGTCTCCCAATACCCGGCCAATTGTACATTTTTCTTCCCTCCCACACAAAATATTTTTCCCCTCTCCATTTCACTCTCCCAGCCCCATCCCCTTCTAATCTCCCCCAACATCAGCTCCCTTTTAGTTCCAGCCCCACCCAGTATCCGCTCCCTTCTAGTCCCCACATCAGCCCATTTCCAGTCCTGGCCCCCCATCAGTCCATTTCCAGTCCTAGCTCCCCCATCCATTTCCAGTCCTATCCGAGTCCCTTCATCAGCTCATTTCCAATACCAGCCTCCCATCAGCCCATTTCTAGTCCTTTCCTAGCCCCACCATCAGCCCATGTTAAATCCTAGCTCCCCTCCACTCAGCCCATTTCTAATCCAAGCCCCCCATGAGCCTACTTCCAGTTCTAGCCCCTCCATGAGTCCATTACAATCCAAGCCCCCACCACAGCCCATTTCCAATCTTAGCTCCCCCCAACACCCAATTCCCAGTCCTATCCTAGCCCCTCCATCAGCCCATTTCCTGTCCTAGCTCCCTCCCCTAAGAGCCCATTCCAAGCCCCCCTGCCCATCAGCTAATTGCAGGTCAAGCCCCATTCCACTCAGCCCATTTCCATTCCAAGTCCCCCTCCCCATCAGCTATTTGCAGTTCAAGCCCCCCACTTCCCCTCAGCCCATTTCCATTCCAAGCCCCGTCCCCATCAGCTATTTGCAGTTCAAGCCCCCCACTTCCCCTCAGCCCATTTCCATTCCAAGCCCCGTCCCCATCAGCTATTTGCAGTTCAAGCCCCCTTCCACTCAGCCCATTTCCAGTCCTAGCAACCCCCCCAACCCATTACCAGTCCTAGCCCCCCATAGCCCACTCCCAGTCCTAATCCCACCAGCCCATTTCCAGTCCTAATCCCCCATCACCCAAGTTTTAGTTTAAGCCCCCCATAGCCCATTACCAGTCCTAACCCCCCATCAACCCACTTCCAGTCCTAATCCCACCAGCCCATTTCCAGTCCTAATCCCCCAGAACCCAATTGTTAGGTAATTCGCCCCATAGCACAATACCAGTCCTACCCTACCCATCAGCCCACTACCAGTCCTAATCCCACCAGCCCATTTCCAGTCCTAATCCCCCATCACCCAATTTTTAGTTTAAGCCCCCAATAGCCCATTACCAGTCCTAACTCCCCATCAACCCACTTCCAGTCCTAATCCCACCAGCCCATTTCCAGTCCTAATCCCCCATCACCCAATTTTTAGTTTAAACCCCCCCATAGCCCATTACCAGTCCTAACCCCCCATCAACCCACTTCCAGTCCTAATCCCACCAGCCCATTTCCAGTCCTAATCCCCCAGCCCATTTCCAGTCCTAATCCCCCATCACCCAATTTTTAGTTTAAGCCCCCCCATAGCCCATCACCACTCCTAACCCCCCCCCAGTGCCCATCACCACTCCTAACCCCCCCCCCCAGCCCAGCCCAGCAAAAATTTAAAATAAAAAAAAGCTGTCTGCTGCCGCTTCCGGGGCCGCCGCGGCAGAATCGAGTGTGCCGCGGGGGCCCCCCCCCCTGTGCCCGGCAGAGCCTGCCCTCCCCTGTATCAGCTCTCTCTTTCCAGCGGCAGTCACACGCGCCGGCTTTCAGAGCGCGAAGGGACTAGTTTCCCTTTCGCGGCTCTGTTAAGCCCGCGGGGGCTGATGGGAGTTCCCATCAGCCCCCGTGGGCTTAACAGAGCAGCGAGGGAGAAACTCTCCCCTCGCGCTCTGAAAGCCGGCGCGTGTGACTGCCGCTGGAAAGAGAGAGCTGATACAGGGGAGGGCAGGCTCTGCCGGGCACGGGGGGGGGGGGGCCGCGGCACACTCGATTCTGCTGCGGCGGCCCCGGAAGCGGCAGCAGACAGCTTTTTTTTATTTTATTTTTATTTTACTTTTGGATCAGAATGTTTTTTGCACGGGACCCCCTGAAACGCGGGGTCCTGTGCAAAAAACATTCTCGCTCAATGGACGGGCCGGCCCTGGGTTTCTTATTTCTTTGGCTGCTTGTTAGGTTAAGACTGAGGTTGGACCAGCAGAGGGAGCCAGATACTGTCTCTGTAAAATTTCAGTTTTGCAGTCCTCAGCTGCTGGAGAAGGTTGACAACCCTCAAGTGCCTGGACCGGCCTGGAGAGAACTCAAGGAAAGACAATTAGCAGGTAAGGTCTAATTTCTTCTTTTCCCCCCCCAACAGGGGACCTTCAGTATAGTGTTGGTGCCTGCCATCGGTAGCATTGGTTCCATCAATCGTGGTTCCTTCACCGATTCTGGCGCTTTTCGGTAAATTTTCATTTTCTTGGTTGCTTTCCTGTGACCTGACCGGGCCTGGTGTCAGCATTGAGCCATTTGATTTAGCCACAGCCATCTTCCGACATGTCCTAGAAATCGGCCAGCGAGTTCAAGAAGTGCACCAAGTATGCCAGGACCATCTCTGTTACTGATAGGCACAATTGGTGACTCCAATGTCTGGGTCCCATTCACCAGCCCTCTTCTTGCAATTTGTGTTTGCAGATGACAAGGACAGGCCTGAGAGGTCGGAATAAACAGAGAGAATCCCTTTTTGGTCAGAGGTCTGATTCAGTGTCTTTGGTACTGGCATTGGTCTCAATGGCTTCCCAAGGATCTGCCGATGGTGCGTTGACATCAAGAAGTTCTTGGGTTCAATTGGAGCTGAGCACACACAGTGCCCATGAGCATCAACCATCGGTCAGTCTCCACCTAGAGTCGAAGGAGGATTTGGTCCCAGCTCCGTCTGCATCAAAGGGGATCTGTTCAAGCATCGGGTGATTGCTCCGGTGCATTGGCATCAGAACCCTTCCAAATGCAACATCGAGAGTGATCGGCACAAGCGGCTCCTCAAAGTGCCCCGGAGAGAGGACTGCTCCACCTCCAAAGTTTCAGAGGGGCACCGATATTCTCCTGACAACCAAGGCCATGCCAATACTCCCACATGGATGCCAGAAACATTGGTCAAAGCTGTTCAGGCCCGAGGCCTTCAAAATCGACAGCCATGGAGGAACACCTCCTTCAGGCGCTCTAGGTCTGCATTGCATCGATGCTAGAGAGCCAGATGGCTAGGGTCTCTGCCCACCGTATCAGCATCAAACGTCATACAGCCGATCCCCGAGATGCATGCTCTGCCTGCAGAGGCATCGATATCTCAGCAAAAAATAGTTCAGAAGTCAGTTCCTGGCAGGATCATCTCCCTATCGAGTGTCTCTGGTTCCGATGCCATGGTGAAACCTTGAAAGCCCTTGATGCATCATCGATCTCATAGAAGCTCGCATTAGCCCTGAAGTTCTTCGACTTCCTTTTGGAGTCCAATTCTGAAGGCTGGGTGACTGATTTGGAATCAGAAATCTTGTCGGAGGGCAGATCTCCTGAGCTCCTATCAGACCCCTCCTCTCTACACAAACTGCAGAAGTCTCCTCCGGAGGACATATCCTTCCAGGAGTTTGTTAGGGATATGGCCAAGGCCATCCCATTTTCACTGGAGATGGAGGATGAGCCCAGGGCAGAGGAATTGGAGATTCTCCAGTACTCTTCAGCCCCCAAGGAAGTAATGATGATGCTAGTGCACCGCATCCTACAGCAGCTACAAATGAGAATATGAGAGAATACCCTTACTGTGCCACCAGTCAGTGGGAGGCTAGACTCAATTTAAGGAGTCAAATATCCGAGCCTCCAATGAAAGGAGGTACTTCCAGAGCTCCATGTTCATGGTTCAAGCACACTCTTATCAGCTCTACATGAGCATGTTCTTGAAGAACATCATGCATGATCTTGCCAACTTGTGACAGTTCCTTCTCCTGGAAAAACTACAGCACTACCATGTCCTGGTGGACAATGGCAAGGACCTGCTTGAAGTTCCTGGTCTGAGTAACCAATGATGCCTCTGAGACAGTGTCCAGAATGGTGGCAGTGGGCATAGGAGACTGCAGGATTGTCTGGTTTCAGTCTTCCAATCTGGAATAGTCAGTGCAAAATAAGCTTGCGGATGTGCCGTGCCATGCCGGGGACAGACCTTCTTCAGAGAACAGGTAGAGGAGATGGCTGGCATCATAGATAAGCAGCATGTCACCCTCACCAGGCTCTTGAGACACACATCCAAGCCAGCTGCCTATTGCAGGAGGTATCAAAGTAGAGGCCAGAAGAAGACCTACTACCCTCATAGGCACTGGTACTTCCCTGGTTCTCAAACCTCCCAGCAAAAAAACACAGGATCCTCACATACAGTGTCGAGAGAAGCCCCAAAAGGCCCAGCCTGCCCCGCAACCAAAGCCAGGAGCAGGGTTTTGACTGGTTCTCCCTGACCATAACCAATCTGCCAGTGACCAAAGAGGAGGACTCTCTGGTAGGGGGAAGGCTCACTCTCTTTGCCCATAGGTAGCCCCTTATAACTTCGGACTCATAGGTGCTACAACTAGTCCAAAGTGACTACATGTTGTACTTCACCATGCTACCACCTCACTGCCCCCTCTCCCCCGAGGGTGTACCCTCTCAACCCTCTGCATCTAGACCTACTTTGGGGAGAATCGCCACCTTACTGGCCAATCTCGCCTGTGCTGCAAGAGCAGATAGGATGGAGATTTTATTTCAGGTAATTTCTGGTCCCCAAAAAGATGGCGGTGGGGATTCTGGCCCATCCTGGACCTCAGAAACCTCAAAACCTTTCTGGGGTGAGAATGGTTCAAGATGGTATCTCTGGATACCCTGCTTCCTTATCTTCAGAAAGATGATTGGAAAATATTCCCTGGATCTAAAAGACACACATACCCACATACCAATCCATCTTGCTTACAGGAAGTATCTCAGATTCGTCCTGGCAGACTGGGTACTGGGTACTACCTTTCGAGCTGGTCTCAGCATCCTGAGTCTTCACAAAGTGCCTCACAGTAGTAGCGGCCTATCTCAGAACACTGGGGGTCTTCATCCTTCCTTATCTGGATGACTGACTCATAAAAAGCACCACTCCAGATAGAGTCCAGCGATCAACACCGTTGACCACTCAGGGGCTAGAGTTGTTGGGGTTTGTAGTCAATTACCCAAAGCCCCACCTTCAGACTTCCCAACACCTGGAGTTCATAAGGGCTCTCCTCGACATGGCTCAAGCGAAGGCCTTCCTTCTGCTAGACCGACCCCAGAGATTGACAGCCTTGATCCAAGATACCCAGCGGAGTCATCAAATGGCAGCTCGCAGAATGCTGATCATGCTTGGCCAATTGGCCTTTACAGTACACATCATATCCATGGCTCATCTTTTGATGAGATAAGCTCATTGGACACAGAGGACTCATTGGAGCCAGGCTACCAGCCACCTTTGGAAACGGGTTGCTGTCACATACCCTTCATCCAGTCCCTGCACTGTTTCTATGTTTCTGGTTGCACTGGGTCAGTGAAAACATAATGAACATTTACATGGAAAACACAAGAAAAACATAGCACCAATTGTCAGAACTTGTGGCTTCAACTGAAGAAAATTTCTTCTACACGCCTGTGTGACTCTAGAAACTTCAGGAAATATGGAAAAAAGAATTATCACAAAACTTAAAGTCTGTTCATGAAATAGACTTTAATACTAATGTTTTCCGGTTTCCCACAACATATTCCCACCCCGCCACAGTTCACTCAGAAAACTGCTTTCTTTGTCGCAGCTTCCACTATGTGGAATAGTCTACCAAACCCTTTTTGTATCAAATACAATTTCAAAAGCTTTAAGAAGGCACTAAAGACATACTTGTTCTAGGCTGTGTTTGGGCCTTCAATAGCAAACTCCTGAGGTGTTCTCCCTTATCTTGCGTCTGGCAGGGCCAAACCTCCAACTCCACACCCCCCTCCCTCACCCCTTACCTCTTCCCCCTACTTTCCTTGTATCTGGACTATTTCTCCCTCCTTATGGCCCCCCCTATCATTGAAGTTGGTGTTCTTTTCCCTTTCTTGACCTATTAATATTTTAATTGTAAACCGCATTGCTTGCATACAGATTTTGAGGTATATCAAATAAAAGCAAATATAAACAAACAAAATCACCTATCAGTAGCAATTCTCCTTTCATGGCAATATTGCATATGTCTTCTATTAAATCTCTGTCCACTTCTCCCTGTGAAGGAGATCTGTATATCACACCAATGCAAATAAGATTTCCCTTTCCCTTTTTCTAGGAACATCCAGTGGCTTTTATTAGCTGAAAACTACTTCATCAGGAGCAGCATTATGCCACAATTGAGAAGGAGGCTCTGGCAGTCAAATGGGCTCTAGAGACTTTCCAATACTACCTGCTTGACTGTCCTTTTATATTGGTCACAGACCATCAGCCCAGCAAGTGGTTGGCTCACCAGAAGGAGACCAATGATCAGAACATGCAATTGTTTTGAGCCTCTATCCCTTTCTCTATGAGGTTCACCATAGGGCTGCGAAGGCACATCAAAATGCCGATTTCCTATGGTCAGTAGAGGGCCCAGAAAAGTCTGATGCTCAATCACCTGGGGTTGAGCTGAGGGAGAGGTATGTGATGGAGTGTATGGGAAACTCCCCATCCCCTTTGAAGACCCTCCCCAGCCAAGCTCAGGACCTGAGAGGCATTTCCCTTTTAAGAGCTTAAACCATTGCCTTTTTAAGAAAGTAGGCAGGGGGATGCCTGAGGAGGGCGTGGCCAGGTCTCCAGGTTTAAACTAGGAGACATCTTAAAGGAGAGTAGCCTAGGGTTCTATGGTATATGTGGTGACCAATTGCCTATGAAAGATTGATTGTTGAGAAGGAAGGAACAGTGTTTTGCTGAGAGAAACCTATTACTGTGCACTTGGCCTTGGTGTTAGAGCTCAATCCTGCTGTAGAGCTTTTGTGCCACAGAGAACTGCTGTTTTGCTTTATTCATAATTATGTCATCCTGCTGCTGGGGACTGAAGGACTACTGACTGAATTGTGCTGGCCAGAGTGAAGGAACACTGGAAGAACTGGTTTCGATTTCTTTGCATTAGAAATACTGTCTGTGCCGAACCAGTGTTACTTCACACAGCAGGTTAGCCCTGTCAAGACTGATCAAGGAACTTTT
The DNA here is from genome assembly GCA_033557465.1 of Ichthyophis bannanicus. Classification (NCBI taxonomy): domain Eukaryota; kingdom Metazoa; phylum Chordata; class Amphibia; order Gymnophiona; family Ichthyophiidae; genus Ichthyophis; species Ichthyophis bannanicus. The sequence continues at coordinate 255,205 of JAWIIG010000053.1, forward strand.
GCAGCTGGGAAGAGTCCTGGGTGAGCAGTATGTTCTTTAGCTATACATGTACTTTAGACCCAAGAGGGGCCAGGGCAGTTTACCTGGTCGTGTACAACCGAAAAGAAAGATTTTGTTTCTCTGTAAACCTCCAATTCGTTGTGGAGCTTTGTATCATTGCACAGTCCTGTAATTCTGTGGCTTTAATATTATTTTTTACATATAGTGCCATTCCTCCTTTTTTTCTTCCTACCCTGTCCTTCCTGAATAAAGCATAGCCTGGTATAATTACATCCCATCATGGCTGTCCATGAGCCATGTCTTCGTAACCACCACTAAATCCAAGTCAGCCTCTTCCATTAAAGCCTCAACATCTGGGATCTTATTTCCCATACTACAGGCATTTATACACACCACTTTCCAGATGTTGCCCTTATTACTCATTTCTACAGAGGTATGTAATATTTTACTTATCTAAGGGCTTTCACTTAGCTGGGGGCTTTCTTCACCCATGCCCAGTGAATTTAGTTTAAAGCCCTTTCTTTAGTAGGTTAGCCATCTGTTGCCGAAGACACTTTGACCTTTCTTGGATAGGTGGTTACCATCTCTGCTCTGCAGCCCTTAGAAAATCATCTCATGGTCCAGGAAACCAAAATGCCTTTGACATCATCCACACAGCCACACATACATCTCCAGGATGCGAGCTTCTCTGCCTTGGCCTTTACCCTCAACAGGAAAGATTGAAGGGAACACCACCTGCGCACCTATCTGCTTCACCCTGTGTCCCAGAGCCATGAAGTCACTTTTGATAGGCCCGGAGAGATACCTAGCAGTATCATTTGTGCCGACATGGATGAGCAACATAGGATAATAGTAGGCTTGATGAGTCTTGGCAAACTCTCCATAACATCTCAGATTTTGGCACCTGGCAGACAGCACACCTCTTATAAAGTCACCCTGACCATCTTCAAAACCCTTCACGGCCTCTCAGCTAACATCCTTCAACACCTCACTCTCGAACCTCTCAACAGCAGATCTAAGAGAAAGGCCAGCCACCACCTACTAGCAGTCCCAGCCGCATTCATTCGAACCAACGTATCTAACTCCAGCAGAGCCTTCTCATTCTACGCACCCACCATCTGGAAATCCTTCACCCCAGAAATTCGCTCTTCAAATGACGTTGGAGAGTTTCACCGTAAACTCAAGACGCGCCTGTTCCTAGAACATTTTGGTTCCATTACATAGCCTCCTACCCGCAACTCCCCATACTTTATCTCACACCATGTATAATAATCTCCCCCACCCCTGTTTAATGCACTGTTAATTTACATGTTATTTTCTAATTATAATTGTTTAACCTGTTATCAACTACATCTAAAGTTATACTCATTCTTGTTCCCTATACACTGCTGTTACTTGTAGATACAGCAGTATAGAAATGTTGCTAAATAAATAAATCAAGCCTGTTCAGCAAATGGATGCATCAAATCTCCAGGAACAAGCAGGAATGAGTCTTCACACATGGGTACGTCGGCACCGATGGAGCCCGCATGGAAATGCTCCCCAGCATCCAATCAGAAGCCTTTGGGAGCATCCCTCGCGCCTGCGCGGTGGGTTCCCACCTTTCCCACTGCCTCTCCCCAGTTTTCGTTTTTCCGCGGAGCCGACAGGACGTACCTCCTGTCACCGCAGAAACTTTTTTCTCTAAAATCCTTTTTTCTTGTTTCTTGTGGTCGTGGTCGTTTTTCCCGCCGACGCTGGCACCGCCGGTGCCTTATTTTTTTCTTTTAACCACTTAGAGGTGGTTTTTTCTCCACAGTCCCTTCTGAGGCCTACTAGGCCTTTCCAGCATGGAGCCTTCTTCCCCTAAGAAGTGCCTTCACTGTGGAAACCTAGTTTTCTTCTTAGACTCCGATGCCTGGTGTCTATCCTGTTTGGGTCCTGACCCTTTTTCCCCCGGTCTATCGGGCTTTAGCATTGGGAGACGGCCTTCTCTTTTTCGAGTATCCCTCGATGCCGTTTTCCCTCCTAGGGTGAGGACATCAATTTATTCTTCTCTCCAGGATCAGGTAACCCACAAACAGTCTGTTAAGACTAGCCAACTCTTGAAGGGTAAGTCTCATGCCCAGCATGATGACGGCTCTGGCCCTTCCCTCAAGACCCCTTTGGCAATAAAACCCCGGCGGGAGTCTTCGAGCTCCAAAGCAATTACGGGGTTTCAGGTTGTTCCTGGGGTTCACTCCTCACAGAACATACCTGAGCCATGCTCGAGGGTGGTATCCGCTTCGAGCGGTACCGATCCCCCGGCATCGGCACCGGCGTCGAGTGCTCCACTCTTCGCCAAGGATCGTCAGCTGGTGTCTTCGGTGCCTTCGGGGCCGATCGATTCGACCCAGGCTGGCTTTCCTGCATCCCAGCCATGCGCGGGGTTGGTGCCGGCTTCGAGCGGTACCGCTTCCCCGGCGCCGGCACTGGTGTCGAGTGCTCCACTCTTCACCAGGGATCGTCATCTGGTATCTTCGGTGCCTTCGGGACCGATCGATCCGACCCAGACTGGCTTCCCGGCACCCCAGCTATGCGCAGGGTCGGTGCCGGCTTCGGGCGGTGTCAAGTGCTCTGCTCGTCACTAGGGATCGTCATCGGGGGCCCTCGGTGCCTTCGAGCGATGCGACCCCGACTGGCTTTCCTCGGTCCCACCCAACCGCGGGGCCGGTTCTGGCTTCGAGCGGCGCCGATGCCACGGCATCGGCGGCGGTGTCGAGTCACCCACTCCCCACCGGGGCTCGTCGTCGGGTATCCTGGGCTTCGGGGCCGATCGACACGCCCCGGATGGACTCTCCTTTTTCTACGCCATGCTCGGAGTGGGTACCGACTTCAAGCGGTACCGATGCCCCGACATCGGCGCCGGTGTCGCGTGTTCCTCTCTCCGAGCGTCGTCTTCGGACGTCCTCAGTGCCTTCGGCACCGATCGATGCGATTCCGTTTGACTGTCAAGGGCCGGCATCGCCGACGCCACCACCGACGTCGGTGCCCTCTAGACGGGCATCGATAACCTCGCTCGGTTCGATACCCAGTCTAGAATCGCTATCCAGTCTAGATGGCTTCGTTCCGACGCGTTTCAGAGCCGATCCATGTCCCTTCCGGCTAAGCAGTACCAAGGATGATCACCAAAGCTCCCTGGTGGCCTCGGTACCGCTTTGGCACCCTCCGTTGCCTGTTCCGGAGGCACTACCGTCCCCGATGCCGGGGTCGGTATTGATGTCGGTTCCTGCGGTTCCATCGGGGCCGTCGATCCTTTCTCTGCCTAGCTTGGAATTGATTCCGGGGACCGACGATGCAGTACTGACTGCCTCGTATCGGAACTGTCGGTATCCTTCTCCATCTATCCGGATTCCTCCTGGTGTTCAAGCTGCTCATTCAACCTCAGCATACCCAGGAATAGTTCCTCTGGGAGATCCCTCTTTTCAGAAATTTCTCCTGGACATGGCAGCCTTCCTTGCCATTCCTATCCCTGGTCCTACTCTTGACCAGGGTCCTGCAGAACAAGCAAGCGTAATGCTTCCTTTACATCCTTCTTTGCAGGACCTTCTTCTGGGGATTTGGCAGTCCCCTTTAAGGGTTCCTGCACCTTCTACAGCCATGCACGTTCTGTATCAGGTGGCCCCCTCTCCGGGGTTTCAGAAAAACCAACTGCCGCACCATTCCCTTTTAGTGGAATCGGCAATGAGGAGGGTCAGAAGCAAGAAGAAGCATTCTTCTTATCCTCCAGGTCGTGCATCTAAATCACTTGATGCCTTTGGGCGTCAAACCTTCCAAACTTCCATGTTGTCTTCTAGAATTATTTCATATATTTTTTATATGAGTCTAACACTTCGGGAGGTCACAGAGCAATTATCTCTTTTGTCTCCCTTTTTGTCGGAACCTAAGGCCTCAGACTATTCTTTGCTTCTTAATCATAGCAGGAATATCTCTTGGTTTGTTTCTCGTGCTGCCCTAGACTCTTTTGAGTCTGTTAGCAGGTCCTCTGCTATTGCCATTGGAGCACGTCGTACAGCCTGGCTACAGGCTTCAGGCTTGAGCAGATGGGCACGACATACACTGGGTAATTCTCCGTGTACTGGAGATAATCTTTTCAGTAGAGAGGCTTTACGTCAGGTGGCTCAGTGCTCCACTGATTTTCCTAGTTCTGGAAACCATCCTAAGCCTTCTTCTTCCCCAGGATGTAGGAAATGTCCTACCAAACCTTCTTTCCCTAAGAAAAGAAAGTTTCATCTTCCTTCTGCCCATCCTCCAGATGTGCCCAAGCATGGGACTTCTCATCCTGGTCTGAAGCGTCCAGACTCTCACCAGGCTAATCACAACCAGCGGCCGTAGGCTCCTGTATGCTGCAATCTACAATTAACTTCTTCTTACCAGAAGTTTATCCTTCCAACCCTACACTGGGGTTTTCTTTTTCAGTATGCCTAGCGGTTGATACTTTTGTCCATGGGTTACTGAATCCTCCCTTCCTTGCTACTACAAAGGGAGATCACCACTATCTCTTGATAGTTCTGTCCCCACCTGGACATTCTTCCTCCAGCGCATGTTCTGGACAACTCTCCTGGCAGGGCCGGAATACCTCCGCTTCCTTGTCTGGTTTCTCCCTGTTTCCATACAGGAGAACCGCCTCTGCTATTTTGTTCAGTTGCTGTGCGTGCAGGAGTTCCAGTGAGTCCTTAATGCTCTGCAAGCTGCTTCCCCTATCTTGCGTTATGACACTCACTGCCAGTTATCTTCTCCTAGCCATATCCTTTTCTAGGATGTGGCATCATGTCTGAAGTTGGTCAGTTTTATCTCATAATTCTTCTGCACAATGCTCTCTGCAATCGTCAGAGAAGCTTCCCACCATGGGCCCTTGCCATAGAGCATGGGACTTGTCTCTGAGGGTCTTCCATACAATAGCAGAGGCTTATATAGTCATTCCATGGCTATATGGATATTATGCCCTCTTGTCTACCATTGTGATACAGAAGACAAGTTTTTCTGCGTGAATGTCCAAGGAGTTCCCAATCTGGCAGGAATCTACCCCTCTTCCGTGCAGCTTGGCATTGTGTTTTCTGCCCCGCTTGGACAACGCATACTCTTTGACTGTACATGATACCCCAGAGTCCCTTGGCTGGGTCATCCTGGTATCTTAGTCTATGCGTCTCTTGTCCTTGGGACACTTCGGAAGCATAACGTACTCCTGCGTGCTCTTGCCAGACTGATATTACCCTCTGTCTTTCACGCAACCGTACTGCTAATGCCACTGATTTGCTTCCCTGCACCGCAGAAATAGATTCTCTATACTTCTTCAGGTGGTCTTTACCCCCTAGTAGTAGATGAATTTTTTCACATCCCATTCCCCATGTGGATGTTTCTTCTGTGACCCAGTTGCAGGCACGGCTTCTCAGTATTATTTTCATGGTGTATGTGCCTTAGGCACACATATTTTTGTACCCTGGGTGGGCATATGCTGCCCATCTCTATCTATGTATATATATATCTTCATTCTCTATATATAGATATATATGTCAAACTTGTCGGGACATATATATATACACACCTGTGTGAATGGGTATGTCGTTCCATATAGATATATATAATTATATATCTGTATGGGTATGCGCATATTGGGAGATGTTCGTAGCGCCCTGTGTATTACCTACTATCTCCCTGTCGGTACTAAAGTTTTTACTTTCTTAAAGGGTCCAGACAGTCCGCTTGCCTATTATCAGGCGGCTCGGTACCTGGGACCGGTTACACTTACAATTACTGCTGTGACGTGAACAGCTTCTATTTTTGTTATACACCTCCCTATGTATGAGGTATCAAACTCCCTGTCTTCCTATCTCTTACCAGCTAAGGCAGACAGTGTGCATCTTCAGTACTCCGGAGTACACTTCTGTTCTCCCTGGGAGAGGGTGTTTCCATACCCTCTCTTCCCTTCCGGACTGGGCTATTTTCCAGATCGGTCAGTCTTCTTCTTTTAGTCCTCAGTGTTAATACCTCTGTACCTAAAAGAGTTCTCAGCTTTTTCACATAAAGCTTTCCATTGAAGACCTGCCGTTCTTCTCCTGCACCAGTTGACACCTGGGGCACCCACCCATTCCAGATTTGGAGCTTCATCCTCACTGCTGTGAAGTTCCCTTGAAGATTCCGCTACTGCGCCTACAGTACCCTCCATCGCAGTTCTACTTCCTACAGTCCAGTAGGTAAGCTCTATATTGGACTAGTTCATTAAATACTTTAATGATACTTGACATGCATTCTAAAGACTCATCTCCCCTGTAGTCTTGGGTTTTGCTGTTCCAGGGATATGCATTTTATGGGATCTCTCCTGGCACCCTCAGCTAGGGAGTCCCCACGTGTGAATACTCATTCCTGCTTGTTCCTGGAGATAGCACAGTTACTTACCTGTAACAGGTGATCTCCGGAACAGCAGGAATTAGTCTTCACAACCCTCCCGCCTCCCCTAGGAGTTGTATCTATTTTTTTCCTTTCCTCTTCCTCTCCTTCTGTCTCAGCTATGAAACTCAACTGGGGAGAGGCAGTGGGAAAGGCGGGAACCCACCGCGCAGGCGCGAGGGATGCTCCCAAAGGCTTCTGATTGGATGCTGGGGAGCATTTCCGTGCGGGCTCTGTCGGCGCCGACGTACCCACGTGTGAAGACTTATTCCTGCTGTTCCGGAGATCACCTGTTACAGGTAAGTAACTGTGCTTACCCCTCGGAATAGAGTCACCAAACACCACTACCCTTCACTAACTTGTGGTCACTAATTCCACAACTTTGGGGTGCTTGAGCTCTGGTTTTCCTTTTCCTGTGATGCTTTCACCTCCTCCACTTCTAGGACTGCATATTAAGAACATAAGAAATGCCATACTGAGTCAGACCAAGGTCCATCAAGCCCAGTATCCTGTTTCCAACAGTGGTCAATCTAGGTCACAAGTGTCTGGCAGGTACCCAAAGTCCACAGCTTCCACAATGCTCGTCCTGGGGTAGGCAATGGATTTCCCAGATCCTCTTTAATAATGGTTTATGGACCTTTCCTCCAGGAACTTGTCCAAACTTTTTTTAAACCCAGCTACACGAACAGCTTTTACTACATCCTCCAGTAATGAATTCCAGAGTTTGATTACGCATTGAGTGAAAAAATATTTTCTTTTATTAGTCTTAAATGGTGTTTTATGCCTGTTTATACCTGTTCAATGTAAAGTTGCTTGACTGTTCACGTTTACTGTAAACCACTCTGATACTAAATAGGGCGGTCTATAAAAGTGAATAAAGAAATAAAATAAATACACATTGTAGCTTCATTGTGTGTCTTCTAGTCTTTCTATTTTTTGATGGTGTAAACAACCGATCTACATTAACCAGTTCCTCTCCATTCATTAATTTATAGACTTCTATCATATCTCCCCTCAGCCTTCTCTTTTCCAAGTAGAAGAACCCTAACCTTTTAAGCCTTTCCTCATAGGTGTATTCTTCCATCCCCTTTATCATTTTGATGGCTCTTCTCTATACCTTTTCTAATTCTGCAATATCCTTTTTAAGATATGGTGACAGGAATTGCATACAATATTCAAGGTGCGGTCAAACCATGGAATGATACAGAGGCATTATAATATCCTTTGTTTTATTCTCCATTCCTTTCCTTATGATTCCTAGCATTCTATTAGCTTTCTTGGCCACCGCTGCACACTGGGCAGAGGGTTTCAATGTATTATCCACAATGATGCTTAAATCTTTTTCCTGGGTGGTGGTTTCTAAGGTAGTAGCTTGCATCATGTAACCAAAGTTTGGGTTGTTCTTTCCTAGGTGCATAACTTTGCACTTGTCCACATTAAATTTCATCTGCCATTTGGATGCCCAGTCTTCCAATTTATCAAGGTCCTCTTGCAATTTTTCACAATCCTCTTGGGTTTTAACAACTTTGAATAATTTTGTGTCATCTGCAAATTTGATCACATCACTCATTATTCACATTTCCAGGTCATTTATGAATATGTTAAAAAGTAGCGGGCCCAGCACAGATTCCTGGGGTACTCTACTATTCACCTTTCTCAATTGAGAAAGTTGGTCATTTAGCCCTATTCTCTGCCTTCATTTTCTGATCCACAATAGACTGCCTACAATCCCATGACTTTTTAATTTTGCCAAGAATCTCTCATGAGGGACATTGTCAAAGGCTTTCTGAAAATCCAGATACACTATATCAACTGGTTCACCTTTGTATATTTGTTTATTCACACCTTCAAAAAAATATAACAGATTAGTAAGAAAAGGCTTTCCTTGGCTAAATCCATGTTGGCTTTCTTTCATTAAATCATGACTATATACGTGATCAGTAATTTTATTCTTTATAATGGTTTCTACCATTTGCCTGGTACTGATGTCAGACTCACAGGTCTGTAGTTTCCCAGATCACCCCTGGAACCCTTTTTAAAAATTGGCATTACATTGGCCATTCTCTACTCTTCAGGTACTACAGTTGATTTTAATGATAGTTCACAGATTACTACTAGGTCTGCAATCTCATATTTCAGTTCTTTCAATACCCTTGGATGTATACCATCCAGTCCAGGTGATTTGGTACTCTTCAGTTTATCAAATAGCCATTTATCGATATTTCTTTCAATTCTTCCGATACATCACCTTTATATACCATTTCAGGCACAGGTAAATTCCCTACTTCTTCAGTAAAGAACGAAGAAGCAAAGAATTCATTAAGTCTCTCCGCTATGGCCTTCACTTTGCTATGTCTTCACTTAGCATCCCTTTTACTCTTCTATCATCCAATGATCCAACTGACTGTAATGGGGGCAACAACTTTGGCAATACAATTTTTCTCAGCAATCGTTCATTTGAAGGAGCTTTGGTACCTGTTGAAATAAATGAGAGACCTACCAAAATCCCTAAACTTTCCTCAGCTATCCTTTAAGAGAAAAAGCAGCTAACCTCCTAGCGCTGCTTCCTTGTTAAACTGCTATTATTTTACACAAGTAAAATTTGACATTATGTATCTTAAATATATAGATTAATGTGTTCCCTTTGTAAAATTAGCTAGAGTTCCTTGAAAAATATCAACTTGTTACTTTTAGTAGATATCCAAATGTGGAACTATTTGCTTCCTAGATTTCCCCTACCAACCAATAAAAATCTGGGGCCCGATATTTGAAAGGCACGTACATGGTTTACAGCCCTGTAAACCATGTAAATGCCGTTCTGTAGGATATTTAATGACACAAACATGGTTACTGCTGCTGAACATCTCCAATTAACACTGCTACATGTCCCAATGCCAACCACTTAGCATCAAGGCATGTTCTGGGTATTTCGGGGTGTGTTATGGGCGGCGGCAGATGCTAACCAGGTAGCTGCAATATTACATCATTACTGTTAGCTTCTATGGGTAAAGATAGACCATTAAAGGGGGGGGGAGTGGCCTAGTGGCTAGGACATGGTGCCTCAGGCCGGAGGGCCAGGGGCTTGAGTCCCACCTGGGGACAGCAATCTCAGGCTGGAAGGACTGGGGCTTCTAATCTTATAGGCACTCCTTGTGGCCTTGGGCAAGCCACTTAACCCTCCGTTGCCTCAGGTACACATAGATTGTGAGCCCTTTGGGGACAAGGGAATGTATCCAGTACCTGTTTGTAGTGATTACATAATGTAAACCGCTTTGATTGAAGGATAAGGCAGTATAGAAAACTGGTGAAATAAATAAATAAAAGCTGGTCTATCTTTTACCCATAGAGGCTACTGTGCAGCATACAATATCGCTGCTGCTTGGTTAGCTTCCAAGAATGCTGACACTTTTGACACTGTTGACAATGTTGACACTGAATGGGGGCACTTTTCAATGTCAAGATAAGCACAATATATTTTCTATCCTATTTGAAAGGCAGCACCACATTTCAATATGGAATTGTTTAAGACCATAATACTTTGAAGAACAAAATATCGAATGATAAGATTGTACACACTGATACATTATTTGTTAGAGGTCGTTGATGCAAATTAGGGCTGAGGCTAAGGACTATGTCTGATATAGCCAGCGCCTGGTACAGTCTGAGACCTCAAGAAATTAATTAAGTTTTGAAAGAGTAATATAATAAGTGCATAGCCTAGGTAATTTACTGGAGGGATATTCACATTGTTTTGGTGAGCTTGGTTAGCTTCGGCAGCAATGATGTCTGTGCAGCAAACCCGTATATTCAATGCCAGGGCCAAAAATCACCCTGGCATTGAATATCTGGGGTTATTCATCGGTGCTGTAGCAGCACATAGCCATCTGACTGCAATATCAGGCCTCTGTTGTCTAAGTCAACAAGTTAATTGGGGAGTTGTTTACACCCGAGGAGATCAGTGACTTCGAAGAGCTTGCCTGCTTCTTTGAACTTGAAGGCTAGAGGAGAAGGAAAAAAAATCTCTGGCTTCAGACAAAAGCTTTATTGATTTATTGAAATAAGAAAGGCAGATAAACAAAGCAGTTAACTTTTCTTAGCACCAGATTTGCAGCAAAACTAGTAAATTTCCCTAATGAAACCTTAACACCATCACATCACAAAGTTTGTCTTGGACTTACAAAGATAAGAAAAATCTCTCTATGACTCCAAACCAAGAAGGAAACAAATAAGAGCACAACCTTTTTGAGACCGGGAATAGATGTCAAGCTCCAGATCTGGTCCTAGGTAGTGGCACAGCACCGTATGGGGCAGGATTTATTTATTACGCTGGCTCCAGTTAGCTCAATTGGCAAGCCACATGTAAGCCTAGAGATGAAGCTTCTGTGGGGTTTAGTGGTGTGTGGGAAAGAGCGCCTGCACAAATCTTGGGCATTGTCCCTAACAGTAACGGTGAACAATGCCTTGGATGCTTTTGCCATTGCCTTCATCAAAGTCTGCAACAAAAAACAGACATTTGTCTAACTTGTGTAAAGTGTTATTAGCATATATGCGAATATCTGGTTGGATCAATGCGCACAATTCTAGCTAAACAAATTAGAAATCTTCTATCATGTGCCAGTCAAAAGTGTCGCATCGTAATCGATGAGATGGAAGAAAGCGATGACAGTGGTTCCAGTACTGCTCTCATGCTGATCTGCAACACTGCAGCACCTTCCAAGGTTTTTAAAGCAAATCTCAGGGCTGAGATAGTTTGGCGTGTCTGCTTCTGTGCATGTTCTTTGTTAGAACAGTGTAAAATGTCTTCTTTCATTCCTCACATACACAGGTAGCTTGGCAGTTCTGGAAGCCCTTCGATGTCACTACTCCATCATGAATCTTCTGCTGAAGAGCATTCTGATTTGGTTCCCGGGTCTAACATAGATTCACAAAAGGCTGTAGCCTTCCATAGTATTCGTCTTTCTTCTAGGTTTGGTAGGCTCTTTGTATACCCTCTTGATTTAAGTATAGAGTCTGCAGAATAAAATGAACAGTACGTTATCTGCAGGGGGTCCATTTAATTGTTGTTGGTTCTCTGAAACTTTTTTATGAACCTCTGTGGGTTTTTTTTCTGCTGCAGGCCTATATTTGAAGCAGAAATATTTTTTTAATCGGCATTACTGCTGCTTCTGTACTACTACCAACAATAGCCTAGTGCTAAAGCTAGAGGCAAATACCCTTTCATCCTGGGCAAAGTGTAGGCATCATGAATATTTTCTTTTTTCCTCTTCATATTAAACTGGAACTGTAGTGCCACTTTATGAAATTTGGTATAGAATTGATACAATTGGGTAAGTAGAGAAAGGTAATCGGGAAGACTTGGTGAGGACATTTTGTTCTCTCTGATTCAGAGATGCACAGCAACTCATTTCATTTGGTGCTGAACTTTTAAGTTGTGCTTTCTGTTGACCTCTGTGTTGTCAAATCCTGTGTGAATTCTTAGATGACTTGTGAGGCTTTCTTTTTCACTGAATACTTTATCACATTCACTACATTTAAATGGTTGCTCTCCCGCGTGTGTTCTCTGATGGATCCTGAGGCTTCCTTTGTGATGGAAGCTTCTGTAACACTCACTACATGTATATGGTTTCTCTCCCATGTGTATTCTCTGATAAATGTTGAGGCTTCCCTTCTGATTGAAACTCTTCCCACACTCAGTATATGTAAACTCTTTGACTGCCATGTGGATTCTCTGGTACTCTATAAGGTTCCTTTTTTCTTGAAGCTTTTACCACATTCATTATATGTCCACATTCATTATACGTCCACCTGCGTGGACTTTGAGGCTTCCCTTCTCACTGAAACGTTTACCACACTCAGCACATGTAAAAGGTTTTGCTCCTGTGTGGATTTTGATTATGCTTAACAAGGCTATCCTTCCTACTGAACGTTTTATTACACTCAGTGCATGCAAATATTTTCAGTCGGAGTAGTTTCTCCAAATGAGTTAGTTTTGCAGATACCATGACAGTCAGGAACCTCACTTCTAAGCCAGGGCATGTAGAGTATGGTCTTAGTCTCTCCAGTTTACTGCTATTGTTCGGCGTAGTACTTGCATCGTGTCAAAAAGAGCCTCCTTCTGGAGTTCATAAGATGTAACCGATAAGGGTAGTTTGTCAAGATGTGCTTGGAAATTCTTTTTTATCAAGCCTGCCACTCCTGGTACAATGGGAAAGATTTCTGCCACATTTTCTACATCTCTGACTGCATTTCTTGGTAGTTTCTCTGATGATTTCTGAGGCGTCCTTTATCGGTGAAACTCTCACCACACTCAATACATAAAAAGTGTTACCAGCATGTATTCTCTCACAGTTCTGGAGCCCTCCATTAAAACAAGCTTATTTCACACTCAGTAGGTGGAAATGAATTTTCTCCAGGACCAAGCAGGAAGTCAGTCCTCACATATGGGTGACGTCGGCGCCGACGGAGCCCTCGCGGAGCAATTTTCCCCAGCTTTCAAAGAAAGCCTTTGGGAATTGCAGCGCGCATGCGCGGTCCTCTTCCCGCCCAATGGTGCCATCTTGGCTAGTCTTCTTTTTTCCGCGGAGCCCTACAGACGTCGTTTGTAATTCCCCGCTAGAAAAGTTGATTTTATTGTCTTTTTCTCGGTTAGACGCCGGTTCTTTTCCTACCCAGGACCCGTGACGCCGGTCGCGAGTCCTTCCTTTATTTTTCGTTTTTTTGTCCTTCGTGACAGATTTCGCACTCTTTTTTCTTTTTCACTGGCAGCCCTGTCTTTTGACCTCGCAGGGGCCCTTTTTCCCCCGATGGCTGCCAGCGGGTTTAAAAAGTGTGATCGGTGTAAGAAACTCATGTCTCTTACCGACACACACGACTGCTGCCTCCGCTGCCTTGGACCCGATCATGACCCGATGATCTGTGGTCCATGTGGCAAAATGTCCTCAAAAGTGTTGAGGAGTCGGCAGCATCAGCGTGAGCGTATCTTCTCTGACTCCGGCCGGGCTCGGACCTCGTCAGAGGCTTCGACGTCTAGGGACTCTGGTCCTGAGCATCGTCGAAGTTTCTCTGAACGGGGGTCTCCTACCCGGGAACATCATCGGAAGAAAAAGCCCGCGAGGGCGGCGTCGGTGGATGCTCCTGGTTCCTCGAGGGCCAGGTCGCATAGCCCCGATAGCCGTCCCGGATCCTTGGAGATGGAGAGGCCTTCCAAGCATCCTCGACTTGAGATGGACTCGCCTACTCACGTGAGTACTGTGGTCCTCGTGGACTCGCCTCCGAAGGACCCGACGTCGGGGCCCGAGTCGGGGGCTGCTGGGTCTCCTGAGCTCGGACTCAGGTTGACGGCCTTGGAGAGCAGTTTATCTGCCTTCATGGACCAGCAGCGGGCATTGATCGCTGGCCTCGCCGGTGCTTCTGCCCTGACCACCGGGACGTCGACATCCAAGTCGACCCCAGAGACCGAGCCGATCCTCGAGTCCATGAGAGCTCGAGTCGATCCTCGGTCGAGGTCTCCTTCGGCCTCCCGTTCGGGACCGAGGTCGTCGACGCCGACTCCCTCGGCGTCAGGGCGGACGGCATCGATGCCCGCCCGACTGGAGCCGCTTGACTCCTCCTCCGAGGAGTCCGCCTGGGAATCCGAGGACGAAGAGTCCCCTGGTTCTTTTCGGACTCGGTGTGTCCCATCGGACTCCCCCGAGTCCGAGCCTCGGAGACGGTCCCCCCCGGAGGACACCCGGTTCTCGGACTTCGTGCGGGATATGGCCAAAGCCTTGGCCTTCCCCACAGATCCCGAGGAGGAGCCTCGAGCCGAAGAGCTCGATGCCCTCCAGTATGACTCTCCCCCGAAGGAGACCTTTACTGTACCGGTTCCTCCGATGCTGGAACGACTTCTCTTCCGCATGTGGGAGAACCCGGCGTCGGCGCCGGTGTTAAGCAAGCGGGTCGATTCCATCTATCGAGTCCGCAAGAGCCCCGGGTTCCAAAAGGCACAACTACCGCACCATTCCATGGTGGTGGAATCGGCCATGCATAGACTTAAAAGTCAAAAAATGCACTCCTCGGTGCCTCCCGGTCGGGAGGCTCGAAGCCTGGATGCCCTCGGTAGGAAGTGTTTCCAAGGCTCTATGCTTGCTTGTCGAGTCCAGACCTACCAGCTCTATATGGGCATGTATCTTAGAGACCTGGCTAAAGAAATAGCCGGGTTCTCTGCTGGTCTCTCCGAGGAACCTTTGCAGAGGTTCCAGGCCTTGTCAACTGGTATTCGGGAGTGCTTGAAGTTTATCTCTCGAGCAGCCTATGATGGCTTCGAAGCATCGGCTCGAGTAGCCGGAGCCGGCATCGGTGCCCGCCGACAGGCTTGGCTTCAGTCATCCGACCTCGAGCCATGGGTGCAGGACAAGTTTGTCGATATCCCCTGCAGAGGTGAAAACCTCTTTGGCAAACCCATGGATGAGAAGGCTGCACAAATCGAGACCGAGACTCTCACCAGGACTCGGCTCTCCAGGAAGACCTCTGCCCCTTCTCAGAAGAAGAAGGGCTCGGGGAAAAAGCCCTTTTACCCGAGGAAGGCAGCTGCCTATAAACACTATCCTCATTATCAGGCCTCAGCAGCTCCCCAATTGAAAAACAATAAAGAACCCTAATCAGACCAAATATATATCCCCCAAAAAAAAGAGTCCAATTAGAACATACAAAATTTCCCCCTGTGCCAAAATTATTTTTGTCGGAGTTATGCCAGCCCAGTATCACAAGTATGTAATGAAAGATACCGCTGTGACTACTCCCTTTTATTAATAGTAACTTTAAAACTGGACAAAAGCCCAGAACTTAGCTGTGTAATGCCCAGCGCCGAAATTTCATATCACGACGGGCGCTCGTTTCAGGTTTTGTGCTTATAACACCGAAAAACCCTGCTTCAGGTCAGGAAAGATCAGCTTCAAGTTGCACAGCCGTTTACAGACAACCGGAAATTCGCCTGCTATATTATCATCAGCGTCTGACGTCAGCAGAGAAAGAGGAGGTTCCAACATATCAGAGAACAAGCCCAACCCCCAAATAGGGAATACCCACCATTCAGGGAATCCCAAGGGGGTATATGCAGCTAGACTCATAGAATAGTGTGCCAGTCCACTTGAGAGTTCAGTCCATCGGGAATGACCGAATTTAAATGATAAATCCATCGCTGCTCACATACTTGAAGCTTTTGCTCACGATCCCCCCTTCGAGGGTCCGGCGGGATATGATCCAAAATCCGCCACCGCAAAGAAGCAAATGAGTGATTCAAGGTAAGGTGGTGTTCCACCATAGGTGCTGTCAGGTTTTTGATCCGAAGGCAGGAAGCATGCTCAGCAAGGCGAATCCGAAAAGCTCGTTTTGTGCGACCTACATAATATAATGAACACGGGCAAACTATGAGATATATGACAAAATCGGATGAACAATCCGTATGCCACCGTGTCATATATACATGCGAGGTGTGAACATCCAGCCAGTCAACTCCTGTCAAGGTTCCAGCACAATAACTACAGCCACCACATGGGAAATGACCAGCCTCAGAATGTGACTGCAGAGGGCGATCCATTGGTGATACTGTATGTATAACCTTGTCCCGTAAATTGGTCATGCGGGAATAGGCAATCTGCAGAGATTTATTCTGAAAACAGGAGTGTACTCCTAGCACTGGCCAAAATTGGCGCAGTAAATTGGTAACCTGAGGCATTTGTTGTATGTAGGGTAAAACCCCAGTGATAACAGAATCTTGATCCTTCGGAGGTTTTTGAAAAAATAGCCATTCCCTATGTGAATAACGTGCCCTTTTATACGCTCGAGCAATCACCTGAGGTGGGTAGCCACGTGTCAACAGCCGGTGTGTGAGGTCTTGAGCATGTTGTTTAAAGGCTAAGAGAGATGAGCAATTTCGTCTAAGATGCAAAAACTGTCCATATGGCAAGCCCTGCTTCAAAGCCCGAGGATGAAAACTATGGTAATGCAGCAATGTATTGCGCTGAACCTCTTTGCGATAAAGTGTGGTGACAAACCCCTCCGCAGTGAGGGACACTTGAATATCCAAAAACTGTATTACCTCAGTGGATATTGTTGCTTCAAACTGAATCCGAGGGAGGTGAGTATTTAATCGCTGGATAAAACTTTCCAAATCCCGACGGTCTCCCGTCCAAATGAAGAAGATGTCGTCGAGAAAACGTTTCCAAAACGGGATTTTGCAAAAATCTGGGTCAGAATAAATATATGCCTGTTCAAAGGCAGCCATATAAATTGTGGCCAAAGAAGGAGCCACCGTGGCCCCCATAGCTATCCCGTGTATCTGGCAGTAAAACTCACCCTGATAAAGGAAAAAGTTTTCCATTAGGACAAATTCCAACAAATTCAAAATGAAAGTGGATGGGATCCGAACTGGGAGATC
Organism: Ichthyophis bannanicus; assembly: GCA_033557465.1. Classification (NCBI taxonomy): domain Eukaryota; kingdom Metazoa; phylum Chordata; class Amphibia; order Gymnophiona; family Ichthyophiidae; genus Ichthyophis; species Ichthyophis bannanicus. The sequence goes on from JAWIIG010000053.1 coordinate 272,027, forward strand.
CAGGGGGAAAGCTCTCAAATATGTTAGCAACTCCTGCTGATCAATGTTAGTATAGAGAGCCTTCACATCAAGAGACACTATATATTGATAGGTCTCAATCTCATGGCAGGACTGTAATTGCTGTAAAAAATCCCCTGTGTCACGGAGATAAGAACCAACTTGTTTTGCTGATTTTTGTAAAAATACATTGCAAAATTGCGAAAGTGGTTCTAATAAAGAATTCCGGCAGGAGACAATGGGGCGGCCAGGCGGGTCAGACAGGGATTTGTGTATTTTTGGAACCAGATAAAAAATTGGCGTAACAGGGTACTTCTTCAGCAAAAAACCCATTTCATTACGGGTTATCCAATTCCGAAGAAAAGCATCAGAAACCAGCGAAAAAACTCGTGCCTGGATCCCCTCAGTGGGATCCAGATCAAGGCGGATGTAATTAGTGCGATCCTGAAGATGAAGAAGAACCTGACGCTGGTATTGATCCGATGACATCAACACAGTCGCTCCCCCCTTGTCTGCCCGCCGGATTATTACATCCAGCTTTTGAAATTCATCTAAAGCCCTTATCTGATCTCTCGATAAGTTGGAGCCCCTATAACTTCTATGAAATTGCTGCTCGAGCCGTTGTAAATGCTGGAAGACTAAGGTTTGGTAGGTAGAGATGACATGATCAGGTGCTCCCGTGGGAAACCAGTGGTGGCACATGGTGGCATACGGATTGTTCATCCGATTTTGTCATATATCTCATAGTTTGCCCGTGTTCATTATATTATGTAGGTCGCACAAAACGAGCTTTTCGGATTCGCCTTGCTGAGCATGCTTCCTGCCTTCGGATCAAAAACCTGACAGCACCTATGGTGGAACACCACCTTACCTTGAATCACTCATTTGCTTCTTTGCGGTGGCGGATTTTGGATCATATCCCGCCGGACCCTCGAAGGGGGGATCGTGAGCAAAAGCTTCAAGTATGTGAGCAGCGATGGATTTATCATTTAAATTCGGTCATTCCCGATGGACTGAACTCTCAAGTGGACTGGCACACTATTCTATGAGTCTAGCTGCATATACCCCCTTGGGATTCCCTGAATGGTGGGTATTCCCTATTTGGGGGTTGGGCTTGTTCTCTGATATGTTGGAACCTCCTCTTTCTCTGCTGACGTCAGACGCTGATGATAATATAGCAGGCGAATTTCCGGTTGTCTGTAAACGGCTGTGCAACTTGAAGCTGATCTTTCCTGACCTGAAGCAGGGTTTTTCGGTGTTATAAGCACAAAACCCGAAACGAGCGCCCGTCGTGATATGAAATTTCGGCGCTGGGCATTACACAGCTAAGTTCTGGGCTTTTGTCCAGTTTTAAAGTTACTATTAATAAAAGGGAGTAGTCACAGCGGTATCTTTCATTACATACTTGTGATACTGGGCTCAGCAGCTCCCCAACAGGGTCAGCAGGCCAAGGGACGGGGTACTGGGTCCCGTAGGCAGCAAGCCCCCAAGCCTGCACCACCGGCCCCTGCTCAGCAGGGTGGGGGTTTTTGACCATCAGCATAGCCTCTCCCCCTCAGCTGGTTTCTCTCAGCACAGGAGGCCGGCTAGTCCACTTTGCCCACAGGTGGTCCAACATCACTTCAGATACCTGGGTGCTTCACATACTCCGAGAGGGCTATCTTCTGCACTTCCACCAGGTACCTTCCTTCTACTTTCCAGGGGAGCCTCTCTGACTCCCTCTGCACAGGGACTTACTCCTTCAGGAGTTAGCAAGTCTTCTTCAGGAACAGGCTGTGGAACCGGTGCCCCACCACCTGAGAGGTCAAGGCTTTTATTCCAGGTACTTTCTGATACCAAAAAGAACAGGAGGCCTCAGACCCATCCTGGACTTGCGAAACCTCAACAAGTTCCTCGAGAGGGAGAAGTTCAAGATGCTTACCCTTGGAATCCTACTGCCCTACCTCCAGCAGGGAGATTGGCTATGCTCCTTGCATCTAAGGAATGCCTACACTCACATCCTCATCCACCCAAGCCACAGACAATATCTCAGATTTGTTGTGGGAGGCAATCATTACCAGTACAGAGTACTACCCTTTGGCCTATCCTCCGCACCACGAGTATTCACCAAATGTCTCGCGGTGGTGGCGGCTTATCTCAGACTTCAGGGCCTCTTTGTCTTTCCATACCTGGACGACTGGCTCATCAGAGCACAGTCTTCTCAAGAGGCCACTCACGCTGCACACTGCACTGTGTCGCTACTCCAGCACTTGGGCTTTGTCATAAACTTCGCAAAGTCCACTTTGCTCCCCTCTCAGGATTTCAAGTTCATCGGCGCAAGATTGAACACGCTTCAGGCGCGAGCCTTTCTGCCTCTCGACAGGGCACACAGGCTCATGGATCTTGCCAGCCACTTTCACACCAATTCCCTGGTCTCTGCCAGGCAATTTCTGAGACTGCTCGGCCATATGGCTTCCACGGTCCATGTAACCCCCAATGCCCGCCTAAATATGCGTCCGGCTCAGTGGTGCCTTCGCACACAATGGCATCAGGCCACAGGGAGCCTAGCGGACTCCGTACAGATCTCCAGCCCGCTGGTCTCTTCTCTGCAATGGTGGCTTCATCTGCCAAACCTAGTGCTCGGAATGGCTTTTCAATCTCCTCCGCCTTCTCAGGTCTTGACGACCGATGCTTCTCTCCTGGGTTGGGGAGCACATTGCCAAGGGACATGTACTCAAGGCCTCTGGACTCCTTGAGAGTCTGCCCAGCAGATCAACTTCCTGGAGCTCAGAGCAATCCGCCTGGCTCTACGGGCCTTCTCCCACCTCACATCTCACCAGTCTGTCCTAGTCCAGACGGACAATCAAGTTGCCATGTTCTACGTGAACAAACAAGGGGGCACAGGCTCCTTCCTTCTCTGTTGAGAAGTACAAAAGCTGTGCTCTTGGGCCGTCAGCCGCGGCATCCTCCTCAAAGCTGTTTATCTCCCATGTCAAGAAAATTACCTGGCAGACAAACTGAGCAGAATCCTCCAACCACACGAGTGGAGATTGGATCCATTAGTGGTTCAACGGATCTTTCTCAAGTGGGGCCTCCCCACGATGGATCTCTTTGCCAGTCCTCTAAACCGACAACTTCCCCGATTCTGCTCTCGGGAACCGCATTCCCTCCGAGTAGCGGCAGATGCTTTTCTACTCTCATGGTCCACAGGCCTCCTGTATGCCTTTCCTCCCATGCCGCTGGTGTCTCGGACGCTTTTCAAGGTTCTCCGGGACAAAGCCTCGATGATCCTCGTAGCTCCCCGGTGGCCGAGACAGCCCTGGTTCCCGCTGCTGATGCAACTAGCGGTGGACACTCCGCTACCTCTGGGGTTTCAACCCGATCTCCTGACACAGGATCAAGGGTCTCTCCTACACCCCAACCTCCGGTCCCTTCATCTGATGGCCTGGCTGCTGAAAGGGTAGTTCTTGCTCCCCTCCTGCTGCCTCCAGATGTAGAAGAAGTCATCTTGGCCTCCAGGCGACCCTCTACCCGGAAGTCCTACGCTCTTAATTGGCGTCGGTTCTCCGCCTGGTGTGCTCAGCAGACTCACGATTCCTTCTCCTGTTCGGTGTCGGTGGTCTTGCAGTACTTGCTTTGCCTCTCCAATCTTGGACTTAAGTCCAACTCGGTCAGGGTCCACCTCAGTGCTCTTTCTGCACATCACATGCCGGTGGATGGCAGGCCTCTTTCCAGCCACCCTCTAGTTAGTAGCTCGTTTTCTCAGAGGCCTCCTTCTCCTTAAACCACCTTTGCGCCCACCAGCCCCTGACTGGGATCTCAACGTGGTTTTACAGCGGATTACCTGTCCGCCTTTTGAACCTATGGCTACCTGTCCTCTTCGTTTTCTTTCTTGGAAAACCTTATTCTTGGTAGCCCTCACTTCTGCTAGACGCGTTAGTGAACTGCAGGCCCTAGTTTCGGATCCCCCTTACACTAGGTTCTACAAGAATAGGGTAGTCCTACGGACTCACCCTAAATTTCTTCCAAAAGTGGTTTCCCCTTTTCACATCAACCAGGAGGTGGTGCTTCCGACCTTCTTTCCCAGGCCGCACTCCAGCCGAGCTGAAATGGTCCTGCATACCCTGGACTGTCGGAGGGCGTTAACCTTCTACCTTGACCGTACGCGGGAGCACCGAAGGGCTGCTCAGCTCTTCGTGTCTTATGACCCCAATAAGTTGGGGCTCCCTGTCTCCAAGGGTACTCTGTCCATCTGGGTGGCTGACTGTATCGCTTGGGCTTATGGGGCAGCCAGCCTCTCGTTGGAGAGTTGAGTCACGGCTCATCATGTTAGGGCGAAGGCTGCGTCAGTGGCTTACCTCCGCTCTGTTCCATTGGCAGACATCTGCCGGGCCGCTACTTGGTCTTCAAGCCAGACTTTTGCGGCCCATTACTGCCTGGAGAGGGAGTCCCGCAGGGACAGTGCTTTTGGACAGGCAGTCCTCCGTAATCTCTTTGAGGTATAGGCAACTCCTACCCTCCATCCCGGATGTTGGGCTACCGGTTGGAGACATATTCAGAGAAGATTCCTTCCTTCTGTGCTACTGAGCTTGAGGGAGCTCCTTTTTTGCGCTTAGGGTCTCCGGTAGCCTTAAGCTTGGGAGTCCCATATGTGAGGACTGACTTCCTGCTTGGTCCTGGAGAAAGAGTAGTTACTCACCTGTAACAGGTGTTCTCCAGGAGCAGCAGGAATCAGTCCTCACAACCCTCCCTCCTCCCCTTGGAGTTGCAGTCATATGATTTCGTTTTTGCTAATTTTTTTGCTGTCTTTTAGCTATGTCATCAGACTAGCCAAGATGGCACCCTTGGGCGGGAAGAGGACCGCGCATGTGCACTGCAATTCCCAAAGGCTTTCTTTGAAAGCTGGGGAAAATTGCTCCGCGAGGGCTCCGTCTGCGCCAACGTCACCCATATGTGATGACTGATTCCTGCTGCTCCTGGAGAACACCTGTTACAGGTGAGTAACTACTCTTTCTTGAGGCCCACTGTCATTTGTGTGGACTCTCCGATGTACATTGAGATTTCTCATGTGACAGAAAGTTTTACTACACTCAGGACATGTACTTGGTTTCAGTCCTGCATGAATTTCTTTGTGACGTCTCAGGTTTGATTTCTGCCTGAAGTTTTTACCACATTCAATACATTCAAATAACTTCAGTCCTGTGTGGACACTCTGGTGTACAGTGAGGCTTCCCTTCCCACGAAAGCTTTTACCACACTCAGTACATGTAAATGGTATTATTCCAAAGTGGATCCTCTGATGGACTTCCAAACTTTTCTTATAATTGAAGCTTTTACCACACTCAGTACAAGTAAATGGCTTCTCTCCAGTGTGTATTCTCTGGTGGGTTTTGAGAGTTAACTTCCTTTTGAAGCTTTTACCACACTCAAGACATGTGAACGGCTTCTCTCCAGTGTGGATTCTCTGATGGATTGTGAGGTTCTCCTTCCATCTGAAGCTTTTTGAACACTCAATACATGTAAATTGTTTCAGTCCTGTGTGGACTCTGTTGTGGTTAGTTAAGTGTCCTTTTTTCCTGAAACCTTTACCACACTCAGCACAAGTGTATGGTTTCTCTCCAGTGTGGCTTCTCTGATGGATAATAAGGCTTCCTTTCTCATTGAAGCTTTTTTTGCACTCAGTGCATGTAAATTGTTTCTCTCCAGTGTGGAGTCTTTCATGAATTCTGAGGCTTCCCTTTCTACTGAAACTTTTACCACATTCACTACATTCGAATAGCTTCATTCCAGTGTGGATTCCCTGGTGGATTATGAATCTAGTCATTTGAGTGACGTTTTCATCTGTTTTGACACAAAATGGGTTCAATCTTGTGTGGACATTCTGGTATTTTAAATTGCCAGCCTTCCTACTGAAGCATGCTTCAGATTTACTAAAGGGGAATGGTCTGTCAGCAGTTTGACTTGTTTGATAGGTCATTAATGTTTTCCAGTGACTGAAGCTTTTCTGACATTCAATATCTGAATTTGGTCTCTCTTCCTGGTGAGCGTTTGAATTTCTTGTGAAGTTTTCTCCTTGGTTCAAGGTCTTGTCATAGCCATGACTTGAAGGTGTTTTCACAACAGTGTTGTTTTTCTGATATTTTGTAAAGTTTGCTTTATTAATAAAGCCTTTCCCATATCCTATACTTATACACATTCCCATTTCTTTATTAATTTTCTGGTGTTGCATTATTTCTTCTGTTTTAACTCCTTTCACACACTGAGAACATATTACAGGTCTCTTTTGTCCCTGTATTGCCATTTTCTGAATGAAGGCTCTCCCACAATCTGTACACATAGATGGTTTCGCTTCACTGTCGGATCTCTGCTGTGATTTCAGTGCTGCTGTATCCCTGAGGAATATTCGACACACATCACATACACATCTGTGTTCTCCTGTCTGGTGTGTCTGCTCTTCGCCTGTATGTTTGATATTACTGGCACTTTGCTCACACAGACCTGAGTCTCCTGCTGAATTTCTCTGCTTTTTTCCTGAGATCTACTGATTCTCGCACTTTCTTCCCCAGTCAGGAGAGGAAGAAGTTTCATCTTTGTATCTTCCTGATAAAATCTTGTTCCCTTCTGGATTCTCACTGAGCTCCCACTGATGTTCCTCTGGAATGTTGTTTCTGGGATCCTCTTTTTCTAGACAGAAAAAAAAGTGAGCATTATTGTAAGAAAGGATGGTTTAACGAGTTCAGTAATGTTAAGAACATTTTTTTTCAGTTGTGCTTCTGCAGTTCTCCTGAAAAGGGCACAGTGTGAAATGTTTACAAGCATCCTGTCATAACAATGCCCAGCAACATTCTGTCATTCCTGTTACAAATAAAGGAATAAAATATTTTTGCATCCTCTGTCGGTCTCTGGTGACTGTGGAAAGTAATTTTCAAAGCCATTTACTGAGAAAAGTAGCCTTTTATGTAAGCAGTCAGGGGGGCGTTGCTGGGTACTTACTTAGATCAGGAGAATAATAGAATGTACGTTAAGTTCTCATTTTAAATCTTCACATAAATTTCCATTAAAATAATTTCCAGACTTTTGCTTTGAAAACTGGTGTAACAAGGAGATGGCCAAAGTCAGAAGGATGCTAGGCTGCATACAGAGAGGCATAACTAGCAGAAGAAGGAGGTGTTAATACCCTTGCCATGAGTGATGCCATCCTAATACAAAAAAAATCAGTCTCTTCAAGAACCTAGTGTAAAAGTACAAAGTCAAAAACCAGGACCTCACATGCAAAACAACAGACAGCCTCCAGCAAGTGCACAGAAAGAAAAAATGAAATATTGGAGGAAAAAAGACCTCAGGATATACTTCAAGGCCAACGCAATGGTTCAAACACATAAATAATCAAGCTTTCAATCTGCTAGAGCCGTCTCCGACTTACCACAGCTTTCACATATTCCAGCACATCATAGGTCATAGAAAAAACCTTCCAATATTCATATGAACATGTAAAGTTGCATTCTTCACAAGAGTCAAATACGAACTAGGATGAACAGCATCGAACATCAATAAATTCTTAGCTTCAAAGACAGAGTGACAACAGGTATTAGTCCAATGCTGGGCATTTCGCCTGAGCTGCTTCAGGGAGTAAAACCACCCAATGGTCTAAACTGAAACCATCTGTAAGAATACCAAACATCATCAGAACCATTAGCATGGCACTTGCAAAGGCTAACAATATAGCCATCAACAAAAATATGCAACAAATCCACCCTACCCGAAAAAGAAGGCATACTGACAACACCAGACAATGGCCAAAAGCACAACTGCCCCAGAACAGCACCAAGAAGCCAGAACACGGAAAGCATAATTACTCACCTGTAACAAGTGATCTCCAGGAATAGCAGAAATTTAGTCTTCGCATACAGAGCCTGCACGGGAACGCTCCCCAGTATCCAACTGGAAAACGTTTGGGCGTACTCCACTGTACCTGCACAACTGCCTTCAGGTGGTTCCCAATTCCCTCTCTTCTGTTGAGTTTGTAGCTGAGAAAGGAAAGTAAATGAAACCCTACAACTCCTAGGGGAGAAGCGTGGGTTCTGAAGACTAAATTCCTGCTGTTCCTGGAGATCACCTGTTACAGGTGAGTAGCTACACTATCTCCAGGAACAAGCAGGAATGTAGTCTGCACATATGGGACTCCCTAGCTGCGGATGAAGTGATCTCAGAACCGGTGGTGAAACAGAGAAACATAGAAACATGATGACAGAAAAAGACCACATGCCTATCTAGTCTGTCCTTCCAAAGAAACAACTACTACAGTCCCCTTTTTTCCTTTAGAGATCCTCTGTGTTGGTCCCATGCTTTTTTGAATTCAGTTACTGTCCTCATCTCTACCACCTCCACTGGGAGACTATTCGACGGATCCACTACTCTTTCCGTAAAGAAATATTTCCGCATATCACTACTAAATCTATCTCCCTTCACCCTCATCCCATGTCCCCTCGTAGCAGAACTTGCTTTCAATTGAAATAGGCTCTCTCCCTGAACATATTTAAATAACAAGGTATTTAAACATCTCAATCATATCACCTCTATCCCGCCTTTCCTCTAAGGTGTACATATTAAGATCCTTAAGTCTTTCCTCATATGCTTTATAATGAAGCCCACTAATCATTTTAGTAGCCACTCTGATAGGCGAAGGAAATAGACTGAGCAATCCAGTTAGACAGTGTTCTCTTGGAGACTGGAAGTCCCAAATGAGAAGGATCAAAAGCAACAGAGTTGAGAGGACTTTCTATGTTGCTGTGTTCTTTGCAAGTAAAAGGCTAAAGCTCTTTTACAGTACAAGGTATGAAGATTCCTCTCTGCATTTGATGCATGAGACCTTGGAAAAAACACAGGTAGGTAGACCGCTTGGTTCAGATGAAAAGACGAGACCACCTTTGGCATAAAGTGTGGATGAGTCCTAAGGACTACCTTGTCATGATGGAACCTTGTATAAGGTGGATCAGCTACTAGCGCTTGCAACTCACTAATGTGACATGCTGACGTAATTGCAATGAGAAAGATAACCTTCCAAGAAAGGAATTTCAAGGAGGTAGTAGCTAAAGGTTCAAAAGGTGGCTTCATGAGCTGCCCAAGAACCAGGTTTAAGTCCCATGCCACTGGTGGTGGCCTAATGGGAGGCTTAATTAGAAGAAGTCCTCTCATAAATCTTGCTATAAGAGGATGAGAGGAAATATGCTGTCCATTTAGAGGCTTAAAGGAAGCTGCAATAGCACTCAAATGGACTCTTACTGAGTTAGTCTTAAGTCCTGCATTGGATAAATGAAGGAGATACTCCAGCAATGATTCCAGAGGTATCGCAAGGGAGTTAAGACCCTTTTGCGAACACCATATGGTAAACCTTTTCCACTTGAAACCATAAGAGCGTCTTGTGGAAGGTTTCCTGGAAGCAAAAAGAATATCTTTTACTTGCTGAGGGAGATTAAGATCATGGAGATCTAGGCCTTCAGCAGCCAAGCCCTGAGATGGAGAGACTGGGGATTGGGATGCCATAACATTCCGTTCTCCTGAGATAGAAGATCTGGAGCAGACCCTTACTCCAGGGAGGGAGCTTGAGAGAGATTTAGAAGCAGAGGGTACCACACTTGCCGTGGCCAATGTGGAGCTATGAGAATCATATGGCCTCTGTCTCTCTGAAGCTTGAACAAGGTTTTGGGAATTAGGGGAATGGGTGGAAAGGGATACAGGAAGTCTTGGCCCCAATGAAGGAGGAAAGCATCCCTGGCCTGAGCCCCCTGAGCTGGAATTCTGGAAAAAAACTGGGGAAGTTTGGCATTCCACGGACTTGCAAAGAGGTCTATGTCCGGGGTTCTCCAAATTTTAAAAAATCTTGGCCACCTGGTCTGCATGCAGAGACCACTCGTGTGGAAGCAGAACTCGACTGAGTCTGTCTGCCCAAGAGTTTTGTATGCCTGGAAGATACACTGCCAGGAGATGAATCTGATGCTCTCTGGCGAGGGCCCATAGTAGCAAAGCTTCGTTGCAAAGCAACAGAGAGCCTGTTCCCCCCTGCTTGTTCACGTAGAACATGGCTACTTGATTGTCCGTATGAATGAGGACTGTCTTGTAGCTGAGCAGGGTGTGGAACACTCGAAGAGCACGGAAGATTGCTCTGAGCTCCAAGAGATTGATATGTAGATGAGTCTCCTGCGGAGACCAGGTGCCTTGGGTGGAGAGGTCTTGCAGATGAGCTCCCCAACCCATCGGATAAGCATCTGTTGTTAGAGTTGCTTGGGGTAAGGGTTGTTGAAAAGGGGACCTCAGCAACAGGTTTTGAGTGGACTTCCACCACTGGAGGGACAAAATAAGGCGACTTGTGTTTGCTATTTTGTCTGACAGGCATCCTGAAGCCTGGGTCCATTGAGTGGATAAAGTCCACTGGGCTGCCCTCATATGGAGGCGAGCATAGGGAACCACATGCACAGTAGATGCCATATGGCCTAGTATTTGTAGCATTTCTCAGGCAATGAGATTTATTTATTTATTTATTTAACAATTCTTTTATACCGCGCTATTAAAATCAGTGCGGTGTACATAGAACAAGAACATACTACAATGCATACAAGTAACATTGAGTTTTACATTGAACAGGGAACTTCAACAATAGGACAATCGGGGGAACTATGTACAGATTAACTTAATGGTATATCAGCGATGGCGAACCTATGGCACGCGTGCCAGCTGTGGCACGCGAAGGCCTTGCAGCTGGCACGCGGGAAGGTCCGCATTTAAAAGGTCCCAAATTTAAAAAAAAAAAAACCCAAACAAAGCGGCTGCTTCTGCCGCGGCAGCCTCAAGAGCTCTGCCGCGGCAGCCTCAAGAGCTCTGCCGCGGGGCCCCCCCCCCTGCCCGGCAGAGCCTCCCTGCATCATCTACCTTCAAGTCGCAAAACGCGGGCTTCTTTCAGAGCCGCGAGAGTTTCCTTCCTCGGGGCTCTCCCGCGAGAAAGGAAACTCTCGCGGCTCTGAAAGAAGCCCGCGTTTTGCGACTTGAAGGTAGATGATGCAGGGAGGCTCTGCCGGGCAGGGGGGGGGGGGCCCCGCGGCAGAGCTCTTGAGGCTGCCGCGGCAGAGCTCTTGAGGCTGCCGCGGCAGAAGCAGCCGCTTTGTTTGGGTTTTTTTTTTTTAAATTTGGGATGATAGGGGGGAAGGGGGTTTAGGACTGGTAATGGGCTATGGTGGGGAGGCTAAGACTGGAAATGGGCTGATGGGGGGGGGGTAGGACTGGTAATTGGCCATGGGGGGGGCTAAGGCTGGAAAGGGGCAGAGGGGGGGGGGGTTTGGACTGCTCATTGGCCGTCATGGGGGGGGGGAAAAGAAGGGAAAGGGGCGGATGGGGGGGTTAGGACTGGTAATTGGCCGGGGGGGGGGGTTGGGAGGGTAATTTGCCGGGGGGGGGGGGGGTAGGACTGGTAATTGGCAGGGGGGGGTAGGACTGGTAATTGGCCAGGGGGGGGGGGTTAGGACTGGTAATTGGCCATGGGGGGGGGGCTAAGACTGGAAAGGGGCTGATGGGGGGGTTAGGACTGGTAATTGGCCAGGGGGGGGGGGTAGGCCTGGTAATTGGCCAGGGGGGGGGGTTAGGCCTGGTAATTGGCCTGGGGGGGGGGTAGGACAGGTAATTGGCCGGGGGGGGGGTAGGACTGGTAATTGGCCAGGGGGGGGGGGGTTAGGACTGGTAATTGGCCGGGGTTAGGACTGGTAATTGGCAATGGGGGGGGCTAAGATATGAAATGGGCTGATGGGTGGGGGGGGTTAGGAATAGTAATGGGCAATGGGGGTTGATAAGTCTGGAAGTGGGCTGGTGATGGTGATGGTGATGGTGATTTGGGGGGGGTAGGACTAGTAATGGGCTATGGGGGGGGGGCTAAGACTGGAAATGGGCTGATGGGGGGGTTAGGACTGGTAATGGGCTGATGGGGGGGTTAGGACTGGTAATGGGCTATGGGGGGGCTAAGACTGGAAATGGGCTGAGTGGAAGGAGGGCTTGAACTGCAAATAGCTGATGGGATTGGGGCTTGGAATGGAAATGGGTTGTGAGGGGGAGGGAGCTAGGACTGGAAATGGGTGAGGGGGGCTAGGACAGGAAATGGGCTGATGGAGGGGCTAGAATAGGACTGGAAATTGGCTGTTGGGGGGGTGCTAAGATTGGAAATGGGCTGTGGTGGGGGTTTGGATTGAAATGGACTCATGAAGGGGCTAGAACTGGAAGTAGGCTCATGGGGGGCTTGGATTGGAAATGGGCTGAGTGGAGGGGAGCTAGGATTTGACATGGGCTGATGGTGGGGCTAGGAAAGGACTAGAAATGGGCTCATGGGGGGCTGGGTTTGGAAATGAGCTGATGGAGGGACTCGGATGGGACTGCAAATAGATGGGGGAGCTAGGACTGGAAATGGGCTTATGGGGGGTTAGGACTGGAAGTGGGTTGATGAGGGGGGGCTAGGACTGGTATTGGGTTGGGAGGTTGCTAGGACTGGAAATGGGTTGGGGGGCTGCTAGGACTGGAAATGGGCTGATGCAGGGACTAGAAGGGAATGGATGCTGGGTGAGGCTGGAACTAGAAGGGAGCTGGTGTTGGGGGAGAATTAGAATGGGATGGGGCTGGGAGAGTAAAATGGAGAGGGGAAAAATATTTTGTGTGGGAGGGATAAAAAATCTACAATTGGCCGGGTATTGGGAGAATAAGTGGGGATTGAGGATGGAGGGGTAAATTTTGAGTAGATGAAATAGGAATGAGGAAAGAGCAAAAGGAGAAAGATTAGTATGTTAAAGCAGATGTAGAGAGAGAATGGAAAAAAAAAACCAAGAAGACAGAAGAAAGGACAAATGGACAGCAGATGGAGAGTTAGGAGAAGACACGAAGAAACCAGAAGAAAGTGGCTGGAGCAATTGCAACTGAAAAAAAATGCACAAAAGGTAGAAAAATATCTCTTTATTTTGAATTTATTAACTGGAATATGTCAGCTCTGGGAAATGTGCATCATTAATTTTTGCGCTTTGTTTAGTACAAGAGGAAATTAATTTATAGTTTTATTTCTACAGTGTTGTTGTATATTCCAAGTTTGGCTTTTGGGGTTCCCAGTTTAATTATTGTCTTCCTGTTTTTAAATTGTGATTCCTTGTTTGGTGATGGTCTGTTCTGCATGTGTAACTGAGCTGAGGTATTCTGTTTATATAATTCCTATTTGACATTGCCACTTGTTCTTTCCCCAGTAGGTCATGTATTGTTGTTCTCTGAAATGTATTGGTTTAATATTTGCAGTGTTGCCTTTTGATAGTTAGGGTATGGTGCTTTGTGAGTCCTGGTAGTACTGTTAGGATACGGCGGGTTTGCTATGGGTTCTAAATGGGCAGCGTTTGTAGTAGTTCCTAATGTGCCTGGCGGTTGGTACTGGATTATAGTAATGTAGAAACCTTTTAGTCTTTCTTTATCCATATACTCATTAAGAGGCATGTTTACTAAAAGTTAGTGTATGGTAACATTATGCAAATATTTATGCAAATGAGGCACCTTATGCAAATGAGGCTTTAATGGACGTGCTGGCACTTTGAGGAAATTCTTTGGTTTTGTGCGGCAGTTTGGGCACTCGGGCTCAAAAAGGTTAGCCATCACTGGTATATACACTTTAGCACTGCTTGAGAAGCTAACTGCACCATGCGAAGACAGCGGGCCTGGGGAAGATAGGCCCTTGCCTTTCTGGTATTCAGCAAAGCCCCTATGAACTCTAAAGACTGAGTGGGAGTTAGACTGGATTTTGGGATGTTTATTACCAGACCCAAATACTGAAGGATACGCATTGTGCAGGATAGAGAAGTCCTGGCCTCTGACTCTGTTGGGGCTCGAATGAGCCAGTCGTCTAAGTAGGGGAAGACGAATATCCCTAGAGTACGGAGAAATGCTGCTAGTATTTATTTATTTATTTATTTGAACAGTTTTTATATACCGCTGTTTCCAAGGATCAACAGCGGTTTACATTACAACAAAAGTTATACAGTTAAACAGTTAAACAGTTACATAGAACTTTATGAACAATTTGAACAATATTACATTATAACGTGAGTTGAAAAGAACAATATTGATTAATGTAATTACAATATAACAACAATATTTGACTATGTTACAGAAGACTGTATATCGATAATATATTATAATATAACAGGAACAACAACAATATCAATATTTGAACTATAATACATTTAGATTATATAACAGGTATCGTATGTTACATTGATTATATATATATGTGTAAAATGATACTTATTTTATGATGAGTATCGTTTGCAGTAGAGGATGTCTAATTGTAGATTTACATTTGGGTAATGTAATAGATTCTGTTATGGTGGTTGGGAAATTGTAATTGTTTCTCCATTGTTGTAGTGTTGACAAAATAAATGTGTTTTTAAATCTTAGTACAGCCATGTATTTCGTGAACACCCTTGGTGCTGAGGCCAGGCCAAAAGGAAGCACCCTGTATTGGTAGTGCTTTCCTTGAAAAAGGAACCGAAGGAACCTTCTGTGAGTTGGATGGATGAGAACATGGGTGTACGCATCCTTGAGATCTAGAGGTCAAAGCCAATCCTGACTCTGAAGGTATGGCAGCAGAGTTCCGAGAGAAATCATCTTGAATTTCTCTTTGACAAGGAATTTGTTCAATTCTCTGAGGTCCAAGATAGGCCTGTATCCCCCTGTTTTCTTCGGGATAAGGAAATAGGGGGAGTAAAAACCTGTACCCTGCTGATGGATGGTTACTTCTTCTATTGCCCCTTGGGCAAGAAGCATAGTGACCTCCTGACCTAACAGGTTGATGAGAGAGGTCGGAGAATTGAACTGCCTTATTATTGTGGGAGGGGGCATGCTATCTGCCCCCATCTGGGGGCAAAGTGACATAACCTTCCTGGAATGGTGGAAGGCTCTGGTCCAACGAGAGCCAGGAAGGCTAAGTTCTCTAGCTGAAAGTCAAAGGCCTTGTGGAGGCTGAGACTTCTGGGACGGCTGAGGCTTAGCAGTCTTTGCTTTCTTCTGTTTGGGTGGTTGCTGACCTTTTCTGACAAGCTGACCTGCAGAACGTCCCTGCTGAGCATAAGCAGGGTAATATATTTTCTTCTTAGAAAAGAATGGTTTCTTGAAAGATTTCTTTCTAGCAGGATCAGCTGTGGACTTGGATAATCTATCCAAGGTGGAGTTGTCAGCATCCAACTCATTGGCCTTTTCCTGCCAGTCTCTACCAAACAGGTTCTCACCAGTACAAGGGATATTTCCCAGTTTGTCTTGTACCCAGAGCTCCAGATCAGATGCCTGGAGCCAAGCAATTCTACGTGCACCTATGGCAATGGCAGAGGTTCTGCTTATGCACTCAAAACAGTCAAAAGCTGCACGGTTGACAAATTTAGAAACATCTTGGGCATGTTTGACCAATGTGAGAAAATCCTGTCTTCTATCATCAGGAAGAATAGGACTCAAAGCCTCTAAATCACCTGTGACCTCCTTCAGGAACATTCCCATGTATAGGCTATAGGAACTGATCCTGGCAGAAAGCATGGAAGTTTGGAAGACACGATGTCCAAAAGCATCCAGGGTTCTGCACTCATGTCCTGGAGGATTAGAGGCATGCCTCTTTGTACTCTTGATCCTTCTCATAGCTGATTCCACTACAATAGAGTGGTGAGGAAGCTGAGTCTTTTGGAAACCAGGACAAGGAGGGACTCGATACAGAGTATCTAGTCTGCGAGAATGAGGAGAGGTGGTAAGAGGTGTCTCCCACATTCTTAACATGAGATCATACAAAATCTCATGAATGGTCAAGGTAGCTGCCTCCTTAGGAGTTTTTGGATATTGTAAAATTTCCAACTCCTTAGCTCTGGGCTCTGTTTCAGGGGCCACAGTAATGGACAGACCCCGAGCCACCTCCCTGATAAAATCCTGGAAGGAAATATCCTCTGGAGGAGACATCCTGCGCTTAGGGGAGGAGGGCTCCTCTGGGAGAAGCATTCCTGCATCGACAGAACTGTCAGAATCCTCAGATTCTTCTGAGGACTAGAAGTACCGTCTGTCCGGATGCTCTTGAAGAGCCCGATACCCGTACTGAGCGAAGTCGATACCGGGAGTAGTCGGTACCGGGGTATCGGTACCGGAAGGCATCGGATGACCAGGTATCGGCAAAGCAGACACCGATATTGATGTTGATGCCAATGGTACCGGTACAGATACCGGCGTTGGGGTTGGTGCCGGTACCGGCTGGATTGTCTGTCGCGGTTCTGAGGGCGTCGATGCCGCAAGGAGAGCCACCAGACTGCGCTCAATAACCAGGACTCTGTGGTCTATCGACGCTGCCAATGCCTGGATGTCGGTACTGGAAAAGACCGCCGGTACCCCAGAGCATGGCACCAGTAGTTCTGCCGAGGTCGAGGCCTCAAGAACATCCTGGAGCCCCAATAATGCTTTGGAAGCCGAAGCCTCCCGCCAGGGCAATTTTGCCGGTGCAGAATCCTCAAGGGCAACGCCAGAGGCATCTCTTTTTTTTTTTTTATATACCGCGCTATTCTGCACTGATGCAGAATAGCGTGGTATATAAGAGAATGTAAAAAAAAATAAAAATCTCGATGCTTAGGAGATCTACCCTTTGAGGACCGGCTAGACTTATGTTTAGTTACCTGAGATCCACGGGAGAAAGGCGAAGCCCTGGAAGACGTCGATGCCACCGAAGCTGCATCAGAGGGAAACAGGGTACTGAGCTTGGCAGCTCGGTTCTGTCGACCTCTCTTGGACATCATGGCACAGGCCATACATTCCGAGATGGAATGGTCAGGACCTAAACATTTCAGACACCAGTCATGGGTGTCAGTGACGGAGATGGTACTGCCACACTTGGTGCACTTTTTAAACCCAGAGGAGGGTTTTTCCATCGTGGAAAAAATCCTGGGCCTAAGGCCCAAAAAGGCGCGTGCCCCTGGAAAAAAAACGGGAAAAGTACTAAAAAGTTTCTTTCTTTTTTTTTTTAAGAAAAGAAAGAAAGAAGAAAAAAAACGGCGGTACCGGTAAAGCGTTGAGGAAGGCAGATGCGACCACAAAAAAGAAGAACAATTTTCTGCGGTGACAGGAACACGACCTGCTGGCTCCGTGGAAAACGAAGAACTGGAGAGAGGCAGTTGGGAAAGACGGGAAGGCAGCACGCAGGCGCTGTGGGATGCTCCCAAAAGCTTTCTAATTGGACGCTGGGGAGCGTTCCCGTGCAGGCTCCGTCGGTACCGACGATACCCCATATGTGATGACTACATTCCTGCTTGTTCCTTGAGATCTGCCGTGACCTGCCCATCCACCTTGGTAATATCAAACCACACAACGCGCTCCTTCTCTGGGAGAGCGTGCATCCTATTATATACCCTTAGCCCACTCCAAACGGATCATGCCGTTGAGCACTTCTGGGAAAGGGAAGAGAGTAGAAGATTTCCTCACACCTTGTAGGAGTGAATGCATCCTCAGTTCCTGCTCTGTGCCTGGAGCATCCGCCAAGCTCAAGGCAGATGAGACCCTAGCAACCATTTCCACCAGTTCCCCCTTCTGGAACAGGCGGATAACACCAGCCTCTTCACAATTCTCCAAAGGTGAAAGTACTCCTTCACCTACATCACAGCCCAGAACAGAGACATCTGAATCCAAGTGAAAGCTGATCTTCATCTCCAGAGGCCGCCTGTCGCTGGAAACGCTTAGCCATAGGCAATCAAACAGGGCTCCCACTCTCAGCCTGCCCCTCACGAAATACAGAGACCGCAGGGTCTGAATTTCCATGCCAGATGACCAGGCCTGTTATAAAAAAGAAAAGAATTCCAGGGAGGACAATGTGGACTCCTTAAACTCTCATCTTGGAAATGACCCCCCTCCAGGAACAGGGCACATAGTCACTGCCCAATCTATAGAGGAAGGGGAGTGGCCCACAGTATGATGGCTAGAACCTCCAGCTAACTGGTCATCCTTACCCACAGCGACATCCGCCACCTCCTGTCCTGGGACAGGCAAGGCCGGACCAATTGCATCCCCCCGCTGAGAGGGGAGGAAACCAGGGATGATTCAGAAGCTGCCATGCAAGAAGAGCAGGGTCCAGAAGGTGTACCTCACTTGCCATAGGTCAAATGTTTCCTGGAAGAAGACACAAAAAGAGTTAAGGCAAGTTCAATAGCAGCGTGTGCTAAGGCCGCAGCAACTGTAAAGTGCACATTAACAATACTTGTACAGCAATACGTGTAATGGATGCTTGGGTAGGAACGTGTGCTAGGACCATGTGATCTCCAGGCATACAATAGTAAAAAGCACTAGTAACGCATGCAGAAAATTGCTGGAAACCCCCACACCATGCCAATGTTTGCCAGTAGAAAGAAACAAACCAAACAAGGCAGGAGGTCCACACACAAATTTATTAGAACATAATAAGTGGTAAAACCAGGCCAAAGACCCTACACAAGCTGTGTTTCGTATTTACACTTCTTCAGGGGTCATCAAGGCACACTCAATGTTAAACAGCATCAAAGGAGCGACCACGGTTCAGAGTAAAATACTGCACTATGGCTAAATCTAGCCGTGGAAAGCCCTCCGACCAACAGAGAAGTCTCAAAACATGCGACCAGCGAGAAACAACAAATGAACCTTGGAAAAGAAATCCATAGCACAATGCAGCTTGCCAAGCGCGATTTGTGTAGGGTCTTTGGCCTGGTTTTACCACTTATTATGTTCTAATAAATTTGTGTGTGAACCTCCTGCCTTGTTTGGTTTGTTTCTCTCTGTCTTTTTAGGCAGGTTGCTGTTTAATGTTTGCCAGTAGTCCACCCCAAATTGCGCCCCACAAGAATGGAATCAGGAGTCCCCATCAAGGACAATGACAAGGTCAAGCCTTGGTACTCACCCCCTGAGAGCCCCAGGCAGAAATCCATGCCACGCTCAGGCTCTACTGTCCTTAAGCCATTTCTTTGCTTTGCAGGCACTGTGTTTAAGGTGGCCGGCAGGCAGATTCTTCTGAGAGCCTTCTGCAAACTTTGGGAGAGAGCAGGGGGGCAGAGAAGGAGGGAAGGGGTGTTGAAGCTGTGTGAGGCTGCTGAACTCTTCCAAATCCTCCCTTTTTTTGGCTGTTCAACAGGGTAAATCTGAACCAATTTTCCCTCCTCCTATGGCAACCAAAAGGACCGCAATCTAGTGGAGTCTCCCACATTGCGCTCTAGTCAGAGATCAAAGTGGTCGTTCACAAGTGTTTAAATCAAATCTTTTCTTCTCAATTCTTCAGATTTTCTTCAGAGAGGGAAAAATCCATCCACCATCTGCTGGAGACAAAGAAATACTGAAGAGACCCCTGGTGGCTGAGGTGAATAGAGGCATGGGAGTGATGTCATTGAAAACTGAGCTTTTTATTGGTTCTTTGTCTCCACTTATCTGCTGGTAGGGGAACACAACCCACTTGCATGAACTAGTCTAGCAGGATAATATGGAATTACAGATAGGGCATTAAGGAGTGCAGAATATGGAAAGAAAGTGAGAGTTTCAGCATAGTTCTATCAAGTCACACCCACAATGGGCCATGACTTAGTTACAGCATTAGGAAATAATTTTATGGAAAGGGTGGTGGGTACCTGAAATGCCCTTCCAGAAGTGCTTGTGGTGGCAAAGGAATTCACAGATTTGTGAGACAAATTCAGAGAACCCCTGCTGGCAAAGAGGATTGATTTTTTTTAACGATCTTTATTGGATTGCATAGCATAAACTTATCTTCCATAGATCAATCTCAATATTCTCCAATAAACTGTAACAACTAAGACCCTTGGAAGGAGCCATCAACAACAATATATTCAAAAGCAATATACAAACATGCATGTTTGCCTTTCAGACAGTCTCCCTCCTTAGGAAATAGTCATTCATACCTCCCAAAAACTCATATCTATATATTCTAACATTATTCCTTAGACACATCCAGCTCCCTTCTTTCAACCCCTTACTAACCATGTTATATATGGTTCCCATTCCCTCTTGAATTTTCCCAAGTCTAAGGGCTGTTAAGACTTGCCATATAAATGCCCATTATTCAGTCTATGTTGCAATGATTCTCTAGAGGGCCTTATAGCACCCTTCCAGGCTGAAGCAATTTCCATTCTCGCCAATACTTCTTATGCACATATTCTGGCCAACTAGCTAATTATGCTGCAGCATAGAAGAGACCTGAAAGATGTCCTAAGGGTCCTGCTAAAAGAGAATGTTTGATATAAGAGGTTATTTCGTTTGGTTTCGTGTTCACAGCCAGTGGAGCAACTAAGAAGGTAAAGACCATAGAGGAAACTTGGACAATTTTAAGAAAGGAAGGCTTTTGAGGCATGCCAATTAAAAAGATGGACAAATCGGGACAGTATAAATGTCCCCTATGCTGTGCTAACATGATCCCACTCCCAAGATTGCCTATCATTTTGCCCCTTGCTTTATCAAACATCCACCTCCCTGAGAGTCTTCCAAAAGCGTGTCTGGTTGCGGTTCAGAGCATATACATTCACCGATGTGATTTCTTTCCCATGTCCTGCATAGGTACATCAGGCCAAAGATCAGTTCTTTTGGGAGATAAATGAGGGGCTGTGGAGGATATTAGTAAATGCATAAGAGACAATTAGCCGCCTGAATGAAGACCAGATACGGTTAAGGATAACTAGCCAGAGGGTCACCATAAGTCAACATAGACTCGTCAGCACTTAACAACAACAAAGTATTTACAAGTCAATAGTAATGGGGAGGTGGGGTTGGAAAGCAGTAATTTGTGGGAGGTTTATTATATGAGCTGCTTACACGAAAAAAAAAAAAATAGAAAACAAGAGGGAAGGAACAACTAAGAGAAGTTTAAAGAATTGGAAGGGAGTCATAAAAAAATGGATCGAGGGAAGTTTGGGCCAAATTGGATAAAGCAAGGCAGAGTTAAGGAGGTTCAAATTGGAAGATATGGAATTCAATTTTAGAATGACCCAATAAATTGCTGGGAGGGAAACTGAGGGCTAGAATGATGCAAAATACAATTGTATAAATAAAGGGGAACAAAGGGGAAATGCTATTTAAAGGACAAAGTTCAGGAGCAATTTTCTAAATTCTTTCAGAAGTCATATACAAGGGATTCTAATATTAAGGATGGGGAGATCGCCCCCTATCTGAGTAGGGTGGATCTTCTGAGGATCCCAGAAGATATATAGATAGATATAAGAAAATAAAGGCAAAGAGATCAACTATCAAAATTCTTAATGTTATCAAAGCCTTATCCAGCGATAAAGCTCTTAGACTGGATGCTCTGTCTACAAAGTTTTATAAAGGCATTTGCCCCATTGATTGTTGCCCCCCGGCCAGTTTATTTAGAGCACTATTGGAAGACACACCTCTCCTTCAGTCAATGGGGGTGCCAGGTATTTCCGTAATTTATAAGATAGGAAGGAACAAAAGTTGTAGTTCCTATAGGTCAATCTCTTTATTAAATATAAACATAAAAATATTATCCAAAATCATGGAGAATAAACTGGCAGAAGCTTTACCTAAAACTATAAATTTAGCTCAGTCAGGTTTTGTGCCCGAAGGACAGAAAGAAGATAATGCAAAAAGAATAAGCAATTTGACCAGGCAGCCCAGAGAGATGGAATCCCAGCAATACTGCCTGTGATCAATAGAGTTTGCTGGCATTTTCTGTATTAACATTTACTCCACATTGCCCTTCAGCTTACCAAAAAACCTCAACCTAAACAACAACACCAACGACCACTGCAATGCGCCCTCATCAATATTAGATCCATCCGCACAAAATGGCCTTTGATATCTGATCTCATAACAACGCATGACCTTGACATTTTGATGATCACAGAAACCTGGCTATCCGACTGTGATAATGTCATTCTCAACCAGATGCTACCCCCAGGCTTCTCAATCTACACGTGTCACAGGAACAAACAAAGAGGATGTGGAGTACTCATCATCTCTAAAAGCCTGCTACAATTTCAGATGGACAACAGTATTAGCACAACACACCTAAACATACTAAACATATCAAACAACGAACATTCAATCAACCTAGTCTATAGAGCTCCAACAACTTCAGCTGACGATCTGCCAACGATAGTTGACCGGGCCTGCAACACGGAAAAACCTCGATTATCTAATTGGATATTAGGAGATTTCAACCTCCCCTCCCTACACGACACGCAAATTGCAGCATTTATAGAAGCGATTGACAACCTTGGATACAACCAGATAGTCAAAGAACCCACTCATACTATGGGAAATACACTCGACCTGATATTCGTGCCACAAGCTGCCACAGAAACTGACCACAATTATGCTCTTTCCATAACTCCAGTACCATGGTCTGACCACAGCCTCATCTTATTCCAAATTCCCAACTCCTCCAATAACATTAACTCCAAATCCACTCTCGCCAAACCAACAACTAGGAGGTTCCGCCCCTTTGACAGAGAGGAGGTACTTAAGAATATTCTCCCAACACTACACACCTCTAAACCTGATCTGGATAACCTAATCAACACCTGGGATCACACTCTCAGAGCCAACTCTCAACCATCAAACAAAGCAAGAAAGCCCAACCATCGGACACATGTAGCTTGGTATTCTAACGAGCTAAGAACATCCCTCCTCCATCTTCGTAGACTCGAAAAACGCTGGAGACGATCCCGCACCACCGAAGCCTACACAGCCTACTGCATGTACCTAAATAAGCATCGCCAGGAAATAGCAGATCGAAGGAAACAATTCCATACTAATCTCCTAAAGCAATCAGTAAACAAACATCATGATCTCTTCAATATTGTAAAGACAATGGCAAAGGAACCAACCCCCCAACACACTCAAACAATACACCCTCAAGATTATGCAAACTACTTAAAATCAAAAATGACGAAAACAACCAACATCTGCACTACTGGACCAACAATTATAGACAAGCTATCACAGTCAGCCACATTAACCAAGTTTAATACGATATCAACCAAAGAAATTGAAAACACTATCGCATCAATAAACGCTACCACCGCAGCAAATGATCCATGTCCAGCAGCCTGGATAAAAGATCTTAGATGTGAAGTAAGCTTCTTCATACACAATATCCTCGAACAATCTTTTTCAACAGGAACCTTTCCTCGATGCCTTAAACAAACCTCCATTAGACCATTACTGAAGAACAACAAATTAGACCCCCAAAAAGTAGAATCCTACAGGCCAATATCCAGCATCCCACTGTTAACTAAAATAATTGAAAAAGTGGTCCAACGTCAAATACAACAGCACATAGATACTGAAGCTCCACTCGACCCTGCACAACATGGCTTTAGAGAAGCTCACGGAGTGGAGACCCTCCTCATCACTCTATTCAATACATTAATCACAGGAATAGATAATATCCAACAAGGATTCATCCTTATATTCATGGACATCTCAGCTGCGTTCGACTCAGTAAGCCACCAAATACTTATCGATCGCCTTAATGAAAAAGGAATACTTGGCTCCGCACTTAACTGGTGCATATCCTACCTAACTAACCGTTGGCAACAAGTAAGAATTGAAGAAAGAACATCAGACCCATTTCTGCAAGATCAAGGGGTACCCCAAGGATCCTCTCTTTCAGCATTAATGTTTAACATATACATGCAACCTATCTGTGACCTCATCCGTTCCTTTAACGTTACCTGTTTAGCCTATGCAGACGACATTCTCCTATACATGCCATTCTCCATCAACCATCCTGATTTTACACCATTGATAAAATGCTTTGAATCAGTAGAAGACTGGCTCCTCTCACAGAACCTAAGAATCAACCATAGCAAGACCGATGTTATGTTTATCACAAAGAACCAAAACTTCACACCTCCTACTACCTTAAAGATAAAGGACAAGGAATTGACAGTAAAACCTACGATATGATACCTAGGTATCACCCTTGACCAGCGTCTCAAAATGAAAACCCACATAAAAAACATAACGAGACTAATATATCACAAAATACGTACACTACGCCACTTACGACCTCTACTGGAACCCACAGACTTCAGAACCGTCTATCAAGCCTTGGTGATGCCTCACCTCGATTTTGCAAATGCAATTCTACATGGTCTCCCTCAAGCAACTTTAAATCCTCTCCAACTGGCGATGAACACCGCTGCCAGAGTACTTGAAGGAATATCAAAGACAGACCACATAACTCCAATCCTGAAAAGACTCCACTGGTTACCGACCAACGCAAGAATCCACTACAAGATTATAATCACCACTTTCAAAGCCTTAAACAATCAAGCACCCTCAACGGTCGCCAACCTTCTACACACGCAGACCCTCAACAGAGCCAGAAGATCAACTGCTATAAATACATTAATAGTCCCCAAACAAACAGTCAGATACACTAAGGAAACATCTAAAAGAGCCTTCAGCATTCACGCCCCAATAGCATGGAATGCCCTCCCACCAGAATTGAGAGCTATAACCAGCCTAACACAATTCAGGAAAAGTCTCAGACACCACCTCTTCTTAAGCTATTTTCCAGTTTAATCTTTCACAAGGGAAATAGTCCCTCCATATCCAGACCAAGACAATCTCAACTGTGAATAATGCGTATAGTTTATTGTAGTTATATAGTTGATATAGTTTTACCTGTACTCCCAAGTTTCTAAATCCCTGTTACTTGTAAAATGCACTACAGTTACTCTGTATGTATATGTTTAGTTTCATGTAAACCGCGCTGATGACAATAGTGCGGTATATAAGAGATGTTAAATAAATAAATAAATAAATTAAGTGTTAAGAAAGGTTGGGGCAAATCCTAACTTCTTGTAGGAGGTGTTGCCGCTATACTTGGCCCCAGTAACCTGTCTTAAGATCAATGGGAACTACTCAGAAAGCTGAGGAATGAAGTAAGATACATAAGAACATAAGAAATGCCATAGTGGGTCAGACCAAGGTCCATCAAGCCCGGTATCCTGTTTCCAACAGTGGCCAATCCAGGTCACAAGTACCGAGCAGTTTCCCCAAAAGACACACAGGTACCACAATGCTTGTATTTGGGAAAGCAGTAGATTATCTGGGTCCTCTTTAATAATGGTTTATGGACCTTTCCTCCAGCAACTTGTCCTAACCTTTTTTAAACCCAGCTACACTAACAGCTTTTACTACACTCTCCAGTAACGAATTCCAGAGTTTGATTATGCATTGAGTGAAAATATATTTTCTCTTATTAGTCTTAAATGGGTTACACTGCAGCTTCATTGCATGTCCCCTGGTCTTTCTACTTTTTTATGGCGTAAAGAATCGATCTACGTTTACCCATTCCACTCTGTTCATTAATTTATAGACCTGTATCATATCTCCCCTCAGCTGTCTCTTTTCCATGTTGAAGAGCCCTAACCTTTTAATCCTCCTCATAGGGGTATCCTACCATCCTCTTTACCATTTTGGTAGCTCTTCTCTGTACCTTTTCTAATGCCGCTATATCGTTGTATAAGATACAGCGACCAGAATTGCACACAACATTCAAGGTGCGGTTGTACCATGGAACAATACAGAGGCATAATAATATCCTTTGTTTTATTCTCCATTCCTTTCCTTATGATTCCTAGCATTCTATTTGCCTACTTGGCCGCCACTGCACACTGAGTAGAGGGTTTCAATGTGTTACCCAGATGATGCCTGAATCTTTCCTAGGTGGTGGTTGCTAATGTGGAACCTTGCATCGTGTAAGTTTGCATCGTGCATAGTTTGGATTGTTCTTTCCTAGGTGCACAACTTTGCACTTGTCAATATTAAATTTCATCTGTCATTTGAACGTCCAGTCTTCCAATTTATCAAGGTCCTCTTGCAATTTTTCACAATCCTCTTGGGTTTTAACAGCTTTGAATAATTTTGTGTCATCTGCAAATTTGATTACCTCACTCATTATTCCCATTTCAAGGACATTTACGAATATGTTAAAAAGCAGCGGATCCAGCACAGAATCCTGGGATACTGTACTATTCACTTTTCTCTGTTTTTTTAACTTTGCCAAGAGTCTCTCATGAGGGACCTTGTCAAAGGCTTTCTGAAAATCCAAATACACTATATCGACCGGTTCACCTCTGTCTATCTGTTTAGTCAATCTTCAAAAAAACATAACAGATTAGTAAGACAAGACCTTCCTTGGCTAAATCCATGTTGGCTTTCTCCCATTAAACCATGCCTATCTACATATTCAGCAATTTTGTTCTTTATAATGGTTTCTACCATTTTGCTTGGTACAACATATAACAAGACTGCGCTGTATTATAGCGGCGAGGTGTAAAGTCACTAAAGCCTGGAAGCAGGCTTCATGCCCCGTTATGCAATCCTTTTATGCAAGGTTGGGCAAGGTTTCCTTATCAGCAAATGAATTGCAATCTGTAGAAGCAGTTTAGACAAGTTTAATAAGATATGGGAACCATGTCTTAATTGGAGAAATCATCCATAAATTTTCTTGTTGGGTTGGAACTTTCCTTTTCTGTTGTGTGAACTTTGTGGATAGGTCCGATGAGAGGCTGTTCATTGTTAATCACTCTGGGATGATTATAAAGTACAGGGGCTTTAAAACAAGAGTTGGGGGGTTTGAGGGGAAAGAGAAAAATCTTGCTATAAGCTGAAGAAATATGTTGTTTGTTGTTTTTAAGTGCCGTCGAGTCGGTGTCAACTCATGGCGACCCTCTGGATAGTTGATCTAAACTGTGTTCTGTCTTCAGTTGGCAGCTCATTGTTGACAGAGTGGCACCCATAGCTGCTGTTTATTGTATTGATCCATCTCATTGCTGCCTTCATTTTTTAGGTTGACCTTCAACATCGCCAAGCATGATGTCTTTCTCTAGCGATCTCTCTCTTCACATAATGTGTCCAAAGTATAAAAGTCAAAGTCTTCTCATCTGAGCTTCTAAAGAAAACTTAGGTTTGATCTCCTCTAGTACTGACTGGTTTGTTCTTTGAGCAGCCCATGGTATGCACACAGTATTCGTCGCCAGCACTGTAATTCAAAGGCATTGATTTTCTTCCTGTCTATCTTGTTGTATGTTGTATGTGTGTGTGTGTATACGAGGTTTCCTCAATAAAGATACAATTATTTTAAAAAAAGGCTCATGATGAGGGTACAAAAAAGGTTACAAATAAAATATTCAGAATTTTACTGCATTTTTAAAATACTGCATGCAAAAGGTTTCACCATTTTTGTGAAAAATTTAAAAGTTTTATGCACAGAATCCCCCAGGATCTTTTTCTTTTCTTTTGTGAACCAAATCACACTAGGAAAGCCTCACAACCTCTCTTCCCATGAAGTTAAAATGCTTCTGATAAAAATATAAAATGATTCCTTACCTAGAGAAATCAGGGTTTGATAATTTTCCTTCATCACATCCTTGTAAAGCTCCCTCTGTCTTTCTTCTAAATCCTTCCATTCCTCCTGGGAGAAATAGATGGCGATTTCTTCAAAGGTTACTGGGACCTGAAACACAAACCCATATCACAGCACTGGGGCTCAGCAGTACAGGACTAGTGGAAGCATAGTAACATAGTATATGACAGTAGATAAAGACCAGTATAGTCCATGTAGCCTGCCCAGTACAGTGGCTAAAGAGGTTGTAGCTACTGCTCTGTGCAGGTCAACCCCCCTCTATTTATTTTAGTATAAAAGATATTTAAGTTTGCTTTGATTACATCCTCTTGCTATAAAGTGAACTGCGTAGAGTCAAAGAGCTTTGTGGCGGCAAGGAGAAACAAGTGACTCTTTCAGTTCTGTCGGGCCCTGCCTCATTAATTTCTTCAAACATAAAAACTCAAAACCCAGTGATCAAAAAATATCACTATAGAAAAAAGACCCCTAATGCTTCATAACGGGTATAAATAATAATTTTGAAATATCGGGAGGTACCATCAAAGGAAGAGATGGACCAGCAGAGGTTTTAAAGAACACGGACTTTGTTTAAAAGTCAAATGGAGGTAGGAAGGAGGCCACTTACTAGTACTTATCATTTGTATAGCGCTACAAGGCATATGCAGCACTGTATGTAAGAGATTGTAAGTTCTGATGAGCAGGGACTATCTAATCAAGATGAACAACATCACGAAACAGGGACGTAAAATACAGTAACATACACATATGTGGTGAGCAAGACAATGAGGGGCATCAGATCCAAAAGCAGCCTTTTCATCCTGACCCCCCCCCCCCTTATTCTCCCATCTTGGCTCATATGTAATCATTTTCCTAAGGATTCCATAGTCCCCCTGTTGCTTTATTTCTCAGTCTTAGCAGATTTTAAGCTCTGTTGAGAAGGAACGGTTTCTGTACAGTGCTGCATACGTCTTGTAGCGCTATATAAATGATCAGTAGTAGTAGTAGTAGTAATTTGTACAGTGCTACGTATGCATAATGGTGCTATGTAAATCATTAGTAGTAGTAGCAGAGATTCGATGCAAACAGACACCCAAAGGCAGCATGCAGATAGAACCCAAATGGAAAAGATCATTGCTGTCTGTGCCGCCTGTTTCCAGAAGGAAGGGAGTGATGGAATGCTCCTGGGGGTGTGGGGGAAGAAAGAGTAGAGAATGACCCTCAGATTGGATGGGGAAGAGAGTGGGAAATGCATTCCAATCTTGGAAAGGGGATGGGGGATGGGGAGAAAGGGTTGCCGAAGTCTGGGGGGGAGGGGTAAGACATAAGGGAATGTGCCTGGAGGCTAAGAGGAGGGAGGGTCTGAGGGGGGAATGCTGCTGGGCTGGGAATGGGGCTAGAGATGGAGGATGGAGAAATGATCCCGGGTCTGGGAACAGGGACTCAGAGGGAAATCTGGATGGTGATAGTCAGAGGCTGGGAGGATGAGATTTGGGGTGGGAGGGAAAGAGGAGTGTAGGATGTTGCAGCCTGCAGACTGTGGAAGAGAGGTTTCTGTTGGGCTGGAGGAGAGATGCGTCTATACAGGGGAAAGAGAACGGGATACTGGGCTGGAAGGGAGAGGGGCAAGGCCGGCCCCAGAGTTGGTTTAAGATTTTGGCGCCTTAAGTAGAATTTAAGCCTTATAACCCCCTTGGCTGTCAAAAACTATTATTAAGCTTTGAATGCCCTGCTCTTGCTGTCCCTGCTCTTGCGGCCCTGCTCTTGCGGCTGCCTAATGGTTGGGCCAGCCCTGAAGCGGGGAGTGTATAGCTAAAGGTTCACATAGGGTAGGACTTGACAAATTTTCTCAGAATCTAAGAGCTCACTTAAAAATTTAGGAGCCAGCTGCCAAGACCTCGATCACAGCTTCTTTTTTTAAGGGCCCGATTCACAGTTTTTCCATTTTCTATGGGAAAAGACAGCTTAATATTTCTGACCCTTAATATGCCATTGCACAGTGCCAACAGAAGGCAGTGACCCTTCTTCTCCTTCCTCTCCCAACAACCCCATCACTAGTATACTGATGACTCTTTTATAGCTGCTCCTGAGGCAACCTCTGTTTTTTTTGTTTCGCATATCACTATGACCTGGTAATAAGCGAAGCAAAAAAACTCTCAAATAGCCCCTGCACCCTGCCTTTACACTCTCTCCCTCTCTCTCTCTCTCTCACAGCCATCATCCAGTCACTCCTCTCTCTCACAGACCCCTGTCATCACCCAGGGCCTCACTCTCTCTCTCTCTCACAGCCCCCCCGCCATTGCCCAGTGCCCCTCACGTCTCTCCAAAAGCATCCCTGTCATCACCCAGTACCTCACTCTCTCTCTCTCACAGCCATCATCCTCTCCTCTCTCTCACAGACCCGTCATCATCCAGTGACTCTCTCTCTCTCTCGCTCTCTCACACAGCCATCATCCAGTCTCTCCTCTCTCTCACAGACGCCTGTCATCACCCAGTGCCTCACTCTCTCTCTCTCACAGCCCCCCCCCGCCATTGCCCAGTGCCCCTCACGTCTCTCCAAAAGCATCCCTGCCATCACCCAGTGCCTCTTTCTCTCACAGCATCCCCGTCATAACCCACCGTCTCTCTCTCTCATAGCCCCCCACCATCACCCAATTTCTCTCTCTCACAGCCCCCCCGCCATCACCCTTTCTCTCTCACAGAGCCCCCCACCATCACCCAGTGTCTCTCTCCAACAGCCCCCCGCCACAATCACTCAGTGTGTCTCTCTCTCACACACACTACACCCGCACCATCAACCAGTGTCTCTCTCTCTCTCTCCCTCACAGCCCCCCTGCCACCACAGAGTTTCTCTCTCTCTCTGTCTCTCTTATAGCGTCCTGCCATCATCCAGTGTCTCTCTCTCTCTCTTACAGCCTCCCTGCGATAACCCAGTGTCTCTCTCTCTCACAGCCCCCTTGCGATCACCCAGTGTCTCTGTCTCAGAGCTTTTCGGAGGCGTGAGGAGTTAAGAGTTCTGCGATCTACAATGGGGAAGCGACGGAAGAAGAATTTTCTTATTGCCTCGACTACGAAGGCCCAGAAGAATGAAGGTCCTATGGACAGGCATTTAGTCAAGCGGGATTTGGTTAACAGTAGTCTTGAGGCATCTTCTTCAGTGAGTACTCCTTCATTGTCTGCCTCTTCTCCTATTGGGGTTTCTACCCTACCCCATTCATCACATGAGCAGGAAGTTTCGGAGACGGATGGAGTGTGAGGAACCCCGTCATTAGCTTCTCCGGTACTAGATTTGGGATTGTCTTCGGGACGTGTAGACATACCAGCTGTGCAGTTACCTTTACCTAAAGTGGTTCAAGTCTCGCCCTTGGTGGGGGGTGAAAGGGTTCCCTCTTCCCCTCCTCAGGATGTGACGCTTAAAGATATTTGGGCAGTAGTCTCCCGAACTGAAGCAGTCCTTACAGGAACTATGGGACAAATTGAAGAATTTACTAGAGACTCTGTTGCTAAATTTATGGATTATGATGTTCAATTAGGGCGAGTAGGGGAACGCCTGGGTCAGTTAGAAGCGAAGGTGGGTACTGTACAGGCAGTCAATGTCGCTTATGTAAAAGATAGCTTTATTTTCATAGGCAATTTGAGTTTTATGAGAATATGATGCGGGTAAGAAACCTAAGGTTTTTGAATTTTCCTATAACTCATTATCTACTTATTTTATTTCATAAATATCTGAAAGAGGTGTTATTGTTTGATCAACCAGAGATGTTTAAGGTTGCAAACATTTATTATGTCCCTAGAAATAAAAAAGTGATTAATGTGGAAAATGGGTGTGCTGACCAGGTAATCTCTCCCCAGAGCCTAGATATTTCTGATTTTCTTAAGTCCTCTTCAGATGCTATTGCTGCTTGTGCAACTTTAGTGGTTACTTTTTTATCTGAGATAGCTTTTTGGAACCTGACCATTTGTTGGTTTTTCTAAATAATCATGAGTCTGTAGATCCAGTGACGAATTAGTAAGTATAGGGTAATATATGTAAAGTTGTTACTCTGCCGAGGGTTAATGTGATTAAGTAAATTGTTGTTATTATTAATTAGTTTCCACTCTCCTGTAATATGGGCTAGTATATTTGATGTGGTTAGGATAGCGGTTGGTAGAAGCTATCCTTTACTCTTTGTATTTTTGTTTGTTTCTTCATATTGCATTATTGTTTCTGTATGTAAAAATATGGAAATTTAATTTAAAAAATACTATCTTGGAAGCCCAGACCAGCTGTATTCCACGCTTTAAGAAAAGTGGAAGGAAGTCCAAAAAACTGCTGGCATGGTTTAAAGGTCAGAGAGGCTGTTGTTGGCAAAAAGCATCTTTCAGGAAATTGAAAAAGGAGCCAAATGACGAAAACTGGAAACAACATAAGTACTGGCCAGTTAGATGCAAGGCACTGATAAGGCAGGCAAAGAAAGAATTTGAGAAGAAGCTTGCTGTGGAAGCAAAATCACATAATAAAGACTTTTTCAAGTACATTTGTAGCAAAAAACCTGTGAGAGAATCAGTTGGACCAGTAGATGATAGAACGGTAAAAAGGGCACTAAGAGGCAACAAGGCCATAGTGGAGAGACTGAATGAATTCTTTGCTTCAATCTTTACTGAGGAAGATGTAGGAATGTTACCCAAGACTGAAATGGTACTTAAATGTGAAACCGCAGAAGAATTGAAAGAAATATCGATACACTGGGAAGATGTATTACAACTATTTGATAAACTGAAGAGTAGCAAGGATGTTATACATCCAGTGGTGTTGAAAGAACTGAAATATGAGGTTGCAGACTATGGAATGATACAGTTCACAGATTAGTAATCTGTGAACTATCATGAAAGTCATCTGTAATACCTGAAGATTGGCGAATGGTCAATGTAATGCCCGTTTTTAAAAAGGGTTCCAGGGATGATCTGGGAAACTACAGACTACTGAGTCTGACGTCAGTACTGAGAAAAATGGTAGAAACCATTATAAAGAACAAAATTACTGAACATGTAGATAGTCATGGCTTAATGGGAGACAGCCAACATGGCTTTAGCCAAGGAAGGTATTGTCTTACTAATTTGCTATGTTTTTTTGAAGGTGTGAATAAACAGGTAGACAATGGTGAGTAGGTTGATATAGTGTATCTGGATTTTCAGAAAGCCTTTGACAAGGTCCCTCAGGAGAGACTCTTGGCAAAATTAAAAAAATCATTGGATAGGAGACAGTATACTATTGTGGATCAGGAACTGGTTAAAAGATAGAAAGCAGGGGGTAGTGCTAAATGACCAGTTTTCCCAATGGAGAAAGGTGAATAGTGGTGTACTCCAGGGATCTGTGATGCGTCCGCTGCTTTTTGACATATTCATAAATGACCTGGAAAGTGGAATAACGAGTGAGGTTATCAAATTTGCAGATGACACAAATGGAGTGGAGGAGTGGCCTAGTGGTTGGGGCAAGGTACTTCAGGCTGGAAGGTCAGGGCTTCAAATCCCACTAGAGGACAGCAACCTTAGGCCGGAAGGACTGGGGTTTCTAGTCCCACAGGTGCTCCTTTTGGTCTTGGGCAAGCCACTTAACCCTACATAGCCCATGTTCCCTGTAAAATAGTTATCTCCAAGTTATAATGCCCTGTTCAATGTAATTTCAGTTTGTTCAATGTAAACCGCACTGATGCAGAATAGCATGGTATTCAAGAGAATGTAAATAAATAAAATAAAACTATTTAAAGTTGTTAAAACCCAAGAGGATTGTGGAAAATTGCAAGAGGATCTTGATAAATTGGAAGACTGGGCATCAAAATGGCAGATGAAATTTAAAGTGGACAAGTGCAAAGTTATGTACCTAGGACAGAACAACACAAACTATTGCTACACGATGCAAGGTTCCACATTAGGAACCAGCACCCAGGAAAAAAGATTTAAGCATCATCATGGATAACATGTTGAAACCCTCTGCCCACTGTACAGCGGCAGCCAAGAAAGCAAATAGAATGTTAGGAATCATAAGGAAAGGAATGGAGAATAAAACAAAGAATTATAATGCCTCTGTATCTTTCCATGGTGCAACTAGACCTTGAATATTGTGTGCAATTCTGGTCGCCGTGTCTTAAAAAGGATATATTGTTATTAGAAAAGGTACAGAAAAGAGCCACCAAAATGGTAAAGGGTATGGAAAGATACCCATATGGAGAGGCTAAACGTTTAGGGCTCTTCAACCTGGAAAAAGAGATGGCTAAGGGGAGATAATGTAGAGGTCTATAAATTAATGAATGGAGTGGAATGTGTAAACGTAGATTGATTGTTTACGCCATCAAAATATGGAAAGACTAGCAGACATTTAATGAACCTAGTATAACTTATTTAAGACTAATAAGAGAAAATATTTTTTTACTCAACCTATCATCAAATTCTGGAATTTGTTACCGCAGGATGTAGTAGAAGCTGTTAGTGTAGGTGGGTTTAAAAAAGATTTAGACAAGTTTCTGAAGGAAAGGTCCATAAACCATTAATAAAGGGAACCTGGGAAATCCACTGCTTGCCCCAGTACAAGCATTGTGGAACCTGTGTCTTTTGGGGAAACTGCTAGGTACTTGTGACCTTGATTGGCCACTGTTAGAAACAGAATACTGGGCTTGATGGACCTTGGTCTGACACAGTATGGCATATCTTATGATCTTATATTCTCTCTCTCTCTCTCTCCCCCTTTCTCCCAGCTCCAGCCATCACCCAGTGTCTTCCTCTCCCACAGCCCCCCACCATCAACCATTGTGTCTGCTCTTGTAGCAGCTAAGTGCATACAATGAATAAAACTAGGTGTCAATTGCAGGTTCAAAGCCAATTTATTGTGCACAGGCTCAGACAGGAGTGCATCCAAAAAGGACTGAACCATGGAGTACAGGAGCAAATTCCTTATATACAATTTTTACAGTTTGATACAGGCAAACTTTCTATTGGTCCCAACGCCCCTTGCACCTGTCCAATCGGGGACCCTCTCTGGGCCTAGCTCCCTGTTCCCCCTTCTCAGGCTATTCTAACAAAGGCATAGTCTTAGATATTGGTACATTTCTACTTCAAGGACATTTCTAGCTCAGAGAATGCAAGACCAGTTCTATCATCAGCATAAAGGAATTATACAAACTTTTCAAAAGCAGTATAAGGCAGTTTCTCAGACTCTGGTTCTTCTCAGCACTACTCCCAGGTGGGGGTTAGGATCTAGGCCTAGTTTACAGGCCATAGCCTACCACATTCCCCCCTTTAATTATTCTCACCCCTAGCAAAAGAGGGTGAGAATGAAATCACATAACATTTCTTTAAACTGATGCTTCTTCACGGGGTATAGCTTGGTACTTCCACATGGCCAGTACCCTAGCTACTGTTTTTCGCTCGACTGTACTTTCAATGACTGAAGTTACCATACGGAAGCAAAGGGGCAGGAAACATGGAAGGAGTAAACACACAGCTATCATGAATAGACCTGCAAACATAATAGTCTTCAATCCCCCTAGCCTTGAAAATAGGTTTCCAAACCATCCATTCAGCTCCAGTCCATTCCAAATCGGAACTGGCACATGTGCTTGTCTACGCATATGGTCAGCGATTTCTTCGACAACCTGACCCTGATCATCAATTTGCAAACAGCAAATGGTAAGATTAAACGTCCCACATACCCCACCTTTAGATGCTAATAAATAGTCAAGTGCTAACCGGTTCTGGTAAACTGCAGTGCGCATCTGAGTACTTTGTTTTGCCAAGAGGGTTAGTGACTTACTTGTCTCATTAGTTATAATTTCTACAATAGCTTGCAAGCGTATAATACGATTCAACATATAAACAGGAGTGCGGTATCCCCAGGACCCATCTTGCGCCCAAGTCCATAATATGTGATAATTCTCTCAGGTGGCCATTCATTACCTTCCCACTTATCCCATTGACCTATTTTCAAAGTATTCCACTTTTGTCGACCATTGTATATGGGGAATCCTAACTGTTCCCCTTGGGAAATGGGAATAAGGAAGAAAGAGGGTCGTATTGTACCCAGGACACACGCCCCTCCCCAGTTGTTAGGGAGTTGGGCATACGCTCGAGTTCCACAAATCCAATAGAGCCCTGGAGGGGCCTCCCAGGTATTGGGTGAGGCGAGATTGGTCCATATCTTAGCAAGACTGGAGAAGATGGTTAAAGGGTTGGAGGGTTCAGTAACAGTCACACCTGACCACCAGGATGTTTTATTAGTTGTAGTATTGTAAAACCGTTGGCTGAGACAGACCAGCTGTCCTACCTGTATGGTGAACTGTGGTCCTGTTCGGGCAAAACAGAGACGGCCAACAATGGTGTTGGCCAATACCCATTCACTAGTGGTCTTATTCAGAGCAGTCTGGTTATATGGGACGGAGTAGTTTAATTCCCTTGCCTCCCAGGGCCATTGGTCTCCCATCTTAGTTCCCCCGCAGAAGAAACAATTAGAGATGGGGAGACTGGAAGCTCCAGCTCCAGCTAGTTCAATAAATTGATTCTGCGTGGTCTGGGGAATCTCTATCTCTGTTTGCATGGCTTCATAGAAGGTATGGTGTATTTGAAAAGGTGAAGAAATGTGGGTCTTGGTGTTAAGCTGTATATACACATAGGTTCCAGGGTCTACTCCACTTCCTGCTATCCGTAAGCCAAATCGGAACCCTTGTTTCCACTGGCTAGGGTCGAACACAAGGAGCTTTAAGGGGTTAGAAGTACGTTTCTGACACTTATGGGGTTCCAGCAATGGTAGTCTCTCTAACTTGGCTCTGCGATTATCTCTCTCTCGCCCCTGAGGCCCTTCAGACCAGGTGGCATAGTATACACACTCCCATTTGGGACAGAAGATGCGCCTGCAGAGGCTTTAGTATAAATAGATGGGGAGTTTACCCTGGTGCATATTCCCCAATTGTATGCTCCTTCGGGACACATATATTTCTCATCTTGGTAATAACTTTGCTCTTGGCCAACAGATCCACAGCTATAATAGCCATTTCGGTTAATGGCATCACAAGCATCAAAGTAAAGAGGGGCAGGTTTCGTGGGATCTGAGAGCTGTCGGGTAGCATTGAGGAGGGCTCCATCCTCGTTGTTCCATCGTAACTCTAGGACATGATAAGAGGGGTTCTGCCGGGGATTAAACCAGGTCCTAATCTTCCCTTTTGTACAGATACTTAATTTTGTACCATTATACACACATTTGCTAACTACACCAGTACAAGTGTAGTAGGAATGGTAGAGTAAAGTCTGAGTAATACTTGTCCCGGTTCGGGTAGTAGTTATGCAAGCCGCACAGGGAGGTATAGCGAATGCCACTCTAAGGGGTCCCAGGGTTACCGCTAAAATAATGCAAAAGCAGAAGCACATCATGGTTACAGTAATTGAATGAACTCATTTGAATGTTGCGGCTTCTTCACTTAAATTCTCTTATATCCAAAGCAAGTTCTGCTACGAGGGGACATGGGATGAGGGTGAAGGGAGATAGATTCAGGAGTGATATGCGGAAATATTTCTTTACAGAAAGAGTAGTGGATCCATGGAATAGTCTCCCAGTGGAGGTGGTAGAGATGAGGACAGTAACTGAATTCAAAAAAGCATGGGACCAACACAGAGGATCTCTAAAGGTAAAAAGTGGACTGTTGTAGTTGTTGTTATGGAAGGACAGACTAGATAGGCCATGTGGTCTTTAACTGTCATCATGTTTCTATGTTTCTATGTTTCCACCGTACGTAGACCTGTCAGCTTCCGGTTGGTGACAGGAGTAGGGTTGTAGATTCCTCAAGCTTCTGCCGCACGTAGACCTGCCAGCTTCTGGTTGGTGGCAGGAGTAGGGCTGTTGATTATTACAGCAGTGGTTGTCGCCACAGCGTGAATCGTAATGGCGATTTCGGATTGTTTGTTGAAGTCCAGTGACAAAGTTCAGTAGATGCCGCTGGCTTTACTCGACTGTGGTGAATCCAAGGTTCTAATTCTGCAACCTTAACTGCTGTAGGGGTTGATAGTATGACGACATAAGGTCCTTTCCAATGAGGTGCTAACGGTGTCTTCCTCCACTCTTTGACCCACACCGAGGCTCCAGGCTTAAAGGGATGCAGTGGCTCAGTCAGATTAATGGGCAACTGGTCTTGTACCCATGCATGAAGACTCTGCAAAACAGAACCTAGAGCCAATAGTTCTTGTCTAGTGATTTCAGACACAATCTGACTCATATCTCCTTTTATCCCTTGGACTATGGGCGGAGGGCGCCCATACAGGATCTCAAAAAGGGAAACTCCTAAGGACTTGGTGGGGGCTAAACATATCCTGAGGAGGGCTATAGGAAGAACCTGTGGCCACTTCAGGTGAGCTTCCTGACAAAGTTTAGACAGCTGGGACTTTAGGGTGCGATTCATACGTTCTACCTTCCCTGAGCTTTGGGGTCTGTAAGCTGTATGTAATTTCCACTGCACTTGCAGAGCTTGGGCTAACTGCTGAGTCACCTGAGATACAAATGAGGGCCCATTATCTGACCCTATAGCTGAGGGTATTCCAAACCGGGGGATGATTTCATGGAGCAGAACTTTGGTGACTTCCCTGGCTTTCTCAGTTCTGGTGGGGAAAGCTTCCACCCACCTAGAGAATGTACAAACCAAGACCAACAGGTAATGATATCCATTTGCACATGGCATTTCTGTGAAGTCCACCTGGATATTTTCCATGGGGGTAACTCCTACTGATTGAGCTCTTGGAGGCAGGCTGGGACCCTGCCGGGCATTGTTCTTTGCACAGATCACACATCTACGGGCTACTGAGGCTGATATGGGGCCTAGTAATGAAATACAGAAATGGGTCTGAGAGCTTTCTCCATCGCAGTTTTTCCATAGTGTGTGGCCTGATGAAAAGCATGGACAAAGGAAGGACCCAAGGCTTCAGGGATTACAGTTGGACCAGGAGGTGAGCCACCGGCCGGCAGTGGTAGCACTATCCATCCGGTCTCTGATAACACTCCCCCTTCTTCTTGACAATAATAATCCAACTCTTTGGAGGTATACCAGGGGGTCCATGCACTGAGAATACAGCTGCCTGGACTGTACTAGGGGCAGGTACGGGCTCAGTTGTAGCCGCTTTTCGGGCAGAAACGTCTGCAAATCTATTTCCCCGTGAAACTTCCCCTTCCCCTATCTGATGACCTCGGCAGTGCATTACTGCGACTTGTTTGGGGGCCCATACAGCTTCCAATAATGTTAATATCTCGGGGCCATACTTGATGGACTTGCCTCCTGAGGTTATCAACCCTCGTTCCTTGTACAGGGCCCCATCAGCATGTAATGTTGTAAAGGCGTACTTTGAATCTGTGTACACATTCAAGCGAAGCCCCGTCCCTATTATCAGTGCCCTGGTGAGCGCTATCAGTTCAGCCTTCTGTGCTGAGGTTTCTGGGGCCAGAGCTGAAGATTCAACTACCATGTCCAGGGTCACTACTGCATAGCCAGCACGACGTTGACCATTGATGACAAGACTACTTCCATCCACAAAGAAAGTTTGTTCAGGGTCGTTCAATGGGACATCAGTTAGATCAGGGCGACTTGAGAATACAGTGTCCATTATTTCCAAGCAATCATGATCGTGGGGGCCTGGACTGATTGGCAACAGCGTGGCTGGGTTCAAAGCTTGACTGACGATCAACTGCAATCGGGGATTCTCGCACAACATGCTTTGGTACTTCAGCATTCGGGAATTTGTGAACCAATAATTTCCTTTGTGTTCCATAAGGGTCAGGACAGAGTGCGGTACGGTAATTTGGAGATTCTGACCCAGGGTGAGCTTGTCGGCTTCACCTACCAGGAGGGCTGTAGCTGCAACGGCTCTCAGGCAAGGTGGCCATCCTTTTTTATTTATTTTTATTTTATTTAACACTCATTTATATACCGCATCTTCCAAAGTTCAGTTGCGGTGTACAATTAACAACAATTAACAAAGCGCAGTTTGTTTTACATGTTGTTGTTAAGTGCCGTCGAGTCGGAGTCGACTCATGGCGACCCTCTGGATAGCTATCCTAAATTGTGTTCAGTCTTCAGTCAGGCGGCTCATTGTTGACAGACTGGTACCCGTAGCTGCTGTTATTGTAGCGATCCATCTCATTGCTGGCCTTCCTCTTTTGCGTTGACCTTCTATCTTGCCAAGCATGATGTCTTTCTCTAATGATCTCTCTCTTCGCATGATGTGTCCGAAGTATGAAAGTCGAAGTCTTGTCATCTGAGCTTCTAAAGAAAGCTTAGGTTTGATCTCCTCTAGTACCGACTGGTTTGTTCTTCGGGCAGTCCATGGTATACACAGTATTCGCCGCCAGCACCATAATTCAAAGGCATCAATTTTCTTCCTGTCTGTCTTTTTCACTGTCCAGCTTTCACATCCATATGATGTTATTGAAAATACCATGGCTTGAACAAGTCGAATCTTTGTATGGAGAGAGACATCTCTGCTCTTGAGAATCTTATCTAGGTCTTTCATAGCCATTCTGCCAAGAGCAATGCGTCGTCTGATTTCTTGACTGCTTGTTGCTTCTTTATTGATAGTTGATCCAAGTAGGTTAAAGTTGTTCACGATTTCAATTTCTTCTCCTTCAACGATGAACCTGTTGATTATGCCAGTTGTCATGATCTTTGTCTTCTTTACATTAAGGTGCAGGCCCATTTTGAGACTATGTTCTTTGATTGTGAGAAGCAAATGTTTCAGATCATCTTCACTTTCAGCCAGTAATGTGGTATCATCAGCATAGCGAAGGTTGTTGATGAGTCTTCCACCAATCTTCACACCTCTGTGGTCTTCATACAGTCCTGCTTCTCTGATGATTTGTTCTGCATATAAATTAAACAGGTAGGGGGAAAGTATGCAGCCTTGTCTTACACCTTTGCTTATTTTAAAACCATTCTGTTTCTTCTCCTTGTTCCGTTCGAACTGTTGCTTCTTGATCAATGTACAGATTGCGCAAGAGAACGATCAGGTGTTCTGGTATACCCATGCTTCTTAACGTGGCCCAGAGTTTCTCATGGTTTACACAGTCAAAAGCCTTGCTATAGTCGATAAAGCACAAATAGATATCCTTTTGGTATTCTTTAGTCTTTTCAAGGATCCATCTCACATCCGCAATGATGTCTCTCGTTCCTCGTCCTTTCCTGAACCCTGCTTGCACTTCAGGTAGTTCTTGTTCTAGGTATGGCTGTAGTCTCTTTTGAATAATCTTCAGTAGAATCTTGCTGGCATGTGGGATCAGAGCGATTGTGCGATAATTTCCACAGTCAGTTGGATCACCTTTCTTTAGTATTGGTATAAACACAGATCTTTTCCAGTCAGTTGGCCATGATGTTGTCTTCCATATTTCTTGGCAGAGCCTTGTAAGTACGGTAACAGCTGCATCAGATTGCTGCAATACTTCTATGGGAATGCCATCAATGCCTGGTGCTTTGTTCTTTGATAAGGCTTTCAATGCTGCTTCAACTTCTTCTTTCATCACCAATGGTTCCTGATCATAAGGTATAGGTTGAAACGGCTGTTGGTCCACTTGATCTTTATCATATAAAAACTCTGTATATTCCTTCCACCTTTTCTTGATCTTCTCAGCATCATTCAACATAGAACCTTGAGCATCTTGTAACATTCCAATTCGAGGCTGGAACTTTTTCTTTAGCTCTCGCAGCTTTAGGAAAGCCGATCTTGTTCTTCCTCTAATAGTTTCTGCTTCTATTTCCTTGCAAGTGTCATTGTAGTACTTTTCCTTGTCCTGTCTTGCTGCACGTTGGAAATCTCTGTTGAGTTCTGAGATTGTCTTTCTTTCTCCTTTGGCTTTAGCTTCTCTGCGTTTCTGGGCAATTTTCAGAGTTTCTTCCGTCATCCATTTTGGCCGTTTTTGCTTTTTCACCTTTTGTAGAGACTTCTCGCTTTCTTCCAGCACAACCTTCTTGACGTCATTCCATAACTCTTCCGGAGCTCTGTCATTTGTATCTAAAGCAGCAAATCGATTTTGCAGGCAGTCTTTAAATTCCAGTGGTATATTCTCAAGGTCATATTTTGCTGCATTCATGAGTGGTTTGCTCTTTTTCAACTTTAGCTTGAGTTTGCATACTAGTAGTTGATGATCTGTACCACAGTCAGCTCCAGGTTTTGTCTTTGTTGATGTTACAGAGCTTTTCCATCGTTGACTTCCACAGATGTAGTCAATTTGATTTTATACAATCCATTGGGTGAAGTCCATGTGTACAGTCGCCGCTTGTGTTGCTGGAAGAAGGTGTTTGAGATGAATAGATCATTGGTCTTGCAGAATTCTATCAATCTTTCTCCAGCTTCATTTCTGTTGCCAAGTCCATATTTTCCAACTACTTTGCCTTCTTCTTTGTTGCCAACTTTTGCGTTCCAGTCACCCATGACTATCAGGATATCCTGTTTGCATGTTCTGTCAATTTCAGCTTGTACTTGTTCATAGAACTCTTCAATTTCATTCTCTTCTGCAGCTGTTGTTGGGGCATATACTTGAATTATAGTTGTGTTGATAGGCATTCCTCGTAGACGAATAGAGATTAAACGTTCGCTGACTGCATTGTATTTCATTACAGTTCTTGCAAGTTTCTTCTTTATTATAAATGCAACACCATTTCTTCTTTGTCTTTCATTTCCAGCATAGTAGACCATGTGATCATCTGATGCAAAGTGCCCGATGCCAGTCCATTTCAGTTCGCTGACACCCAACAGATCAAGTTGTACACGTTCCATTTCATTCTTGACCACCTCCAACTTCCCTTAGTTCATGCTTCGTACATTCCATGTTCCAATGTGTAAGACATCTTTACAGCTTCTCTCATTTCATGCGCAGAACATAGAACGTCATAAAATCTTGCATAGAACATCATAAATTAAACAAAGCACAGAGTAATAACAAATAGTATATTTAAGCTAGAATGCTAGTATATTTAAGCTTTTGCGACGGTATCCAGTTGTTTTGATAGATAAGCTACAGGTCGCTGCCAAGATCCGAGGGATTGAGTCAATACTCCCAAAGCATTTCCACTTGACTCATGGACATAGAGGCGAAATGGTTTCTGTACATCTGGCAGGCCCAAAGCTGGTGATGACATCAAGGCTGCCTTCAACGATCGGAATGCCACCTCCTGTTCTGGGCCCCACTCCAGGGGAGATCGCTCCATTCCTTTGGTGGCCTGATACAATGGCTTTGCCACCAGCGCAAAATTGGGTATTTATTTATTTTATTTATTTATTACAGTTTCTTATATACCGCGCTATTTAGTATCAGCGCGGTTTACATCATAAATAACGACCATAACGACAAGCTGTCAGGTTTTACATCGAACAGGAGTACAAACTTGGATAACAGGGTTAACTATATACATAAGCTATTTACACTGCAATGATAGGTAAAAATCAGATAAAGCATGTAAGGGCCTTTCTAGAGTGGGTCATTTCTTGAGAGGGATATCTAGGTTCAATTGCTGGCTGGGAAGTATTGGAGGAAAAGGTGGGTTTTGAGAGCCTTCCTGAACTGATATAGATTGGCAATGGTCCTAATGTCAGGGGGTAGAGCATTCCAGCATTTGGGGACATAAAAACTGAACGCCCTGTTTGTGGTTGTCGTGTTGGACTTTGTCGATGCCTTTGGTGTTGTTAGCAAGTTTACAGCTGTTGCTCTTCTGGATCTGTTGGGTGGGACAATGTGGATAAGATGCGTGAGTGAGGAGGATGAAATACCTTTGATTTCCTTGAATGCTAATAGAAGGGTTTTGAAGGTGATCCTCCCATGGATCGGTAGCCAGTGCAGCTGTTTGAGAATGGGGGTCACGTGGTCGTTTCTGGATGCTCCGTAAAGGACCCTAGCTGCGGCATTCATGGCCAACTGTAAGGGGGTTAGTGTGGATTGGGGGAGACCTTGTAAGATGGCATTTGCAAAGTCAAAATGTGGCAGGATCAGCGCTTGATATATGGTTCGGAAATCATCTGGGTCCAACAGGGAGCGTAGGTGCTTGAGTGAACGGATTTTGAAATAGACGGCTTTGACTATGTTGCTTATGTGGCGTTTCATATCTAGACGTTGGTCCAAAGTGACTCCCAGGTATTTTATTGCATCTTTAGTTTGCAAGTCAGCTTCCTTGACACTGACGTGGGATGGGGGAGTAAAGTTGGAGTCTCTGGTGATGAATAGCACCTCTGGTTTTTTTATGTTGAATGCGTAGGTTCTGTGTCTGGAGCCATGTTGAAACTGCATTGAAGCAATCTGTGAGTGGGGTCAGGTCCATGTGAGTTGTGGAGAAAGGCATGTATAGGAGAATGTCATCTGCATATATCAAGCAGTTCACATTGAATGATCTTATGATATTGCAGATGGGCTGCATGTAAATATTGAAA
Source organism: Ichthyophis bannanicus (assembly GCA_033557465.1). Taxonomy (NCBI): domain Eukaryota; kingdom Metazoa; phylum Chordata; class Amphibia; order Gymnophiona; family Ichthyophiidae; genus Ichthyophis; species Ichthyophis bannanicus. The sequence goes on from JAWIIG010000053.1 coordinate 315,843, forward strand.
AGTAAGGAGGATAACGAGGAGCCTTGAGGTACACCTTGCTTTTGATGGAAATGTATTGACTCTTCTGATCCAGACTTCACATATTGCCATCTACCGTCCAGATAAGATTTACACCATCCTAGTGCACTGTTGCAGACGCCCTTCTCTTTCAGTCTTCCGAGGAGAATTTCGTGACTCACGGAGTCGAACGCCGCGGCGATGTCTAGGAAGATGAGCACAAAACCTTGACGGATGTTGTCAATTCCTGTGATGATATCGTTGAATAGACCAGTGAGTAGTGTCTCGACACCATGATGTTCTCTGAACCCATGTTGGCAGCTGTCTAAGGAGCAGCGGCATCTATGTGATCTTGAATTTGCCGTTGTGCCTCTTTCTCAATTATTTTGGCCAAGAGGGGGATACTGGCTATTGGCCGATAGGAGTCAACTCTTTGGGGGTCAAGTTTGGGGTTTTTCAATAGTGGCCTAATGGAAGTCTGCTTGAGTGAAGTGGGAAAATATCCTGTTGTGAAGGAGAGCTTCATTATATTTGCGATGACAGGGCTGAACACATCACGTAGCTCCTTGATCCAAAAAGCTGGACATGGGTCAGTCTGTGCAGTGGAGGTGTTGAGAGATGCTATGGTGTCCTCGATACATTTAGTGGATGGTGTGGAAAATATGTTCAGTGGGGATAGGCCCGTTGGTTCTTGATATGGGACTGCTGAAACTTTGTTGGTTTGCACAATCTTGGATTGCAGGTAATCAGCGAATTCTTGCGGGTGAATCTCGCTGTGTTGTTCGGGAGATGGTTCCTTTGAGAGGGATTTGACCAAGTTGAAGAGGTTACGTGGTTTATTCAGAGACCTCTTTAGGGTGTCAGTGTGATATTGTCTCATTTTGGTAGTGACTGTTTCTCGGTGTATTGCAAGGTGGGTTCGGTAAGTGGTCTGATCTTCAGTTGAGCGCGATCGACGCCATCAGCGTTCAAGTCTACGTAGTTGCGTAAGAGAAGATCGCAGCTCAGGGGAGAACCATGGGGCGGAGCTTCTTTTTGACCTTGCTGTATTCTTAGGGTTCGAGTGTTGTGAGATGGCACGCAAGCTGGAGTTCCAGTAAGAGATTAGTTCATCAAGGTCCGGCATGGTTTTGTTGATGAGTGATGGGGTCTCCGAAAGGATGTGTTCCCTATCGAAGGGGCGAAAGCATCTAGTGGCAGTTCGAGAGGTGATGTTCGTAGGTCGGCTTCTGATCAGCTGGTCATTGTTGATGGGTATCTGGATAATGATCAATTTGTGGTCGGACCAGGGTACATCCACGACTGATATTGGAGGATTGTGGTTTTGGTCCATGACTGGGTGTGGAACAAATACCATGTCAAGAATGTTCCCCTTTGTATGTGTGGGTTCATTGATGATTTGTTTGAGTCCCAGGTCTTCCATTGCATCAAGGAACGCATTTGCGTGGCTTTGGGGTAAAGATGGGAGATTGAAATCACCCATTATCCAATTTGGTTTATTGGGAGTGAGGGTGTTAGCTGCAAGGTCAATAATGGTTGGAAGGTCATCTGGAGAAGTAGATGGTGTTCTATATAACAGGTTGAGGGAGCATTGTTGGTTAGCAACGGAGAGGATGTCCAGGCTGTTTGTGCTAGAAGAGTCCACAATGTGGAAGTTGAGGTCTGATTTGGAGATTATGAGCACCCCTCCTCCTTTTTTGTTTTCCCGATGTCTCGTATGTATGGAGAAATTTGGGGGTAGTAGTTGGTTGAGGAGGACGTTGTCTTCTGATGATATCCAAGTTTCTGTGATCATATCTCAAGGTCATAAAAGGAGATTGTGTCAAGGACAACAGGCCATTTTTTGCGAATGGAACGCGCGTTGATGATGGCACATTTTAGGGGTCGGCATCTTAAAGGTTTTTCCTGGCTGGGTGTCTTGGCTAGCTGGAGTGCTACATGTATCAGGTGGGAGTGGCGCGTGTAGGCGTCACTTCCTGGGTTGGAGTAAGGGGGACCATTCCATCTTTTTCCATGGCTATTCAGGATTGGAATCCTGCCATGTGGCGTGTAAAGGGCCTGGGAGGTTCCAAGCCAGTGGGTGAGGAGGTAGAAGCTAAGGATGACAGCGACCTGGAGGGCCATTCTGAGGGTTTGGATTGTATGTGAGACACTGTAGCTACAGGTGGGGAAGTGCAATACTGGGGTAGTACAATGCAGTTATGAGACACAGTACAGTGATGAGATTCCTCAGTACAGAGGAGCCATATTCGACAATAGCCTGCAGCTCCCAGAAAAGCCCTCACCTGCTTTCTGGTGGTTGGGGTAGGGATGCGACACACTGCTTCCTTGCGCTCTGGTCCCAATCTCCGAATCTCTTTGGACAGATGGAATCCCAGATATTTAACCTCAGTTTGGCATAACTGCGCCTTGGCTCTTGAGACCTTGTATCCAGCTTCATTCAGGAGGTGCAAGAGATCACCGGTGGCATGCACGCATTCATTTTTGGAGTTGGTGGCTACTAGCAGGTCATCCACATACTGAAGAAGGACTCTCTTCCCTGGAGTCACAGAATAACTTGAAAGATCCCGATTGAGAGCAGCACTGAAGAGGGTAGGCGAGTTCTTGAATCCTTGGGGTAATCGAGTCCAGGTGAGTTGACCTCGCCTCCCTGTGGTGGGGTCTTCCCATTCAAACCTGAACAGAAGTTGATTGGTTGGTGCTAAACGTATGCAGAAGAAAGCATCCTTCAAATCCAAGACGGTGAAATGAGTAGCCTCAGCGGGGATCAGTCCCAGGAGAGTATAAGGGTTTGGTACTACTGGATGTATGGTTACAACTGCATTATTCACTCGTCTCAAGTCCTGCACTGGGCGGTAGTCCACCTGTCCCAGGCTTCTTGACTGGGAGGAGGGGGGTATTCCAGGGTGATTGGCACTTCCTGAGAAGTCCATACTTCAATAATTTCATTAAATGACAGTGAATTCCTTCAATTGCCGGTCGCGGAAGAGGGTATTGTCTCACATGCACAGGTTCCACTCCTGATTTGAGGGTGACAGGAACAGGGGCTACATTCTTTGCTAGGCCTGGAGGATTATCCTCCGCCCATACCTAGGGTGGAGCTAAGATTCTGGTGGGTATACGGGGACTGGCTGCCATTCTTCTTCCCGGGGGACAGTTAACACCATCAGGCCAGCAGATCTTGAGTTTAAAGTCATTTCCATTCCTCCCCCTTCAACAAAGGATATCTGCGCCTGGAGCTTAGCGAGCATATCTCAGCCCAAGAGGGGGATTGGGCATTCAGGCATGTACAGGAACTGGTGTGTTACTTTCTGTCCCCCTAATTCACAGGTGCGGTTTTGCAAGAAAGGTTTAGTGGCTCTTGTTCCGGTAGCGCCGACAATAGTGATGGATCGAGAAGACAAAGGGGCCACCGGTTTTGCCACTACCGAATGTTCGGCCCCCGTATCCACCATAAAGTCCATATATTGGTCCCCAATCTTCAAGCTGACCATAGGCTCCTGGGGACCTAGAGGAAACTTGGAGCCCGGTCTGGCCTAGTCTTCATCCATGTTGTAGCCCTCCTCGGCTGCCATTCCCTCTATAGCTTCTTCTTCTTCTTGTCGGAACTGGGTGCGATGCATTCCTCGCCGACTCTGGAATCATCCCTCTGCTCTCCGTGTGCTCCCTCCTCCCCTCCGGGAGGCGGAGTCAAAGTTCGGGCATTCATTTTTCCAATGTCCTTCTTCTCTACAGTGGGCACACTGATTTGCGCCCAATGGGGGCCGACCATTTCCTCGGCCCCTTCCACATCCTCGGGTCCTTTGGTTAGAGAAACTTCCTGCTCGTCGTTCAACTAAAGCTGCAGCAAGGAAATCAGCTTTCTTCTTCATTTTACGTTCACTTTCCATCTGACGTTCTTGATCACGATTTACAAACACTTTCTGAGCAACTTCCATTAACTGGGCCGCATTCATGCCCGCAAATGCTTCCAATTTCTGCAGTTTCCGTTTTATGTCTCCCTGGGACTGACTCACAAAGGCTGCATTTACCATGCGCAAATTTTCCTGAGCCGCTGGATCATATGGGGTATAAAGTCTGTAAGCTTCAGATAAGCGTTCATAAAAGGCCACTGGGCTCTCGTCTGGATGTTGGATGACTTCTGATACCTTTCCGATATTCATGGCCTTCTGGCTTCCTTTCTTCAGGCCTTGCAGTAGGGCCTGGCAGAACCGATTAAGGGCCGCCGCCCCGTCGACACTGTTCGGATCCCATCTAGGATTGTCATTTGGAAAATCCGCGGCGGCTGCTTGCCGGGGATTTAGGCCTGCTTCTTCTACCGGATTTTCTTCTAACCATCGTGTGGACGTTTGCACAATCCGTGCTCGTTCTTCAGTAGTGAAGAGGGTAGACAGGAGCTGGCGGCAATCAGACCAGGTAGGCTGATGGGTCTGCATAATACTAGACATTAATTCGGTCAATTCTTGGGGCTTTTCAGTATAGGATGCATAATGCGTTTTCCAGTTCAATAAATCTGTGGTGGAGAAAGGCACATAAACTAGACTGGCTGGCCCTACCACAACCTGGTCCTGTTCATTAAGGATAGGCAGCCCTGGGACCTGGCGTAATGGCATAACGTGACCATCCTTCTGACTTGCTGTTGCACTTCTGAGAGCGTAATGTAGTCTGGCTTGTTGGAATTCGGCTCCCCTGCTCTGGTCCTTGGCAGTAAGTGACCCTGAACTAGCAAATGAATCCCTGCTTGCAGTGTCATCGGTGGACTGCGGTCCTCCTGAGGCACTCTGGACGGAGCTGGGGCTCCCGGTCAGGAGGGGGTGCGCCTTCTCCTGTTGTGGAGGTGGCTGGTGGACTAGGGGTATATCGTATGTCTCAATGCTCAGTTCTACTGCAAACAAACTGTCAGTTTCCCCCTTCTCTCAGAGACGCCAGCGCATGCTCAGTGGCATATCTTCCGACATTAATATATTCACACATTCGTTTGCTCACTTTTTCAAGTTTACTCTATTTTTGTTTTGGTACATTTGTTGTAGAGTAATAGTTATTTTTGTTGGATTGGTTCACCCTCTGATATGGCTCACACTGCTGGGCCTCTCCCTACTCCTATTACCTGGAACTAGAACAAACCTGAATGACCACTGCCCAGTCCCTATCGTACACAGCATGAGACTCAAACCACCCAGGTCATGGTATCCACATGCCACCCAATGCAGCAATGGACCAATATGCCTTCTCCCTATAACAACAGAGCAGACAGCCCCTCCCTGCACACACAGCACCAATACCAACAAATGCGCTCTCCTAAACGCACATTCTGCCCTTAACAAAATTCAGACTCTCTCTTCTTTTCTGTTAACCACATCTTGATCATCTCTGCTAATCCTGGGCCCCAAACACCCTCCATCTCCTCCTCCTGCTCAGCCCCTCGCTCCGCCACCATTTTACCTTCCTTCTCCCCCTCTTTCCCGCCTCTTGAGGCCCCATATGAGGATATGAATTCTGCCAATTTTTTCTTGGCTGACTGCCCTCCTTTTGGTTTATCCATTTGCTTACTGTGGTTCTTTAAGCACGTTGCACTTTATGCTTCAATACTCTACGTCTTTCCCCCTTCGGTGCAGGGCTCTTTTTAACTATCCTTCTGCTCCTTCTTTTGATGAGGCTTCTTGCACTGCGTTTAATCTATATATCTTTTTGATTCAAGACAGTGTATTATTGCCCCCCTTATTTAAATAGTCCTCAATGTCTATGCTTCACTTACTCTTATGATGTTACACTTTACTGTGCTGTCTATTGTTTAGCCTTATTGTACTTTGCTCTGGCAAGGCTTTCCTTCCCCTCCGTTCCAGATCACAGTTCTTCTCTGCCCCCCTCTCCGCACCTGGATACCTACCGTTTCTCGGCCGCTGGACTCCTTTACCAGCTTTCCTTTCCTGCTCCTATTTTGCTCCCTGCTCTACCTGCCGTGATCTCACTCTTCAGATCTCCTCCGGTCTCCACTCCACTCTGCCACATGTCCTCTCGATCGGGCTCACCACTTCCCCTGCACGTGCTGCTCTTGTAAGTGCCGCTTTGCTTCTGCCTTTGGCTGACCGGCAACACTTTCACACTCACTTCTTTAGCTGAATCAGCATTTTATACTGCAGCTCCGGCGCTCAACGGCCCTCCTGTCACGCTCCTCTCGCCTCTGTTCTGTTCTTCGCTGTTCCGTTCCGCTCCGCCTGCTGCTTCCCCGATCGGCATCTCACCCCGTTTTCAAGAGGGTACCAGGTCTATTCAGCCTTCTGCCCCTACTATCTCCCTTTCATTTCGCCAGCTCTTTGGTGCTTTTGAGGGTGCTTTCCCCCCTTTATAACAGGCTTTGGTAGCGGAGCTCAATCACTATCACTCTCTCATACTTGACCCCGGTAGAGAATGGGTAATTATGATGTTTATTACATGCTCATTATACTATGCCGTAATTATTATCACGATATTTGGCATTTTTATTCTGGCATTTTTATTCTGCTCTTTAATTAATTTCTTACCCACGGCATTATAGATATTCTTGTTCACATCTAATTAACCAAATAACCATGTATATAGTAGCCATGTATATAGTTTTTTGTCTATAGTTACCCTGATTTTCACCAAGTTTATGTACCTTGTTCTATGTAAAAAACCAATGCTGCTTGTACCATTGTGTTTATATTTGTTCATATGTAAACCGCACTGAATTAAGAGTGCGGTATATAAGAGAAATAAATAAATAAATAAATAAATATAAATGCCACCATGCGATCCGATGACGTCACCGTAAGTCCATGGCAGACTTTTTAAAAGACAAGCACAGCTCTACCATGCATGCCACACTCTTCATACCTACAACAGACAATGCACTTGAGGCCGCACAACCATGGGCTACCTTCAGAAACGTGACACCTGAAAAACTTGACACCATCATCTCGCACATCAACACAACCACCTCTCCACTAGATCCTTGCCTGATCGCATGAATGAAAGCTACAAGAGAGCATCTCTCCTACCAATCATACCACACATCCTTCATGCCTCCCTCTCTCATACCAGCCTTCCTCCACCCTAAAGCAAGCCTCAGTCAGACCCCTCTTAAAGAAACCCCACTTAGTCCCTAGTTCACCTGCCACATACAGATCCATAGCCAGTGCACCTTTTCTCGCAAAGATCGTAGAAAAGGCTGTTCAAATCCAGCTGAAGGAACACATTTACATGCACCCCATGACACACACCAACATAGGTTTTGCCCATATCATAGTGCTGAAATCTCGTTGACCTCACTACTATCAACTCTCATCACTGAAATGGAAGGAACTACCAGTTGCTATATACTGCTATTTCTAGACATCTCTGCAGCCTTCAAGAACATCCCCCAGCAGACGCTACTTAACCAACTCCACAGTATTGGAGTACAGGGCAAGCCTCTCAATTGCTTTCAATCATATCTCACTCAGCGTACCCAATAGATAAAAATCAGTCAGCTCACATCAGCACCCTTCACTCTGCCTCAAGGAGTTCCACAAGGTTCTGCTCTCTCCTCTCTACTCTTCAATATTTACATCTGACCCTGTGCACAACCATCCAGAGCTTCAACGTCCGTTATCAAATATATGCTGGCATAATGATCTTCACTCCATTCTCCACAACCGCTCCTGACTACTCGAAACTCACTGCCTGCTTCAAAGAAATAGCCAGCTGGCCCCAGCTCCACAACTTAGCAGTCAACTTTGGCAAGACGGAGACCCCACTTTTACACCCCCCTCATCCATCAAGTCAAGACACAGGTCAAATTCCTTGACATCACCCTGGATCAGCAACTGAACTTCCAGGCCCATATTTGGAACATCACCAAGTCAGTCTACTTCAAACTCAGATCCTTACATAACCTACACCCCCTCCTGTCCCCACAACACTTTGCTCAGTATGCCAAGCCTCCATCACCCCCACCTTTGACTACTGTAATTCTGTATACCCAGGCTCCCCAAAACCACCATTCTTCCACTACAACTTGTCCAAAACATCATCGTATGCACCATATTTGGAGCCTCCAGACACACTCAGATCACACCCATACTAAAAACTCTCCATTGGCTACCAATTACCTCTCGAATCAAACACAAAGTCCTCACCATCATACACAAAGCCCACCACCACAACACCTCTGCCCACCTTCAGACAAGTATCAGCAGTCCCAGGACCAACAGATCATGAAGGCAGAGCACCCAGAACCTACTCAACCTGCCGCCACAGATTTGCAAGAGCACCCAAGACACTCACTTAAGAGCCTTCATGCTATATGCCCCTTCCCTCTGGAATGCCTTACCCCCCGCACTACGAAGTATCCCATCACATCAAGCCTTCAGAAAGAACCTGAAGACATAACTCTTTCAGGAATACTTCGGCACAGATCAGCCAATAGACCTACATCAGGAACACCCCCACCTAGGACATAATATTCCCCAAACCCCACCACCATAAGTGCCCACCCAAGAACAACCCCCCCCCCCCACTAGCCCCTCTCCCTCCCAGGTAATCCCACTTAACTGTCTTGCTAAAAACAGATGCTAAATTTGATGCTACATGATGCAATGTTATCAAAACTGCTGTTAGATGTCACCCAACTGCACTCTCCCTGTTAGAATGCTGATGTTGTGATGTAACTTGCCCACATCCCCGTTGTTACCCCCACTTTTGCACCTTGCTGATTGTACACCATTTTGACTGGTAGAAACACAGTATAGCAAAACTAGTAAAATAAATAAATCTTTCAAGAAATGGAAAAAGGAGCCAAATGACAAAAATGGGGAAAAACATAAGTTCTGGCAAGTTAGATACAAGGCATTGATAAGGCAAGCAAAGATAGAATTAGAAAAAAGGCTTGCCATGGAAGCAAAAACACATAAGAAAAACATTTTCAAGTACATTCATAGAAAAAAACCTATGAGAGAGTCAGTTGGATCACTGGATGATAGAGGGGTAAAAAGGGCACTAAGGGAGGACAAGGCCATAGTGGAGAGATTGAATGATTTCAAGACTGAAGAAGATAAAGGGAAGTTACCCATGCCTGAAATGGTATTTAAAGGTGATATATCAGAAGAATTAAAAAAATATTGATAAACTAGTAAGATGTATTACAAGTATTTGATACATTGAAGAACAGTAAATCACCTGGACTGGATGGTATACATTCAAGGGTGTTGAAAGAATTGAAAGATGAGATCGCAGACCTACTATTAGTAATCTGTGAACTACCATATTTATTTTTATTATTTATTTTTTTACAAGCTTTATATACCACTTTCTCTTACAAAGTAGTTTATATAAAACATAAACATTAACAGTGAAGGCTGCTTTACAAAGAACTGGAATATGTCATAACTGGAACTATGAGAATGGATATGTAACAGAACTGGGATTGGGGGAAACGGAAATTGAGGTTGAATATGATGGTCATAAGTTCTACAGTTGGGGACTAGGGTTTGAGTTCAAGGAATCAAGTGTGGTCAACCTGTTTCATCGAGTCCATAGCAGTCGCTGAAGCGATGTGTCTTAAGGTTTTTTTCTTAGGTCAGATATGGTTTTAGCAGTCCTTAAGGTTTCTGGGAGAATGTTCCAAATTATGGGTGCGAATAGGGTAAAGGCTCAATTGCAAGACTGTTGAGAGCTCTCTCTTTTGAGAGCTGGAATAGCAAGCAAAGTTTGTTGGTTGCTTCATCTCAATCTTGCGTATGGTACTCAATTTATTAGGGTCTGAAGACAGGATGCTGATTGGTTCTTTAGTAACTTGAAGACGATGATGATTGATTTGAACATTATTCTTTGTGGTATTGGTAGTCAGTGGAAATTTTTTAGTGTGGGAGTGATGTGGTCTTGCTTAGATGCAATAGTTATTATCCTGGCAGCTGTATTTTGTGCCAGCTATAGTGGATAAATTGTTTGTTTTGGTAGTCCTTACCATAGTATATTGCAATAATCCATTTGAGGGGTGATGATGGCTTGGCATACCGTTCTGAAGTCGTTTGCATCTAGGAGGGGTCGTAAGTTTTGAATAGTTTTTAGATTATGGTATGTGGCATTGGTAGTTCTTGCAATATGGTCAGTTGTTGGTCCACTGTGACACCTAGGTACTTAACTTCAATTTTGATGGTCAATTTTGCACAGTTGATTGTGAGTTTTTCTGGGGGAGAGGGGAAAAGTGGTTATTTAATGGGTTTTCTATAACACTTTATCATAGATTCAAAGCGGTTTACATTGTAACTTAAATATAACATACATTATAATAGGGAGAGTAACACAAAGGCAAACAATGTTCCAGGTTATAGAACTTGGTCTTACAGGGTATTGGAGTATACATAATTTAATTTGCTAGGTGGTAAATTGGAACAATGTATGGGGGAATAGGGTAACAGCATGGGATTTTATGGGTATTAAGTATGGCAGGCAAAGATGACGGTACTGATCAAAGCAATCAGATGTGATTGTCATGATGTCTGACCATAATATTCTGTGATAAGAAATGTTCGTAATGCTTTTCTGAGGTCCCATAAGTCCTTTGCTCTCATGCTTTCCGGGAGGGCATTCCATATTGCTTGTGCATATATGGTGAATGCTCTGTTGCAGGTCAAGTGACTGGATTTTTTCTTTGTACTTGGAATGAGCAGAAGATTTTTGTGGATGGTTCTTTTTATTCTGTTCTTAGAGTCCTTGCTGATTAGTGTCTGGAGTATATCTGGGGATAGAATATTTAGGATTTTGCATGTGGCAATTAATATTTTGAATCTGGTGTGTACGTGGATCAGGAGCCAATGTAGCTGCATCAGGATGGGCGTTATATGCTCGAGTCTTGTGGCTCCTGTGATTATTTGTGCTGCAGTATTTTGGGCTATCTGGAGCGGGAGTGTTATATGTTTTGGGAAGCCTTGATAAATTATATTACAGTAGTAGTAGGGTTGAAGGTTTTATCTCTTGTGATGTGTAGGGACTCTGCTTTGTTGTGGTTGACTGATAAGTTGAGTTCAGCAAGTTGAATAGTGAGGGCTTTATTTATTTATTTAACACTCATTTTTATACCGCACCTTCCAGAGATCAGTTGCCGTGTACAAATAACAACAATTAACAAAGCGAAGTTTGTTTTACATAGAACATCTTAATTTTACATAGAACATCTTAAAAATATCATAATTAAACAAAGTTAAGTCTAGGAAACTAAACAGTGAATTTAAACTGGAACCGTGTTAAAACAATTAACTAACAAAGTGTAGTGTCTAAATACATAAGACAGTACATAACAGATACAACTATATACATGCATAAGTATTAGGGCATACGAGATTGGATCGTCATTTCATTAGAGCTATGTGTGTTGTCCATTTAGGTGGGAGGTTTGTGCTTTGTGTGGTCAGTTACCTGTTTAGCCTTTATCTAAGTTGAGTGCAAGGTTTTCCATGGTGTTGTAGTATTTAGTGAATAGATACGTTTTTAATTTTTTGCGGAATTCCATGATCTCTGTTAGAGAACGTAGATCCTCTGGTAGGGAATTCCAGATAGTTGGAGCTATGTGAGAGAAGGCTCTATTGTTGGTTAATTTATGTGCTTTTATGAAGTCCTTCGGAATCTTTAGTTTATTTAAATGTTCTTTTCTGTGAATAGGCTTAGGTGTTTCTTTGCATATTAGCTTACATAGTGTAGTCGGTGCCATGTCGTTTAATGCTTTAAATGAGGTTATTATTGTTTTGTATATTATCCTGCTTTGTATTGGTAACCAATGAAGGGATGCTAGTATTGGTGTTATGTGTTGGAGTGAGTTTATTTTTAGTATAATTCTTGCCGTTGCATTTTGGGCTAGTTGCATTCTGTTTTGAAATGCCCATAAGTATTAGGTTGGCGAAATCAAAGTGAGGGGTTATGATGGCTTGTGTTATATTAATGAAATCTTGTACAAATACTAGCGGGCGTAGTTGTTTGAGAATTTTAAGTTTGAAGTAGATTTTCTTTATGGTGTTTCTAATGTGGGTTTCCATTGTAAGGTGTGTATCTATGATAACACCTAGATATCTTATTTCATTTTTTATTTTAATTTCTTGATCTTGTAGTGTTATATGGGTTGGGGGGATAAATGATTGATTTTTTGTTACGATTAGGACTTCAGTTTTAGTATGGTTTATGTGGAGGTTTTGAGTTTTTAGCCATAATGTGATTTCGTTATAGCAATCTGAGAGGAGTTGTAACGGTAGGTTAGGGATAGTAAATGGAATGTACATCATAATATCGTCTGCATAGAGATGATATTGTACTCCAAATTTTTTAAAGATATTGCAAACCGGTTTTATGTAAATGTTAAAAAGTAGGGCTGATAGTGCAGATCCTTGTGGTAAACCTATTTCTTGGTTATATGTAGTTGAAGTTTGATTACCTATTCGTACATTTTGTGTTCTGTTGTTTAAATAGGAAGTGAACCAATTATGTACTGTAGAATTTATGCCTATCTGCCTTAAGTTGCTGAGCATTATTGAGTGATGTACACTATCAAAGGCCGCTGATATGTCGATATTTTGAAGCACGAAATTATATTTGAGTAGTCGGGTTTTGTGGTGTTAAAGGGAGTGTGTATCATTATATCGTCTGCATAAATGTGGAAGAGGATATGGTAGCTTCTGATTAGAGAGCAGATAGGTTGGATGTAAAGAGTGAAGAGCAAGCTGGAGAGAGGAAAATGATTGTCAAAAGGTTTGTGGTATCCCTTTTGTCTGATTGAAAGGTTTGGAGGTCCATGTGCCTATTTTAACTTGTTGCTGTTGGTCGGACAGGAATGATTTGAGCTATGACAGTGTTGTATTGCAGAGGCTGATATCTTGTAGTCTGGATAACAGGATGTTGTGGCTTATGGAGTCAAATGCCACAGTTATGTTCAGAAATATTATGATGAAACCCTGTCCAGTTTTATTGATGCCTCTGACTAAGGTATAGAAGAGGGTAGTTAGAAAGGTCTCCCACACTATTCAGTGGGTGGAAGCCATGTTGTTGGGCAACTAATGGTGTGTGGGTTTCATAGTGATCTTGGAGTTGTTGTAGTGCTACTTTCTCCAGGACCAAGCAGGAAGTCAGTCCTCACATATGGGTGACATTGACACCGATGAAGCCCTAGCGGAGCATTTCCCCAGCTTTCCATGAAAGCCTTTGGGAATGCAGGCACGCATGCGCGGTTCCCTTCCCACCTAAAGGTGCCATCTTACCTCAGTCTCTCTTTTTCCAAGAAGCCCACCAGACGTGTGTCCTGTCATCCCGGATAAAAGTCAGATTTTTTCAGCGATTCTCGCTTTTTTCTTACCGGTTCGACGCCGGTTCCCCTCCCGCCGGGTTCGGTACACCGGTATCGAGCCCGTTTTTTCTTTTTCGGTTTTTGCCCTTCGTGGCTGGCGTTCGCGCCTATTTTTTCCTTTTCCCTGGAAGGCCAGTCCTTTGACCTCGCGGGGACTCTTTTTTCCCTGATGGCTTCCAGTGGCTTTAAGAAGTGTGATCGGTGTAAGAAATTAATGTCTCTCACCGACACACACGACTGCTGCCTTCGATGCCTCGGTCCTGATCACGATCCTCAAATGTGTGGACTATGTGGGAAGATGTCTTCCAAGGCACTGCGCAGTCGCCAGCAGCAGAAAGAAAGTTTTTTTCTGACTCGGCCTCCGGCTGGGCCCGGACTTCGTCTGAGGCCTCGACATCTCAGGATTCCGATCCCGAGCATCGTCGGGGATCCTCGGACAGGGGGTCCCCCGACCGGGAACGCAAGAGGAAGAAGCGGCTCACGAGGGCTTCGTCGGAAGAAGTCCCTGGCTCCTCGAGACCCAGGTCTAAGACTCCCGACTGTCGCCCCGGGCCTGTGGATCAGGAGAAGCCTGCCAAGGTTCCTTGCGTGAAGCCGGAGTCTGCTGGACACGTAAGTCCTGTAGTCCTCGTGGACTCTCCTCCCCGAGTACCGATGTCGCCGGGGCCCGAGTCGGTAGCTGCTGCATCTCCTGAGCTGAGTCTCAGGATGACAGCCTTGGAGTGCAGACTGTCTGCCTTCATGGAGCAGCAGTGGGCACTGATGGCCAGCCTGTCTGGCGCATCTGCCCCGGCCACCAGGACCTCAACGTCTAAATCGACCCCGGAGACCGAGCCGATACTCGAGTCCCACGCGGCTCGAGGTCGACCTCGGTCGCGGTCTCCCTCGACCTCCTGTTCGGGACCGAGGGCGTCGACGCCGGTGGCTCCGGCGTTGGGGTGGGTGCTCCCAGGCCCCGCAAGGTCAGACCCCGATTCCTCGTTGGATGAGTCCGCTTGGGAGACGGAGGATGAGGAGTCTCCCGACACTTTTAAGACTTGGTGCGTCCCGTCGGACTCACCGCAGTCTGAGCCCCGGAGTAGGTCCCCTCCGGAGGATATCCGGTTCTCGGAGTTTGTCCGGGATATGGACGCCGCCTTGGCTATCCCTACGGATCCCGAGGAAGAGCCTCGAGCCGAGGAGCTCGATGCTCTGCAGTACGACTCTCCTCCGGAGGCCTTTTCTGTCCCGGTTCCTCCGATGCTGGAACAGCTCCTCTTCCAGATATGGGAGGCTCCGGCCTCGGCGCCGGTACTAAGCAAGCAAGTCAATTCGATCTGTCGGCTCTGGAAGAGTCCTGACTTTCAAAAGGCACAGCTGCCGCACCATTCCATGGTGGTGGAATCGGCCATGCATCGTCTGAAGAGTCAGAAGATGCACTCCGCGGTGCCTCCTGGCAGGGAGGCCCGAAACCTCGATGATGTGGGTAGGAAGTGCTTCCAGGGCTCGATGCTTGCTTGCCGTGTCCAGTCTTATCAGCTGTACATGGGCATGTACTTGCGGGACCTGGCCAAGGAGTTGGCCGGGTTCTCTGCTGGTCTCTCCGGGGAGCCCTTGCAGAGGTTCAAGTCCTTGTCCTCGGGGATTCGGGAATGCTCCAAGTTCATATCCCACGCCGTCTATGATGGCTTCGAGGCTTCAGCCCGAGTGGCGGCTGCCGGCATCGCGGCTCGACACCAGGCTTGGCTGCAGTCATCCGACCTCGAGCCACGGGTTCAGAACAAGTTGATCGATGTCCCTTGCCGAGGTGAAAACCCTTTTGGCAAACCTGTGACCGAGAAGGCTGCACAGCTCGAGACCGAGCACCTTACAAGGACAAGGCTGTCTAGAAAGACCTCTGCCCCTTCTCACAAGAAGAAGGGATCGGGTAAAAAGCCCTTTTACCCGAGGAGGGGCACTGCCTACAAACAGTACCCTCAGTATCCGGCTACCCAAGCTGCCCCTCAGGGTCAGCAGGCCAAGGGGCAGGGTAATGGGCCTCGTAGGCAGAGAGCCCTCAAGCCTCAGGCCCCTGCTCCCACACAGCAGGGTGGGGGTTTTTGACTCCTTGTGCATAGCCTCTCCGTCCCTGCTCTCCCAACCCTGCACAGGAGGTCGCCTCGCCCTCTTTGCCCACCAGTGGCCACTCACCACTGGGGACAGCTGGCTGCTGGACATAGTCCGCAAGGGCTATGCCCTCCACTTTCACCAACTGCCTCCTCCTTACTATCCAGGTGAGCCTGCAAGACCTCCCCTGCATACAGATCTTCTCCTTCAGGAGCTCCAAGGTCTGTTGGTGGACAGAGCAGTGCAGCCTCTGCCTCCCCACTTACTAGGTCACGGGTTCTACTCCAGGTACTTCCTGGTACCCAAAAGAACCGGTGGCCTTCGACCTATTTTGGACCACAGGAATCTCATCAAGTTCCTAGAGAAGGAGAAGTACAAGATGATTACTCTTGGAACACTTCTGCCCTACCTCCAGCAGGGAGATTGGCTATGCTCCGTAGATCTAAAGGATGCGTACACTCACATCCTTATTCATCCAGACCACAGAAAGTACCAAAGGTTCATTGTGGGAGGAAACCGTTATCAGTACAGAGTACTGCCCTTTGGCCTAACCTACGCTCCCAGGGTCTTTACCAAATGCCTGGCAGTGGTGGCGGCCTACCTGAGAAATCAAGGTATCTTTGTCTTCCCCTACCTGGACGACTGGCTCATCAGGGGTCAGACGTGCCAGGAAGCCCAACAAGCCACTCTCAGAACCATTGCTCTTCTTCAACACCTGGGGTTTGTTATAAACTTCGCAAAGTCCACTTTGCTCCCCTCCCAGAACTTGGAGTTCATAGGGGCAAGGCTGGACTCTCTTCTGGCAAAGGCGTTCTTACCAGAAGACAGAGCCCAAAGACTGATAAACTTGGCAAACCAGTTTCTCAGCAGGTCACTGGTCTCCGCCAGACTCTGCCTGAGACTACTTGGCCACATGGCTTCGACAGTTCATGTGACCCCCAATGCCAGGCTCCATATGAGGCCTGCTCAGTGGTGTCTTCGGCAGGGGCGGCCCAAGGGGGGTGCGGGGCCATGTGCGGAGACTCGGTGCGGGGCCTCATTTGCATAAGGGGCCTCATTTGCATAAATATTTGCATAATGTTACCATACACGAACTTTTAGTAAACATGCCTCTTAATGAGTGTATGAATAAAGAAAGACTAAAAGACTTCTACATTACTATAATCCAATACCAACCGCCAGGCACATTAGGAACTACTACAAACACTGCCCATTTAGAACCCATAGCAAACCCGCCGTATCCTAACAGCACTACCAGGACTCATAAAGCACCATACCCTAACTATCAAAAGGAAACGCTGCAAATATTAAACCAATACATTTCAGAGAACAACAATACATGACCTACTGGGGAAAGAGAACAAGTGGCAATGTCAAATAGGAATTACATAAACAGAATACCTCAGCTCAGTTACACATGCAGAACATAGACCATCACCAAACAAGGAATCACAATTTAGAAACAGGAAGACAATAATTAAACTGGGAATCCCAAAAGCCAAACTTGGAATGTACAACACTGTAGAAATAAAACTATACATTAATTTGCTCTTGTACTAAACAAAGCGCAGACGTTAATGATGCACATTTCCCAGAGCTGACATATTCCAATTAATAAATTCAAAATAAAGAGATATTTTTCTACCTTTTGTGCATTTTTTTTCAGCTGCAATTGCTCCAGCCACTTTCTTCTGGTTTCTTCGTGTCTTCCGCTAATTCTTCATCGTCTGCTGTCCATTTGTCTTTTCTTCTCTCTTCTAGTTTTTTTCCATTCTCTCTCTACATCTGCTTTAACATACTAATCTTTCTCCTTTTTGCTCTTTCCTCATTCCTATTTCATCCACTCAAATTTTACCCCTCCATCCTCAATCCCCACCTACTCTCCCAATATCCGGACAATTGTAGATTTGTCTTCCCTCCCACACAAAATATTTTTTCCCTCTCCATTTCACTCTCCCAGCTCCATCCCATTCTAATCCTCCCCCAACATCAGCTCCATTCTAGTTCCAGTCCCACCCAGCATCCGCTCCCTTCTAGTCCCCGCATCAGCCCATTTCCAGTCCTAGCCCCCCATAAGCCCATTTCCAGTCCTAGCTCCCCCATCTATTTGCAGTCCCATCCAAGTCCCTCCATCAGCTCATTTCCAATCCCAGCCCCCATGAGCCCATTTCTAGTCCTTTCCTAGCCCCACCATCAGCCCATGTCAAATCCTAGCTCCCCTCCACTCAGCCCATTTCCAATCCAAGCCCCCCATGAGCCTACTTCCAGTTCTAGCCCCTTCATGAGTCCATTTCAATCCAAACCCCCACCACAGCCCATTTCCAATCTTAGCACCCCCAACAGCCAATTTCCAGTCCTATTCTAGCCCATCAGCCCATTTCCTGTCCTAGCCCCCCCCTCACCCATTTCCAGTCCTAGCTCCCTCCCCCTCACAACCCATTTCCATTCCAAGCCCCCGTCCCCATCAGCTATTTGCAGTTCAAGCCCTCCTTCCACTCAGCCCATTTCCAGTCCTAGCCTCCTCATAGCCCATTACTAGTCCTAACCCCCCATCAGCCCATTACGTCCTAACCCCCCATCAGCCTATTTCCAGTCCTAGCCCCCCATCAGCCGATTTCCAGTCTTAGCCCCCCTCAGCTCGCCCATTTCCTGTCCGACCCCCCCATCAGCCCATTTCCAGTCTTAGCCCCCCATAGCCCATTACCCGTCCTAACCCCCCCATCACCCTATTTTCAGTCCTAGCCCCCCATCTGCCCATTTCCAGTCTTAGCCCCCCATAGCCCATTACCAGTCCTTACCCCCCCATCACCCTATTTCCAGTCCTAGCCCCCCCATCAGCCTATTTCCAGTCTTAGCCCCCCCCCCCATAGCCAATTACCAGTCCTACCCCCCCCCATCAGCCCACTTCCAGTTTTAGCCTCCCCCCCCATGGCCCATTACCAGTCCTAACCCTCCCCCCCCCCATCAGCCCATTACCAGTCCTTGCCTCCCCCCCCCCCCCATGGCCCATTACCAGTCCTAACACCCCCCCATGGCCCATTACCAGTCCTAACCCCCCCCCAGGCCCATTACCAGTCCTAACACCCCCCCCATCAGCCCACTTCCAGTCTTAGCCCCCCCATAGCCCATTACCAGTCCTAACCCCCCCATCAGCCCATTTCCAGTCCTACCCCCCACTTCCAGCCTTAGCCCCCTCCCCATAGTCAATTCCCAGTCCTACCCCCCCCATAAGCCAATTTCATGTCCTACCCCCCACTTCCAGCCTTAGCCCCCTCCCCATAGCCCATTACCAGTCCAAACCCCCCCATCAGCCCACTTAGCCCCCCCATAGCCCATTACCAGTCCTTACCCCCCCTTCAGCCCACTTAGCCCCCCCCCATAGCCCATTACCATTCCTAACCCCCCCCCCCCCATCAGCCCACTTCCAGTCTTAGCCTCCCCCCCATGGCCCATTACCAGTCCTAACCACCCCCCCCCCCCCCCTGCCCATTACCCGTCCTCCCCCCCCCCCCCCATCTGTCCACTTCGTGTTTACCCTCGCCCTCCCATCAGCCTACTTCCAGTTTTGCCTCCCCCCCTCCCATAGCCCATTACCAGTCCTAACCACCCCCCCCCCTATCCATCCAAATTAAAATAAAAAAAAAAACCACACCGGCTGCTTCGTCCGCGGCAGCTTCCAGAGCTCTGCCGCGGCAGCTTCCAGAGCTCGGCCGCGGCAGCCTCAAGAGGTCTGCCGCGGGGCCCCCCCCTGCCCGGCAGAGCCTCCGTGCATCTTCAGCTCGTCACGTCCAAAACGCGGGCTTTTTTCAGCGCCGCGAGAGTTTCTTTACTCGCGGCTCTGTTAATCCCGCCGAGGGTGATGGGAAATCCCAACAGCCCCGCGGGATTAAGAGAGCCGCGAGAAAAGAAACTCCCGCGGCTCTGAAAGAAGCCCGCGTTTTGGACGTGAAGAGCTGAAGATGCACGGAGGCTCTGCCGGGCAGGGGGGGCCCCGCGGCAGAGCTCTTGAAGCTGCCGCGGCAGAGCTCTTGAAGCTGCCGCGGCAGAAGCAGCCGGTTTGTTGTTGTTTTTTTTTTAACTTGGGATGCTTAAGAATGTTTTTTGCGCGGGGCCCCCTGAAACGCGGGGCCCTGTGCAAAAAACATTCTTGCTCAATGGACGGGCCGGCCCTGGTCTTCGGAATCAGTGGTCACAGGCCACAGGCAGCCTCCGAGACAGGATAAGGGTGTCCAAACCCTTTCTGGACTCCCTCAACTGGTGGCTGCGCCTACCCAATCTACTGAAGGGGATGCCCTTTCAGATTCCAGGGTACACTGTGGTGCTGACCACAGACGCCTCCCTGCAGGGCTGGGGGGCTCATTGTCTAGGCAAGTGCACCCAGGGCCTGTGGTCTCCTTGGGAAGCCGCACAGCAGATCAATCTCCTGGAACTCAGGGCTATTCGCTTGGCACTCAAGACTTTCTCTCCTGCCCTGGCTCATCAATCTGTCCTAGTTCAGAGAGACAACCAGGTAGCCATGTTTTATGTGAACAAACAGGGCGGGACTGGATCCAGGCTCCTTTGTCAGGAGGCACAAGTCCTTTCCTCCTTTGCCCTCAAGCACAACATGCTTCTCAAGGCTGTGTATCTACCAGGCCAGGACAACTACCTGGCCGACAGGATGAGCAGAATTCTACAGCCCCATGAGTGGTAGTTCAAAAGATTTTCCTGAAATGGGGACTTCCCTCCATAGATCTGTTTGCCAGTCCTCTGAACAAACAGCTGCCAAAGTTCTGCTCCAGGCAACCGCATCCTCTGCGGATAGCAGCAGATGCTTTTCTGATTCCCTGGTCTCAGGGCCTCCTGTATGCGTTTCCTCCCATGCCTCTGGTGGCCCGAACTCTATTCAAGATTCTCAGGGACAAGGCCTCGGTCCTCCTGGTGGCTCCCAGGTGGCCGAGACAGCCTTGGTTTCCACTTCTGCTTCAGCTTGCAGTGGATCCTCCTCTGCCTCTGGGGTTGCAACCCGACCTTCTCTCTCAGAATCACGGTTCCCTTCTGCACCCCAATCTCAAAGCTCTCAATTTGATGGCATGGAGGCTGCAAGGGTAGTTCTGGCTCCCTGGGGCCTACCTCAGGAAGTTGAGGAGGTTGTCCTCGCCTTTAGGAAACAGTCCACTAGGAAGACCTATGCTCTCAAATGGAAAAGGTTTTCGTGTGGTGTCAGTTACGTACAGAGGATCCTTTCTCCTGTATTGTACCAGTAGTGCTTCAGTACCTGCTGCACTTATCCAATCAGGGACTTAAGTCAAATTCTGTTCGGGTCCACCTCTCAGCTCTAGCAGCTCACCACTCACTGGTGGAAGGACATTCTCTGTCGGTTCACCCCTTGGTGTCCCGCTTTCTCAAAGGCTTGCTATTGCTCAAGCCTCCAATCCGTCCTCCTGCTCCTGAGTGGGAGTTGAATGTGGTCTTGCAACAATTGACTCGCCCACCTTTTGAGCCAATGGCTACTTGCCCTCTCCACTTCCTGTCCTGGAAGACTCTCTTCTTGATTGCCCTGACCTCGGCCAGGCGAGTGAGTGAGCTTCAGGCCCTGGTCTGTGACAGGCCTTACACCAGGATTTATAGGAACAGAGTAGTCCTCCAGACTCACCCTAAGTTCCTCCCTAAGGTTGTCTCCTCTTTCCACCTCAACCAGGAGGTGGTTCTTCCAACATTCTTCCCTAGGCCTCATGCAAGCTAGGCTGAAGCAGTTCTGCATACTCTGGACTGTAGGAGGGCCTTATCCTTCTACCTTGACCATACGCAAGGGCACAGAAGGGATACTCAGCTCTTCGTATCTTTTGACCCTAATAACTTGGGGTTAGCTGTGTCCAAGCGTACCTTGTCCATCTGGGTGGCTGACTCTTATCACCTGGGCTTACAAGGCGGCTGACCTTCCTTTGCAGGGTCGGGTCACGGCCCATCGTGTCAGGGGCATGGCTGCCTCAGTGGCTCATCTCCGCTCTGTACCATTGGCAGACATCCGCAGGGCTGCAACTTGGTCTTCAAGCCAGACTTTTGCAGCTCATTACTGTCTGGAGAGGGAGTCCCGTAGGGACAGTGCTTTTGGCCAGGCAGTACTCCAGAATCTCTTTGAGGTTTAGGCAACTCCTGCCCTCTGTTTGGGCTACCGGTGGAGGTTCTGTCAGTCTAAAGCCTTGCTGGGACTAGAGGGAGTTCTCTTCTTCAGCCTGGGTTCCTTGGTAGCCCAGAGCTGGGGAGTCACCCATATGTGAGGACTGACTTCCTGCTTGGTCCTGGAGAAAGAGTAGTTACTCACCTGTAACAGGTGTTCTCCAAGAGCAGCAGGAATCAGTCCTCACAACCCTCCCTCCTCCCCTGGGAGTTGCAGTTGTACATAGTTTAATTTTTTCATTTTTGTGTGCTGTTCTTAGCTATGTCATTTGACTGAGGTAAGATGGCACCTTTAGGCGGGAAGGGAACCGCGCATGCGTGCCTGCATTCCGAAAGGCTTTCATGGAAAGCTGGGGAAATGCTCCGCTAGGGCTTCATCGGTGTCGATGTCACCCATATGTGAGGACTGATTCCTGCTGCTCCTGGAGAACACCTGTTACAGGTGAGTAACTACTCTTTTTTGATTAGTTTGGATAGAAAGGGAAGGCTGGAGCTTGGTCGGTATGTGCTGGGGCTGTTGGATCCAGGGTAGATCTTTTTAAGATTGATCTGATAGAGGTGATTTTGAGAGGGGTGGTGTCATGAAGAAGTCCCTTCTGAGCCTATAAAGATAGGGCAAGATGAGGATTTGCTTTCAGAAACTGACAGGCAGTCTGAGCACATGGCTCAGTGTTTGCAAAGAAGTAAACAAAGAGAGTCACGAGCTAGAAAGACACGCCCCTGCTGTGACGTATTCCCTAGCTCAGGAGGTAATGAGTTTCACCTGTTTCAGGGCAGGGCACAGCTAAGCCCTGAGAGTTACAATGATAAAAAGTGGTCATTAGCTTGGACCAAGCAGAGCCAGAAGCAGATGCAGAACCAGAGAGGGAACGGGAACGAGAAGAACCAGAAAGGAAGGCAGAACACGCTGACTAGAAGGAGTCAAAGAGGAGTGAGAACCAAGGGAGCCATATTTTTTATTTAATTATTCATATGCTTTTCCCCAGTTAATCCTTGTTTTATTCCCGTGTTACCTGTAACTTGGACAAGTTCTCTAAATCTGAGTGTATTTTGTTTAATGTAAACCGCACTGATGTCAAATAGCGCGGTATATAAGAGCTGTTAAATAAATAAATAAATAAATATTCCTGAGGCCAGAAGGAAGCAACCCAGGACAGGTGTTGTCTGGTAAAGGCAGGAGAGAGAAGAATCTTCCTGAGAGGCAGGCTTGGCAAAGCTCACATGCTCCGAGGGGAGAGACAGGCTGGTGGGAGAATACCGGTACATCTGAGGGGAAAGCTAATAGGATGAGAGGCAAGCAAACACAAGCTGTGTTTGAGAACCAGTCTAACCCTGCAGAGTGAATTCCTTCCCTTTCAAAGCCAAAAGGTAGGCTTAATAATTCACATAAGTTTGAACCTAGCTATAAAGCAGTTCCCTATAGTTACCAGAAAGTAACAAACTCCCTGGACAAAAACTACAGCATATACGGTAGTTTACAACCCTGCTCAGGAGAGCGTTACAGAGAGAAACCACCTGAGGTCAGAGAAACTGTTTGTTTCAAAGATCAGGATAGCAGCTTACTGACACACCCTGCTATTCCTGATGCTGAAGAAATGCAGATAGACTCTGACCATAATGAAATAGTGGATGATCGGATGGACTGTACATTATCTTTGGCTGACCATGTGAATTCCCTATGCTGAACAGTGTCTGAGAGAGACGGTAAAAGCAGCAGAAGAAAAGGGAACATTTTCTTTGCTAATTGAAGCTGTTGTGATTTTGTTTTGTATCAAGCACTGCAAGTTTAAAGCCTGAAGCTGACAAGACTAACTTACCTGAGTTCATGTATAATTTCCTCAAGCCAATTGTATGGCATGTTTTGTCCTGAGTTATTCACTTGCACTTAATCCGTTGGGAAGGGGAAAATAAATTCTAGTCAATGCCTGAAACACTCGACTGCAACTCATCTGTGCTCAAAGGGTAAAGGGACTTACATTCCCAGAAGGCCTTGCAAAGTTAAAGCAAGCCCACGCTCTCTGAGGCAGGAACACCACAGGCAGACCAAGACTCAGCGCCCTAGGCGTTGGGCTGGCCACCGTGAGGGTGACAGTGGGCATGTAGTCTTTACAAAGGGAGGAGCTGACTACACTGCTCAAAGTTTGTGATAGTTCTGTTCTTGAGATCTTAATCCAGGAAACTGGACATGGGTCTAATGGGGAGGTAGTGGCATTGATGTTTGCTATAGTATGTGCCACTACATCTGTGGATATTGTTTTGAAACTTTCCCATTTGTGGGTGGGGATTGCTGGTGAAGTATTTTGTTGCAGTGGGGTGGGGCTGGATGTGTTGAAGTCAAGGTTGAGATGCATGTAGTTGGCTATTACTTGGGGATTAATGTTTGGGGTGGGGTTAGGAGGTTTTGTGTGGGGTCCTTCTTGAGGGCATTAGCAATGGCAAAAAGTTCTCTTGGGCAGTTAAAAGATCGCATCAGAATGTTTATTTTATTTATTTATTTAACAGTATTTCTAAACTGCCTTATCTTAATAATCAAGGTGGTATCACAGCAAACAATCAGGTAAAGTGTGTGTGTTATACATGCAGTGAGGGTGAAATTTAGTTGAGTGTGTGTTGTATTGTGTGCTAGATTGGTTTGAGCTATGTACAAGGTGGTCTATATACAGTGGTGCTGTAGTGGTATTGAGTGGTAATGTTGGAGTGGTATTCTTTTTTGCATGAGTTTATTAGTGTATTGTATTCTGCTTGTTTTTGAGTAGAGAGCTCAGAGTTTGGTATCTTTTGATTTCCTCCGGCTTCTTTCAATTTGTCTGAGTTTTCTCTTCATTTCCTGGATATCTCTGGAGTACCATGGAGCAAGATAGTGGGTTGTTGTTGGAGGTTTCTGTTTGCTTATAGAGGTTGTGGGGGTGGAAGCAACATTTGTGAATGTGGTGGTCCATATGTGGATGACTTGATCCACATAGTAACATAGTAAATGACGGCAGATAAAGACCAGCATGGTCCATCCAGTCTGCCCAGCAATACGGCAAGAGTAGGTGCACCTGTCGCTCTGTGCAGGCCACCCCTCCCCATGTCTCTGTATAGGGGTGGACCCACCACTCCATGTAGGACACCCCTATTTGTTGAGAAGTTAGATGGTTCAGTTTATTTTGTTTTTATCCTGTTTCTGTAAAGGGATCCGCTGTGCTTGTCCCATGCTTTTTTGAATTCTGTCGCCGTGTTTGCCCCCACCACTTCCATCGGGAGAGCATTCCATGCATCCACCACCCTTTCAGTGAAAAAATATTTCCTGACATTGCCTTTCAATTTTCCACCTTGCACATTCATCTTATGCCCTCTAGTTTTGCAGCTTCCCCGTCTTTGGAAGAGGTTTGTTCATCGTTCCTCTTTAAGTATTTAAAGGTCTGAATCATATCTCCCCTATCCCTTCTCTCCTACAAAGTGTACATTTTTAGTTCTTCAAGTCTCTTCTCATAAGGTTTCTTACGCAGGCTCCAAATCATTTTGGTCGCCTTCCTCTGAACAGTTTCCAGTCTTTTTACATCTTTTGTAAGCTATGGTCTCCAAAACGGAACACAGTATTCCAAGTGAGGCCTCACCAGCGACCTGTACAGTGGCATAAGTACCTCTTCCTTATGTTTAGTCATGGACATATCTGTTGCAGGAAATGATTGTCAAAAGGTTTGAAATGACATTTGATGGATGGTGGTCTGTTTGGATTGTGTGGAGAGTTTTGTGGTATGACCATGGAATTGGTGATGCGTTGCATTTATTGGAGAGGTGAGAGGATGCAAAGATTAGATCTGTAGTTCTTCCTCTGTCATGTGTGGGAAAATTTATTAGTAGGTTAAGTTGTAGGGTCTGATTCCTGCTGTCGCTGGAGAACACCTGTTATAGGTGAGTAACTACACTTTCTCCAGGAAAAAGCAGGAAGTCAGTCCTCACATAAGGGACTCCCTAGCTCCAGGCTGCAGAGGACCGAACCACGACAGCACCAATGGGAGCTAAGTCAGGTAGCCATGAGTTGCAGAAAATGAGTCCCCACTGAGAGTCTCTGCAAGACACTAACATCCAGCGACACCATCACTCCGGTAGCCTGAACACAGAAGAGTCAGAGGGCAATAGTGAGCTGCGAAAGTATGAATTGAAGACCATGTGGCGGCCTTACAGATTTCCATCACTGGCACTGAGCGGAGGTTGGCCACCGACATGGCCATCGTCCTCAAGTGATGCACTGTGATCCATTGGTTGAGGGAAAGGCCAGCTCGCTCTTAGGCAAGGGCAATACAGTCCACCACCCAAGTGGACAGACTTCGCTTAGTCACAGGGAGCCTCAGTCTACTGAGGTCATAAAACACGAAAAGCTGAAGGGCTTTCTGATGGTCTTGTGTCCGATCCAAGTAGGACAGGGCCCGCTTGCAATCCAGTCTATGACGTACTAGATCCTCCCTGCCGACATGAGGCTGCGGGAAGAAGGTGGAGAGAACCACCTCTTGGCTGAGGTGGAAAGGAGATACCACTTCGGGAGGAATTTGGGTTGTGTGTGGAGCACTAGCCTGTTTTTATAGAACCTTGTATATCCACCACCAGGGACTGGAATTCACTCACTCTTCGAGTGGACATGAGGGCCACCAGAAAAGCCACTTTCCAGGATAGGTACCGCAGGTGGCAAGTGGCTAGGGGCTTGAATGGCGGTTTGGTGAGCTGGGAGAGCACCACATTGAGGTCCCACTCCTCTGCCGGAAGGCAGAGAGGGGGCTTGGATAACAGGAGGCCCCGGAGGAAACTGCAGATCAGGGGCTGGCCTGAGAGGGGCTTTCTCTTGATAGGGTGGTGGTGAGCGGATATGGTGCTCAGATGTATCCTCACAGAGTTAGATTTCAGCCTGGTGTGTGACAGGTGCAGTAGGTACTGAAGTACTAGTTGCACCTGGCAGGAAAAGGGGTTCTCCTCCTTTTCAGTGCACCAAGCGGAGAATCTTCTCCACTTAAATGCATAAGTCTGTCTGGTGGAGGGTTTCCAGGACGCCAATAGGATCTCCTCGACTTCTCCCAAAAGATTGAAAGAGGCCAACGCTACCTTTTCAGCAGCCACACTGTTAACAAACCCAGATTGGGGTGCAGGAGGGAGCCCTCCTCCTGGGACACGAGGTCCAGGGTTTAGCCCAGTGGGACTGGGGGTGCCACCAACAGGGAAAGCAATAGAGGGAACCAAGGTTGCCTGGCCCATCTGGGAGCAATCAGGGCGACCAGAAGGGCTGGTAGGAATGCATAGAGTAGGCCCTCAGACCGTGAGATCAGGAAGGCGTCTGCTGCGAGCAGAAGTGAGGCAGCTGCATGTTGTCCAGGGAGATGAATAGGTCCACCACAGGCCTGCCCCAGAGGTGGAAGAGCTGCTTCAGTACCCTGGGGTTTAAGCGCCACTCATGTGGGCGAAGGACTCTGCTCAGCCTGTCCGCTAGGCAATTGTCCTGGCCCGGGAGGTATACCGCTCACAGAAGCATGCTGTTACGTGCTGCGAAGGAGATGAGGACCACCATCTCCTGGCAGAGGGAGTACGAGCCCGTCCCCCTTGCTTGTTGATATAAAACACGGCGACCTGGTTGTCCATCTCGGTCAGTACCAGTTCGTGTCGCAGGCAGTGGCGGAATGCTCGCAAGGCCAAGAAGATTGCCCCGAACCCAAGGAGATTGATCTGTAAGAGTGACTCCTCTTGAGACCAGCTCAGCCTTCTCACTCTGCCTAGTGATAGAACCGCCCCTGTCCGAGCTTTCCTGGGGGCATCAGACTTATGCTGGCGGAACGTCTGGTAGGAAAGGCACATTGGCGCATGTGTGGTGGATCTGTCCCTGGATTCAGGGCTTTTGGAGGTAGATGCAATATCGCCTGAAACTAATGATTGGTTTGAATATTCCCTGGGATCTAGGTATTTTTCTTTTTGGGAGGAGGGTTCCTCGAGGACGACTCCCCCAGTTAGCGCTGATTTATCATACTGTGAATGCAGCTAGGCTGACACTGGTGACCGCTTGGAAACAGGTATTACCTCTGATATTATCACGCTGGCTGGAATGGATGTGGGACCTATACACAATGGAACGGGGGTAGCGGTTGGGAGAATGCACCTGCCACAGTTTGAACACAGTTTGTGTTAAAATACCGCTTACTGACTCCACCATATCTAAATTAACTGAAGGTATATAATGAGGACCACTCCTTGGCTTAAAGCCTTACCACCCCCTTTTGAGCCCGTGCCCCCTTGCTTGTTGATATAAAACATGGCGACCTGGTTGTCCGTCTTGGTCAGTCCCAGTTCGTGTCGCAGGCAGTGGCGGAATGCTCGCAAGGCCAAGAAGATTGCCCCGAACCCAAGGAGATTGATCTGTAAGAGTGACTCCTCTTGAGACCAGCTCAGCCTTCTCACTCTGCCTAGTGATAGAATCGCCCCTGCCCGAGCTTTCCCGGGGGCGTCACACTTATGCTGGCGGGACTTCCAACAGGAGAGGCATGTTGGCGCATGTGTGCTGGATCTGCCCCCGGATTCAGAGCTTTTGGAGGGGGATACAACATCTCCTGAAACAAATGATTGGTTTGAATATCCCCTGGGATCCAGGTATTTTTCTTTTTGGGAGGAGGGTCCCTTGAGGATGACGCCCCCAGTTAGCGCTGATTTTGTCATACTGTGAATGCAGCAAGGCTGACACTGGAGACCGCCTGGAAACAGGTATCACATCTGACACTATCATGCTGGCTGGAATGGATGTGGGACCTATACACAATGGAATGGGGGTAGCGGTTGGGAGAATGCGCCTGCCCCAGTTTGAACAGGTCTGGGAGTCTTTTGTGTTAAAATACAGCTTACTGCCTGCACCATATCTAACTTAACTGAAGGTACATAATGAGGACCACTCCTTGGCTTGAAGGCTTACCACCCCCTCCTTCCTAATGCTATCTTGATGGAGGAATGCCCCTTATCTTACTGAATTTGTAGCAGGGGGAAGGGGAAGGGGAAGGGGAGAGAGGGAGGGGGAGGAGGGACTGGAGGAGGGTAAGCGGGGAGAGGGAAGTAGTTGAGAGGGGAATCTTGGTTATAATGGGGTTCTTTAAAAAAAGGCAAATAATATAAGGCTGTGTTATGGCAATTGTCCCAAGACTAACTGATGATTTTGTGTTTAATAATTGTGCAATTCCTCCAGGAGCAGATTGTAGTGATATTTTTCTGTACATGTGTTAAAACTAGGGTTGCCAACTGGCTCCAGATGCGCCCGACGGACTTGATCCAGTCCTGGGTTCCCCTCTCCCCCCATTGCATACAGGGATATGTAGTCTTGCTTTTCTTATGGAATGAAAGGGAGAAAACAGAACTACATGTCCCTGCCTGCAAAACTGAGTTACTTACCTGTAACAGGAGTTCTCCGTGGACAGCAGGATAAGTCAGCCACACTTGGTGTCGTCATCCGACGGTGCCGAGACGGAAGTACTCTCCATAGCTCAGAAGGGCTTTCGCCCTTCTGAGCATGGGCCAACTGGCCCACCCCTAGCTAGCCAGTACGTCACTAGCTGAGCCTTTTACCGCTAGGAGTGGAGGGCAGATCCGTCTTGTTGGCAAGGCGGAAGAACAAGAACTGGGCAGGCTAGGGGCGGGACTGGGAGGTGGGCTACCTGAGCATGCTCAGAAACCTGAGCTTGAGAGCACTTCCGACCTTGGCGCCGCTTGGAAGACGTCACCAAGTGTGGCTGACGCAATCCTGCAGTCCATGGAGAACTGAGCATACAGATTCTTTCCCCTACACCCCCTCCTTCCCCTTGGGCAATCACAGGCTAGGAAAATAGTAGTGTCTTTGTACTCCCTCTGATCCAGACCGGCAACTGGCTCGCATCCCTGGATCTGCAGGAGGCATACACGCACGTCAGCATCCACAAAGCGCACAGGAAGTTCCTCCGATTCCATGTGCTGGGGCATCACTAGCAATACAGAGTACTCCCCTTTGGACTGTCCCCGGCCCCACGCGTCTTCACGAGGTGTGTGGCCGTCACAGCAGCTCACCTCCGCAAACAGAACATCGCTGTGTTTCCATACCTGGACGACTGGCTCATCTCTGCGCCCTCGATCCAGGAGCTGCTAGCGTCCCTACACACAACCACCGCCATGATCTCCGCCCTGGGGTTTGTCATCAACTTCGCAAATCGCAACTTCGTCCTTCTCAACGGATGGAGTTTATTGGAGCTGTCATTGACACTCAGTCCTCGAAAGCCTACCTCCCACATCGCAGGCTGTTATCTGTCAGCTCGCTGGCTTCCAGCGTAGCGGCAGCAGCAAGCCCCTTGGCTCGATCAGTATTGCTTCTCCTGGGACACATGGCAGCCACGACCTCGGTCATCCCGGTGGCAAAAATGCAGATGCGCATGCTACAGTGGCATCTCCGAACCCACTGGAACCAACACTCATAGTCGTTGGACTCCAGAATCCCAATGACCTCCCCAATCAGGTCACAGCTCCACTGGTGGACCATACCAGTAAACCTCTCCGTGTGCAAGACCATCCACCAGCCTCAGCACCAGGCAACCCTCACCATGGACGCCTCCTGCTCCGGCTAGGGAGCGCACTTCCGTCAGTTCAGCACACAAGCGGCATGGTCTCAGAGCGAACGGAAACTACACATCAACCTCCTGGAGCTGAGAGCTATCAAGTACACCCTCAAGGCGTTCCTGCCACATCTACGGGACACATCCATCCTCATACAGACGGACAACCAAGTAGCCATGTTTTACCTCAACAAACAAGGGGGCACGGGCTCACGCTTCCTCTGCAAGGAGGCACTAGCGATATGGGCGCTAGCCTTGAAGAACAAGTGCTGGCTGTGCGCCTCTTATCTTCCCAGAGACATGAACGTCCTGGCAGACAAACTGAGCAGGCACCTGCAGACCCACGAATGGACTCTCCTCCCAGAGGTTGCCAACACCCTCTTCCAGTGGTGGGGAGTCCCAGAGGTCGACCTCTTTGCCACTGAGAAGAATGCCAAATGCCCCCAATTCTGCTCGAGACACCCATCAAACAAGAGGCTGCCGGGATGCATTTGATGTGTACTGGGGGGGAGTGGTCTCTGGTGTATGCCTTCCCCCCGACCCCCCTCATCCCAGCGACACTGCAGCGCATTATCCAGGACAAAGCACAAGTCATCCTCGTGGTTCCCCACTGGCCGCGACAGATGTGGTTCGCGCTCCTGAGACGCCTGGCACAGGATGGCCCAATGCACCTGCCGCTGTGTCCAGACCTCCTGACGCAGAATGCGGGGTTCACGAGACACCCCAGTCTCAAAGCCCTGTCACTCACTGCCTGGAAGTTGAGCAGATGAACCTTGCCTCCCTCCAGCTTCCCACAGAGGTGCAGGACGTGGTCCTGGCGGCCAGGAGGCCTTCCACCAGAAAGTCTTACGGCCTCAAATGGAAAAGATTCAGCCTCTGGTGTGCTGCACGAGGGCTCGACCTGTCCTCGTGCCCAGTCACCCACGTCTTACAGTACCTCAGTTCCCTCGCTGACCTCGGCCTCCAGACACAATCCATCCGAGTACACCTCTCCGTCATTGCGGCTCTCCACTTCCCTGTCGATGGGGCTGACTCCATAGCGATGCTGCCCCTAACGGCGCGCTTCATGAAAGGTTTGACGAACCTGAGGCCTCCGGTGAGGGCCCCCGTACCTCCGTGGGACTTCGGTGTGGTCCTCCATCGCCTTACCCAAGCCCCCTTCGAACCGCTGCAGACCGCGGATATGAAGTACGTCTCCTGGAAGACACTCTTCCTGGTGGCCATCACCTCCGCCAGGAGAATCAGCGAACTCCAAGCGCTGGTTGCGCACCCTCCATACACGCAGCTCCACCAAGACTGGGCCTCCCTACGAACAAACCCCAGATTCATACCCAAAGTACCATCGGCGTTTCATATCAACCAGTCCATCGAACTGCCCTCCTTTGTTCCGCAGCCACACCACTCAGAGGAGGAACGACGTCTACATACTTTGGACTGTCTCCGTGCCCTACGGATCTACCTTGCCAGAACCCTCTCCACCCGCAAGGGCGAGCAGCTGTTCATTTCTTTTGACCCCCACAGGCCCGGAAAGCCTGTCACGAAAAGGACTCTTTCCCATTGGGTCGCCTCCTGCGTTTCCTACTGCCTCGACCCAAACGCAACCCAGCCGCAAAATAGAGTGGGGCCTCATCAGCTGCGAGCGTTGGCCACTTCCATAGCCAACCTGCGGTAAGTTCCCCTGACTGACATCTGTAAAGCAGCTACTTGGTCATCGCCTCACACGTTCCAGAAACACTACTGCCTCGACCTCCAGTCTCAGGAGGGCTGCGCGTTCGGCAACGCCGTCCTTGCCACCGCTTTGCAGACCCCCCAGGCTACGCCGTGAGGACTGGACCTCCGGCACATTATCTGAACTCTAATGCACTTTATTCTTATGGGAAATGCACCTGTTCTTGCACCTTGTTAGTTTGTACTGTTCCTGTTTGCCCATTGTTGATTGCACTTTTTACAGCACATGTTGTTACATGCACCTGCACCCTTGTTGCTATTATGTCGTTACTGGCACCTATGCTGCTCCCTGCAATGTTCCAGTAAAAACATACCTAACACTGCCTCCCTCCTCCACCTCAGCGCGCTGCACGCAGCTAGGGAGTCACCAAGTGTGGCTGACACAATCCTGCAGTCCATGGAGAAAGAGAGGTTACTTACCTGTAACGGGGGGGGTTCTCTGTGGACAGCAGGATAAGTCAGCCACACGCTCCTGCCCGCCTCCCCTGGAGGAGCTCCGCCTGAGGAACCGCTCCCTAGCCAGGATATCAAGCTTGGAAAACAACCTGAGCTTGAGAGCACTTCCGACCTTGGCGCCACCCGGAGGACGTCACCAAGTGTGGCTGACTTATCCTGCTGTCCACGGAGAACCCCCGTTACAGGTAAGTAACCTTGCTATCTGAGCTGAGAGAAAAGTTTCCCTGCCTTCAGTGTATCAGAAGAAACTATTAAGCTTGTATGTTTCTCTTATGTACTACAGAATATATTCTTTTATCCAAAACTGCTGAGATTAACAAATCAGAATGAGATTACAGTGCACTCTGGGAGCTGTAGTCCTTCCCAAGGGGGGATTACTGTGGGAGAGTGTCACAGTGCACTCTAGGAGCTGTAGTCCTTAATAGGAGGGATTACTGAGTGTTAGTGTTATAGTGTATCTGGGAGCTGTAGTCCTTCCTATATATGTTCAGAAGAAACTATTAATCTTTTGTGTTTCTCTTATTCACTACAGAATATCTTCTTTTATCCAAAGCTGCTGAGATTAACAAATCAGAATCTGATTACAGTGCACTCTGGGAGCTGTAGTACTTCCCAGGAGGAATTACTCTATGAGAGTGTCACAGTGCACTTTGGGAGTTGTAGTCATTCCCAGGAAGGATTACTCTGTGAGAGTGTACAAGTGCCCTCTGGGAGCTGTAGTCCTTCCTAAGAGGGATTACTGTATGGGAGTGTCACAGTGCACTCTGGGAGCTCTAGTCCTTCCTAGGGAGTATTACTTTGTGGGAGTGTCACAGTGTACTCTGGGAGCTGGAGACCTTCCTAGGAGGGATTACCGAGGGAACGTGTCACAGTGCATTCTGGGAACTGTAGTCCTTCCTAGGGGGTATTACTGCATGAGAGTCAAAGTGCACTCTGGGAGCTGTGGTCCTTCCTAAAACGGATTACTGTGTGAGAGAGTCACGGTGCACTCTGGAAGCTGTAGTCCTTCCTAGGAGGGATTACTGTGTGGCAGAGTCACAGTGCACTTTGGGAGCTGGAGACTTTCCTAGAAGGGATTCTCTGTTTGGGAATGTCAAAGTGCACTCTGGGAGCTGGAGTCCTTCCTAGGAGGGATTACTGAGTGGGTGTGTCAAAGTGCACTCTGGGAGCTGTAGTCCTTCCTAGGGGGTATTACTGCGTGAGAGAGTCACAGTGCACTCTGGGAGCTGTAGTCCTTCCTAGCAGGGATTACTGGGTAGAGTATCACAGTGCACTTTGGGAGCTGTAGTCCTTCCTAATAGGGATTCTCTGTTTGGGAGTGTCACAGTGCACTCTCAGGTGCTGTCATCCTTCCTAGGAGGGATGTATCCTCCCTAGATGTGGTGTATTTAGATTTCAGTAAAGCCTTTGACACTGTTCCTCACAGGCGACTTATAAACAAACTGAGCACCCTAGGGATGGACCCTAAAGTTACTGCTTGGGTTAGAAATTGGTTGGGTGGGAGGCGACAAAGAGTACAAGTAAATGGAGCTCACTCTGAGGAGAAGGATGTTACCAGTGGTGTGCCCCAGGGACCTGTCCTTGGTCCGATTCTTTTTAACATCTTTGTTAGTGATATAGCAGAAGGGCTTTCAGGTAAGGTTTGCCTCTTTGCGGATGATACCAAAATCTGCAATAGAGTAGACACCCAGGAAGGGGTAGATAACAAGAGGAGGGATCTAGCTAAGCTTGAAGAATGGTCTAGAATTTGGCAGCTGTGATTTAATGTTAAAAAATGTAAGGGCATGCATTTGGGCTGCAGCAATCCAAGGGTGCAATATAGTATAGGGGGTGAAGTACTTTTGTCCACTAAAGAAGAGCGGGACCTAGGCGTGCTTGTGTCTGATGATCTTAAAGTAGCTAAACAGGTAGAAAAGGCGACGGCAAAAGCTAGAAGGATGCTTGGGTGCATACGTAGAGGAATTGCTAGCAGAAAAAAGGAGGTGATAGTGCCTCTGTATAAGTCTTTGGTGCGACCTCATTTGGAGTATAGTGTGCAATTCTGGAGACCGCACCTTCAAAAGGATGTGAACAGGATGGGGTTGGTGCAGAGAGTGGCTACTAAAATGATTAGTGGTCTTCATTATAAAGCATATGAGGACAGACTGAAGGATCTTAATATGTACACCTTAGAGGAAAGGCGGGATAGAGGTGATATGATTGAGATGTTTAAATACCTCCGTGGCATAAATGTTCAGAGAGAGAGCCTCTTTCAATTGAAAGCAAGCTCTGCTACGAGGGGACATGGGATGAGGGTGAAGGGAGATAGATTCAGGAGTGATATGCGGAAATATTTCTTTACGGAAAGAGTAGTGGATCTGTGGAATAGTCTCCCAGTGGAGTTGATAGAGATGAGGACAGTAACTGAATTCAAAAAAGCATGGGACAAACACAGAGCATCTCTAAAGGTAAAAAGGGGACTGTTGTAGTTGTTATGGAAGGACAGACTAGATATGACGACAGAAAAAGACCACATGGCCTATTTCTATGTTTCTATTACTGTGCGGGAGTGTCACAGTGCATTCTCAAGTGCTGTAGTGCTTCCTAGGAGGTATTACTGTGTGGGCATGTCACAATGCACTCTGGGAGCTGTAGTCCTTCCTAGGGGGTATTACTGTGTGGGTGTGTCACAATGCACTCTGGGAGCTGTAGTCCTTCCTAGGGGGTATTACTGTGTGGGTGTGTCACAGTGCACGCTGGGAGCTGTAGTCCTTCCTTGGGGGTATTAGTTTGGAAGTGTCACAGTGCACTCTCAGGAGGTGTAGACGTTTGTCGCACTCTTGGAATCAGCCCAGGGTAGAGGGGAAGGAGCGGAGAAAGCATGGTGAGCCTTTATTACTGAAGCTTGTGCTTTGTGGAAAGTTCATCAGAGCATGATATACTGAGGGAAAAAGAAACCTCGTAACATAGTAAGTGAGAGCAGATAATGACCTGCAGAGGCCTTCTCGTCTGCTCAACGAGATTGCCAGGCTTACTCACGGCACTCCGTGCAGGACCCCCCCCTCCCCCCCATTTACTCCCACTTCTTTGATTAATGTTGTTTACACTACTCTGTGCTGGTTACTCCCTACTACAGTATTTGCTGAAGTGCACTTTTCTTTAAATTTCCTTTGATTGCCTCCTCTGTGTCTGTGACATGCCTTTCTGAATTTCTTCAGTAGTTTTGCTCCCACCTCTTCCACTGGAAGAAACCTCTAGCAACGTGTGATAGGAGATTCCCCTCTGGCCAGTTGTTCTACTGGAGGTGTCAGCCCGTGTCAGGATAAATACTTTCTCCATAGACAAGCAGAAGTGAAGTCCTTAGATATGGGTGATGGCATCGTACAGAGTCCACGCGGGATGCTCCCCAGCTGCTAGTGCCATTTTACCTGTTTTCATTTTCCCACGGAGCGTTTACCAACGTCGCCAAAACTTGGTAATTTTCACCGCACCTCTTCCCCATTAGTCACCAGTAATCCGGCTGTGGGTCCTCTCTTTCAAGATTTTAATTATTCATTTATTGATTTAACTGTTCTTTTATAACATTTTGTATCGGGTCAAAGCACTGTACATTTAATGATGGCTACAAAGTTGCTACAAGAAACAACGAGAACCTATGTACAGCAACAAAACATATACATTTTATATAAGATAAACTATATTATAGTAAAACAGCCACAGAATGGATGAGTGGATGTCTGAGCAGTGGAAAGGCTTGGGGTGGGTGGGAGGGACGTAAAGGGGGAAAGCTTCGGGCAGAGAGGGACAGGAAGAGTTCATGTGGTGGGTCCAAAGTGCTCCATGAATAGGATGGTCTTGAGGGTTTTTGGTGATATTTCTGCATTTTTCTGGTAGAGGTTTCCAGAGGCTTGGTTCATGTAGTGTGAATGCTCTATGCATGCATATTGGCTGCTTTTGATATTCTCATGTGGTATGGTCAGTATGGGTCCAATATTTCCACTGATGGCTAGACACGAGTGCAGCATCTAACTGTCGGTGGTGAACTTAACCCCGGAGATTCAATGCCAGGGAACATATGCTGCCCCAGCATTAAGAACATAAGATATGCCATACTAGGTCAGACCAAGGTCCATCAAGCCCAGTATCCTGTTTCCAACAGTGGCCAATCTAGGTCACAACTAACTGTTTCCCCAAAAAACACAGGTTCCATAATGCTTGTTGTGGCACCGCCCCTACTAGGTGGTGGCCTAGTGAAGGCAGCAGGCCATCACATATCTTATATTTTTACTTGAACTCCAGGGTTCAAACCTCTGGAGGTGTAGTTGTGTGTAAAAACAGTCCAAGTGGCTTCCAGGCCAACACAGGAAAAATTTATTCAATTTTATCGTTTTACAGTCAGGCTTTGCAAACAAACCTTTTGCAGAAAATCTTGAACACCATAACAGAAAGAAGGATATTTTCTCCAAATCAAAACTTTGTCACCAAACTGTATTCCAGCAGTGCTATAAACAAACTGTTTCTTCCAGCAGCTTAACAGAAGAACTTCTTTTCCAAAAACAAACACAGTTGAAAGTAATAGCAGCAGAGTCCAGCAAACCTACAGCTTCCTTCAACGGCTTAAAGTTTTAGCTACCGGACGTCTTCTGCTTATCAGCACAAAATACTAAAAATTGCTGCATTAAAACATTCACTTCAACACAGGTAATGTTGGTGCTTTAACCTTGAGAGTTCTTTCTTTCTATCCTATGCTTCCTGGATACAAAAATCAGGATAAACGGTTTTCTGGATTTCCCTCTCAGTTAAATCGTTAGGCTTTCCTTAATCTGAAGTCATGCAGAAAGAGCATTCCATCAAATAGTCTGTGGAATCCTGTTCCTCTACACCAGGGTCTATTTCCATGTCTTCCTCCTCTGCATTACATGTCACTGGGTTTAAAACAGGCTCAGGAATTTCAAGTTTAACTTCTTTTAAAAGTCTGAACAGTCTTTCCCACTGAGCTTTCCTTCCCCCTTCTGGGTTTGTAGTATAGCTATGAGACTTCTTCCCCTTTAATAAACCCTTTAAAGGCTTTGTCTCTCTCAGCTTATCTTTAGGAACATTCTTCCTGGCAGGCTTTCTACAAGATACAGTTTCTTCCTCAGAATCTTGTAAGCTTATCTCTGAGTCTGGGTTATATTCCTTAACCCCCACAGACTTTTCCCTCCTACCTCTGAGCTTGGCTGTGAACCTCCTACAGCATGGGCTTTTCCAGGAAGTAGCGCCGTCTGAATCAGAGCTGCCTTGGGAATCACTGCAGTGTCTGTTTCCAGACCCTCTAGGCTTTCCAGCACTGAAGATTGGTTCCTCCTCAGTCTGGTCTGAGACTTCTTGCTCTAGCTCACTTACAGCCAGCCTTCTCACTTCCTCTCTCCTGGAAGGAGTGTGATTAGCCCTGGTTCTGGCTCCTTCACAACTGCTGTCTCTGAAGCTGTTCCCGTGTCTCCAACTGGATCTGTTGCCTGAACTGCACCTGCTGCCTTGTGTTCCCTTTCCATTTCTGTTCCTGCTTGAACTCTCTCTGAAGCCTTCACCTCGAGTTCTGCTTTCACTTCCTCCCTTGCTCTGTATTCGTGTGAGCTTAAATGTTTAAAAGTGACGTCCCCTCTCCTGGCCCCACCCACAGGTGTTTCCTATCTCTATCTCGGTGTGGTCTGAGCCTGGCTTTTGAAGTGTGGTTTTTTCCACTACCTTCATTCTGGAACGTGTGTTTTGGTGAGCCCTTCCCCCACACAGAAGAAAAAGCTTCATTTTTTTCTGTTTTCCAGGGCTGTGCTGCACTCTCCTTACCACATTGTATTGGTGTAACCAGTGGCTTTCCTGGGTCCCCTTTAAGAATGATTTATGAACCTTTCCTCCTGGAACTTGTCCAAATTTTTTTTAAACCCAGCTACACTAACAGCCTCTTGTAACAAATTCCAGAGTTTGGTTACCTGTTGAGTGAAAAAAATATTTTCTCTTATAAGTTTTATATAGATTACACTGCAGCTTCATTGCATGTCCCCTCGTCATTCTATATTCTGATAACATAAACAATCGATCTACATTTATCCGTTCCACTCCGTTCATTAATTTATAGACCTCTATCATATCTCTCCTCAGCCGTCTCTTTTCCAGGTTAAAGAGCCCTAACCTTATTAGCCTTTCTTCATAGGGGCATCCTTCCATCCCCTTTACCATTTTGGTGGCTCTTCTATGAACCTTTTCTAATGACACTATATCCTTTTTAAGATAAGGTGACCAGAATTGCACACAATATTCAAGGTGCGGTTGCAACATGGAACTATACAGAGGCATTATAATTTCCTTTGTTTTATTTTCCATTCCTTTCCTTATGATACCTAGCATTCTATTTGCTCTCTTGACTGCCGCTGCACACTGGGCGGAGGGTTTTAACATGTTATCCACAATGACGCCTAAATCTTTTTCCTGGGTGGTGGTTCCTAATGTGGAACCTTGCATCGTGTAACCATAGTTCGGGTTGTTCTTCCCTAGGTGCATAACTTTGCACGTGCCCACATTAAATTTCATCTGCCATTTGAGCATCCAGTCTTCCTATTTTTCAAAGTCCTCTTGCTATTGTTCACAATCCTCTTGGGTTTTAACAACTTTTAATAATTTTGTTTCATCTGCAAATTTGATTATCTCATTCATTATTCCCATTTGCAGGTCAATTATGAATATGTTAATGAGCAGCAGACCCACCACATATCCTTGGGGTACTCCACTATTCAGCTTTCTCCATTGGGAAAATTGGCCATTTAGCCCTAACCTCTGCTTTCTATCTTTTAACCAGTTCCTGATCCTCTATAGTACACTGCTTCCTATCCCATGACTTTTTAATTTCACCAAGAGTCTCTCATGAGGGATCTTGTCAAAGGCTACACTACATTGACTGATCCACCTTCGTCTACCTGTTTATTCATACTTTCATAAAAACATAACAAATTTGTAAGACAAGACCTTCCTTGGCTAAAGCCATGTTGGCTGTCTCCCATTAAACCCTGACTATCTATATGTTCGGTAATATTATTCTTTTTTTTAATGGTTTCTACCATTTTTCCCGGTACTGACGTCAGGCTCACTGGTCTGTAGTTTCCCTGATTACCCATGAAACCCTTTTTAAAAATTGGTGTTACATTCAACATCCTTCAATCTTCAGTTATTTCATATGATCTTAATGACAGTTCACAGATTTCTAATAGTAGGTCTGCAATCTCATATTTCAGTTCTTTCAACACCTTTGGATGTATATCATCTGGTCCAGTTGATTAGCTACTCTTCAGTTTATGAAATAGTTGTAAAGCACAGTTACTTACCTGTAACAGGTGATCTCCGGAACAGCAGGAATTAGTCTTCACATATGGGGTACGTCGGCGCCGACGGAGCCCGCACGGGAATGCTCCCCAGCATCCAATCAGAAAGCCTTTGGGAGCATCCCTCGCGCCTGCGTGGTGACTTCCCGCCTTTCCCACTGCCTCTCCTCAGTTGAGTTTCATAGCTGAGACAGAAGGAGAGAAAGAGGAAATAGATAGATACAACTCCTAGGGGAGGTGGGTGGGTTGTGAAGACTAATTCCTGCTGTTCCGGAGATCACCTGTTACAGGTAAGTAACTGTGCTATCTCCAGGAACAAGCAGGAATGAGTCTTCACATATGGGGACTCCCTAACTGCGGGTGCCAGGGGAGATCCCATAAAATGTGTATCCCTGGAACAGGACGGCATTTCCCAAACCTGGATCTCCGGCATCCTCTGTGGGACGGGGGGTAGGAGTTGAATAGAGCAGAGCTGTAGAGGAACAGCGAATCTAAAGACTACAGGGAAAAAAGTCTTTAGAATGTATGTCAAGTATCATTAAAATATTTAATGAACTAGCACAATATAGAGCTTACCTACTGGATTGTAGGAAGTAGACAGTAGATGCAGTAGCGGAATCTTCAAGGTAACTCCACAGCAGTGAGGAAGAAGTTCCAATCTGGAATGGGCAGGTGCCCCAGGTGTCAACCGGGGCAGGAGAGGATCGGCAGGCCTCCAATGAAAAGCTTTATGGGAAAAGCTGAGAACTCTTATAGGTACAGAGTCATAAACATTGAGGACTAAAAGAAGAAGACTGACCGATCTGGAAAATTAGCCCAGTCCGGAAGGGAAGAGAGGGTATGGAAAAAAGCCCCTATTCCCAAGGAGAACAGAAGTGTACTCAGGAATACTGAAGATGTACACTGTCTTTCCTAGCTGGTAAGAGATAGGAGAACATTGAAGTTTGAGGCTGCATAGATAGGGAGATGTATAACAAAAATAGAAGCTGTTGACGTCACAGCAGTAATTGTTAGTATAACCAGTCCCAGTTACTGAGCCGTATGATAATAAGCAAGTTGACTGTCTGGACCCCATAAGAAAATAAAAACCTAAGCACCGACAGTCAGGGAGACAGGTTAGACATCTCCCAATATGCGCATACCTATATATATATATATGTATATATATAAGGAAAGACATACATATCTATACATATGAGAATATATATGTCTAGACAAGTGTGATATATATATATATATATATCTACATATAGAAATGTAGATAGATATATGTATAGATAGAGACGGGATGGCTGATGCCCACCCAGGGTATAAAAACATGTATGCACAGGACACATACATACAGGAAAAGAATTTTAAGAATGCATGCCTGCAACTGAGCCACAGAAAAACATTCACATGGGGAATGTGATGGGAAAAAACTCATCCAATAATAGGGGGTGAAACCCACCTGAAGAAATATAGAGAATCTATTTCTGTGGAGCAGGAATGTAGGTCAGTGGAAGAACCAGCATGGTTGCGTGAAAAACAGAGGATAACAGCAGTCTGGCAAGAGTACGTCAGCGGTACCTTAGGACTCTGATATGTCCAAAGGACAAGAAGAACGCAGAGACGAAGATACCAAAGTGACCCAGCCAAGGGGTTCAGGGGTATCATGTACGGTAAAAGAGTATGCGTTGTCCAAGTGGAGTAGAAAACATAATGCCAAGCTGGAAGGAACAGGAGTATATTCCGGCCAGATTGGAAACTCCGTGGACATTCACGTAGAAAAAACTTGTCCTCTGTATATGAAAGACCCTCAGAGACAAAGTTCAATGCTCTGTTGCAGGGGCCCATAGCAGAAAGCTTCTCTGAAGATTGCACAGAGCATTGTGCAGGAGAATTATAAGATAAAACTGACAGAAGTCAGGTGTGTTGCCATATCCTAGGAAAGGATATGGCTAGTGTGATACAGCGGACCCTCTTCTGGAGAGAAAAATAGTTTTGAAGTCTGAAAGAAAAAGAAATTGCCTGCAATTTCCAGAGGATTCACCTAGAGGGAGCAGGAGAGTTAGGACAGAGACCACAGAACCACGCCCTAGGGGGCAGGACTCATGTTCCAAAAGCTCACATTTAAGAGGAAGCAAGCAAGAGTCAGGAGGAAGCTTATCTGCTAGGAGCTTACCTGCAAGAAGCTCAGCTGCTAAAACCTCGTCTGCTTGGAGAGCTATTACTCAGGGAGCTGTGGAAAGATCACCCTCACCAGTTGGGAGAGACCAAGCGAATGCGTGTTCCAGAGAAGGACCAAAGAGATGCTATGAAGGTACTAACCCAAGAGTGGGATCTAGGCCGCAAGCAAGCCTGAGTAAAAGGACAGGCTGGGAAAGGAGAACCAGTCCTGTAAGAGAGAGGACAGGCCGAGAAGGCCGAAGCCAAGCCAGACCGGGCCCTGAAGCCCACAAGAGAACAGGCCTCAAAGGCCAGAGGAGGAAAGACTGGGAGAGCAGGAGGAATATACCTGAGAGCACTGATACTGAAGGCAGCAGCCAAGGTAGGCCTCCAGCCTCACCCCAGAGAACCAAACGGAAACCTAAAGGTAAAGCTTTTAACCTTTGTTATTGTGTGCCTGAAGTCAAGCTAAGAGAAGAATCCTGGGAAGGTGGTTCTCCTTATCTAAAACAAGAGCCAAAGCAAAAGTTAAAAGATAGTTTGAGCAAGAAAAGAACTTTTAGAGGAAAACATTATAGAGAGAATGTTTTTAAACCTCTAGAGCAAGAAATGCCATTTTGGTATTCCACCAAGCTGAACCGTGGGCCCAAACAAACTGCCAAGCCTTGGGAAGCAGTGAGACGAACTCACATGAAGGACACTTACCTTGATCCCTCAGAGCAGTCAGTGGAGGCCATGCAGGCGGAATCTGTACAGGAGGACATTGATAGTCCTATGGAATGTATATACTGTGCTGGAAGTGATATAGAAGCATTCCAGAGCTCATTGAGTGAATGAAGTAATTTGCTATTGGATGTTTTTTGACACTGTGAAGTTAACAGTTTTTGGTTATTCCATCTCTTACTTTCAAAATCTGTTGTAAAGACTTGTTTTGCTACGTACCGGAGTGTTTATCCTATGTTATGAACCCTTAGTGCTAAAAGGGGAAAATAAAGCCTTTTTCTTTTCCCTCCACTTTCGTGCAAGACTGTAGTCTCTTTGGGAGTTGGCAATGAGGCTGGCACAAGGCTCTGGCCCTTGACCCTCGCACCCGGCCAACCCTGATCACAAACATCTTGGTGACCCCCGGTCCCAGCCCTTCGGTGGAACCACTACGCCGCCACCAGGGGGTGCTGTGCGACTGGGGCGTGTCACACTAGAAGAAGATAAGCTGCAGTGAATAGTATTATGCAAGATAGTTGCAAGTAGCTTGCAATGAGCACTAAAGCAATCACTGGAACTTCCGCATATACAGCAACTGAACCAAACAACAGAGGGGATTCTCCTGTATGAAAACAGAGAGAAAACAGACAAAGGCAGCGGAGAAGATTGCCGTCCCTGTCTGATGAGTTGTTCAGAGCACGCATTGAAGGAAAAACAAACAGTCTACACTGGAAGAAAAGGAAGTGTTTCAGTATGGCACCAAATCAAGCAGGGGAGACCCTGGAAGAGAGGGGGTTGGAAAGTGACTTACCATATGGTAAGTCAGCTGAGGGAAAAGATGTCCATATGGGGACAGAACTATCATGGGATAGTTGTAACCTCCCTTCGTGGTAGTAAGAATGGGAGAATTCTGTAACCCATGGACAAAAGTATCCCAAGAGCATAGCATACTGGAAAAGAAAAAAACAGTGTAGAGTTTGGAGAATAAACTTCTGCTAAGGAGAAGTTAACTGTAGATTGCAATACACAGGAACCTATGGGTGCTGGTTATGAGTAGACTGGGTAGAGTCTGGAGACTTCAGACTAGGATGAGATGTCCCTTGCTTGGGTACACCGGGAGGATGGGCAGAAGAAGGATGAAACTTTCTCTGCTTCGGGAAAGACGGTTTGGTAGGACATTTCCTACGTCCTGGGGAAAAAGAAGGCTTAGGATGGTTTCCAGAACCAGGAAGGTCAGTGGAGCAATGAGCAACCTGACGTAAAGCTTCTCTATTGAAAAGGTTTTCTCCAGTACAAGGAGAATTACCCAGTGTATGTTGTGCCCAGCTGCTCAAGTCGGAAGCCTGCAGCCACGCTGTACGACGCGCTCCAATGGCAATAGCAGAGGATCTGCTAACAGACTCAAATGAGTCTAGCGAAGCTCGAGAAAGAAACCAAGAGATATTCCTGCTATGATGAAGAAGCAAGGAATAGTCAGAGGCCTTAGGTTCTGACAAAAAAGGAGACAAAAGAGATAACTTCTCTGTGACCTCCTGAAGTGTGAGACTCATATAAAAAATATATGAAATAATTCTTGAAGCCAACATAGAAGTTTGGAAGGTTTGACGTCCAAAGGCATCAAGTGCTTTAGATGCACGACCTGGTGGGAAAGAAGAATGCTTCTTCTTGCTTCTGACCCTCCTCATTGCTGATTCCACTACAATGGAATGATGCGGAAGTTGGTTTTTCTGAAACCCCGGAGAGGGAGGCACCTGATACAGAACATTCATGGCTGTAGAAGGCGCAGGAACCTTTAAAGGCGATTCCCAAATCCTCAGAAGAAGGTCCTGCAAAGACTGATGCAAAGGAAGCATTATGGTTTCCTTTACTGCAGGATCTTGGTCAAGAGCAGGACCAGGAATAGGAATGGCAAGAAAGGCTGCCATGTCAAGGAGAAATTTCTGAAAAGAAGGATCTCCCAGAGGAACTATTCCTGGGTAGACTGAGGTTGAATGAGCAGCGTGAACACCAGAAGACCTATTGGACTGGTGCATAAAAAGAATCCTGCTAGATGGAGAACGATACTGACAGTTCTGATTCGAGGCAGTTAGTACTGCATCGTCGGTTCCCGGTATC
This sequence comes from Ichthyophis bannanicus, assembly GCA_033557465.1. Classification (NCBI taxonomy): domain Eukaryota; kingdom Metazoa; phylum Chordata; class Amphibia; order Gymnophiona; family Ichthyophiidae; genus Ichthyophis; species Ichthyophis bannanicus. The sequence continues at coordinate 360,473 of JAWIIG010000053.1, forward strand.
GATTCCAAGCTAGGCATAGAAAGGATCGATGGCACCGATGGAACTGCAGGAAACGACATCGATACCGGTACCGGCATCGGGGACGGTAATGCCATCGTAGCAGGTATCGGAGGTTGCCGAAGCGGTACCGAGGTAACCAGAGAGCTTTGGTGATTATCCTCGGTACTGCATAGTCGGAGGCGACATGGATCGGCTCCGAAACGCGTCGGAACCAAGTCATCTAGACTGGATATGGATTCTAGACTGGGCATCGAAACGAGCGTCGGTGGTGGAATCGGCGATGCCGCTACATGAAGGTCAATCGGAATCGTATCGATCGGTACCGAAGGCACCGAGGATGACGCCCGGTGAAGAGAGGAACACTCGACACCGGCGCCGATGTCGGGGTATCGGTACCGCTCGGAGCCGGTACCCCCCCCCAAGCATGGCGTAGATAGAAGAAAGTCCATCTGGGGTGCCTCGATCGGCCCCGAAGGTACCCAGGGCACCAGATGACGATCCCCGGTGAAGAGTGGAACACTCGACACCGATGCCGATGCCGGGGCATCGGTACCGCTCGATGCCAGTATCAACCCCGCGGTTGGCTGGGATACAGGAAAGCTAGACTGGGTCGTATCGATCGGTCCCGAAGGTACCGAGGACACCAGCTGACGATCCTCTGTGAAGAGTGGAGCACTCGACACCGGTGCCGATGCCGGGGGATCGGTACCGCTCGAAGCGGATACCACCCCCGAGCATGGCTCAGGTATGTTCTGTGAGGAGTGAACCCCAGGAACAACCTGAAACCCCGTAAATGCTTTGGAGCCCGAAGACTCCCGCCGGGGTCTTATTGCCAATGGGGTCTTGAGGGCAAGGCCGGAGCCGTCATCATGCTGGGCATGAGACCTACCCTTCACGAATTGGCTAGTCTAAACAGACTGTTTGTGGGTTACCTGATCCTGGAGAGAAGAATAAACCGGTGTCCTCACCTCAGGAGGAGAAACGGCATCGAGGGATACCCGAAAAAGAGAAGGTCTCCTCCCAATACTATAGCCCGATGGACCAGGGGAAAAGGAGTCAGGACCCAAACAGGTTAGACACCAGGCACTGGAGTCTAAAAAGAAAACTAAGTTTCCGCAGTGAAGGCACTTCTTAGGGGAAGAAGGCTCCATGTTGGAAAGGCCTGGTAGGCCCCAAAAAGATAAAAGAAAAAACCGAGGAGAAATTATTTCTCTAAGTTGGAAAAGAAAAGAATAAAGCACCGGCAGTACCGGTATCGGCGGGAAGACAGCCGCGACCACAAGAAAACAAGACAATAAGGATTTTAAAGAAAAAAGTTTCTGCGGTGACAGGAGGTACGTCCTGTTGGCTCCGTGGAAAAACGAAAACTGAGGAGAGGCAGTGGGAAAGGCGGGAAGTCACCGCGCAGGCGCGAGGGATGCTCCCAAAGGCTTTCTGATTGGATGCTGGGGAGCATTCCCGTGCGGGCTCCGTCGGCGCCGACGTACCCCATATGTGAAGACTCATTCCTGCTTGTTCCTGGAGATTACATCTTCCCGGTTTATCAATATTTCTTTCAATTTTTTTTGCTGCATCAGCTTTAAATACCACTTCAGTCATGGGTAACTTCCCTACATCTTCCTCAGTAGAGAGCAAAGCAAAACATTCATTCAATCTCTATTTCATTCAGAATATCATTGAATATCTGGGGTCGCCATACTGCCTCACGGCTGCCGTAGTTAACCAGGCAGTAGCAATATTGCATGCGTCTCAGTTAGCCCCTGCAGCTAAAAGATAGGGACTGTCACCCGGAACTCCCATGACAGTCCCTGATATTTGTTAGCTATCAGAACAGATTGGGTTCTTTATTCTATGTATCAGTTACCACAACTGATGCTTATGCTATGAATTTGGTTTTGTCTCACCGGATCCTGCTTCTCAGTACAAGCGCTTGGGAACAGCAAATAAACACACTATAGGTATGATATAAGCTGCTCAGTTTATTCCGGGTATACATTAGCTTATATAACCAAATGATGTATCATATACATCATGGAAAGTTACAGACAGACGCAAGGCTGAATTATATTAGGTTAAGGGGTCATCTTTACAAAGCTGCTTGCAGAGTTAAAAGGTTATCGTTACAGAGCTTGTCAGATGGCTGCCTGGGTGAGAATGTTCACAGTCTTGGCAAGTGCATATATCAATATGATTTGCAAGGGATTGTGGGAAATGCAGTCCATTCACACCAGACACAGCTGCTCACAATAATTAATTGTGTTTGAGTGTAAAGCCAATAAGATATTTATTTATGGGGTTATTTCTCCCAACACAGATATGCTTGGTAGCACATAAAACAGGATACTTGCTTTCAGTGTTAAACTTAGAAAAACAAAATCAGGAAAACAACAGTTGAACTTTGTCAGGCAATCAAAGCAAAAGAATAAAGACCTGGTTGGTAACAAACTGGTCTTTTCTGTAGGCTTTAGCTAATATTTTCTTAGCAGTGTTTCAAACAACAAGAAAAACCCACAAAGAAGGGAAAAACTGTTCTTTTCAGGTTAACTTCTTATATCTTCACACATAGACTCAGAAGTGATTCCCTCAGAGCTCACAAGCAATTAGGTAAGGCTCAATTGCTAGCAGTTATCCAGCTGAAACCCCTTAGCTGGCTTGCTTTCTACTGCGTGGCCCAAAATCCTACTCAGGAGCTTTTCTGAGTAGATTAAAGAACAAGTTTGTATTTCTTTGTGATGGTTGCTGTACTTTGTAACAGTAAATTACCAAAGGAGATAAGACAGAGAGCAATCCATATATTGACAGCCTGTATCTAAGACTTCTCCTTCCCCTTCTTCAACAATCATGGGTTCAATATCAGGGATTGGCACAGAGGAATTTTTCAATGGAGCACTTTCAGGAGAATACTTGTTTCCCTGCTGTCTTTCAAGGTTATAGCTAAGGCATAGATCAGTGTTCATACCTGAGCTTCCATTGCTGTTAGAGTTCCTCTCTAAATAGCCTGGCCAGTATGTAGTCCAGTTCTTATGTCCAGCCTTCCAATCCAGATCCCTGGACACTGGATCTCTCTTCACATACCTTCTGGCACGGGTCTTAGGGTCCCTTCCACGTGCAGCCGTCTCCCTCACAGGTACCGTCTAGAGCAGGGGTCTCAAACTCAAATTGCTTTGAGGGCCAAATGAGGACTTGTAAAGTAACCCGGGGGTCGCATAAGACGCGGGGCCTCATTTGCATAAGGGGCCTCATTTGCATTAATATTTGCATAATGTTACCATACACTAACTTTTAGTAAACATGCCTCTTTAATGAGTATGGATAAAGAAAGACTAAAAGATTTAGAAACAGGAAGACAATAATTAAACTGGGAACCCCAAAAGCCAAACTTGGAATGTACAACAACACTGTAGAAATAAAACTATAAATTAATTTCCTCTTGTACTAAACAAAGCGCAAACATTAATGATGCACATTTCCCAGAGCTGACATATTCCAGTTAATAAATTCAAAATAAAGAGAGATTTTTCTACCTTTTGTGCATTTTTTTTCAGTTGCAATTGTTCCAGCCACTTTCTTCTGGTTTCTTCATGTCTTCTGCTAACTCTCCATCGTCTGCTGTCCATTTGCCCTTTCTTCTCTCCTAGTTTTTTTTCCATTCTCTCTCTACATCTGCTTTAACATACTAATCTTTCTCCTTTTTCTCTTTCCTCATTCCTATTTCATCCACTCCAATTTTACCCCTCCATCCTCAATCCCCACTTACTCTCCCAATACCTGGCCAATTGTAGATTTGTCTTCTCTCCTAGACAAAATATTTTCCCCTCTCCATTTCACTTTCCCAGCTCCATCCCATTCTAATCCTCCCCCAACATCAGCTCCCTTCTAGTTCCAGCCCCACCCAGCATCCGCTCCCTTCTAGTCCCTGCATCAGTCCATTTCCAGTCCTATCATAGCCTCACCATCAGCCCATTTCCAATCCTAGCCCCCCATCAGCCCATTTCCAATCCTAGCTCCCTCCCCTCACAGCCCATTTCCATTCCAAGCCCCCCTCCCCATCAGCCATTTGCAGTTCAAGCCCCCCTTCCACTCAGCCCATTTCCAGTCCTAGCAACCCCCCCCCAGCCCATTACCAGTCCTAGACCCCCCATAGCCCATTACCAGTCCTAACCTCCCCATAGCGCACTTCCAGTTTTACCCCCTATCACCCCATTTTCAGTCTTAACCCCCCCATAGCCCATTACCAGTCCTAACCTCCCCATAGCGCACTTCCAGTTTTACCCCCATCACCCCATTTTCAGTCTTACCTCCCCTCATAGGCCATTACACGTCCTAGCCCCCCGCTCAGCCGACCTCCAGTCCTAACCCCCATCTGCCCATTTCCAGTCCTAGCCCCCACCATAGCCCATTACCAGTCATAACCCCCCCTGCCAATAGCCCACTTCCAGCCCTAACCCCCATTACCCCATTTCAGTCAGCCCCTCCATAGCTCATTACCAGTCCTAACTCCCCCCATCAGCCCACCTCCAGTCCTTCCTAACCCCCACCTGCCCATTTCCAGTCCTAGCCCCCACCATAGCCCATTACCAGTCATAACCCCCCCCGCCAATAGCCCATTTCCAGTCATAACCCCCCCCCTGTCAATAGCCCATTTCCAGTCATAACCCCCCTGCCAATAGCCCATTTCCAGTCCTACACCCCCCCTGCCAATAGCCCATTTCCAGTCCTACCCCCCCTGCCAATAGCCCATTTCCAGTCCTACAGCCCCCCCCTGCCAATAGCCCATTTCCAGTCCTCCCCCCCCCCCGGTAAATAAAAAAACACCTGGCTTCTGCTGCTGCAGCAGAAAATCAGCTGTCCCGCGGCCCCTTCCTCTCTGCCCGGAGATCCCTCATTGTGCTTCATCAGCGGCGTGCTTTTTAAGCCGCGAAGAGAGTATTTCCCTCTCGCGCGGCTTAATCCTATTCACTTTTCAAGCCTCGCGAGAGGGGAATACTCTCTTCGCGGCTTGAAAAGCCCACGCTGATGGAGCACAATGAGGGATCTCCGGGCAGAGAGGAAGGGACCGCAGCACAGCTGATTTTGCTGCTTGAGCAGCAGAAGCCAGGTTTAAAAAAAAAAATTGACAGTCGATTCTGCCGCTGCCACGGCAGCAACTGCAGAAGCAGAAGCAAGGCTTTTTTCTTTCCCTCCGTTGCGGGCCGCACAATGTTCTCTCGCGGGCCGCGTGTTTGAGACCCCTGGTCTAGAGATTCCTAGCTCTGCAGCACCATTCCTCTGGCTTTCCCCAGTCCAATGGTGTATGCTGGCCTTTTGAATGTCTCCCAGTATACGTACTGCTCTGGACTCCTTTAGACCTTCCAAATGCTTTTCTCTTCTTTCTTCCAAAGGGTTTCTTGCCCTCTCTGTCCGTCCAGTTTGGCTTCTGCTTCTGATGATCCTCCAGATGATGAAGCTGTCCAAGATGAGAATCTCCAAGAAACTGAGGATGAGGATAATTCTCTGCAGAATAAACTCTACCTTTATTCTGCTTTGATGAGTGCTCCACCCTAGCACAGCGCAGCTGTGTTGAATCAGGCCCTGCCCTTTGAGATGAGTGCTTGGGGATTACCTCATAGCCCTCCTGATTGAACACACGTTTCCCCACTTCAGCTCCTCTAATGGCTGTTGGAAACCTGGTGCATTCTGGGACTGGTAGTCTTTTATGGGAAAATTCTTTTTTCTTATTTCTACCAGAACTGACAGGTTGCTTGTTCAGAGTCACTTCACCTTTTCTATAGCTCCTTCCTGAGCTATGATAAGCTTCCTTATCACAAGCTTCCAAAAAGGTGATCTGAAAGAAGGGAGTCAGCATATCTTGTCTTCTTTGCTTATTTTTCCATACAATGTGTGTGCATTCCTTTTGCAAAGCTAAGCTAAAGAGCTTTTCTGCAAGGTTAGCAAATGACCTATGTCCTAAATTCACAGCAAACAAGATAACAGTCTTGTCTGCAAAGTTGGTAACTAACCTGTGGCCTACACTGGCAGCAAGCATATTTGTAATAACCCCGAGATGTCTGATACATATATAAAATTCCTTTTAATTTATACATATTATTCCTCCATACATAATATTCCTCTTATCAATGCTAAGCAGTTAGCATCAGAGCATGCAAGGGAGAAGATGTGATATTCAGCGGCAATAACTGTGTAAATGTCTTTTGAATATCGGGCCCTATGTTTTTAGTGCTTTGACTGTTGGTTTTGGTTCTGTTTAGTAGAGTTTGTAGATGGGAGGAAGATTGGTGGTGGTTGATTTTGAAAGTTAGGAACAGTATTTAGTACCTAATGCAGCTTTGCAGGGGAAGCTAGTGGAGTTGTCGCAGGATAGGGTTATGTGGTCGTATTTTGGGCTCCTTGAATGATGCATGCAGCTCTATGTAATGCAATGTGTAGTGGGAGCAGTGTTGAATTTTTTGAGCCGTGGTAAATTGAGTTACAGTAGTCAAAGTGTGGTGAGATGATGGCCTGGAATGCCGTACAGAAGTCCAATGGTTCCAGTAGGGGGTGCAGGTGTTGCAGGGTTCAGATTTTGTGTTAGGTTGTCCTTATTGTGTTGTTTATGTGTGGTTTCAGTATTAGTTGTTGGTCCAGGGTGTTATTTAGATACCAGACCTCTGTCCGGACTTTCACATCAATCTCATTTATTGTCAGGGATGGGGGTGGGTGGAATGTGTCACCCTTGTTGATGCAGAGTATTTTGGGATTTTTTATAGTTAACCGTCAATAAGTTTCTTGCCAGCCATTGAGTGATGTCTATGAAGCAGCTTGATATTCCTTCGTCTATGGTTTTGTTGGTGTTGAAATGTGTGTACCTCCATTGCCTCGGAAAAATCCCAGTTATCAATGGCCCTGTTTAACATACATTACCAAGTTTAAATTACAATGTTAACTGCTTTGACTGAAATGAAAAGTGGTATAAAAATGGTGAACTAAATCAATCATTATATCACAGGCATAGATGTGGAAGTATGTGTTATGGGCACGGATAATTGGGCATAGTGGCTGAAGAGAGGTGCCTTGAGGGATGTCTTGGGTTTCAGGGAAGGAGGATGAGTTGTTGATGCCCATTTTCAGTTGCTGTTGTCCCTCAAATAGGTAGAAGTGAAACAATTTTAGTACTTCATTTTGTATTCTTTGAAGGAGGATGCTGTGACAGTCGGCATCAGAGGCTGCTGAAATGTCAAAGAATTAAGATTTTTCCTTGGTGTGGTTTCTTGCTGCTCCTGCCCCCTCCAACAGGACATTGCATCGGAGAGGGCAGGAGTCACAAGCCATGAGCGTGCTAGCACAGGCACTTCAAAGCCTCCTCTGGCCATCATGGTTCATGCTGCAGAGAGGTGAATCAGGCCACATGAAGACTGGAGCCAAGGTTGGAGGACTCAGGCAAGCTCCCTGTGAGTGAGAATGGTCATACAGAGTTCCCCTCAGGAGGGCATGGCTGGTCACAAGAGAGTTCGCCATTTTTGCTCAGAATCTGAACTGGGTGGTTCCCAACCCCCGCCCATCTGCTGATACGGCTTTGCCCAAGGCGTCTTCAACTGCTAGTTGCTAGAAGCTCTGAAGAACACGAGGGTCTGGCTGTATGTGAAGTTTTTTTCACCTGAGTTTGTCCTTGTTTTGCAGCTTAAAAGAGGAGGAACTGACTCAACCATTAGGCAAAACTAGGCAGTCACCTAGGGCAGGAGATTTTGAGGGTCTGCAAAGAGCAGCAGTAGTCAAAGCAAAACACTAGATCCTGGCAGCCAGACAGCACATTCTTTTACCTGCAGAACGAGCAGACAGTCGCATGCAGTGTAAAATAGAATATTTGAAATTATCATCTAGAAGGAAAGGAGAAGCTCAAACTGCCTAAAGTAGATGCTTTGATTATGCCATTAACAAAGAAGATGACTCTTCTTGTCGGAGGAGGCATCGCTCTGGAAGCTTGGATGATGAATGAAGAAGGCTTTTGAGGCCTCCAAGGTGTGGTTTGCAGTACTTACATGTCTAGGGCCTGTTGGCACTAGGTACAGCAGTGACCTGAGGAGGCTTTGGAGGATGACCAGCAGAAATCATGAGAGGCTGTCTGAGTGGAAACAGGAACAATATACGAGTCATGTGGCAGATGCTTTGTATGACTAAGGAACTGATCAGCGGATGCAGACTCGAAGACTTGGCTTAGTAGGTTGACTTTCCAGGAAAGCTCCTGTCTGGGGAGGACTGGAAGACGTTTGTGAAAGTCCTAGGACAGTCTAAGCCCCAGAGATTGCCAGAGGATAAACCTAGAAGTGCATCTAATTTGAGCTCTGGGAAATCCAGCATTGTTGGCCAGATGAGGGGCTTTCCTCTTAGTGTGCCTGTTTTCTAAATAGGTTCTCTTCCTTTCATACTGACAGAAAAGGAGGACTCCATGAGGCGTTGCAGGTCCTTCTTTCAGCAAGCAAGATGTCATCTGACCAGTTTTATCAAGGAATGGGTCCAAATTACATCTATCCAATGACCCTTGAAGATGGGGAGAAGAGGATGTATGTTGGAGCTTTCCCACCATCTCACTGAGTTATCATTTCCCCCCATCTGGTGCCAGACAAGGAACTGTGGTGCAAACCTAAAGGACTTGTGGACAGTGGTCACCATACCCTGTGAGCAGTGGGGAACATGTTAGTGCTCAATTTAGTTTGTCATCCCCCAAAAATTAAACTTGGTTCTGAACCATACTGGATGCGAAAGAGGTGAAACAAGTGCTGCCTATTCCACATCCTCACGTGGAGATACTGTAGTCAATAACTTCTGCAATAAGCAACGGAGAGCTCTTGATGACAGTAGAACTAAAAAAAACCTTCCTTCATACAGAACCATAGCAAAGCCTGTGGGTACGTTCTAGTGGCTCTACTGTCTGACTTTTTCAATGCCTGTTTGGAGTGGTGCAGAAGGACTGGAGAAAGACACATGTGATCTCTTTACACCAAAGCGGACGTAAGGACGACATTGAGAATTACAAGCTGGTTAGTCTAATCTCTGTGGATAGTAAATTATTGGAAAGACTACTAATGATGTAACTTTGCAAATATGGCCAATATCTCATAGAGTCATTCGCGGGATGGGAACAGCCGGGGATATAGAAAAACAGTGGGCAAAACTGAAAGGGGATATTTTAAGGGCAACCAACCTTTTAGTTAAAATGATAAATAAAGTTAAAAGGAAAAGGCGACCACTGTGGTTGTCGAAAGAAGTAGCTGAAAAAGTGAAGAAAAAGAGGGAGGCCTTAGAAACATAGAAATATGACGACAGAAAAAGACCACATGGCATATCTAGTCTGTCCTTCCATAATCAACAACTACTACAGTCCCCTTTTTACCTCTAGAGATCCTCTGTGTTTGTCCCATGCTGTTTTGAATTCAGTTACTGTCCTCCTCTCTACCACCTCCACTGGAGACTATTCCACGGCTCCACTACTCTTTCCGTAAAGAAATATTTCCGCATATCACTCCTGAATCTATCTCCCTTCACCCTCATCCTCATCCCATGTCCCCTCGTAGCAGAACTTGCTTTCAATTGAAAGAGGCTCTGCCCCTGAACATTTATGCCATGGAGGTATTTCAACATCTCAATCATATAACCTTTATCCCGCTTTCCTCTAAGGTGTACATATTAAGTCCTTAAGTCTCTCCTCATATGCTTTATAATGAAGACCACTAACCATTTTAGTAACCACCCTCTGCACCGACTCCATCCTATTCACATCCTTTTGAAGGTGCGGTCTCCAGAATTGCACACTATACTCCAAATGAGGTCGCACCAAAGACTTATACAGAGGCACCATCATCTCCTTTTTTCTGCTAACCATTCTTCTCCTTATGCACCCAAGCATCCTTCTAGCTTTTGCCGTTGCCTTTTCTACCTATTTAGCTCATAAAATACAAGAGATGACAGAGAGAGGAAGACAGGCATCTATATTTGAAAAAACTTAGAGAAGCTAGCAAAGTAGTCAGAAAAATAAAAATTCAGAAAGAGGAGGAAATAACTAATGCAATAAATTGGGGGATAAGACATTTTTCAGATATTTTAGTGAGAAGAGGAAGGGCAAAAGTGGTATTGTCAGACTCAAGGATGAAGGGGAGGAATATGTAGAAGCTGATATGGATAAAGCAGAATTGCTTAACAAATAGTTCTCTTCTGTGCTCACAGATGAAGAGCTAGGAGCAGGACCTCAGAAAACACCCACAAACAGGAACAGAAGTGAGGGACATCTTGGAGAATTTTCAGTAGACTGTCTTTGTGAGAAACTACGTAAACTATGCAATCTATTCCACGTAAAACTTTTTTTTTCTGTAAACTGTGTTGATCATGAATGTTGTTTTTGTTAAGTGCCGTCGAGTCGGAGTCGACTCATGGTGACCCTCTCGATAGCTATCCTAAATTGTGTTCAGTCTTGAGTCAGGCGGCTCATTGTTGACAGACTGGTACCCATAGCTGCTGTTACTGTATCGATCCATCTCATTGCTGGCCTTCCTCTTTTGCGCTGACCTTCTATCTTACCAAGCATGATGTCTTTCTCTAATGATCTCTCTCTTCGCATGATGTGTCCAAAGCATGAAAGTCGAAGTCTTCCCATCTGAGCTTCTAAAGAAAGCTTAGGTTTGATCTTCTCTATTACCGACTGGTTTGTTCTTCGGGCAGTCCATGGTATACACAGTATTCGCCGCCAGCACCATAATTCAAAGGCATCAATTTTCTTCCTGTCTATCTTTTTCACTGTCCAGCTTTCACATCCATATGATGTTATTGAAAATACCATGGCTTGAACAAGTCAAATCTCTGTATGGAGAGAGACATCTCTGCTCTTGAGGATCTTATCTAGGTCTTTCATAGCCATTCTGCCAAGAGCAATGCGTCGTCTGATTTCTTGACTGCTTGTTGCTGCTTTATTGATAGTTGATCCAAGCAGGTTAAAGTTGTTCACAATTTCAATTTCTTCTCCTTCAACAATGAACCTGTTGATTATGCCAGTTGTCATGATCTTTGTCTTCTTTACATTAAGGTGCAGGCCCATTTTGAGACTATGTTCTTTGATTGTGAGAATCAAATGTTTTAGAACATCTTCACTTTCAGCCAGTAATGTGGTATCAGCATAGCGAAGGCTGTTGATGAGTCTTCCACCAATCTTCACACCTCTGTTGTCTTCATACAATCCTGCTTCTCTGATGATTTGTTCTGCATATAAATTAAACAGGTAGGGGGAAAGTATGCAGCCTTGTCTTATACCTTTGCTTATTTTAAACCATTCTGTTTCTCCTTGTTCCGTTCGAACTGCTGCTTCTTGATCAATGTACAGATTGTGCAAGAGTACGATCAGGTGTTCTGGTATACCCATGCTTCTTAATGTGGCCCAGAGTTTCTCATGGTTTACACAGTCAAAAGCCTTGCTATAGTCGATAAAACACAAATAGATATCCTTTTGGTATTCTTTAGTCTTTTCAAGGATCCATCTCACATCCGCAATGATGTCTCCCGTTCCTCACCCTTTCCTGAACCCTGCTTGCACTTCAGGTAGTTCTTGTTCCAGGTATGGTTGTAGTCTCTTTTGAATAATCTTCAGTAGAATCTTGCTGGCATGTGGGATCAGAGCGATTGTGCGATAATTCCCACAGTCAGTTGGATCACCTTTCTTTAGTATTGGTATAAACACAGATCTTTTCCAGTTAGTTGGCCATGATGTTGTCTTCCATATTTCTTGGCAGAGCCTTGTAAGTACGGTAACAGCTGCATCAGATTGCTGTAATACTTCTATGGGAATGCTATCAATGCCTGGTGCTTTGTTCTTTGATAAGGCTTTCAATGCTGCTTTAACTTCTTCTTTCATCACCAATGGTTCCCGATCATAAGGTACAGGTTGAAACGGCTGTTGGTCCACTTGATCTTTATCATATAAAAACTCTGTATATTCCTTCCACCTTTTCTTGATCTTCTCAGCATCATTCAACATAGAACCTTGAGCATCTTGTAACATTCGAATTCGAGGCTGGAACTTTTTCTTTAAGTCTCGTAGCTTTAGGAAAGCTGATCTTGTTCTTCCTCTAATAGTTTCTGCTTCTATTTCCTTGCATGCGTCGTTGTAGTACTTTTCCTTGTCCTGTCTTGCTGCACGTTGGAAATCTCTGAGTTCTGTTATTGTCTTTCTTTCTCCTCTGGCTTTAGCTTCTCTGCGTTTCTGGGCAATTTTCAGAGTTTCTTCCATTATCCATTTTGGCCGTTTTTGCTTTTTCACCTTTTGTAGAGACTTCTCGCTTTCTTCCAACCTTCTTGATGTCATTCCATAACTCTTCTGGAGCTCTGTCATTTGTATCTAAAGCAGCAAATCAATTTTGCAGGCAGTCTTTAAATTCCAGTGGTATATTCTCAAGGTCATAGTTTGCTGCATTCATGAGTGGTTTGCTCTTTTTCAACTTTAGCTTGAGTTTGCACACTAGTAGTTGATGATCTGTACCACAGTCAGCTCCAGGTTTTGTCTTTGTTGATGTTATAGAACTTTTCCATCATTGACTTCCACAGATGTAGTCAATTTGGTTTTTATACAATCCATTGGGTGAAGTCCATGTGTACAGTCGCCGCTTGTGTTGCTGGAAGAAGGTGTTTGAGATGAATAGATCGTTTTTCTTGCAGAATTCTATCAGTCTTTCTCCAGCTTCATTTCTGTTACCAAGTCCATATTTTCCAACTACTTTGCCTTCTTCTTTGCTGCCAACTTTGTTGCCAACTTCTTTGTTGCCAACACCTGTGCCACATGACCCATCTCAATCTAAGAATAATACCGCTGTATATACATGTAATTACATATGTAAATAGTTTTAGTTAATAATTTCCCCCTTGTTTTATCCAAGTTCTTGTTCCTCTTCTATGTAAAACCAAACAGCTGCTTGTTCTGGTATATTGTTATATTGTAAACCACGCTGATCTCAAATAGTGCGGTATATAAGAGCCTGTAATAAATAAATAACTAAAGAAACTTTTGCGTTCCAGTCACCCATAACAATCAGGATATCCTGTTTGCATGTTCTGTCAATTTCAGCTTGTACTTGTTCATAGAACTCTTCAATTTCATTCTCTTCTGCAGTTGTTGTTGGGGCATATACTTGAATTATAGCTGTGTTGATAGGCAATCCTCGTAGACGAATAGAGATTAAGCGTTCGCTGACGGCATTGTATTTCATTACAGTTCTTGCAAGTTTCTTCTTTATTATAAATGCAACACCATTTCTTCTTTGTCTGTCATTTCCAGCATAGTAGACCATGTGATCATCTGATGCAAAGTGCCCGATGCCAGTCCATTTCAGTTCGCTGACACCCAACAGATCAAGTTGAACACGTTCCATTTCATTCTTGACCACCTCCAACTTCCCTTGGTTCAGGCTTCATACGTTCCATGTTCCAATGCGTAAGACATCTTTACAGCTTCTGACTCTCATTTCATGTGCAGCTACATCATGAATAGTGCAATATAAAACCAACTAAATAAATAAATAAATAAAACTAGCTAAACTTAAAGTAGACAAAGCGATGGGACCGGATGGGATACACCCTAGAATACTGAAGGAACTTGGGGACGTTCTAGCAGCTCCACTGACTGATCTTTTCAATGCCTTGTTGGAGTTGGGAGTGGTGCCAAAGGACTGGAGAGAGGCACATGTGGTCCCTATACACAAAAGCGGAAGTAAGGATGTGGTTGAAAACTACAGGCCGGTTAGTTTAACTATGGTGTGGAGTAAATTATTGGAAGCGCTGCTGAAAGAGAAAATAGTGAGGTTTCTGGAGTCCAGCGGATTACAGGATCCGAGGCAGCATGGATTCACCAGAGGCAGGTCTTGTCAGACAAATCTGATTGATTTCTTTGACTTGGTGACCAGGGAGTTGGATCGCAGGACAGCCTTAGATGTCGTGTATTTAGATTTCAGTAAAGCCTTTGATGGCGTTCCAAACAGGCGACTTATAAACAAATTGAGCACCCTAAGGATGGACCCTAAAGTTACTGCTTGTGTTAGAAACTGGTTGAGTGGGAGGTGACAAAAGGTACAGGTAAATGGAGCTCACTCTGAGGAGAAGGAGGTTACCAGTGGTGTGCCTCAGGGATCAGTCCTTAGTCCGATTCTGTTTAACATCTTTATTAGTGATATAGCGGAAGGACTGTCGGGTAAGGTTTGCCTTTTTGCGGATGATACCCAAATCTGCAAGAGTAGATACCCAGGAAAGTGTAGATAACATGAGGAGGGATCTAACTAAGCTTGAAGAATTGTCTAGAATTTGGCAGCTGAAATTTAATGTTAAAAAATGTAAGGTCATGCATTTGGGCTGCAGCAATCAAAGGGAGAAATATAATATAGGGGGTAAATTACTTTTGTCCACCAAAGAAGAGTGGGACCTAGGCGTGATTGTGTTGATGATCTTAAAGTAGCTAAACAGGTAGAAAAGGTGATGGCAAAAGCTAGAAGGATGCTTGGGTGCATAGGGAGAGGAATCGCCAGCAGAAGAAAGGAGGTGATAGTGCCTCTGTATAAGTCTTTGGTGCGACCTCATTTGGAGTATAGTGTGCAATTCTGGAGACCGCACCTTAAAAGGATATAAACAGGATGGAGTCAGTACAGAGAGTGGTTACTAAAATGGTCAGTGGTCTTCATTATGAAGCAAATGAGGACAGACTTAAAATGTTAATATGTATACTCAGAGGAAAGGCAGGATAGGGGCGATATGATAGAGACATTTAAATACCTCCGTGGCATAAATACACAGGAGGGTCTCTTTCAATTGAAAGCAAGCTCTACTATGAGGGGACATAGGATGAGAGTAAAAGTGGATAGACTCAGGAGTAATATGTGGAAATATTTCTTTACGGAAAGAGTGGTAGATGTGTGGAAGAGTCTCCCAGTGGAGGTGGTAGAGAAGAGGACAGTATCTAAAGTCAAAGAAGTATAGGACAAACACAGAGAATCTCTAAAGGAAAACATGGTACTATTGTAGTTGGTATGGAAGGGCAGACTAGATAGGCCATCATGTTTCTATGTATTACACTACAGTGTGGCAGTGTCCAGTGCATTTTGGGAGCTGTAGTCCTTCCTAAGAGGAACTACTGTGTGGTAGTGTCACAGTGCTCTCTGAGAGCTGGAGCCCTTCTTTTCAGGGATTATCTCGGGGCCGTTTTGCCTAATGGGTGAGTTCTGCACCTAACATGACAGCCGTGAACCTCACTTCTAAGCCAGGGTATGTGAAATATGACCTCAGTCTCTCAAATTTACTGCAAATGCATGATGCAGTACTTGTATCAAGCAAAAGAGAGCCTCCTACTGGACTTCGTAATATATAACAGGTATAGCACAGTTACTTACCTGTAACAGGTGATCTCTGGGAACAGCAGGAATTAGTCCTCACATATGGGTACGTCGGTATCGACGGAGCCTGCGCGGGAATGCTCCACAGCTTCCCAAAAAGGAAAGCTTTTGGGAGCATCCCACAGCGCATGTGCGCTGCCTTCCCGCCTTTCCCAACCAACTCTCCTCAGTTCGAGTTTAAAGCTGAGACAATAGAGAGAGAAAGGAAAGAGAGAGAGATACAACTCCTAGGGGAGGTGGGAGGGTTGTGAGGACTAATTCCTGCTGTTCCCAGAGATCACCTGTTACAGGTAAGTAACTGTGCTATCTCCAGGAACAAGCAGGAATGAGTCCTCACATATGGGGACTCCCTAGCTAAGATGCCTGGGAGATCCCCAAGGGTATGAGACCCTGAAAGGTTCCTCGTCTTCCTATGGATCTCAGGCATCCATTCAGGGAAGGAGGGCAGGAGTTGCTCAAGAATGGAACAGGTGTTTGAGGACAGCCTGACCAAACAAGGCATCCCGGCGGGAGTCCTTGTCCAAACAGTAATGGGCTGTGAAGGTATGGACCGAGGCCCAGGTGGCTGCTCGACAGATCTGATCGATGGACACAGAATGAAGATGAGCCATAGAGGTGGCCATGGCTCTCACATTTTGAGCTGTGACATGGCCTTCCAGAGAAAGGTTCTTACTCTGGTAAGCAAAAGAAATACACTGAGCAATCCAAGTGGACAGTGTTCTTTTGGAGACTGGAAGTCCTAAATGGGAAGGATCAAAAGCAACAAAAAGCTGGGAAAACTTTCTATGTTGCTGTGTCCTGTGCAAGTAAAAAGCAAGAGCTCTTTTACAATCCAGAGTATGAAGGTTCCTCTCTGCACTGGATGCATGAGGAGCTGGAAAAAAGACAGGTAAATACACCTCTTGATTAAGATGAAAAGGTGAGACCACTTTAGGCATAAAGTGTGGATTTGTCCTAAGGACTACCTTATCATGATGGAACCTTGTATAAGGTGGATTAGCCACTAAGGCCTGCAGTTCACTGATGCGACGAGCAGAAGTAACTGCAATAAGGAAAATAACCTTCCAGGAAAGAAATTTCAAGGAGGTAGTGGCTAAGGGTTCAAAAGGCGGCTTCATAAGCTGACCAAGAACCAGGTTTAAGTCCCATGCCACCGGAGGTGGTCGAATGGGAGGTTTAGTTAAAGTTAGGCCTCTCATGAATCATGCAATAAGAGGATGAGAGGAAATAGGTTGTCCATTGAGAGGCTTAAGGGATGCTGCAATAGCACTCAAATGGACTCTTACTGAATTTGTCTTAAGGCCTGCATTGGAGAGATGCAGGAGATATTCCAAGAGGGAATTCACAGGAAGTGCCAGAGGGTCAAGACCCTTTTGAGCACACCAAATGGAAAATCTTTTCCACTTAAAAGCATAGGAACGCCTAGTGAAAGGTCTTATGGAAGCAAGGAGGACATCTTTTACTTGCTGAGAAACATTTAAGTCCTGAAGCTCTAGGCCTTCAGTAACCAAGCTCTGAGGTGAAGGGACTTGGGGTTTGGGTGCCACAAAGTCCCCTCCTCCTGGGACAGAAGGTTTGGAGCAGCTCCCAAATCCAGGGAGGGGGCTTGGGAGAGATGCAAAAGTAGAGGGTACCACACTTGGCGTGGCCAGCGTGGAGCTATGAGGATCATAGATCCCTGATCCCTCTGAAGTTTGAACAGAGTCTTGGGAATCAAAGGAATGGATGGAAAGGCGTACAGGAAGTCCTGACTCCAATGAAGGAGGAAGGCATCCTTGGCCAGAGCTTCCTGACACGGAATTATGGAACAGAACCGGGGAAGTTTGGCATTCCACGGACTTGCAAAGAGGTCTATGTCCGGGGTTCCCCATTCCTGGAAGATTCTGAGTACCTGATCCATGTGCAGGGACCATTCGTGTGGAAGCAGAACTCGACTGAGTTTGTCTGCCCAAGAGTTTTGGATTCCTGGGAGGTATACTGCCAGGAGATGGATTTGATGCTCTCTGGCGAAGGCCCATAATCTTAGAGCTTCGTTGCAAAGCGACAGAGCCAGTTCCTCCTTGCTTGTTTATGTAAAACATGGCTACTTGATTGTCCGTATGAAGGAGGACTGTCTTGTAGCTGAGGAGGGTATGAAAGACCTTGAGAGCGAGGAACACTGCTCGAAGTTCCAAGTGGTTGATATGAAGAGAGGTCTCCTGTGGGGACCAAGTTCCTTGGGTGGAGAGATCTTGAAGATGAGCTCCCCAACCTGTTTGGGAGGCATCTGTTGTGAGGGTTGCTTGGGGTAGCACAGGTTGGAAGGGGGACCCCAGCAACAGATTCTGAGTGGACATCCACCATTGGAGAGACCAAAAGAGACGTTTGGAGGTTGCTATTTGGTCTGAGAGAGCTCCTGATGCTTGAGTCCACTGTGTGGACAAAGTCCATTGAGCTGCTCTCATGTGTAGGCGAGCATAGGGCACCACATGCACTGTGGAAGCCATGTGGCCTAGTAGTTGTAGCATCTCCTGGGCAGTTAAGTGGCTCTTTGACTGACTCTGGGAGGCTAACTGCACTAGACGTTGGCAACGGGCCTGAGGAAGGTAGGCCCTTGCAGTAGTGGTATCCAACCAGGCCCCTATGAATTCTAGGGACTGAGTAGGGGTGAGCTGAGACTTTGGGAGGTTTACCACAAGTCCCAGATACTGCAGAATGCGCCTTGTGCTGTCCAGGGAAATCTGGGCTTCTGACTGAGATGGAGCTCGGATGAGCCAGTCGTCCAGGTATGGGAAGACAAATATTCCCAGAGTGCGCAGAAATGCAGCAACTATTGCCATGCATTTGGTGAACACTCTTGGAGCAGAGGCTAGACCGAAAGGAAGCACTCTGTATTGGTAATGTTTTCCCTGGAACAGAAAACGTAGGAATTTTCTGTGGGATGGATGGATGAGTATATGAGTGTACGCATCCTTGAGATCTAGAGAACAAAGCCAATCCTGACTCTGCAGGTATGGAAGGAGAGTGCCTAAAGAAAGCATCTTGAATTTCTCTTTGCAGAGGAATTTGTTTAATTCTCTGAGATCTAGAATGGGTCTGTATCCCCCTGTTTTCTTGGGAATGAGAAAATAGGGGGAGTAAAACCCTGACCCCTGTTGAAGAAGCGGAACTGCTTCTATGGCCCTCTGGGCCAGAAGGGTAGTCACCTCCTGATCCAGAAGGTCGAGGGATGTGAGAGAATTGAAGTGTCTCACCATGGTGTAGGGAGGAAGGTCTGAGAAATGAAGTTTGTAGCCCTCTCTTATGATGGAGAGGGTCCACTGCTCTGACGTGATTTGCTCCCATCTGGGAGCAAAATGAGCTAACCTTCCTGGAATGGTGAGAGGCTCTGGTTGTTGTAGAGCCAGAAAGGTGAAGTTCTCTAGTATCAAGTCAAAAACCCTGAGGGGGTTGGGACTGCTGGGTTGTAGCAGCCCCTGCAGGTTTAGGCCTGGCCTGTTTAGGTTGCTGACGCTTGGTAGCAAAGCGACCTGTAGAAGACTGTTGACCAGAAGTGGAAGGAAATCTGCCCTTTTTGTAAAAAGACTTTTTGAAAGATTTTTTCTTGGCAGGAGTGGAGGTAGACTTTGAAAGTCTATCCAGAGCAGCATTTTCTGCATCCATTTGAGTGGCTTTAATTTGCCACTCTTTGCCAAAGAGATTTTCACCTGTACAGGGCAGATTTCCTAAACCATCTTGAACCCAGGGTTCTAGATCAGAAGCCTGGAGCCAAGCAATTCTATGAGCAGCTATAGCAATGCCTGAGGCTCTGCTGGCACCTTCAAAAGAATCAAAGGCTGCCCTGTTGGAAAACTTTGAAATGTCTTGAGTATGCTTAAGCCAAATAAGGAACTCATCCCTTTTATCCTCTGGAATAAAAGGGAGAAAGTTGTGCAGCTTTTGTGCAACTTCCTTCAGAAACATACCCATATAAAGGCTATGTGAATTGATTCTGGCAATAAGCATGCTGGCTTGGAAGATTTTCCTACCAAAAGCATCCAAGGTCCTACATTCTCTTCCTGGAGGAGTAGAAGAGTGTCTTTTGGTACTCTTTATCCTTTTCATAGCTGACTGCACCACAATGGAGTGGTGAGGAAGCTGAGTTTTTTGAAATCCAGGAGAAGGAAGGACACGATACATAGTGTCCAATCTATGAGAATGAGGAGAAAGGGTGAGAGGAGTCTCCCATAAGTCAATCATGTGTTCTTGAAGAATTTCATGAATTGGCAAGGTGACTGCCTCTCTGGGAACCTTAGAGTATCCCAAAATATCTAATTTTTTTGCTCTAGATTCCTTTTCAGAGGTTACTGAAATAGAGAGTCCTTTAGCCACTTCTATTATGAAGTCTTGAAAGGACAAATTGCCTGGAGGAGACATTCTCCTTTTTGTAGAAGAGGGCTCCTCAGGAAGGGTGAGGGATACTTCAGGAGACTCATCCGATGAATCAGAATCATCAGAGGAATCGAAGTATCGTCTGCCTGCTTCCAATGAACGATACGCGTATCGATCGGTATCGACATCGGGCGTCCCCGGTACCGGATCGGTACCGAGAAAGGGCCCTGGACAGGGAGCCGAAGTCGGTATCCTGGCCGATGTCGATGCCATCGGTACCGGTATCGGAGCTGATACCGGTACAGACAACGGGAGTCGTTGCGGTACCGACGGCGTCCCAGCCTTAATGAAAGCCATTATAGCCTGCTGCATGGAATGAACGGTGTGATCCATGGACGCCACGACTGCCTGGATGTCGGTACCGGGAGACTGTGCCGGTACCCCAGAGCAGTCTAACAGGTGATCGGTCGAGGCCGTGCCATCGATGTCAACCTGTAACCCCATAGGAGGAGCTTTGGAAGCCGGAGCTTCCCACCGGGGTTGTTTGGCTGGGGCAGGATCCTCAAGGGTAAGCCCGGAGGCATCTCGATGCTTAGAGGGAGATTTGCCCTTTGAGGACCTGCTAAAAGTATGTTTGGTTACCTGAGACCCATCAGGAGAGGAAGACCTGGAAGATGTCGATGCCACCGCCGGTGCATCCGTGGGAAACAGTACATGGAGCTTGGCTGCCCGGTTCTGTAACCCTCGTTTAGACATTAGAGAACAGGACTGGCAATCTGGGATGGAGTGTTCAGGCCCCAAACATTTCAGACACCATTCATGGGTATCTGTGATAGAAATTGTACCGCTACACTTAGTGCATTTTTTGAACCCGGAGGCTGGTTTTTCCATGAGGGAAAATTTTCTTATGGGCCTGGAGGCCTAAGAAGAAAAATACACCAAGTGAGGAAAATATATTGTTTTTTTTTTTTTAGAAGGAAAAGAAAAGAAAAGATCGGCGGTACCGGTCCGGCGTCGGGGAAGGCAGACACGCGACCAAAGAAATAAATTAAAATAAAGAACTTCTTCAGCGGTGACAGGAACACGACCTGCTGGCTCCGCGGAAAAGAAGAACTGAGGAGAGTTGGTTAGGAAAGGCGGGAAGGCAACGCGCATGCGCTGTGGGATGCTCCCAAAAGCTTTCCTTTTTGGGAAGCTGTGGAGCATTCCCGCACAGGCTCCGTCGGTACCGACGTACCCATATGTGAGGACTCATTCCTGCTTGTTCCTGGAGATAAGTAGTTTATGAAACATGTCAAGCCTAGTAGAATGGGAAAGAATACTGTATCTTTCTGCCACATTTTCTTGGTCTGTGACTGCACTTCTTGGTACTTCAGGATCTTCTGCCTCTCCACACAATTCAAAGAATAATCACTTGGAACAGACAACTCTATTATCAATGTCGTTTATATATTGTTCAAGACTACCATTATGTCAATTTATTCTCCCCAGTGTGAGTTCCATGATGCCTCACTAGTCTTAATTTTGTGTAGAAATATCTCACACATTCCATACAACTAAAGGTCTGTAAGGTCTCTACCCATTGTGGGTTTTAAGATGCATCACTAGCTCTGAGTTCCAGTGGAAACATTTCCCACATTCAGTACAACTAAATGGTTTCTCCCCTGTGTGGATTCTATGATGCAGCATTAGTTGTGCTTTTCTGATGAAACATTTCCCACATTCAGTACAACTAAATGGTTTCTCCCCTGTGTGGATTCTATGATGCAGCATTAGATGTGCTTTTCTAATGAAACATTTCCCACATTCAGTACAACTAAAAGGTTTCTCCCCTGTGTGGGTTCTATGATGCTGCACTAGATTTCTTTTTGAGAGGAAACATTTCCCACAATCAGTACAACTAAAAGGCTTCTCACCAGTGTGGGTTCTATGATGCCGTACTAGATCTGCTTTCGCGAGGAAACATTTCCCACATTCAGTGCAACTAAAATGCTTCTCCCCTGTGTATGTTCTATGATGCTGCACTAGATTTCTTTTTGAGAGGAAACATTTCCCACAATCAGTACAACTAAAAGGCTTCTCACCAGTGTGGGTTCTATGATGCCGTACTAGATCTGCTTTCGCGAGGAAACATTTCCCACATTCAGTACAACTAAACGGCTTCTCCCCTGTGTGGGTTCTATGATGCAGCATTAGATGTGCTTTTCTAATGAAACATTTCCCGCATTCAGTACAACTAAAAGGTTTCTCGCCAGCATGGGTTCTATGATGTCGTACTAGTTCTGCTTTTCTAATGAAACATTTCCCACATTCAGTACAATTAAAAGGTTTTTCACCTGTGTGGGTTCTATGATGCCGCGCTAGATCTGCTTTCATGAGGAAACCTTTCTCACAATCAGTACAACTAAAAGGTTTCTCCCCTGTGTGGGTTCTATGATGCCGCGCTAGTTCTGCTTTCGTGAGGAAACATTTCCCACATTCAGTACAACTAAAAGGTTTCTCGCCAGTGTGGGTTCTATGATGTCGTACTAGTTCTGCTTTTCTGATGAAACATTTCCCACAATCAGTACAACTAAAAGGCTTCTCCCCTGTGTGGGTTCTATGATGCAACACTAGGTCTGTTTTCGCGAAGAAACATTTCCCACATTCAGTACAACTAAAAGGCTTCTCCCCTGTGTGGGTTCTATGATGCCGTACTAGTTCTGCTTTCGTGAGGAAACATTTCCCACATTCAGTACAACGAAAAGGCTTCTTCCCTGTGTGGGTTCTATGATGCAGCATTAGTTGTGCTTTTCTGATGAAACATTTCCCACATATAGTACAACTAAAAGGTTTCTCGCCTGTGTGGGTTCTATGATGCAGCATTAGTTCTGCTTTCACGAGGAAACATTTCCCACAGTCAGTACAACTAAAAGGTTTCTCCCCTGTGTGGGTTCTATGATGCGTCACTAGATTTGATTTCCAGAGGAAGCATTTCCCACAATCAGTACAACGGAAGGGTTTCTCCCCTGTGTGGATTCTGTGATGCATCACTAATTCATCTTTTCTGGAGAAACATTTCCCACATTCAGTACAACTAAACGGTCTCTCCCCAGTGTGGGTTCTAAGATGCACCACAAGTTGTGAGTTCTTGAGGAAAGATTTCTCACATTCAGTGCAATGAAATCCTCTCTCAGCCCTGTGGATTTTCTGGTGCATTGTTATGGATTTCTTAAGAGCGAAATTTCTTCCACATTCAGGGCTTTTAAAAGATGTAGAAGGCCTCGCTGTTGGGGTAGTTCCCTCTGCTGTGTGGGTTTCCACGTGGCTTCTTATGCAATCACTATGATTGAAATCACACTCAGTATGTGGTAAATGTCTCTCTTGCGTTACAGACTTTAGGTGGAATGCTGGGTGCACCTCGTGTGTGAAAGAGTGTCCCCATTCTTCTCTCTTCTCCTCTCTCTTCTTTTCCTGTGTGACCCCGTCACCTGCTAGACATAAAAAGAAGACACTAATCATGTGTTGGGACCACAGAGGTATTTCTGGGTCTCCTGATCCCAAAATCCCTGCTCTGAGATTTTCCCACATCTCTGACCAATCAGCTGTGATTAATGTGACAGAGAGAGAGAGAGTTAATCTCTTACATGATTTCATTTCATTTCATGATCTCTTGATGTCCTTCCTTTCATACAAAATAGCAAAGCAATTTGCATTAAAATTAAATTATTACAAATTACTGGCCAGTATCCAAGGCACCTTCTATATGTAAACAAAGAAATAGGATGGCAGGTAAAGACCATACGGCCTCTCCCTTCTGCCCTTCCATACCATCTTTGACTCTGCTCTCTCTTTCTCTGCAGCATCCAAAAGATAGCTAAAACCTGTCGCTTCTTTCTCTATAACATCATAAAACATTGTTGCTTCCTTTCTACACACACTACTTCTGAACATTTGTATAGCACTAAAAGACATACGCAGCGCTGCACAGATACATGTAAAAGACAGACCCTGCTCGTCAGAGCTTAAAATCTAGTCAAGACAGACAACACAGTAGCTGTAGACACAGGATACAGCGAGGGGAAATGGTAAGGAAACTCAAAGGAGATCAGGCGACTTAACATACAAAGTGGCAGTGAAGAGGTGAGTTTTGAGCCTCAATTTGAGAAGGGCCAGTGAAGGCGTCTTATGTACAGACTCAGGTAGTTTATTCCAGGCATAAGGAGTAGCAAGGCAAAAGGAGCAAAGTCTGGAGTTAGCAATTGAAGAGAAGGGCACAGATAGAAGAGGGCTGCAAGAAAAGCCAAGTTCCCGAGGAGGGTTGTAGGAAAAGAAAAAGAGAAGAGATATAGTGAGGAGCTGCAGAGTGAATGCACGTATAGGTCAGGAGGAGTAGTATTTTGGCAATGAAGTGACTTGAGAAGATGGGTACTATGAGCATGACGAGGCCGGCAGAAGATTAGCTGAGCAGCAGAGTGTTGAACAGATTGAAGGGGAGAGAGATGATTCAGAGGGAGACCAGCAAGGAGCAGGTTACAGTAGTCTAGATGGCAGATGACAAGTGTTTTATTATCCATGGAGACTCAGAAAAGAGGTAGGGGAGACGAGGGTTAGAGGGAAAAATATAAAGCTCGGTTTTGGCCATGTCCAATTTCAAGTCGCGGTGAGATATCCAAGCAGCAATGTCAGAAAAGCAGACAGAGATACAGGCTTGGATTGCTGGAGAGATTACAGCTGTAGAGATATAGATCTGGGAGTCATCAGTGTAATGATGGTATTGAAAGCCATGGGTAGAGATGAGTGCACCAAGGGAATGGGTATAGAGAGAGAAAAGGAGTGTGCCCAAGACAGATCCTTGAGGTACAGCAATTGAGAGCGGGATAGCAGCAGCAAAGGATCCACCAGAACAAACACTGAAAAAGTGATGGGAGAGATAAGAAGAGAACCAGGACAGTACAGAGCCCTTAAAACCAAGCAAGGTTAAGGTATTGAGAAGTAGCAGTAGTAATACTTTGGAAGAAAGATTGGAGAAAGGAAATACGACAGAGATGTTTAAATATCTCCGTGGCATAAATGCACAGGAGTAGAGGCTCTTTCGATTGAAAGCAAGCTCTGCAATGAGGGGACAATTTATTTTATGTATTTATTTAACAAGATTTTTATACCACCTTCTCGTACATTCAAAGTGTTTTACATTAAAATAAACATTACAGAGAACTCAATGCAGGGTTTGCACAGAGGCAAAACATATATATTGCAACATAGGTTAGATATTGTTTTAGGCGTGTGAGATGAGGGGGAAGAACTAGGTATTGTCTCTGAAGTGACTGGTGAAAAGGAAGGATTTGAGATGTTTTCTGAAGTCCTTTAAGTCCTTGGTTGTCCTGACCTTCTCTAGGAGAGAATTCCAGATGGCGGGTGCCGCTAATGAAAGAGGAGTTGAAATGGTATCTCTGGTGCTCAGTCTCTTAGGTCTGCTGTTTAAGTTTCTGCATATCAGTTCCTGTAGAATTCCAACTGATGTGTTGTTTCTTATCTTGAAGATAGTCAAGGCAGTTTTGTATCTGGCACATGAGGTAATTGGTAGCCAGTGAAGCTGATATAAGAGCAGTGTTATGTGATCATGTTTGGCTGATCCTGAGATAATGTGGGCAGCCTTGTTCTGGGCTAGTTGCAAGGGACGAGTGGTTTGAGTTGGAATATCTTGAAAAAGGGAGTCCCGCATGGGGGTTATAACTGCTTGACAGACCGTGCAGAAGTGATCCAGACTGAGGAGGGGTTTTAGTTTTTGGATAATTGCAAGCTTTTGGAATGCATTCCTGGAGGTTCTGTTGATGTGGGCTGGTAAGTTTAGAAAGTGATCAAGGGTGATACCAAGGTAGTGTAGTCCTCTTTTACTGGAATTAGAGTGTCCATGATGGAGACTGATGATGGGGGGTAAAGGAAGCGTCCCTTGTTATGAACAGTGCCTCAGATTTTTTGAAGTTGATTTGGAGGGTGTTGGAAGCCAGCCAGTTGCTCATCTCCTGGAGGCATTTAGTGATAGCTGTATAATCTGGCGTGTCGAGATGGATAGGGGAATAGACCATGATGTCATCTGCATAAATGGCATAGTTAATTTTGGGCTGCTTGAAGATGATGCAAACTGGTTGTAAGTAGGAAGGGCAGGCAGGGAAGACCCTTGAACGGAGTGCTGGTGTTTGAACCAAATTTGACCTTTTGTTGTCTGTCACTGAGGTAGGATTGGAATCAGTTGAATGTTGTGCTGTGAAGTCCAATGTTAGTTAGTCCGTTTAAAAAGATGCTGTGTGATACAGTGTTGAAGGCCAAGGAGATGTCAACAAAGATGAGTAGGAATCCAGTTTTTATGTTGTCGATTCCTCTTAGGAGTATGTTGAACAGATGTATGAGGAGAGTCTCAACACTATGATTAGGATGAAATCCATGTTGG
This sequence comes from Ichthyophis bannanicus, assembly GCA_033557465.1. Taxonomy (NCBI): domain Eukaryota; kingdom Metazoa; phylum Chordata; class Amphibia; order Gymnophiona; family Ichthyophiidae; genus Ichthyophis; species Ichthyophis bannanicus. The sequence continues at coordinate 386,642 of JAWIIG010000053.1, forward strand.
TGTGGATTCAGAGAAGCATACAGGTCAATATGGTCTTGCAGTTGTCTCTGCACAACCTTTTCAATTATTTTGGATAGAAAGGTCAGGCTGGAAATAGGACAGAAAGTTGCAGGATCAGAGCTGTTAAGGTTTTTTTTGGATGAGTCGGATGTTAACTTGTTTGAGAACAGGGGGCATGTATTCTTGAGATAGAGATTAGCTTATGGTGTTGTGGATACAGTTGACAACTTCGTCCTTAACTGATTTGTTCCACATGACAGGGCAGGGGTCAGAGGGCACTATACTGGTGTTTAAGGCAGTGATGGTGCGGAATATTTGCTCCGTAGTTCAGTACTATTTGACGTTGTGTTTTGCAGTTGATGTGTTGGAGGTGTTTGGCAGTGAAGTTCTTAAGAGTGGTTTGCTTTGTTGAAGAGGAAATCTGCAAAGAATTGGGGTTGGATATTCTCTTCTTTGTGGGATGGATCCTTCGTGAGGGTGCGGATAACTTCAAATAGCTTTCAAGGCCTGTTGCTGGCTTTTAAGATAAGGATAGTGTGGTATTCTCGTTTGTGCTTGTTGATCAGATCGTTGTAGTCTCTTTGCATTTTCTGGTATTGAAGAAGGGTGGCTTATGATCAGTCGTGTTTCCATTTATGCTCTAGCTGGCAAAGTTTTTGTTTCTTTTCTCTTATTGCGTCGGAGTATGATGGGGCAGATTTGGATCTTTCTTCTCTATTTCCAAGATTTGGGCAGTAAGGAGTCTTTGCTGCTGCACTGATGGTGGAGATCCAGGTTTTAATTGCCTCATCTGGATCTGCGAAGTCCTGGGGGAGGCTGGGAAGGATATCTTTGAGGAATTGGTTTTGGTAATATCCTTTAAATATTCTTTCAGAGTGGGGTATTTTCTGTGATTTTCCTTGTTGGGGGAGGTGAATCTTGAAGTGTATATCATGGTGTTCTGACCAGGGTATTGGTACAGCAAGAGGGGTCGTTATGCTGTCCTGTGAGTGAAGGTTCTTTGGGACAAAGATGAGGTCCAGAGTAGAGCCTGAGCGGTGAGAGGGACCCTTGAGGATATGGCAGAAGTTAAATGATTCCATTGCCTTGTGGAAGTAGTTTCTTCTCTGCTAGGTGAGAAGCTCAGTTTTAGGTTGCCTAGTAGTATAAGCGGTTTTTGAGAAGAGCTGGCCGAACATATGGCTTCGAGGATGTTGGCTGTCTCATCAGCGGGAGCGTTTGGGGCTCTGTAGGTAAGACAAATGGCTAGGTGTCTGTTTTCTATTGTGATTAAGTCACAATGTTTGCGGCTTACAGATCGGGATATTTTAAATTTAAGGTCCATTCGCACCTCTCTTGTGGGTGCCCGGGCAGTTTAAGGCAGCTTGGGATCGTGGCGTGATCTCAGATAGAATGACCTGGTCAGTGCTTTTTAGCCAGGATTCGGTAATGCAGAGGATGTCAGTCTGGGTGATATTATATATAGTCTATGATGGTGTTTGTCTTGTTTCTGATGGACCTAGCATTGATTAGCCCAATGTTAATTGGAGTGATTAGTGTCTGTAGGGTGTAGTAACTAGTTGTGTAAGTGTTGGTTTCAATTCTTATCAATACGGGGGTTCGTCCGTTGGCATGCTTAGGGGGTTCATCCATATGTGTGTGTGGCAAGGTTGTAGTAGGGAAGATTGTAGGGATGTTGTGGGTATGTTTATGGTACAGGTAGCTGTTGAGGTGTGGCAGAGTAGGATCCAGATGAGAAGAAGGGCATACAATACTTGGTTGGCTGGCAGCACTGCATTCCTTGGCATTATAGCAGTTTTAGTTTTTTTGGTAGAATCACAGGAGGGTAGGGGTGGGGCTATTTTAGCAGTGAGTTCCATTTCTGATGAGTGGTATTTACATTTTGTCGATTTCTTGCTGAAAGTGTGTCCTGATACAATCCAAAGTGTCTATGAGATGTGTGGGGCGAGAGTTGTCTGCTTGTGATAGGGGTGAAGTCAGCAGCGAGATCTTCGAGGTCGTTGAGGATTTTCAAGGTTGTTGGGCTTAGTGTTGGCAGCTTTTTGTTTGGGTTGAGCTGATTTTTGCGTACCTGCCTGAGATCCCCACCTAAGGGCCATGCCAAAGGGCTCTCTGGCACAGGCCCACCAGGTGCAGGCGCAGCTGATGGCACTTCTTTTTTAAAGTTGCTGTGGTGACTGAAGATATGATGGACTATTTGTTTCTTAAGTAATATCCTAGAATATTCCTGAAGGGATGAAGTTATAGGAATCATCTTTATATGTATGGGGTAAGGAAGGACGGGTCCTGTGGGAGCCTTGAACCCAGTACCCCAGGGTTCACCGGACTCATCCCCTACTCTGCTCTGCAGATTCTGTATCTAGAGTTGAATTATATATTTATTATTTATATATACATAGTTTACTCTATTTTATGCCTCTTGTCTGTATATAGTTAACCCTGTTTTTCTGCCAAGTTTTTATTCCCTGTTCATTGTAAAAACCCAATGCTGACTGTGTCATTGTGTTTACATTTTGTTCATTTGTAAACCGCACTGATTAAAAGAGCGCGGTATATAAGAAATAAAAATAAATAAATAAATAAAATACTGCTTATTGTACCTGCAGGGTACTGGGTGTTAATCTGTCTGGAAATTGCTATGTGAGCACATTTTCTGGACGTGTCCTATCTCTGGAACCTGGAAGAATGGTAGATGTAGTATAATAGATCAGCCTTACCGTCTGCTAGAAATGCAGATACAGTCATACAGTCCTTACCCAGGGAGATCAGAGTCTCATAATTCTCCTTCATCACCTCTCTGTAAAGCTCCTTCTGCCCTTCATCTAGATACCGCCACTCCTCCCGGGAGAAAGAGACAGCGATGTCCTCAAATGTCACCCGCATCTGAAACACAAACCAGAAACACACTCAGGGACACGTGGAGGTGCTCAGAGTACATTAGATGTCGGCTGGCTTTATTCTCCTCCCCTAGATATCCAAGGGAGCTTTGCATTTAAAACTTGTAGGAACAGACCTAGAAGCTATTACTGGTCTCCAGAGCACCGGGGTGGAAGCACATTGAGTGGATCTCTCTGGCTAAGTGTTTATTCTTTTTCTCTTGCATGCTTTGAATAGTTTTAGCTGCCTGTACCTCGTCAGTATTTTGGAATTGCTTTAATTGCAGTTCTTTACTTACTGCTTGTGTTTAACATAGTAACATAGTATATGACGGCAGATAAAGACCAGTATGGTTCATCTAGTCTGCCCAGCAAGGCAGCAAGAGTCGGTGCACCTGCCGCTCCGTGCAGGTCACCCCTATTTTTTGAGATATAAGAGATAGTTATGTTTATTTCGATTTTATCCTATTGCTATAAAGGGATCCACTGTGTCTGTCCCATGCCATTTTGAATTCTGTCACCGTATTTGCACCCACCACTTCCATCAGAAGGGCATTCCAAGCATTCACTATGTAGATTTCTTTAGCCTTTGAGAAATTAGTGGATGCAATATAGGAATTATCTAGCTTTATTTTAAAAAAAAAGAAGAGTTCAAATTTTCTGCCTGTTCTAGAAAAGTAGCTTTATAAGAATATGTTTGGCCTGTATTGCAGAGACAAGTCCATGCTCTGGTAGGTAACAGTTGCCCTGCAGGGTCTCTGGCTTAGGAAGTCAAACTCATAGCTTACTGCCACTTATTTCTCACCCTTCCTCTCCTCATCCACCCACCCCAGGGCTGGATGTTCTTAGTCACCCAAAAACCAGTCCAAGGCGTGATAAGAATAGAAAGACAGAGTCTTTATTAACCCTTGACAGCCCCACACAGGCCGTGTTTCGTTACCCTTCGTCAGGGGCTTGTCAGGCAAAAACTAAAAATACAAACATATAAATACTTAAAATCATAAAAGAACAGACTAGCAAATCAATAAATAAAAAGTAAATAAAACAATAGATTTAAAATATGTCATATGCAATCAATATAAACAAAACATATATGTTCAAGAGCTTAAATAAACATATATAAAAAGAATATGTATACATAAATACCTCTGTTGAAGACCATAAAACAGACGGTCTTATATCATACTGTTATAAGGCTGACTATGAAAATATTCACACTAGGAAAACATAAATAAATAGGTTAAGAACAGATAAATAATGAACAATACATTCCATCAATATACTAGTCATAATATAAGAGTGGAAACTCGGAGAGACGGAAAGAGAAATATATACTAACATGGGGATTTTGTCAGTGTTAAAAAGAGGCGGGAGTGAGTCAGTGAGAGCAAAGAAACAACAAAAAGTTGAAGAACTACAGCTATAAAATAAAACGGATCTTATGAGGGCTTAAAAACTTCAAGACAAACAAACAGGCATAAAAACTTAAACCAAGAATATGTATACCTAAATACCTCCATTGAAGACCATAAACCAGATGGTCTTATATCATACTGTTATAAGGCTGACTATGAAAACATTCATACTTGAAAAAATAGATTACGACAAATAAACACTAAACCAATATTCCATCAATATACTAGCCATAGATCAAGAATGGAACTCAAAAAGACGGAAAGAAAATGTACCAGTATAATGGGAATTTCTGTCTATGTCAAAAGGGCAGGAATCAGTAAGCGCTAAGGAACAATAAGAAAGTTAATAAACTGCAGCTGTAAAATGAAGCGAGTCTTATGAGGGCTTGGCTTTCAAGATAACCAAACAGGCATAAAAATACAAATAAAACATAAAAGGAGAAGGGCAGGGCATAGCAAAAAAACGGAGCCAACCCTTCTTCAATCATAAAAAAGAAAAACCATCATCAATAAATATTACGTATAATCATGTATTAACATACATAGGGCAAGTTTAGATTGCCTCTAAATGAAATGTTAAAAAAGGGGGGGATTATACCAGCGTCAAGAAATAAAACCGTGCATCTTTGAAAACCTTTTAAAAGGAGACTTTATCTATTGAGAAGTGCAAGTTTGCATCGGCATAACATAAAAAGAATAAGCTCTCTAGAAGTACAGAAGTAATGATAGAAACATAGAAATATAGAAACATAGAAACATGATGACAGAAAAAGACCACATGGTCTAGTCTGTCCTTCCATAACAACAACTACAACAGTCCACTTTTTACCTTTAGAGATCCTCTGTGTTGGTCCCATGCTTTTTTGAATTCAGTTACTGTCCTCATCTCTACCACCTCCACTGAGAGACTCTCCCATGGATCCACTACTCTTTCTGTAAAGAAATATTTCCGCATATCACTCCTGAATCTATCTCCCTTCACCCTCATCCCATGTCCCCTCGTAGCAGAACTTGCTTTCAATTGAAAGAGGCTCTCTCCCTGAACATTTATGCCACGGAGGTATTTAAACATCTCAATCATATCACCTCTATCCCGCCTTTCCTCTAAGGTGTACATATTAAGATCCTTAAGTCTGTCCTCATATGCTTTATAATGAAGCCCATTAATCATTTTAGTAGCAACCCTCTACACCGACTCCATCCTGTTCACATTCTTTTGAAGGTGCAGTCTCCAGAATTGCACACCATATTCCAAATGAGGTCGCACCAAAGACTTATAAAGAGTCATTATCGCCTCCTTTTTTCTGCTAGCCATTCCTCTCCGTATGCACCCAAGCATCCTTCTAGCTTTTGCCGTCGCCTTTTCTACCTGCTTAGCTACTTTAAGATCATCAGATACAACCACACCTAGGTCCCGCTCTTCTTTAGTGGACAAAAGTACTTCACCTCCTATACTGTATTGCTCCCTTGGATTGCTGCAGACCAAATGCATGACCTTACATTTTTTAACATTAAATCCCAGCTGCCAAATTCTACACCATTCTTCAAGCTTAGCTAGATCCCTCCTCATGTTATCTACACCTTCCTGGGTGTCTACTCTACTGCAGATTTTGGTATCATCTGCAAAGAGGCAAACCTTACCCGACAGCCCTTCCGCCATATCACAAACAAAGATGTTAAAAAGAATCGGACCAAGAACAGATCCCTGGGGCACACCACTGGTAACATCCTTCTCCTCAGAGTGAGCTCCTTTTACTTGTACTCTTTGTCGCCTCCCACCCAACCAATTTCTAACCCAAGCAGTAACTTTAGGGTCCATCCCTAGGGTGCTCAGTTTGTTTATAAGTCGCCTGTGAGGAACAGTGTCAAAGGCTTTACTGAATCTAAATACACCACATCTAGAGCTCTCCCTCGGTCCAACTCCCTGGTCACCCAGTCAAAGAAATCAATCAGATTTGTCTGACAAGACCTGCCTCTGGTGAATCCATGCTGCCTCGGATCCTGTAATCTGCTGGACTCCAGAAACCTCACTATTTTCTCTTTCAGCAGCGTTTCCAATAATTTACTCACCACCAAAGTTAAACTAACTGGCCTGTAGTTTTCAACCACATCCTTACTTCCGCTTTTGTATAAAGGCACCACATGAGCCTCTCTCCAGTCCTATGAGCATACTTTTTCTTCCAAAGTCACCGCTTGCAAACGTGAAGCATGCAATACCTAAAAAACGCCCGCTCATGCGCGTGAAAAAAGGGAGACAAAGGGGGCGGGGCTAACCCGCAGAGGTGGGAAAAATATCAAGTAACACTGTGAGATTTATTTTCAAAGAAACATAGCGAAATCTAAATACTGTGTGTGAAAAAGAAAAAGAGAAACTCAGTGAAATACGCACATGGGAACGTTGAAGGGAATGAAGCGGATGTTCATAAATGTTCTTATAATCCGATTAAAATATGACGAGAAACATGATGCATCATTGTGTGTAAAAACTTACTGGATGTCCCCCACAATGGGACATATATATAAACAGTAGGGACACTGTGGTAATATGACATATGATAAATCGCAAAAAGGGGAACTACAAGACATGGCTAACCCATATAGATAATAAACTAAATAAAACATTAAAAAATAAAAACATTGGTAAAAATATTAATAATCATAAATATTATAAATATATATAATTTTTATCGCCCTCCTGATTTATTATAACAAAACAAAACACATAAATAAGTAAAACTGAAGCTAAAAAATTATGATACCAAAAAGCAATTGTCGCGTCCACCCCTTATATAGGCGGCTGCCTAGTGGGAGTGGGTGGACCACATATTTATTTGCATCCCTTTAAGTGCTGCGGTTTCTGTTCCCTTGTAGTTGTGGCACAGATGAGTCAGCAAGGAATAGGGTTAACCATAAGTTTTATTGTTATTGTTGCACAATGGTTCACCTACTATCCCAATAACAGAAATAAAGGATACTTCTCCAAAGCAAAGTCTCTTTAACTGAAACAGGATTATTCAGCTTCTAAACATACAGGCATGTTCCTTTCACAGCACTATCTTCCAGCTTCTTCTTGATATTAACCCTTCAGTGCTTTCTCCTTCAGCAATGAAAATGCTTCATTAAAATACCAAAAACAGTAATGCTCTTTTCTTCCAGGTTTTTGCCCAATAGGCCTGGCTTTTACACTCCAGCAGCTCTCTGCCTCTTCCGGTGTAAAATCCTACTGGCACAATGTCAGGCTTCTTCCAGCACTTACTATTAGTATCCCAGTTCATAGATTTTACCCTCTCTGGCAAAATGCACAATCAGTTTCCATATCAGAATCCTCACTAGCCACACCAGCTTCTTCAAACTGCATGGGCTCTCCCTCTGAGTCTGATAGGCTTCCTTCCAATACTGGCTTCTCTTGAACAGGCTTCCACTGCTCTAATAAATCCTTCAACTGTTTCAAACGGGACTCTTCTTTAGTCTGAGCTGTGGGGGAGGAACTTAGAACACCAGTCTCTTTGAGTACTGCCTTAATAGATTCAGAAGGGCTCACCTTTTTCCTGGCCTTCCGTACCCTTTCTGGCAAGTTTACAGGCAACCTCTTGTCCCCAGACTGCTTCCTCTGCTCCCGGCTGTTCTCCTGCTCAACAGGGTCTGACTCTAACTTCTGTCTCCAGAGCTTCCAATCAGCCACTTGCTCATATGCAGCTGTGCTTCTCTCTGAACTAGAGCTACTCACACGTTGCCTGCAATCAGAGTGTCTGTGCAACCTTTCACTTGGAACTTTGCTCCTGCTTAAACTCCCATCTCGGTTCCTCTCACAGGTCCCCTCAGAACTCCTTTCAAGGTCTCTTCCAGAACTCTTACAGCTCCTTGCTGCCGACGTTCTTCCTGACCTTCCTGTTCTTGCTCCTTCCGACCTCTCTCTAACTGTTTCCTCGTGGCTAAATGTTTGGGGCTGTCCTATGGGCTTTGACTCCGCCCCCTTCCTCTTACGTCAGCTCCCCTGGTTGTCATGGAGCTGAGGTGTGGCTCACTCTCCTGCTTTCTGAGCACAGGGTTTTTTTCATTAGTTAAAAGTTTAACCCTTTCTCTGCCTGCACTGCTCTTAGCTACAGGAGAAAAATAGTGATTTCTGCACCTTTCACTAGCGTTTAACCCCGCTGCGCCATCACACAATTTAAGCATGACTAATAAAAGACAACTGATAAAAGTCATAAAAAAACAAACGTTTTTCAAACCACTAATGTGCTAACCCCTATGCTTCAATTAGAAGACATGAAGGTGTGCCGCACATGGGGGTAAAAATGAAAAACGATTAAGTAAATCCTAATGTTTAAAAATAATTACTCATAGGTATGTAATCAACAATATAGGCTTAAAGAAAAACGGATAGGTCTCTGTCAAGATTTAATCCGCTGGGCGCCATTGTATCCAATTGAAAAATGAATCTCTGCTGGAGTCTCATAATGGTTCTGTTAATATCACCACCCCTCCAGTTAGTTCTTACTTTTTTAATAACAAAAATCTTCAAATCCATGACTTTATGATCAGCCTCTTGCCAATGTTGGACGAGAGGCTTATCAACTAAACCTCTTTTTATACAACTTTTTTGTTCCACTATTCTGGTTCTAATGCTGCGGGTGGTCTTGCCTACATATAGCTTTTTACAAGGGCACTGGACCACATAGATTACGTTTTTAGTTTCACAATTGGCAAAATCATCAATATAAAATATTTGATTGGTTAAAGGATGAACAAAAGTATTACGCACAGGGAAAGAATTCAAACACATGGAACATTTACCGCATTGAAATTGCCCTTTAAATTTGGACAAGAACTTTCTTTCAGTGAATGCAGAGGGAACCAAAAGATTCTGTAAGTTAATATTGCGCTTATGTGCAATAGTTAACTTTAAGTCCTGAAAAGCTGGAAGAGTTTGTACCAAGTGCCACTCCTTCTGTAATATCTTAATTATGCTACTAGATTGTGCAGAATATAAGAAGGGGCAAACTATGCCCACATCCCGTAAGGTGTGTATCCGGCAATTTTTTGCAAACCAAGATATTAGTCATCCTGGAGATACATCTATTATTAGTAAGAAATCTACATGGATCTCCCCTCAGCATACAGATCCTGTCATCGAAGCTTTTGAAAAAGTCTTAACCAAACAAGTTACAGACGTTTTAAAAGCCCACCGCTCTTCTTATTATAACATTACATACAATGAGAAGAAAGCGATTTCATCATTACAAAAGAATAATGATATCATAATAAAACCGGCAGACAAAGGAGGGGCAGTTGTAATAATGGACAAAGAATACTATATAGCCGAAATTAACCGTCAATTGAATGATACCGTTTTTTATCAGAGACTTGATGGAGATCCTACTCAGAATCTCAAGAGGAGCATAGACAATTTAGTCATTTCAGCCTTTGAGTTTGGATACATTACCACAAAAGAGAAGTCTTTTTTGATTGTTGATAATCTTATAATTCACCCTATATACATTATTCCAAAAATTCACAAATCCCTAGAAGCTCCGCCTGGTCGTCCTATTGTTTCTGCCATTGGCTCCCTTTTGGAAACTATTTCAAAATTTTTAGACTTTCTGTTACGTCCGTTTGTCCATGACATGTGGTCCTATGTTAGAGATTCAACACATGTTATACAGATATTGTCTACTTTTGACCAATATAGTTCGGATATTATTTTAGTTACCCTCAACGTCGAGTCCTTATATACTAATGTTCCTCAATTGGATGCACTGTGTATTATCGAACAGTACATAGATGTATGCCTACAGCTTTTTTGACTACCTTAGCGCGGTTCGCGCTTTGTGAGAATTTATTTTGTTTTAGGGAATTATTATATAAGCAAATAAAGCGAGTTGCCATGGATTCTTCCATGGCCCCTGATATAGCGAATTTATACATGTTTAACTGCGAAGAAAGTTTTTTAAAGGCTCATCCTTTTAAGTCCAATGTTGCCCTCTGGATACGCTACAAAGACGATATTTTAATTCTTTGGAAAGGGACAATAGATGTACTCACTCAATTTCATCTGTGGATAAACCAACTAGATGATAATTTGAGTTTTCAGATGATTTATGATCCACATCAGATTTCTTATTTAGATTTATTTATTTATTTACAGTCTCTTATATACCGCACAATTCATCATCAGCGTGGTTTACATGGAACAAAATGCTCAGTACAGTTAACACGTATGAGTTTACAGGTAACAGGGCACAAAAACTTGGATAATCGGTGTAACTATTTACAAAACTTATTACATAATTATTATTTATTAATTAAGAAAGGGGAAAATGCCTTTTCTACAACATTGTATAGAAAACCCACAGACAGAAATAATCTACTACATTACAAAAGTTTTCATAATCCATCACTTAAAAAGAACTTACCGGTGAGTCAGTCCCTCAGAGCAAAGAGGATCTGTACCAAATCCCAGGATTTTGAAATACAAGCTAACGAAATGAAAGACAGATTTTTAGTGAGACAATATCCTATTTGTCATCTTGACAAAGCGTACAAAACAGCACGGGATACTTCTCTTGAAGACTTACTTAAAGTTAGAACACGAGATGAGGATGTGCGCATAGTTTGCCCCCTCTTATATTCTGCACAATCTAGTAGCATAATTAAGATATTACAGAAGGAGTGGCACTTGGTACAAACTCTTCCAGCTTTTCAGGACTTAAAGTTAACTATTGCACATAAGCACAATATTAACTTACAGAATCTTTTGGTTCCCTCTGCATTCACTGAAAGAAAGTTCTTGTCCAAATTTAAAGGGCAATTTCAATGCAGTAAATGTTCCATGTGTTTGAATTCTTTCCCCGAGTGTAATACTTTTGTTCATCCTTTTACCAATCAAATATTTTATATTGATGATTTTGCCAATTGTGAAACTAAAAACGTAATATATGTGGTCCAATGCCCTTGTAAAAAGCTATATGTAGGAAAGACTACCCACAGCATTAGAACCAGAATAGTGGAACACAAAAGTTGTATAAAAAGAGGTTAAGCTGATAAGCCTCTCGTCCATCATAGGACCCAGTTAGTTGTACTGGGTCAAGCACTGATATCCTGGGTCCCTTCTTAATAATGGTTTATGGACCTTTCCTCCAGGAACTTGTCCAAACTTTTTTTAAACCCAGTCAGCTCAATAATTCAAGAATTTGCTTCCAAAATACATAACTCACAGTTATATAACACACAGTTCCAGAGGACAGTTCTACCAACTAGAAATTATTTACACAGAACTATCACTTTTTGGACTGCTGATCTTTCCCCTTATTTTCAGGAGGGTCCCGATGTGCCTTTTCTCTGCTCGGGGTTTTATAAAATTCAAGGCTGACTCTATAGTGTCCTGGGTTAGAAAGCTGCAGAAGTATTTGTATAGACATTGCAGGAAGCTGAGTAACGTCTCCTATCTGAGTAGAAGCTCCTGCAAACATTTTCCTCTCTGCTTTCGCTGCTTTGACAGATAAGGAAAGAACTGCAAGATTTTTCTCTGGCTGCTCGGAAAGAACACAAAAGAAAAAATCCTCTTTTGCAATATAGCTACAAATTACTAGGCAATGCAGACCCCTCTAGGGATGGCAGTCCCTCCAAGGCGATGTAGACCTTTACAAAGCACTCAGCTGCATAGCTCCTAAGTAAGCTAATTAAGACCACTAACACCAGAGGACAGCAGTAACTTCAAAGAGCTTGCCTACCTCTTTGAACTTGAAGACTAGAGAAGAAAAACCCTAGCAGCAGAAAAAAGCTTTGTCTAAGAACACAAAAAAAAAATCCTTTTGCAATACAGCTAGCTACAAATTACTAGGCAATGCAGCAGAAAAGAGAGCCACAGTATTACCTTGTTTGCAATGGAGACACTGACAGCCTCCCCCCCACCAGCGTCTCTTTCTCAGCCACTCGCCCACCATCACCTAGTGTCTCTCTCTCAACCCCCCGCCCACCATCACTGTCCCTCTCTCAACCCCCGGCCCACCATCACCCAGTGTCTCTCTCTCTCTACCCAAATTTAGAAGCTGTAATGAAAGAGACTGACTCCGATATAATGGCAGTCATGGAGACATGGTACACAGAAAACATAGTGTGATACTGCAGGCCCTCTGACACAAAGGAAAAAAGTTTTAAATCTTGAAAAAAACAAGATTTACCCGCAATTACATGAAGGTACACATAGAGGGAGCAGGAGAGCAAGCCTGGAAGCAGAGGAACCACGCCTCTATGGGCAGGACCCAGAAGCAGCTGGTCTCGATTTAAGCAGGGACAGAGCATTACAAGAGGAAAGGCAAGGAGCTTGGCAGAGAGCTTCACAGAGAGCATTACAGGAAGCAGTGCCAAGAGCAGCTCCAGAAGCCGGAGTCAGAGACCGGGGTGAAGTCACTGACAGACCCAGAATAACTCAAGGAGTGAAAGCTACTGGGAGAGCAGGCCGAGGTGAAGGCCCAAGAGCAGGCCTAGAGGAAGGCCATACATAACTGCAAGGGGCAGTATTACAGAGTGCAGCCAAGGAAGGAGGTGCTTACCCTTCCAGCTGGAGAGGAAGCCTTGTCCAAGGAGAAGGACGGGGATACAAGCAGAGGAAGATATATCCACTGGAAAGGAACCTTCAAGGAGGAAAAGGTACTTTTAAAAGTTTTTATAAAGGTGACCTGAAAGATGAAAGAAAGATTCAGAGGCATGGGGAAGAGGACATAGCTGAGAGGGCGCGGCCAGTAGCCAACTGCCACAGGGGTGGAGGTGGAAGACAGGCGCCTCAGCAGCAGCCCTGCCTCAAAAGAGTTATACCCTATTCTAAAGCAGGAAAGATATCCTGGGATCACTGGAAACTGCCTGAAACGGAGGACATTCAGACTAGGCCTCAAGCCTTACACAAAAGGGATTGCAGGAAGTTTAAAGGGGAAACAGTTGGTGCCTGTAATTGTCTACCAAGGCCTAGACCAAGAGAGAAACAAAGGACTAACTTTTATCTGGATGATAAGGACAGTTTTAAACCAGAAATACCAGATAATCTTTATAGGAAAAAGGTTAGTGCTGCCAAAGACTGGAATAAGCAAACTTTTAATCCTGTAACAGCAGAAAATCCAGGGTGTTACAACATACCTAAAAGCCGACGCCCCAAACTGTCAAGCCAACACTGGGATACGGTATGGCATGCTTTTAGAAAGTCAGATTTTAACATCCCTGAGACATCAGATTCGGACCCCTCAGAAATGGAATGGCTGCCAGGGGAATCTGAGGTTATGGAAGCCATCGAATCGATGGACTGTAATTATTGCACAATGAGACGTGTTTAAGTTAAGGGAAGCAAACCCAATGTATGAAAAGAATACAGGAGACCTTATGCTTTAAGTTTGTGAAGGTTAACAATGTTACTTTGAATGTTTTGCTTATTTACATTTGGATACAAGGAAAGTTATCGCTCTGTTACTCATAACCGCCTATTTTGAACTTCTTTTTGCGCAAAGGTGAAATAAGTGCCTTTTCTTTACCCTACACTTGGCTAAGAGTTGCTTTTTGGGAAGTTGACCATGAGGCTGACACAGAGGGCCGCTACCTCATTGACCCTCACAACAGGTCAACCCTAAAACCCCTATTTCTTATGCGCTCCCCAGCCCCGGTGGTACCACTACGCCGCCACCAGAGGGGGCTGAGGGGGACAACAGTAATATAGTATATGACAGAAGATAAAGACCAGCATGGTCCATCTAGTCTGCCAAGCAGGTCACCCCTCCCCATGCTTTTGTTAAGGGGTGTACCCATCACTCTGTGCAGGTCACCTCTATTTGTTGAGATATTAGAGACAGTTAAGTTTATTTTGATTTTATCCGGTTGCTATAAAGGGATCCACTGTGTTTGTCCCATGGCATTTTGAATTGTGTCACTGTATTTGCCCCCACCACTTCCATCGAGAGGACATTCCAAGATCCACTACTCCTTCAGTGAAAACGTATTTCCTGACATTGCCTTTCAGTTTACCCCTTTGCAGCTTCATGTTATGCCCTCTAGTATTATAGCTTCTCTGTCTTTGAAAAAGGTTTGTTTGTTCATTAATACTCTTTAAGTATTTAAAGGTCTATCATATCTCCCCTGTCCCTCCTCTCCTCTAGAGTATACATATTTAGGTCTTCAGGTCTCTTCTCATATCTTTTGACGCAAGCACTAAATCATTTTGGTCGCCTTCCTCTGAACCGTTTCCAGTCTTTTTATATCCTTTGCGAGATGTGGTCTCCAAAACTGAACACAATATTCCAAGTGAGGCCTCACCAGCAACTTGTACACTGGCATTAATACCTCCTCCTTTCTGCTGGTAATTCCTCTCTGTATGCAACCCAGCATCGTTCTGGCTTTTGCTATCACCTTGTCACACTCTTTCACCACCTTGAGATCCTCAGAAACAAATCACTCCGAGGTCCTTCTCCTCGTCCATGCACCTCAATCTCTCGCCCCCTATCGTATACAATTTCCTTGGATTTCTGCATTCCAAGTGCATGACACTGCACTTCCTCTCATTAAATCTTAACTGCCAAGCATTCCATTTCATTACTCCAGTCCAATCCCGGCACTTTTGGGTATTCACCCCCCCCCCCCCACCAGCAGCTTGGAGACTGAGCATGTCATGATTTTCATGACAACCATCTAGACAGACAGCTGGCTCCTCTTCCCAGCCTTCAGTTTCTCAGTCTCCAAGCAGCTGGAGAGATGTGAATCCCTTTGCTAGGATTCACTGAAGGAATGCTTAGAGTTGTAATCTGGCACAGAAAAAAGCATTTATTTTTTGGGATGAGTTGTAGTGAACACTGGTAGAGCGCTGAGGCTAAAGGCAACTGTCAGTGGCTCACTTTCAATCCTTTCAAATGTTATACCACAATACAATCAGCCGAGAGATGTAAATAATTTCCGCTTAGATTTTCTAAGCACATTTATGTACATAGTTTAAGTTTTGTATCATCATTTATGTATTTAGTTCTACTCTTGCTCTCTGTAACTGAATATGTACTAGTTAACTGTACGAGTCAAAATGTTGTTGTTGTTTGTAAACCATGCTTGATCTCTTGGAAAACACGGTATAAAAATTTTAATGAAATAAAAATAAATAAATAAATGTGAGTGCCTGTTTTAAATTTACACTATCGGATCCTCCAATTCCAGAGGATTCCTCTGTGGAGGTGCTGAGAGCCAGCAGCGACGCTGAGAGTCAGCAGCGACGCCGGGTCTTATTTCAAAAAGAAACAGCTCACAGCGGAAAGGTGCATGTGCAACAACTCCAGAGCCGTGGCTTTGAGACAGTGAGGAGTCGTCGCAGCACGAGAGACCAGGTTTCCCCTCTACCCAGCACAGAGACTCTGAGGTGGTGGAGCATTGGGGCAGCTGCCCGGACACTTTGGGAGACAGTTCAAGGCAGCAATTGTGCAACGGCAATTTCTGGCTGACCGGGGGAACCGTGTGATTTGGCGGCCATCTTAGGAGTTGCAATTTGCCGAGCTGCAGGAAGGAACAAGGCAGGAGGCTTGCTGGGAAAGCCAGTAGTGCTCCTTCTACCATATTTGTTGTTTTTGGAGGACTGGAGCGCTATGAAGTTCAGTGAAAGTAAAGAAAATAACATAAGAGAAGTAGAAGAAAAGCAAGTAGTCAGAAGGAGAGACACCATGCCTGCAAAGCAGACTTGCATGACATGTGCGTCTCGCAAAGGTTCAGTCTCCACAGCCGGATTCTGTAGAGGCTGCGAGGCAGAATCCAGGTCAGTGGAGGCTGCCCTGCAGGAGGACAGACTTGAGAAATCCCAGAGGGACTCGGTAGACTCCGAGGCTCAGTGTCCTCCACAGAGGCAATAGGACATCAATAGAGGCGGAGGGAGGGGTCCCTCCTGCCCTGAAGGGCCCTAACGACAAAGGTAATAAGGCCCTGAAGGGTGGTGCCGTCAAGGGGGCTACAGGAGAAAGTCCTCATGGGGCATTCTCACCGGAATTTGTGCTACTGTTGCACAAGGCCTTTTGCTTGAAGCAATCATCAAGGGAAATGCAGCCGGTGGGTGCCAAGCAGACCTCTGTCATGGAAGAGTCACCATGAATGGCAGAAGGGGAGCCAGGTCCCAGCAGGAGAAGGAGGGAAGAAGTCCCCTGAGAAAACTTCTCTAGAAGCGGCGGATCCAGATGAGGAGGATGCTTCAGACTCTGCGTTGAAAGAGAGAGAGAATCCCCAGGAAGAGGATTCACGCATCATGTGAGTTTTCCACAGAGAGGAGTTGGCAGTATTGACTGCGCAGTACTTCAAGGTATTGAATGTGCGGATGGATGTTACAGAGAAGGAAGAGCAGCCTCTGGAGGATCCGCTGTTTCAAGCAGTTCGTGCAGCTCAAAAGGTGTTTCCATTGCATAGAGTCATCCGACGAATGATATAGGAGAAGTGGGATGTTCCCGAGAGACTGCTCCGGAGGACTCGCACAATCTCACCTTTACCCTCTACCCGATCGAGACAGAGAGTTCTTTCGACCTCCAAAATGTGGATGCAGCGGTCTCAGCACTTACAAAGACAACTATCCCCATGGAGGGTAGCTCTACTCTCAAGGATCTACAGGATCGCAAGTTAGAAACATCCCTGAAGCAGGCGTTCAACATTTGTGCATTATCGCTGAAGGCATTGGTATGTGGAGCCTTTATAGTCAGGGCATGACTGTGATGAGCGCAGAGTACCCTGGATGTAAGTGCAAAGCAGGCTCGGCGCCCAGAGGCAGAGAAATTACAGTCCAGGGTGACGTACCTGGCAGATACTTTCTATGACCTGATCAAATGCTTATCCAAGGGTATGGCCTCAGTGGTGGCAGCGAGGCGGTACTTGTGGCTCTGTAACTGGTCAGCAGACATCTCTGAGGAAAGCTGCTGTATGGAGAGGATCTCAAGAAGCTGGTAAAAGATGGGTGACTCCAAGGGAGGAAAATTGCCAGAGGACAAGCAGAAAGTTGTGCGGTCATCGACTCCAGGACGTGGGTAGCCGAGGGATTTCCAGAGATTTCGCTCAGTGCGGTTTGCCTCATATCAAAGGGCTGGTTCCCATCCAGGCGACAAGCCTTTCGAGGGTTTAGGGGTGCTAGAAGAGGGTTTTACTCTTCTGCTTCTTCGGCACCAAAGAAGTCACAATGAAAAGAGGACAAGCCAGGTGGACTTAGTTCCCATAGGGGGTCGGTTATGGGACATTTACAATGCCTGGACCTGCGTTATGACTGACCAGTGGGTGTTAGAGGTCACCCGGGAGGGCTATGACTTGGAATTCAATCGACCCCTCCGAGACGCCTTTGTGAATTCCCCCTGCAAAGCACTGCAGAAGCAAAAGGCAGTGGGGGACACCATGCGATGCTTGCAAAGGCTTCAGGCGGTAGTAGACATGCCACCAGACCAACGCGGGTGTGGTTGATACTCCATCTACTTCATAGCTCCCAAAAAGGAAGGTTCCTACCGGCCCATCCTAGACTTCAAGCATGTCAATCAAACCTTCCGGATACTGCGCTTTCACATGGAGATGTTGCAGTTCGTAATAGTCGCAATGTGCAAGGCAAGTTTTTGACTTTACTCAACTTCACATTCCGGTGCAGGCAGAGCACCAGCAGCTTCCGAGGTTCGCAGTGCCAATGGGGCACTTTCAGTTTCAGGCATTGCTGTTTGGGTTGGCATCCATGCCTTGGACCCTCACCAAAGTGATCGTGGTGGTGGCAGCAGCGCTGTGACAGGAAGCCATACTGGTCCATCCTTAACTCAATGATTGGCTCACCAGAGCAAGGTCTTGTGAGGAGAGCGAGCGTGTGACAGAACTGGTCATGGCATTCTTCCAAAGACTTAGATAGGTGGTCAATTTCACCAAGAGTCACATCACGCTGACGCAGGACCAGGAATACCTCGGCACTCGTTTCCAGATGAAGGTGGGGCAAGTGTCGCTGCCGGTGGCGAGAGTGTACAAGCTGCAAGGGCAGATCCAGCAGTTGATGCAGAGGCCAACGGTGTGAAATTATTTGCAAGTAGTGGGTCAATGGTGGCCTCCATTGAGATGATCCACTGGGCACATGCACACGTGACCCTTGCAATGAGCATTGCTATGCAGGTGGTCGGTGCAGGTCCCCACCCCCTTTCGAAGGAACTGCCATGCACAGAGGAAGCACGGCAGGGGCTCTGCTGGTGGCTACTGACCGATATGCTCTTGAAAGGCATGCCATTGGAGGCGCCTCAGTGGGTACAGCTTATAACAAATGCCAATCTGCTCGCCTGGGGAGTGCATTGTGAGGCCCAGTTTGTGCAGGGGTTATGGTTGCATCAAGAGATGCAGTGATCCATAAATCATCTGGAATTGACAGCAGTCTTCTTAGCCCTGCAAGAACTTTATACCATCATATAGGGGAAGGAAGTGAGAGTCTTCTTATACAGACAACGGCATGACAGTGGCATACGTCAACCATCAGGGTGGTAAAAGCAGTGCACAGCTGGAAGAGGAGGCTGGGCCATTGTTGGAATGGGCGAAGAGCAACCTGGTGGCTCTGTTGGCAGTGCACATGGCTGGACAGGAGAATGCAGAGGCAGATTACCTCAGCAGACTACAGATCTATCCAGCGGCGTGGACGCTCAGTCAGGATGTGTTCAGACAGTTGGTGCACCATCGAGGTCAGCCGATCATGGACCCCATGGCGTCATACAATTCGGCCAAAGTGGTGCGGTTTTACAGCAGGAGGAGGGAGCACACGTCAGAAGGACTCTACACGCTTGTCCAACCGTGGCCCACAGACAGACTTCTCCACATCTTCCCCCCCCCCCCCCCCCGGCAGCTCATTGGCTGTGTGATACAGAGGAGAGAGGCACATCCGGGACCGGTGGTCCTGATCGTTCCTGATTAGCTGCAGAGGCCATGGTATGCGTATTTGGTACGGATGATGGCAGACAGGCCGTGGCGGCTCCTGGTGTGAATGGATCTACTAGTGCAGGGGCCCATTCGCATTCCGCAGATGGATCGGTTCTTGCTTATAGCATGGCTCTTGAGAGGACACGTTTGAGAAAAACTGTTTATGCACTGGCGGTGATAGCGACCTTGCTCAAAGCGTGCAGAGAGCCGACCTCATTGGCGCATATTCATGTACGGAGAGTATTTGCACATTCAGGAGCAAGGTTGTTCAGCTATGCAGTGCTTGGTACCAGAGGTTCTGGCCTTCCTTCATGCAGGCATGGACAAGGACCTTGCCTGCAGTTCTTTAAGGGTGCAGGTGGCTGCTCTTTCCTGCTATCAAGGCAGAATTACGGATGTACCACTGGCTTCTCACTCGGATGTGGTTCAGTTTCTCAAAGCGATAAAGCAGGTGCGTCTGCTGATACATTCGATAGTGCCACCTTGGGATCTTAACTTAGTACTGTCAGTCTTGACGGAACAGCCCTTCACGCCTTTGGGTGAATGCACACTGAAGGAAGTGTTCTTAGTGGCTATTTGTTCAGCCAGAAGGATTTCGGAGATCCAGGCAGTGTCTTGTAGGGAACTGTATCTAGTGATATCCAGGGATAAGGTGGTCTAATGGCTTGTTCCTGCGTTCTTGCCGAAGATATTATCAGTTTTACACCTCAATCAGTCCATGTCCCTCCTGGTTTTCTCGGAGACGGATGGGGAAACAGTGAATCCACTCCTGCAGCATTTGGATGTGCATTGAGTATTACAGAGATACCTGAAGAGCACGGAGTCCTTCCATAAGTTGGAAGGCCCATTGGTGTTGTTTGGAGGACTGCATAAGGGAGAAGTGGCATCCAAGGCATCTATATCCCGATGGATCAGGGAGGCCATCTCCTCAGTTTACCTGCTGAGGCGTAGGCAGGTTCCCACGGGATTGCGCGCCCATTCGATCCAGGTCCAAGCAGCACCATGGGCGGAGTTTAGTCTGGTGCCCACCAGTGGACATCTGTAGAGTGGCAACCTGGTCCTCCCTTTGTGAGGCATTATCGTTTGAACATACGGGCTTCACAGTAGGCTAGTTTTGGTTTTGCAGTGTTGGAAGTCGGGTTGGCGGGACCCTCCCAGAGGTAGTACCTGCTATGGTACATTCCAAGGTGTCAGGATTGGACTGGAGAAACGAAGTTGAAGAAGAAATTAGACCTTACCTGCTAATTTAATGTTCCTCAAGTTACTCCAATCCAGTTCCGATTCCCTCTCTCTACACTAGAAACTGATAACTGAGTCTAACTGTAAGCACATGGCTTCCCGGCTGCAAGAAGTCCTCCTTGTTCAAAAACAACCGAAGGATGGTGACACATGGGTGCTACAAATAAAAAAAACAAGAAGCTAAGGTGGAAGGCAAGTTGCCGTCTGTTGGATGGCAGCGGAGTCGGGAGCGGTGAACATTGGTCTCTGGAATCTCCTTTTCCATCCATGACAGGCGAGCGGGGTTATTCCCTTTCTCCTCTGAGAGAGAGAGGGTTATTTTGTTAATTGGACTTGTTTAATTAATGGTTACACTAATGGTTGTCATAGCTGTTTCCGTGAATCTGCTTTGTCAATAGGATACTGAAGGCTGAGAGGAAGAGTCAGTCGTCTATCTAGGTGAAAATCATGACATGTTCAGTCTCCAAGCTGCTGGTGGGGGGGTGAATACCCAAAGGTGCCGGGACTGGACTGGAGTAACTCAAGGAACATAAATTAGCAGGTAAGGTCTAATTTCTTCCAGCTTTTTTCTTTTATTTCATTGATATATTTAGAATGTTTACAAAACACTAACAAAACATTAATACAACCTTATATAATCCAGAACATGCCTCAACTCCCACCCACCACCAACCCCGCTCTTTGTTGGTCCTTTTATCTTTATATTCTAAACAGCTGTATTGCTCTAGGGATGATAATCAAAGGAAAACTAAGGACATCCCATTCTCACCTGAAGGCAGCTTAGAACCCTACCGTAGCGCAGGCAGCATATTCATCAAGAACACGCCATTTATTTACATTTGTAGTTCTTGGGTTGATGCTCTTGTCGTACGCTTTTTCATATCTGCAATAGAGGCATAAGAGATTCCACCACATATGCCAATCCAATTTAAGTGGCTTTTTCCAACATGCCAGTATTAATTTTAAAGCTATTGCTATCAAAGTTTAACAGGAAAAAAATTTTCTTTGGCGAATGATGGAATCTCTGCCAGGGATCTCAGCTTAACTATGCGCCACGACAAAGGGGCTGTAAATTTTAAATATATTCTGTATTTTAGATTATATCGATGTCCAAAATATTTGAATGTTAGGGTAATCTAGAACCACGTGGGCTAAAGTGACTACGTTCTCCTGGCAGGACCAGCACCGGTTATTTTTATTTCTATCCCATTTTGATAATTTGACAGGTGTGATGTATGCACGATGGGCAAGAAAAAACATTGACTGAGTGATTTCCACTGACCTAGAGACTCGAACAAGGGGCCCCCCAAAAAGAGGCATCACTAGATTGCTTTCCCAAACTTTCATTAGCCCATTAATATTAGGGCTGACCCGGTATCTGAAAAGTCCAACAAGCAAGCACAATCCACGTGCCAACAACTAACCCAGTCAGAGACGTGGAGGCAAGGAAGGAACTATTTATTGACCACTCTTATTTCATAAAACCAGGCCCGACACAGGCCGTGTTTCGTTTATGCCTTCATCAGGGGCTTTGGCTATAATAACATATAAAAACACCATTAAAAACATTCATAAATCATAAAGCGTAGTTACTCACCTGTAACAGGTGTTCTCCAGGAGCAGCAGGAATCAGTCCTCACTTACGGGTGACGTCGGCGCCGACGGAGCCCTCGCGGAGCAATTTTCCCCAGCTTTCAAAGAAAGCCTTTGGGAATTGCAGCGCGCATGCGCGGTCCTCTTCCCGCCCAAGGGTGCCATCTTAGCCAGTCAGATGACATAGCTAAAAAAGACAGCATAAAAATTTGCAAAAAAAACCTAAAGCAGACGATTGCAACTCCAAGGGGAGGAGGGAGGGTTGTGAGGACTGATTCCTGCTGCTCCTGGAGAACACCTGTTACAGGTGAGTAACTACGCTTTCTCCAGGACCAAGCAGGAAGTCAGTCCTCACTTATGGGACTCCCAAGCTCAAGGCTACCGGAGACCCTAAGCACAAAAATGAGCTCCCTCTAGCTCAGCAGCACAGAAGGAAAGAATCTTCGCTGAATTATCACCCACCGGTAGCCCACATCTGGGATGGAGGGTAGGAGTTGCTCAGACCTCAAAGAGATTACGGAGGACTGCCTGTCCGAAAGCACTGTCCCTGCGGGACTCCCTCTCGAGGCAGTAATGGACCGCAAAGGCTGGCTCGAAGACCAAGTAGCGGCCCGGCAGATGTCTGCCAGCGGAACAGAGCGGAGGTAAGCCACTGACGTGGCCTTTGCCCGAACGCAATGAGCCGTGACTCGACCTTCCAAGGAGAGTCCGGCTGCCCCATAAGCCCAAGTGATACAGTCCGCAACCCAGATGGACAGTGTACGCTTGGAGACCGGGAGCCCCAATTTATTGGGGTCAAAAGACACAAAAAGCTGAGCAGCTTTACGGTGCTCCCGCGTACGGTCAAGGTAGAAGTTCAAAGCCCTTCTACAGTCCAGGGTATGGAGGACCGTTTCAGCTCGGCTGGAGTGTGGCCTGGGAAAGAAGGTCGGAAGTACCACCTCCTGATTGATGTGAAAAGGGGAGACCACTTTTGGAAGAAATTTAGGGTGAGTCCGTAGGACTACCCTATTTTTGTAGAACCGAGTGTAAGGGGGATCAGACACGAGGGCCTGCAATTCACTTACGCGTCTAGCGGAAGTGAGGGCTATCAAGAACAGTGTTTTCCAAGACAGAAAACGGAGAGAACAGGTAGCCATAGGTTCAAAAGGCGGACAGGTGATCCGCTGCAAAACCACATTCAGGTCACAGTCAGGCGCTGGCGGGCGCAGAGGTGGTTTAAGTAGAAGGAGACCTCGGAGAAACCTCGCTACGAGAGGGTCGCTGGAGGGAGGTCTGCCGTCCACCGGCACATGATGCGCCGAAAGAGCACTGAGGTGAACTTTGACGGAGTTGGACTTAAGTCCCAGATTAGAGAGGTGCAGCAAGTACTGCAAGATCACCGACACCGGGCAGGAGAAGGGATCCTGAGACTGTTGGGTACACCAAACGGAAAAGCGACGCCATTTAAGGGCGTAGCATTTGCGGGTAGAAGGTCGTCGCGAAGCCAAGACGACCTCCTCCACCTCTGCCGGCAGGAGAAGGGGAGCAAGGACTACCCTCTCAGCAGCCAGGCCATTAGGTTGAGAGACCTGAGGTTGGGGTGTAGCAGAGAACCCTGATCCTGAGTGAGGAGATCCGGTTGAAACCCCAGAGGGAATGGATCCTCCACCGCTAATTGCAGCAGGAGCGGAAACCACGGCTGTCTGGGCCAGCGAGGGGCCACCAGGATCATGAAGGCTTTGTCCCGGAGAACCTTGAAAAGAGTCCGAGAGACTAGCGGGATGGGAGGGAAAGCATATAGAAGGCTTCCCGACCATGAGAGTAGAAAAGCGTCCGCCGCAACCCGACGGGGGTGGGGCTGACAAGAGCAGAAGCGAGGAAGTTGCCGGTTGCGAGGACTGGCAAAGAGATCCACCGTGGGGAGGCCCCACTTCAGAAAGAGCTTCTGAACTACCAAGGGATCCAGACGCCACTCATGCGGCTGAAGGATCCTGCTGAGTTTGTCCGCCAGGTAATTCTCTTGGCCTGGGAGATAAACTGCCTTGAGGAGAATGCCGTGACCGACGGCCCAAGAGCAGAGCTCCTGTGCCTCCCGGCAGAGGAGGAAGGAGCCCGTGCCCCCTTGCTTGTTCACGTAGAACATGGCAACTTGATTGTCCGTCTGGACAAGGACGGACTGATGAGAAGTCAGGTGGGAGAAAGCCTTGAGAGCCAGGCGGATCGACCTGAGCTCCAGGAAGTTGATCTGCTGAGCAGACTCCCATGTGGTCCAGAGGCCCTGAGTACGTGCCCCTTGGCAATGCGCACCCCAGCCCAGGAGGGATGCATCTGTCGTCAGCACCCGGGCCGGCTGAGGTGACTGGAAAGGCATTCCGAATATCAGGTTCGGCTGCTGAAGCCACCACCGGAGAGACGAGAGCAGCGGCTCGGAGACGCGCACTAGGTCTGCTAGGTCACCTGTGGCTTGTCGCCACTGCTGGCGGAGACACCATTGAGCAGGCCGCATATTCAGGCGGGCATTGGGGGTCACATGGACGGTGGAAGCCATATGGCCGAGTAGTCTCAGGAAGCGCCTGGCGGAGACCAGGGGCTGGCTGCGAAAACGGTCGGCTAGGTCCATGAGCCGTTGAGCCCTGTCGAGCAGTAGGTATGCTCGTGCCTGAGGAGTGTGCAGTCTTGCGCCGATGAACTCGAGATCCTGTGATGGGAGCAAAGTGGACTTTGCGAAGTTTATAACAAAGCCCAAGTGCTGCAGAAGAGTCACCGTGCGGCGCGTGGCGTTGGTGACCTCCAGAGCGGACGCTGCTCTGATGAGCCAGTCGTCGAGGTACGGAAAGACATAGAGGCCGTGAAGCCGGAGATGGGCCGCCACCACCGCGAGACATTTTGTGAAGACTCGCGGTGCGGAGGACAGGCCAAAGGGCAGTACTCTGTACTGGTAATGATTTCCTGCCACCACAAACCTTAGGTATTGTCGGTGGCTTGGGTGGATGAGGATGTGCGTGTAGGCATCCTTTAGATCCAAGGAGCATAGCCAATCTCCCTGCTGGAGGTAAGGCAGAAGGATTCCAAGGGTAAGCATCTTGAACTTCTCTCGCACGAGGAACTTGTTGAGGTTGCGCAGGTCCAGGATGGGTCTGAGGCCTCCTGTTCTCTTTGGTATCAGAAAATACCTGGAGTAAAAACCTTGACCCTCCAGGTGGTGGGGCACCGGTTCCACCGCCTGTTCCTGTAGAAGACCTGCTAACTCCTGAAGGAGTAATTCCCTGTGCAGAGGGGGTCGTGGAGGTTCTCCCGGAAAAAAGGAGGGAGGGACCTGGTGGAAGTGGAGAAGATAGCCTTCTCGCACGACTTGAAGCACCCAGGCATCTGAGGTGATGCTGGACCACCTGTGGGCGAAGTGAACCAGCCGGCCTCCGGTGCTGGGAGGAACCAGCGGGGGGGGAGAGGCTATGCTTAGTGAGTCAAAAACCCCCACCCTGCTGAGCAGGGGCTGGTGGTGCAGGCTTGGGGGCTTGCTGCCTACGGGACCCGTTACCCCGTCCGTTGGCCTGCTGGCCCTGTTGGGGAGCTGCAGGGGCCTGATAATGGGGGTATTGTTTGTAGGCAGCCGCCTTCCTCGGGTAAAAGGACTTCTTTCCCGAGCCCTTCTTTTTCTGGGAAGGGGCGGAGGTCTTCCTAGAAAGCCTAGTCCTGGTGAGAGTCTCCGTCTCAATTTGTGCAGCCTTTTCAGCCATGGGCTTGCCAAAGAGGTTTTCGCCTCGGCAGGGGACATCGACCAACTTGTCCTGCACCCAGGGCTCAAGGTCAGATGACTGAAGCCAAGCCTGTCGGCGGGCACCGATGCCGGCTGCGGCCACTCGAGCCGACGCTTCAAAGCCATCGTAGGCTGCTCGGGATATGAATTTTGAGCATTCCCGAATACCAGTGGACAAGGCCAGGAACCTCCGCAAGGGTTCCTCGGACAAACCAGCGGAGAATCCGGCTAGCTCTTTAGCCAGGTCTCGGAGATACATGCCCATGTACAGCTGGTAGGTCTGGACACGACACGCAAGCATAGAGCCCTGGAAACACTTCTTGCCAAGGCCATCCAGGTTACGGGCCTCCCTGCCAGGAGGCACCGAGGAGTGCATCTTCTGGCTCTTAAGACGATGCAAGGCCGATTCCACTACCATGGAATGGTGTGGCAGCTGTGCTTTTTGGAAGCCAGGGCTCTTGCGGACTCGATAGATAGAATCGACCCGCTTGCTCAGGACCAGCGAGGTGGCCGGACTCTCCCACATGCGGAAGAGTAGTCGTTCCAGCATGGGAGGAACCGGTACAGTAAAGTGTTCCCTTGCGGGAGAGTCATACTGGAGGGCGTCGAGCTCTTCGGCTCGAGGCTCCTCCTCGGGATCCGCAGGGAAGGCCAAAGCCTTGGCCATATCCCTGACGAAGTCCGAGAACCGGGCATCCTCCGGGGGGGACTGCTTCCGAGGCTCGGACTCCGGTGAGTCCGAGGGGACATACCGAGTCCGGAAAGAATCAGGCGACTCTTCCTCTTCAGACTCCCAGACCGACTCCGACGAGGACTCGGTGGGGTCGGCCCGGGCAGGGCGCGGCGCCTGCCGCCCCGACGCCGAGGGAGTCGGCGTCGGCGACCTCGGTCCCGAACGGGAGGCCGAGGGTGACCTCGACCGAGGATCAACTCGAGTTCGCATCGACTCGAGGATCGGCTCGGTCTCCGGGGTCGACTTGGACGTCGACGTCCCGGCGGTCGGGGCAGCGGCGCCAGCGAAGCCAGCGAGCAGTGCCCGCTGCTGGTCCATGAAGGCAGACAATCTGCTCTCCAAGGCCGTCAACCTGAGTCCGAGCTCAGGTGACCCAGCAGCCCCCAACTCGGGCCCCGACGGCGTCGGGCCCGACGTCGGCTGTCTCGGAGGCGAGTCCAGGAGGACCACAGGACTTACCCGAGCAGGCAGCTCCGACTCCAGGCGAGGTCGCTTCGTGAGATGCTCCTTCTCCAAGGACCCGGGACGGCTATCGGGGCTATGCGACCTGGCCCTCGCGGAGCCAGGAGCGTCCACCGACGCCGCCCTCGCGGGTTTCACCTTACGACGATGGTCCCCGGAGGGAGAACCCCTGTCGGAGGAACTCCGGCGACGGTCCGAGCTGGAACCTTTGGACGCGGAGGCCTCCGACGAGGTCCGGGTACGGCTGGGGTCAGCGAAGATTCTATCCCGCTGATGCCGCC
Organism: Ichthyophis bannanicus; assembly: GCA_033557465.1. NCBI lineage: Eukaryota > Metazoa > Chordata > Amphibia > Gymnophiona > Ichthyophiidae > Ichthyophis > Ichthyophis bannanicus. The sequence continues at coordinate 413,887 of JAWIIG010000053.1, forward strand.
GACTTCTCAACGCTTTGGAGGACATTTTGCCGCAGGGCCCACAGATCATTTCTTCATGATCCGGGCCCAGGCAGCGGAGGCAAAAGTCGTGTGTGTCAGTTAGTGACATATTTCGGTCACACTGACCACACCGCTTGAAACCACTGGCAGCCATCGGGGGAAAAAGGGCCCCGGCGAGGTCAAAGGACCGGGCTGCCAGGGAAAAACCGAAAGGAAAAACTGACTAAGTCAGAAAAACCTAAAAATAAGAAGAGGACTCGAGACCGGCGTCGCGAGTCCGGCGGGAAAAAGACCGGCGTCGAACCGAATGGAAAATAAGAGAAATTCTGAAGAAAAAATCAACTTTTTCGCGGGGACACGACGGGTACGTCTGTAGGGCTCCGCGGAAAAAAGAAGACTGGCTAAGATGGCACCCTTGGGCGGGAAGAGGACCGCGCATGCGCACTGCAATTCCCAAAGGCTTTCTTTGAAAGCTGGGGAAAATTGCTCCGCGAGGGCTCCGTCGGCGCCGACGTCACCCGTAAGTGAGGACTGACTTCCTGCTTGGTCCTGGAGAAAATATGAACGTAAACATAATAATATAAACACAAATACAGCGCCTATGGACTTATTGGTACATTAATAAATAGCTAAAATATCAATAAATAAATAAATATTGGATACTAAAGTACAGCAAAATGTCTAAAACCACAAATAACTAAACAAACAACTATACATGTCTATAATATATCAACAATTCATAATACATATAAATACAAAATCATACATGTATAAAAACTAAACTAAAATGTGACTACATCTACCTAACATATAAAATAATAATTTGAGAAAGAAACAACATAACCTATAACTTCATATAATGAAAGATACTATCTTCACTCCTATCTGTATGATTTTTTCACACTGTAAAGATAGTATCTTTCATTATATGAAGTTATAGGTTATGTTGTTTCTTTCTCAAATTATTATTTTATATGTTAGGTAGATGTAGTCACATTTTAGTTTAGTTTTTATACATGTATGATTTTGTATTTATATGTATTATGAATTGTTGATATATTATAGACATGTATAGTTGTTTATTTAGTTATTTGTGGTTTTAGACATTTTGCTGTACTTTAGTATCCAATATTTATTTATTTATTGATATTTTAGCTATTTATTAATGTACCAATAAGTCCATAGGCGCTGTATTTGTGTTTATATTATTATGTTTACGTTCATATTTTATGATTTATGAATGTTTTTAATGGTGTTTTTATATGTTATTATACCAAAGCCCCTGATGAAGGCATAAACGAAATACGGCCTGTGTCGGGCCTGGCTTTATGAAATAAGAGTGGTCAATAAATAGTTCCTTCCTTGCCTCCACGTCTCTGACTGGGTCCGGTATCTGAAAAGGCCATAAAGTGAGGAAACCGCTCAACTTCATAAGTTTGCCTGTGAGGTTACTAGCAGAAAACCCCATTTCTGAGATAGATATAAGGAACCTATTTTTGAAGAGGTTATACAGTGGCGAACTTGCAACCATTGAAAGTAGCAGGAAGCCGGAAGGCCGTAGTCCTTCTGAAGGGATGAAATATGTTTCCAGATGTGCCCTCCAGCAATTGTCCCACTGACCAAACACCACTCTCCTGCCAAATTTTCCAAGCAAAAGACACCTTTTTGATTTTAAACAAGGGGTTATTCCATAATGATAATAATATTGAATGTGGCTTGTCTTCACCCAACACCAGAAGTAAAGCTTGGAAAGCATCCTGAGTCGAGATAACCACCCGTCCAACCCGGGATTTGTCCGGGTGTCACATATCCATAAGCAGTTGTAACAGGCAAGGTGCTACCAATCTCTCTTCCAGTTCTAACCAAATTGATTTCTGTGAAAACGTTTCGGGAGGTAACCCATAGGGCCCCCCCCTGCTTCGTATAAAAGCAAAGTTTTACCCTCGGAAGTCTGGGAAGTGTACTCCTCCAGCAATCTTTTAAAATATGAAAGGAAGATACAACTGGTCTTCAGCTCTATACTAGCAATGCTAATCCCTAAAACATGTATACGCCCCACAATCTTCCTACCTACCCAACAAAGAGCCATCCCCACCCCAACTAAGGGGAATAATACAACAGGGTGAATCAGCGCGAAGTACAATATCGCCACACAAGAACCCTACAAACAATTTTAAGCAGGAAAAAAGAACCCCTTTTCCAACCCTACATTTTCCTTAAATGTAACAGCTTAATGTATCAATAATGTTATATCAGTGATCTTGTATCACCATTTTATCAACATTCCTATCACCCCCCCTGCCCCACCCTACCCCCCAACCCAACCCTCCTCCACACCCCGTCCAGAATTTCCTTTGTCTATATAGTGCATAATCAAAACCTATTTATGTACATGAGTTCTGCAGAAGGGTAAGACCCTACTCATTCACAGCATCAATCATGCATCATTCAGCATCTCCGGGGGTGGGGAGGGGGGTAAAGCACGAGAATCACCTTTTAACACCGTCCAGCCTCAATCACAGCGGCCAATGAATTAGCCTTCAACCTCCCACCCTCAAACCCGGGTCCCCCTTGTCTGTAGTACTAAAGAAAGGGAATAAAGGTCTAAAACTGTATAAGCCAATAAAGGGCCCATCTAGGGAGTCTTACCATATTTAACATGAAAGAAAAAGAAATGTGTCTTTCATACATCCACACAACCTTTCCTTCAGATTCTCAACTCATAGCCCCAGCCAGGCTCAGGAAAGGGGGGGGGGGGGGGGGAAGGGCCCGCACAGGGGCGCAGAAATCAATCCACTGCTCCAATCTCACCTCCCATTAGATTTGGGACGTGACTGGGTTTTACCTGTAGCAGTACCAAAATAAAGATGCCCAGTGTGAACCCTGAGAGTTCATATATATTGCTTTAAAACTTTCATACGCACTCCAAGCAGCCGTTTTCAGCACATCCTAATCGATTCTTGTTCTTCAATAAAGGATTGTAAAGTTGCTGGGTCGTCGAAGGACCTGGTTTGATTGTCCAAAGTTACTCTGAGTCAGGCCAGATAAAATAGTCCATATCGGGCTTGCAGATGTTGTAGTCGCAGTCTGAGCACTAAGAATTGCTTGTGCCTTTCTACTGTATTTTTGCTGAAGTCCAGATAAAAAGAGTTCTTATGTCCCTCAAATTGCACCCCGATGCGGGCCTTAGCAGCATTTATGTGTTGATGCCTAAGAGGCAGAGGATCAAAGGCTGTGGTCTTCGGGTATGAGGGCCTGCCTGCGTCAGAACCCGATATGCTCTTTTGATTTCAAGCGGCCAGGTAAAATCCAGACGCAACATTTTGGGTAGCAGGTTCTCAAGGAATGTCACCATGTCAGATCCTTTGACTCCCTCCGGTATGCCTACAATCCAAATATTGTTCTGTCATGCCCTATTGTTGAGTTCCTCTAAACTGTGCTTCTCAAGACCTTAGATATTTGTTTGAGTAGTTCGTTATGGGTTGCAATAACAGTGTCCATTTTATCCATTCGGACTTTGAGGGCCAACATCTGAGTTTTTAAATCTTGCAGGTCTGACTGCACTGTGGTAAGAAAATCTCCATTTGCAGCGACCAGTGTGCGCACAGCCCGAATTTCTACAAGGAGCTCCTGCATCTCATCAGTAACATTGCGGCTAGCTGCCATCTTATGGAGGTGACAAAGGATCTGATTTTGGATGCTTCGTTCTGAATTCTGCACAGAGGAGTAGTCCAGGCAGACTGTTTTAAGCTGGTCATGTTTCAGTGCTAATGGGAGATGTAGGGTTACTGAAAAATCGTACGGTAAAAGGATTGTAAGGGGTCGAGAGATGGGATTCTTCTCAGGATCCTTGGGAGCTAAACTCCTAAGCGGCCATACTGTTCCACTGCTGGCTCCGCCACCTCTCCCCCCATTCTTGCAGCTTTTGTAGATCTTTCCTCTAGTTATCCACTCCCTCAGGGAAGTCCACTCTGTCAGCCCCCAGCCCACCATCATCCAGTGTCTCTCTCTCTCACAGCCACCCACCATCACCCAGTGTGTGTGTGTCTCTCTCTCTCTCTCTCTCACAGGTTCCCCCTCCCACCATCACCCAGTGTCTCTTTCTCTCACAGCTCTCCATCATCACCCAGTGTGTGTGTGTGTCTCTCTCTCATAAGCCTCTCCTTCCACCATCACGCAGTGTCTGTCTCTCTCTCTCACAGGCCCCCCTCCCACCATCACCCACTCACAGCCCCCCCCCCACACCATCACACAGTGACTCGCTCCATTCTTCTTGCATTGACAAAGCCAAGCTCCTTTTTCATTGTGCTTGACTTGAGGAGCATGGTGGAGGAAGTTCAGTCGAATCTCACAGTTTCAAGTTTCAGGAGTTCAGCATGAATTCCCCCCCATTACGCAGCTCAAGCTGCTCGCACAAAACAGATCACAGTGGAGGAAATATGTTCAGTGTTAATGAGATGGCACTGAGGCATACAAAAACCTTTCAGAGGCATGAAATCGTCAGCACTATGGTGCAGTATTTAGACACCATAAAGAGCTGGCACCTGACGTTTGTCAAGCCCTATCCTATGGCACCCAATACCTTTGACACTGGCCTGGCAGCCCCGCATGAAATGCCCCAGCCAGCACCACTGCTCAAATTCAGTGAGGTATCCAACAAAGAGATTGAAGACATTATTGCCTCTATCAACCTCACCACTGCACCCAACGATCCCTGTCCAGCCAGTTGGATTAAAGAGCTACATCTTGACCTAAGTCAAATCCTGAGCAGAATCCTGAACCAATCCTTCTCAACAGGGTCTTTCCCACAGAGCTTAAAGCACACATCAATCAGACCACTGCTAAAAAATAGCAGACTCGACCCATCTAAAGTCGAATCCTACAGACCAATTTCGAGCATCCCCCTGCTTGCCAAACTCATCGAAAAGGTAGTCCAGCGACAAATCCAACAGCACGTTGACACCGAAGCACCGTTGGACCCATCCCAACACTGCTTTAGGGAAGCATATGGTGTGGACACCATCCTCACAACCCTCTTTAACAACCTAGTTACAGGACTTGACAACATCCACCAAGGATTCGTTCTCATCTTAATGGACATTGCAGCCGCTTTTGATTTGGTGAACCATGAGATACTATTACAACGCCTCAAAGAAAAAGTGATACAAGGCTCCGCACTAGACTGGTGCAAATCATACCTGTCCAATAGATGGCAACAAGTCAGAGCAAGCTCCATGACCTCAGAGCCATTTCTACTGAAACAGGGAGTGCCACAGGGATCATCCCTAGCTGCATTGATGTTTAAACATTTACATGCAGCCCATCTGCGCTTTGATCCGATCTTTAAACGTCCAATGCCTCGCCTATGCAGACGACATCCTGATATACATACCTTTCAAGATTGACCAACCAGATTTCTCCCCAATAATAAGATGCTTCGAAGTAGTAGCAGACTGGCTCCTTACACAGAACCTATGGATTAATCACAGCAAAACCGATGTAAACTTCTGGTTTCTCGTGACGAATAGAACGCCACCTCCCTCATTACAAGTCAACAATGCTGAGTAGAAAACTAAATCCACAATTCGTTATTTTATTTATTATTTATTTATTTAACATCTTTTATATACCGCACTATTCATAATCAGCGCGGTTTACATAGAACAAGAAAACATCAGATAAGATAAGATACATATTATCTGTTTTTTACATAAAACAGGAACAATAACTTGGGTAACCGGGGCAATTATTTACAATAAATAATAGTCATAGAACTATTTACATTTGGAAGGCGTATTGTATAAAAGAATATTGTTAGTATGAGAGAGAGGTCTGAAGTGTTGTTGGGTTAGCAGAGGTTACGTGTCAAGAACGGGATTGTTGCTGTTTGAGTGTGCCTGTGTTACTATGTTCTCTGGGAAATATTTGATGAATAGGTGATGTTTCAAGGCCTTTTTGAACTGGGAGAGATCAGCGATGGCCCTAATGTGTGGTGGGAGGGTGTTCCAAAGTTTTGGAGCGCATAAACTGAAGGATCGGTTTACTGTTGCGGAGATGTATCTTAAGGACTCTTTTGGAACCATTAGCATGTTTAATTCAGTGGTTCTTCTTAGCCTGTTGGTAGGGATTGGTTGGATCATCTCTGATAATGATGAGGGAGCGATTCCTTTATGAGCTTTGAAGGCTAGGAGCAGAGTTTTGAAGGTGATTCTCGCTTGGATTGGGAGCCAGTGTAATTGTTTCAGGAGGGGTGTTACATGTTCTCTTTTAGGTACCCCGAAAAGAACTCTTGCTGCGCTGTTTAATGCTAGTTGAAGCGGGTTAAGGGTGGATTGGGGGAGCCCCTGTAATATAGAGTTTGCGAAGTCAAAGTGGGGAATAATTAGAGCCTGGTAGACCTACGGAAATCATCTGGATCCATCAGTTGGCGGAGGTGTCTGAGGGAGCGGATCTTGAAATAAACTGCCCTTACTGTGTTGGCTATGTGGGTCTTCATATCTAGATTCTGATCCAGAGTCACTCCAAGGTAACGGATGTGGGATTTTACTTGCAGCTTGGCATCTTGAACCTCAAGGAATGTGGGTGGTGTGAATTTAGAGTTCCTTGAGATAAAAAGAACTTCCGTTTTTTTATGCTGGATTCTGAGATTTTGAGTCAGTAGCCAATTTGAGATGGCGTTAAAACAGTTGGTTATGGGGGTGAGGTTCATCTTATCTGTGCAGAACGGCATATATAGTAACACGTCATCAGCATAGATCATATAGTTGACATTGAAGGACATGATAATATTGCATATAGGTTGCATGTATATGTTAAATAATAGTGATGACAAAGAGGATCCTTGCGGGACTCCTTGTCCTTGGTGAAACGGATCTGATGTTTCACCATTAGAGCGAACCTGCTGCCATCTCTCTGAGAGGTATGAGTTGCACCATTCGAGAGCCTTACCACAAATGCCCTTCTCTCTTAGGCGGATAATAAGAAGATCGTGACAGACCGAATCAAAAGCAGCCGCAATATCTAAAAAGATGAGAACAAAACCCTGTTTGATGTTATCGATACCAGAGTTTAGGCTGTTGAGAAGTGAGGTGAGGAGCGTTTCGACTCCGTGAGATTCCCTGAATCCATGTTGACAGGTATCCAAAGGCGCTTCAGTGTCGATATGGTCTTGTAGTTGTCTGTAGGCTATTTTTTCAATTATTTTAGCAAGAGTGGGTATGCTGGAGATGGGTCGGTAAGAGTCTGTTTTCTGTGGATCTAACTTGCGGTTTTTTAGTAGAGGTCTGATAGAAGTCTGTTTGAGGGCAGCAGGGAATGAGCCGGTGTCGAATGATAGCCTTATGATCTTGGATATTATTGGAGCAAGCTCTTTGCGAAGGTCCTTTATCCAAAAGGCAGGACAAGGATCAGTATGTGCTGTGGATAAGTTGAGAGATGAGATTGTATCTTCAATTAGCTTCAAAGAAGGGGTGAAGAATGAAACTAAAGGAGCTGGGAGCCCATGAATAATCGGGACAGGGGGTATTGTGATTTTATTAGTACAGCACATCTTAGATTGTATGTAAAGAGCATATTCTTGTGGGTTGATTTCACACTGGTGTTCCGGTGAGGGTTCCTTGGCTAATTTCTTGACAAGAGTAAATAGGTCGTGGGGTTTATTTATAGCACGTTTCAGGGTGTCTGTATGATATAGTTTCATTTTTTCTGAAATGTCTTTACGGTGGGCGTCAAGATGTTGCATGTATGCAGTCTGATTGGTGTTGGTGCGTGACCTCCTCCATTTCTTCTCAAGCTTTCGCAAAAGTTTTAGGGATTCTTTCAGATCTGATGTAAACCAAGGTGCCGTAGCTTTTTTTCTTGAGGACTTGTTTTTTGGGTGGACGAGATGAAATGCGGTTGAGTCTGTTATTCCAAGAAGTGATAATCTCTTCCAAGTTTAGTGTAGAGTCTTTAATGAGTGCGTCAGTTTCATTGAGGATCTGTTCCCTGTTAAAAGGTTGGAAGCTTCTGGATGTGTTATTTGTATATTTGTTTAGGTCCTTATCATCAGAGTGTTGTTTCTTTTGAATGGGAATCTGGAACATAATGAGGTTATGATCTGACCATGGGACATCTGTAATTGCTAGTGGAATATTTTGAAGTTGATTGAGAGCGGATAGTGGGGCGAATATAAGGTCAAGGATGTTGCCTTTTGTATGTGTGGGTTGTTGTACAATTTGCTTGTAACCTAGAGTTTCTAGAGCATCTATAAAGGCGACAGATTGGTTGTCTTGTAGAGACGGTAGGTTAATGTCTCCTAAGATCCAGTTGGGTCTATTTGGATTATGTGAGTTGGAGGCAAGGTTTATAATAGTTGACAAATCGTCTGGGGAGGATGATGGCGCTCTGTAGACTAAGTTTATAGAGCATAGGTTGTTAGAGATAGAGACGGTTTCCAGGTGGTTGTTGCTAGAAGAGTCGATCATTTTAAATTGGAGTTCTGTCTTGGCGAGGATCAGTACCCCTCCTCCTCTTTTACCTTGTCTGCTGCTGGTGAAGACCACAAAGTTGTTGGGGAGGAGCTGGTTGAGAATTATATTATCTTCGGGAGACAGCCATGTTTCGGTGACCATAAGTATGTCCAGGTTATGAGATGTTGTTATGTTTATGACAGCTGGCCATTTTTTACGAAGAGAGCGAGCATTAATGAGGGCACATTTGAGAGGGCAGGGTTGATTGTAATTTTCTGTATTTAAATTTGTAGTGTGTTGAAGAGGTATGTATAATAGATAATGGTGATGAGAACGGTAGGCCCTGTTTCCATTGTGGTAATTGGTGTCTGACCATTTTCTCCAGTTGTTATGTAAGATAGGTATGGAATTGCCTGAAGAAATTAGAGCTAGGATGTCCGGTATCAGACATATGAGGAGGAGGTATAGGCCTAGTGATATCTTGATGTGGAGGGCCATTCCCTGCCTATCTGAATATGAAGACACTTGCTTGAGAGGGAGATTTTTAAGATAGGGTTTGTACTTTTCTGTGGTGAAGTGCTTAATATCTGGCTAGGCAAAGACAGTTCACTGGAATTTAGTTAGGTACAGATAAATGTTGCAGGAGCTTACTTAATGAGAGGTAAATTACTATAGAATACAATACACTATATTGCATAGCATTTAGAGTTTGTCAGACGGCTGCCTAGGGTGAGAACTTTCACAGTCTTGACGATGCATATATTTATATGATTCTTGCAAGGTATTGTGGGTAATGTAGTTCATTCACTCCAAACACAGCTGCAGACAATAATTTAGTTGTGTACCAGTGGTAAAGCCAATAAAATACTTCTTTTATTGTTGGGGTTATTTCTCCCAGCACAAGTATGCTTGGTAGCATATAAATGAGGTTACTTGCTTGCAGTGTTTTAACTTGTTAACATAAAGTCAAAAATCAAATCAGGAAAACAACCTTTAACTTGTCAGGCAATTAGCTAATGTTTTCTTAGCATATAACTACCAAATGAAAAGCCACAAAGAAATAAATAACTGTTCTTGTTAGGTTAACTTCTGATTATTTTCCACACAGATCTAGCAGTGATTCTCTCCTTGCTCAGAACAATTAGGTGCAGCTCAATTGCTATCAGCTGAAACCCTTCATCTGGCTGGCTGATACTGTGTGAGCCCAAATCCTGCTTTAAGAGCTGTTCTTAGTGGAATAAAGAACAAAGTTATGTTTCTTTATGATGGCTGATGTGTTTGCTCACAGAAAGTTATCAATAGCATTTGGATAGAGAGCAGTCCATATAAACGGTACTTTCATCTGATATTATTTCCCCTTCATCAACAATCATAGGGTCACTATCATAAATTGGCACAGATGAATCTTTCAATAGAGCACTTTCAAAAGAATGCTTATTCCCCTGCTGTCTTTCACTGTTAAAGCCAGGGTCTGGATCAGTGTTCATACTTGAGCCTCCCTTGCTGCCATAGTTCCTCCCTGTATAGCCTGGCCAGTATGTAATCCAGCTCTTATGTCCAGCCTTCCAATCTTGATCCCTGGACACTGGATCTCTCCTCACATACCTTCTGGCATAGGTCTTAGAGTCCCTCCCACGTGCAGCCGTCTCTCTCACAGGTAGCCACTGGTGATTCCTATCTCTGCGGCACCATTCCTCTGGCTGACCCCAGTCCAATGGTCTATGCTGGCTCTTGGAATACCTCCCAGTATACGTACTGCCTTGGACTCTTCTAGACCTCTCAATAGCCTTTCTTCTCTTCCTTCCAGAGGATTTCTTTCCTTCTCTATCCGTTTGGCTTGGCTTCTACTTCTCGAGGTGATGCTTGTGAAGCTGATGCTGGAGCTTGTTATCTGTAGAATAAGCTCTATTCTTATTCTGTCTTAATGAGTGCTCCTCCCTAACACAGCGCAGCTGTGCTGAATCATGCCCTGCCCTTTGAGATGAGTGCTTAGGGATTACCTCATAGCCCTCTTGATTGAAAACACGTTTTCTCACTTCAGCTCCTCTCATGGCTGTTGGAAACCTGGTGCATTCTGGGACTGGTAGTCTTTTATGTGAAAATTCTGTTTTCTTACTTCTACCAGAACTGACAGGTTGCTTGATCAGAGTCACATCATCTTTTCTATAGCTCCTACCTGAGCTATGATAAGCTTCCTTATCACAAGTTGCACATATAGATTAGCATCTATAGTTGCCTGTCCTCTACCATTGCACATTTACAGACTGCACATTTAAGATTTACAACTGGTTACATTTGCTACAAAGTGTTCACCTGAGAAAGTTGGTTAGAGTATCTTGGAGTCCAGGTGGATTATAAGATAGCTTATTCTTTTGTTGCGATTTGTTGAACAGATTGTGGTCTTGTGTTCTCCGTGGGGGTAGGCGAATGATCGATGCTGCTGTTGTTTTCCCAGTGCCCCGCCTAAGGGCCACGCCAAAGGGCCCTCTGGCGAGGCCCTCAGGCGCAGGCCCGCCAGGCGCAGGCGCGCCCGATGGCGCGAACCTTTTTAAAGGCAGGCCTCTGCCCCAATTGGGTAGCGCTGTGTTCTTGCCGCTCCTGCCGCCGGAGGCTCGATCCCCGGGCTGGGGAGAGCTGCAGATGGTGGTGGGAGGCAAGAGGAAGAGCGCCCGATGGCGCGAACCTTTTTAAAGGCAGGCCTCTGCCCCAATTGGGTAGCGCTGTGTTCTTGCCGCTCCTGCCGCCAGAGGCTCGATCCCCGGGCTGGGGAGAGCTGCAGATGGTGGTGGGAGGCAAGAGGAAGAGCGCCCGATGGCGCGAACCTTTTTAAAGGCAGGCCTCTGCCCTGATTGGGTAGCGCTGTGTTCTTGCCGCTCCTGCCACCGGAGGCTCGATCCCCGGGCTGGGGAGAGCTGCTGATGGTGGTGGGAGGCAAGAGGAAGAGCGCCCGATGGCACGAACCTTTTTAAAGGCAGGCCTCTGCCCCAATTGGGTAGCGCTGTGTTCTTGCCGCTCCTGCCGCCGGAGGCTCGATCCCCGGGCTGGGGAGAGCTGCAGATGGTGGTGGGAGGCAAGAGGAAGAGCGCCCGATGGCGCGAACCATTTTAAAGGCAGGCCTCTGCCCCGATTGGGTAGCGCTGTGTTCTTGCCGCTCCTGCCACCGGAGGCTCGATCCCCGGGCTGGGGAGAGCTGCTGATGGTGGTGGGAGGCAAGAGGAAGAGCGCCCGATGGCGCGAACCTTTTTAAAGGCAGGCCTCTGCCCCGATTGGGTAGCGCTGTGTTCTTGCCGCTCCTGCCGCCGGAGGCTCGATCCCCGGGCTGGGGAGAGCTGCAGATGGTGGTGGGAGGCAAGAGGAAGAGCGCCCGATGGCGCAAACCTTTTTAAAGGCAGGCCTCTGCCCCGATTGGGTAGCGCTGTGTTCTTGCCGCTCCTGCCGCAGGAGGCTCGATCCCCGGGCTGGGGAGAGCTGCAGATGGTGGTGGGAGGCAAGAGGAAGAGCGCCCGATGGCGCGAACCTTTTTAAAGGCAGGCCCTAGGCATTATCTAGGCATTACACTCGACTAATGGCTCGACATGTCAGCACATGTGAAAAACACCACGAAAGCAGTATATCACAAGATCCGAACACTACGTCATCTTCGCCCATTGCTTGACTTTTCCGACTACCGATCAATCTTCCAAGCCTTAGTGATCCCACATCTTGACTTCGCAATTATCATCCTCCACGGACTCCCACAGTCAACACTAAGCCCGCTCCGACTTGCCATGAACTCAGCTGCGAGAGTACTTGTAGGATTATCAAGGTCAGACCACATAATGCCAGTCCTGAAGAAACGCCACTGGCTGCCGCTACAGGCCAGAATCAATTACAAGACCCTAGTCCTGACATTCAAAGCTCTAAAGAACCAGCCCCCCACACACATCAGTAAATTGATCCACAGCACACCGGCCAACAGAAACAGAAGACCGTCAATGATGAACACATTAGAAGTCCCTAAGAAGATGACAAAATGCACAAAGACAACAGCCAGTAGGGCTTTCTAGATATTCGCACCTAGAGCATGGAATGCCCTCCCAACCGAAATTCGAGCCATCACGAACCTGGCATTATTCAGAAAAGCTTTGAAACATCACCTGTTCCTAAAATACTATCCTGAAACTAATTCTGGAAAACACGCAGCTAGCACCCTGTCCGCCTGCCCAAGCCGCCCCAAAGCGCAGACCCTGAAAGAGAATGGTTAATCAGCTCTCCCCCCCCCCCCGTCCCACACCTCCCTGACCCATGAACACATGTTTAATGTGTAAAGATCTGTAGATAGTAAAAAAGAGAAAAATATAATATGTAAATAGTTTCCCCGGTTACTCCCATGTTTACTACCCCTGTTCATTGTAAACTCAATGTGGCTTGTTGCATTGTAGTATGTTTCTGTTCAATGTACACCGCACTGATCCTAATAGCGCGGTATAGAAGAAATGTAAATAAATAAATAAATGTGAAAGCAAAGAGTTAACTATTAAAAATACAGTCTGAATAATTAACTCTTTGCTTCCAAAATATATAAAATTCAGTCACATAACACAGCCCCAGAGGACAGTTCTAGCAACTAGAAACCAGTTACACATAGAACTGTCACTTTTTGGACTGCTGATCTTTCCCCTTACTTTCAGGAGGGTCCTGACATGCCTTTTCTCTACTCAGGGTTTTATTAAATTCAAGGCCAATCCTATAGTATCCTAGGTTAGAAAGTTGCAGCAGTGTTTGCATAGACAGTGCAGGAAGCCGAGTAAAGTCTCCTACCTGAGCAGAAGCTCCTGCAGACATTTTCCTCTCTGCTCTCGCTGCTTTGACGATGAGAAAAGAACTGCAAGATTTTTCTCTGGCTGCTCGGAAAGAGCTGAATGTTTGCCTCCTACAGTATTAGCCAGGGGACTTGGAAGCAGAAGTCGAGACAGGAGGGCAAAAACTGAGAATAAGTACTGAAAGTTTCTTGTTTCCAAATTTAGTTATTAATCTGTAAATTATAAGGCAAAATACACAAAGACTCCAATCTCTGCTGTTTCCGCTTCCTGTTGGGTGCAGGCTAATGACGTCACAACTGGGGGTGGGGCTATATAGATACCAAAGGAGCAGAGTCTCCAGGCGGCTGTTCTTCTTTGGAGATAAATCCCTCCACCCCCTACCCAAATCACTAAAATGCAGCTAACAAACTAGCTAGTCAGCCTCTCCCAAGCTATTTGATTCTCTTTTCTTTTTCCCTCTTTCTCTATTTTTTTGATTTGTCATTGCCTAAACAGGCAAACTTTAGAAGTTGGTTTGTCCTTTATTTAGATTTGCCAAGTTGCTCGGTTCCTTGAAATCCAGTCCTAGATTTCTGACAATCTCATTCTGATGCATTATAGGACCCTCAGCCCTGATTCCAATGGATAAAATCAGGGAGTACAAATACAGAGTTGCCAAGTTATCTATTTCCAGAAGGGAGATATATTTGCCAGTTCTGGTTTTAATTTGCATTGAATTGCATTGCAGTATGGAACTTGAAGTTCCTGATTTTTACACATGGTGCATTAGGATGAGATTTGCCAGAAATCCAGGACTGGCTTAAAATCTCACTCATGGAACTGGGTAACTTGGCAACTCTGGCAATGGCAGTTTAAAATCAGAACTGGCAACAAATCCAGAGTGATATTTTAAGCCAGTACTTGATTTCTGACATTCTCATCCTGATGCTTTATGGGACCTGCAGCATTGATTCAAAGAAAAAAATCTCACTGTTGGAACTGGGTAATTTAGCAACTGCAAATCTCACTCCTGGAACTAGCTAACCTGGTAACTCTGCTTATTACCACCTTCCCCCACCAGTTGCTGTTGCTCCAGAACAGAAAGAAAATTAAATCAGAGTAGCCAAGTTACCCATTGGAATCAGTGCTACAGGTCCCATAATGCATCTTAATGAGATTGTCAGAAATCCAGAACTGGCTGAAAATCTCACTCCTGGAACTGGGTAACTTGGCAGCTTTGACATTACTTCTATTCTTTTCTGCTGTTTGGGAGAAATGGGGACCATTTTGCAAATGTCCTCTTACACTGGGAGTAGTGCTGTTGCCGCATTAGTCCACTTTGATGGTTGATAAATAAAAAGAGAAACAAAAAAAGAAAATAAGGTGATACTTTTTCATTGGGTTAACTTCAGGCATTATGGACCAGCTTTGAAGTTAAATTCTTCTTCTCGGGGTCAGGACTTTTGTTGTGGAGCATTCTCAGGACCAGAATACTGCATTAGTGAAAGGGCTCAAGCAAATGCAAAGGGACCACCACTTAACATGGCAGCAGCCCCATCTAGAGTCCCATACTTTTCACCACGCTCCTGCTGACATAATAAGAAAAGGAGAGAGAAGTTTCCCTCTGCGCCTGCCCAATGCAATGTTCATTGCACTTATGTGAAGTGGCACTTGGCAGGAGCCCAGCCTAACAGCATTGAGCAGGAGCGGTGCAATCTCCTCTTTTAATCAACCACAAAAGGTCCTCTTCACCTGATGCGCATGGATCCCCAGTGACAGATGAAGAAGCCACTGTTAGAGAATGGCCACTGTGGCTCTTCTGGTCAGTTGCCAGCATGGATTGACCCTTGCTGGAGATAGGCATAGCAGTCGCCACTGTACCCAAAAAGAGAGCCATAATGGACAATTTATACCCAGTGCATCGCCCCATTTTGCACAACATAACAGATTGGACCCATACATATACCTGGATGATCAGCATTATACATCAGAAAGACCTCACACAACTGGGGCACATACTGGCCTACATTTATTTATTTTATTTATTTAACAATTTCTTCTTCTATACCGCCCCTTCCAGAGATCAAGGGCGGTTTACATGGAACAATTAACACAATTTGTATACTTTAGTATACTCTACATGGAACAGAGATTTTAACTATATACAGGTAATGTTACATGGAACATAACAGAATTTTAACTATATACAGGTAATATTACATGGAACATAACAGGACTAATTTCAAGTGGTTATTTACAAGAGCAGTAAAACATCAGTTTGGATAAGACTTTTCCGCATTGGGTGGAATGGGTAAATACTGTAAGGTCTTCTTGTGTTAGTCATTTGTCCTATCTTGAGTACTGTGTATGTGTTTCTGTGATTGTTGGGGAGAGGTTCTCTGTTGATAGGGGATTTCAAAATGGTTTGTGAAGAGGTAGGTTTTAAGTTCTTTTTTGAATTGATGAAGGTCTTTTATCATGCGGAGGGTTAGTGGGATTTCGTTCCAGAGAGTGGCGGCAGCGAAGGAGAAGGCCCTATCACTTGTAGTTGCTTTAGTTTTTCTGAAGGTTGTTTTTATGTTGAGAGAATGGGTTGTGTTTTTTCTGCGCATTCTAGTTTCTGATGGGGGCTGTATTAAGGTAGACAGGTATGAGGGGGAGATGTTATTAAGGAGTTTGAAGGTAGTTAGTAGGATTTTATATTTTATTCGGCTATTTATAGGGAGCCAATGCAAGTCTAACAGTATTGGGGTCACGTGGTCTGTTAGTTTAGCTTTTGTGATCATCTTGGCGTATATGTTTTGTGCTCTTTGTAGTAGGTAGATGCTCTTTAGCGGTAAGCCATTTAGGAGACTATTACAATAGTCAAAGTGTGGGGTGATGAGGGAATTGACTACTGATCTAAAATCATGTGTGTCGAGTAGGGGTCTTAGGTGTTGTATTGTCTTGAGTTTGTAGAATATGTTTTTTACTGTCTGTTTTATGTGAGGAAGCATGGTGAGTGAGTGGTCTATTATTAGTCCTGGGTACTTTACCTCCTTTTTAACAGGTATAGGTATTTTGTTTATTGTGATTGTTGCTGGGTAATTGAAGTCAGCGTCTGGCTTTCTCGTTATGAACATTGCTTCTGTCTTTTTAAGGTTGATGCTTAGATAGTTGTCTTCAAGCCATGTGGTGGTCTCCTTCATGCATTTGAGTAAGTTGTCGTGAACACTATTATCCATGTACATGGACACTATTATCAACGCATGGAGAGTATATGAGGGCAAATGCTTGGCTGTCTTATAATGAACACTTCTGGGACAAAATGTGGAGGAGTAGCCTAGTGGTTGGGGCAAGGTACTTTGGGCCGGAAGGTCAGGGGTTCAAATCCCACTAGAGGACAGCAACCTTGGGCCGGAAGGACTGGGGTTTCTAGTCCCACAGGTGCTCCTTGTGGTCTTGGGCAAGCCACTTAACCCTCCATAGCCCATGTTCCCTGTAAAATAGTTCTCTGTGTGCTCTGCTTTCCTGTCTAATCAATGTGTTTATACCTCAAAATTTTCCTGTCATGATTTGACAATTTCCAATCTGTAATCAAAAAAACTGCTGCTGATCGCTGGAAGTAGCGGTATACAAATGTATACCAAATAAATAAATAAAAATGGAGATGAGCTAAACATGTCCTGGGGTGTTGACAATGTTGGAATATAGTTGCAGAGGATGTCTTTGAAATATGGCCATCTCTCAATAGCAAGCTAGCATCTGCTAATGACATATATAGGTGACAAAGACCACAAGACCCAAGGTTACTAGCAGCTTACATAACATTAGCCAACATACAAGATCTATCCCAGCCAGCACATTGTATAGTCACAACTCTCTGGATTTTCTTTCTTTGATAAGTTAGCAGGGTGGAACAACTCTTCTGACATTTTTCTGTTAAGAACCCTGCTGAAAGGCTAGGAGTGCACCCAGGCAACCCAATAAAAGGAAGCTGGTGACCCACAAGATGATTGACAGACTCTAGATTGTGTTGTCAACCACATGCTTGGATTTATATGAGATATGCCTATTCCGAGATGCATTCACCTTGGCATTTTCAGGGTCTTCAGAATCAGCGAACTAGTGGCTGCCTCCACAAAGACTAGAATAACATCCAGATTTCAGTTCCCAGATATAGCACTGTCAGAGGGCCTCCTGCACATCTGAATCACCAGGGCAAAAAATGATCCAAAAGTAAAAGGTCAATTTATTACACTCAAGGTGGTACCGCAACTCTGTACCAGCCCCATGGCTAACATCTACAATTACCTGGTGATCTGGCCAACTTGGTAACAACAGTTCTTGGTTTATGTTGATGGCACCCCATTATCTTGCTACCAGTTTATAACCATTTTCAAAAAAGTCATGGCTGCAATCAGACTGTGGGCTGACCTCTTCAGCACCCATTCATTCCAAATCTGGCCTGCAACTGCAGCAGCCGAGATGGGGCTGCCTGTCCCAGCAATCAACGCTTTAGAATGCTTCAGGTTCAAGACATATCCTGCATATGCTTGTGCAAGAGACAGGACGTGTCCCTGTTTGACCTCTATGTAATGAGCGGCACCGGCAGCTGCAACTTAATACAGCCATGGGAGTTAAGGAAAATGCTGTGACGGCTTTTTACTCCTGCAGCTCTGCAGAGGTGAGTTTGGGAGCCAGGCTTCGGGCCTCACCGGCTCCCTCTTAAGCTGGTCAGGCACACAGGGCCCCTCTTGGTGTGGGGCCATGTGTGTATGTGGAGGGGCCACTGGTACTAGTACTGGAAAGGACTGTTACCGTGGCTAGAATGGGAAATGGGCTAATGTTGGGGGATGGGGAGACTACGATTGAAAGGAAGACAATGCTGGGAGAAACTGTGACTGGAGGGGGACTGATACTGTGGAGCCAGGACTGGAAAAGGGCCGATGCTGGGGGATGGAGGGACTGGAAGGGAGATGATGCTGGGAGGCAGGACCGTACCTAGACCTGTGCAAGCGGTGTGTCCGCAAAGGGCACAAAGGCTTTCTGCTCTCAACACCTATCTTGCCTCCATTTTTGATTGGTTTACTAGTAACTTTCTCCATGTTAATCCTACAGAATCTGCCGCCATTTGGTTTACCTTCGGTGCCCCCTCCCCTAGTTTGGCACCTCTTATGTCCACTTCTCCGATCCCTCTGGTTCCTGCTCTCTGCTACCTTGGTGTTACCCTCGATTCTTCTCTTTCATTTCACCAACACATCTCCTCACTTGTACGTAGTTCATTCTTTCATCTTCGTAGAATTCGGGCTCTTCGGTCGTTTCTTCCTCCCTCCTCCCTCACTACTCTTGTCCTTTCACTGGTGATTACTCGGCTTGATTATTGTAACTCACCTTTTGCTGGTCTCCCCCAATATCAGCTTCGACAACTTTAATTAATCCAGAACACAGCTGCGCGTTTTCTTACCCATTCCTCTCCTCAGGACCACGTGACTCCCTGTCTTCTTTCCCTTCACTGGCTCCCTATCAAAGTTCGATTTCTATTTAAACTTCTCACCATAACTCATAAGGTCCTTCACACCAGTATGCCTCAGTATTTCGCCGACATCATTTACCTTCAACCCACCCCTCGTTTACTCGTTCTGCACATGGTAATCGTCTTTTTCTTCCATCCCCTGCCCAGGCCCACCTTGAATCGACCCGCCATGCCGCTTTATTCTTTGTGAGTCCTGCTCTTTGGAATTCCCTTCCCCATTCCCTTCGCACTGAATCATCTTTCCCTCGATTTAAGGCCCTTCTCAAGACCCACCTCTACTGCCAAGCCTATGATCTTTCCATCTCCTCTGATCACTCTTCATCTAGATACCATTAGGTTGTCCTTCCGTTACAATAACCCCCTGATCTTATTTGGTACACCAGTTACAGCCCACTCCCTTTCCTTCCCCCAAACCTCATCTTCCCCTTATGTCTGATATCTGTGATGTTTCTTTGTTTATTTCTGTGATGTTCTTTCTCCATTTCTGTCCTTTTCTATCCTTCTCCCTCCTTTTCTATTTACTTTCTTATGATTTTGATGGTGTTCCTTTTTTTCCTCCTTTATTTTCACCAGCCGCAACTTTTTTTTCTTAACATTATACACCGCTCTGACACCTTGGTAACGGGCAGTATATCAAATGCTACAAATAAAGATAAAGGGGCGCATTTCGGCTGTCTGCCACGCCACTTTTTCTTCTCTCATCAGCGGCAGGCAATGGCAGACAGCCAAAATGCGCCCCTTAAGCCTTCTCCAAGAGGGACCAGACCTGCTTAGCATGCCAGTGACTTGCACATCGGGTGTGCACCTCTTCTCTCCCCCCCCCATAAAGTGCCTAGATAGCGGTGCGGGGGGGAGCGCACGCCTGATGTGCAAGTCACACAGGGTGCATTTCATTATCGGTACGGCCCTGCTGGGAGGGACTGGAATTGGAGAAATACTGATACTGGGGGGCTAGGACTGAAAAAGGGCTGATGCTGGGGGATGGGGGGACTGGGACTGGAAGGGAGCTGATGGGAGGGACTGGAACTGGAGGAATACTGATACTGGGTATCTAGGACTGGAAATCAGCTGATACTGGGGGATGGGGAACTGGGACTGGAAAGAAACTGATGCTAGGAGGGACTGGGATGAGGATGACTTACTGGGAGACTAGATCTGGAAATGGGCTGATGCTGGTGAATGGAGGGACTGGAAGGGAGCTGATGCTGGGAGGGACTGGAACTGGATGGATACTGATACCGGGGGGCTAGGACTGGAAATGGGCTGATGCTGTGGGATGGGGAGCATGGGATTGGAAGTGAGATGATGCTGGGAGGGATTGGACTGGAGGAGGACTGATACGGGGGGGGGGGGGGGGGGGTAGGGGAATAAGACTGGAAAAGAGCTGATGCTGTGGGATGAAGGACTAGAAGGGAGCTGATGTTGGGAGGGACTAGAACTGAAGGAGAAATGGGAGAGGATGGAGAAGGGGAAGGTGATAGAAAGCTAATGGTCGGGGGGGATGATCTATGGTTGGAAGAAAGGGCTGGGGAGGTGGAAGAGAAAGCATGAGATGCTTGACTTTGGAGGTAAAGCAGAAAGGTGAGGGGATTGGCAGATGCTGAATTGGGATGGTGAGAGAGAGGAGGGAAATGGTGGGCATGATGGAACTATGTGGGAGAGGCCATCGGAGGCTGGCAAGGAGATGAGTGACAGGAGGAGGAGGATTACAGAGGTTTGAAATGTGGTAATTGGGAGTGAGTGGGTGAAAGACAGAGGGAAATAAGAGACCAACGAAGGAGTGAGATGAGAAATGGGGGAGCTGGGATGGAGTTTAGAGGAGTAGATGAAAAGTAGCTACAGTAGGTGAAAAGTCAAAGGAGGATCGAGGACGGAGAGTTGAAATTGAGTGGGTGAATGAATAAAGAAAGAAATAGAGAAAAGAACAAAAAGCAAAAGATCAGTATGTCAGAGGCGGAAGTAGACAGAAAATGGAAAAAAATAGAAAAGAGAAGAAAGTACACATGGACAGCAGACAATGGAGAGTTGGTAGACGTCACAAAGAATACAGAAGAGAGAGACTAAGGCAAGTGTGACTGAAAAATAAAATTCCCAAACAACAAAAGGTAGAAAAAAAAGTATTTTATTTTGAATTTATTAACTGGAATATATCAGCTTTGGGAAATGTGTACTGATGTCTTTGCGCTTTGTTCAGGAATTTAATTTCATAGTTTAATTTTTCCAGTGTTGTTGTGCATTCAGTTTGGCTTTTGAGGTTTCTAGTAGTTCAATTATTGTTTTCATATTTCTAAATCGTGATCCCTTGGTGACGGTCTGTCTGTTTTGCATGTATGACAGAATTGTGCTATTCTATTCATCTAGTTTCTGTGTAGTAGACCCACTTGTTCTCTTTTCCCGGTAAGATGTATTGGTTTAATATTTGTAGTGCTACCTTTTGATAAATAGAGTTAGGTGCTGTGTGAGTCCTGGTAGTGCTGTTATGATATGGCAGATTTGCTATGGGTTCTAAATGAGCAGGGCTATAGTAATGCACCTGGTAGTTGGCACTGGAGGATAGTAATGCAGTAATAAGGTAGCCTCTCTTTATCTTCACTGTACAGTACATTCAAATGGTTTTCAGACACTCATTAAGAGGCATGTTTACTAAAGGTTAATGCGCTTTCACGAATTTGAATATGCTAAGTGCAGCAACATCCATTTATGTCTATGGGTACAATGGCACTTAACACACATCTCCACAGGCATTGCAGAACCTGTGTCTTTTGGGGAAACTGCTAAGTACGTATGACTTAGATTGGCCACTGTTGGAAACAGGATACTGGGCTTGATGGACCTTGGTCTGACCCAGTATGGCATATCTTATGTTCTTATGTTCACATTAATGTTTAGTAAACAGGCTCCTAAGTCATTGTTAGGACAAAAAAGAGGCTTGTGAAGGACTCCTTTGAAAGCCGCTTACATTTTTATATGGGCAATATATACATTTTAAAATAAAATAAATCAGATTTAGATAAATGAGGTGTGTGGATATGCAAATATTTATGCCAATGAGGTGTGTATGTAAATATTTATGCAAATGAGGCCCCGCAATTAGTCTCCGCAATACCCTTGGGCCACCCCTGTTTAGCAGACTTTGTTGTGGTATAATTCTGTGTGCATTTGGTTTTCATTTCTTCTCACTTGCTTCTGGGATCAGAGATGAGAGCCCAAGGATCGAGGAAGGACGCCTGTGTTTGTTGCCCTTGGTTAGGAATTCGTTACATGCAATAGTTGGTGGCCATGAATACTCAGATTCTTTCACTGGGTCAGAGGCAAGTCAGAAGAACTCGGAGTATGATGGAATTTGTTCAGTCGCCGGCAAAAGAAAACTAAGTTGCATGAATGGCAAGAAAAGGCACGGGCTTTAGCATTTAAGAAGGGCTTTTGCTCTTTCCTCCATTTCTTTCTTTATTCCTTTTTCATCTACTCAAATTTCACCCCTCCATCCTCAATCCCCCTTACTCTTCTAATACTTAGCCAATCATAGATTTTTTCCCCTCCCACGCAAAATATCTGTTCCCTTTTCCATCCTCATTCCCCCAGCTTCTTTTTTTCTCCCGCTGTTCCCAGCCCCTCCCCCAGCATCAGCTCATTTCTGATTCCAGCCCCTCCCAGCATCCACTCCCTTCCAGTCCCATTCGATCATCCCCCCGCATCAGCCCATAAGCAGTACGAGCCCCTCAGTATCAGTCCTCCTTCAGTCCCTCCCAGCATCCACTCCCTTCCAGTCCCATTCAATCATCCCCCCGCATCAGCCCATAAGCAGTACGAGCCCCTCAGTATCAGTCCTCCTTCAGTCCCTCCCAGCATCCACTCCCTTCCAGTCCCATTCGATCATCCTCCCGCATCAGCCCATAAGCAGTACGAGCCCCTCAGTATCAGTCCTCCTTCAGTCCCTCCCAGCATCTGCTCCCTTCTAGTCCCAGTATCCCATCCCCAGGCTATTTCCAGTCCTAACCCCCAGCATCAGTTCCCTTCCAGGACCCAGTTCCCCATCCCCAGCCCATTTCTAGTCCTAACCCCCAGTATCAGTTCTCTTCCAATCCCCTCCCAGCATCCATTCTCTTCCTATCCCAATCCCCATCCCCCAACATCAGCTATTTCCAGTCCGATCCCCCATTCCCATTCTAGCCCCTAGTCCCCCCCCCCCCAGCCACACACCAAAAGGGGCCCTACACTTGAATGACTTCAGAGGGAACCAGGGAGGCCCAAAACTCCAGTTCACCTCTTAAAAACCACAGGAATAAAAAGTAGCATTTGCCTTCTCTCCCACAGCTGTGATAAAAAGGAACCCGGCAGCGCGCTGAGTGCGGGGAGGTTAAATGGGGGCACACAAGGTTACCTTATTTACATTCACCCTTACACTGCTCAGTGGTCACATTCATAGATTCCATTGTTCTCTTCCCAAAGTTACTTTATTTACATTCACTCTTATATTGCTCAACAGTCATACAGGTATATACTTTTTAACTATATTTTTAATTATTGTTGAATATCAATTCATTTACTTTGTGCCCTAGTCATCAATATTAATTTCACATGTTTCTAGTAACATGAATTTTCTTGTCATTCAACGCTTATAATGTATACACATGCCACCTCAATATTCTCACAGAGGTTTACAGATTTTTTCATGTCCATTAATGTTTCATGTCCATTTTTTCAGTACTTGATTTTACGCTTCTAAGTTCCTGTATCCATATGCTCTCAGATTATTAACTACACATTTTCTGTGCATAAATACACTTTTTCATAATAAGCACCAATCGATCATATTTACGTTTTACTACAAATATTAACAGCTGGATCTGCCAACTCGCAGTGTCCTCGTTGCCATGATTACAATTTTAAAAATTTTGAGGTTATAAATTCTACCTTAATAACCTAACTGTTTCAAAAGACCACAATTTTTTTGTTGGATTTTTTGCCTCGAGAGATTACTCCCTCCTGTAGCAAACGCTCCATTTTTCTCTTTTATAGAAGGAAACCTCCCTCTTCTAGTACCCCAAGGGACGACACAAAGCCTACCCCCAGGTGTACTTATCTGAAGCAGCACCAAAGAGTCTGTGATTCCAATGCTGTCTCAAACTCTGCTTGATGGTAACTGCTGTGACCAAAATCATGCACAGAGAACAACCCAAACTATGGTTACTCGATGCAAGGTTCCACATTAGGAACCACCTCCCAGGAAAAAGGATTTAGCTGTCATTGTGGATAATACGTTGAAACCCTCCGCCCTGTGGCCAGCGGTGGCTAAGAAAGCAAATAGAATGCTAGGAATCACAAGGAAAGGAATGGAGAATAAGACAAAGGATATTATAATGACTTTGTATCTTTCCATGGTACGACCGCACCTTGAATATTGTGTGCAATTCAGGTCTCCATATCTTAAAAAAGGATATAACGTTATTAGAAAAGGTAGAGAGAAGAGCCACCAAAATGGTAAAGGGGATGAAAAGATACCCCTATGTAGAGAGGCTTAAAAGGACGGGGGCTCTTCAACTTGGAAAAGAGACAGCTGAGGGGAGATAACATAGAGGTCTATAAAATAATGAATGGAATGGAACAGGTAAACGTAGATCGTTTTTTTACTTCTTCAAAAACTAGAGAGACTGGGGGACAGTTAATGAAACTCCAATGTAGCCCATTTAGAACTAATAAGATAAATTTTTCTTCATGGACAAGCAGGAAGTAAGTTCTCATGTATGGGTAATGTCGCCAACGAAGCCCCGTACTGCAATGCTCTCCAACTTTTATTGGAAGCTTTTGGGAGGCTCCACCATGCTTACATGCCTGCCACCATGGCACCGTCTTCTCTCCAGTCTTCATTTTCTGTGGACCCTCACAGATGTGGTTTTTGTCCTCCACCAGTAAATGTTCTTTTCCTCATCGTCTCTCCGGGCCGGTCCAGGCACTTGAGGGTTGTCAACCTTCTCCAGCAGCTGAGGACTGCAAAACTGAAGTTTTACAGAGACAGTATCTGGCTCCCTCTGCTGGTCCAACCTCAGTCTTTCAGTCCTCAGCAGCTGAAGGAGACGTTAGGGATCTGGCTCCCGGAGAGGCATTAGAATTAGATGTTTCTGTTTTATTTGATTTGTTGGAATTATTTGGTTCTTTTGCTTTACTGATGTGCCTAGTGTAGCAGGAGTTTTAGCAGAGCTCTTTGCTTATTTGTACTGTGGGCTTTAACCCGGTTACCATTCCCAGAGCGGTAGAGGCAGAGCCTACCTCAATTACAGCTCCGGGCTCACAGGGGTAATTTGACGGCAGTTCTGGGAGCCCCATTTACCATCCATCTTCCCTCGCGCTCTCCGATAGTTCTCCGCTAGCAGTGGGTGAATTCGGCTTGGAGAGAAGGGCCAGCGCTTTCATCAGCCTGTCTGCACGAGGTCAGTCACAGCCGGCAGTTTTACTTTCGCGGTTTGGGATCATGGCGGTTTTTTAGCTCTGGGCGGCATCGGGGTGCGGCGATTTGTTTCAGGACATTCTTCCCTTGGTTTTTCCTGGGTCATCTCTCGTCGCGCTTCGGTTTCGCCGCTATGGAGGCCACGCCGGGGTCCGGGATGTTGTCAGGACTCCATCCTGTTTTAGAAACGGCGGGAACGGCGGCCATTTCTGATTCCGCGAAGCTTGTGCCTGCTGGTCACACGGGTTCATCTAAGCACAAGGCAAAGACAAAAAAAGCACAATACCGTGGGGGGAAGCTCCTTCACAATCGCTACCCGTGGAGCAGCAGGGTTTGGAAGCTCCATTTTCTGCTGAGTTTATCTTGGCTTTACATAAAGCCTATTGTTTGAGATGGCAGCAGGCAGGGTCAGGATCAAACCCCTCCTTCTTCCTAGACACTGGAGAAAGGCCTTTCTCCTCTGGATCCAGGGGAGGGTACTTCCAAACCAATCCTGCCTTCTCAGGAGAGTGCAGATGGCTTTGGTCTCCCGCTCCCAGACCTCCATAGCGTGGAGGAGGAAGAGCTTTTGCTGGACCCGCTCCTGGATCAGTGGGCCACTGATTTAGAGGAAGGGGAATTGGGTGCCAGCGACGATCCAAGCCTGTTCCGGGTTTTTAGAAAGGAGGAATTAGGGGCGCTTATTTCACAGACACTCTCCACCTTGAATACTGTACTACCTCCGGCGCAGGATCAGCCGTTGGAGAATCCGCTGCTTCAAGGGTTTAGAACTGAGCAGAGGTGTTTCCCTGTTCAGAGGTTTATGAAACAAATGGTGGAGTCTGAATGGGAGTGCCCAGAGGCCACCCTCTGGGGGGCTCGCTCTATCGCCCGGTTATACCCATTGACACAAGAGGAGCAGGATTGGTTAAGGATGCCCAAGGTAGACGCCCTGGTACCTGCGGTTACCAAAAAGACAACTATTCCTGTGGAGGGCGGATCGGCCCTCAAGGATTTGCAGGATAGAAAGTTGGAAGCGCTGCTGAAGCAGACATTTGAGACTTGCGCTCTTTTGCTGCGGGCGGCTATCTGTGGGACATATTGTGGCGCTCGCGCCCCTACCAGGCGGTCGCCTAGTAGGGACGGGTAGCCACCTCTTTTCTTTTCCTAAGCTTGTAGTTGTGTGAGGAATAATGAGCCAAGTGGTTTATCAAAGCGCACAGGAATTTATTCAGCTTCCTTGCTGGTAAGTGGATACAAATTCTTCAAGCACATTTATTCTCCAGACAAAAGAAAAATAACAGATAACTTCTCCAGTAAACAAATGTCCAAAACAGAGTAACAACGAGTTCAACTATCAACGGTTTCTGGCTTACACTAATTCACCTTAGTGCCTGCATCACATTCCATCTCTGAAACACTGGAAGTTACATCACCCTCTTTGGCTTCAACCTCCATGCTCTCAGCTGAGCTGTAGCAGGGTTCTGCTTGGAAACGCTCAGGAACTTTCTGCTTTAAAGTTTTCAACAGGTCAAACAACCTCTCCCACTTTCTTGTCCTCCCTTCTCTGGGCAGGTCTCCTATGGGGTGCTCTTGTTTAACCTTCCTGGTGAAACATTTCTTTCTACGCTGTGTTATCTGGGGTACAACAGTTTCATCAGAGTCAGAACAGGAAACACACTTTGAAGGCCTTACTGCCTCCCTTCTCCTACCTTGGGGTTTTGGTGCAGTATTCTCTTGGTTGGAACTTCGGCCAGTCAGGACTCCCTCTACCTCAGAGTAGGGCAGAGACTTTTGGTAAAACTTTCCCACTCTCTCGCCAGGGTAGGTGGTTCTCTCCCTAGAACCTTCCCTATGTCCTCTGTGGCTACTGTGCTGAGTATTGTGGCTTCCTTTGTACCTTCTTTGGCTGTCTTTATAGCTGTTCCCTTCTCTGCTGCTCCCTTTGGCTGCAGAGCTCCTTTGTCCTTTGGCTACAGGGTTGTTCCCTCTGGACCTTCTGGAACTTGGACTGGAACCTGAGCTGCAACTCCCACTTAGACCTGGACTGCAACTCCGACAGCAACTGCAACTGTGTCTCCAACCGTGTCTTCCCCTGTGTCTCCAACCGTGTCCCCAACCATGCCTATCTCTGGTGTTTGTTTGCTCCCATTTAAACACTGAGCAGGGCAACTCCCTTCCTGGCGCCGCCCCTCTGTACCTCCCACTCCTATCTATGGTTGACCTGGAGTGTGGGCATGGCTTACAGCTAGGTCTGCCCTCTAGGTTTCTCTCCAGGCTTCTGTTGTGGACTATGTGATCCTGTGTACTGTCATAAGGAACAAGAATCAGAGCCCATGGAAACAGGGACTTCATATCAGAATGAATGCATGTTTGACAGCTCAGAGCAAAACAGAGAGAAGGGTTGGCATAGAAACCCCAAACAAATGAGGTCACTCAGTGCTAGGGAACGCCCGAGCCAAGAGCTAACACATGGCTCATTAGCAAAAGAGAAACAGCTGATGGGGGGGGGCGGAGTTTCAGCCACCGGGAAAAGCAACACAGTTAAAAATCCTCTAGTTAGGGGAGAGGAGAGAACTGGGGCAGGAACCAGGAGAGCAAGAACCACGACAGACAGAACAAGGTCTGAGAGGACGGAAAGGATTGAATGGCATGAGAGAGGGGAAAAAGGTGAAAGACAGGATAAGAGAAGGGAGGAAAAACCCTATCTTACTTGGGAAGGCTCATCTAGAGAAGGGAGCTGTGAAAGCCACGCTGACTCCAGGAAACAGGCAATTCCACGACGGAGAAAGCAATACACGGCTGGGAAAAACACAGAGGAACTCCACTCTCCTAAAGGCAAGCAATACCTTTTAAATCCCTGAGAAGACAGTCTCAGTCCTCTAACACTAAATATAGTGGAAGGGAAACTTGTTGTTCTGAAGAGGAGTTTTTGCCTGTAAGAAACCCTAGGCAAACTAAAAGGAAAGAGTTTTACAGGGAGCCATATTATAGCCAAGAAAGGTCCCTGGATAAGCAGTGGCTGGAAGATAGAAGAATATTTCCAGATAGCTTTGCAGAGGAGTTTGATAATAGCCCTTGTACGTATCAAGAGTTGTGTGAGAGAGCTGACCGAGAGCTTTATGCAAAACACCTGAGTTCAGCTAAGCTGTTGGGGGATGGGAACACTGTGAATGAGCAAAGGGCAGAGTTCTCCCCGGAGGAAGTTGAGGATAACGTGCATGAAATGCAATGTGAATTTTATCCAACTTCAGACACTGAAACCTATATGGACTGTACGTACACGGTATCAGATAATATACAATCCTTGTGCTAGTCTTGCTATAACCACTGCTGCAGGAGAAAAACAGTCCAAAAGCAAGTTTGGAGGAAAACTGTTTTTGTATTTCATTTTTCTGTTAAGCTGAAGATAAGCATTGCCTAAGTTGCTTGGTTCCTTTGTTACCTTATACCAGAAGTATGGACTTTTCTGTTGTGATGTTCTAAAGGTCAAATTCCAACCCTGGGAAGGGAATAAATCCATTTTTGAAACCTTACCATTTGTGTACACAACTATTTTTCTTTAAGCCACGGAACTACAATTCCCAGGAGGCTTTGCAAAGCCTCAAATTCAAGTTCACAAGCTTAAGGAACACATCACCCCACTCGCTTTACCCACGCTGAGGCCTCTGGGAGAGAGGGGCGGTGATTGTACCCATCCCCCGCAAAGAGGAAAAATTCTTCTTCTCTTCACTTTTTCCTGGCTGGGCTGCACTCTCCTTACCACAATATGTATCCAGGGCTTCTATTCGATGGATTCAAGGCGGCGCTTCGACCAAGACAGAGGAAGAGGAAGGCGCTAAGTTGGAGTCAGCCTCGGCTTATTTGGCAGATACTTTTTATGATCTCGTCAGGATTTCGGCGAAGTCCTTGGCGGCGGTGATTACGGCTAGGAGATTCCTTTGGTTGCAAAATTGGGCGGTGGATATTCCGTCCAAGGCGTGGCTTAGTAAACTGCCTTACAAGGGCACCTTGCTTTTTGGGGCTGCCTTGGAAAAGATTGTAAAAGATTTAGGAGATTCCAAAGGTGGTCGCCTGCCTGAGGACCGTCTGAAGGGTCTTGTAAACGGGGGCGCTGGGTGAGAATGTCCACAGTCTTGGCAAAGGCAAATATTAATATGACTTGCAAAGGATTGTGGGAAATGTAGTCCATTCATACCAGACTCAGCCGTTCACAATAAATTAGTTGTGCTTGCTCGAATGTAAAGCAAAGAAGATATTTTATTTATGGGGTTATTTCTCCCAACACAGATATACTTGGTAGCACATAAAAAGGAATACTTGCTTTCAGTATTATACTTAGAAAAACAAATAAGGAAAAAACAACAGCTGAACTTGTTAAGCAATCAAATCAAAGCATAAAGACATTGATGGGAACAGAAAGGTCTTTTCTGTAGGCTTCTGCTAATATCTTCTTAGCAGTGCTTCAAAGAACAAACAAAACCCACAAAGTAGGAAAAAAACTGTTCTTTTTCAGGGATATCTTCCTGTATCTTCACACACACTCAGAAGTGTCCCTCCAGAGCTCACAGGCAATTAGGCAAGGCTCAATTGCTAACCATTACCAGCTGAAACCCTCTTGGCTGGTTTACTTTCTATTACGTGGCTCAAATCCTACTCAGAAGCTTTTCTGAGTAGATTAAAGAACAAGTTTATATTTCTTTGTGATGGTTGTTGTATTTTGTGACAGCATATTACCACAGAAGTTTAGACAGAGAGCAATCCATGTATTCAAAGTCCCCATTTATACCATCTTCCCCTTCTTCAACTATCATGGGTTCAATGTCATGGATTGGCACAGAGTAATTTCTCAATGGAACACTCTCAGGACAATACTTGTTTCCCTGCTGTCTTCCCAGTGAAGAGCTAGGGCATAGATCAGTGTTCATACCTGAGCTTCCATTGCTGTTAGAGTTCCTCTCTAAATATCCTGGCCAGTATGTAGTCCAGTTCTTATGTCCAGCCTTCCAATCAAGATCCCTGGACACTGGATCTCTCTTCACATACCTTCTTGCACTGGTCTTAGGGTCCCTTCCAAGTGCAGCCGTCTCCCTCACAGGTGCCGTCCGGGGATTCCTGGCTCTGCAACTCCACTCCTCTGGCTTTCCCCAGTCCAATGGTGTATGCTTGCCTCTGGAATGCCTCCCAGTATACGTACTGCTATGGACTCCTTTAGACCTCCCAAATGCTTTTCTCTTCTTTCTTCCAAAGTGTTTCTTTCTCTCCCTGTCCGTCAGCTCTGGCTTCTGCTGATGATGATGGTCAGGATGATCAAGGTGCTTCTAATCCAGATGATCAAGATGATGCTTCTGATGATTCTCTGTAGAATAAGCTTTTCTTTTATCCTGCTTAGATGAATGTTCCACCCTAGCACAGCGCAGCTGTGCTGAATCAAGCCCTGCCCGTGGAGATGAGTGCTTGGGGATTACCTCATAGCCCTCCTGATTGAACACACGTTTCCCCACTTCAGCTCTTCTAATGGCTGTTGGAAACCTGGTGCATTCTGGGACTGGTAATCTTTTATGGAAACATTCTGTTTTATTATTTCTACCAGAACAGACAGGTTGCTTGTTCAGAGTCACTTCACCTCTATTATAGCTCCTTCCTGAACTATGATAAGCTTCCTTATCACAGTCTCCGCCCGGGTGGTGGTCCCAGGGCTCCTTCACAGGAGTTTTGCAGGTTCAGGGGATCGAGCTTTGCCCCTTATCAGAGAGGCCGTTTCGTTTCTCGCGGTCAGTCCTTTCGAGGGGCGCGGGGGTTCGGCAGGGGGATTTTTGCCTCCTCGCCGAACTCCAACAAAAAGCTGCAATGGTGCAAGGTTGGTCCAGGTGGAAGTAACGGTGGGTGGGGGGGGGGGTGCTTGCAGCAGTTCCTTTCCACCTGGGCCACCATAACGACAGATCGCTGGGTCCTCGAAGTTATCCACGACGGTTATGCACTCAAACTGACTCAACCTTTACGAGACGCTTTTGTGGCGTCGCCATGTGAGTCACTGAAAAAAGCAGAGGCGGTGGCCGACACACTGCACCGTTTGTTGCATCTGAAAGCGGTAGTGCCGGTTCCGCTAGACCAAGTAGGATGCGGTCGGTACTCGATTTATTTCGTAGTGCCGAAAAAGGAGGGGTCTTTCCGTCCCATCTTGGATCTCAAACATGTGAATCGCTGTCTGCGGGTTCCACACTTCCGCATGGAGACGTTAAGGTCAGTTATTTGTTCGGTGCAACCAACCGAAGTGCTTACCTCCATAGATCTGACGGAGGCCTACCTTCATGTTCCCATCCGGCCAGAGCATCAGAGGTTTTTGCGTTTTGCGGTACCCATGGGTCACTTCCAATTCCGAGCGTTGCCGTTTGGCTTGGCCACGGCTCCACAAACCTTCACAAAGGTGATGGTGGTGGTGGTGGCAGCGGTGTTGCGGTGAGAGGGAGCGTTGGTGCATCCGTATCTCGATGATTGGTTGATTCGGGTGCCGTCGGTTGCCGAGTCGGAAGTGGCGACAGCGTGGTTGATCAGCCTACTGGAACAGCTGGGCTGGGTGGTAAACCTAGCAAAGAGTCAATTACGGCCAGTTTGCAGACTTCTTTATCTGGGGGCTCTGTTCGACACGGAGGTCGGAGCGGTGTTCTTGCCGGAGAGCAGGATACAGAAGATTGTGGCTCAGGTAGCGGCGTTTTTGCGTCTCAAGGCGCCATCAGCATGGCATTACTTACAGTTTCTCGGCTCCATGGCGGCAGGGGCGGCCCAAGGGGGGTGCGGGGCCATGTGCGGAGACTCGGTGCGGGGCCTCATTTGCATAAGTGGCCTTATTTGCATAAATATTTGCATAATGTTACCATACACTAACTTTTAGTAAACATGTCTCTTAATGAGTGTATGGATAAAGAAAGACTAAAAGATTTCTACATTACTATAATCCAGTGCCAACCGCCAGGCACATTAGGAACTACTACAAACGCTGCCCATTTAGAACCCATAGCAAACCCGCTGTATCCTGACAGCATTACCAGGACTCACAAAGCACCAGTCCCTACCTATCAAAAGGAAACACTGCAAATATTAAACCAGTACATTTCAGAGAATACTGGGGAAAGAGAACAAGTGGCAATGTCAAATAGGAATTACATAAACAGAATACCTCAGCTCAGTTACACATGCAGAACATAGACCATCACCAAACAAGGAATCGCAATTTAGAAACAGGAAGGCAATAATTTAAACTGGGAACCCCAAAAGCCAAACTTGGAATGTACAACAACACTGTAGAAATAAAACTATAAATCAATTTCCTCTTGTACCAAACAAAGCGCAGACGTTAATGATGCACATTTCCCAGAACTTTCATATTCCAGTTAATAAATTCAAAATAAAGAGATATATTTCTACCTTTTGTGCATTTTTTTTCAGTTGCAATTGCTCCAGCCACTTTCTTCTGGTTTCTTCATGTTTTCTGCTAACTCTCCATCGTCTGCTGTCCATTTGTCCTTTCTTCTCTCTTCTAGTTTTCTTTACATCCTCTCTCTCTACATCTGCTTTAACATACTAATCTTTATCCTTTTGCTCTTTCCTCATTCTTATTTCATCCACACAAATTTTACCCCTCCATCCTCAATCCCCACTTACTCTCCCAATACCCGGCCAATTTTAGATTTTTCATCCCTCCCACACAAAATATTTTTCCCCTCTCCATTTTACTCTCCCAGCCCCATCCCATTCTAATCCTCCCCCAACATCAGCTCCCTTCTAGTTCCAGTCTCACCCAGCATCCATTCCCTTCTAGTCCCTGCATCAGCCCATTTCCAGTCCTAGCCCCCCATCAACCCCTTGCCAGTCCTAGCTCCCCCATCCAAATTCAGTCTGAATCCCTTCATCAGCTCATTTCCAATCCTAGCCCCCCATCAGCCCATTTCTAGTCATTTCCTAGCCCCACCATCAGCCCATGTCAAATCCTAGCTCCCCTCCACTCAGCCCAATTCCAGTCCAAGCCCCCCCATGAGCCTACTTCCAGTTCTAGCCCCTCCATGAGTCCATTTCAATTCAAGCCCCCACCACAGCCCATTTCCAATCTTAGCTCCCCCCAACAGCCCATTTCCAGTCCTATCCTAGCTGCTCCATCAGCCCATTTTCAGTTCTAGCTCCCTTCCCTCACAGCCCATTTCCATTCCAAGCTCCCTCCCCATCAGCTATTTGCAGTTCAAGCCTCCCCGTCCACTCAGTCCATTTCCAGTCATAGCAAGCGCGCCACCCATTACCAGTCCTAGCCCCCCATCAACCCATTTTCAGTTTAAGCCCCCCCTATAACCCATTACCAGTCCTAACCCCCCATCAGCCCACTTCCAGTCTTAACCCCATCAGCCCATTTCCAGTCAGCCCCCCATAGCCCATTGCCAGTCCTAACCCCCCCCCATCAGCCCACAGCCCATTACTAGTCCTAACCACATCAGCCCACCTCAAGTCCTAACCCCTCCCCATCAGCCCTTTTCCTGTCCTAGCGCCCCCATAGCCCAGTAGCAGTCCTAACCCCCCCCCATAGCCCATTAGCAATCCTAACCCCCATCACCCTATTTCCAGACAGCCCCCATCAGCCCACAGCCCATTACCAGTCTTAACCCCCCCCAGCCCATTTCCAGTCCTAACCCCCCATCACCCCATTTCCAGTCAGCCTCCATCAACCCCCAGCCCATTACCAGTCTTAACCCCCCCAGCCCATTTCCAGTCAGCCTCCATCAGCCCCAGCCCATTAGCAGTCTAACCCCCCCCAGCCCATTTCCAGTCCTAACCCCTCCCCAGCCCATTTCCAGTCAGCCTCCATCAGCCCCAGCCCATTTCCAGTCCTATCCCCCCAGCCAGCCCATGTCCTGTCCTATCCCCCCCCCCCGCCAATTTCAAGTCAGCCTCCATCAGTCCCAGCCCATTTCCAGTCCTAACCCCCCCCCTTGCACATTTCCAGTCCTAACCCCCCCCTTGCACATTTCCAGTCCTAACCCCCCATCACCCCATTTCCAGACAGCCTCCATCAGCCCCCCCCCCTTCCCTTCCCTTCCCTTCCCTTCCCTTCCGGCAAATTTAAAAACAAAAACCTGGCTCTAGCTGCTGCCGCGTCCGTCGCAGCAGCGGCAGAATGGCGTGTCCCGCGGGGCCCCCTCTCCACGTCGAGCCCTCTGCAAGGGCTTTCAGATTCGCGAAGGGAGAGTGCTCCCTCGCGTCTCTGTAAAGCCCGCAGGGGCTAATGGGAAATTTCCCAGCAGCCCCTCGCGGCTAAAGGGGGTGATGGGAAAGTTCCCATGAGCCCCGGCGGGCGGGACTGAGACGCGAGGGAGCGCAACTCTCCCGTCGCGAGTCTGAAAGCCCTTGCAGAGGGCTCGAAAGAGGAGAAGGGGCCCCGCGGGACACGCCATTCTGCCGCTGCTGCGACGGACGCGGCAGCGGCAGCAGCTAGAGCCAGGTTTTTGTTTTTAAATGTAATAAAAAAAAAAGCAGAATGTTCTTTGCGCGGGGCCCCCTGAAACGCGGGGCCCTGTGCAAAAAACATTCTTGCTCAATGGACGGGCCGGCCCTGCATGGCGGCGAC
Source organism: Ichthyophis bannanicus (assembly GCA_033557465.1). NCBI lineage: Eukaryota > Metazoa > Chordata > Amphibia > Gymnophiona > Ichthyophiidae > Ichthyophis > Ichthyophis bannanicus. The sequence goes on from JAWIIG010000053.1 coordinate 448,667, forward strand.
TCTGGATTTGGTTCCCTGGGCTCGAGCGCATATGCGGCCGCTGCAGCACGCGTTGCTGACGAGGTGGTCTCCGCAGTCTCATTCCCTGAGCCGCAGGCTCTCTCAGTTGCCGGAAGTGTGCGACAGCCTTCTTTGGTGGTTGGATCCCGGTCATCTCCGGGCAGGGATGCCTCTGCGTCAGCCGGACTGGTTACTCCTAATGACAGATGCCAGCCTAGCGGGCTGGGGGGCGCATTGTCAGGCTCAGTTCGTTCAAGGTGTGTGATCGCTGAAGGAGTCGGTTTGCTCCATCAATCTGTTGGAGCTCCGGACGGTGCACCTGGCGCTCCTCGAGCTTCGCCATCTCGTCGAAGGGAAGGCAGTGAGAGTTTTCTCCGACAACTCGGTAATGGTATATCAATCGCCAAGGGGGGACCGGCAGTACAGCATTGTTGCAGGAGAGTCAGCTGTTGATGAGCTGGGCGGAAGGCCATCTGCTGGCTCTCTAGGCGGCGCATGTGGCGGGCCGAGACAATGTACATGCCGATTATCTCAGTCGTCATGCGGTCGATCCCGGGGAATGGGAGTTGAACGCGGCAGTTCAACCTGTCATGGACCTGATGGCTACATTCGACAATGCCAAGGTAGGCCGGTTTTTCAGCAGGCGCCGAGAGCGGATGTCCGAGGGGCTCCACGCTCTGGCGCAACCGTGGCCGTCCGAGGGTCTGCTATATGTGTTTCCCCCTTGGCCTCTGATAGGGCGAGTTCTTCGACGCATAGAACATCACGGCGGTCGGGTACTTCTGGTGGCTCCGGATTGGCCCAGGAGACCATGGTATGCGGATCTGGTCCGTCTGTTGGCAGACCGGCCGTGGCGGTTGCCGGCATGGGCAAACCTCTTGAGTCAGGGTCCGCTGCTTATGCCGGACGTGGATCGCTTCTTGCTTACGGCTTGGCTCTTGAGCGGCAAAGGCTGAAAAAGAGAGGTTATTCTCTTCCGGTCATTGACACTCTTTTCAGGGCTCGACGGCCGTCCACGTCCATTGCGTATGTTTGCGTGTGTCGGATCTTTGAACGATGGTGCGGGGGACGAGGACTTCGCCCGGTCAAGGCTCTCGTGCCGGATGTTTTGGCTTTTCTTTAGGTTGGTTTGGATAAGGGCTTGTCACTCGCCACTCTTCGGGTTCAGTTAGCAGCGCTAGCGTGTTTTTGAGGTCGGATACAGGGCTGTCTTCTTTCAGAGCATCCGGATATTCTTCGGTTCTTGAGGGCGGTTAAAAATATGCGTCCTCCAGTGCGTTCTGTAGTTCCTCCCTGGGATCTCAATTTGGTTCTGGAAGCTTTGGCGAAGCCTCCCTTTGAGCCAGCGAGCGAGGTTTCTCTGAAAGAGCTCTCCTGGAAGACCGTCTTCCTTGTAGCGTTGTGTTCGGTGAGGAGAGTGTCGGACCTGCAAGCGCTATCATGCAGAGAACCTTATCTTCAGTTCTCATGGGAAAAGGTGGTGTTGCGACCAGTTCCTTCCTTTCTGCCGAAAGTGGTGTCAAGTTTTCATGTCAATAAGACGGTTTGTCTGCCTACTTTTAGAGATAGCAGTGAGGAACCCATCGATGCTGTTCTCCAGAAGTTGGACTTGGGTAGAATTCTTAAACGCTACCTTTGACGGACTAAGCCGTTTCGCAGGTCCGATAGGCTCTTTGTCTTATTTGGAGGTCCTAGAAAGGGAGAGGCGGCCTCCAAGGCTTCCATCGCGCGATAGGTTAAATGCGCCGTAGCGTCAGCTTATCAGGCCAGCGGGAAGTCTCCCCCAGAACGTTTGCGGGATATTTGTTGGGCGGCCACTTGGTCCTCGCTGCACACTTTTTCGAGACATTATAGATTGGATGTTCAGGCCAGGCAGGATGCCAGTGTAGGGGAGGCGGCCATTATCGCGGGGCTAGTGTGGCCCCCCCAGGGTTAGGTACTGCTTGGGTACTTCCCTCAAGTGCCTGGACCGGCCCGGAGAGACGATGAGGAAGAAGAAATTAGACCTTACCTGCTAATTGTCTTTCCTTGAGTTCTCTCCGGGCCAGTCAGGTCCCACCCTGGTATCCGGTAGCGATATAACCGTTCCTGCTGACTCTTCAACATTTTGGGCCGCCTGGCATGATCCTCCTAGGGTCTGATGCTCTGTCTTCTGTATACGGTCTTTAGTAGATAGGTTCTATAGGACTGCCTCGTTTGTCATTGGACCTGGGCTGTCCGGAAGAGAAAAGAAAAGAGAAGAAACCCCCCCCCAAAACATAACAATGAGTTATTCTTGACATAGTAAGCGCATAACGGAGCACGTGGTTTAGGTGGGCTCTGTCTCTTGCTTGTTTTGCGCCGGTTTTCGGTGGTTGGCGCATAGGTTTCTTATTTCTTTGGCTGCTTGTTAGGTTAAGACTGAGGTTGGACCAGCAGAGGGAGCCAGATACTGTCTCTGTAAAACTTCAGTTTTGCAGTCCTCAGCTGCTGGAGAAGGTTGACAACCCTCAAGTGCCTGGACCGGCCTGGAGAGAACTCAAGGAAAGACAATTAGCAGGTAAGGTCTAATTTCTTCTTTCCCCCCTCCCCGCCCAACAGGGGACCTTCAGTATAGTGTTGGTGCCTGCCATCGGTAGCATTGGTTCCATCAATCGTGGTTCCTTCACTGATTCTGGCGCTTTTCGGTAAATTTTCATTTTTTTGGTTGCTTTCCTGTGACCTGACCGGGCCTGGTGTCAGCATTGAGCCATTTGATTTAGCCACAGCCATCTTCCGACATGTCCTAGAAATCGGCCAGCGAGTTCAAGAAGTGCACCAAGTATGCCAGGACCATCTCTGTTACTGATAGGCACAATTGGTGACTCCAATGTCTGGGTCCCATTCACCAGCCCTCTTCTTGCAATTTGTGTTTGCAGATGACAAGGACAGGCCTGAGAGGTCGGAATAAACAGAGAGAATCCTTTTTTGGTCAGAGGTCTGATTCAGTGTCTTTGGTACTGGCATCGGTCTCAATGGCTTCCCAAGGATCTGCCGATGGTGCATTGACATCAAGAAGTTCTTGGGTTCAATTGGAGCTGAGCACACACAGTGCCCATGAGCATCAACCATCGGTCAGTCTCCACCTAGAGTCGAAGGAGGATTTGGTCCCAGCTCCGTCTGCATCAAAGAGGATCTGTTCAAGCATCGGGTGATTGCTCCAGTGCATTGGCATCGGAACCCTTCCGAATGCAACATCGAGAGTGATCGGCACAAGCGTCTCCTCAAAGTGCCCCGGAAAGAGGACTGCTCCACCTCCAAAGTTTCAGAGGGGCACCGATATTCTCCTGACAACCGAGGCCATGCCAATACTCCCACATGGATGTCAGAAACATTGGTCAAAGCTGTTCAGGCCCGAGGCTTTCAAAATCGACAGCCATGGAGGAACACCTCCTTCAGGCGCTCTAGGTCTGCAGTGCATCGATGCTAGAGAGCCAGATGGCTAGGGTCTCTGCCCACCGTATCAGCATCAAACGTCATACAGCCGATCCCCGAGATGCATGCTCTGCCTGCAGAGGCATCGATATCTCAGCAAAAAATAGTTCAGAAGTCAGTTCCTGGCAGGGTCATCTCCCTATCAAGTGTTTCTGGTTCCGATGCCATGGTGAAACCTTGAAAGCCCTTGATGCATCATCAATCTCATAGAAGCTCGCATTACCCCTGAAGTACTTCGACTTCATTTTGGAGTCCAATTCTGAAGTCTGGGTGACTGATTTGGAATCAGAAATTTTGTTGGAGGGCAGATCTCCTGAGCTCCTATCAGACCCCTCCTCTCTACAACAACAGCAGAAGTCTCCTCCGGAGGACATGTCCTTCCAGGAGTTTGTTAGGGATATGGCCAAGGCCGTCCCATTTTCACTGGAGATGGAGGATGAGCCCAGGGCAGAGGAATTGGAGATTCTCCAGTACTCTTCATCCCCCAAGGAAGTAATGATGATGCTAGTGCACCACATCCTACAGCAGCTACAAATGAGACTATGAGAGAATACCCTTACTGTGCCACCAGTCAGTGGGAGGCTAGACTCAATTTAAGGAGTTCAATATCCGAGCCTCCAATGAAAGGAGGTACTTCCAGAGCTCCATGTTCATGGCTCAAGCACACTCTTATCAGCTCTACATGAGCATGTTCTTGAAGAACATCATGCATGATCTTGCCAACTTGTGACAGTTCCTTCCCCTGGAAAAACTATAGCACTACGATGTCCTGGTGGACAATGGCAAGGACCTGCTTGAAGTTCCTGGTCTGAGTAACCAATGATGCCTCTGAGACAGTGTCCAGAATGGTGGCAGTGGGCATAGGAGACTGCAGGATTGTCTGGTTTCAGTCTTCCAATCTGGAATAGTCAGTGCAAAAAAATAAGCTTGCGGATGTGCCGTGCCATGCAGGGGACAGACCTTCTTCAGAGAACAGGTGGAGGAGATGGCTGGCATCATAGATAAGCAGCATGTCACCCTCACCAGGCTCTTGAGACACACATCCAAGCCAGCTGCCTATTGCAGGAGGTATCAAAATAGAGGCCAGAAGAAGACCTACTACCCTCATAGGCACTGGTACTTCCCTGGTTCTCAAACCTCCCAGCAAACAAACACAGGATCCTCACATACAGTGTCGAGAGAAGCCCCAAAAGACCCAGCCTGCCCCACAACCAAAGCCAGGAGCAGGGTTTTGACTGGTTCCCCCTGAGCATAGCCAATCTGCCAGTGACCAAAGAGGAGGACTCTCTGGTAGGGGGAAGGCTCACTCTCTTTGCCCATAGGTAGCCCCTTATAACTTCGGACTCATAGGTGCTACAACCAGTCCAAAGTGACTACTTGTTGCACTTCACCATGCTACCACCTCATTGCCCCCTCTCCCCCGAGGGTGTATCCTCTCAACCCTCTGCATCTAGACCTACTTTGGGGAGAATCGCCACCTTACTGGCCAATCTCGCCTGTGCTGCAAGAGGAGATAGGATGGAGATTTTATTTCAGGTAATTTCTGGTCCCCAAAAAGATGGCGGTGGGGATTCTGGCCCATCCTGGACCTCAGAAACCTCAACACTTTTGTGGGGTGAGAAAAGTTCAAGATGGTATCTCTGGATACCCTGCTCCCTTATCTTCAGAAAGATGATTGGAAAATATTCCCTGGATTTAAAAGACACACATACCCACATACCAATCCATCTTGCTTACAGGAAGTATCTCAGATTCTTCCTGGCAGACTAGGTACTGGGTACTACCTTTCGAGCTGTCTCAGCATCCTGAGTCTTCACAAAGTGCCTCACAGTAGTAGCGGCCTATCTCAGAACACTGGGGGTCTTCATCCTTCCTTATCTGGATGACTGACTCATAAAAAGCACCACTCCAGATAGAGTCCAGCGATCAACACCGTAGACCACTCAGGGGCTAGAGTTGTTGGGGTTTGTAGTCAATTACCCAAAGCCCCACCTTCAGACTTCCCAACACCTGGAGTTCATAGGGGCTCTCCTCGACATGGCTCAAGCGAAGGCCTTCCTTCTGCTAGACCGACCCCAGAGATTGACAGCCTTTGTCCAAGATACCCAGCGGAGTCATCAAATGGCAGCTCGCAGAATGCTGATCATGCTTGGCCAATTGGCCTTTACAGTACACATCATATCCATGGCTCATCTTTTGATGAGATAAGCTCATTGGACACAGAGGACTCATTGGAGCCAGGCTACCAGCCACTTTTGGAAACGGGTTGCTGTTACATACCCTTCATCCAGTCCCTGCACTGTTTCTATGTTTCTGGTTGCACTGGGTCAGTGAAAACATAATGAACATTTACATGGAAAACACAAGAAAAACATAGCACCAATTGTCAGAACTTGTGGCTTCAACTGAAGAAAATTTCTTCTACACGCCTGTGTGACTCTAGAAACTTCAGGAAATATGGAAAAAAAATTTGTCACAAAACTTAAAGTCTGTTCATGAAATAGACTTTAATACTAATGTTTTCCGGTTTCCCACCACATATTCCCACCCCGCCACAGTTCACTCAGAAAACTGCTTTCTTTGTCGCAGCTTCCACTATGTGGAATAGTCTACCAACCCCTCTTTGTATCAAATACAATTTCAAAAGCTTTAAGAAGGCGCTAAAGACATACTTGTTCAAGGCTGTGTTTGGGCCTTCAATAGCAAACTCCTGAGGTGTTCTCCCTTATCTTGGGTCTGGCAGGGCCAAACCTCCAACTCCACCCCCCCCCCCACCCACCCCTTCCCTACTTTCTCTGTATCTGGACTATTTCTCCCTCCTTATGGCCCTCCCTATCATTGAAGTTGGTGTTCTTTTCCCTTTCTTGACCTATTAATATTTTAATTGTAAACCGCATTGCTTGCATACAGATTTTGAGGTATATCAAATAAAAGCAAATATAAACAAACAAAATCACCTATCAGTAGCAATTCTCCTTTCATGGCAATATTCTGTATGTCTTCTATTAAATCTCTGTCCACTTCTCCCTGTGAAGGAGATCTGTATATCACACCAATGCAAATAAGATTTCCCTTTTCCTTTTTCTAGGAACATCCAGTGGCTTTTATTAGCTGAAAACTACTTCATCAGGAGCAGCATTATGCCACAATTGAGAAGGAGGCTCTGGCAGTCAAATGGGCTCTATTGACTTTCCAGTACTACCTGCTTGACTGTCCATTTATATTGGTCACAGACCATCAGCCCAACAAGTGGTTGGCTCACCAGAAGGAGACCAATGATCAGAACATGCAATTGTTTTGAGCCTCTATCCCTTTCTCTATGAGGTTCACCATAGGGCTGCGAAGGCACATCAAAATGCCGATTTCCTATGGTCAGTAGAGGGCCCAGAGAAGTCTGATGCTCAATCACCTGGGGTTGAGCTGAGGGAGAGGTATGTGATGGAGTGTATGGGATACTCCCCATCCCCTTTAAAGACCCTCCCCAGCCAAGCTCAGGACCTGAGAGGCATTTCCCTTTTAAGAGCTTTGAACACTCAATACATGTAAATTGTTTCAGTCCTGTGTGGACTCTGTTGTGGTTAGTTAAGTGTCCTTTTTTCCTGAAACCTTTACCACACTCAGTACAAGTGTATGGTTTCTCTCCAGTGTGGCTTCTCTGATGGATAATAAGGCTTCCTTTCTCATTGAAGCTTTTTTTGCACTCAGTGCATGTAAATTGTTTCTCTCCAGTGTGGAGTCTTTCATGAATTCTGAGGCTTCCCTTTCTACTGAAACTTTTACCACATTCATTACATTCGAATATCTTCATTCCAGTGTGGATTCCCTGGTGGATTATGAATCTAGTCATTTGAGTGACGTTTTCATCTGTTTCTACACAAAATGGGTTCAATCTTGTGTGGACATTCTGGTATTTTAAATTGCCAACCTTCCTACTGAAGCATGCTTCAGATTTACTAAAAGGGAATGGTCTGTCACCAGTTTGACTTGTTTGATAGGTCATTAATGTTTTCCAGTGACTGAAGCTTTTCTGACATTCAATATCTGAATTTGGTCTCTCTTCCAGGTGAGCGTTTGAATTTCTTGTGAAGTTTTCTCCTTGGTTCAAGGTCTTGTCATAGCCATGACTTGAAGGTGTTTTCACAACAGTGTTGCTTTTCCGATATTTTGTAAAGTTTGCTTTATTAATAAAGCCTTTTCCATATCCTATACTTATGCACATTCCCATTTCTTTATTAATTTTCTGGTGTTGCATTATTTCTTCTGTTTTAACTTCTTTCACACACTGAGAACATATTACAGGTCTCTTTTGTCCCTGTATTGCCATTTTCTGAATGAAGGCTCTCCCACAATCTGTACAAATAGATGGTTTCGCTTCACTGTCGGATCTCTGCTGTGATTTCAGTGCTAATGTATCCCTGAGGAATATTCGACACACATCACATACACATCTGTGTTCTCCTGTCTGGTGTCTCTGCTCTTCGCCTGTATGTTTGATATTACTGGCACTTTGCTCAGACAGACCTGAGTCTCCTGATGAATTTCTCTGCTTTTTTCCTGAGATCCACTGATTCTCGCACTTTGTTCCCCAGTCAGGAGAGGAAGAAGTTTAATCTTTGTATCTTCCTGATAAAATCTTGTTCCCTTCTGGATTCTTACTGAGCTCCCACTGATGTTCCTCTGGAATGTTGTTTCTGGGATCCTCTTTTCCTAGACAGAAAAAAAAGTGAGCATTATTGTAAGAAAGGATGGTTTAACGAGTTCAGTAATGTTAAGAACATTTTTTTTCAGTTGTGCTTCTGCAGTTCTCCTGAAAAGGGCACAGTGTGAAATGTTTACAAGCATCCTGTCATAACAATGCCCAGCAACATTATGTCATTCCTGTTACAAATAAAGGAATAAAATATTTTTGCATCCTGTGTCGGTCTCTGGTGACTGTGGAAAGTAATTTTCAAAGCCCTTTACTGCGAAAAGTAGAATTTTATGTAAGCAGTCAGGGGGGCGTTGCTGGGTACTTACTTAGATCAGGAGAATAATAGAATGTACGTTAAGTTCTCATTCTAAATCTTCACATAATTTTCCATTAAAATAATTTCCAGACTTTTGCTTTGAAAACTGGTGTAACAAGGAGATGGCCAAAGTCAGAAGGATTCTAGGCTGCATTCAGAGAGGCATAACTAGCAGAAGAAGGAGGTGTTAATACCCTTGCCATGAGTGATGCCATCCTAATACAAAAAAAATCAATCTCTTCAAGAACCTAGTGTAAAAGTACAAAGTCAAAAACCAGGACCTCACATGCAAAACAACAGACAGCCTTCAGCAAGTGCACAGAAAGAAAAAATGAAATATTGGAGGAAAAAAGACCTCAGGATATACTTCAAGGCCAACGCAATGGTTCAAACACACAAGCTTTCAATCTGCTAGAGCCATCTCCGACTTGCCACAGCTTTCACATATTCCATCACATCATAGGTCATAGAAAAAACCTTCCAATATTCATATGAACATGTAAAGTTGCATTCTTCACAAGAGTCAAATACGAACTAGGATGAACAGCATCAAACATCAATAAATTCTTAGCTTCAAAGACAGAGTGACAACAGGTATTAGTCCAACGCTGGGCGTTTTGCCTGAGCTGCTTCAGGGAGTAAAACCACCCAATGGTCTAAACTGAAACCATCTGTAAGAATACCAAACATCATCAGAACCATTAGCATGGCACTTGCAAAGGCTAACAATATAACCATCAACAAAAATATGCAACGAATCCACCCTACCCGAAAAAGAAAGCATACTGACAACACCAGACAATGGCCAAAAGCACAACTGCCCCAGAACAGCACCAAGAAGCCAGAACACGGAAAGCATAATTACTCACCTGTAACAGGTGATCTCCAGGAACAGCAGAAATTTAGTCTTCGCATACAGAGCCTGCACGGGAACGCTCCCCAGTATCCAACTGGAAAACGTTTGGGCGTACTCCACTGTACCTGCAAAACTGCCTTCCCACCTTCCCAATTCCCTCTCTTCTGTTGAGTTTGTAGCTGAGAAAGGAAAGTAAATGAAACCCTACAACTCCTAGGGGAGAAGCGTGGGTTCTGAAGACTAAATTCCTGCTGTTCCTGGAGATCACCTGTTACAGGTGAGTAGCTACACTATCTCCAGGAATAAGCAGGAATGTAGTCTGCACATATGGGACTCCCTAGCTGCAGATGAAGTGATCTCAGAACCGGTGGTGAAACAGAGAAACATAGAAACATGATGACAGAAAAAGACCACATGCCTCTCTAGTCTGTCCTTCCAAAGAAACAACTACAACAGTCCCCTTTTTTCCTTTAGAGATCCTCTGTGTTGGTCCCATGCTTTTTTGAATTCAGTTACTGTCCTCATCTCTACCACCTCCACTGGGAGACTATTCCATGGATCCACTACTCTTTCCGTAAAGAAATATTTCCGCATATCACTCCTGAATCTATCTCCCTTCACCCTCATCCCATGTTCCCTCATAGCAGAACTTGCTTTCAATTGAAATAGGCTCTCTCCCTGACCTTATATGCCATGGAGGTATTTAAACATCTCAATCATATCACCTCTATCCCGCCTTTCCTCTAAGGTGTACATATTAAGATCCTTAAGTCTTTCCTCATATGCTTTATAATGAAGCCCACTAATCATTTTAGTAGCCACTCTGATAGGCGAAGGAAATACACTGAGCAATCCAGTTAGACAGTGTTCTCTTGGAGACTGGAAGTCCCAAATGAGAAGGATCAAAAGCAACAGAGTTGAGAGGACTTTCTATGTTGCTGTGTTCTTTGCAAGTAAAAGGCTAAAGCTCTTTTACAGTCCAAGGTATGAAGATTCCTCTCTGCATTTGATGCATGAGGCCTTGGAAAAAACACAGGTAGGTAGACCGCTTGGTTCAGATGAAAAGACGAGACCACCTTTGGCATAAAGTGTGGATGAGTCCTAAGGACTACCTTGTCATGATGGAACCTTGGATAAGGTGGATCAGCTACTAGCGCTTGCAACTCACTAATGCGACATGCTGACGTGATTGCAATGAGAAAGATAACCTTCCAAGCAAGGAATTTCAAGGAGGTAGTATCTAAAGGTTCAAAAGGTGGCTTCATGAGCTGCCCAAGAACCAGGTTTAAGTCCCATGGCACCGGTGGTGGCCTAATGGGAGGCTTAGTTAGAAGAAGGCCTCTCATAAATCTTGCTATAAGAGGATGAGAGGAAATAGGCTGTCCATTTAGAGGCTTAAAGGAAGCTGCATTAGCATTCAAATGGACTCTTACTGAGTTAGTCTTAAGTCCTGCGTTGGATAAATGAAGGAGATACTCCAGCAATGATTCCAGAGGTATCGCAAGGGGGTTAAGACCCCTCTGCGAACACCATATGGTAAACCTTTTCCACTTGAAAGCATAAGAGCGTCTTGTGGAAGGTTTCCTGGAAGCAAAAAGAATATCTTTTACTTGCTGAGGGAGATTAAGATCATGGAGATCTAGGCCTTCAGCAGCCAAGCCCTGAGATGCAGAGACTGGGGATTGGGATGCCATAACATTCCGTCCTCCTGAGATAGAAGATCTGGAGCAGACCCTAACTCCAGGGAGGGAGCTTGAGAGAGATTTAGAAGCAGAGGGTACCACACTTGCCGTGGCCAATGTGGAGCTATGAGAATCATATGGCCTCTGTCTCTCTGTAGCTTGAACAGGGTTTTGGGAATTAGGGGAATGGGTGGAAAGGCATACAGGAAGTCTTGACCCCAATGAAGGAGGAAAGCATCCCTGGGCTGAGCCCCCTGAGCTGGAATTCTGGAAAAAAACTGCGGAAGTTTGGCATTCCACGGACTTGCAAAGAGGTCTATGTCCAGGGTTCCCCAAATTTGAAAAATCTTGGCCACCTGGTCTGCATGCAGAGACCACTCGTGTGGAAGCAGAACTCGACTGAGTCTGTCTGCCCAAGAGTTTTGTATGCCTGGAAGATACACTGCCAGGAGATGAATCTGATGCTCTCTGGCGAGGGCCCATAGTCGCAAAGCTTCGTTGCAAAGCAACAGAGAGCCTGTTCCCCCCTGCTTGTTCACGTAGAACATGGCTACTTGATTGTCCGTATGAATGAGGACTGTCTTGTAGCTGAGCAGGGTGTGGAACACTCGAAGAGCATGGAAGATTGCTCTGAGCTCCAAGAGATTGATATGTAGATGAGTCTCCTGCGGAGACCAGGTGCCTTGGGTGGAGAGGTCTTGCAGATGAGCTCCCCAACCCATCGGAGAAGCATCTGTTGTTAGAGTTGCTTGGGGTAAGGGTTGTTGAAAAGGGGACCTCAGCAACAGGTTTTGAGTGGACTTCCACCACTGGAGGGACAAAATAAGGCGACGTGTGTTTGCTATTTTGTCTGACAGGCATCCTGAAGCCTGGGTCCATTGAGTGGATAAAGTCCACTGGGCTGCCCTCATATGGAGTCGAGCATAGGGAACCACATGCACAGTAGATGCCATATGGCCTAGTATTTGTAGCATTTCTCGGGCAATGAGATGAGACTTTAGCACTGCTTGAGAAGCTAACTGCACCATGCGAAGGCAGCGGGCCTGGGGGAGATAGGCCCTTGCCTTTCTGGTATCCTGCAAAGCCCCTATGAACTCTAAAGACTGAGTGGGAGTTAGACTGGATTTTGGGATGTTTATTACCAGACCCAAATACTGAAGGATACGCATTGTGCAGGATAGAGAAGTCCTGGCCTCTGACTCTGTTGGGGCTCGAATGAGCCAGTCGTCTAAGTAGGGGAAGACGAATATCCCTAGAGTACGGAGAAATGCTGCTAGTACAGCCATGTATTTCGTGAACACCCTTGGTGCTGAGGCCAGGCCAAAAGGAAGCACCCTGTATTGGTAGTGCTTTCCTTGAAAAAGGAACCGAAGGAAACTTCTGTAAGTTGGATGGATGAGAACATGGGTGTACGCATCCTTGAGATCTAGAGGTCAAAGCCAATCCTGACTCTGAAGGTATAGCAGCAGAGTTCCGAGAGAAATCATCTTGAATTTCTCTTTGACAAGGAATTTGTTCAATTCTCTGAAGTCCAAGATAGGCCTGTATCCCCCTGTTTTCTTCGGGATAAGGAAATAGGGGGAGTAAAAACCTGTACCCTGCTGATGGATGGTTACTTCTTCTATTGCCCCTTGGGCAAGAAGCATAGTGACCTCCTGACCTAACAGGTAAATGAGAGAGGTTGGAGAATTGAACTGCCTTATTATTGTGGGAGGGGGCATGCTTAAAAAATGAAGCTTGTACCCCTCCTTTATGATGGAGAGTGTCCAATGCTCTGCTGTTATCTGCCCCCATCTGGGGGCAAAGTGACATAACCTTCCTGGAATGGTGGAAGGCTCTGGTCCCACGAGAGCCAGGAAGGCTAAGTTCTCTAGCTGAAAGTCAAAGGCCTTGTGGAGGCTGAGACTTCTGGGACGGCTGAGGCTTAGCAGTCTTTGCTTTCTTCTGTTTGGGTGGTTGCTGACCTTTTCTGACAAGCTGACCTGCAGAACGTCCCTGCTGAGCATAAGCAGGGTAATATATTTTCTTCTTAGAAAAGAATGGTTTTTTGAAAGATTTCTTTCTAGCAGGACCAGCTGTGGACTTGGATAATCTATCCAAGGTGGAGTTGTCAGCATCCAACTCATTGGCCTTTTCCTGTCAGTCTCTACCAAACAGGTTCTCACCAGTACAAGGGATATTTCCCAGTTTGTCTTGTACCCAGAGCTCCAGATCAGATGCCTGGAGCCAAGCAATTCTACGTTCACCTATGGCAATAGCAGAGGTTCTGCTTATGCACTCAAAACAGTCAAAAGCTGCACGGTTGACAAATTTAGAAACATCTTGGGCATGTTTGACCAATGTGAGAAAATCCTGTCTTCTATCATCAGGAAGAATAGGACTCAAAGCCTCTAAATCACCTGTGACCTCCTTCAGAAACATTCCCATGTATAGGCTATAGGAACTGATCCTGGCAGAAAGCATGGAAGTTTGGAAGACACGACGTCCAAAAGCATCCAGGGTTCTGCACTCATGTCCTGGAGGATTAGAGGCATGCCTCTTTGTACTCTTGATCCTTCTCATAGCTGATTCCACTACAATAAAGTGGTGAGGAAGCTGAGTCTTTTGGAAACCAGGACAAGGAGGGACTTGATACAGAGTATCTAGTCTGCGAGAATGAGGAGAGGTGGTAAGAGGTGTCTCCCACATTCTTAACATGAGATCATACAAAATCTCATGAATGGTCAAGGTAGCTGCCTCCTTAGGAGTTTTGGGATATTGTAAAATTTCCAACTCCTTAGCTCTGGGCTCTGTTTCAGGGGCCACCGTAATGGACAGACCCCGAGCCACCTCCCTGATATAATACCTGGAAGGAAATATCCTCTGGAGGAGACATCCTGCGCTTAGGGGAGGAGGGCTCCTCTGGGAGAAGCATTCCTGCATTGACAGAACTGTCAGAATCCTCAGATTCTTCTGAGGACTAGAAGTACCGTCTGTCCGGATGCTCTTGAAGAGCCCGATACCCGTACCGAGCGAAGTCGATACCGGGAGTAGTCGGTACCGGGGTATCGGTACCGGAAGGCATCGGATGACCAGGTATCGGCAAAGCAGACACCGATATTGATGTCGATGCCAATGGTACTGGTACAGATACTGGCGTTGGGGTTGGTGCCGGTACCGGCTGGATTGTCTGTCGTGGTTCTGAGGGCGTCGATGCCGCAAGGAGAGCCACCAGACTGCGCTCAATAACCAGGACTCTGTGGTCTATCGACGCTGCCAATGCCTGGATGTCGGTACCGGAAAAGACCGCCGGTACCCCAGAGTATGGCACCAGTAGTTCTGCCGAGGTCGAGGCCTCGAGAACATCCTGGAGCCCCGATAATGCTTTGGAAGCTGAAGCCTCCCGCCAGGGCAATTTTGCCGGTGCAGAATCCTCAAGGGCAACGCCAGAGGCATCTCTTTTTTTTTTTTTTTTTCTATATACCGCGCTATTCTGCACTAATGCAGAATAGCGCGGTATATAAGAGAATGTAAAAAAAATAAATAAATAAAAATCTCGATGCTTAGAAGGAGATCTACCCTTTGAGGACCGGCTAGACTTATGTTTAGTTACCTGAGATCCACGGGAGAAAGGCGAAGCCCTGGAAGACGTCGATGCCACTGAAGCTGCATCAGAGGGAAACGGGGTACTGAGCTTGGCAGCTCGGTTCTGTCGACCTCTCTTGGACATCATGGCACAGGCCATACATTCCGAGATGGAATGGTCAGGACCTAAACATTTCAGACCCCAGTCATGGGTGTCAGTGACGGAGATGGTACCGCCACACTTGGTGCACTTTTTAAACCCAGAGGAGGGTTTTTCCATCGCGGAAAAAATCCTGGGCCTAAGGCCCAAAAAGGAGCGTGCACCTGGAAAAAAAACGGGAAAAGTACTAAAAAGTTTATTTCTTTTTTTTTTTAAGAAAAGAAAGAAAGAAGAAAAAAAACGGCGGTACCGGTAAAGCGTTGAGGAAGGTAGATGCGACCACAAAAAAGAAGAACAATTTTCTGCGGTGACAGGAACACGACCTGCTGGCTCCGCGGAAAACGAAGAACTGGAGAGAGGCAGTTGGGAAAGGCGGGAACGCAGCACGCAGGCGCTGTGGGATGCTCCCAAAAGCTTTCTAATTGGACGCTGGGGAGCGTTCCCGTGCAGGCTCCGTCGGTACCGACGATACCCCATATGTGATGGCTACATTGCTGCTTGTTCCTTGAGATCTGCCGTGACCTGTCCATCCACCTTGGTAATATCAAACCACACAACGCGCTCCTTCTCTGGGAGAGCGTGCATCCTATTATATACCCTTAGCCCACTCCAAACGGATCATGCCCTTGAGCACCTCTGGGAAAGGGAAGAGAGTAGATTTCCTCATACCTTGTAGGAGTGAATACATTCTCAGTTCCTGCTCTGTGCCTGGAGCATCCGCCAAGCTCAAGGCAGATGAGACCCTAGCAACCATTTCCACCAGTTCCTCCTTCTGGAACAGGCGGACAACACCAGCCTCTTCACAATTCTCCAAAGGTGAAAGTACTCCTTCACCTACATCACAGCCCAGAACAGAGACATCTGAATCCAAGTGAAAGCTGATCTTCATCTCCAGAGGCCGCCTATCACTGGAAATGCTTAGCCATAGGCAATCAAACAGGGCTCCCACTCAGCCTGCC
This sequence comes from Ichthyophis bannanicus, assembly GCA_033557465.1. Classification (NCBI taxonomy): domain Eukaryota; kingdom Metazoa; phylum Chordata; class Amphibia; order Gymnophiona; family Ichthyophiidae; genus Ichthyophis; species Ichthyophis bannanicus. The sequence goes on from JAWIIG010000053.1 coordinate 464,347, forward strand.
CCTCACGAAATACAGAGACCGCAGGGTCTGAATTTCCATGCCAGATGACCAGGCCTGTTATAAAAAAGAAAAGAATTCCAGGGAGGACAATGTGGACTCCTTAAACTCTCATCCTGGAAATGACCCCCCCTCCAGGAACAGGGCACATAGTCGCTCCCCAATCTATAGAGGAAGGGGAGTGGCCCACAGTATGATGGCTAGAACCTCCAGCTAACTGGTTATCCTTACCCACAGCGACATCCGCCACCTCCTGTCCTGGGACAGGCAAGGCCGGACCAATTGCATTCCCCCGCTGAGAGGGGAGGAAACCAGGGATGATTCAGAAGCTGCCATGCAAGAAGAGCAGGGTCCAGAAGGTGTACCTCACTTGCCATAGGTCAAATGTTTCCTGGAAGAAGACACAAAAAGAGTTAAGGCAAGTTCAATAGCAGCGTGTGCTAAGGCTGCAGCAACTGTAAAGTGCACATTAACAATACTTGTACAGCAATACGTGTAATGGATGCTTGGGTAGGAACGTGCGCTAGGACCATGTGATCTCCAGGCATACAATAGTAAAAAGCACTAGTAACGCATGCAGAAAATAGCTGGAAACCCCCACACCATGCCAATGTTTGCCAGTAGAAAGAAACAAACCAAACAAGGCAGGAGGTCCACACACAAATTTATTAGAACATAATAAGTGGTAAAACCAGGCCAAAGACCCTACACAAGCTGTGTTTCGTATTTACACTTTTTCAGGGGTCATCAAGGCACACTCAATGTTAAACAGCATCAAAGGAGCGACCATGGTTCAGAGTAAAATACTGCACTATGGCTAAATTTAGCCATGGAAAGCCCTCCGACCAACAGAGAAGTCTCAAAACATGCGATCAGCGAGAAACAACAAATGAACCTTGGAAAAGAAATCCGTAGCACAATGCAGCTTGCCAAGCGCGATTTGTGAAGGGTCTTTGGCCTGGTTTTACCACTTATTATGTTCTAATAAATTTGTGTGTGGACCTCCTGCCTTGTTTGGTTTGTTTCTCTCTGTCTTTTTAGGCAGGTTGCTGTTTAATGTTTGCCAGTAGTCCACCCCAAATTGCGCCCCAAAAGAATGGAATCAGGAGTCCCCATCAAGGACAATGACAAGGTCAAGCCTTGGTACTCACCCCCTGAGAGCCCCAGGCAGAAATCCATGCCATGCTCAGGCTCTACTGCCCTTAAGCCATTTCTTTGCTTTGCAGGCACTGTGTTTAAGGTGGCCGGCAGGCAGATTCTTCTGAGAGCCTTCTGCAATCTTTGGGAGAGAGCAGGGGGGCAGAGAAGGAGGGAAGGGGTGTTGAAGCTGTGTGAGGCTGCTGAACTCTTCCAAATCCTCCCTTTTTTTGGCTGTTCAACAGGGTAAATCTGAACCAATTTTCCCTCCTCCTATGGCAACGAAAAGGACCGCAGTCTAGTGGAGTCTCCCACATTGCGCTCTAGTCAGAGATCAAAGTGGTCGTTCACAAGTGTTTAAATCAAATCTTTTCTTCTCAATTCTTCAGATTTTCTTCAGAGAGGGAAAAATCCATCCACCATCTGCTGGAGACAAAGAAATACTGAAGAGACCCCTGGTAGCTGAGGCGAATAGAGGCATGGGAGTGATGTCATTGAAAACTGAGCTTTTTATTGGTTCTTTGTCTCCACTAATCTGCTGGTAGGGGAACACAACCCACTTGCATGAACTAGTCTAGCAGGATGATATGGAATTACAGATAGGGCATTAAGGAGTGCAGAATATGGAAAGAAAGTGAGAGATTCAGCATAGTTCTATCAAGTCACACCCACAATGGGCCATGACTTAGTTACAGCATTAGGAAATAATTTTATGGAAAGGGTGGTGGGTACCTGAAATTCCCTTCCAGAAGTGCTTGTGGTGGCAAAGGAATTCACAGATTTGTGAGACAAATTCAGAGAACCCCTGCTGGCAAAGAGGATTGATTTTTTTTTAACGATCTTTATTGGATTGCATAGCATAAACCTATCTTCCATAGATCAATCTCAATATTCTCCAATAAACTGTAACAACTAAGACCCTTGGAAGGAGCCATCAACAACAATATATTCAAAAGCAATATACAAACATGCATGTTTGCCTTTCAGACAGTCTCCCTCCTTAGGAAATAGTCATTTCATACCTCCCAAAAACTCATATCTATATATTCTAACATTATTCCTTAGACACATCCAGCTCCCTTCTTTCAACCCCTTACTAACCATGTTATATATGGTTCCCATTCCCTCTTGAATTTTCCCAAGTCTAAGGGCTGTTAAGGCTTGCCATATAAATGCACATTATTCAGTCTATGTTGCAATGATTCTCTAGAGGGCCTTATAGCACCCTTCCAGGCTGAAGCAATTTCCATTCTCGCCAATACTTCTTATGCACATATTCTGGCCAACTAGCTAATTATGCTGCAGCATAGAAGAGACCTGAGAGATGTCCTAAGGGTCCTGCTAAAAGAGAATGTTTGATATAAGAGGTTATTTCGTTTGGTTTCGTGTTCACAGCCAGTGGAGCAACTAAGAAGGTAAAGACCATAGAGGAAGTTTGGACAATTTTAAGAAAGGAAGGCTTTTGAGGCATGCCAATTAAAAAGATGGACAAATTGGGACAGTATAAATGTCCCCTATGCTGTGCTAACATGATCCCACTCCCAAGATTGCCTATCATTTTGCCCCTTGCTTTATCAAACATCACCTCCCTGAGAGTCTTCCAAAAGCGTGTCTGGTTGCGGTTCAGAGCATATACATTCACCGATGTGATTTCTTTCCCATGTCCTGCATAGGTACATCAGGCCAAAGATCAGTTCTTTTGGGAGATAAATGAGGGGCTGTGGAGGATATTAGTAAATGCATAAGATACAATTAGCCACCTGAATGAAGACCAGACACGGTTAAGGATAACTAACATAGACTCGTCAGCACTTAACAACAACAAAGTATTTACAAGTCAATAGCAATGGGGAGGTGGGGTTGGAAAGCAGTCATTTGTGGGAGGTTTATTATATGAGCTGCTTACACGAAAAAAAAAAATAGAAAACAAGAGGGAAGGAACAACTAAGAAGTTTAAAGAATTGGAAGGGAATCATAAAAAAATGGATTGAGGGAAGTTTGGGCCAAATTGGATAAAGCAAGGCAGAATGGAATTCAATTTTAGAATGACCCAATAAATTGCTGGGAGGGAAACTGAGGGCTAGAATGATGCAAAATACAATTGTATAAATAAAGGGGAACAAAGGGGAAATGCTATTTAAAGGACAAAGTTCAGGAGCAATTTTCTAAATTCTTTCAGAAGTCATATACAAGGGATTCTAATATTAAGGATGGGGAGATCGCCCCCTATCTGAGTAGGGTGGATCTTCTGAGGATCCCAGAAGATATATAGATAGATATAAGAAAATGAAGGCAAACAGATCAACTATCGAAATTCTTAAAGTTATCAAAGCCTTATCCAGCGATGAAGCTCTTAGACTGGATGCTCTGTCTACAAAGTTTTATAAAGGCATTTGCCCCAGTGGTTGTTGCCCCTCTGGCCAGTTTATTTAAAGCACTATTGGAAGACACCTCTCCCTCAGTCAATGGGGTTGCCAGGTATTTCTGTAATTTATAAGATAGGAAGGAACAAAAGTTGCAGTTCCTATAGGTCAATCTCTTTATTAAATATAGACATAAAAATATTATCCAAAATCATGGAGAATAAACTGGCAGAAGCTTTACCTAAAACTATAAATTTAGCTCAGTCAGGTTTTGTGCCCGAAGGACAGAAAGAAGATAATGCAAAAAGAATAAGCAATTTGACCAGGCAGCCCAGAGAGATGGAATCCCAGCAATACTGCCTGTGATCAATAGAGTTTGTTGGCATTTTCTGTATTAAGTGTTAAGAAAGGTTGGGGCAAATCCTAACTTCTTGTAGGAGGTGTTGCCGCTATACTTGGCCCCAGTAACCTGTCTTAAGATCAATGGGAACTACTCAGAAAGCTGAGGAATGAAGTAAGATACATAAGAACATAAGAAATGCCACAGTGGGTCAGACCAAGGTCCATCAAGCCCGGTATCCTGTTTCCAACAGTGGCCAATCCAGGTCACAAGTACCTAGCAGTTTCCCCAAAAGACACACAGGTACCACAATGCTTGTATTTGGGAAAGCAGTAGATTATCTGGGTCCTCTTTAATAATGGTTTATGGACCTTTCCTCCAGCAACTTGTCCAAACCTTTTTTAAACCCAGCTACACTAACAGCTTTTACTGTACTCTCCAGTAACGAATTCCAGAGTTTGATTATGAATTGAGTGAAAATATTATTTTCTCTTATTAGTCTTAAATGGGTTACACTGCAGCTTCATTGCATGTCCCCTGGTCTTTTTACTTTTTTATGGTGTAAAGAATCAATCTACGTTTACCCATTCCACTCTGTTCATTATTTTATAGACCTCTATCATATCTCCCCTCAGATGTCTCTTTTCTAGGTTGAAGAGCCCTAACCTTTTAAGCCTTATCTCAGAGGAGTATCCTTCCATCCCCTTTACCATTTTGGTAGCTCTTTTCTGTACCTTTTCTAATGCCGCTATATCATTTTTAAGATACAGCGACCAGAATTGCACACAATATTCAAGGTGCGGTTGTACCATGGAACAATACAGAGGTATTATAATATCCTTTGTTTTATTCTCCATTCCTTTCCTTATCTTTCCTAGCATTCTATTTGCCTACTTGGCCGCCACTGCACACTGAGTAGAGGGTTTCAATGTGTTACCCAGATGATGCCTGAATCTTTCCTAGGTGGTGGTTGCTAATGTTGAACCTTGCATCGTGTAAGATTGCATCGTGCATAGTTTGGATTGTTCTTTCCTAGGTGCACAACTTTGCACTTGTCAATATTAAACTTCATCTGTCATTTGAACGTCCAGTCTTCCAATTTATCAAGGTCCTCTTGCAATTTTTCACAATCCTCTTGGGTTTTAACAGCTTTGAATAATTTTGTGTCATCTGCAAATTTGATTACCTCACTCGTTATTCCCATTTCCAGGTCATTTACAAATATGTTAAAAAGCAGCGGATCCAGCACAGAATCCTGGGATACTGTACTATTCACTTTTCTCTGTTTTTTTAACTTTGCCAAGAGTCTCTCATGAGGGACCTTGTCAAAGGCTTTCTGAAAATCCAAATAGACAGAGGTGAACTGGTCGATATAGTGTATCTCTTGTAATGGGGAAAAGATATCCTGTGATAGAAAAACAGAGGAACCTATGAGCAATAGGGCTGTTTCTAGCAGGAAGGAAGATATCAGGACACCCAGTTGCCAAGAGCAACCCAAACATTCCCAGCCACGAGGGAAAGAACCCCGCACAGCTGATAAGCAATCCCCAGCTCATAGCTCTAATAGCTTTCACCTGGGAGGGGGAAGGGCTGGATTAGAGCCTCAGCAAACGTATAAGGGACGTTCACTAGAGTTAGGGAGAAACAGCAGCCGTGGCAGTAGGAGCAGGAGCTTTGACTTCGGTAGCTCCAGAGAAAGCAGCTCTGAGAATTCAGAGAAGCCAGCAACAGGAAGCAGGAAAGACGTGGTGAATCAGAACCAGCTGGAGTCTGGGTGCAAGCTGAGGTCTGAATCTGGAAAGCAACGTCTGCCCTGGGCTGGTAGGAAAACATACGTGTATGACTCTGATTCTGAATGGGAAAAAGAAAGGCAGCTAACAGCTGATAGAGTTAATTGGAGGAGAAAGGCACAAAACCCTTTTAACCAAACCTCAAAACCTATTCCTTATGGTGAAGGCATTCACAAGGAGAAAGTACCAGTCAGGATAACTGGAAGGCATTTGCAAGCTTCAAGAAAGGGAGAATATACGGTGCCAGACATTTGTATGTTGGAAGAGGGTGCTGAGCAGCCTGAACGTAGAGAAAAGCCTCTAAGGTTTAAACCCCTTCTAAAAGGAGCAGTGCACAGACTTTCTCTTGCCTCAAACCCTGAAGGTAGGCCAATTAGCCAAGGTAAAGCTGGATACAAGACTTTCTCACGTAGGAGTTATAAGGGACATAACTCTCATTGTAATTATATGCCAAGATATGGTGATACAGACCCTTACCTGCTGGAAGAGATAGTAGGGAGGTCACGAGAGCTGGCAGAGGAGAATAATCTGCCAACACTCTATAGGCAGCAGCAGATTGGTACAGATGATAGTCAGATTGAATCAATGATAATTGATCCACCAGAAGCAGAATTATCTGACAATCAGATGGACTGTTCATTGGCCGTATTAAGTGATGTGGTTTCACTGTGTTGAAGAGATACAGTTGTGGAAATAATTTAACTGCCTGTTTAAAAGCACAAGACTTTACTTTATCCTATCCTTTTTGCCAGAGTGTATGGCTTATGTTTCTTTATTACTTGTGTTTGGAATCCGTCCCCGGGAGGGGAAATAAAACCCTGTCTTGACCTTAACCATTCGTACCTCAACTACCTTATTGCAAAGGAGCCCAAATACAACCTTTCAATAAAAGGTCCCCCTGCAGCCCAACCAGCACGCTAACGCTACAGGCGGCCCAGGGTGTGACACTGTTTAGTCAACCTTCAAAAAAATATAACAAATTAGTAAGACAAGACCTTCCTTGGCTAAATCCATGTTGGCTTTCTCCCATTAAACCATGCCTATCTACATATTCAGTAATTTTGTTCTTTATAATGGTTTCTACCATTTTGCCTGGTACAACATATAACAAGACTGCGCTGTATTATAGCGGCGAGGTGTAAAGTCACTAAAGTCTGGAAGCAGGCTTCATGCCCCGTTATGCAATCCTTTTATGCAAGGTTGGGCAAGGTTTCCTTATCAGCAAATGAATTGCAATCTGTAGAAGCAGTTTAGACAAGTTTAATAAGATATGGGAACCATGTCTTAATTGGAGAAATCATCCATAAATTCTCTTGTTGGGTTGGAACTTTCTTTTTCTCTTGTGTGAACTTTGTGGATAAGTCCGATGAGAGGCTGTTCATTGTTAATCACTCTGGGATGATTACAAAATACAGGGGGTATAAAACAAGAGTTGGGGGGTTTGAGGAGAAAGAGAAAAATCTTGATATAAGCTGAAGAAATATGTTGTTTGTTGTTTTTAAGTGCCGTCGAGTCGGTGTCAACTCATGGCGACCCTCTGGATAGTTGATCTAAACTGTGTTCTGTCTTCAGTTGGCGGCTCATTGTTGACAGAGTGGCACCCATAGCTGCTGTTTATTGTATTGATCCATCTCATTGCTGCCTTCATTTTTTAGGTTAACCTTGCCACACACCCGCTCCCGGGACCTTGGGGTTTCAGGAGGGGGTGGCCTTGGATGCCCTTCAGGGTTGAGGTTGTAGTTGTGTATGTGCTCAAGCAGTAAGGCAGGCAAAGAAAATTTCTTTGAGGTTTATTTCTGCATTGCAGTTCAAGTGCAAACAGTCGCAAATAAAGTATAATAGCACAAAACAAGAGTGAGAAACCAAAACAAGGTATTGCACTGCTAGGCTAAATGTCCATTATCTTCTGTGATCACATTCAGTTGTCATGTGACCCTTTTTCTAACGGATGAAACAAACTTTGGCAAACAGCAATGCTCCTGGTATGCAGACCATTATGCTTTAACTTATTCCCTTCTGATAAGCTCCTCAGCATAGGAATCAATACAGCAACCTCTGTTATATTGCTTCATATAACTTTGTACAACATTTCACTTAAATGTCCTTCTCAATGACACAAGCTGAACAGTCCATTGGCATGTCTGGCTCTGTGAACGGTAGAGAAGAAACTAAAGGCATTTCCTCTTCACAGCTTTTTGTGGGCTGTGCTACATTAGAGGAAGAAATTGCCCTGCTTTCAAGGAACTCTTTGAAGTCCTTAAGAAGCAATTCAGCCTGCGTTCTTCCTGGGCTAAGCTGATAATGTCTTCCTCCTTCAGGTAACTGTTTGTTTAAACTGCTTATCTCTTGATAATTAGCAATACTGCTTTTACTAGGACAACAGTTCCACGTGTTAGGATTATCCTTCCCCCACTTATCACTAAACGGTAGTGCTGGGTTTAAACTTCAACTGTAAGAGGAGAGTTTTTCAACAGAGTGTTAAAAGTAGAACCGTCAGACTTCTCTTGGCCCACGTCTCTATAATAGGAGTCAGCTGTTCTCCTACCATATGTTTCTGCTGGCTTATGACTATAGCCTAGGCTGCTTAAATGCTTTTCAGACTGCAACCAATGGCTACCATGTTGTCTGACTTTGTCCTGACTCTTAACGTTAGCCTTTACTCTTTCTGGCTTCCCAATGTTAAACTTGCTAGCAGTTTCAAACCCACTGTGTACCTTGTGCTGTGGCTTTCTCCAGGGTAATTCTCTGTCCCTCTGCCTTTGGTTCCAAGGTTCCACTTGATCCTTTAGAAGCTTGTGCTGTAGCCTTGGGTCTCTCAGTGCTCCTGAATCCTTCTGGTCACAGAAGATTCTTCCTGCCTCTGAGTCTCCCGGGTACCTGCTCCGTGAGTCCAATCTTCTCCTTAGTGGATCACAGCTGCTTAACTGCTCTCTCTCTTCTTCTTCTTCTTCCTGTTCTAACTCTCTCTGTTTCTGAGTGCTTAACAAGCTGCCTGTGCACGGTACTGCCCGCCTCCTGCTTGGGCGTGCCCAATTAGGGACTTGGCTTCTCTCCTTTGTCACACCCTGGTCCACCAGCAGCGTGGCAAGCTGGTTGGGCTACAGGGGGACCTTTTACTGAAAGGATTCCTTTTCAATAAGGTAGTTGAAGCTCGAGTGGTAAAGCTTAAATCAGGGTTTTATTTCCCCTCCCGGGGTTTGGATTCAACACAAATACAAAAGAACATAAGCCATGCTCTGGCCAAAAAGAATAAGGACAAAAAATAAAGTCTTGTGCTTTATAACAGGCAGTTAACTCACTTCTAACACTGTATCTCTTCAGCACAATGAAATTTCTTCATTAAACACAGCCAATGTACAATCCATTTGATAGTCAGACACGTCCGGTTCAGGAGGATCAATGATCATTGCTTCAACCTGACTATCATCTGTAATACATTGCTGCTTATATGATATTGGCAGATTATTCTCCTCTGCCAGCTCTCTGGATTTTCCTATTAGTTCCTCCAGCAGATAAGGGTCACTGTCAGCATATCCTGGTATATAATTCCAGTGGGCTTTATGTCCTTTATAACCTCTACGAGGAAAAGACTTGGGCACAGCTTTACCCTTGTAAAACAGCCTATCTCTGGGGTTTGAGTCAGGAGAAAAGCTAGGCACTGCTTCTTCCAGCAAGGGTTTAAATCTCAGAGGCTTTTCTCTAGATTTTAGCTGTTTGTCACCCTCTTCCCACATGCAGATGTCTGACACTGTGTATCCTTTCTTTCTTGAGGCTTGTACCGGCTCTCCAGCTGTCCTGACTGGTAATTTCCCCTTATAACTATCTTCAGCATAAGGTATTTATTTATTTATTTATTTATTTAACATTTTCTTCTATACCGCGCTATTAAAATCAGCGCGGTGTACATCGAACAAGAATACTGCAATGTATACAAATAACATTGAGTTTACAAATAACAGGGAATTGAACATGGGGGAGAAAACGGGGAAACTAAATACATATTAACTCAAACTATGTACAATGCTCTAATGTAACTGGTATATGTTTGGAGGCTTGGTTAAAAGGTATATGTTTGGAGCTTGGTTAAAAGCTTTCTTTTCCTTTCTCCTCCAATTACCACTATCAGCTGTTCTCTGCCAGCCTTTCTCACAATTAGAATCAAAGTCAGTTATATCAGTTTTCCTACCAGCCCAAAGCAGACGTTGTTTCCCAGGTTCAGACCTCAGCTTGCACTCATTATTCAGCTGGTCTTGATCCAACACGTCTCTCCTGCTTTCAACTGCTGGTCTCACTGTATCCTTAAAACTGCTTTCTCTGAAGTTATCAACGCTGCCAAAGCCCACGTTAGATCTCCTTCTCCAGCTACAACTGTTGCTGCTTCCACCTCTACTGTTGCTGCTTCCACCTCTCTCTCTATTCTCTAATGAACGTCCCTTATACGTTTGCTGAGGCTCTACTCCAGCTCCTCCCCCTCCCAGGTGAAGGCTATCAGAGCTAAGAGCTGGGGAATGCCTATCAGCTGTGCAGGGTTCTCTCCCTCGTGGCTGGGAATGTTTGTGTTGCTCTTGGCAACTGGGTGTCCTGATATCTTCCTTCCTGCTAGAAACAGCCCTATTAGTCCTAGGTTCCACTGCTTTCCTATCACAGGATATCTTTTCCCCATCACACCTTCCTTGAGGTGAGGTGTGGTTCCTGATTAGCTCTGTGTTTTTTTCTCTCTGAAGAGAACATCCTGCATTCTCCTGCAGTACCGGTTCTCTCCACCGGATCACTACCTGTTTCCATAACTTCTTGAGAGGCTTCTACGTCACAACCTTCAACATCGCCAAGCATGATGTCTTTCTCTAGCGATCTCTCTCTTCACATAATGTGTCCAAAGTATAAAAGTCAAAGTCTTCTCATCTGAGCTTCTAAAGAAAACTTAGGTTTGATCTCCTCTAGTACTGACTGGTTTGTTCTTCGAGCAGCCCATGGTATGCACACAGTATTCGTCGCCAGCACTGTAATTCAAAGGCATTGATTTTCTTCCTGTCTATCTTGTTGTATGTTGTGTGTGTATGTTGTGGGACCCTAGCCTGGGCCTAAGGTTTACAGCTATGGGCTGCCTTGTGTCTGTCCTTAAATGCAACCTTATTCTTTGTCGCCAGCAATGCTCCCGAGACTTGTAGTTGATAATTCACATTCAAAGACAAACTGTAGTTGTGCAACCGTTGGTTGAGGCAAACAAGAATATTTATTTTGTGGATTTCCAAACGCATTAAAGCTCGGCACACAAACACAATGGATACTTCTCCAATAACACAAGAGTAAAGTAAGGCAAACTGGAACTGAAGGTAAACTGAGCACAAGTCTCTTTAACAAAAACTGTTATCTTCAATAAAGCAAAACACAGCACAGCCTTATAAGCAATTTCAGCAAAGGTGATTTTCTTCTTTTTCAAAACCTTTTTTTAACCCTGCTTACAAGTTTTTCAAGCTTCTTTAAAGCAAAGAGAGCAATCCATTAGGGAGTCCTCTGGAATGGATTGTGACTCACAGCAATCAATCTGCATGGGTTCTGGTACTACGGCTGGCTTCTCTCTGGACTCAACAGCTTCTTCAAACTTTCTGGCTTGTAGGAATTCATAAAACTCATTCCATAATTTCTGTTTCTGGTCATGAACATTTGCATTCGCGGAGTGAGCTTTCCCTCCCTCTAATGCTTGCTTTAAAGTCTCTACTGTGTCCACATTTACTGCCCTGCTTGTGGCTGGGTTACGGTTCTTTCCCCAAAGGAACGTATCCACCCACCTTCTAGCAGTTGGACCTTTCAGCATAGGGTCCTGTGTATTGGAGAGAGGTACCTGTTCCAGCTGGTTTGTAGCCTTTCCAACTAACCGTCTGCTGGCTTTAGGTCTGGGAGTTTTTCTCAGATATGGAGTGCTTCCTTCTCTGCTTTCAGCCTTCAGCAATTGGAAGTCAGCCTCCTTGTGGCTCTCAGCTCTCCTAACTCTCTGAGCTCCTTCCTCCTGGGAACTTTCTTCCCCTTGGGAACTCTCTTCCTCCTGGGAACTCCTCCGGGCACGCTGAGAATTCCTCTGTGAACTCTGTAAGCTCCGTGTGCTCTCTCTCTTCTTCTCCCTCGTGCTCTGTCTAGAGAGGGGTTTAAAAACCTGTTTCTTTCCTGCCACACCTTTTTCTTTGCATGTGTGCTCATAATCAGTAAGCAAGCCTGCCTCCTCGTCAGAGCTAGGGCATGGCTTGGCTTGACTTTTTTTCAAAGTAGTTTTTCTCCCTCTGTGCAAAGCTTGGCTGTCAGTAGTTTTAAAGGCACAAGTACCATTTTCTTCTACTTCCATTCTTTCCTGATCACTCTCATCACCACAGTGTGTATACGAGGTTTCCTCAATAAAGATACAATTATTTTAAAAAAAGGCTCATGATGAGGGTACAAAAAAGGTTACAAATAAAATATTCAGAATTTTACTGTATTTCTAAAATACTGCATGCAAAAGGTTACCGTTTTTGTGAAAATTTTAAAAGTTTTATGCACAGAATCCCCCTGGATCTTTTTTTTTTCTTTTGTGAACCAAACCACACTAGGAAAGCCTCACTACCTCTCTTCCCATGATGTTAAAATGCTTCTGATAAAAATGTAAAATGATTCCTTACCTAGAGAAATCAGGGTTTGATAATTTTCCTTCATCACATCCTTGTAAAGCTCCCTCTGTCTTTCTTCTAAATCCTTCCACTCCTCCTGGGAGAAATAGATGGCGATTTCTTCAAAGGTTACTGGGACCTGAAACACAAACCCGTATCACAGCACTGGGGCTCAGCAGTACAGGACAAGTGGAAGCATAGCAACATAGTATATGACAGTAGATAAAGACCAGTATAGTCCATGTAGCCTGCCCAGTACGGTGGCTAAAGAGGTTGTAGCTACTGCTCCGTGCAGGTCAACCCCCCTCTATTTATTTTAGTATAAAAGATATTTAAGTTTGCTTTGATTACATCCTCTTGCTATAAAGGGAACCGCCGAGAGTCAAAGAGCTTTGTGGCAGCAAGGAGAAACAAGTGACTCTCAGTTCTGTCGGGCCCTGCCGCATTAATTTCTTCAAACATAAGAACCCAAAACCCAGTGATCAAACAATATCACTATAGAAAAAAAGACCCCTAGTGCTTCATAACGGGTATAAATAATAATTTTTAAATATCTGGAGGTACCATCAAAGGAAGAGATGGACCAGCAGAGGTTTTAAAGAACACTGACTTTGTTTAAAACAGTCAAATGGAGGTGGGAGAGAGGCCACTTACTAGTACTTATCATTTGTATAGCGCTACAAGGCATATGCAGCACTGTATGTAAGAGATTGTAAGTTCTGATAAGCAGGGACTATCTAATCAAGATGAACAACATCACGAAACAGGGAAGTAAAATACAGTAACATACACATATGTGGTGAGCAAGAGAATGAGGGGCATCAGATCCAAAAGCAGCCTTTTCATCCTGACACCCCCCCCCCCCCTTATTCTCCCGTCTTGGCTCATACGTAATCATTTCCCTAAGGATTCCATAGTACCCCTGTTGCTCTATTTCTCAGTCTTAGCAGATTGTAAGCTCTGTTGAGAAGGAACTGTTTCTCTGCAGTGCTGCATACGTCTTGTAGCGCTATATAAATGATCAGGAGTAGTAGTAGTAATTTGTACAGCGCTGCGTATGCTTAATAGTGCTATGTAAATATTTAGTAGCACTAGTAGAGATTTGATGCAAACAGAGACCCAAAGGCAGCATGCAGATGGAACCCATATGGAAATGCTCATTGCTGTCTGTGCCAGCTGTTTCCGGAAGGAGGGAAGAGAGTGAAGGAATGCTCCTGGGGGTGTGGGGGAAGAAAGAATAGAGAATGACCCTCAGATTGGATGGGGAAGAGAGTGGGAAATGCATTCCAATCTTGGAAAGGGGGGGTGGGGGTGGGGAGAAAGGGTTGCCTTAGACTGGGGGGGAGGGGTAAGACATAAGGGAATGGAGGCTAAGAGGAGGGAGGGTCTGAGGGGGGAATGCTGCTGGGGCTGGGAATGGGGCTAGAGATGGAGGATGGAGAAATGATCCCGGGTCTGGGAACAGGGACTCAGAGGGAAATCTGGATGGTGATAGTCAGAGGCTGGGAGGATGCTGGAGATTTGGGGTGGGAGGGAAAGAGGAGTGTAGGATGTTGCAGCCTGCAGACTGTGGAAGAGAGGTTTCTGTTGGGCTGGAGGAGAGATGTGTCTATACAGGGGAAAGAGAAGGGGATGCTGGGCTGGAAGGGAGAGGAGCAAGGCCGGCCCCAGAGTTGGTTTAAGATTTTGGCGCCTTAAGTAGAATTTAAGCCTTATAAGCCCCTTGGCTGTCAAAAACGATTATTAAGCTTTGAATGCCCTGCTCTTGCTGTCCTAGGCGGCTGCCTAGTGGTTGGGCCAGCCCTGAAGCGGGGAGTGTATAGCTAAAGGTTCACATAGGGTAGGCCTTGACAAATTTTCTCAGAATCTAAGAGCTCAATTAAAAATTTAGGAGCCAGCTGCCAAGACCTCGATCACAGCTTCTTTTTTTAAGGGCCTGATTCACAGTTTTTCCATTTTCTATGGGAAAAGACAGCTTAATATTTTAGACCCTTAATATGCCATTGCACAGTGCCAACAGAAGGCAGTGACCCTTCTTCTCCTTCCTCTCCCAACAACCCCATCACTAGTATACTGAAGACTCTTTTATAGCTGCACCTGAGGCAACCTCTGTTTTTTTTGTTTCGCATATCACTATGACCTGGTAATAAGCGAAGCAAAAAAACTCTCAAATAGCCCCTGCACCCTGCCTTTACACTCTCTCCCTCTCTCTCACAGCCATCATTCAGTCTCTCCTCTCTCTCACAGACCCGTCATCACCCAGTGCCTCTCTCTCTCTCTCACACAGCCATCATCCAGTCTCTCCTCTCTCTCACAGACCCCTGTCATCACCCAGTGCCTCACTCTCTCTCTCTCACAGCCCCCCCACCATTGCCCAGTGCCCCTCACGTCTCTTCAAAAGCATCCCTGCCATCACCCAGTGCCTCTTTCTCTCACAGCATCCCCGTCATAACCCACCGTCTCTCTCTCTCATAGCCCCCACCATCACCCAATTTCTCTCTCACACAGCCCCCCCGCCATCACCCTCTCTCTCTCACAGAGCCCCCCACCATCACCCAGTGTCTCTCTCTCCAACAGCCCCCGCCACAATCACCCAGTGTGTATCTCTCTCTCTCACACACACTACACCCCCACCATCAACCAGTGTCTCTCTCTCTCTCTCTCCCTCACAGCCCCCCTGCCATCACAGAGTTTCTCTCTCTCTCTCTTATAGCGTCCTGCCATCATCCAGTGTCTCTCTCTCTCTCTTAAAGCCTCCCTGCGATAACCCAGTGTCTCTCTCTCTCACAGCCCCCTTGCGATCACCCAGTGTCTCTGTCTGAGAGCTTTTCGGAGGCGTGAGGAGTTAAGAGTTCTGCGATCTACAATGGGGAAGAGACGGAAGAAGAATTTTCTTATTGCCTCGACTACAAAGGCCCAGAAGAACGAAGGTCCTATGGACAGGCATTTAGTCAAGCGGGATTTGGTTAACAATAGTCTTGAGGCATCTTCTTCAGTGAGTACTCCTTCATTGTCTGCCTCTTCTCCTATTGGGGTTTCTATCCTACCCCATTCGTCACATGAGCAGGAAGTTCCGGAGACGGACGGAGTGTGAGGAACCCCGTCATTAGCTTCTCCGGTACTAGATTTGGGATTGTCTTCGGGACATGTAGATTTACCAGCAGTGCAGTTACCTTTACCTAAAGTGGTTCAAGTCTCGCCCTTGGTGGGGGGTGAAAGGGTTCCCTCTTCCCCTCCTCAGGATGTGACACTTAAAGATATTTGGGTGGTAGTCTCCCGAACTGAATCAGTCCTTACAGGAACTATGGGACAAATTGAAGAATTTACTAGAGACTCTGTTGCTAAATTTATGGATTATGATGTTCAATTAGGGTGAGTAGGGGAACGCCTGGGTCAGTTAGAAGCGAAGGTGGGTACTGTACAGGCAGTCTCTGTCGCTTATGTAAAAGATAGCTTTATTTTCATAGGCAATTTGAGTTTTATGAGAATATGATGCGGGTAAGAAACCTAAGCTTTTTGAATTTTCCTATAACTCATTATCTTTCCCTACTTATTTTATTTCATAAATATCTGAAAGAGGTGTTATTGTTTGATCAACCAGAGATGTTTAAGGTTGCAAACATTTATTATGTCCCTAGAAATAAAAAAGTGATTAATGTGGAAAATGGGTGTGCTGACCAGGTAATCTCTCCCCAGAGCCTAGATATTTCTGATTTTCTTGAGTCCTCTTCAGATGCTATTGCTGCTTGTGCAACTTTAATGGTTACTTTTTTATCTGAGATAGCTTTTTGGAACCTGACCATTTGTTGTTTTTTCTAAATAATCATCAGTCTGTAGTTCCAGTGACGAATTAGTAAGTATAGGGTAATGTATGTTAAGTTGTTACTCTGCCGAGGGTTAATGTGATTAAGTAAATTGTTGTTATTATTAATTAGTTTCCACTCTCCCGTAATGTAGGCTAGTATATTTGATGTGGTTAGGATAGCGGTTGGTGGAAGCTATCCTTTACTCTTTGTATTTTTGTTTTTCTTCATATTGCATTATTGTTTCTGTATGTAAAAATATGGAAATTTAATAAAAAATACTAGCTTGGAAGCCCAGACCAGCTGTATTCCACGCTTTAAGAAAAGTGGAAGGAAGTCCAAAATACTGCCAGCATGGTTTAAAGGTCAGAGAGGCTGTTGTTGGCAAAAAGCATCTTTCAGGAAATTGAAAAAGGAGCCAAATGACGAAAACTGGAAACAACATAAGTACTGGCCAGTTAGATGCAAGGCATTGATAAGGCAGGCAAAGAGAGAATTTGAGAAGAAGCTTGCTGTGGAAGCAAACTCGCATAATAAAGACTTTTTCAAGTACATTTGTAGCAAAAAACCTGTGAGAGAATCAGTTGGACCAGTAGATGATAGAGAGCTAAAAAGGGCAATAAGAGGGGACAAGGCCATAGTGGAGAGACTGAATGAATTCTTTGCTTCAGTCTTTACTGAGGAAGATGTAGGAATGTTACCCAAGACTGAAATGGTACTTAAATGTGAAACCGCAGAAGAATTGAAAGAAATATCAATACACTGGGAAGATGTATTACAACTATTTGATAAACTGAAGAGTAGCATGGATGTTATACATCCAGTGGTGTTGAAAGAACTGAAATATGAGATTGCAGACTATGGAATGATACAGTTCACAGATTAGTAATCTGAACTATCATGAAAGTCATCTGTAATACCTGAAGATTGGAGAATGGTCAATGTAACACCAGTTTTTAAAAAGGGTTCCAGGGATGATCTGGGAAACTACAGACTGCTGAGTCTGACGTCAGTACTGAGAAAAATGGTAGAAACCATTATAAAGAACAAAATTACTGAACATGTAGATAGTCATGGCTTAATGGGAGACAGCAAACATGGCTTTAGCCAAGGAAGGTATTGTCTTACTAATCTGCTATGTTTTTTTGAAGGTGTGAATAAACAGGTAGACAATGGTGAGTAGGTTGATATAGTGTATCTGGATTTTCAGAAAGTCTTTGACAAGGTCCCTCAGGAGAGACTCTTGGCAAAATTAAAAAAATCATGGGATAGGAAACAGTATACTATTGTGGATCAGGAACTGGTTAAAAGATAGAAAGCAGAGGGTAGGGCTAAATGGCCAATTTTCCCAATGGAGAAAGGTGAATAGTGGTGTACCCCAGGGATCTGTGCTGGGTCCGCTGCTTTTTGACATATTCATAAATGACCTGGAAAGTGGAATAACGAGTGAGGTTATCAAATTTGCAGATGACACAAAACTATTTAAAGTTGTTAAAACCCAAGAGGATTGTGAAAAATTGCAAGAGGATCTTGATAAATTGGAAGACTGGGCATCAAAATGGCAGATGAAATTTAATGTGGACAAGTGCAAGGTTATGCACCTAGGGAAGAACAACCCAAACTATGGTTACACGATGCAAGGTTCCACATTAGGAACCACCACCCAGGAAAAAGATTTAGGCGTCATTGTGGATACCATGTTAAAACCCTCGGCCCAGTGTGCAGCGGCGGCCAAGAGAGCAAATAGAATGCTACGTATGATAAGGAAAGGAATGGAAAATAAAACAAAAGATATTATAATGCCTCTATATCGTTCCATGGTGAGACCGCACCTTGAATATTGTGTGCAATTCTGGTCACCGTATCTTAAAAAGGATATAGCGATTTTAGAAAAGGTACAGAGAAGAGCCACCAAAATAGTAAAGGGGATGGAAGGATACTCCTATGAAGAAAGGCTAAAAAGGTTAGGGCTCTTTAACCTGGAAAAGAGACGGCTGAGGGGAGATATGATAGAAGTCTATAAATTAATGAACGGAGTGGAACGGGTAAACGTAGATCGATTGTTTACCTTATCAGAATATAGAAAGACTAGGGGACATGCAATGAAGCTACAGAGTAAACTATTTAAGACTAATAAAAGAAAATATTTTTTCACTCAACGTGTAATCAAACTTTGGATTTTGTTACCGGAGGATGTAGTAAAGGCTGTTAGTGTAGCTGGGTTTAAAAAAGGTTTGGACAAGTTCCTGGAGGAAAGGTCCATAAACCATTATTAAGAAGTGACCGAAGATATCAATGCTTGACCCAGTACAAGCATTGTGGAACTGGTGTCTTTTGGAGAAACTGCTAGGTACATGTGACCTGGATTGGCCACTGTTGGAAACAGAATACTGGGCTTGATGGACCTTGGTCTGACCAAGTATGGCATATCTTATGATCTTATGATCATAGAAGGTATGGTGTATTTGAAAAGGTGAAGAAATGCGGGTCTTGGTGTTAAGCTGTATATACACATAGGTTCCAGGGTCTACTCCACTTCCTGCTATCCGTAAGCCAAATCGGAACCCTTGTTTCCACTGGCTAGGGTCGAACACAAGGAGCTTTAAGGTGTTACACGTACCTTTCTGACACTTACGGGGTTCCAGCAATGGTAGTCTCTCTAACTTGGCTCTGCGATTATCTCTCTCTCGCCCCTGAGGCCCTTCAGACCAGGTGGCATAGTATACACACTCCCATTTGGGACAGAAGTATGCGCCTGCAGAGGCTTTAGTATAAATAGATGGGGAGTTTACCCCGGTGCATATTCCCCAATTGTATGCTCCTTCGGGACACATATATTTCTCATCTTGGTAATAACTTTGCTCTTGGCCAACAGATCCACAGCTATAATAGCCATTTCGGTTAATGGCATCACAAGCATCAAAGTAAAGAGGGGCAGGTTTCGTGGGATCTGAGAGCTGTCGGGTAGCATTGAGGAGGGCTCCATCCTCGTTGTTCCATCGTAACTCTAGGACATGATAAGAGGGGTTCTGCTGGGGATTAAAGCAGGTCCTAATCTTCCCTTTTGTACAGATACTTAATTCTGTACCATTATACGTACAAGTGTAGTAGGAATGGTAGAGTAAAGTCTGAGTAATCCTTGTCCCAATTCGGGTAGTAGTTATGCAAGCCACACAGGGAGGTATAGCGAATGCCACTCTAAGGGGTCCCAGGGTTATCGCTAAAATAATGCAAAAGCAGAAGCACATCATGGTTACAGTAATTGAATGAACTCGTTTGAATGTTGCGGCTTCTTCACTTAAATTCTCTTATATCCACAGCTTCCACCGTAAGTAGACCTGTCAGCTTCCGGTTGGTGACAGGAGTAGGGTTGTAGATTCCTCAAGCTTCTGCCGTACGTAGACCTGCCAGCTTCTGTTTGGTGGCAGGAGTAGGGCTGTTGACTATTACAGCAGTGGTTGTCGCCGCAGCGTGAGTCGCAATGGCGATTTTGGATTGTTTGTTGAATCCAGTGACAAAGTTCAGTAGATGCCGCTGGCTTTACTCGACTTTGGTGAATCCAAGGTTCTAATTCTGCAAACTTAACTGCTGTAGGGGTTGATAGTATGATGACATAAGGTCCTTTCCAATGAGGTGCTAACGGTGTCTTCCTCCACTCTTTGACCCACACCGAGGCTCCAGGCTTAAAGGGATGCAGTGGCTCAGTCAGATTAATGGGCAACTGGTCTTGTATCCATGCATGAAGACTCTGCAGATCAACAAACAGTAAGGATTTGAGGGTTTGTTTGTTTTTATTATATTACATTGCTAGCTCTCTGACTGGGAGCTCTTAAAAGGGTTTTTTGTATATTTTTTTAAAGCAAGGTTACTTTCTTTTTGGTGCTTTAGGGGAACTTTCCTTGAGCACAATAGGTTGCTGAACTCTAGTAACCTCCTCAGGTTTAGAAACTGCTAACACCTAATCAGGTGTTAGTTCCCTCCCTACCCACCCCGACTCCCACCCACCCCTAGTGAGCAGTCTTGCTTTATAGGGCACCTCCCCCTTTAACAAATCAGAGAATTGGACCAGCACATTTTGAATATAATTAAAGAGATTTAACTGCTTTTTCTCTGAAAGGACAGCTGCGAAACCGGCTGGTACTTGGTAGATCTCTCTCTTTTGCTTTAACAGATACCTAAGCTCCACGCACAGAACAATGGCTGGGAAAAATCATATTGCTAAAGCTGTTGCCCCCGTTACAGCTTCTGCCTCGGTCCAGACAGAAGTCCTAATGCCAGTTGAAGGACCAGTTCCATGTGCAGGGTGCCTGCATGCTGAAGCTCTGAGGAAACAAGTGGAGGAACTCAGAGAGCAGGTGGCGAGGATGAGGAGCATTCAAGACAGTCAGAAGTACATTGATGAGATACTTCTTGCAGCAACCAAGCTCTCCAGCACAGGAGAAGATGGGTGCCAACAGAATGTCGATGGTTGGACACAAGTCACCAGGGCCTGCAAAATCACCAATCCAACTTCTCCAGCCCTTGAATTGAAGAACCATTATGCAGCCCTGGAAGTGGAGGAGGTGAAAGCTTCCCTAGAAAGGGAAGAACCAGAGTTCAAGTAACCCAAAGTTGCAGAATCAGTGACCAGAAGGAAACGAAGGGTAGTGGTGGTTGGAGACTCTCTTCTGAGGGGTACTGAGGCGTCCATCTGCCGACCAGACTTGATGTCCAGAGAGGTATGCTGTCTGCCTGGTGCCAAAATCCAAGATGTTACGGAGAGTTTGCCGAGACTCATCAAGCCCACTGACTATTACCCAATGTTGCTAATCCATGTTGGAACAAATGATACTGCCAGGTATACCTCAGAACGTATCAAAAGTGACTTCATGGCTCTGGGACAGAGAGTGAAGCAGTTAGGTGCACAAGTGGTGTTCTCTTCAATCCTCCCTGTTGAGGGTAAAGGCCAAGGCAGAGAGGCTCGCATCCTGGAGATTAATGCATGGCTGTGTGGATGGTGTCATCGAGAGCGTTTTGGTTTCCTAGACCATGGGATGCTGTTCCAAGGGTTGCAGAGCAGAGATGGCATCCATCTGTCCAAGAAAGGTCAACGCATCTTCGTTAGTAGACTGGCTAATCTATTGAAGAGGGCTTTAAACTAGATTCGTTGGGGATAGGTGAAGAAAGCCCCCAGGTAAGTGAAAGCCCCCAGGTAGGTGATACATTAAATACCTTTATGGAAATGGGTAACAGGGGTAACATATGGAAAGCAGTGTGTATAAATGCCCGTAGCATGGGAAATAAGATCCCTGATGTTGAAGCTTTGGTGGGAGTGGCTGACTGGGATTTAGTGGCAGTTACAGAAACATGGTTCACAGAAAACCATGACTGGGATGTAACTATACCTGGCTATACTTTATTCAGAAAGGGCAGGGTAGGAAGAAGGGGAGGAGGAGTGGCACTATATGAAAAAACTACTATTAAAGCTTTGGAATTACAGAGCTTAACAGGGAGAGAGGAGGCACTGTGGGTTAAACTAGAAAGAAGGAAAGAGAAATCTATTTGCATTGGTGTGATATACAGACCTCCCTCACAAGAGGAAGAGGTGGACAGAGAGTTAATTGAAGACATACGCAGCATTGCTAGGAAAGGGGAAGTGCTACTGATAAGAGATTTCAATATGCCAGATGTTGATTGGCACATTCCTGCTGCAGTATCATCTAGAAGTAAGGAGATCCTGGATTCTCTACAGGGAGAACTATTCAGGCAATTGGTAACAGACCCCACATGTGAAGGGACCATACTGGACTTGGTGCTTACCGATGGCGAAAGTGTTTCTGATGTTGTACTGGGAGATCATTTTGCATCCAGTGATCACCAGATGGTGTGGTTCAGTATTAGGACTAGGGCTGTTAGAATCCATTCCAAGGTGAGGATCTTAGACTTTAGGAAGACTAACTTTGCAAAGATGGGCCAATACCTCAGGGAGTCGTTAGTGGGATGGGAACAGCTGGGGGATGTAGAAAAACAGTGGGCAAAACTGAAAGGGGATATTTTAAGGGCAACCAACCTTTTTGTTAAAATGGTAAATAAAGGCAAAAGGAAAAGGAGACCGCTATGGTTTTCTAAGGAAGTAGCTGAAAAAGTGAAGAAAAAGAGGGAGGCCTTCATGAAATACAAGAGATCACAGAGAGAGGAAGACAGGCATCTGTATTTGGAAAAACTTAGAGAAGCTAGCAAAGTAGTCAAGAAGGCAAAGATTCAAAAGGAGGAGGAAATAGCCAATGCAATAAAATGGGGGGATAAGACATTTTTCAGATATATTAGTGAGAAGAGGAAGGGCAAAAGTGGTATTGTCAGACTCAAGGGTGCAGGGGGGGAATATGTAGAAGCTGATAAGGATAAAGCGGAATTGCTTAACAAATATTTTTGTTCTGTGTTCACAGATGAAGAACCAGGAGCAGGACCTCAGAAAACACCCACAAATAGGAACAGAAGCGAGGGACATCTTGAACAATTTTCAGAAGACTGTGTTCGTGAGAAACTAGCTCAACTTAATGTAGACAAAGCGATGGGACCGGATGGGATACACCCTAGAATACTGAGGGAACTTGGGGACGTTCTAGCAACTCCACTGACTGACCTTTTCAATGCCTCGTTGGAGTCGGGAGTGGTGCCAAAGGACTGAAGAGAGGCTCATGTGCTGCCTTTACACAAAAGCGGAAGTAAGGATGTGGTTGAAAACTACAGGCCGGTTAGTTTAACTTCGGTGGTGAGTAAATTATTGGAAACGCTGCTCAAAGAGAAAATAGTGAGGTTTCTGGAGTCCAGTGGATTACAGGATCCGAGGCAGCATGGATTCACCAGAGGCAGGTCTTGTCAGACAAATCTGATTGATTTCTTTGACTGGGTGACCAGGGAGTTGGACCAAGGGAGAGCTCTAGATGTGGTGTATTTAGATTTCAGTAAAGCCTTTGACACTGTTCCTCACAGGCGACTTATAAACATACTGAGCACCCTAGGGATGGACCCTAAAGTTACTGCTTGGGTTAGAAATTGGTTGGGTGGGAGGCGACAAAGAGTACAAGTAAATGGAGCTCACTCTGAGGAGAAGGATGTTATCAGTGGTGTGCCCCAGGGATCTGTCCTTGGTCCGATTCTTTTTAACATCTTTGTTAGTGATATAGTGGAAGGGCTGTCGGGTAAGGTTTGCCTCTTTGCAGATGATACCAAAAGCTGCAATAGAGTAGACACCCAGGAAGGTGTAGATAACATGAGGAGGGATCTAGCTAAGCTTGAAGAATGGTCTAGAATTTGGCAGCTGGGATTTAATGTTAAAAAATGCAAGGTCATGCATTTGGGCTGCAGCAATCCAAGGGAGCAATACAGTATAGGAGGTGAAGTACTTTTGTCCACTAAAGAAGAGCGGGACCTAGGCGTGGTTGTGTCTGATGATCTTAAAGTAGCTAAACAGGTAGAAAAGGCGACGGCAAAAGCTAGAAGGATGCTTGGGTGCATACGGAGAGGAATGGCTAGCAGAAACAAGGAGGTGATAATACCTCTGTATAAGTCTTTGGTGCGACCTCATTTGGAGTATAGTGTGCAATTCTGGAGACTGCACCTTCAAAAGGATGTGAACAGGATGGAGTCGGTGCAGAGGGTGGCTACTAAATTGATTAGTGGGCTTCATTATAAAGCATATGAGGACAGACTTAAGGATCTTAATATGTACACCTTAGAGGAAAGGCGGGATAGAGGTGATATGATTGAGATGTTTAAATACCTCCGTGGCATAAATGTTCAGGGAGAGAGCCTCTTTCAATTGAAAGCAAATTCTGCTACGAGGGGACATGGGATGAGGGTGAAGGGAGATAGATTCAGGAGTGATATGCGGAAATATTTCTTTACGGAAAGAGTAGTGGATCCATGGAATAGTCTCCCAGTGGAGGTGGTAGAGATGAGGACAGTAACTGAATTAAAAAAAGCATGGGACCAACACAGAGGATCTCTAAAGGTAAAAAGTGGACTGTTATAGTTGTTGATATGGAAGGACAGACTAGATAGGCCATGTGGTCTTTTTCTGTCATCATGTTTCTATGTAAAACAGAACCTAGAGCCAATAGTTCTTGTCTAGTGATTTCAGACCCAATCTGACTCATATCTCCTTTTATCCCTTGGACTATGGGCGGAGGGCGCCCATACAGGATCTCAAAAGGGGAAACTCCTAAGGACTTGGTGGGGGCTAAATGTATCCTGAGGAGGGCTATAGGAAGAACCTGTGGCCACTTCAGGTGAGCTTCGTGACAAAGTTTAGACAGCTGGGACTTTAGGGTGCAATTCATACGTTCTACCTTCCCTGAGCTTTGGGGTCTGTAAGCTGTATGTAATTTCCACTGCACTTGCAGAGCTTGGGCTAACTGCTGAGTCACCTGAGATACAAATGAGGGCCCATTATCTGACCCTATAGTTGAGGGTATTCCAAACCGGGGGATGATTTCATGGAGGAGAACTTTGGTGACTTCCCTGGCCTTCTCAGTTCTGGTGGGGAAAGCTTCCACCCACCCAGAGAATGTACAAACCAAGACCAACAGGTAATGATATCCATTTGCACATGGCATTTCTGTGAAGTCCACCTGGATATTTTCCATGGGGGTAACTCCTACTGATTGAGCTCTTGGGGGCAGGCTGGGACCCTGCCGGGCATTGTTCTTTGCACAGATCACACATCTACGGGCTACTGAGGCTGATATGTGTTCTAGTAATGAAATACAGAAATGGGGTCTGAGAGCTTTCTCCATCACAGTTTTTCCATAGTGTGTGGCCTGATGAAAAGCATGGACAAAGGCAGGACCCAAGGCTTCAGGGATTACAGTTGGACCGGGAGGTGAGCCACCGGCCGGCGGTGGTAGCACTATCCATCCGGTCTCTGATAACACTCCCCCTTCTTCTTGACAATAATAATCCAACTCTTTGGAGGTATACCGGGGGGTCCATGCACTGAGGGGCACTGGGAATATAGCTGCCTGGACTGTACTAGGGGCAGGTACGGTATAGGATACAGTATAAAAGTTGTAGCCGCTTTTCGGGCAGAAACGTCTGCAAATCTATTTCCCCGTGAAACTTCCCCTTCCCCTGCCTGATGACCTTGGCAGTGCATTACTGCGACTTGTGCATTACTGTGACTTGGGGGCCCACACAGCTTCCAATAATGTCAATATCTCGGGGCCATACTTGATGGACTTGCCTCCTGAGTTAATCAACCCTCGTTCCTTGTACAGGGCCACATGAGCATGTAATGTTGTAAAGGCGTACTTTGAATCTGTGTACACATTCAAGCGAAGCCCCGTCCCTATTATCAGTGCTCTGGTGAGGGCTATCAATTCAGCCTTCTGTGCTGAGGTTCCTGGGGCCAGAGCTGAAGATTCAACTACCATGTCCAGGGTCACTACTGCATAGCCAGCACGACGTTGTCCGTTGATGACAAGACTACTTCCATCCACAAAGAAAGTTCGTTCAGGGTCGTTCAATGGGACATCAGTTAGATCAGGGCGACTTGAGAATACAGAGTCCATTATTGCCAAGCAATCATGATCGGGGGGGGGCCTGGACCGATTGGCAACAGCGTGGCTGGGTTCAAAGCTTGACTGACGATCAACTGCAATCGGGGATTCTCGCACAACATGCTTTGGTACTTCAGCATTCGGGAATTTGTGAACCAATAATTTCCTTTGTGTTCCATAAGGGTCAGGACAGAGTGCGGTATGGTAATTTGGAGATTCTGACCCAGGGTGAGCTTGTCGGCTTCACCTACCAGGAGGGCTGTAGCTGCAACGGCTCTCAGGCAAGGTGGCCATCCTTTTGCGACGGTATCCAGTTGTTTTGATAGATAAGCTACAGGTCGCTGCCAAGATCCGAGGGATTGAGTCAATACTCCCAAAGCATTTCCACTTGACTCATGGACATAGAGGCGAAATGGTTTCTGTACATCTGGCAGGCCCAAAGCTGGTGATGACATCAAGGCTGCCTTAAACGATCGGAATGCCACCTACTGTTCTGGGCCCCACTCCAGGGGAGATCGCTCCATTCCTTTGGTGGCCTGATACAATGGCTTTGCCACCAGCGCAAAATTGGGTATCCATATTCGACAATAGTCTGCAGCTCCCAGAAAAGCCCTCACCTGCTTTCTGGTGGTTGGAGTAGGGATACGACACACTGCTTCCTTGCGCTCTGGTCCCAATCTCCGAATCCCTTTGGACAGATGGAATCCCAGATATTTAACCTCAGTTTGGCATAACTGCGCTTTGGCTCTTGAGACCTTTTATCCAGCTTCATTCAGGAGGTGCAAGAGATCACCGGTGGCATGCACGCATGCATTTTTGGAGCTGGTGGCTACTAGCAGGTCATCCACATACTGAAGAAGGACTCTCTTCCCTGGAGTCACAGAATAACTTGAAAGATCCTGATTGAGGGCAGCACTGTAGAGGGTAGGCGAGTTCTTGAATCCTTGGGGTAATCGAGTCCAGGTGAGTTGACCTCGCCTCCCTGTGGTGGGGTCTTCCCATTCAAACGCGAACAGAAGTTGACTGGTTGGTGCTAAACATATGCAGAAGAAAGCATCCTTCAAATCCAAGACGGTGAAATGAGTAGCCTCAGCGGGGATCAGTCCCAGGAGAGTATAAGGGTTTGGTACTACTGGATGTATGGTTACAACTGCATTATTCACTCGTCTCAAGTCCTGCACTGGGCGGTAGTCACCTGTCCCAGGCTTCTTGACTGGGAGGAGGGGGGTATTCCAGGGCGATTGGCACTTCCTGAGAAGTCCATACTTCAATAATTTCATTAAATGACCGTGAATTCCTTCAATTGCCGGTTGCGGAAGAGGGTATTGTCTCACGTGCACTGGTTCCACTCCTGGTTTGAGTGTGACAGGAACAGGAGCTACATTCTTTGCTAGGCCTGGAGGATTATCCTCCGCCCACACCTCGGGCAGAGCTAAGATTCTGGTGGGTATACGGGGACTGGCTGCCTTGATCGGAGATGCACTATAGAATCGCCATTCTTCTTCCCGGGGGACAGTTAACACCATCAGGCCAGCAGATCTTGAGTTTAAAGTCATTTCCATTCCTCCCCCTTCAACAAAGGATATCTGTGCCTGGAGCTTAGTGAGCATATCTCGGCCCAATAGGGGGATTGGGCATTCAGGCATGTACAGGAACTGGTGTGTTACTTTCTGTCCCCCTAATTCACAGGTGCGGCTCTGCAAGAAAGGTTTAGTGGCTCTTGTTCCGGTAGCGCCGACAATAGTGATGGATCGAGAAGACAAAGGGGCCACCGGTTTTGCCACTACCGAATGTTCGGCCCCCGTATCCACCATGAAGTCCATATATTGGTCCCCAATCTTCAAACTGACCATAGGCTCCTGGGGACCTAGAGGAAACTTGGAGCCCGGTCTGGCCTAGTCTTCATCCATGTTGCAGCCCTCCTCGGCTGCCATTCCCTCTATAGCTTCTTCTTCTTCTTGTCGGAACTGTGTGCGATGCATTCCTCCCCGACTCTGGAATCGTCCCCCTGCTCTCCGTGTGCTCCCTCCTCCCCTCCGGGAGGCGGAGTCAAAGTTCGGGCATTCATTTTTCCAATGTCCTTCTTCTCTAAAGTGGGCACATTGATTTGCACCCAATGGGTGCCGACCATTTCCTGGGACCCTTCCACGTCCTCGGGTCCTTTGGTTAGAGAAACTTCCTCCTCGTCGTTCAACTAAAGCTGCAGCAAGGAAATCAGCTTTCTTCTTCATTTTACGTTCACTTTCCTTCTGACATTCTTGATCACGATTCACAAACACTTTCTGAGCAACTTCCATTAACTGGGCCGCATTCATGCCCGCAAATCCTTCCAATTTCTGCAGTTTCCGTTTTATGTCTCCCTGGGACTGACTCACAAAGGCTGCATTTACCATGTGCAAATTTTCCTGGGCCACTGGATCATATGGGGTATAAAGTCTGTAAGCTTCAGATAAGCGTTCATAAAAGGCCGCTGGGCTCTCGTCTGGATGCTGGATGACTTCTGATACCTTTCCGATATTCATGGCCTTCTGGCTTCCTTTCTTCAGGCCTTGCAGTAGGGCCTGGCGGAACCGATTAAGGGCCGCCGCCCCATCGGCACTGTTCGGATCCCATCTAGGATCATCATTTGGAAAATCCGCGGCGGCTGCTTGCCGGGGATTTAGGCCTGCTTCTTCTACCGGATTTTCTTCTAACCATCATGTGGACGCTTGCACAATCCGTGCTCGTTCTTCAGTAGTGAAGAGGGTAGACAGGAGCTGGCGGCAATCATACCAGGTAGGCTGATGGGTCTGCATAATACTAGACATTAATTCAGTCAATTCTTGGGGCTTTTCAGTATAGGATGCATAATGGGGTAAAATCAGGGACTACAAACATCATACTACCATGCAATGCCAATTTAAAACCAGAACAGGCAACAAATTACACTCCTAGAACTGGGTAACTTGGCAACACTGCTTATTTCAACAGTCCCCTCCCCTCAGCTGCTGCTTTAGTTTTCTCAGGGCTGAGGGGCATTTGGAGTGAACCTCCTTCAGGATTTGGACTCCTGCAGTTGCAGAAGAGAAAAAAAACTTTTTCTATGCTTTTCTGCTATTTGGCAGAAGTGAGGACAGTTTTTTCAAAAGTCCTCTTACAGTGGGAGTAGTGCTGTTGCCGTATTAGTCCACTTTGATGGTCGATAAATAAAAAGAGAAACAAAAAAAGAAAAGAAGGTGCTACCTTTTTATTGGGCTACCTTCATACATTTTTGGATCCGCTTTCAAAGGTTAAAACCTTCTTCAGATCAGGACAGTATGAGCAAAAGACAGCGTTGCCAAGTTACCCAGTTCCAGGAGTGAGATTTTTTTTTTCCAGTTCTGACTTTACATTTGTACTGCAATGCAGTGTGGGATTTATAGTCCCTGATTTCACCCATTGGAATCTGTGCTGAAGGTCCCATAATGCATCATAATGAGATTGTCAGAAATCCAGACCTGGCTTAAAATCTCTCTCCTAGAACTGGGTATCTTGGCAACTACGAAAAGATGATAATACCATAATATATAAGTGAATCACAAAAGCATTTCCGTGATAGTCTCAGGGGGAAGGGGGAAGCAGAAACGATGGCTTGCTTGTTCCTCTAATGTGGTATACGTTATTCAATACAGAAAATGTGAAAAAGGATGTTACGTGGGAGAGGCAGGCCAAAGGTTAAAGAGGAAAATCAGTTCACATAGACACCAGATCACACAGCATCGAGCAGACAAGGTGTCACCTCTGTTGTTGGGAAGCATTTCTCAAGGCCAGAACGAATACAATGGGACTGGAGCCCCATGCTTTGGCCATAATACTGGAGACAATAAAAAAAAGGAAGAGGGAAGTGACAATTTCCCCTCCGAGCCAGCCCATTGTGACATTTGTTGCACTGATGTGATATGGCACTTGGCAAGAGCCCGGCCCAATAAAGGTGAGCAGGAGCAGTGCAGTCTCCTTTTTTGAACCTGTTCATCTGCTATGCATGGCTCCACAGTGATGGAGAAATGAGACACTGTTAGCGGCTGGTCACTGTGGCTCTTTTGGTCAGCTGCCGGCACCAACTGACACCTGCTGGAGACAGGCGCAGCGATCACCCCTGCACCCAAGTATTCCTACAGGTACTCACTTGGTTATGTGCACGGTGATCCTTAGTGACTTATCCTCTGGTGTTGATTTATGCTTCTAATGCTATGAAGTGGCAAGAGTTACCCAGCAGCCCCTCCCCAGGAGGAATACAGACTCACACCATGAAGGCCTGTAGACCACCAACACACTACCTCAACCGGATAGGCAGTCCATGGCATCTACTTGTAAAGGTTTCACACAAACCCTCAGCTGGGGCCTGGATCACCAGAGGCCACTGCACCCTACAGCCAGATTTGGCTGTGCTGCTGCCAATAGCACACAAAACAACTCATCTTACCTCCCAGCAAAGGCAGTGGATGAGTACCCCAGACAGGATCCCTCATCTACCTCCTTCTTGTCCTCCACTGAGGCTGAAAATGCCAAAGGCACAGACACACAATCCTCCCTGATCTCCAGCATCATGGGGTTATGGAAAACTGTTCCCCGATCACTAAGAAAAAAGGTTCTGAGGCAGGAGTATTTTGATATCTTCAAACTGTTGGGGGGCAGTCAGAGGCGTTACCCCATGAAGAGAGACAAAATGGGCAATCTGTACCCAATGGATTGCCCCATTCTACTCAACATAACAGATTGGACCCTTTCATATGCCCAGATGATCAGCATTACATGCCAGAAAGACCCCACACAACTGGGGCACATACTGGCATACCTGGACACTATCATCAACGCATGGAGGGAATATGAGGGCTACGCCTGGCTGTCTTGTAATGGACACTTCTGGGACAAAATGATGAGCCGAAAATGACCTGGGGTGCTGATGATGTTGGAATATATTTGCAGAGGATGTCTTTGAAATATGGTGTGATACAAGTGGGATATGAGAGAGTGAGTTTGAAGTAATTATGATGACTTGTACATTCAGCATGAGGTTACTAAAGATCATACTTGTTGATCAGTTTTAAGAATTTGGCTAGTAAAAACCAGTTTTAGCTGGAACAATGACTCATGCTCACTGAGTCTGGGAATGGGGAGGAGAAAGGGGATATTGTGTCAATAATGTATCAAAGACCCAATACGAATGTATCAATAATGTAGAAAAACGGAAATTATGACCAAAAACTGACCAGAAATGATGTATAAAAGAAGGGGACTCTCCACAGGAATCTGGGACCTACACCTGGGAGAAGTAGACGTACTTCGGCGTGTTTCCCGGATTCCTCTGGACGTCGTGCTGAGTCCCCCGACACAGAGTGAGGCTACAATATTCGGTGATGTATTGATGCTTTATTATCTCATAATTATTCTTAAAATAAAAGCTTTTGTATTATCTGAAGTCTGAGCCTAGTTTGTAAGCTAGTGAGTGAACAGTTAGAACACTACCAGGTAATACATAATTGGCGCTGTGAGCAGGATACGGTAGGTAGAAAGGGGTGATATTCGGTCTCTGTGGGGAGCGCAGTGCACGGCGAATCCCACGAATACCGAATTCGGTGATTGGCAGTGTGCCAAAAAAATCGCCGATTTGGCAGGAAGCCAACAATGTTTAGACGCAAAGAGAAGAGTCAGACTCTGGCTACCATAGATATTCCAGGGTGGACAGAGAGTCCATTTGGATCTCTGGCCCAAAAATTGATACATAATGGCTTAGCAGAAGCATGGGATAATAAACTCAAAGAAGCCACACCCTCCGATGTAGAAAATGTACTCGGAGGTTTGCCCGGCAAAGCCGGTGATGTTAGTGTGTTGGGGAGGCAAACTTGGGTGCTACTTTCCGCTTATCGGAAAGTGTACCAAATGTTAGAACAAGCAATAGTTAAAAATAAGGGTTTGGAGCAACAATTACTCCATACTGAAAGTAGGATAGTGGTATTAGAGTGTAACCAAAAATTGTTAAAAGATAAATTAGATCACTACCAAGCGGTAGCAGAGAAGGCAGCAGTAAAAGTGGCCCAAAACAAATATCGTAAAAGGCGAGGACGCCTGAATAAACAGAAAGTTTATAAAGCTGTGGCTACAGCCACGGCTGATTGGGATTTGGACAAATGGGACGGGGATGTCTGGTCCTCCTCCTCAGATGAGTGGGATGATTGTCCGGGGGGATCATATTGTCCCGACCCAGAAATAGACCCTCCACCGGATGTGCGAGCACAACCAGTGAAGCGTAGGAAAGAAAAAACCGAATTTGGACCAGGGAGACGAAATGTATTGGATGCTCAGGGGAATCCAATTCCCCTGATGCAGAATGGGGTCCCTGTATATGAGGGAGAAGGGGATAATAGGCGGCCCCTGTTTCTACAGGAAGATGAGCCGCATACACATACACGACAGACTGTGGAAGATTTTACCCAGGCAGAGGTTGATGATATATTAGGGCGATTTAGGCAGCAGCCTGGGGAAGGGGATGTACAGTGGCTGGTGCGCCTATATGATACTGGCGCCCGGGGAGTGTTTATGGATAGTCAGGATGTAGGGCGATTTATTACACTAAGTCGAGAACCATTAATACAGCGATTAATCAGGCAATATTTTGCAAACCATGGAGGGGTAACGGGACAAAGTATGTTAACATTGTAGCAAGTGCCTATCTAGACAAATTCCCGTCCCCCGAGGACATGCCCATCTCGGACAAACCCTGGTTTTCCATAAGGGAGGGGGCAGAACGACTAAAACAGGAGGCTATGAAGGCATCCCTCCCTATTATGGATATAATAGAAGATTATATTGATATTAAAATAACTCCTGGGATACGGAATCGTTTGATTAAAACGGCTCCAGTAGCTTACAAAAATGTATTACTTACTCTGTTGTTGTCCATGGCAGAACAACCAGTGTCTGAGGTATTGGCCCGTTTAAAAGATTTGCAAGATTTAGGGAATTGGGGGACAGGCACTGGGACAGATGAAAGAGAGCGAAATAGATCTTCTAGAGATAATAACAAAAATAGTAACCGAGAAACCCCTGGGGCCCCTCGAGTATCTCGTAAAGATATGTTTTTGGCCCTTATTAAAGCAGGGGTGCCCAAGGAACAGATTGATGGGAAGGAAACGGGGCACTTGTGGCAATTATACAAAAAGAAGGTATTAAATGCCCGACCAGTGCAGAAGGGAGATCAGGCAAAGGAGGAACCTAAGGAGGAGGAAGGGTGGGAGAAATTTAAAAATTTGTACCCTTGGCAAGAGATGGCTGCGGCAGTAGCCACACAACTAAGGGAGGATAAGCGATTGTGGAAAGTGGTAACGCCCTCTGCCCCAGACCGATCATTGTTGGATCTGGAGGATTATGAGGCATAGCAGGGAAGCCAAGCCTCATGGGTGAAGCGGGATGAACGCCCCTATGTTCCGCTAGAAATACACTGGCGAGGGGGGAATGTTCAGAGGGTTCCCGCACTCATTGACACTGGGGCGGAGGCTACTTTAATTCAGGGGAATCCGAAAAAATTTAAGGGACCCCGAGTGAAAATTTCAGGATTAGGAGGAAGGGTAATTGAAGGAGTTCAAACCAAAGTAACCTTGAAAATAGGGAATTTGCCACTGCGTCGATATAACGTTCTAGTGGTTCCCATTCCTGAATTTATCCTAGGGATTAATGTACTGAAGGGAATGACTCTACAGTTAGCAGAGGGTAAGTTCACCTTCGGTGTGCACAATACAAAGGCTATCCAAATGCGACCCATTTTGGTAGGGAAAGTGAAAATGCCCCCCGTACATATCCCACCACCTCTCAAATTGGTAGCCATGAAACAGTATCGAATACCTGGAGGGCATAAGGAAATTGGTGAAACTATAAGGGAGTTGGTAGAAGTAGGGGTATTAAGACCCACCACTACGGCGTGGAATAATCCAGTGTGGCCAGTCAAGAAGAGTGATGGCTCCTGGAGAATGACAGTAGATTATCGTGAATTGAATAAACAGACACCCCCATTGACAGCAGCTGTTCCCGATACCATTACCATCATAGAAGAGATCCAACAGCGTAGGGGGGAATGGTATGCTGTCATAGATTTGGCTAATGCGTTTTTTACAATTCCCGTAGAAGAACGGGCACAGGACCAATTCGCATTTAATTGGTTAGGGCGACAGTATACCTTTACCCGGTTGCCCCAGGGTTGGTTACATAGTCCCACTATTTGTCATAGGATAGTGGCAGAACATTTGGAAGAGTTCATGAGGAAAACCCCGACTCAAATTTCCCACTATATTGATGATATATTAGTGCAGGGAGAGACTCGAGAGCAGGTGGAACAGCAATTAGAACTGTTGGTACAACATATGAAGGGGAAGGGTTGGGAAGTCAACCCTGCCAAAACACAGGGGCCCTCTCAAACCGTGAAATTCTTAGGCATACAGTGGAACCAGGGACATAGAGAAGTGACCGATAAAGCTCGGCAAAAGATTTCAGACTTTGCTACCCCTAAAACAAAAGCAGAAGCCCAATCTTATATTGGGTTATTTGGCTTCTGGAGACAACACATTCCTCATTTGGGACAGTTATTATCCCCATTATACAAGGTGACTAGGAAGAAATATGAATTTGAATGGGGAGAAGAACAACAAAATGCCTTTGAGGCTACTAAGGAAGCTATTCAAAAGGCAGTAGATCTCTGGCCGTTGTTGGAAGGGCCAATAGAGTTACATGTATCTGTACAGAATAATTATTGTAACTGGTCCCTTTGGCAAAAACAACAGGGTAAACGAGTCCCGTTAGGATTCTGGGGTAGAAAATTACCAGAAGCGGGGCACAAATATACACCCTTTGAGCAGCAGTTGCAGGCATGCTATTGGGCTTTAGTAGAAACAGAACAATTAACTTTAGGACATGAAGTGTTGATACGACCTCAAATACCAATTATGCAATGGGTAATGTCCAACCCCAAATCAAATAGGGTAGGACATGCACAAGAACAAACCATTATTAAATGGAAATGGTATATTTCACAGCGAGCGAAAACAGGGGAGGGAGGAATTGCTACTTTGCATGAAAAGGTAGCCATGGCTCCCTCTCAAGATCAGGTACCTATTAAACCTTCTGTACCAAATGTGGGATCCCCGGTACAATGGGGAGTCTCATATGAACATCTGACAGATGAACAACGACAGCATACTTGGTTTACGGATGGATCTGCAAAATATTTAAATGGGGAACGCAAGTGGAAGAGTGTGGCATATAATCCGATTATAAATCAAACTATTGAGGTAGAAGGTAAAGGGAAAAGTAGTCAATATGCTGAATTATACGCTATATACTTAGCATTAAAACAGGAACAGGGGGGTCAATGTCATTTATTCACAGATTCCTGGTCAGTGGCAAATGGGCTAGCTACCTGGCTCGGAAATTGGGCCCAACAAAATTGGCAAATCCATGGAAAAGAATTATGGGGTGTTGAAATTTGGAAAGATATAGTGGAAATTCTGCAAAATACACAGTGTACTGTTTTTCATGTAGATGCTCATATGCCTGCTAACTCTTTGGATCGTTTATTTAATTCTCAAGCAGATGCGGCAGCCACCATCGCTAATGTTGAGACATTGGATGAAACAGGTAACACAGCGAGCCCGAGCGTGGAAGATAAAGTGGCATGGCTCCAAGGTACCGCTCTTTGGGCCCACCAGAAGAGCGGGCACTTCGGCGAAAAAGCCACCTACAGGTGGGCCCAGAGTAGGGGAATTCCTCTAACTCTGGATCAAATTAAAGAAACTATTTTGCAATGTCCCATTTGCCAGCACACCCAACATAGGGCGATCCCTCATACTATAATGGGACATATTGGAAGAGGACAGCTTCCAGGGCAAATCTGGCAAATGGATTTCGTTGGGCCATTACCAGGTAGTCGAGGGTGCAAATATATTTGTACGGCAGCTGACACCTATTCAGGATTGTTAGTAGGTTATCCTTGTAAAAATGCTACGCAATGGAGTACATTACGAACTATTGAAATATTAACCCAATATTATGGTACTCCCATGCAAATACAAACCGATAATGGTACACATTTTACTGGAACACAGGTAAGAGAATATGCAAAGGCTCATAATATTGAATGGATTTATCATGTACCCT
Source organism: Ichthyophis bannanicus (assembly GCA_033557465.1). Classification (NCBI taxonomy): domain Eukaryota; kingdom Metazoa; phylum Chordata; class Amphibia; order Gymnophiona; family Ichthyophiidae; genus Ichthyophis; species Ichthyophis bannanicus. The sequence continues at coordinate 500,115 of JAWIIG010000053.1, forward strand.
ATCACCCACAGGCAGCGGGATTGATTGAACGAATGAATGGGTTATTGAAAGCTAGTCTAAAGAAATTAAATCCTCACAACTCACAGGCTTTTGGGCAATGGAGAGATCATTTAAGTGAAGCATTACAACGCCTAAATAATCGACCCATTACTGATTCCATGACTCCCTTAATGCGAATGCTGACCCCAAATTTACAAATTGCTGTGACACGGATAGATTCCATTATTTATTGGAAAATTGACCCCTCAGCCCGAGCCCCGCTTCGAGGGACTCCAATCTCAGCAGGATTAGATTTGCATGCATTAAAGATGATTTTAATTGCTCCAGGAGGGGTTGGGATGATTTCAACAGGGATAGGATGTAAAATACCACAGGGACATTATGGCCAGATAGCCACAAGGTCTAGTTATGCTTTAAAAAAGATATTCACTGTGGGAGGTGTAATTGATGCAGATTATCAAGGAGAACTTAAGGTTCTATTGTGGAACATGAGTGGAGAGCCGCATGAAGTACCAGAGGGAGAACGAGTGGCTCAACTCATCCTTATTCCAATATTTTTAGCCCCGGTGGAAGAAGGGCAAGCCCCCACAGAGCTAACCATACGGGGTGACCAAGGCTTTGGATCAACCAGTACTATAAATGTGGGAGCAAAGATTTGGATACAGGATGCGCAAGGACCGCCTTCCCCAGGGGAAGTAATTGCTATAGGAAGAGATAAAGTTCTATTAGTAATGCAGCCTGGCGTAGAAAAATGGGAATATATACCTGAAAATAAATGTTACTTAAGGGAATAATGTGTATGTTATACCTACAGGTGACCCTCCTCCTTGGCATCCTCTGCTGCTCGTGGTGGGTTGGCCCCGGAGAAGCCTGGACACCTGCACAACCATTGCAACCCCGGCCCTTCCAGTTGTGGGGATGGAAAAGGCATGCCACTCTGCGACAACAAGATAACTACACCTGTTTTCCTAATGAACGGTGCCCCATGATCAATGTGACTAGTACAGCCAGTATGTGGGCAGGACCACCTATTCCAAATGGGTATAGACCAATTTATTTATTGTACCAAGATAATGCTGTGATTAATGTGACTGCGCCCGTAAAGATCCGGTGTACCAATGTCAGTGAGTGGAATTTTTCCGCTAAATGTGGAATGATAAATATGATTAAGACTTTGTTAAATCAAAGTCAGTTTTCTAACGCAACCCAACATTATGTATACCCAGTACAGGATTCCTATTTACTTTGTATTAATGCCACACCTATTACAAATCGTACTTGGTGGTCCTCCTATATACGTGTTATTAATATAGCTACTGCTAAGATAGATCCTGGACATGTAAAGAGAATTCCTTCCACTTGTATCCAAGTTGGGCACGAAGCACGAAAGATGATTCTCACAGCTACCATTCGCTTTCCTCAGATGCCACAATGTCGTGCTCGTCGAAGACGTGCCTGGTACGACACTTTGCTAGGAGGGATTGGAACCGTAACTGGGACTTTGAATAGTTTTGATATAGAAACGTTGGCTAATCGCATGAGTAATACAGGACTTAAAACACAAGAGGCCCTGACCTTGCAAGCCCGTTGGATGCCAACAATATGGCATCCTTCCAGATTACAGGTTCAAGCATCAATTTTGCAACAACAATTATTTGATGACTTCTCACGATTTGAATCAGATACGCAAGCAAATCTAAACAATTTTATTAACTGGACTGGATGTACTCTACAGACTTTGTTCGCATTAGAACAACGAGACACAATGCAAACACAGCTGATGACTGGAAATCAGCAGGTTTGGGCTTCACTTTTGAATTTAACCACCCAGTGGTTAACTGTAAACTCACAGAAACTTGAGTGTAACTCAACTATATGTTATGGCTTAATTATTATTCATAATGTAACCAAGCAAATGCAAATGTGCAAATTTATTGTATTACCATTAATGATTGGAGCTAGTGCTCACATGTACTATTGGGTGCCAGAAATATACGGAACCTATATTGATATTAATAATCAAACGCATGATTTATCTTTATGTGAAACTACTATGCATGGTATATTATGTAGAGCACAATCGAATGTATATGAACCGTGCCTATTGCAGAATTCATTGAATGTTTGTAAATTTAATATTTTGCCTTCTACATATGAATGGATGGTGGAGGTGGCTCCACAAGAGATATGTTTAGTTACTATACAAGAAGTCATTCCAAAGATCTCCCTCCCATTCATAGGATGTATGAAAAATGTAACCACTTTAACTTGGTATAATGAGACATATTTGTTAACTCCTGATATATATATATCTACTGAAATCCCTTGGCAACAACATATTTTAAATGTTCCCACCTGGGACTTCAATCTTACTAAATTGCAGAAACTTTTGAACCAGTCACAACTGATACACCGACATTTACAATACCTTAATTGGACTATTGCCGCCCATCACGTACAAACAGTGGTGGCAGCAGATCGATTGGTATCCTTTGGCACTGCGATTGCCTCTGCTGCCACCCACCACTGGTATGATATCTTCTTCGGATATTCACCTTCTGCCAAAGGTGCTTTAAATGTAATAATTCACCCCATTCTGATTCTAGTGATTGTCATGATGATCTTTTCCTGCTTTAACTGTTGGGTGGCATATCGATTGATATGTTCACCACGTAAAATACATACAGTCACCTATGCTTAATGTCAACTCATCAAGGACCGATTGTGATACAAGTGGGATATGAGAGAGTGAGTTTGAAGTAATTATGATGACTTGTACATTCAGCATGAGGTTACTAAAGATCATACTTGTTGATCAGTTTTAAGAATTTGGCTAGTAAAAACCAGTTTTAGCTGGAACAATGACTCATGCTCACTGAGTCTGGGAATGGGGAGGAGAAAGGGGATATTGTGTCAATAATGTATCAAAGACCCAATACGAATGTATCAATAATGTAGAAAAACGGAAATTATGACCAAAAACTGACCAGAAATGATGTATAAAAGAAGGGGACTCTCCACAGGAATCTGGGACCTACACCTGGGAGAAGTAGACGTACTTCGGCGTGTTTCCCGGATTCCTCTGGACGTCGTGCTGAGTCCCCCGACACAGAGTGAGGCTACAATATTCGGTGATGTATTGATGCTTTATTATCTCATAATTATTCTTAAAATAAAAGCTTTTGTATTATCTGAAGTCTGAGCCTAGTTTGTAAGCTAGTGAGTGAACAGTTAGAACACTACCAGGTAATACATATGGCCATCCCTCAATAGCAAGCTAGCATCTGCCAATGGCATATATAGGCGACAAAGGCCACAGGACCTAAGGTTCTTAGCAGCTTACATAACATCAACCAACATACAAGGTCTATCCCAGCACATTGTATAGTTGCAACTCGCAGGATTTTCCTTCTTTGCCAAGTTAATGGGATGGAGCAACCCTTCTGACAATTTTCTGTTAGGAACCCTGCTGAAAGGTTAGGCTAGGAGTATACCCAGACAATCTGATAAGAGGAAGCTGGTGACCCACAACATGCTTGACAGACTTTAGGTTGCATTGTCAACCACATGCCTGCATGAATTTGAGACATGCCTGTTCCAAATCGCATACACATTATTGATTCTGAAGGCCCCAAAAAATGCCAAACTAGTGGCTGCCTCAATAAAGACCAGGATAACATCCAAATTGCAATTCCAAGACATAGCACTGTCAGAGGGGCTCCTACATATCTGAATCACCAAGGCAAAAAATGATCCAAAAGTAAAAGGACAATTTATAATGCTGAAGGTGGTACTGCAACTCTATCAGTCCCATAGCTAACATCTACAATTACCTGGCTATCTGGCCAATTCAGTACCAATAGTTCTTGGTTCACATTGATGGCACCCCTTTATCATGCTGCCAGTTTACGGCCTTATTCAAAAACATCATGGCTGCAATCGGACTGTGGACTAACCTCTTCAGCACCTATTCATTCCAAATCAGGATAGCCGAGATGGGGCTGCCTGTCGCAGTAATCAAAGCTTTGGGATGTTGGAGGTTCCGGACATATTTATTTATTTATTTTAAAGGATTTATAGCCTACACAGTGACCAAGACAGACAACAAAAAGCCTTCACAATTCGTCATAACAAACCAATGAATCCACACAAAATAAATTAAATACAATTAAGTAAAAGATAAAATAAATCAATTTATTCTAAACAAACCAATAACTAAGAAGACTACCATTTATTTATTTATTTTATTTATTTATTTGATTCTTCTATACCGCCCCTTCCAAAGATCAGGGGCGGTTTACAAACAACAGAACATTTTACATAAAACAGTGGTATAACTTTTTACATAGTAAACTTTGTAATTACAGATAACATAGCAATTTACAATTTACATTTGAGAGCACAAGCTGGATCATTGTTACACTATAAACATGATTGCCCCAAGCACTTCACCTGTCTATCAAACAAATCCAAAAAAGGCTTGCTGGAATAAGTAAAATTTCAACTTTCGCAGAAAGACCATCAACTCTGCTTCAGCACGTAACTCATTAGGGAGAGAATTCCAAATAGATGGACCACTCGTAAAGAAAATTCTCCTATGTAGTGAATGAAAGTTAATTTTTTAAAGGAAGGAACAACGAATAGTTGCGCATCCTGAGACCGTAAAAACCGAGAAGGACAATAAGGTTAATTAAAGTTGATAAACTGATGGGAATCATATTATGCAAGCATTTAAAAGTAAACATAATCATTTTATACAAAACTTGAAATCTAATAGGAAGCTAATGCAAAACAAATAATTGTTGCATAATATCATCAGAACATTTGCATCCAGTTAGAAGATAAACAGCAGCATTTTTGACTGAGTGCAGACATAGTAGCTTTTGAAAGGCCTAGGAAAAGACTATTGCAATAGTCCAAAGGTGAAAGTACTAAAGTCTGTAACACAGAACAGAAATTACTACTAGATAAATATGGTTTTAGTCTTCAAAGAAGATATAATTTATAATAATCTGCTTTAACCAGTCTTTGTATACAGTCATGCAGATTCAATTGTGAATCAAACCATACCCCAAGATCTCTCACAACACAGCTAAGCGCAAAAGGAAAAGAATCTGTCACAGAAGTCAAGTGTAAAGGATTTGGAAAATCCAAAGATAAATACAAAATGTCTGTCTTCATGCTCAGTTTCAACCTATTCTGAAACATCCACAGCTCAACTGAATTAAGACAAAATTTGACATACTTTAAAGAATCATCTAATGAAGTAGAAATAGGGATGATGAACTGTGTGTTGTCAGCATATACTCAAAACGTATCATCCAAACTCTCAAAAATCTTTTGAATTGGAGCAATATAGAGATTAAACAGTATAGCCAACAGTGCAGAGCCCTGCAGTGCCCCGTCTCAATATTTCCAAGATGACACTTGTCCCGATCATTGAACTTGAATAAATCTATCCTGCAAAAATGATGTAAACCAAGAAAGTACATTACCTTGTATCCCCAACTCACAAAGCCTAGTCAAAAGTAAAGAGTTATCCACAGCGTTAAACGCAGCAGATATATCAAGTAACACTAGTAGGAAAGATTTACCATGATCAAAGCCGGTAAGAACAGCAGTGTTTCAGTCCCACGATTAGGACAAAATCCAAACTGCAATTCAGACAACAAATTATATTTATCAATAAAACTCTGTAATTGTAAGAGCACCACTTTCTCTAAAACCTTACTAAACAAGAAAGAGAAGAAATAGGACACTAGTTCAAGGGATCCAATTTTTCTCCCAGGACAAGCAGGATGAGTCAGCCACAAGTGGTGACGTCATCCTACGGCGCCATAGACGGAAGTACTCTCATTAGCCCCACCTCCAGATCCGCCCCTAGCTGGCCAGTCTTTGTCTTCCGCCTTGCCAGCAAGACGTCTTTTATTTTACTCTCCTCGCATACCTCCAATAATGAAGAAACCAGGATTCAAGAAATGCACAAGCTGTTCCCGGAAAATGGCCAATTCGGACTCCCACCATCTTTGCCTTCGGTGCTTGGGAAAAGAACACCCCATCAAGGACTGCTCTGCCTGCGCCCGCATGTCCCCCCGGGCTCTCAAGTCGCGCCGGCATGCTCTCATCGATTTCCTGTCCCCCGCAGCTGCCGTGAGTACTCCTTGCAACCCAGCTTCTGAAAACGCCGACACTATCGCTCCGGCCGGGGACGCGCCTCTCCTGGCCTCTGTCTCCCGCTGTGAAGCAGGGACTCTTCCAGCCACGTGTCTTCCACTGGCAGCGTCCATTCGGCCGGGGCAGCCTCCTCCCCCTCCTCAGACTTCCAGCTGCAGCCATGACGACTTCCGGCCTGCCTGAACCCTCCTCCTCTCAGCGCAACTCTAGCAGCCTCCCCTGCCAGGACGGAGCAGATCGGCGCAACGCTAACAGCCTCCCCTACCAGAACGGAACAGACGGAGCTGCAAACAGGCACAGGAGCTCAACACACGGAGCTGCAAACAGGCATGGGAGCTCATCAGACAGAGCTCCAAACAGGCACAGGAGCTCCCGGGACAAGCGTGGATGCTCACGGAGCTGACACAGAACCCCGGACAGCAGGCGCCGCCGAAGTAGGCGCAGGAGCCCGCGCAGACATGTCACATCGGGGAGCTGGTGCAGGTCAAAGAGCAGGGACAGGAGCTGCAGATGGCGCAGAGATCGCGATCGTGCACACCATCACCGCAGTGGACGCTACAGCACGGAATCTCCTCACCGCCGTGGAGGCAGAGTGACAGGCAAAAGGAGCAGGCACAGTACTCCGCGCACAGGGAGCTCACACTCTCGCAAGAGATCGCTGCAATCCACCCTCTCCTCTGCTCATAGCATCTAAAGCACCTCCTCTGCATACAGTATCCTCAGCGGCGCGGAGGACTCACCTCCCTCCCTCCCCTCCTCCCCTATGCGGGCAGACTTGCTTTTTCAAGGGGAGGTCAGTCAGCTACCTGTACCCAGCACACAGGTAGCCCATAGCCCTGTTCCGCAGGAGGCTCCGGAGACTCTACATCTACTCAAGGACATGCTGCAGCAGTGGGCTTCCACCCTATCCAACCTGGCCTCCACTCAGCCGCTGCAGGCCCTCCCTTCCACTCCAGCCGCCGCGGCTGTTAATGCTCCAGTCACCACAACCGCCTCACTCAGCCAGGCTAAGGCCTCCCCGTCGCAAGAGAAAGACGGCACCGCTCCAGTCACCACAGCCGCCTCAATCAGCCTGGCTCAGTCTCAGGAGCAAGACCGCACCGGGGAACTATCGCAAGCTGAGGCAACGTCTCGAGGAGACTCCCTCTCCAACCCCGACAACCCCTCAGGCCCCTCCAACCCTCCCAGAGGACTTGACCTACTCCAAATTTGTTTGAAAAGTCCTATCATCTCTCTCCATCGCTTCGGTAGACACTACGGATCAGCGCAACGAAGTTCAAAGTGCGCTCAAGTTCGTGGACGCCCCTAAGACCATTTTCGCTCTACCCGTCCATCAGCTCCTCCGGGACAACCTCCCAAAAATGTGGCAGACACCAGCATCCAACCACTCCTGCCCACGCAAATTGGACACTAAGTATGTCGTTCAACCCATGCCTGGATTTGACAAGCAACAAGTACCCCACCAATCCATCGTTGTTGAATCTGCCCTTAAACAATCTAAGCCTTCGCGCACCTCTACCAATGCACCTCTGGTTAAGGACAATAAACTCCTTGACGATGTTGCGAAGTGGGTTTATCAAGGGGCCATGCTGAATGCCAGGATTGCGGCGCACCAATTCCAGCACGCAATCTACCAGGACATGCTGATGAACAACATCAGGTCCTCCACCACCCAACTTGCCGAAATTCCACCTGCCCTCTCCGCTGCCCTCGCAGATCTCGATGACTGCACCAAACACCAGGGCCGGGCTGCACACAACGCCTTTGAGACAGCCGCCAGAGTGGCCGGGGCTGCCATCTCTGCATGCCGACTAGCTTGGCTCCGAGCCTCAGGCCTGCAGACCGATTCTCATGACAAGATTGCGGACACTCCCTGCACTGACAATTCACTTTTTGGCGATAAGGTCAAGGACACGGTGAATGACATGCGCGAGCGCTGCACCACTCTCCAAACTCTGGAGGAAGGTGCTGAATGCCCACGCCCTTACCGCAAGGGAGGTTCCCAGAGCTCTACTGGCACCAAGCGGTGCAACACGTACCGGAAGTGGCAGCAGCCCTGCTACAAACAGCAACACTACCAAACCCCTTACAGGCAGAAACCACGTCAGCGGGATCGCACATCGAAGAAGGCCCCTTCTGCACCCGTTAAAAACAATCCTAGTTTTTGACTCGCTGCCCTGCCAGCATCTTCCAACCGGGGGGTCGCTTATCTGCATTCCTGTGCTCTTGGGAGAATATAACAAAGGATCAATGGGTGCTCTCCGTCATCAAGCAGGGCTATCGCATAAAATTCTCCTTGAAACCACCTCTACGTCCATCTCCTGCGAGCATCATTCCACCACAGCATCTTGCCTCCATGACCGCAGAGATCCAATCTCTACTCGCATCAAGGGCCATCGAGCCTGTTCCCCCCAGTGAGATAAACAAGGGATTTTACTCCAGGTACTTCCTTGTTCCCAAGAAATCCGGGGGCGTACGGCCCATCCTCGATCTGCGGAAACTCAACAAGTGCATAGCCAAGGAGAAGTTCAGGATGCACTCCCTCTCTACCATCCTGCCCCTCATTCAACCCGGGGAATGGCTTGCCTCTCTGGACCTCCAGGACGCCTACACTCACGTTCCCATGCACCCTCAACACAGGAAGTTCCTACGCTTCCAGATAGCGGAGAACCACTACCAGTGCAGAGTGCTTCCATTCGGTCTCTTTCCTGCTCCCAGAGTATTTACCAAGTGCGTAGCGGTGGCTGCCGCTCACCTTCGCAGACAAGGGATATGTGTCTTCCCCTACCTGGACGATTGGCTGTTCTCCGCCACTTCCCCCGCGGAACTGCGGGTAGCAGTCAGGAAAGCCACCTCCCTGCTTTCCTCCTTGGGCTTCCTAGTCAACCGCCTGAAGTCTCATCTTTCTCCAGTCCAGAAGCTGGAGTTCATCGGTGCTCACATAGACACCACACGGGCCAGGGCTTTTCTGCCACGGAACAGAATACATACCATCATCGCCCTCGCTCTCCAAGTTCTCAACTCTTCACACTCTACAGCTCGAACCCTCCTACGCCTCTTGGGACACATGGCAGCCTCCACCCATGTCCTTCCCCTCGCGAGGCTACGGATGCGGGTTCTCCAGTGGCACCTCCACTCGCACTGGTGCCAGCACACGCATCCCTTGTCCACTCTAATCCTCAAAGATCCCACGTCGTCCAGGGCAATACGCTGGTGGACCGACTCCACCAATCTATCTCAGGGCAAACGTCTACAAACCCTTGCCCACCAGATCACCGTGACTATGGGCGCTTCGGCTCAAGGATGGGGAGCCCACTGCATCGGGATACGCACCCAGGACTCATGGTCCACCTCCGAGAAAACCCTGCACATCAACTTCCTCGAGCTCAGAGCTGTCTGCCACGCCCTCCTGGCCTTCCGAGATTTAGTTTCGGGCAAAGCCGTCAGGATCCAGACCGACAACCAAGTAGCCATGTTCTACATAAACAAAGAAGGGGGCACAGGGTCACGACTCCTGTGCAGGGAAGCCCTCCTCACCTGACATCTAGCCATCTTGCTCCAGTGCAGTCTCCAAGCCTGCTACCTGCCGGGGGAGGAGAATGTCTTAGCCGATTGCCTCAGCAGGCAGCAGGCAGCTAAGCCCTCGCGAGTGGACATTCCACAAAGAAGTGTCATTGTTCCTCTTCAGGGAGTGGGGCCTCCCGCAAGTCGACCTCTTTGCCGCCCAGGAGAACGCCAAATGCCGCCTATTTTGCTCCAAGAGACCAACCCCGTACAGGCTAGCGGCGGACGCCTTCGACGTGGCCTGGAACCAATGGCCCCTAATCTACTTGTTTCCTCCAACTCCGCTCATTGCACGGACCATCCAACGCATTATCAGGGACCAGTCACTAGTCATCTTGGTGGTTCCCAAACATATCCCAGCCAGCCAGCAGGTTTAAGAAGTGCACCAAGAGCAGTCAGAATATCTCGGTCACTGACTGAAACAATTGGTGTCTTCAGTGCCTTGGCTCTGACCATCAGCCTGCATCTTACAATCTGTGTCTGCAGAAGATGAGGTGGGACTTGAAGGGCTGGGAGAGCACGAGACCCTCTTTGGGTAGTCGGATTCATCATCGGCCCTGGCAATGGCATCATCTCAAAGTTCCACAGAGGCATTAGCATCGAGGAGCACTCATGCACACTCGTACCCACGGAGCCACAGTGGCCCAGAATGGAGGCTCTCCATTGACCTTTGCCTGGAATAGAAGACGGACTCATCGGCATCAAAGGGGGTTTCCAAGCACTGGGTCTCAACCCACGTGCATCAACACCAGAATCCGTCTCGACATGACACTGACTGCGATGGCCAGGAGTGGCCCATTAAGGTGTCCCAGCAGGAGGAGTCGGCTCCCAGGGCCCAGGAGGGCCACCTGGTTTCTCCCAATGCCCCTACCATCATGGAGTCCCTTAAAAGGGGTGCCAGAGTCAGTGGCCAAAGTTATCATTCCGGCCCCAATGACTTTGGAGATGGCAATCCTGGAGGAACACCTTCAGGTCTTCGAGGCCCATATGGTGGCGGTCTTGGCCACGCAACAGGTTGGCCCTTCAATGCCTCTGACATTGTCACCATAGTCCATCCAGCCAATCCTCAAGACCTATGCACTGCCTCTCAAGGCAGGCACATGGGGCAGGTGATCGGAGTCAGCATTGGTTCCTGTGGCCATTTCCCAATCCAGCATCTTAGGGTCCAGTGCCTTGGTACATCCACAGAAGCACTCAGTGCACCATCAGCCTCACCGATGCCCGTCCTCGCTGCACAGTCGGCAACAGTGCTGCAAGAAAGCTCGATGCTATTTAGACTTCCTCTCGGAATCGGACTCCGATGGCTGGGACACTGAGGAGGAAACGGTGGTGTTTGGCCGAGGATCATCAGACCTTCCCTCAGACCCCTTGACTCTGTGTGAGCAGTGTAAGTTGCCTTCAGAGGACATGTCCTTCCAGGACACCATGAGGGATAAAGCCAAGGCCCTACCCTTCTCCCTGGAATTTGAGGATGAGCCTAGGGCAGAGGAGTTGAACATTCTCCAGTACACCTCGGCACCAAGGAGGAGTGTCCTTGCACTGCATCCTGCAAAGACTGGTCCTGATGATGTGGAGAACCTCTTCATGGTGCCAACAATCAGCCGACTCAATGTATCAGGTGCAGAAGGCCTTGGGCTTTGAAAAGTCGCAACTCACCCACAACTCCATGATGGTGGAATTGGCCATGAAGCGGATCAAGAGCAACAATACTCATTCCTTAATGCCTCCAGCTAAGGAGACGAGAATCCTGGACTCCTTTCAGGGCTCCATGCTAGTGGCTAGGGTTCTCTCATACCAGCTTTACATAAGCATGTTCCTCAAGGACATCATGCTGAATCTGGCCAACTTCGCTTCGCACAACCCCTTGGAGCATCTTGACTCCTTTCATGTCCTGATGGGCTATGGCAAGGACTGCTCCAAGTACATGGTCCAGGCGAACTATGATGCCTTTGAGTCAGCAAGCATGTCAGGGCTGGTGCTAGGGTTTCTAGCGCCCCCTGCAACCTATAAATCGGTGCTCCTCCCTCATTATTATTAATGTTGGCTGCACCCTACCCTCCTGTTTCCCAAAACTGCTTTGTGAACTCTTTTCAAGCAATATTAGTATTTCTCCTTCAAATCCAGTGTTGTAAGAAAATTGGAGCAAAAGAGCAAATACATAACCAAAATACTTAGCAGTAAATACTTATCATACAAACAGGCTGTGATAGTCCAAAAAACATAAAAAAATAAAATCTGATTCTGGTCATCTAACTAACAACAACATAGACATTCTCCAGTGCCAGCATATTGTGAACTAATATAAAACACTGCAAATGTCTCTGAAAATCTACAAAGTTGGGAGTGGAGGTGAGGAGTCGAGCTGAGCCCGAACGTGCCCTGTGTCTATCCTGCGTGTTTGGGGGAGTCTGACCTGCTGGAGCAGCGGTGTGACGCAGTGCCTGGTCCCGACGTCATCTCCGGGGCTTGAAAACAGTGGTTTGTACCGCGGTTGCGCGGTCGCGGTTGCGTTTGAAGGGGTGCGTTTAAAGGGGTTTGTTTAGGCCCCTTGTGCGCCCCTTAGGCGCCCGTGGCGCACGAGGAGCATTGAGCTTGGAGGCTGGGAATGGGTAAGCGTAAGAAAATGTTAAATGTGAGTACTATCAACCCAGACAAGGCTGTTAAGATCTCTGGCCCTATGGATAAGCATGTAGTAGCTGCTTCTGGGGATAGGAGAATGCCTGTTGCTGTTCCTAAGTCTCCGGTCTCCTTGGATAGCTCCTCTAGTTCTTTAGGGGGTTTTAACTCTGCCCCACATGCTAATGTAAAGAGTTCCCATCTAATGACGTCTTCGCCCGTGGAGGAATCGCATTCCCGGGTTCAGGAACTAATAACATCAGTAGTTTCACCCAGTTGTCTGTCGGACATTGCGGCAGTTTCTATGCCTCAAGTTCTTCAGATTCCAGTGGTTTCCAGAGGCGTTCAATGTGATGGTGCATCTGTTTCTCCAGAGGACATTCAGAATGTTTCTTTGTCCGATATCTGGTGTGTTCTCTCTCGGATTGAACGCACCTTATCTTCTGTTGCAACTCAGATCAATGATTTTTCTAAGGACTCAGTAGCTAAGATGTCCCAACATGATCTTCAGATTAATGCTTTAGACAGTAAATGTCAGAAATTAGATGTGCAATATTCTTTGTTACAGTCTTCTAATTTGTCTTTTATGAAGGACAGTTTGATATTGCATACTCAGCAAGAATTACTGGAGAATAGTCTGCGAGCGGTAAATATTAGATGTTTAAATTTTCCTTGTACTAGATTATTATCACCTCAGATATTATTTGATAAGTATTTAATTGAAATATTGGGGTATCAGGCAGATACCAAGCCTTTAATTACGAAAATGTATTATTTACCCCAGACGGTTCCATTAGTTTCTGGTGAATGCCAAGCTGCAGTTCCTACTGCAGCATTAGATTCCCTGGATGTTACTAATTTCATAGAATCTTCTCAAGATTTAATTGAGACTAGATCTACGCTTCTGGTGTCCTTCTCCTCGGAAAATGATAAAAATACTGTTATGCGACTTTATTTTCGTAATAAGAATGCTGATTTCTGTGGGGGGAAAGTTACTATGTTTCCAGATGTGTCCAGGCAAACTCAAGCTAGGCGAAGGGCCTTTTTGACTCTTAAGTCTCGGGTACTCGCTTCTGGCGCAACATTTTTCCTAAAGTTTCCGTGTAAATGCCTGGTCACATCTGGAGGTACTAAGTATATCTTTACTGATGTTGGGTCTTTAGAAAATTTCCTAAAGGGATTAGTTCCTCAGGAATTAACAGATGTATAAGTATGTAATGTAATATTATGTTTTATGTAATATTATGTTTCTTTTTTTTTTCTTTTAGCAATGTAAGCAATAATTAGAGTTTTTTCAATTTAGGTTGTCAGCTCGGATACCCCCTATCAACCCCCGTAATGTGGACTAATTTGGATTGCTTGTTTTTCTTGTGCTGATTATATTACTTATGTATAATTTTGTATAATCTCAATAAATATAAAGTTAAAAAAATAAATAAATCTACAAAGTCAAATCTACCATACCATACCAGCATACACTTCCAAAACTCATACAATAAGGGGCCTACCCAGAAAAAAAGCAGCACTACAAATACTGCAATGGCCGCTTTCCTGTCTACCAATTAGTGTTCCCTTCCAATATACTGCAGCAGCCCATTTATTGTAAACACCCCTGATGTTTTTACCTGGGCGATCAATCAAGTGCCAAAATAAAGATAAAAAATAATGATAAAGATAGATCTGTTTTCCACTCCGTGCAACACCCAGGTGGACTAGTTCAGCTCCAGGGTGGCTTCCAGCAGCTGGCTTGCACTGGATGCCTTTCTCCTCTACTGGGGAGTGGGCCTGCTTTACATCTATCCTCCAATTCCACTGGTGGGAAAACCCTGCAGCTGCAGTCCAACAAGGGCAGGATGATCTTCATCATCCTGTATTGGCCCAGGCAGCTGTGGTTTCCCCTGCTGCTTCAACTCTCTTGCCAGGAGCCTCTGCTCTCTGGGCTCTGCTACAGACCTCATCTCTAAAGAGGACGGGACCTTGCTATACGCCAACATCCGGTCCCTGGCTCTCACGGCCTGGATGTTGAGCAGGTAGTCCTCTCAGAGCTCAACTTGCCCAAGAATGTCACAGAGGTCCTGCAGGCTTCCCGCAAGGATTCCATGTATAGATCTTATGCATTAAATGGTGGAGGTTCTCCCCCTAGTGTGCTGACAGGGCTCTGGATCCCTTCTCTTGCACCATTGACAAGTTGCTTGAATACCCCCTGCACTGGAGGATGTAGTAAAAGCTGTTAGTGTAGCCGGGTTTAAAAAAGGTTTGGACAAGTTCCTGGAGGAAAGGTCCATAAACCATTATTAAAGGGAACCTGAGAAATCCACTGCTTACCCCAATACAAGCATTGTGGAACCTGTCTCTTTTGGGAAAACTGCTAGGTACTTGTGACCTAGATTGGTCACTGTTGGAAACAGGACACTGAGCTTGATGGACCTAGGTCTGACACAGTATGGCATATCTTATGTTCTTATCTATTGGACTTGGGTCTCAAGTCCAATTCCGTCAGAGTCAATCTGAGCATGATTGGGGCTTCCCATCGTGGCTTGGAGGGGAAGCCCATTTCTGCTGAACCCTTGGTGATTCATTTCATGCAGGGCTTGCTTCTCTCTAAGCCTCCATTCAAACCCCCTGTGGTGGCTTGGGATCTCAACATGGTTCTTGCGTAGCTCATAGTGGCTCCCTTTGAGCCACTTGCTTCCTACCCCCTTGAAGTTTCTGACCTGGAAGATCTTGTTCCTGGTGGCAGTTATTTCAGCATGCCATGTCAGTGAGCTCCAGGCCTTGGTGTCTCATCAGCCATACATTAGGTTCCACCACAACAGGGTGGTCTTGAGAATGCATTTGTGTTTCCTGCCCAAAGTGGTCTCCACTTTCCACCTGTACCAGTCAGTCATTCTGCCAACCTTCTTCCCCAGGCATCACACCAATTGGGGGGAGGCGGCATTGCATACACTGGACTGCAAGCAGGCTTTGGCTTTCTACCTAGAACGTATGAATTCCCACCTGATGTTCATTCAGTAGTTCATCTCCTTTGACCCTAGCAAGTTGGGGGCTGCCATCTCCTAACGCATGCTGTCCATTTGGCTAGCAGACTGCATCTCTTTTGGTTATGCCCAGGAAGGCCTGAGTCTTGATGGTCATGTCACAGCTCACAATGTCTGAGCCATGGCTGTGTCAGTGGCCAACTTCACTCAGTCTCCATGGAGGAGATTTGCAGGGCTGTAACATAATCTTCTGTCCAAACATACACAGCTCATTACTGTCTGGATGTGTATTCCCAACATAAACAGCAACTTCGGCCACACCGTACTCCAGCATCTCTCTGGGCCAATGTTCCCTCTAATTTTCTGTAGGCTGTGTGCGCATAAAATATCAGCTGTGTGCAGCTTTTGAAGGAAAGTTAAATTTTTGTGCGCCACATAACGACACTCGGAGTTATATACTTTAAAATTTGACTACACGTCAGAATACAGTATGTACACCCACATTGATTTTAAACAAATTAAATGAAAATAGACGATTACTAAATGAAGCGGGAAATTTCTGGTAATTACAATCATAACTTTTAAATTTTAAGACGTCTGTGTTGTTTTCTATCAGAATCAGAGCTGTAATTTTTGTGCGCTCTGTTGTAAAGTATGTGCGCTCGCTCGGCAAGGTGTGTGCGCGCGCACACGCGCACAGCTTAGAGGGAACAGTGCTCTGGGCTTAGGTTCAACTCATTCCCACCAACCCTTCTGTCTGTCCAGGCTACCCAATAAGAGACCTCTCAGTGAGGATATCTGCTAGCGATGCTGAATCAGACAAATCCCCTAGAGGGACTACCCACAATGTTCTTGTGTTTCTCCAGTTTTGTTGCACCTGTTGGGGCTTTTGGCCTCCTTGGGTTTTGGTAGCCTGTAGCTTGGGAGTCCCATGCGTGAACACGTACTTCGTGCTTTTCCCACAGGGAAAGCTTAGTTACTCACCTGTAGCAGGTGTTGTCCATGGACAGCAGGAATAAGTTCTCACAGCCTTCCAACAATCCCAAGGGGTTGCTTTTTGACTAAGGCTATATTATTATACTGGAGAAGATGTTGCCGCAGCAGGTGCAAAGGCAGGAGCATATGTACAGTGGAGTCTCCCAAAAGCTTCCAATAGAAGTTGGGGAGTATTCCTGCACAGGGCTCTGTCGGTGACATCACCTATACATAAGGCCTTATTCCTGCTGTCCATGGAGAACACCTGCTACAGGTGAGTAACTTTATCTTTTTGTTCCTCTTTATATTTCTCGCTGCCTAAGGGAAAGTGTTTTTCCCTTCCTCATATGCAGGGTTCCAGGGCAGAATCTGGTGAGAGAGTACCCCAAAGCCTGCCTGCAAGCTGTGTGCCTTTCAGTTGAAGCAGATATGCCTCCCCCTCCCCTGGACAATTGCCCTGTTTCCCACCCTCATGAGAGTTGGTGGAGTTTCTTATTAGCTACTTCCCTGTCCTGGTTCTCACACAGGGCCGCTCTCCTTTCTTACCTGTTTTTTTTACAGCTGTTTTTTGTAGTTTCCCAAATCCTTCCCACCCTTTGAATTTTTTTTCCTCTGAATTTCTCTCTCTACTGAGGTTTACTTCAGTTTTTTATTTGCATTTATTTAAGTGAGCGCTGTTAGACAGGAGTTATTTCACCATCTGTGTCAGAGTTGTCAAGTTATCCAGTTCCAGATTTTAAATCAGTCCTGGATGTTTGACAACATCATTCTGATGCATTATGGGATCTAGAACACTGATTAAGAACATAAGAACATAAGATATGCCATACTGGGTCAGACCAAGGTCCATCAAGCCTAGTATTCTGTTTCCAACAGTGGCCAATCTAGGTCATATGTACCTAGCAGTTTCCCCAAGAGACACAAGTTCCATAATGCTTGTACTGGGTCAAGCATTGATATCTTCGGTCACTTCTTAATAATGGTTTATGGACCTTTCCTCCAGGAACTTGTCCAAACCTTTTTTAAACCCAGCTACACTAACAGCCTTTACTACATCCTCCGGTAACAAATTCCAGAGTTTGATTACACGTTCAGTGAAAAAATATTTTCTTTTATTAGTCTTAAATAGTTTACCCTGTAGCTTCATTGCATGTCCCCTAGTCTTTCTATATTCTGATAATGTAAACAATCGATCTACGTTTACCTGTTCCACTCCGTTCATTAATTTATAGACTTCTATCATTTCTCCCCTCAGCCGTCTCTTTTCCAGGTTAAAGAGCCCTAACCTTTTTAGTCTTTCTTCATAGGAGTATCCTTCCATCCCCTTTACCATTTTGATGGCTCTTCTCTGAACCTTTTCTAAAATCACTATATCCTTTTTAAGATACGGTGACCAGAATTGCACACAATATTCAAGGTGCGTTCTCACCATGGAACGATATAGAGGCATTATAATATCTTTTGTTTTAATTTTCATTCCTTTCCTTATCATACCTAGCATTCTATTTGCTCTCTTGGCCGCCGCTGCACACTGAGCCGAGGGCTTTAACATGGTATCTACAATGACGCCTAAATCTTTTTCGTGGGTATTGGTTCCGAATGTGGAACCTTGCATTGTGTAACCATAGTATGGGTTGTTCTTCCCTAGGTGCATAACCTTGCACTTGTCCACATTAAATTTCATCTGCCATTTTGATGCCCAGTCTTCCAATTTATCAAGATCCTCTTGCAATTTTTCACAATCCTCTTGGGTTTTAACAACTTTAAATAGTTTTGTGTCATCTGCAAATTTGATAACCTCACTCGTTATTCCACTTTCCAGGTCATTTATGAATATGTCAAAAAGCAGCGGACCCAGCACAGATCCCTGGGGTACACCACTATTCACCTTTCTCCATTGGGAAAATTGGCCATTTAGCCCTACCCTCTGCTTTCTATCTTTTAACCAGTTCCTGATCCACAATAGTACACTGCCTCCTATCCCATGACTCTTTAGTTTTGCCAAAGGTCTCTGATGAGGGATGTTGTCAAAGGCTTTCTGAAAGTCCAAATACACAATATCAACCGACTCACCTTTGTCCACCTGTTTATTCACTCCTTCAAAAAAACATAACAGATTAGTAAGATAAGATCTTCCTTGTCTAAAGCCATGTTGGCTGTCTCCCATTAGGTCGTGACTATCTACATGCTGAGTAATTTTATTCTTTATGATGGTTTCTACCATTTTTCCTGGTACTGACGTCAGGCTCACCCGTCTGTAGTTTCCCGGATCACCCCTGGAACCCTTTTTAAAAATTGGTGTTACATTGGTGATCCTCCAATCTTCAGGTATTAGAGATGATTTTAATGATAGTTCACAGATTACTGATAGCAGGTCTGCAATCTCATATTTCAGTTCTTTCAACACCCTTGGATGTATACCATCCGGCCCAGGTGATTTGCTACTCTTCAGTTTATCTAATAGTTGTAAGACATCTTCCCGATGTATCGATATTTCCTTCAATTGTTCCGCACCTTTAAATACCACTTCAGTCATGGGTAACATCCCTACATCTTCCTCAGTAAAGACCGAAGCAAAGAATTCATTCAATCTCTCCGCTATCGCCTTGTCGCCTCTTAGTGCTCCTTTAACCCCTTCATCATATAATGGACCAACTGACTCTCTCACAGGTTTTTTGCTACGAATGTACTTGAAAAGGTCTTTATTTCGCGTTTTTGCTTCCGCAGCAAGCTTCTGAAATTCTCTCTTTGCCTGCCTTATCAATGCCTTGCATTTGACTTGCCAGTGCTTGTGCTCTTTCTAGGTTTAGTCGTTTGGCTCTTTTTTCCATTTCCTGAAAGATGCTTTTTTGGCAACAACAGCCTCTCTGACCTCACCTTTAAACCATGCTGGCAGTTTTATGGACTTCCTTCCACTTTTCCTAAAGCATGGAATACAGCTAGTCTGGGCTTCCAAGATAGTATTTTTCAACAACACCCAAGCTTGATGTATGTCTTTAACCTTTGCAACTGCTCCTTTTAGTTTTTTCTTAACTGTTTTCCTCATTTTATCATAGTCTCCCTTTCGAAAGTTAAAAGGTAGTACTGTGGATTTCCTTACTATCCCTCCTCCACTAATTAAATCAAAGGCGATCATGCTATGATCACTATTGCCAAGTGGCCCCAACACCCTTATCTCTTGCACTAGATCTGGTGTTCCACTAAGGACTAGGTCTAATATGGCTTCCCCTCTGGTTGGTTCATGAACCAGCTGCTCCAAAAAGCAGTCATTTATTTCATCTAGGAACTTTATCTCCCTAGCATGTCCTGACGTGACACTGACCCAGTCGATACCGGGGTAATTGAAATCACCCATTATTATTACTACGCTGTAACTTTTGTTAGCTTCCTTGATTTCTTTGAGCATTTCATCATCCATTTGGTCATTCTGGCCAGGTGCTCGATAGTACACCCCCACTGCCATTGCCTTCCCCCTTTTATATGGAATTTCAATCCATATAGATTTTACAGCAGATTTTGTTTCCTGCAAAACTTTAATCCTTTCTGAGTCAATGCCCTCTCTAACATAGTGCGCAACCCCTCCACCAATTTGTACCCAGGTATCACAGTGTCCCACTGGTTGTCCTCCTTCCACCATGTCTCTGATATTCCAATCATATCTAACCTTTCATTTAGTGCTATATATTCTAACTCTCCCATCTTATTCTTTAGACTTCTAGCATTTGCATACAAGCAATTTAGAGAATGTATTTTATTCATGTTAATTTGGCTATTTTTAGACATGGGTAAATTGGGATCTTTAAGCTCTGTCTGCTCCATACTTGAGGCCATTTGGGCTACTTTACTATTTTGTGGAACCTCTCTGCTTTTGGTAGTATCCTTCAAGGATACATTCTTCCGAACCATCCGCTCTTGGGCGACTGTCGGCTTTCCCCTAATATCTAGTTTAAAAGCTGCTCTATCTCCTTTTTAAAGGTTAATGCCAGCAGCCTGGTTCCATCCCGGTTAAGGTGAAGCCCATCCCTTCGGAAGAGCCTCTCCTTTCCCCAGAATGTTCCCCAGTTCCTAACAAATCCAAAACCCTCATCTCTGCACCATTGTCTCATCCACGCATTGAGACTCCAGAGCTCTGCCTGCCTTTTGGGTCCTGCGCGTGGAACAGGAAGCATTTCGGAGAATGCTACCATGGAAGTTCTGGATTCCAATGGGTTCAATCAAGGACTACAAATACCAGACTGCATTTTACTGCAAATTTAAAACCATAATTGGCCAAAAATCTCACTCCTGGAACTGGGTAACTTGGCAACTTGCTGTGTACTTTTATCTGTTAATGTCAGAGCTGCCAAGTTACCCAGCTCCAAGAGGGAGATTTTAGACTAGTCCTAGGTTTCAGACAGTTCTATTCTGATGCATTATGGGACCTGCAGCACTGATTTCAATGGATAGAATCAAGGATGACAAATACCCAGGAATCTTTTGGAGGAGGTTAAGTAAGTGACACCTGTTTTATTGCCTGCAAACATTGACCCATGGTCCTAATGTATTAATGAAAGATCCCTACATATGAGTATTGGCACCTTTTTTGCTAGGAAAATTTCACTGCAAAAACCACACTGCTTTTGAAATGTAAGCTCAAAACCAGCACTGGCCAAAACGTCTCTTTCTTGTTAGCTGAATAATTCAGTAGCTCTTTGGTGCATTCCCTCACCCCTGCCTTGGAGTGTTACCTGGCTCACATATAAGCTCAGGCTAACTAAATTTAGACCTAGTTCTTACTGGAATGTAGAACTTGGTGCAAGAAGTAATGGTACTGGATCCACTTGGCAATAATGATTATAACATGATCAGATTTGATTAGAGAAAGGATGCTAAGCAGGGCTGGCTCAAGGGTTTCTTCCTTCCTAGGCAGGCCCATCGTGCCGCTGTTCCCATTCCATGCTGCCACAGCCGCGTGACGCCACACCCAGTATCCAGCCTCCAGCCTCTCAGCTGGGAGAGGTAGATGGCACGGAGATCCCTCCTTGCTTCTTTGCAGTGGCAGCACAGCCGCTGCTCCAGCACTGTGGCAGGCCTTAAAGCAGCTAAAGGTGAGGGTTCTTCAACTTGGAAGAAAGACACCGAGGGGAGATATGATAGAGGTCTATAAAATCATGAATGGAGTGGAACAGGTAAAGGTAGATCGGTTGTTTACTCCTTCAAAAAGTAGACAGACAAAGGGACATGCAATGAAGCTACAATGTAGCCCATTTAAGATTAATAGGAGAAAATATTTTTTCACTCAACACATAATCGAACTCTGGAATTCATTATCAGAGGATGTAGTAAAAATTGGTAATGTAGCTAGGTTTAAAAAAAGTTTGGGAATGTTCCTAGAGGAAAAGTCCATAAACCAAAAAGAGGACCTGGGGAATTCATGGCTTACCCCAGGATAAGCAACATGAAATCTGTGTACATTTTTGGGAACCTGACAGGTACTTGCAACCTGGATTGGCCACTTTTGGAAACAGGATACTGAGCATAATGGACCTTGGTCTGACCCAGTATGGCATATAATATTCTTATGTACATGTGTGCACTCACAGCCTGCCTCTCCTACCCCCTCTGATGCAACTTCCTGTCTCAGGCGGCAGATGTGGCAGGCCGTGACTGCGTGCATGCGTGCGGGTGTTTTAAGGCCTGCTGTGGTGCTGAAACAGCAGCTCCGTCGCCATCTTGATGAGGCAAGAAAGGATTGCCATACTGCCCACCAGGGTCTGTTGCACTAGGCAACTGCCTATTAGAGAGTCCTGATGCTATGGACGTCTATTGCACAAGTGTAAAACCTCTGTGGCAAGGAATCCTCTGGCTGGTGGCCTTGGATGAACCAGAAGATGTGAGATGTAAGATGTACTTAGATTCCCAAGAAGTTGCTCAGAGTTTCATAACCTTGCCCTCTTTCAGGCTGGGCTTCTTTATCGACTCCAGCAATGGTGCTCATGGAGGTTGGGAGGGAAAGCAGGGAACAAAAGTAATTAGGATTTACAAATCTTAATTCAAATTAAATATAAACTTAAGTGAGATCAGCTTTATTGAGATATTAAAACATAGTATACTAAGCTGAGAGATCATTTATTTTGGTATGATAGTAACCAATAGAAAAAATGACAAATACAATATTTTCTTTTAGGAAGATTTAAAACCTGCAAATCAGCACAATAAATACATTTGAAAAGAATGACAATTAGAATTGATACATTTATATTCTCATTTTGTGCTAATGTTCTCCTTACAATATGAAACCTTCTGCCCTAGTATAATTTTTCTTCTTATTCTTTAAGATTTATTTATTTATTTTCATTTCTTATATACCGCGCTCTTTTAATCAGTGCGGTGTACATATGAACAAAAAAACAAACACAATGTACAAGGCAACATTGGTTTTTACAATGAACAGGGTAAACTAACATGGAGATAACTGGGGGAACTATATACATGGTATGATAATTAGTTACATGGTTGTAGTAAATACATTACAAGTGCATGGAGTGGAGGAGTGGCCTACTGGTTGGGGCAAGGTACTTCAGGCCAGAAAGTCAGGGGTTCAAATCCCACTAGAGAACAGCAACCTTGGGCCAGAACGACTGGGGTTTCTAGTCCCACAGGTGCTCCTTGTGGTCTTGGGCAAGCCACTTAACCCTCCATAGCCCATGTTCCCTGTAAAATAGTTATCTCCAAGTTATAATGCCCTGTTCAATGTAAACCACACTGATGCAGACTAGCACAGTATATAAGAGAATATAAATAAAGATGTCTTCTATTGTCTTTACAGCACTGGTTTTCAGATAAGTATTTACTATAACCACAATAATATCTTTTAAAATTTCTCAATAAATTCTGATAATATTAAGTTGGTGCTTCTTTCTTTAAATTTTTCGTTTCTAGGATAGGGATGGAGGACTAACATAGTGATTAGGCAGCAGCCTGGGAAACAGAAATACTAGAATTCAAATCCCACAGAATTCATATCCCACTGACATTCCTTAATCTTCCGTTGCCTTCGGTATAAACTCAGGGGCATTTTTACTAAAGTGGTGTGAGCAGCGCAGGGGTAATGTGTGAATAACATGTATTTTTATGGTGCCAGGGCATAGCAGCTACAGAAGATGCGTGTGGTGTGGCTGTGGTATGCTACTACCGCTGCACTAGTTGCATCCGTTGCGCCAGTAGGAGTGAACACACGGACGAAGCGTATGCGCATCGTCACAATGCACATCAGGAAAAAGAAAGCTACAAGCATGATATTATGGAGGATGTGGGCTTTGGTAGTCTTGAAGGACTACCAAAAGAGACTGCTACTGCGGGAAAGAAATCTGCACCTGTAAGTATATAACAGCCGGGAAATTCTCCAAATCTTGGGGAAAAGGGAATTTTTTGTGTTAAAGCTGATAAATCTGTGAATTTTAGAATTCTGTGTTTTTGTTAAGTCAATCAGAGCTTAGTACCACCATAGAGCTTTTCATTTAATTCAAATCAGAGCAGCACAGAAGGTAGAACAGTGTAAATATTCTTTGAGTAGAAAGAAATTGTTTCTAGAGAACTATGTAAAGAGGCCCTCCATTCAGGAGGCAAGAGACTTGTGAAATTGTTTTAAATAGGTGTTAAAGCCAAGTGACAAATCAAAGGGACAATTGGAAAGGCTCCTTTTGTCAAACCAAGGGCTGTGTGAATCATCCAGGAAATTGTTAAGAGATTACCTTAGAAACACAGGTCAGAGCATGGTGTAGCGCTTTTACTAAGTGTTTCTTTCGCTCCCATCCACCATGATTCCCACCCACCCCAGACATAATCTTAGATTTATAGTTTCTTAAACCTATTAAAGGGAACTATAAGTAAGTAAATAACTTAAATATCTAAAATCAATCAATCAATGTGTGCCTTCGAGTCAGTCCTGACTCCTGGCGACCCAGAAGCTCCTGGGTTTTCTTGGCAGTATCACTGGAAGTAGATTGCCAGGCCTTTCTTCCGAGGCAATGGAGGGTTAAGTGACTTGCCCAAGGCTACAAGGAGTGCTAGTGGGAATTGAACCCTGGTTGCTTGGTTACCAAGCCAGTGTTCTAACCACTAGGCTACTCCTCCATGTAATGAGTGTCACGTGTACTTTTTTCTCCCAATTGGTGAGAGGTCTTACATGTGTACTTGGTGCAAGGAGCTCTTTGCTCTCAGGGAACGAGTCTGATCTCTGGAAACTAGGGTAGCAGACTTTGAGGAGCTAAGGAAGACAGAGGTATATAGAGAAGACCTACAGGAACATAGTACTGAAGTCCCACCTCCAGTCTGGAAGCCTCTCTGTTGCAATGGAGGAGAGAGGTCATGTGAAATGAGAGTATCACCTTGGTGTGGCAGGAAGTGATACTGTAGCTAGGATCTGTCCTCCAGGTGATTTAAAACCCTCTTGCACCAAGGTGATTTCTCCAGGGCCATGTGACTATGAGGGAAGGGTTAGGATGGCAGTTATATTTGGCAATTCAATTATTGGGCACGTAGATAGTTGGGTGGCTGGTGGATGTGAGGATTGCCTGGTAACATGCCTGTCTGGTGTGAAGGTATTGGACCTCACGTGCCACCTAGACAAGGTCTTAGATAGTGCTGGGGAGGAGCCTGCTGTCTTGGTTGATGTACCAATAAAATAGGAAAATGTGGGAGGGAGGTTCAGAAGACAAATGTAGGCTTTTAGTTAGGAAGTTGAAATCCAGAACTTCCAGGGTAGCATTCTCTGAAATGCTTCCTGTTCCACGCGCAGGACCCAAAAAGCACACAGAACTCTGGAGTCTCAATGCGTAGATGAGACAATGGTGCATGGAAGAGGGTTCTGGATTTGTTAAGAAGTGGGCAAAGGACTTCCGGTTGGGCAATGAGCTGATCGGGTCGCCTTCGATCAGCTCCGGGAACTCTGCCCCATATATCGGCATATAACTCTTTAAAAGTGGGCTCAAACCTTGGATCCCTACCACCTGAGACACGAGGGACCTCTTGAGCGGAGTGTAATTGCTCGCTAACGCCGGGAGCCCGATGGCAACGAAAGCACCGCGAAAAGAGAAGCTGAGAGCCACGGAGGGTAAAATGGCGGAAGGCTCTCCAGCAAGCCCGAAAGCTAGCGGTCCCCCAGATTTGGTGAAGGAGGTGAGCGCGGCAGTGGTCCAGGCTTTAGATGCTCGCCTCCAGGAGTTGGTGGATCGCATCCAAACTCTTAGCCAGAATCTGACGGATTTCACAGGGCGCATGGACCAGGTGGAAGCCAGAGTTTCTGATGTTGAAGACGCCCGACACTCTTTGGAAATCAAAGTTGCGGCTCTGGAGGCCCTAGTCAAGCAACAAGGGGACAAGTTAGATGAACTTGAGAATCGAGGCCGCAGGAAAAACCTACGATTTATTGGTATCCCGGAGAGTGTGGCTGATGGAGCGCTGTTTGCACACTTGCAGTCCTGGATTGACAACTTACTGCAGGGCCAGAACACGGATCCTATCAAGCTCGAACGTGTTCACCGGCTGGGCCAACGGCGAGAACAGCTGCGGCGCCCGAGGGCAGTCATAGCCCGATTTTTGGACTATAGACAAAAAGAAATGGTGCTCCGGGCTGCCCATGGCCGTACGCTACCGCAACAGGGCTTGCCACAAATCCTTGTTTTCCAGGATTACTCGGTGCTGGTGAGCCAGCAGCGGCGGGCATTCTCCGAGGTCTGTACTCAGCTCAGGAATCGCGGAGTGCGTTTCTCACTCCTCTATCCAGCTCGCCTGCGCGTGGAGACTAATGGACAGACACGGTTCGTGACGACGCCGGCGGCGGTGGCTGCCTTGCTGGAAACAATCTCTTCCTCAACCGCGTCTCCCTCATGAGAACTACGCTGCACACATGTCTGGAGATACCCTGGTTCCCCGATGACGTGAGCCTAGGGCTCAGTTAGAGGCCTGGTCTGTAGTGCTGGTAACAGCTGGACACTGGAAGCTACACAGTTGCTTCTTGGCACTACCTTAGCTACAAACTGCTACAGTTAGAATCTTTATAACACTGTTCACTTGATTGAAACTGTTTTTGTTAATGCTGTTTCATTGTTGCCACCTCTAAGTCCTCCGGTAGGAGGTGATCTGGCGGAGTCTGGAGCCCCGGGGGTGTGGGTCGGGGAGGGGGGAGGGGGCAGATCAGCGAGGTGAAGTAACCTCGCAAATAGACTCCATTCTTTTTATTTTTTTCTATTAGTATTATTGTGTTATTTTTACCACTTTAAGTTCTCCATGTGGGGATTGGCGTTCCTACCCCCCCCTCCCCTCCCCTCCCCCCCTTCTCTCGATGGGCGGGAAGAGCACTGGCCTGCTCACGCGGAGTGCTGACCCGGCCCATCGGTAAGTTTACTCTCTTTTCTGCCGGGAGCCGGCTGAGGTGGCATTTGAAGGTGGAAGGTGGGATATCTATATGGGAAGGTACCTTTCTTTCTGATCTTGGGCTTCCTCTGGAATGTTTGAAACTTCCCCCCCTCCCCGCCCCTCCCCCCCCCTTCCTCCTCTGTTGAGTGGGCCTGTAATGGCCATTGCCCGTTAGGGGCGACCCGACCGCTATGTACCTTTCAGTTATATCGCAGCAGAGAGCTTGATGCGGTAGTGCTTCGGGTCTAGCTTGAGGTGTATTCCCCCGATAATAGTTTAGTGAGGGCCTGCAGGCTCCGTGGGCTGGGCGGCATATCCTGGATCCCGAGGTGGCCAAGCTGAGCTGAGGCAATTATGGGGCCCCGGAGATGGACAGCTGCGGGGGGGCCCTCTCCTGGGGGGGGAGGGAGGACTCCTTTTAACGCTTGGTGAGAGGGGGGTCTAACGGGGAGTATTGGGTGGATCAGGGGGGCGTTTAGGTAGATGGGGTTGCCTTCGATTAACTCCCGGGGCCTGTATGGAGGCGCTTGGGTGGGGGCGTGGGTGGGGTGCTTAGGGAGCCGCCTGGACTCTACTTGTTCGGGTCGGTGAGGTCGCTCCTTGTTAGGACTGCATTAGGCTCACTGTAGGGATCCGGGAGGGGTGGGGCAGTCCCGATTGCCTTAGGGAAGTCGCCCAACCACGGGTGGTTTGGTAAGTTGGATAGTGGAAGGGGTGGGGGGAAGTAGTTGGGTGGGGGGGGGGGAGGCGTAGGGAAGGGAAAGTATGCACCTCATTGTTTTCAGATATGTTGTATTGTGTGGCTCTGATAACAAATGGTAGGGAGCTCCAGGCTGGGGGAGCTCCCTTGATGGGCTTAGGCTTTTTCTTCAAGAGGCTTTTTGACACTGCCCCATGCCGCTGAAAGTAGTCACCTGGAATGTTTGTGGCTTAGGGACCCCAATCAAGCGATATAAAATTTTGCAGGCCTTGTCCAGACAACACTGCGATGTGGCCCTGCTCCAGGAAACACACCAGTCTGCAGCGGAACATGCCAAACTCTGTCGGGGCTGGGTGGGACAGGTGTGGGGGTCCCCGGCGCGAGGGAAAAAGGGCGGCGTAGCTATTCTGATACACAAGAGGGTGCGATTCACCTTGGAAACAATGGTGGCGTCAGAGGACGGGCGGTTTGTTGCCCTGGCGGGAAGCCTGGAAGGGAGATCGGTGATTATTGGCAGCGTATATGGCCCCAATGGAATCGACTCTGGATTCTATAATGCTCTCGCCTCGAAAATCGAACAGCTCCCGGAATACCCCCTACTCTTGGGGGGCGATTTCAACGGGGTTCTGGATGTCGCTCTTGATACATCCCGGGGCGAGGCGATGAGAGAGCGGAGGCAGCTGGCCAGGGTGCTACAGCGCCTCCGTGATAGACTAGGATTAGTAGACCCATGGCGCTTGCTCCACCCTGCAGAAAGAGATTTTACCCACCAATCTCGGGCCCACGGTTCTAGCGCCCGAATTGATTATTTCTTAGTGTCTGGGGCCTTGTTTACTCATGTAGAGGAGGTGCGGATCGGCCCCCTGGAAATATCTGACCATGCGTCGGTAGGGATGGAGTTGCATTGGGGGATAGTACCGAACCGGTCGAGACTCTGGAGGCTCCCTTTGGGGCTGTGCCAGGACGTTGAGTTCCAATGTTTCTTGCAGCAGCGTTGGCGAGAATTTGTGGCTGACCATCAATGCCATAGCGATGACCCCGAGTTGGTGTGGGAAACTGCAAAGGTGGTGCTGAGGGGTGACATCATTGGGTTTGCTTCTCGGAAGCGGCGGCTGATAGCGGAGCGAGTGATTGGCTTGGAGAGACTGGTAACCCGATTGCGACGGGTCTGCGCTCAACATCCGACTGTGGCGAACAAGAAGACGCTATGGGAAGCCCAGGTAGATCTTAATGAATTGCTCCATCAAAGGGCTAAGAAATCTGTCCTTTATTATAAGTATCGTCTCCATTGTTTTGGAAATAAACCAGGGAAGCTGCTGGCGCGGTGTTTGCGGGGGCAGCGGGGATCCCCCTTAGTGTCTGCCCTTCGAGATGAACAGGGACGCTTATTGAAAGACTCTGTTGAGATAGCTCGGGCCTTTCGGGACTTTTTTTCACAAATTATACAAGGCACAGCCCCCATCTGTGGTGGAGCTCGATGAGTACCTGAATTCGCTGCACTTGCCACGGCTATCCGACGAACAGAGAGAGGCCCTAGAATTGCCTATTACCGCGCATGAGATATCTGCCGCGATCTCTGCAGCCAGTTGCTATAAATCCCCGGGGCCGGATGGCCTGGGAGCCGAGTTTTATAAACTTCTGGCTGACCCGGTGAGCCCTCTGCTAGCGGAGGTGTTTAACGGGAGGGCGGAAAGAGGGGCTTACCGGTGGGGGAATAATCATGCCCATATTACGTTGATCCCCAAGCCGGGTAAAGACCCCCTATTGGTGGGGTCATACCGCCCCATCTCCCTGCTTAACTTTGACAGCAAATTGAACGCGAAAGTGTTGGCGACGCGACTGGCTGAGGTTATTGGTCAGCTGGTACATGACTCTCAGGTGGGGTTTGTTAAGGGGAGACATGCGGTTCGCAACCTGCGGAAGATTCTGGCGTCCTTGGAGTGGGTGCATGCCCAACAACTGCCTTCTCTGCTTATAAGCTTTGACGCCGAGAAGGCGTTTGACAGAGTGGATTGGCACTTTCTTCGTCAGCTTCTTCCGCGCTACGGCCTCGGGGATAAATTTTGCGGGATGATTGGGAGCTTATATGTGCAGCCCACGGCGGGGGTGCTTTGCAATGGTATCCTCTCTGAGGATTTTCCTCTGGAACGAGGCACGAGACAGGGATGCCCCCTTTCCCCATTATTATTTGTGTTGTCATTAGATCCGTTGATTCGGACTATAGAGACTTCCAAAGAGATTCACGGGATTCGAATAGGTTCCCAGGAATTCAGGCTCTCGGCCTTTGCTGATGATATTTTGGTCCATTTACTCTCTCCAGAACGCTCACTGCCGAAATTATTGGAGGAATTTGAGCGATATGGCTCACTTGCTGGATTGGGCATCAACCGCGATAAGTCTGAGGCGTTGGATGTATCCACCCTGTTGGCGGAGAACTGGGCGGGGACCTTTCCCCTTCGGTGGGCGGGCGATGAATTTACTTACTTAGGTATAATATTACCCCGTAACCCACAAACACTGTACTCGCGTAACCTAGCGAGATCCCTACAAAGGCTTCAGCAACAGCTTACAACCTGGGAATTGCTCCCGCTGTCCCTCTCTGGGAGGATTGCAGCAATTCAAATGGTGGTCTTACCAAGGCTATTGTATTGGTTTCAAACTCTGCCCGTCTGGTTGCTAAGACGTGACATCCGGCGTCTTGAGAGCATCATTAGACGGTTTCTCTGGAAGGGAGGGACCGCGCGCATCGCATGGGCACGGATGGTGGGGTCTTGGCGTGCGGGGGGATGGGACTTCCTGATCTTAAGTGTTATGCAGTGGCATGCCAGGCGCGCCACCTTGGGGACTGGTTGGGAGGAACAGAGGTTTATACTCCTCGTGCCCTTGAAGAGTGTTTTGTGGCGCCTTGGGCATTACTGGGGGTTCTACATGGGACATATCATACCCTCCCCCGTCACGTAGTGCGCAGTGAGCTGATTGGCTCTGCTAGGCGTACTTGGAAGTATCTTAATCTTTGTTGGCGTAGCACCTGGAGGGCCTCCAGCTGGCTCCCCTTACGGGGGAATGCAGCCTTCACTCCCGGCTTGGAGATGAAGGTGTTTCGGGAATGGGCCGCCCGAGGTATTCAGAATATCGGACATGTGGTTGAGCCTTCTGGTCACTGCAAGTCCTTCCCATCCTTGAGTAGAGAATATGACCTACCCCCTCGGCACTGGTTTGCCCACCAACAGCTAGCGCATTACGTGTCGTCCCTTCCTCGCGAGGAGCTACAGGTGGATCGCTCGGCGAGGATTTTGGAGTTTTTTGGTCTGGGAGAGGAGAATCCCCTAATGATCTCAGCATATAAGAAGCGCTGGGCTAGGTTTCGTCCGGCCCCTGATTATAGGGGCGTCGAAGCAGCCTGGGGAAGGGAACTGGGAGAAGAAGTGCCCCCAGGGGCAGTCCTTCAGGCCCTAAAAGGCATTGGCAAGCTGGCTCTGGAGGCCCGCTGGCGAGAAACGCAATTTAAATGTATCACCCGGGCGCATTTTTCGCCGCGGAGGGCGTTCCGCAGCCGCATAACGATAGACGGGTCTTGTCCAAAATGCTCAGAACCCATGGCAACTCTATTTCATATGTGGTGGGGATGCAGACTCGTGCGCTCTTATTGGGTTAGGATTAATGCCTTTCTGAACCGATTATTACAGCGGCGGGTGCGATGGACTGGGGCTCTTGTTGTGTTGGACCGACTTGACCCGCCCTACCCAGTGACGGAGGGGGAACGGGTGTTGGTACGGAAGGCCTGCTTGGTGGGGAAGGGCCCCATTT
Organism: Ichthyophis bannanicus; assembly: GCA_033557465.1. Taxonomy (NCBI): domain Eukaryota; kingdom Metazoa; phylum Chordata; class Amphibia; order Gymnophiona; family Ichthyophiidae; genus Ichthyophis; species Ichthyophis bannanicus. Next base: position 531,327 of record JAWIIG010000053.1, read on the forward strand.
TGCGCCTATGGAGGGAGAATAGTCCTCCTACCTTTGGTGAATGGCGCAATTGCTTTCACCAACTATTACTCACCGAGAGATGGCGGGCGCGGGGCAGTGTCAAACGCTGGGCCGTTTTTATGCGTGTCTGGGAGCCATACATACAGCAGCTTACCACCAGGTGTCGCAATGAGATTTTACACGTTGGTAACTGAGGAGTCATGTGTTTGGAGGCCATAGGGAATCGTATAGACCTCAATGGGGGGAGCCCCGAGGCAGTCACGGGGGGTGCATTGGGTGGGGGGGGGGGCGGGAAGGATGGGTAGTGGGTGGGAGGGATACGGGGGTTTAAGGGGAAAAATCAGTCCATCTATTATCTCTGCTTTGTTTATCCTCTGTGAGGGGATCAGAGTACACCCCTCTGAGGATTGTTGTACATTGTATTCTAATTGTGCTGATGGTTATTAAATAAAGTATATAAAAAAAGAAGTGGGCAAAATTCAGGGAAGGGAGGAGCTTTTCCAAAAGGATGGGCTCCATCTTAACCGGAGTGGAACCACACTGATGGTATTAACCCTTAAAAAGGAGATAGAACAGCTTTTAAACTAGATAATACAGAAAAGCTGACAGTCACCCAAGAGCACATGGTTCGGAACGATGTATCCTTGAAGGATACTTGCAAAAGAAAGAAGTTAGGGTTTCCTAATAGGGGGGTTCCAATAAAGATAAAAGTAACCCAAATGCCTTTAAGTACAGAGTAGACAGAGCTGAAAGATTCCAAATTACCCTTGTCAACTGATAACCAGATTGTAAATATGAATAAAATAGAACCTCTAAAATCCCTGTATGCAAATGCTAGAAGTCTAAGAAAGAAACACAGAAACATGGCGGCAGAAAAAGACCACATGGCCTATCTAGTCTGCCCTTCCATATCAACTACAATAGTCCACTTTTTTCTTTATTTTTTTCTGTGTTTGTCTCATGCTTTTTTGAATTCAGATATGTCTTCATCTCTGCTACCTCCAATGGGAGACTATTCCACGCATCTACCATTCTTTCTGTAAAGAAATATTTCCACATATTACTCCTGATTCTATCCTCTCTCACCCTCATCCCATGTCCCTTTGTAGCAGAGTTTACTTTTAAATGATAGAGGCTTTCGTCTTGTGAATTTATACCATGGAGGTCTTTAAATGTTTCTATCATATCTCCTCTATCCCACCTTTCCTCTAATTTATACATATTAAATCTGTCCCCATATGCTCTATAATGAAGACCACTTACTATTTTAGAAGCGACCCTCTGGTGATCTCTGGATGCGAGATGATTTCCCACTATGACATCAGAAACACTTTCCCCATTGGTAAGCACCTAGAACAATATGGCCCCTTCACTTGTGGGTTCTGTTACCAGTCGGCAGACGAGATAGAGTATACAGCACTAAATGAAAAATTACATATAATTGGCATCTCAGAGACCTAGTGGAAGGAGGACAGCCAATGGAATACTGTGATACCTATGTACAAACTATATCACAATGATAGGATGGATCAAATTGATGGAGAGGGCAAAAGGTTTTGCAGGAAACAAAACACACTGTAAAATCTCTATGGATAAAAATTCCATAATAAAATTGGAAGGCAATGGCAGTGAGGGTGTACTACCATCTGCCTGGCCAGAATGAACAGATGGATGATGAAATGCTAAAAGAAATCAGGGAAGCTAATAGAAGTTACAACACAGTAACAATAGGGGATTTCAATTACCCGATTGTGACTGGGTCAATGTCACAGCAGTACATGCTAGAGAGATAAAGTTTCTAGATGAAATAAATGACTGCTTCTTGGAACAGCTGGTTCATGAACTGACCAGAGGGGAAGCTATTTTGGACCTAATCCTAAGTGGAACACAGAATCTGGTGCAAGAGATAAGGGTGTAGGGGCCACTTGGCAATAGTGATCATAGCATGATTGCATTTGATTTATTAAGTGGAAGTAGGATGGCAAGGAAATCCACCTTTTAACTTTCAAAAGGGAGATTATGATAAACGGAGGAAAATAGTTAAGAAAAAAATAAAAGGAGCAGCTACAAATGTTAAAGCTTGACATTAAGCATGGGTGTTGTTTAAAAATACTATCTTGGAAGCTCAGACCAGATGTATATAATGTTTTAAGAAAAGTGGAAGGCAGGCCAAAACACTGCCAGCATGGTTTAAAGGAGAGGTCAGAGAGGCTGTTGTAGCCAAAAAAGCTTCTCTCATTTCACACATGCACACACGGATGACCCTTTTAACACCACCTTGCTCCTGCTGCACTCAATGTCGCTTCTGCTCCATCACAGCCAAACCCAGGACTCAACAGCGTGCTTTCAACTCTGGAGGTAGGCCCCTCCTGCTGCCAGTGCACCTTCATCGACATGCTCCCACCTTCCGGCTCACAGACTTTAAAGCAAACTCCTCTAAGGCACACAGAATTCTCTCGCTTCACACATGCACACATGGATCACCCTTTTAACACCACCTTGCTCCTGCTGCACTCAATGTCGCTTCTGCTCCATCACAGTCAAACCCAGGACTCAACAGCGTGCTTCCAACCCTGGAGGTAGGCCCCTCCCGTTCCTAGTGCATCTTCATCAACATGCTCCTGCCTTCCAGCTCACAGACTTTAAAGCAAATTCCTCCAAGGTGTGCCCGTGTCTGGTGGCCCATGCCTAAGTCCATGGCCCTTAGGTGAAGTCCTCCACCACTGCACCCAAGCCTCTCCCCTCATAACAACATGTGTGAAGGCAGAACCATGCCAAGCCATGGTAGCGACACAGCTTGAACCCAACCCCGATATGCAACCAACACCACTAGCACCACATCTCAGGAATTAAGGAGACCAGCATGGCAGTGTCCAATATCACCTGACCGAAGCTGCTGGCAGACTAACTAGGGCTCTCCAGCTACACCACCCCCTGCAGAACCCCAGCCCCTGCATTAGAACAACTTCAAGACCACAAACTGACCTACACTGTGTAGTACAGCATTACAGCAAGCATGCCTCACCCTCTGATATCAATACAAAAATAGAGTAAACTTGAAAAAGTGAGCAAACGAATGTGTGAATATATTAATGTCGGAAGATATGCCGTGAGGATACAACAACCTCTTGAGGCTTAAACTTCCATTTTACTGAAATTAAAAAGCCTCCATAAAGCTTTTTCAAAAACGTAGGCAAAAACACCATAAATAAGGGAGACATACACCATAATATGTCATACTTTTTTACTTCCTCTTATATTCCATGTTTAAAGATGAGATCCAAAGAGAAAGACTGCCAAAAGGCCACTTATTTTATCTGTCGTCCCGATGATTCTGGGTCTTGATGATTTACTACCCAGATTTAACCCTCCGGAGTCGGCAACCTTAATCCTCAACTCACAGGAGTCCAGCAGCAGTTCTTTAAGGACACAGCACTGCGTTTCAGGCACATAAAATCGTAATGCCCTGTCTCAACGCTCAGTTCTACTGCAAACAAACTGTCGGCTTCCCCCTTCTCTCAGAGACGCCAGCGCATGCTCAGTGGCATATCTTCCGACATTAATATATTCACACATTCGTTTGCTCACTTTTTCAAGTTTACTCTATTTTTGTTTTGGTACATTTGTTCTAGAGTAATAGTTATTTTTGTTGGATTGGTTCACCCTCTGATATGGCTCACACTGCTGGGCCTCTCCCTACTCCTATTACACGGAACTAGAACAAACCTGAATGACCGCTGCCCAGTCCCTATCGTACACAGCATGAGACTCAAACCACCCAGGTCATGGTATCCACATGCCACCCAATGCAGCAATGGACCAATATGCCTTCTCCCTATAACAACAGAGCAGACAGCCCCTCCCTGCACACACAGCACCAATACCAACAAATGCGCTCTCCTAAACGCACATTTTTAACCACATCTTGATCATCTCTGCTACTCCTGGGCCCCAAACACCCTCCATCTCCTCCTCCTGCTCGGCCCCTCGCTCCGCCACCATTTTACCTTCCTTCTCCCCCTCTTTCCCGCCTCTTGAGGCCCCATATGAGGATATGAATTTTGCCAATTTTTTCTTGGCTGACTGCCCTCCTTTTGGTTTATCCATTTGCTTACTGTGGTTCTTTAAGCACGTTGCACTTTATGCTTCACTTACTCTTATGATGTTACACTTTACTGTGCTGTCTATTGTTTAGCCTTACTGTACTTTCCCCTCCGTTCCAGATCTTCTTCTCTGCCCCCCTCTCCGCACCTGGATACCTAAAGTTTCTCGGCCGCTGGACTCCTTTACCAGCTTTCTTTTCCTGCTCCGATTTTGCTCCCTGCTCTACCTGCCGTGATCTCACTCTTCAGATCTCCTCCGGTCTCCACTCCACTCTGCCACATGTCCTCTCGATCGGGCCCACCACTTCCCCTGCACGTGCTGCTCTTGCAAGTGCTGCTTTGCTTCTGCCTTTGGCTGACCGGCAACACTTTCACACTCATTTCTTCAGCTGAATCAGCATTTTATACTGCAGCTCCGGCGCTCAATGGCCCTCCTGTCACGCTCCTCTCGCCACTGTTCTGTTCTTCGCTGTTCCGTTCCGCTCCGCCTGCTGCTTCCCCGATCGGCATCTCACCCCGTTTTCAAGAGGGTACCCGGTCTATTCAGCCTTCTGCCCCTACTATCTCCCTTTCATTTCACCAGCTTTTTGGTGCTTTTGAGGGTGCTTTCCCCCCTTTATAACAGGCTTTGGTAGCGGAGTTCAATCATTTCGCCACCATGCGATCCGATGACATCACCGTAAGTCCATGGCAGACTTTTTAAAAGCCAAGCACAGCTCTACCATGCATGCCACACTCTTCATACCTACAACAGACAATGCACTTGAGGCCGCACAACCATGGGCTACCTTCAGAAACGTGACACCTGAAAAACCTGACACCATCATCTCGCACATCAACACAACCACCTCTCCACTAGATCCTTGCCTGATCGCATGAATGAAAGCTAAAAGAGAGCATCTCTCCTACCAATCATACCACACATCCTTCATGCCTCCCTCTCTCATACCAGCCTCCCTCCACCTTAAAGCAAGCCTCAGTCAGACCCCTCTTAAAGAAACCCCACTTAGTCCCTAGCTCACCTGCCACATACAGATCCATAGCCAGTGCACCTTTTCTCGCAAAGATCGTAGAAAAGGCTGTTCAAATCCAGCTGAAGGAACACATTTACATGCACCCCATGACACACACCAACATAGGTTTTGCCCGTATCATAGTGCTGAAATCTCGTTGACCTCACTACTATCAACTCTCATCACTGAAATGGAAGGAACTACCAGCTGCTATATACTGCTATTTCTAGACATCTCTGCAGCCTTCAAGATCATCCCCCAGCAGACGCTACTTAACCAACTCCACAGTATTGGAGTACAGGGCAAGCCTCTCAATTGCTTTCAATCATATCTCACTCAGCGTACCCAATAGATAAAAATCAGTCAGCTCACATCAGCACCCTTCACTCTGCCTCAAGGAGTTCCACAAGGTTCTGCTCTCTCCTCTCTACTCTTCAATATTTACATCTGACCCTGTGCACAACCATCCAGAGCTTCAACGTCCGTTATCAAATATATGCTGGCATAATGATCTTCACTCCATTCTCCACAACCGCTCCTGACTACTCGAAACTCACTGCCTGCTTCAAAGAAATAGCCAGCTGGCCCCAGCTCCACAACTTAGCAGTCAACTTTGGCAAGATGGAGACCCCACTTTTACACCCCCCTCATCCATCAAGTCAAGACACAGGTCAAATTCCTTGACATCACCCTGGATCAGCAACTGAACTTCCAGGCCCATATTTGGAACATCACCAAGTCGGTCTACTTCAAACTCAGATCCCTACGTAACCTACACCCCCTCCTGTCCCCACAACACTTTGCTCAGTATGCCAAGCCTCCATCACCCCCACCTTTGACTACTGTAATTCTGTATACCCAGGGCTCCCCAAAACCACCATTCTTCCACTACAACTTGTCCAAAACATCATCGTATGCACCATATTTGGAGCCTCCAGACACACTCAGATCACACCCATACTAAAAACTCTCCATTGGCTACCAATTGCCTCTCGAATCAAACACAAAGTCCTCACCATCATACACAAAGTCCACCACCACATCACCTCTGCCCACCTTCAGACACGTATCAGCAGTCCCAGGACCAACAGATCATGAAGGCAGAGCACCCAGAACCTACTCAACCTGCCGCCACAGATTTGCAAGAGCACCCAAGACGCTCACTTAAGAGCCTTCATGCTATATGCCCCTTCCCTCTGGAATGCCTTACCCCCCGCACTACGAAGTATCCCATCACATCAAGCCTTCAGAAAGAACCTGAAGACATAACTCTTTCAGGAATACTTTGGCACAGATCAGCCAATAGACCTACATCAGGAACACCCCCACCTAGGACATAATATTCCCCACACCCCACCACCATAAGTGCCCACCCAAGAACAACCCCCCCCCCCCACTAGCCCCTCTCCCTCCCAGGTAATCCCACTTAACTGTCTTGCTAAAAACAGATGCTAAATTTGATGCTACATGATGCAATGTTATCAAAACTGCTGTTAGATGTCACCCAACTGTACTCTCACTGTTAGAATGCTGATGTTGTGATGTAACTTGCCCACATCCCCGTTGTTACCCCCACTTTTGCACCTTGCTGATTGTACACCATTTTGACTGGTAGAAACACAGTATAGCAAAACCAGTTAAATAAATAAATCTTTCAGGAAATGGAAAAAGGAGCCAAATGACAAAAATGGGGAAAAACATAAGTTCTGGCAAGTTAGATACAAGGCATTGATAAGGCAAGCAAAGATAGAATTTAGGATTTTGCATGTGGCAATTAATATTTTGAATCTGGTGTGTACGTGAATCTGGTGTGTAGCTGCATCAGAATGGGCGTTATATGCTCGTGTCTTGTGTCTCCTGTGATTATTTGTGCTACAGTATTTTGGGCTATCTGGAGCAGGAGTGTTATATGTTTTGGGAAGCCTTGATAAATTATATTACAGTAGTAGCAGGGTTGAAGGTTTTATCTCTTGTGATGTGTAGGGACTCTGCTTTGTGGTGGTTGACTGATAAGTTGAGTTCAGCAAGTTGAATAGTGAGGGCTTTGAAGCACAAAATTATATTTGAGTAGTCGGGTTTTGTGGTGTTAAAGGGAGTGTGTATCATTATAATGTCTGCATAAATGTGGAAGAGGATATGGTAGCTTCTGATAGAGAGCAGATAGGTTGGATGTAAAGAGTGAAGAGCAAGCTGGAGAGAGGAAATGATTGTCAAAAGGTTTGTGGTATCCCTTTTGTCTGATTGAAAGGTTTGGAGGTCCATGTGCCTATTTTAACTTGTTGCTGTTGGTCGGACAGGAATGATTTGAGCTATGACAGTGTTGTATTGCAGAGGCTGATATCTTGTAGTCTGGATAACAGGATGTTGTGGCTTATGGAGTCAAATGCCACAGTTATGTTCAGAAATATTATGATGAAACCTTGTCCAGTTTTATTGATGCCTCTGACTAAGGTATAGAAGAGGGTAGTTAGAAAGGTCTCCCACACTATTCAGTGGGTGGAAGCCATGCTGTTGGGCAACTAATGGTGTGTGGGTTTCATAGCGATCTTGGAGCTGTTGTAGTGCTACTTTCTCCAGGACCAAGCAGGAAGTCAGTCCTCACATATGGGTGACATTGACACCGATGAAGCCCTAGCGGAGCATTTCCCCAGCTTTCCATGAAAGCCTTTGGGAATGCAGGCACGCATGCGCGGTTCCCTTCCCGCCTAAAGGTGCCATCTTACCTCAGTCTCTCTTTTTCCAAGAAGCCCACCGAACATGTGTCCTGTCATCCCGGATAAAAGTTAGATTTTTTCGGCGATTCTTGCTTTTTTCTTACCGGTTCGACGCCGGTTCCCCTCCCGCCGGGTTCGGTACACCGGTATCGAGCCCGTTTTTTCTTTTTCGGTTTTTGCCCTTCGTGGCTGGTGTTCGCGCCTATTTTTTCCTTTTCCCTGGAAGGCCGGTCCTTTGACCTCGCGGGGATTCTTTTTTCCCTGATGGCTTCCAGTGGCTTTAAGAAGTGTGATCGGTGTAAGAAATTAATGTCTCTCACCGACACACACGACTGCTGCCTTCGGTGCCTTGGTCCTGATCACGATCCTCAAACGTGTGGACCATGTGGGAAGATGTCTTCCATGGCACTGCGCAGTCGCCAGCAGCAGAAAGAAAGGCTTTTTTCTGACTCGGCCTCAGACTGGGCCCGGACCTCGTCTGAGGCCTCGACATCTCAGGATTCCGATCCCGAGCGTCGTCGGCTCGTGAGGGCTTCGTCGGAAGAAGTCCCTGGCTACTCGAGACCCAGGTCTAAGACCCCCGACCGTCACCCCGGGCCCGTGGATCAGGAGAAGCCTGCCAAGGTTCCTTGCGTGAAGCCAGAGTCTGCTGGACACGTAAGTCCTGTAGTCCTTGTGGACTCTCCTCCCCGAGTACAGACGTCGGGCCCAGCGCTGCCGGGGCCCGAGTCGGTAGCTGCTGCGTCTCCTGAGCTGAGTCTCAGGATGACAGCCTTGGAGTGCAGACTGTCTGCCTTCATGGAGCAGCAGCGGGCACTGATGGCCAGCCTGTCTGGCGCATCTGCCCCGGCCACCGTGCCCTCTACGTCGAAGTCGACCCCGGAGACCGAGCCGATACTCGAGTCCCTCGCGGCTCGAGGTCGACCTTGGTCGCTGTCTCCCTCGACCTCCCGTTCGGGACCGAGGGCGTCGACACTGGTGGCTCCGGCGTCGGAGCGGGTGCTCCCAGGCCCCGCGAGGTCGGACCCCGATTCGTCGGATGAGTCCGCTTGGGAGACGGAGGATGAGGAGTCTCCCGACACTTTTAAGACTTGGTGCGTCCCGTCGGACTCACCACAGTCTGAGCCCCGGAGTAGGTCCCCTCCGGAGGATACCCAGTTCTCGGAGTTTGTCTGGGATATGGCCGCCGCCTTGGCTATCCCTGCGGATCCCGAGGAAGAGCCTCGAGCCGAGGAGCTCGATGCTCTGCAGTACGACTCTCTTCCGAAGGAGGCCTTTACTGTCCCGGTTCCTCCGATGCTGGAAAGGCTCCTCTTCCGGATGTGGGAGGCTCCGGCCTCGGTGCCGGTACTAAGCAAGCGAGTCAATTCGATCTATCGGCTCTGGAAGAGTCCTGGCTTTCAAAAGGCACAGCTGCCGCACCATTCCATGGTGGTGGAATCGTTCACGCATCGTCTGAAGAGTCAGAAGATGCACTCCGCGGTGCATCCTGGCAGGGAGGCCCGAAACCTCGATGATGTGGGTAGGAAGTGCTTCCAGGGCTCGATGTTTGCTTGCCGTGTCCAGTCTTATCTTAAAACCTCCTAAACAATTCATGGGGGACGAAGGTTTTTTATCTAAATGGAATGCCATATTGAATAAGTGTGGCCTGGACCTAGTAGCATTGCTCTTGGAACGGTCTTTTCAGGAGTTAGAGACTCTCACACTACAGACGGGGGCTTTAAAAGGAAAAATTTTGGAGACACTGCCTCCTTCGAGTTTTGACACGCAATGGGCAGAAATTGATAAGCAATTGAATTCTTTTCGGGACCACGTTCGTGGTCTTAAAATCAATAAATTTAAGCGAGATAAACTCGATTACGATAACAATTGTGTTTACAATTGGCCTTCACGCAAACAATTTCGCAAGAAGGTATCCTTTGCACCAGGGTCTGAGGACTTCTCTGACACGGATTCCAGTGAGTCAGGTCAAATGACTAATGGCAGGAAGCCGCAACCACAATCACAAGCGGAGTTCTCCAGGGGTAACACTTATCGTGCGCGACGCTCCCGGGGGTCTTACCAGACGGATTTTTGGGAGGGTCCGGACACTCGGTCCCGGACGCGGAATCGTCAATTGTGAACATCTCTGGCGTCTCCCTCACGCAACAACAATCTCAAGTTTTGGACATGGGCTTATCTTTTGTTCCCTCACCACGGTATGATGGATTCGTGATGCGAGTAGCCTTACACAAATTCTTTCGCAAGTTAAGAGTCCTACATCATATGTCTGTCAGTGGGCCTTCAGTGGATGTCTCTTTAATAAAAAATCCTTCTTACTGGCAACCATCGGGCCCCATAGATGCGGTCATCTTCACATTCCAACAGCTAATTCTGCGTGGTTTGGCACAACTGGAGCATTCCAGACTACGGGGATTTGATAACTTCACCATGGACCATCGCAAAGCAGTGCAGGAATTGTCCCAGTCGGGTCTGGTAATTAGACAGGCCGACAAAGGGGGTGCAACTGTGATACTTTCTAGAGATCAATATGACCGTGAAATACATGTTCATTTGGACAATCGGGTCCATTATACTCCCATTGAGGATCCCACAACTCAGCTTAAGGATCACATATTCCAGCTCATTTCACGGGCATTCCTCTGTAATTGGCTAACTAGGAAGGAGGCTGATTTTTTGATTAAACGATGCCCTCGGACTCCCATTTTCTATCTCGTGCCCAAGATTCACAAATCGTTGGATAACCCCCCGGGACGTCCGATAGTCTCCTGCAGGAACTCCTTACTGGAACCCCTGTCTCAATTCTGCGACCTTTTTTTGAAACCGTTGGCAGTGATAGTGCCATCGTATATAAAGGATACGGGAGATTTCTTGCGTCAACTAGCTGCTTATCCAGACATCTCAGTTTGTGTGTTTTTGGTTACGCTGGACGTTCAAGCTCTATATACAAACATTGATCAAGGTGAAGTCATGGCAGGTCTCTCACAATTGTCCATCCCATTGCCGGATCGCATACCCAAGCAGTTTTTTCTGGACCTACTGACCTTAGTATTAAATAAGAATTTTTTTCTGTACCAGGGGCAATTCTATTTGCAAACTTTTGGCATTGCCATGGGGGCGACAGTGGCCCCCTCCATAGCAACAATATATATGGCCTGGTTTGAGGATCAGTATGTCTATTCCCATCCACTTTTTTCTTATGTCAAATGTTGGAAACGTTTTTTGGACGACATTTTTTTCATATGGTCGGGTACCCGAGGGGACTTGGATACATTTTTGATCTCCTTAAACTCTTTCAAGTCCAACATTCAATTCACTTCTCAAGTGGAGACCCATAAGATCCAGTTTTTGGATATAGTGATAGAATGTTGCCCCACTGGCTTTATGACGTCTCTCTACAGAAAACCTGTTCAACGTAACACGTTACTACGCTTTGACAGCTATCATCCCCCGGCCCTAAAACGGGGTCTTCCATACGGCCAGTTTTTGAGACTCCGCAGAAATTGCTCTGAGTTATCACAATTTAAGTTTCACGCCTGTGATTTAGCCACTCGTCTCCTCTCTCGGGGATATCCCTCAAAAGTAGTTCGTTTAGCCTACAAGCGGGCGTGCAATACACATCGGGAGTGGCTGTTGACTCCTAGGGCTGCTATACCCCCTGAGGATAAGATCACAGGGGTTTTCCCTTTTATGCAGGGGACGTCGGCAGTGACTCGCCTCGTACATCAATTTTGGCCCACTTTAACGATTCATTCTTGCTTTCAAAAGCCACTCCGAATTGCCTACTCCCGCAGGTCCAACTTACGGGATCTTTTGGTCAAGACTAAGTCTCCTCTCGACCTTCCTCCCAGATGTCATGATCAGGTGGGTCATTTTCCATGCCAGTCCTGCACTTTCTGTCCGGGTACATTGCAGGGCGTTCTTTGGATGGATATTCGCACCCATAGATCTTACCACACTCGGTGGCACACTAATTGCAACACGGACCATGTGGTCTATTTGATTGTTTGCCCGTGTCAGTTACCCTATGTTGGTAGGACCTCACGATCTCTAAAGCACCGACTGACTGAACATGCTTCTCGGGTACGGACCCTAACGATGTCAGCTCCCCTGGTCGGACATTGCCTTGAACATTCTCATGTGTTTGGGGACCTACACTGGCGAGTTTTAGACCATGTCCCCTTGGACCCCTGCGGTGGAGATCGGATTCAGCGTTTACAGAACTTAGAGCAACAATGGATATTCCGTCTACATTCAGTGGTTCTAAATGGTCTCAATCAACAGATTGATTGGTACACTATTCGTTGAACTTCATATCTGTATGCCGACATGCCTTTTCCTCTTTGTTGAGGTTTATTAATCACCCATTAACCCTCCATGTTTAGAGGTGGAACCTGTTTGGTGGTTTCACTTCTTTGACTGGATTGGTTTCTCTTGAGCCTATCACAACCAGGGGGGCGTGTCCCCTCTCGTGATTCATAATGGCGGTGGGATATATAAACCACTTTTACAGCTGGGTGTTTATGGCTGATGCTTCTACTTCTATTCGGAGGTCTGACCTGAAGCAGGGGGTGGATGAGTGTACCCCCGAAACGTGGCACGTCGTAGCGACATGACCTACTGAATCTGGCACTGAATTTTCATTGCCCGCCTGTTTTCACAGCCTAATTTCACAAAGCTAAGTACCAGCTTTTACTAATAGGAGCTGTTTTAAATTGTCTTATAAATGATTAAAAAGGAAGGGCCGCTGTGGTAACGGGCATTGATCCTGTTTACTGTGTTGGCCAATCCGACAAAAAAAGTTTTATGTGGTTTGCTATTTGCTGGGCTTTTGAGGTGTCATTTTCTGAAAGCAAATTCTCATCATGCCCTATCTTTATAGGCTCAGAAGGGACTTCTTCATGACACCACCCCTCTCAAAATCACCTCTTTCAGATCAATCTTAAAAAGATCTACCCTGGATCCAACAACCCCCAGCACATACCGACCAAGCTCCAGCCTTCCCTTTCTATCCAAACTAATCAAAAAAGAGTAGTTACTCACCTGTAACAGGTGTTCTCCAGGAGCAGCAGGAATCAGTCCTCACATATGGGTGACATCGACACCGATGAAGCCCTAGCGGAGCATTTCCACAGCTTTCCATGAAAGCCTTTGGGAATCCAGACACACATGCGCGGTTCCCTTCCCGCCTAAAAGTGCCATCTTACCTCAGTCAAATGACATAGCTAAATACAGCAGACAAAAATGAAAAAATTAAACTATGTACAACTGCAACTCCCAGGGAAGGAGGGAGGGTTGTGAGGACTGATTCCTGCTGCTCCTGGAGAACACCTGTTACAGGTGAGTTACTAGTCTTTCTCCAGGGACAAGCAGGAAGTCAGTCTTCACATATGGGTGACTCCCCAGCTCTGGGCTACCAAGGAACCGAGGCTGAAGAAGAGAACTCCCTCTAGTCCCAGCAGTATAGAAAGGCTTTAGACTGACAGAACCTCCACCGGTAGCCCAAACAGAGGGCAGGAGGGCAGGAGTTGCCTAAACCTCAAAGAGATTCCGGAGTACTGCCTGGCCAAAAGCACTGTCCCTACGGGACTCCCTCTCCAGACAGTAATGAGCTGCAAAAGTCTGGCTTGAAGACCAAGTTGCAGCCCTGCAGATGTCTGCCAATGGTACAGAGCGGAGATGAGCCACTGAGGCAGCCATGGCCCTGACACGATGGGCCGTGACCCGACCCTGCAAAGGAAGGTCAGCCGCCTTGTAAGCCCAGGTGATGCAGTCAGCAACCCAAATGGACAAGGTACGCTTGGACACAGCTAACCCCAAGTTATTAGGGTCAAAAGATACGAAGAGCTGAGTAGCCCTTCTGTGCCCTTGCATACGGTCAAGGTATAAAGATAAGGCCCTCATACAGTCCAGAGTATGCAGAACTGCTTCAGCCTGGCTTGCATGAGGCCTAGGGAAGAATGTTGGAAGAACCACCTCCTGGTTGAGGTGGAAAGAGGAGACAACCTTAGGGAGAAACTTAGGGTGAGTCTGGAGGACTACCCTGTTCCTATAAATCCTTGTGTAAGGCCTGTCACAGACCAGGGCCTGAAGCTCACTCACTCGCCTGGCCGAGGTCAGGGCAATCAAGAAGAGAGTCTTCCAGGACAGGAAGTGGAGAGGGCAAGTAGCCATTGGCTCAAAAGGTGGGCGAGTCAATTGCTGCAAGACCACATTCAACTCCCACTCAGGAGCAGGAGGATGGATTGGAGGCTTGAGCAATAGCAAGCCTCTGAGAAAGCGGGACACCAAGGGGTGAACCGTCAGAGAATGTCCTTCCACCAGTGAGTGGTGAGCTGCTAGAGCTGAGAGGTGGACCCGAACAGAATTTGACTTAAGTCCCTGATTGGATAAGTGCAGCAGGTACTGAAGCACTACTGGTACAGTACAGGAGAAAGGATCCTCTGTATGTAACTGACACCACACGGAAAACCTTTTCCATTTGAGAGCATAGGTCTTCCTAGTGGACTGCTTCCTAAAGGCGAGGACAACCTCCTCAACTTCCTGAGGTAGGCCCCAGGGAGCCAGAACTACCCTTGCAGCCTCCATGCCATCAAATTGAGAGCTTTGAGATTGGGGTGCAGAAGGGAACCGTGATCCTGAGAGAGAAGGTCGGGTTGCAACCCCAGAGGCAGAGGAGGATCCACTGCCAGCTGAAGCAGAAGTGGAAACCAAGGCTGTCTCGGCCACCTAGGAGCCACCAGCAGGACCGAGGCCTTGTCCCTGAGAATCTTGAATAGAGTTCGGGCCAGCAGAGGCATGGGAGGAAACGCATACAGGAGGCCCTGAGACCAGGGAATCAGAAAAGCATTTGCTGCTATCCGCAGAGGATGCGGTTGCCTGGAGCAGAACTTTGGCAGCTGTTTGTTCAGAGGACTGGCAAACAGATCTATGGAGGGAAGTCCCCATTTCAGGAAAATCTTTTGAACTACCAAAGGATGGAGCTGCCACTCGTGGGGCTGTAGAATTCTACTCAACCTGTCGGCCAGGTAGTTGTCCTGGCCTGGTAGATACACAGCCTTGAGAAGCATGTTGTGCTTGAGGGCAAAGGAGCAAAGGACTTGTGCCTCCTGACAAAGGAGCCTGGATCCAGTCCCGCCCTGTTTGTTCACATAAAACATGGCTACCTGGTTGTCTGTCTGAACTAGGACAGATTGATGAGCCAGGGCAGGAGAGAAAGTCTTGAGTGCCAAGCGAATAGCCCTGAGTTCCAGGAGATTGATCTGCTGTGCGGCTTCACAAGGAGACCACAGGCCCTGGGTGCACTTGCCTAGACAATGAGCCCCCCAGCCTTGCAGGGAGGCGTCTGTGGTCAGCACCACAGTGTACCCTGGAATCTGAAAGGGCATCCCCTTCAGCAGATTGGGTAGGCGCAGCCACCAGTTGAGGGAGTCCAGAAAGGGTTTGGACACCCTTATCCTGTCTCGGAGGCTGCCTGTGACCACTGATTCCGAAGACACCACTGAGCAGGCCTCATATGGAGCCTGGCATTGGGGGTTACATGAACTGTCGAAGCCATGTGGCCAAGTAATCTCAGGCAGAGTCTGGTGGAGACAAGTGACCTGCTGAGAAACTGGTTTGCCAAGTTTATCAGTCTTTGGGCTCTGTCTTCTGGTAAGAACACCTTTGCCAGAAGAGAGTCCAGCCTTGCCCCTATGAACTCCAAGTTCTGGGAGGGGAGCAAAGTGGACTTTGCAAAGTTTATAACAAACCCCAGGTGTTGAAGAAGAGCAATGGTTCTGAGAATGGCTTGTTGGGCCTCCTGGCACGTCTGACCCCTGATGAGCCAGTCGTCCAGGTAGGGGAACACAAGGATACCTTGATTTCTCAGGTAGGCCGCCACCACTGCCAGGCATTTGGTAAAGACCCTGGGAGCAGAGGTTAGGCCAAAGGGCAGTACTCTGTACTGATAATGGTTTCCTCCCACAATGAACCTTAGGTACTTTCTGTGGTCTGGATGAATAAGGATGTGAGTGTACGCATCCTTTAGATCTACGGAGCATAGCCAATCTCCCTGCTGGAGGTAGGGCAGAAGTGTTCCAAGAGTAATCATCTTGTACTTCTCCTTCTCTAGGAACTTGATGAGATTCCTGAGGTCCAAAATAGGTCGAAGGCCACCGGTTCTTTTGGGTACCAGGAAGTACCTGGAGTAGAACCCGTGACCTAGTAAGTGGGGAGGCACAGGCTCCACTGCTTTGTCCACCAACAGACCTTGGAGCTCCTGCAGGAGAAGATCTGTATGCAGGGGAGGTCTTGCAGGCTCCCCTGGATAGTAAGGAGGAGGCAGTTGGTGAAAGTGGAGGGCATAGCCCTTGCGGACTATGTCCAGCACCCAACTGTCCCCAGTGATGAGTGGCCACTGGTGGGCAAAGAGGGCGAGGCGACCTCCTGTGCAGGGTTGGGAGAGCAGGGACGGAGAGGCTATGCACAAGGAGTCAAAAACCCCCACCCTGCTGTGTGGGAGCAGGGGCCTGAGGCTTGGGGGCTCTCTGCCTACGGGGCCCATTACCCTGCCCCTTGGCCTGCTGACCCTGAGGGGCAGCTTGGGTAGCCGGATACTGAGGGTACTGTTTGTAGGCAGTGCCCCTCCTCAGGTAAAAGGGCTTTTTACCTGAGCCCTTCTTCTTGTGAGAAGGAGCAGAGGTCTTTCTAGACAGCCTTGTCCTTGTAAGGTGCTCGGTTCGAGCTGTGCGGCCTTCTCGTTCACAGGTTTGCCAAAAAGGTTTTCACCTCGTCAAGGGACATCGACCAACTTGTCCTGAACCCATGGCTCGAGGTCGGATGACTGCAGCCAAGCCTGGCGTCGAGCCGCGATGCCGGCAGCCGCCACTCGGGCCGAAGCCTCGAAGCCATCGTAGGCAGCGCGGGATATGAACTTGGAGCATTCCCGAATCCCCGAGGACAAGGACTTGAACCTCTGCAAGGGCTCCCCGGAGAAACCAGCAGAGAACCCAGCCAACTCCTTGGCCAGGTCCCACAAGTACAAGTCGGAGGTCTGACCTGAAGCAGGGGGTGGATGAGTGTACCCCCGAAACGTGGCACGTCGTAGCGACATGACCTACTGAATCTGGCACGGAATTTTCATTGCCCGCCTGTTTTCACAGCCTAATTTCACAAAGCTAAGTACCAGCTTTTACTAATAGGAGCTGTTTTAAATTGTCTTATAAATGATTAAAAAGGAAGGGCCGCTGTGGTAACGGGCATTGATCCTGTTTACTGTGTTGGTCAATCCGACAAAAAAGGTTTTATGTGGTTTGCTATTTGCTGGGCTTTTGAGGTACTTCTGAATTCATTTTGACCCAGTTTCGAAGCATTTGGAGTTCAGAAAATGACAGGCAGTCTGAGCACATGGCTCAGTGTTTGCAAAGAAGAAGTAAACAAAGAGAGTCACGAGCTAGAAAGACACGCCCCTGCTGTGACGTATTCCCTAGCTCAGGAGGTAATGATTTTCACCTGTTTCAGGGCAGGGCACAGCTAAACCCTGAGAGTTACAATGATACAAAGTGGTCATTAGCTTGGACCAAGCAGAGCCAGAAGCAGATGCAGAACCAGAGAGGGAACGGGAAAGAGGAGAACCAGAAAGGAAGGCAGAACACGCTGACTAGAAGGAGTCAAAGAGGAGTGAGAACCAAGGGAGCCATATTTTTTATTTAATTATTCATATGCTTTTCCCCAGGCAATCCTTGTTTTATTCCCCTGTTACCTGTAACTTGGACAAGTTCTCTAAATCTGAGTGTATTTTGTTTAATGTAAACCGCACTGATGTCAAATAGCGCGGTATATAAGAGCTGTTAAATAAATAAATAAATAAATATTCCTGAGGCCAGAAGGAAGCAACCCAGGACAGGTGTTGTCTGGTAAAGGCAGGAGAGAGAAGAATCTTCCTGAGAGGCAGGCTTGGCAAAGCTCACATGCTCCGAGGGGAGAGACAGGCTGGTGGGAGAATATCGGTACATCTGAGGGGAAAGCTAATAGGCTGAGAAGCAAGCAAACACAAGCTGTGTTTGAGAACCAGTCTAACCCTGCAGAGTGGAGAATTCCTTCCCTTTCAAAGCCAAAAGGTAGGCTTAATAATTCACATAAGTTTGAACCTAGCTATAAAGCAGTTCCCTATAGTTACCAGAAAGTAACAAACTCCCTGGACAAAAACTACAGCATATACAGTAGTTTACAACCCTGCTCAGGAGAGTGTTACAGAGAGAAACCACGTGAGGTCAGAGAAACTGTTTGTTTCAAAGATCAGGATAGCAGCTTACTGACACACCCTGCTATTCCTGATGCTGAAGAAATGCAGATAGACTCTGACCATAATGAAATAGTGGATGATAAGATGGACTGTACATTATCTTTGGCTGACCATGTGAATTCCCTATGCTGAACAGTGTCTGAGAGAGACGGTAAAAGCAGCAGAAGAAAAGGGAACATTTTCTTTGCTAATTGAAGCTCTTGTGATTTTGTTTTGTATCAAGTACTGCACGTTTAAAGCCTGAAGCTGACAAGACTAACTTACCTGAGTTCATGTATAATTTCCTCAAGCCAATTGTATGGCATGTTTTGTCCTGAGTTATTCACTTGCACTTAATCCGTTGGGAAGGGGAAAATAAATTCTTGTCATTGCCTGAAACACTCGACTGCAACTCATCTGTGCTCAAAGGGTAAAGGGACTTACATTCCCAGAAGGCCTTGCAAAGTTAAAGCAAGCCCACGCTCTCTGAGGCAGGAACACCACAGGCAGACCAAGACTCAGCGCCCTAGGCGTTGGGCTGGCCACCGTGAGGGTGACAGTGGGCATGTAGTCTTTACAAAGGGAGGAGCTGACTACACTGATCAAAGTTTGTGATAGTTCTGTTCTTGAGATCTTAATCCAGGAAACTGGACATGGGTCTAGTGGGGAGGTAGTGGCATTGATGTTTGCTATACTATGTGCCACTACATCTATGGATATTGTTTTGAAACTTTCCCATTTGTAGGTGGGGATTGCTGGTGAAGTATTTTGTTGCAGAGGGGTGGGGCTGGATGTGTTGAAGTCAAGGTTGAGATGCATGTAGTTGGCTATTACTTGGGGATTAATGTTTGGGGGGTGAGGAGGTCTTGTGTGGGGTCCTTCTTGAGGGCATTAGCAATGGCAAAAAGTTATCTTGGGCAGTTAAAAGATCGCATCAGAATGTTGGAGTGGTATTCTTTTTTGCATGAGTTTATTAGTGTATTGTATTCTGCTTGTTTTTGAGTAGAGAGCTCAGAGTTTGGTATCTTTTGATTTCCTCCGGCTTCTTTCAATTTGTCTGAGTTTTCTCTTTATTTCCTGGATATCTCTGGAGTACCATGGAGCAAGATAGTGGGTTGTTGATGGGAGGTTTCTGTTTGCTTATAGAGGCTGTGGAGGTGAAAGCAGCATTTGTGATGGTGGTGGTCCATATGTGGATGACTTGATCCACATGGTAACATAGTAAATGACGGCAGATAAAGACCAGCATGGTCCATCCAGTCTGCCTAGCAATACGGCAAGAGTAGGTGCACCTGTCGCTCTGTGCAGGCCACCCCTCCCCATGTCTCTGTCTAGGGGTGGACCCACCACTCCATGTAGGACACCCCTATTTGTTGAGAAGTTAGATGGTTCAGTTTATTTTGTTTTTATCCTGTTTCTGTAAAGGGATCCGCTGTGCTTGTCCCATGCTTTTTTGAATTCTGTCGCCGTGTTTGCCCCCACCACTTCCATCGGGAGAGCATTCCATGCATCCACCACCCTTTCAGTGAAAAAATATTTCCTGACATTACCTTTCAATTTTCCACCTTGCACATTCATCTTATGCCCTCTAGTTTTGCAGCTTCCCCGTCTTTGGAAGAGGTTTGTTCATCATTCCTCTTTAAGTATTTAAAGGTCTGAATCATATCTCCCCTATCCCTCCTCTTCTCCAAAGTGTACATTTTTAGTTCTTCAAGTCTTTTCTCATAAGGTTTCTTACGCAGGCTCCAAATCATTTTGGTCGCCTTCCTCTGAACAGTTTCCAGTCTTTTTACATCTTTTGTAAGCTATGGTCTCCAAAACGGAACACAGTATTCCAAGTGAGGCCTCACCAGTGACCTGTACAGTGGCATAAGTACCTCTTCCTTACGTTTAGTCATGGACATATCTGTTGCAGGAAATGATTGTCAAAAGGTTTGAAACGACATTTGATGGATGGTGGTCTGTTTGGATTGTGTGGAGAGTTTTGTGGTATGACCATGGAATTGGTGATGCATTGCATTTATTGGAGAGGTGAGAGGATGCAAATTTTAGATCTGTAGTTCTTCCTCTGTCATGTGTGGGAAAAGTTATTAGTTGGTTAAGTTGCAGGGTCTGATTCCTGCTGTCGCTGGAGAACACCTGTTATAGGTGAGTAACTACACTTTCTCCAGGAAAAAGCAGGAAGTCAGTCCTCACATAAAGGACTCCCTAGCTCCAGGCTGCAGAGGACCAAACTACGACAGCACCAACGGCAGCTAAGTCAGGTATCCATGAGTTGCAGAAAATGAGTCCCCACTGAGAGTCTCTGCAAGACACTAACATCCAGCGACACTATCACTCCGGTAGCCTGAACACAGAAGAGTCAGAGGGCAATAGTGAGCTGCGAAAGTATGAATTGAAGACCATGTGGCGGCCTTACAGATTTCCATCACTGGCACTGAGCGGAGGTTGGCCACCGACATGGCCATCGTCCTCAAGTGATGCACTGTGATCCAGTGGTTGAGGGAAAGGCCAGCTCGCTCATAGGCAAGGGCAATACAGTCCACCACCCAAGTGGACAGAGTTCGCTTAGTCACAGGGAGCCTCAGTCTACTGAGGTCATAAGACACGAAAAGTTGAAGGGCTTTCTGATGGTCTTGTCTGATCCAAGTAGGACAGGGCCCGCTTGCAATCCAGTCTATGACGTACTAGATCCTCCCTGCCGACGTGAGGCTGCGGGAAGAAGGTGGAGAGAACCACCTCTTGGCTGAGGTGGAAAGGAGATGCCACTTCGGGAGGAATTTGGGGGGGGGTGTGGAGCACTAGCCTATTTTTATAGAACCTTGTATATCCACCACCAGGGACTGGAATTCACTCACTCTTCGAGTGGACATGAGGGCCACCAGAAAAGCCACTTTCCAGGATAGGTACCGCAGGTGGCAGGTGGCAAGTGGCTAGGGGCTCGAATGGCGGTTTGGTGAGCTGGGAGAGCACCACATTGAGGTCCCACTCCTCTGCCGGAGGGCAGAGAAGGGGCTTGGATAACAGGAGGCCTCGGAGGAAACTGCAGATCAGGGGCTGGCCTGAGAGGGATTTTCTCTTGATAGGGTGGTGGTGAGCGGCTATGGTGCTCAGATGTACCCTCACAGAGTTAGATTTCAGCCTGGTGTGTGACAGGTGCAGTAGGTACTGAAGTACTAGTTGCACCTGGCAGGAAAAGGGGTTCTCCTCCTTTTCAGTGCACCAAGCGGAGAATCTTCTCCACTTAAATGCATAAGTCTGTCTGGTGGAGGGTTTCCAGGAAGCCAGTAGGATCTCCTCGACTTCTCCCAAAAGATTGAAAGAGGCCAACGCTAGCTTTTCAGCAGCCACACTGTTAGCAAACCCAGATTTGGGTGCAGGAGGGAGCCCTCCTCCTGGGACAGGAGGTCCAGGGCTTAGCCCAGTGGGACTGGGGGTGCCACCAACAGGGAAAGCAATAGAGGGAACCAAGGTTGCCTGGCCCATCTGGGAGCAATCAGGGCGACCAGAGGGGTTGGTAGGAATGCATAGAGTAGGCCCTCAGACCGTGAGATCAGGAAGGCGTCTGCTGTGAGCAGAAGCGAGGCAGCTGCATGTTGTCCAGGGAGATGAATAGGTCCACCACAGGCCTGCCCCAGAGGTGGAAGAGCTGCTTCATTACCCTGGGGTTTAAGCCCCACTCATGTGGGCGAAGGACTCTGCTCAGCCTGTCCGCTAGGCAATTGTCCTGGCCTGGGAGGTATACCGCTCACAGAAGCATGCTGTTACGTGCTGCGAAGGAGATGAGGACCACCATCTCCTGGCAGAGGGAGTACGAGCACGTGCCCCCTTGCTTGTTGATATAAAACACGGCGACTTGGTTGTCCATCTCGGTCAGTACCAGTTCGTGTCGCAGGCAGTGGTGGAATGCTCGCAAGACCAAGAAGATTGCCCCGAACTCAAGGAGATTGATCTGTAAGAGTGACTCCTCTTGAGACCAGCTCAGCCGTCTCAATCTGCCTAGTGATAGAACCACTCCTGCCCGAGCTTTCCTGGGGGCGTCAGACTTATGCTGGCGGAACGTCTGGCAGGAAAGGCACATTGGTTCATGTGTGGTGGATCTGTCCCTGGATTCAGGGCTTTTGGAGGGAGATGCAATATCGCCTGAAACTAATGATTGGTTTGAATATTCCCTGGGATCTAGGTATTTTTCTTTTTGGGGAGGAGGGTCCCTCGAGGACGACTCCCCCAGTTAGCGCTGATTTGTCATACTGTGAATGCAGCTAG
This sequence comes from Ichthyophis bannanicus, assembly GCA_033557465.1. Classification (NCBI taxonomy): domain Eukaryota; kingdom Metazoa; phylum Chordata; class Amphibia; order Gymnophiona; family Ichthyophiidae; genus Ichthyophis; species Ichthyophis bannanicus. Next base: position 553,687 of record JAWIIG010000053.1, read on the forward strand.
GCTGACACTGGTGACCGCCTGGAAAGAGGTATTACCTCTGATACTATCACGCTGGCTGGAATGGATGTGGGACCTATACACAATGGAACGGGGGTAGCGGTTTGGAGAAAGCACAGTTACTTACCTGTAACAGGTGATCTCTGAGAACAGCAGGAATTAGTCCTCACATATGGTACGTCGGTACCGACGGAGTCTGCGCGGGAAAGCTCCCCAGCTTCCCAGAAAGGAAAGCTTTTGGGGCCTCCCACAGCACATGCATGCTGCCTTCCCGCCTTCCTGACCAACTCTCCTCAGTTCGAGTTTAAAGCTGAGACAATAGAGAGAGAAAAGGAAATAGAGAGAGAGATACAACTCCTAGGGGAGGTGGGTGGGTTGTGAGGACTAATTCCTGCTGTTCCCAGAGATCACCTGTTACAGGTAAGTAACTGTGCTATCTCCAGGAACAAGCAGGAATGAGTCCTCACATATGGGGACTCCCTAGCTAAGATGCCCGGGAGATCCCCCTAAGGGTATGAGACCCTGAAGGGTTCCTCATCTTCCTATGGATCTCAGGCATCCATTCAGGGAAGGTGGGCAGGAGTTGTTCAAGAATGGAACAGGTGTCTGAGGACAGCCTGACCAAACAAGGCATCCTGGCGGGAGTCCTTGTCCAAACAGTAATGGGCTGTGAAGGTATGAACCGAGGCCCAGGTGGCTGCTCGACAGATCTGATCGATGGACACAGAATGAAGATGAGCCATAGAGGTGGCCATGGCTCTCACATTGTGAGCTGTGACATGGCCCTCCAGAGAAAGGTTCTTACTCTGGTAAGCAAAAGAGATACACTGAGCAATCCAATTGGACAGTGTTCTTTTAGAGACTGGAAGTCCTAAATGGGAAGGATCAAAAGCAACAAAAAGCTGAGAAGACTTTTGATGTTGCTGTGTCCTGTGGAGGTAAAAGGCAAGAGCTCTTTTACAATCTAGAGTATGAAGGTTCCTCTCTGCACTGGATGCATGAGGCGCTGGAAAAAAGACAGGTAAATATACCTCTTGATTAAGATGAAAAGGGGAGACCACTTTAGGCATAAAGTGGGGATTGGTCCTAAGGACCACCTTATCATGATGGAACCTTGTATAAGGTGGATTAGCCACTAGGGCTTGCAGTTCACTGATATGGCGAGCTGAGGTGACTGCAATAAGGAAAATAACCTTCCAGGAAAGAAATTTCAAGGAGGTGGTGGCTAAGGGTTCAAAAGGTGGCTTCATAAGCTGACCAAGAACCAAGTTTAAGTCCCATGCTACCGGAGGAGGTCTAATGGGAGGTTTAGTTAAAGTTAGGCCTCTCATGAATCTTGCGATAAGAGGATGAGAGGAGATAGGTTGTCCATTGAGAGGTTTAAGAGATGCTGAGATAGCACTCAAATGGACCCGTACTGAATTTGTTTTGATTCCTGCATTGGAGAGATGCAGGAGATATTCCAATAGAGAATTCAAGGGGAGTGCTAGAGGGTCAAGACCCTTTTGAGCACACCAAATGGAAAATCTTTTCCATTTAAAAGCGTAAGAACGCCTAGTGGAAGGTTTCCTAGAGGCATGGAGGATATCCTTCACTTGTTGAGAAAGATTGAAGGCTTGAAGGTCTAGGCCTTCAGTAACCAAGCTCTGAGATGAAGGGACTTGGGGTTTGGGTGCCACAAAGTCCCCTCCTCTTGGGACAGAAGGTCTGGAGCAATTCCCAAGTCCAGGGAGGGGGCTTGGGAGAGATGCAGAAGTAGAGGGTACCACACTTGGAGTGGCCAGCTGGGAGCTATGAGTATCATAGATCCGTGATCCCTCTGGAGTTTGAACAGAGTCTTGGGAATCAAAGGAATGGGTGGAAAGGCATACAGGAAGGCCTGACCCCAGTGAAGGAGGAAGGCATCCTTGGCTAGAGCCCCCTGACACGGGATTCTGGAACAGAAGCGGGGAAGTTTGGCATTCCACGGACTTGCAAAGAGGTCTATGTCCGGGGTTCCCCATTCCTGGAAGATTCGGAGTACCTGATCCATGTGCAGGGACCATTCGTGTGGGAGCAAGACTCGACTGAGTCTGTCTGCCCAAGAGTTTTGGACTCCTGGGAGATATACTGCCAGGAGATGGATGTGATGCTCTCTGGCGAAGGCCCACAATTTTAGAGCTTCGTTGCAAAGCGACAGAGAGCCAGTCCCTCCTTGTTTGTTTATGTAAAACATGGCTACTTGATTGTCCGTATGAACAAGGACTGTCATGTTGTTGAGGAGGGTATGAAAAACTTTGAGAGCTAGAAAAATCGCTCGAAGTTCCAAAAGGTTGATATGAAGAGTGGTCTCCTGTGGAGACCAAGTGCCCTGAGTGGAGAGGTCTTGAAGATGAGCTCCCCAACCTGTTTGGGAGGCATCTGTTGTGAGGGTTGCTTGGGGCAACAGTGGTTGGAAGGGAGCCCCCAACAACAGATTTTGAGTGGACATCCACCATTGGGGAGACCAAAAGAGACGTTTGGAGGTTGCTATTTGGTCTGAGAGAGCTCCTGATGCTTGAGTCCACTGGGTGGACAAAGTCCATTGAGCTGCTCTCATATGTAGGCGAGCATAAGGCACCACATGTACTGTGGAGGCCATGTGGCCTAGTAGCTGTAGCATCTCCCTGGCAGTCAAGTGGCTTCTGGACTGAGTTTGGGAGGCTAAGTGCACTAGACGTTGGCAACAGGCCTGAGGAAGGTAGGCCCTTGCAGTGGTGGTATCTAACCAGGCCCCTATGAATTCCAGGGACTGAGTAGGGGTGAGTTGAGACTTTGGCAGAATGATCACAAGTCCCAGATACTGCAGAATGCGTCTGGTGCGGTCCAGGGAAGTCTGGGCCTCGGACTGAGATGGAGCTCGGATGAGCCAGTCGTCCAGGTATGGGAAGACAAAAATTCCCAGGGCGCGTAGAAATGCAGCCACTATTGCCATGCATTTGGTAAACACTCTTGGAGCAGAGGCTAGACCGAAGGAAAGTACTCTGTATTGGTAATGTTTTCCCTGGAACAGAAACCGTAGGAATTTTCTGTGGGATGGATGGATGAGTATATGTGTGTACGCATCCTTGAGATCTAGAGAACAAAGCCAATCCTGACTCTGCAGGTATGGAAGGAGAGTACCTAGAGAAAGCATCTTGAATTTCTCCTTGCATAGGAATTTGTTCAATTCTCTGAGATCTAGAATGGGTCTGTACCCCCCTGTTTTCTTTGGAATGAGAAAATAAGGGGAGTAAAACCCTGACCCCTGTTGAAGAAGAGGAACCTCTTCTATGGCCCTTTGGGCGAGAAGGGTGGTCACCTCCTGACCCAAAAGGTCTAGGAGAGATGGGGGAGAATTGAAACGTCTCACCATGGTATGGGGAGGAAGGCTGGAGAAATGTAGTTTGTAGCCCTCTCTGATGATAGAGAGGGTCCACTGTTCTGATGTGATTTGCTCCCATCTGGGAGCAAAATGAGTTAACCTTCCTGGAATGGTGAGAGGCTCTGGTTGTTGTAGAGCCAGAAAGGTTAAGTTCTCTAGTATCAAGTCAAAACCCCTGAGGAGGTTGGGACTGCTGGGCTGTAGTAGTCCCTGCAGGTTTTGCCCTGGCCTGTTTAGGTTGCTGACGCTTAGGAGCAAAGCGAACTGTAGAAGATTGTTGGCCAGTATTTGTAGAAAATCTGGCCTTCTTGTAGAAAGGTTTCTTAAAAGATTTTTTCTTGGCAGGGGTAGAGGTAGATTTAGAAAGTCTATCTAAAGCAGCATTTTCTGCGTCCATTTGAGTGGCTTTGATTTGCCACTCCTTTCCAAACAGATTTTCACCTGTACAGGGCAGATTTCCCAAGCCATCCTGGACCCAGGGTTCTAGGTCAGAAGCCTGGAGCCAAGCAATTCTGCGAGCAGCTATAGCAATGCCTGAGGCTCTGCTAGCACCTTCAAAGGATTCAAAAGCTGCTCTGTTGGAAAACTTTGAAACATCTTGGGTATGCTTTAGCAAAAGAAGGAACTCCTCCTTTCTATCCTCTGGGATAAAGGGGAGAAAATTGCGCAGCTTTAGTGCAATCTCCTTCAGAAACATGCCCATATAAAGGCTGTATGAATTGATTCTGGCAATAAGCATACTGGCTTGGATGATTTTCCTACCAAAAGCATCCAAAGTCCTACATTCTCTTCCTGGAGGAGTAGAAGAGTGTCTTTTGGTACTCTTTATCCTTTTCATAGCTGACTGCACCACAACAGAGTGGTGAGGGAGCTGAGTTTTTTGAAAACCAGGAGAAGGAGGGACACGATACATGGTGTCCAAACGACGAGAATGTGGAGATAGGGTGAGAGGAGTCTCCCATAAGTCCATCATATGTTCTTGAAGAATTTCATGGATGGGCAAGGTGACTGCCTCTTTGGGAACCTTAGAGTATCCCAAAATATCTAATTTTTTTGCTCTAGGTTCTTTTTCAGAGGTTACTGAAATAGAGAGTCCTTTAGCTACTTCAATAATGAAGTCTTGAAAGGACAAATCCTCTGGAGGAGACATTCTCCTCTTTGGAGAAGAGGGCTCCTCAGGAAGAGTAAGAGATACTTCAGGAGAGTCATCTGATGAATCAGAATCATCAGAAGACTCGAAGTATTGTCTGTTGGCTTCCAGGGATCGATAAACGTATCGACCGGTATCCACATCGGGCGTACCCGGAACCGGATCGGTATCGGGAAAGGCCCCGGAACCGGGAACCAGAACCGGTATCCTGGTCGATGTGGATGCCATGGGTACCGGTATCGGGTGTGGTACTGGTACTGGAGTCGGTACCGCTTGGTGCGGTACCGTCAGCGTCGCAGCCTTAATGAAAGCCATTATGGCCTGCTGCATGGATTGAACAGTATGATCCATAGACGCCACGACTGCCTGGATGTCGGTACCGGAAGAGTGTGCCGGTACCCCAGAGCAGTCCAACAGGTGATCGGTCGAGGCCGTGCCATCGATGTCAACCTGTAACCCCATAGGAAGAGCTTTGGAAACCGGAGCTTCCCGCCGGGGTTGTTTGGCTGGGGCAGGGTCCTCAGGGTCAAGCCCGGGGGCATCTCGATACTTAGAGGGAGATTTGCCCTTTGAGGACCTGCCGGAAGAATGTTTAGTTACCTGAGATCCATCAGGAGAGGAAGACCTGGATGATGTCGATGCTGGAGTATCCGTGGAAAACAGCATATGAAACTTGGCTGCTCAGTTCTGTAAGCCTCGTTTAGACATCAGAGAGCAGGACTGGCAATCCGGGATGGAGTGGTCAGGCCCCAAACATTTAAGACACCATTCATGGGTGTCGGTAACTGAGATAGTACCGCTACACTTGGTGCATTTTTTAAAACCAGAGGCTGGTTTCTCCATGAGGGAGAATTTTCTCAAGGCCTAGAGGCCTAAAGAGGAAAATACACCAAGTGGGGAAAAGAAGATTTTTTTTAAAGAAAAGTAAAGAAAAAGACCGGCGGTACCGGTCCGGAGTCGGGGAAGGCAGACACGCGGCCAAAGAAACAAATTAAAATAAGAACTTCTTCAGCGGTGACAGGAACACGACCTGCTGGCTCCGCGGAAAAAGAAGAACTGAGGAGAGTTGGTCAGGAAGGCGGGAAGGCAGCGCGCATGCGCTGTGGGAGGCCCCAAAAGCTTTCCTTTCTGGGAAGCTGGGGAGCTTTCCCGCGCAGGCTCCGTCGGTACCGACGTACCATATGTGAGGACTCATTCCTGCTTGTTCCTGGAGATTGCACCTGCCACTGTTTGAACACAGTTTGTGTTAAAATACCGCTTACTGACTCCACCATATCTAAATTAACTGAAGGTATATAATGAGGACCACTCCTTGGCTTAAAGGCTGACCACCCCTTTCTGAGCCCGTGCCCTCTTGCTTGTTGATATAAAAACATGGCGACCTGGTTGTCCGTCTTGGTCAGTACCAGTTCGTGTCGCAGGCAGTGGCGGAATGCTCGCAAGGCCAAGAAGATTGCCCCGAACCCAAGGAGATTGATCTGTAAGAGTGACTCCTCTTGAGACCAGCTCAGCCTTCTCACTCTGCCTAGTGATAGAACCGCCCCTGCCCGAGCTTTCCCGGGGGCATCACACTTATGCTGGTGGGACCTCCGACAGGAGAGGCATGTTGGCGCATGTGTGCTGGATCTGTCCCCGGATTCAGGGCTTTTGGAGGGGGATACAACATCTCCTGAAACAAATGATTGGTTTGAATATCCCCTGGGATCCAGGTATTTTTCTTTTTGGGAGGAGGGTCCCTCAAGGATGACTTCCCCACTTAGAGCTGATTTGTCATACTGTGAATGCAGCTAGGCTGACACTGGAGACCGCCTGGAAACAGGTATTACCTCTGACACTATCACGCTGGCTGGAATGGATGTGGGACCTATACACAATGGAATGGGGGTAGCGGTTGGGAGAATGCGCCTGCCCCAGTTTGAACAGGTCTGGGAGTCTTTTGTGTTAAAATACATCTTACTGCCTGCACCATATCTAACTTAACTGAAGGTACATAATGAGGACCACTCCTTGGCTTGAAGGCTTACCACCCCCTCTTTCCTAATGCCATCTTGATGGAGGAATGCCCCTTATCTTACTGAATTTGTAGCAGGGGGAAGGGGAAGGGGAGAGAGGGAGGGGGAGGAGGGACTGGGGGAGGGGAAGCGGGGAGAGGGAAGTAGTTGAGAAGGGAATCTTGGTTATAATGGGGTTCTTTAAAAAAAAGGCAAATAATATAAGGCTATGTTATGGCAATTGTCCCAATTGATGATTTTGTGTTTAATAATTGTGCAATTCCTCCAGGAACGGATTGTAGTGATATTTTTCTGTACCTGTGTTAAAACTAGGGTTGCCAACTGGCTCCAGATGCGCCCGACGGACTTGATCCAGTCCTGGGTTCCCCTCTCCCCCCATTGCATGCAGGGATATGTAGTCTTGCTTTTCTTATGGAATGAAAGGGAGAAAACAGAACTACATGTCCCTGCCTGCAAAACTGAGTTACTTACCTGTAACAGGAGTTCTCCGTGGACAGCAGGATAAGTCAGCCACACTTGGTGTCGCCATCCGATGGCGCTGAGACGGAAATACTCTCCATAGCTCAGAAGGGCTTTCGCCCTTCTGAGCATGGGCCAACTGGCCCACCCCTATGCCCACCCCTAGCTAGCCAGTACATCACTAGCTGGGCCTTTTGCCGCTAGGAGTGGAGGGCAGATCCGTCTTGTTGGCAAGGCGGAAGAACAAGAACTGGGCAGGCTAGGGGTGCAACCGGGAGGTGGGCTACCTGAGCATGCTCAGAAACCTGAGCATGCTCAGAAACCTGAGCTTGAGAGCACTTCCGACCTTGGCACCGCCCGGAAGACGTCACCAAGTGTGGCTGATGCAATCCTGCAGTCCATGGAGAACTGAGCATACAGATTCTTTCCCCTACACCCCCCTCCTTCCCCTTGGGCAATCACAGGCTAGGAAAATAGTTGTGTCTTTGTACACCCTCTGATCCAGACCGGCGACTGGCTCGCATCCCTGGATCTGCAGGAGGCAGACATGCACGTTAGCATCCACAAAGCGCACAGGAAGTTCCTCCGATTCCATGTGCTGGGGCATCACTACCAATACACTCCCCTTTGGACTGTCCCCAGCCCCACGCGTCTTCACGAAGTGTGTGGCCGTCACAGCAGCTCACCTCCGCAAACAGAACATCGCTGTGTTTCCATACCTGGACGACTGACTCATCTCTGCGCCCTCGATCCAGGAGCTGCTAGCGTCCCTACACACAACCACCGCCATGATCTCCGCCCTGAGGTTTGTCATCAACTTCGCAAATCGCAACTTCGTCCTTCTCAACGGATGGAGTTTATTGGAGCTGTCATTGACACTCAGTCCTCGAAAGCCTACCTCCTACATCGCAGGCTGTTATTTATTTATTTATTTAACAGCTTTTATATACCGCACTTTTGTCATCAGCGCGGTTTACATTTTAACAACTTTGTACTTAAACATAGAACAAATGCTAAGTTTACAAGTAACAGGAAGTAAAAACATGGATAACAGGGATTAAATAAATAACAGATATTCACAACTATTTACAATAGATTCTTAAATGCTCGATCTCTAAAGATAGGGTTTGTGAGGTTTGATCTAGAGCGAGTAATGAAGTTTCGGGAGCTTATTTGACTAGCCATGATCGATGGTTTGTGTAGGAGGGGGAGGGGGTGGGGAGTCAGTACATTGTGAGAAGTGTTGTAGGAAGAGATGTGTTTTTAGGGATTTTCTGAATTGGGACAGGTCTTTTTGTGATCCGTCAGCTCGCTGGCTTCCAGCGTAGCGGCAGCAGCAAGCCCCTTGGCTCAATCAGTATTGCGTCTCCTGGGACACATGGCAGCCACGACCTCGGTCATCCCGGTGGCGAAAATGCAGATGCGCATGCTACAGTGGCATCTCCGAACCCACTGGAACCAACACTCACAGTCGCTGGACTCCAGAATCCCAATGACCTCCCCAATCAGGTCACAGCTCCACTGGTGGACCATACCAGCGAACCTCTCCGTGGGCAAGACCATCCACCAGCCTCAGCACCAGGCAACCCTCACCATGGACGCCTCCTGCTCTGGCTAGGGAGCGTACTTCCATCAGTTCAGCACACAAGCGGCATGGTCTCAGAGCGAACGGAAACTACACATCAACCTCCTGGAGCTGAGAGCTATCAAGTACGCCCTCAAGGCGTTCCTGCCACACCTACGGGACACATCCATCCTCATACAGACGGACAATCAAGTAGCCATGTTTTACCTCGACAAACAAGGGGGCATGGGCTCACGCTCCCTCTGCAAGGAGGCACTAGCAATATGGGCGCTAGCCTTGAAGAACAAGTGCTGGCTACGCGCCTCTTATCTTCCCGGAGACATGAACGTCCTGGCAGACAAACTGAGCAGGCACCTGCAGCCCCACGAATGGACTCTCCTCCCAGAGGTTACCAACACCCTCTTCCAGCGGTGGGAAGTCCCAGAGGTCGACCTCTTTGCCACAAGCACTGGCAAGTTAAATGCAAAGCATTGATAAGGCAGGCAAAACGGGAATTTGAGAAGAAACTTGCTACGGAAGCAAAAACACGAAATAAAGACTTTTTCAAGTACATTCGTAGCAAAAGGCCTGTGAGAGAGTCAATTGGACCATTAGATGATAGAGGGGTAAAAGGGGCAGTAATAGGAAACAAGGCTATAGCAGAGAGACTGAATGAATTCTTTGCTTCGGTCTTTACTGAGGAAGATGTAGGGATGTTACCCAAGACTGAAGTGGTATTTAAAGGTGATACTGCAGAGGAATTGAGAGAAATATCGCTACACTGGGAAGATATATTACAACTATTTGATAAACTGAATAGTAGCAAATCACCTGGACCGGATGGTATACATCCCAGAGTGTTGAAAGAACTGAAATATGAGATTGCAGACCTGCTATTGGTAATCTGTGAACTTTCATTAAAATCATCTGTAATACCTGAAGATTGGAGGGTCGCCAACGTAACACCAATTTTTAAAAAGGGTTCCAGGGGTGACCCAGGAAATTACAGACCAGTGAGCCTGACGTCAGTACCAGGGAAAATGGTAGAAACCATCATAAAGAACAAAATTACGCAGCATGTAGATAGTCATGGCCTAATGGGAGACAGCCAACATAGCTTTAGACAAGGAATTTATTTATTTATTTAGCTGTATTTATATACCGCTTTTCACCGGGTCAAAGCGGTGCTACATGGGGGGGGGGGGGGGGAATTAAGTACAAGGGTGGGGCCAACACCGGGGAGGCAACATTGATGATTCTGACATAGGATAGACTTTGGACATAGGACAGACATTGGACATAGACAAAGGCTTTGAGTTAGAGGTTCATTGTGGGTGAACTCGGGGGTTTGTGGATTTTTCGGTGGGGGTCGAGTTGAAGTATTCCTGGAAAAGGATAGTTTTTAGCTGTTTTCTGAAAGATAGCAGGTTGGCATTGTTTCTGAGGTAGGTTGGTAGGGAGTTCCATAAAGATGGAGCATAGAGTTCAAAGGCTCGTTTGCAGGTCCGTTGTGAGCATTTGGTTCTTTTGTGAGGGACGGTGAGGGAAATGCTGGAGGCATGTCTAGTAGATCTGCCGTGGGCTGGGCGAGCCAGTAGGGTGCGAAGGTGGTTGTCCTGCGTTTGATGGATAGCTTTGTGGGTGAGTAGGATGGCTTTGTATTTTGTCCGTGCTTCGAGGGGGAGAATGTGCAGTTCCTTCAGAATTGGTGTGATGTGGTCGGTTTTCTTTGCGCTCTGAATGATTCTCGCAGTGGTGTTTAATGCAGTTCGGAGGGGGTTGGTGTGTGTGGCTGGAAGTCCATGGTAGATTATGTTGCAGTAGTCCAGATGTGGGAGGGTCATGGCTTGCATCACTGTTCGGAAGTCTTGATGTTCCAGGAGGGGTTTGAGACGTTGCACTGTTCTTGCCTTGTGAAATATTGTTCCGGAGGTTTTAGTGATCTGTTGCTTTAAGGTGAGGGCTTGGTCGATAATAATGCCCAGGTATCTTATCTGAGGTTGAATTTGGATGCTCGTAGGTCCTATGTTGAGATGTGTGGGTGGCGTGAAGTCTGGGTCCTTTGTCACTATGAGGGCTTCGGTTTTCTTTATGTTGATGGTGAGGTTGTTTGTTTGTAACCAGTCAGACACTGCTGTAAAGCACGCTGACAGGTGGGTGTTTGTTGGGTTTGTGGTTGTAATGGGGGCATAGAGCATGATATCGTCAGCGTAGATGTGGAAGCTGACGTTGTGGGTGCGTATGACAGTGCAGAGTGGTTGGAGGTAAATATTGAAGAGCATGGCTGACAAAGTGGATCCTTGGGGTACCCCCTGGTGTTGTTGGAATGGGGGGGAGGTTGAGGCGCTGGTGCGGATTAGCTGTTGTCTGTTAGTTAGGTAGGATTGAAACCATTTCAGTACGGTGTCCTTGATCCCGATAGTCTGCAGTCTGCGTATGAGGATGTTGTGGGAGATGGTGTCAAAGGCTGCGGATATATCGAGGAAGATCATGGCGTATCCGGAGTGTCTTCCTTGAGTTCCAGTGAGGAGGGTGTTCATCAGTGTGGTCATGAGGGTCTCAACTCCGTGTAGTGGGCGGAAGCCGTGTTGTTGAGGGTCCAGTATGTTGTTAACATTGAGGTGTTCCTGAAGCTGTTGTTGGACGATCTTCTCGATTATTTTGGCTGTGAAAGGTAGACTTGCTATGGGTCTATAGGATGCAGGGTCTAGAGGGTCCATGTTTTGCTTTTTCAGGGAAGGTCGGATGATCGTGGTTTTGAGGGCGTCTGGCATGTGTCCTCTGGAGAGGGATTCGCTGACGATGCGGGTTAATGGTTTGCTCAGTTCATTTTTTGATTTCTTTATCCAGTCAGTGGGGCATGGGTCCAGCGGGGAGGTGGTGGTGTGAAGGCAGGAGATGGTGGATGAAATTTCTTCTGTTGAAGTTTCTTTGAAGGTGGTCCAGTCGCTGTGCAAGTTGGGGTGGAGGTTCTCTGTAGATGGCTGCGAGGTTAGCTGCAGGTTTTGTGGGCGCTGTAGCTGCTTGTATTGTCGAGCCAGTAGATCTGGTGAGAGCTGTGGTAGTTGGTCAGAGTTGTGTGGTGATTTTGTCAGTTTTTTGATTATCTGGAAGAGTTCTCGAGGTTTGTTTATGGAGGCGTTGATGATTTTCATGTGGTAGATTTTCTTTGCTTTGTCAGTCTCATAGTGGTACGCATTGAGTTCATATAGGTATGTTGTTTTGTCATTTTCGTCGTGGGTTTTTCTCCATTTTCTTTCAGTTCTCCTGAGTTTTGTTTTTAGCTTTCGGAGACTGGGAGTATACCATCTAGCCCTTGTGGAGGGGGGTCTGGTGGTGGTTATGTTTGTTGGAGCTTCAGATGCTGGAAGATCAAGGAAGATCTTGTCTTACTAATCTGATATGTTTTTTTGAAGGTGTGCATAAACAGGTAGACAAAGGTGAGTCGGTTGATATAGTGTATCTGGACTTTCAGAAAGCTTTTGACAAAGTCCCCCATCAGAGACTTTTGGCGAAGCTAAAAAGTCATGGGATAGGAGGCAGTGTACTATTGTGGATCGGGAACTGGTTAAAAGATAGAAAGCAGAGGGTAGGGCTAAATGGCCAATATTCCCAATGGAAAAAGGTGAATAGTGGAGTACCCCAGGGATCTGTACTGGGTCCGCTGCTTTTTGACATATTCATAAATGACCTGGAAAAGGGAATAACTAGTGAGGTTATCAAATTTGCAGATGACACAAAACTGTTTAAAGTTGTTAAAACCCAAGAGGATTGTGGAAAACTGCAGGAGGATCTGGATAAATTGGAAGACTGGGCATCCAAATGGCAGATGAAATTTAATGTGGACAAGTGCAAAGTTATGCACCTAGGAAAGAACAACCCACACTATAGTTACACAATGCAAGGCTCCACATTAGAAACCACCACCCAGGAAAAAGATTTAGGAGTCATTGTGGATAACATGTTAAAACCCTCCGCCCAGTGTGCAGCGGTGGCCAAGAAAGCAAATAGAATGCTAGGTATCATAAGGAAAGGGATGGAGAACAAAACAAGGGATATTATAATGCCTCTGTATCGCTCCATGGTACGACCGCACCTTGAATATTGTGTGCAATTCTGGTCACCGTATCTTAAAAAGGACATAGCGTTATTAGAAAAAGTACAGAGAAGAGCCACCAAATTGGTGAAGGGGATGGAAGGCTACTCCTATGAAGAGAGGCTAAGAAGGTTAGGGCTCTTTAGCCTGGAGAAGAGACGGCTGAGGGGAGATATGATAGAGGTCTATAAATTAATGAATGGAGTGGAACGGATAAACGTGGATCAATTGTTTACGCTATCAGAGTATAGAAAGACTAGGGGACATGTAATGAAGCTACAGGGTAAACTATTTAAGACAAATAAGAGAAAATATTTTTTCACTCAACGTGTAATCAAACTCTGGAATCTGTTACCGGAGGATGTAGTAAGGGCTGTTAGTATAGCTGGGTTTATAAAAGGTTTGGACAAGTTCCTGGAGGAAAGGTCCATAAACCACTATTAAAAAGGGACCCAGGATATCAATGCTTGACCCAGTACAAGCATTGTGGAACCTGTCTTTTGGGGATATTGCTAGGTACGTATAACCTAGAATGGCCACTGTTGGAAACAGGATACTGGGCTTGATGGACCTCGGTCTGACCCAGTATGGCATGTCTTATGTTCTTATGCCACCGAGAAGAATGCCAAATGCCCCCAATTCTGCTCGAGACACCCATCGAACAAGAGGCTGTCGGGATGCATTCGACGTGTACTGGGGGTGTGTGGTCTCTGGTGTATGCCTTCCCCCTGACCCCCTTCATCCCAGCGACACTGCAACGCATTATCCAGGACAAAACACAAGTCATTCTCGTGGTTCCCCACTGGCCGCGACAGATGTGGTTCGCGCTCCTGAGACGCCTGGCACAGGATGGCTCAATGCACCTGCCGCTGTGTCCAGACCTCCTGACGCAGAATGCGGGGTTCACGAGACACACCAATCTCAAAGCCCTGTCACTCACTGCCTGGAAGTTGAGCGGATGAACCTTGCCTCCCTCCAGCTTCCCACAGAGGTGCAGGACGTGGTCCTGGCGGCCAGGAGGCCTTCCACCAGAAAGTCTTACGGCCTCAAATGGAAAAGATTCAGCCTCTGGTGTGCTGCATGAGGGCTCGACCCGTCCTCGTGCCCAGTCACCCACGTCTTACAGTACCTCAGTTCCCTCGCTGACCTCGGCCTCCAGACACAATTCATCCGAGTACACCTCTCCGCCATTGCGGCTCTCCACGCCCTCGTCGATGGGGCTGACTCCATAGCGACGCTGCCCCTAACGGCGCGCTTCATGAAAGGTTTGACGAACCAGAGGCCTCCGGTGAGGGCCCCGGTACCTCCATGGGACTTCGGTGGGGTCCTCCATCGCCTTACCCAAGCCCCCTTCGAACAGCTGCAGACAACGGATATGAAGTACGTCTCCTGGAAGATGCTCTTCATGGTGGCCATCACCTCCGCCAGGAGAATCAGCGAACTCCAAGCGCTGGTTGCGCACCCTCCATACACGCAGCTCCACCAAGACTGGGCCTCCCTACGAACAAACCCCAGATTCATACCCAAAGTACCATCGGCGTTTCATGTCAACCAGTCCATCGAACTGCCCTCCTTTGTTCCGGAGCCACACCACTCAGTGGAGGAACGACGTCTACATACTTTGGACTGTCTCCGTGCCCTACGGATCTACCTTGCCAGAACCCTCTCCGCCCGCAAGGGCGAGCAGCTGTTCATTTCTTTTGACCCCCACAGGCCCGGAAAGCCTGTCACGAAAAGGACTCTTTCCCATTGGGTCGCCTCCTGCGTCTCCTACTGCCTCGACCCAAACGCAACCCAGCCACAAAATAGAGTGGGGCCTCATCAGCTGCGAACGTTGGCCACTTCCATAGCCAACCTGCGGTAATTTCCCCTGACTGACATCTGTAAAGCAGCTACTTGGTCATCGCCTCACACGTTCCAGAAACACTACTGCCTCGACCTCCAGTCTCAGGAGGGCTGCGCGTTCGGCAACGCCGTCCTTGCCATCGCTTTGCAGACCCCCCAGGCTACGCCGTGAGGACTGGACCTCCGGCACATTATCTGAACTCTAATGCACCTTATTCTTATGGGAAATGCACCTGTTCTTGCACCTTGTTAGTTTGCACTGTTCCTGTTTGCACATTGTTGATTGCACTGTTTGCACATTGTAGATTGCACTGTTTACGGCACATGTTGTTACATGCACCTGCACTCTTGTTGCTATTATGTCGTTATTGGTACCTATGCTGCTCACTGCAATGTTCCAGTAAAAACATACCTAACACTGCCTCCCTCCTCCACCTCAGCACGCTGCGCGCAGCTAGGGAGTCACCAAGTGTGGCTGACACAATCCTGCAGTCCATGGAGAAAGCGAGGTTACTTACCTGTAACGGGGGGTTCTTTGTGGACAGCAGGATAAGTCAGCCACACGCTCCCGTCCGCCTCCCCTGGAGGAGGTCCGCCTGAGGAACCGCTCCCTAGCCAGGATATCAAGCTTGGAAAACAACTGGCCAGGCTAGGGGCGGGACTGGGAGGTGGGCTACCTGAGCACGCTCAGAAACCTGAGCTTGAGAGCACGTTCGACCTTGGCGCCACCCGGAGGACGTCACCAAGTGTGGCTGACTTATCCTGCTGTCCACGGAGAACCCCCGTTACAGGTAAGTAACCTCGCTATCTGAGCTGAGAGAAAAGTTTCCCTGCCTTCAGTGTATCAGAAGAAACTATTAAGCTTGTATGTTTCTCTTATGTACTACAGAATATATTCTTTTATCCAAAACTGCTGAGATTAACAAATCAGAATCAGATTACAGTGCACTCTGGGAGCTGTAGTACTTCCCAGGAGGAATTACTGTATGGGAGTGTCACAGTGCACTCTGGGAGCTGTAGTCATTCCCAGGAAGGATTACTCTGTGAGAGTGTACAAGTGCCCTCTGGAAGCTGTAGTCCTTCCCAAGAGGGATTACTGTATGGGAGTATCACAGTGCACTTTGGGAGCTGTAGTCCTTCTTAATAGGGATTCTCTGTTTGGGAGTGTCACAGTGCACTCTCAAGTGCTGTACTCCTTCCTAGGAGGGATGTATCCTCCCTGATGTGGTGTATTTAGATTTCAGTAAAGCCTTTGACACTGTTCCTCACAGGCGACTTATAAACAAACTGAGCACCCTAGGGATGGACCCTAAAGTTACTGCTTGGGTTAGAAATTGGTTGGGTGGGAGGCGACAAAGAGTACAAGTAAATGGAGCTCACTCTGAGGAGAAGGATGTTATCAGTGGTGTGCCCCAGGGATCTGTCCTTGGTCCGATTCTTTTTAACATCTTTGTTAGTGATATAGCGGAAGGGCTTTCAGGTAAGGTTTGCCTCTTTGCGGATGATACCAAAATCTGCAATCGAGTAGACACCCAGGAAGGGGTAGATAACATGAGGAGGGATCTAGCTAAGCTTGAAGAAAGGTGTAGAATTTGGCAGCTGGGATTTAATGTTAAAAATTATAAGGGCATGCATTTGGGCTGCAGCAATCCAAGGGTGCAATATAGTATAGGGGGTGAAGTACTTTTGTCCACTAAAGAAGAGCGGGACCTAGGCGTGGTTGTGTCTGATGATCTTAAAGTAGCTAAACAGGTAGAAAAGGCGATGGCAAAAGCTAGAAGGATGCTTGGGTGCATACGTAGAGGAATGGCTAGCAGAAAAAAGGAGGTGATAATGCCTCTGTATAAGTCTTTGGTGCGACCTCATTTGGAGTATAGTGTGCAATTCTGGAGACCGCACCTTCAAAAGGATGTGAACAGGATGGAGTCAGTGCAGAGGGTGGCTACTAAAATGATTAGTGGTCTTCATTATAAAGCATATGAGGACAGACTGAAGGATCTAAATATGTACACCTCAGAGGAAAGGCGGGATAGAGATGATATGATTGAGATGTTTAAATACCTCCGTGGCATAAATGTTCAGGGAGAGAGCCTCTTTCAATTGAAAGCAAGTTCTGCTACAAGGGGATATGGGATGAGGGTGAAGGGAGATAGATTCAGGAGTGATATGCGGAAATATTTCTTTACGGAAAGAGTAGTGGATCTGTGGAATAGTCTCCCAGTGGAGGTGGTAGAGATGAGGACAGTAACTGAATTCAAAAAAGCATGGGACAAACACAGAGCATCTCTAAAGGTAAAAAGGGGACTGTTGTAGTTGTTATGGAAGGACTAGATATGACAACAGAAAAAGACCACATGGCCTATTTCTATGTTTCTATTACTGTGCGGGAGTGTCATAGTGCATTCTCAAGTGCTGTAGTGCTTCCTAGGAGGGATTACTGTGTGGGTATGTCACAGTGCACTCTGGGAGCTGTAGTCCTTCCTAGGGGGTATTACTGTGTGGGTGTGTCACAGTGCACGCTGGGAGCTGTAGTCCTTCCTAGGGGATATTAGTTTGGGAGTGTCACAGTGCACTCTCAGGAGGTGTAGACGTTTGTCGCACTCTTGGCATCAGCCCAGGGTAGAGGGGAAGGAGCGGAGAAAGCATGGTGAGCCTTTATTACTGAAGCTTGTGCTTTGTGGAAAGTTCATCAGAGCATGATACACTGAGGGAAAAAGAAACCTCGTAACATAGTGAGAGCAGATAATGACCTGCACAGGCCTTCTCGTCTGCTCAACGAGATTGCCAGGCTTGTTCACGGCGCTCTGTGCAGGACCCCCCCCCCCCCCCCCATTTACTCCCACTTCTTTGATTAATGTTGTTTACACTACTCTGTGCTGGTTACTCCCTACTACAGTATTTGCTAAAGTGCACTTTTCTTTAAATTTCCTTTGATTGCCTCCTCTGTGTCTGTGCCATGCCTTTCTGAATTTCTTCAGTGGTTTTGCTCCCACCTCTTCCACTGGAAAAAACCTCTGGCAACGTGTGATAGGAGATTCCCCTCTGGCCAGTTGTTCTACTGGAGGTGTCAGCCCATGTCAGGATAAATACTTTCTCCATGGACAAGCAGAAGTGAAGTCCTTAGATATGGGTGATGGCATCGTAGAGTCCACGCGGGATGCTCCCCAGCTGCTAGTGCCATTTTACCTCAGTTTTCATTTTTCCAGGGAGCGTTTAGCAACATCTCCAAAACTTGGTAATTTTCACCGCACCTCTTCCCCATTAGTCACCAGTAATCCGGCTGTGGGTCCTCTCTTTCAAGATTTTAATTATTCATTTATTGATTTAACTGTTCTTTTATACCATTTTGTATCGGATCAAAGCACTGTACATTTAATGATGGCTACAAAGTTGCTACAAGAAACAACGAGAACCTATGTACAGCAACAAAACATATACATTTTATATAAGATAAACTATAATATAGTAAAACAGCCACAGAATGGATGAGTGGATGTCTGAGCAGTGGAAAGGCTTGGGGTGGGTGGGAGGGACGTAAAGGGGGAAAGCTTCGGGCAGAGAGGGACAGGAAGAGTTCATGTGGTGGGTCCAAAGTGCTCCATGAATAGGATGGTCTTGAGGGTTTTTGGTGATATTTCTGCATTTTTCTGGTAGAGAGTTCCAGAGGCTTGGTGCATGTAGTTTGAATGCTCTATGCATGCATATTGGCTGCTTTTGATATTCTCATGTGGTATGGTCAGTATGGGTCCAATATTTCCACTGATGGCTAGACACGAGTGCATCATCTAACTGTCGGTGGTGAACTTAACCCCGGAGATTCAATGCCGGGGAACATATGCTGCCCCAGCATTAAGAACATAAGATATGCCATACTAGGTCAGACCAAGGTCCATCAAGCCCAGTATCCTGTTTCCAACAGTGGCCAATCTAGGTCACAACTGTTTCCCCAAAAAACACAGGTTCCATAATGCTTGTTGTGGCGCTGCCCCTACTAGGCAGTGGCCTAGTGAAGGCAGCAGGCCATCAGATATCTTATATTTTTACTTGAACTCCAGGGTTCAAACCTCTGGAGGTGTAGTTGTGTGTAAAAACAGTCCAAGTGGTTTCCAGGCCAACACAGGGAAAATTTATTCAATTTTATCGTTTTACAGTCAGGCTTTGCAAACAAACGTTTTGCAGAAAATCTTGAACACCATAACAGAAAGAAGGATATTTTCTCCAAATCAAAACTTTGTCACCAAACTGTATTCCAGCAGTGCTATAAACAAACTGTTTCTTCCAGCAGCTTAACAGAAGAACTTCTTTTCCAAAAACAAACACAGTTGAAAGTAATAGCAAGTAGCAGAGTCCAGCAAACCTACAGCTTCCTTCAACGGCTTAAAGTTTTAGCTACCGGACGTCTTCTGCTTATCAGCACAAAATACTAAAAATTGCTGCATTAAAACATTCACTTCAACACAGGTAATGTTGGTGCTTTAACCTTGAGAGTTCTTTCTTTCTATCCTACGCTTCCTGGATACAAAAATCAGGATAAACGGTTATCTGGATTTCCCTCTCAGTTAAATCGTTAGGCTTTCCTTAATCTGAAGTCATGCAGAAAGAGCATTCCATCAAAGAGTCTGTGGAATCCCGTTCCTCTACACCAGGGTCTATTTCCATGTCTTCCTCCTCTGCATTACATGTCACTGGGTTTAAAACAGGCTCAGGAATTTCAAGTTTAACTTCTTTTAAAAGTCTGAACAGTCTTTCCCACTGAGCTTTCCTTCCCCCTTCTGGGTTTATAGTATAGCTATGAGACTTCTTCCCCTTTAATAAACCCTTTAAAGGCTTTGTCTCTCTCAGCTTATCTTTAGGAACATTCTTCCTGGCAGGCTTTCTACAAGATACAGTTTCTTCCTCAGAATCTTGTAAGCTTATCTCTGAGTCTGGGTTATATTCCTTAACCCCCACAGACTTTTCCCTCCTACCTCTGAGCTTGGCTGTGAACCTCCTACAGCATGGGCTTTTCCAGGAAGTAGCATCGTCTGAATCAGAGCTGCCTTGGGAATCACTGCAGTGTCTGTTTCCAGACCCTCTAGGCTTTCCAGCACTGAAGATTGATTCCTCCTCAGTCTGGTCTCAGACTTCTTGCTCTAGCTTACTTACAGCCAGCCTTCTCACTTCCTCTCTCCTGGAAGGAGTGTGATTAGCCCTGGTTCTGGCTCCTTCACAACTGCTGTCTCTGAAGCTGTTCCCGTGTCTCCAACTGGATCTGTTGCCTGAACTGCACCTGCTGCCTTGTGTTCCCTTTCCGTTTCTGTTCCTGCTTGAACTCTCTCTGAAGTCTTCACCTCGCGTTCTGCTTTCACTTCCTCCCTTGCTCTGTATTCGTGTGAGCTTAAATGTTTGAAAGTGACGTCCCTCTCCTGGCCCCACCCACAGGTGTTTCCTATCTCTATCTGGGTGTGGTCTGAGCCTGGCTTTTGAAGTGTGTTTTTTTCCACCACCTTCATTCTGGAACATGTGTTTTGGTGAGCCCTTCCCCCATACAGAAGAAAAAGTTTCATTTTTTTCTGTTTTCCAGGGCTGTGCTGCACTCTACTTACCACATTGTATTGGTGTAACCAGTGGCTTTCCTGGGTCCCCTTTAAGAATGGTTTATGAACCTTTTCTCGTGGAACTTGTCCAAACTTTTTTTAAACCCAGCTACACTAACAGCCTCTTGTAACAAATTCCAGAGTTTGGTTATCTGTTGAGTGAAAAAAATATTTTCTCTTATTAGTTTTATATAGATTACACTGCAGCTTCATTGCATGTCCCCTCGTCATTCTATATTCTGATAACGTAAACAATCGATCTACATTTATCCGTTCCACTCCGTTCATTATTTTATACACCTCTATCATATCTCTCCTCAGCCGTCTCTTTTTCAGGTTAAAGAGCCCTAAACCTTTTTAGCCTTTCTTCATAGGGGTATCCTTCCATCCCCTTTACCATTTTGGTGGCTCTTCTATGAACCTTTTCTAATGACACTATATCCTTTTTAAGATAAGGCGACCAGAACTGCACACAATATTCAAGGTGCGGTTGCAACATGGAGTGGTGGAGTGGCCTAGTGGTTGGGGCAAGGTACGTTAGGCCAGAAGGTCAGGAGTTCAAATCCCACTAGAGGACAGCAACCTTGGGCCAGAAGGACTGGGGTTTTTAGTCCCACAGGTGCTCCTTGTGGTCTTAGGCAAGCCACTTAAGCCTCCATAGCCCATGTTCCCTGTAAAATAGTTATCTCCAAGTCATAATGCCCTGTTCAATGTAATTTCAGTTTGTTCAATGTAAACCGCACTGATGCAGAATAGCGCGGTATATAAGAGAATGAAAATAAAATAAACATGAAACTATACAGAGGCATTATAATTTCCTTTGTTTTATTTTCCATTCCTTTCCTTATGATACCTAGCATTCTATTTGTTCTCTTGACTGCCGCTGCACACTGGGCGGAGGGTTTTAACATGTTATCCACAATGACGCCTAAATCTTTTTCCTGGGTGGTGGTTCCTAATGTGGAACCTTGCATCGTGTAACCATAGTTCGGGTTGTTCTTCCCTACGTGCATAACTTTGCACGTGCCCACATTAAATTTCATCTGCCATTTGAGCATCCAGTCTTCCTATTTTTCAAAGTCCTCTTGCTATTGTTCGCAATCCTCTTGGGTTTTAACAACTTTTAATAATTTTGTTTCATCTGCAAATTTGATTATCTCACTCATTATTCCCATTTGCAGGTCAATTATGAATATGTTAATCAGCAGCAGACCCACCACATATCCTTGGGGTACTCCACTATTCAGCTTTCTCCATTGGGAAAATTGGCCATTTAGCCCTAACCTCTGCTTTCTATCATTTAACCAGTTCCTGATCCACTGTAGTACACTGCTTCCTATCCCATGACTTTTTAATTTCACCAAGAGTCTCTCATGAGGGATCTTGTCAAAGGCTTTCTGAAAATCCAGATACACTACATTCACTGATCCACCTTTTCTACCTATTTATTCACACTTTCATAAAAACATAACAAATTTGTAAGACAAGACCTTCCTTGGCTAAAGCCATGTTGGCTGTCTCCCATTAAACCCTGACTATCTATATGTTCGGTAATTTTGTTCTTTTTTTTAATGGTTTCTACCATTTTTCCCGGTACTGACGTCAGGCTCACTGGTCTGTAGTTTCCCTGATTACCCATGAAACCCTTTTTAAAAATTGGTGTTACATTCAAAATCCTTCAATCTTCAGTTAATTCATATGATCTTAATGATAGTAGGTCTGCAATCTCATATTTCAGTTCTTTCAACACCCTTGGATGTATATCATCTGGTCCAGTTGATTAGCTACTCTTCAGTTTATCAAATAGTTGTAATACATCTTCCCGGTTTATCAATATTTCTTTCAATTATTTTTGCTGCATCAGCTTTAAATACCACTTCAGTCATGGGTAACTTCCCTACATCTTCTTCAGTAGAGAGCAAAGCAAAACATTCATTCAGTCTCTATTTCATTCAGAATATCATTGAATATCTGGGGTCGCCGTACTGCCTCACGGCTGCCGTAGTTAACCAGGCAGCAGCAATATTGCATGCTTCTCAGTTAGCCCCTGCAGCTAAAAGATAGGGACTGTCACCCGGAACTCCCATGACAGTCCCTGATATTTGTTAGCTATCAGAACAGATTGGGTTCTTTATTCTATGTATCAGTTACCACAACTGATGCTTATGCTATTAATTTGGTTTTGTCTCACCGGATCCTGCTTCTCAGTACAAGTGCTTGGGAACAGCAAATAAACACACTATAGGTATGATATAAGCTGCTCAGTTTATTCCGGGTATACATTTGCTTATATAACCAAAAGATGTACCATATACATCATAGAAAGTTACAGACAGACGCAAGGCTGAATTATATTAGGTTAAGGGGTCATCTTTACAAAGCTGCTTGCAGAGTTAAAAGGTTGTTACAGAGCTTCCAAAAAGGGGATCTGACAGAAGGGTGTCAGCATATCTTGTCTTCTTTGCTTATTTTTCCATACAATGTGTGTGCATTCCTTTTGCAAAGCTAAGCTAAAGAGCTTTTCTGCAAGGTTAGCAAATGACCTATGTCCTAAATTCACAGCAAACAAGATAACAGACTTGTCTGCAAAGTTGGTAACTAACCTGTGGCCTACACTGGCAGCAAGGATATTTGTAATAACCCCGAGTTCCTTATCGTTCCTACAGTTCAGTCCTCCACCTCTGGGTTGTGCACCTCCTCCTGCAGCTGGAGACTGGACCTGTCAAAGCGTTGACGTCACTGGATAAGGTCTGGTGCACACTCCCCTTCCCTCCAGTGTGTCCAGTCTCCATGCAGCAGGTGGATCTAGTGAGCCTAGGTGCTGGACTCACTTGAGGAACTCATAAGGAGCCTTAGTGTAGTTAGCTTAGGTGTAGTTTAGTGGGGATTTTGGTTTTCTTTCCCACTGCCTTTCTTTCATTTTGGATAGCTACTGTTACTTTAAAATAAAAAAAAAAAGGACTCGTGAACGAGCACTCCCTTAGGTGCCGGTTCCTGCCTGCCCCTGATCTCCGGGGCTGTGGGCTCATCTTCAGGTCTCTCTCCCTAGACTGCACAGGGGAGAGCCCTTGAGCAGGACCGAGGCAGCGTCCTTGTCGGGTCAGGGAGCCGGTCTGCACTTCACGGCAGGAGCGGTTGCACGGGAGGCTCGCTGGCGGGAGACTGCTCTGCTGAAAAGCAGTCCCGCTGGCTGGAGCCCCGTGGAAGGCACGTAAGTTTCTTCATCGGGCATACTTCCTTTCCGCGGGGTTGGGGGGATCATTGCCCTGGTCCTCGGCTGTGTGGGACGCCTTCCTTGCTCGCTCTGCTCACGAGGCGAGTTTTCGCGCCCTTTTCGGCCACGCTCAGGTGCCGGCGGCCATTTTAGCTCTGGGGGGTGAGTTTTCGGAGCGGCTCCACTCAGCGGTTTACAGTGGGAGCTCGGCGGCGGAGGCTCTGCGCTCCGACTTTCTTCAGCTTCTTTCATTGTTTTTCTTTCTTTTTTTTTTGTGATTCGTCCCGGGCTGCGTCGGTGAGCAGTTTCCTTGTGCTGCCCTTGTCCCGGGGGGGGGGTCCCTTCATTGTAAACTTCGTTGTGAACTTTATATAACAGCAAAAAAAAAAACAAAAAAACGGAGCTACTGAGTCCAAGACTCCATTTCTAGTGCCGGTTCTCTGGGATGGCGTCCCGACCCCAGTGTGTCCTCTGTGGTTCTCGCAGAGATACGGTGGCGGAATCCAGGGTTTGCAGGGCTTGTGCCTCGGGGTCTGCGAGCATGGAGCGGCAGATTGAGGCCAAGCCGTGCCAGGATAGCCAACCGGCGGTGGCGCTCCCGGAGGAAGACTTGGCGATGGCTTCCTCGTCGGGGGCTCCCCAGGAGGCAGGGCTTCCGGCCACGTTGACTCCAGCCCTGGAGTCTCCTTCCCCAGGTGGGGGTTTCTCCCCCGACTTTGTCTTGCTCATGCATCAGGCGTACTGCAGGCACCGCCAGGGGTTTTCGCAGGAGCCAGTGGATAGGTTTTTGGCCGTCCCTCTGGCCTCCATGGCTGGTGGCCCCACAGTTTCCCCCAGGCCCTCTAAGAGATCTCGGTCGGGCGACCTCTCCCCTTCCTTCAGGGAGGCGATTGCTTCTGATGGGGAGGACCACGATTTGGAGGCAGATATGGAGGATCTCGAGGAGGGGGAGATCCCAGAGCCGGAGGATCAGGCCAAGATTATCCGGATATTCCGCAGGGAGGAACTCTCTGCTCTTATCACAGAGTCCCTCCAGATGTTGAACTTGGCGACGGCTTCTCCAACGGAGGACGTGGGGGTGGAGGACCCCATTATCCAAGCGGAGCGGCAAACACAGGTGGTTTTTCCTGTCCACAAGGTGGTAGAGAAGATGATCCAGGACGAGTGGGATCAGCCCGAGGCTGCACTAAGAGGTATCCGGACGATGAACAGGCTCTATCCTCTGGCAGATAAGGACAAAGAACGCTTTAAATCCCCCCGAATTGATGCGGCGGTCACCAAGAAGACCACTATCCCTGTGGAGGGTAGTGCCGCCTTAAAGGATGCGCAGGATAGAAAGGTGGATGGCCTGTTGAGACAGTCCTTTGAGGCTGACGCTTTGTCTTTACAGGCTTCCATTTGTGGAGCTTGGGTGGCCAGAGCATGCCTCCGATGGTCTCAGCGGCTTCGGCAGTCTTCTGGTTTGGACCAGGAGGGGACTGCGGAACTGGATCGCTTGGAATCCGGTGCTGCGTACCTGGCGGATGTCCATTATGATTTGATCAGGGCCCTCGCTAACAGCATGGCTTCCTTAGTGGCGGTGCGCCGCTCCCTTTGGTTGCGGAGCTGGGCAGCAGATGGTTCCTCAAAATCCCGCCTGAGTAAGCTGCCATTTAAGGGCAGGTTGCTCTTTGGGGAAGATCTGGATAAACTTGTGAAAGATTTGGGTGAGTCCAAGGGCGGCAGGCTCCCAGAGGACAAACCCAAGCCGAGTAGGGCTATGCCATCCTTTCGGGGTCAGTCCAGGGATTTGCGACGCTTTCGGACGTCTCGGCTGGGTGGCGCCCAGAGAGGTAGATTTCCGTCCAAGGGCCAGAATTTTCGTGGCTTTCGTGGAGCAAGCAGAGGATTCGCTGGATCCTCCTCCTCCCCGGCTGGCAGGAAGCCCCAATGAAGGTTTGCGGGTCCCGGTGGAAAGCGCCCCGGTGGGAGGAAGGCTGCGGGAGTTTCTTTCTGCTTGGACCCAGATCACCACGGACCAGTGGGTGTTGAAAATCATCCGCGACGGGTATGCTCTGGAGTTCGCCCATCCTGCCCGCGATTCCTTTGTGATGTCTCCCTGCAGAAATCAGGTCAAGGCCCTGGCAATTCGCCAAACTCTCGATCGCCTGATGCGCTTGTGGGCCGTCCGGCCTGTACCGTTGGAAGATTACAGCTTGGGTTGGTACTCAATCTATTTCGTGGTGCCCAAAAAGGACGGGTCCCTTCGTCCCATTCTGGATTTGAAGGGCGTAAATCGTTGTCTACGGGTGCCCCATTTCAGAATGGAAACTTTGCGTTCCGTTATTGTAGCCGTGCGCAAAGGGGAGTTCTTGACCTCTCTAGACCTCACGGAGGCGTATCTTCATATTCCGATCAGGGAAAGTCACCAACGGTTTCTGCGGTTTGCTCTCCCCTGGGGCCACTTTCAATTCCAAGCGTTGCCCTTCGGCCTCGCTATGGCTCCGCGTACTTTCACCAAGATTATGGTGGTGGTGGCAGCGGCGTTGCGAAAGGAGGGCATTTTGGTTCACCCCTATCTCGAAGACTGGTTGATACGGGCGAAGTCCGCAGCCGAGAGTGTGCGAGTGACCAACAGGGTGGTGCAGTTCTTGCAGCATCTCGGTTGGGTGGTCAACTCGGCCAAGAGTCATCTTGTGCTGACCCAAGAGCTCGAGTATCTGGGGGTGCGGTTCGACACCCGCTCGGGGTCGGTGTTTCTGCCCCATCGCCGGGTCCTGGGCCTGCGGCGTCTTGTCAGCCGGTTTCGCGCAGACCCGGCTCCCTCAGCGTGGGAGTACCTGCGCGTGCTTGGGACGATGGCTGCGACCCTCGAGGTGGTGCCATGGGCTCGGGGTCACATGCGGCCCTTGCAGCGGGCGCTTCTCCGCCACTGGTCCCACCAGTCAGACTCATTGAGCAAGCGTCTTTCCTGCCCTCCGCGGGGTCAGGCGGGCGTTGCGGTGGTGGCTCGTGCCTGCTTCGCTTCAGGCGGGCATGCCACTGGAACAGCCCGTCTGGGTTCCGCTGATGACGGACGCGAGTCTCGCGGGCTGGGGAGCCCACTGCTGTGATCAGTACGCGCAGGGGTTGTGGTCCGCCCAGCAGGGCGGTTGGTCCATCAATCGTCTGGAACTGAGGGCGGTCTTGCTAGCGCTCCAGGCCTTCGAGTCCTCGGTGGTCGGCCGGGCGGTCAGAGTGCTGTCCGACAACTCCGCGACGGTGGCCTACATCAACTGTCAGGGTGGGACCGGCAGCGTGGCCACGGAAGAGGAGGCGGAGTTGCTGTTCTCCTGGGTGGAACAGCGGCTTCCGGCGCTGTCCGCGGCACACATTGCGGGGAAGGACAATGTGACGGCGGATTTTCTCAGCAGGGTACAGGTGGACGCGGGGGAATGGGAGCTCAATCCCCAGGTGTTCACTCAGATAGTCCGTCGCTGGGGACCCCCGGTTATGGATCTCATGGCTACCTTCCAGTCAGCGAAGGCGAGCCGATTCTTCAGCAGACGGAGGGAACGGATGTCGGAAGGGATCGACGCCTTGATGCAGCGGTGGCCGAGTCACGGCCTCCTCTACGTTTTTCCGCCTCGGGCCCTGATAGGCCGCGTGGTGCAGCGGATCGAGGCTCACCCCAGGAGGGTGTTGCTGGTGGCTCCGGACTGGCCACGTCGTCTGTGGTACGCGGACCTCTTCCGTCTGCTGGACGGCGAGTGGTGGAGGCTGCCGGCTTCGGAAGACCTCCTGCTCCAAGGTCCTCTTCGCATGACTCACGTGAATCGATTCTCGCTTACGGTTTGGTCATTGAAAGGGCGAAATTGAGGAGGAAAGGATACTCAGGTTCGGTAGTGGCGACGCTGCTGCGCGCCAGGAAGAGGTCAACGTCTCTGGCTTATGTTCGGATATGGCGCGTTTTTGAGGATTGGTGTTTGCAGCAGCAGATTCGCGCGGCTACAGCCTCCGTGCCTGTGGTCTTGAGTTTTCTGCAGGACGGTTTCGATAAGGGCTTGGCGGCTAGTTTCTTGAAGGTCCAATTGGCGGCGTTGGCCTGCTATAGAGGCAAGGTGCAGGATGTCCCGTTGGGTGCGCACCCGGATGTGTTGCGTTTCCTAAAGGCGGTATCGAATCTGCGGCCCTGCCGCTGGGTTATGGTACCTCCTTGGGACCTCAACCTGGTCTTGCGAGTACTGGTTCGGGAACCCTTTGAGCCTTTGGCTTCGGCGATGGTGAAGGATTTAACCTTGAAGACAGTGTTCTTAGTGGCCATCTGTTCCGCGCGGCGCATTTCAGAGTTACAGGCGCTTTCTTGCAGGGAACCATTTCTAGTTTTTTCGAAGGAGAAGGTGGTCCTGCATCCCGTACCCTCCTTTTTGCCTAAGGTCATCTCTCCGTTTCATCTTAATCAGTCAGTCTCCCTCCCGGTGCTTTCTTCGGGAAGGGACTCTTCTTCGGCGGCACCGTTACGTCAGTTGGATCTCAAGAGGGTGTTGCGGCGTTATTTGCAGGTGTCCGCGTCGTTTCGTAAATCGGATCGTCTGTTCGTGCTGTTCGGCTGGCCTCGCAAGGGGGAGGCAGCAGCTAAAGCTTCCATTTCTAGATGGATTAGGGAGACCATTGCATCGGCGTATCTTCTTTAGGGGCGCATGGTGCCCTCGGGTTTACGGGTGCACTCTACTAGAGCGCAGGCGGCTTCTTGGGCAGAGTTCGCTTCCGTTCCTCCGGTGGATATTTGCAAAGCAGCGACATGGTCTTCTCTGCACACATTCAGTAAGCATTATCGTCTCGATGTGCTGGCGGCGGGGGATGCCGCCTTCAGTTCCGCGGTTTTGCGCGCCGCGATGGAAGTCCCCTCCCGTTGAACACTGCTCTGTTACATCCCAGAGGTGGAGGACTGAACTGTAGAAACGATAAGGAAATGATAATTACACTTACCTGGTAATTGTAGTTCCTTGAGTGAGGACAGTTCAGTCCTTATTCCCGCCCAGGTATATTGGAGGAGATGTTTTTTCTCTTGGATCGCCTGATTCAGTCACAGGTAGGTCCGCCTCCTTTCTGTCCTGTTTCTATGTGTCTCTCTATTCTTTCTCTGAAGAGGTTTGCAGGAACCGGTACTGTGCAACGTTTGTTCCCTATTGGGGTTACGTTTTTAGATAGTTATGATATTATTCATTTTTGGCTACTTATTGGTTGCTCCTTTGAGTGTGCTTTGTCAATAGTTCACTGGAGGGAAGGGGAGTGTGCACCAGACCTTATCCAGTGACGTCAACGCTTTGACA
Organism: Ichthyophis bannanicus; assembly: GCA_033557465.1. Classification (NCBI taxonomy): domain Eukaryota; kingdom Metazoa; phylum Chordata; class Amphibia; order Gymnophiona; family Ichthyophiidae; genus Ichthyophis; species Ichthyophis bannanicus. The sequence continues at coordinate 582,273 of JAWIIG010000053.1, forward strand.
GGTCCAGTCTCCAGCTGCAGGAGGAGGTGCACAACCCAGAGGTGGAGGACTGAACTGTCCTCACTCAAGGAACTACCATTACCAGGTAAGTGTAATTATCATATGTCTGATACATATATAAAATTCCTTTTAATTTATACATATTATTCCTCCATACATAATATTCCTCTTATCAATGCTAAGCAGTTAGCATCAGAGCATGCAAGGGAGAAGATGTGATATTCAGCGGCAATAACTGTGTAAATGTCTTTTGAATATCGGGCCCTATGTTTTTAGTGCTTTGACTGTTGGTTTTAGTTGTGTTTAGTAGAGTTTGTAGATGGGAGGAGGATTGGTTGTTGATGATTTTGAAAGTTAGGAACAGTATTTAGTATCTGATGCGGCTTTGCAGGGGAAGATAGTGGAGTTGTCGCAGGATAGGGTTATGTGGTCGTATTTTGGGCTCCTTGAATGATGCATGCAGCTCTATGTAATGCAATGTGTAGTGGGAGCAGTGTTGAATTTTTTGAGCCGTGGTAAATTGAGCTACAGTAGTCTAAGTGTGGTGAGATGATGGTCTGGAATGCCGTACAGAGGTCCAATGGTTACAGTAGGGGGTGCAGGTGTTGCAGGGTTCAGATTTTGTGTTAGGTTGTCCTCATTGTGTTGTTTATGTGTGGTTTCAGTATTAGTTGTTGGTCCAGAGTGTTATTTAGATACCAGACCTCTGTCTGGACTTTCACATCAATCTCATTTATTGTCAGGGACGGGAGTGGGTGGAATGTGTCATCCTTGTTGATGCAGAGTATTTTGGGATTTTTTATAGTTAACCGTCAATGAGTTTCTTGCCAGCCATTGAGTGATGTCTATGAAGCAGCTTGATATTCCTTCATCTATGGCTTTGTTGGTGTTGAAATGTGTGTACCTCCATTGCCTCGGAAAAATCCCAGTTATCAATGGCCCTGTTTAACATACATTACCAAGTTTAAATTACAATGTTAACTGCTTTGACTGAAATGAAAAGTGGTATAAAAATGGTGAACTAAATCAATCATTCATTATATCACAGGCACAGATGTGGAAGTATGTGTTATGGGCACGGATAATTGGGCATAGTGGCCTTGAGGGATGTCTTGGGTTTGAGGGAAGGAGGATGAGTTGTTGATGCCCATTTTCAGTTGCTGTTGTCCCTCAAATAGGTAGAAGTGAAACAATTTTAGTACTTCATTTTGTATTCTTTGAAGGAGGATGCTATGACAGTCAGCATCAGAAGCTGCTGAAATGTCAAAGAATATTAAGATTTTTCCTTGGTGTGGTTTCTTGCCGCTCCTGCCCCCTCCAACAGGACATTGCATCGGAGAGGGAAGGAGTCACAAGCCATGAGAGTGCTAGCACAGGCACTTCAAAGGCTCCTCTGGCCATCGTGGTTCATGCTGCAGAGGGATCAATCAGGCCACATGAAGACTGGAGCCAAGGTTGGAGGACTCAGGCAAGCTCCCTGTGAGTGAGAATGGTCAGACTGAGAGTTGCCCTCAGGAGGGCATGGCTGAGCACAAGAGAGTTTGCCATTTTTGCTCAGAATCTGAACTGGCTGGTTCCCAACCCCAGCCCATCTGCTAATACAGCTTTGCCCAAGGCGTCTTCAACTGCTAGTTGCTAGAAGCTCTGAAGAACACAACGAGGGTCTGGCTGTATGTGAAGTTTTTTTCACCTGAGTTTGTCCTTGTTTTGCAGCTTAAAAGAGGAGGAACTGACTCAACCATTAGGCAAAACTAGGCAGTCACCTAGGGCAGGAGATTTTGAGGTTCTGCAAAGAGCAGCAGTAGACAAAGCAAAACACTAGATCCTGGCAGCCAGACAGCACATTCTTTTACCTGCAGAACGAGCGGACAGTCGCATGCAGTGTAAAATAGAATATTTTAAATTATCATCTGGAAGGAAAGGAGAAGCTCAAACTGCCTAAAGTAGATGCCTTGATTATGCCATTAACAAAGAAGACGACTCTTCTTGTCGGAGGCGGCATCGCTCTGGAAGCTTGAATGATGATTGAAGAAGGCTTTTGAGGCCTCCAAGCTGTGGTTTGCAGTACTTACATGTCTAGGGCCTGTTGGCACTAGGTACAGCAGTGACCTCAGGAGGCTTTGGAGGATGACCAGCAGAAATCATGAGAGGCTGTCTGAGTGGAAACAGGACAATGTACGAGTCATGTGGCAGATGCTTTGTATGACTAAGGAACTGGTCAGCGGATGCAGACTCAAAAACTTGGCTTAGTAGGTTGACTTTCCAGGAAAGCTCCTGTCTGGGGAGGACTGGAAGAAGTTTGTGAAAGTCCTAGGGTAGTCTAAACCCCAGAGATTGCCAGAGGATAAACCTAGAAGTGCATCTAATTTGAGCTCTGGGAAATCCAGCATTGTTGTCCAGATGAGGGGCATTCCTCTTAGTGTGCCTGTTTTCTAAATAGGTTCTCTTCCTTTCAAACTGACAGAAAAGGAGGACTCCATGAGGAGTTGCAGGTCCTTCTTTCAGCAAGCAAGATGTCATCTGACCAGTTTTCTCAAGGAATGGGTCCAAATTACATCTATCCAATGACCCTTGAAGATGGGGAGAAGAGGATGTATGTTGGAGCTTTCCCACCATCTCACTGAGCTATCATTTCCCCCCATCTGGTGCCAGACAAGGAACTGTGGTGCAAACCTAAAGGACTTGTGGACAGTGGTCACCATACCCTGTGAGCAGTGGGGAACATGTTAGTGCTCAATTTAGTTTGTCATCCCCCAAAAATTTAACTTGGTTCTGAACCATACTGGATGCGAAAGAGGTGAAACAAGCGCTGCCTATTCCACATCCTCACGTGGAGATACTGTAGTCAATAACTTCTGCAATAAGCAACAGAGAGCTCTTGATGACAGTAGAACTAAAAAAACCCTTCCTTCATACAGAACCATAGCAAAGCCTGTGGGTACGTTCTAGTGGATCCACTGTCTGACTTTTTCAATGCCTGTTTGGAGTGGTGCAGAAGGACTGGAGAAAGACACGTGTGATCTCTTTACACCAAAGCGGACGTAAGGACGACATTGAGAATTACAAGCTGGTTAGTCTAATCTTTGTGGATAGTAAATTATTGGAAAGACTACTAATGATGTAACTTTGCAAATATGGCCAATATCTCAGAGAGTCATTCGCGGGATGGGAACAGCCGGGGATATAGAAAAACAGTGGGCAAAACTGAAAGGGGATATTTTAAGGGCAACCAACCTTTTAGTTAAAATGATAAATAAAGTTAAAAGGAAAAGGAGACCACTATGGTTGTCGAAAGAAGTAGCTGAAAAAGTGAAGAAAAAGAGGGAGGCTTAGAAACATAGAAACATGACGACAGAAAAAGACCACATGGCCTATCTAGTCTGTCCTTCCATATCAACAACTACTACAGTCCCCTTTTAACCTTTATAGATATTCTGAGTTTCTCTCATGCTTTTTTGAATTCAGTTACTGTCCTCATCTCTACCACCTCCACTGGGAGACTATTCCACGGATCCACTACTCTTTCCGTAAAGAAATATTTCCACACATCACTCCTGAATCTATCTCCCTTCACCCTCATCCCATGTCCCCTCGTAGCAGAACTTACTTTCAATTGAAAGAGGCTCTGCCCCTGAACATTTATGCCATGGAGGTATTCAAACATCTCAATCATATCACCTCTATCCCGCCTTTCCTCTAAGGTGTACATATTAAGTTCTTAGGTCTGTCCTCATATGCTTTATAATGAAGACCACTAACCATTTTAGTAACCACCCTCTGCACCGACTCCATCCTATTCACATCCTTTTGAAGGTGCGGTCTCCAGAATTGCACACTATACTCCAAATGAGGTCGCACCAAAGACTTATACAGAGGCACCATCATCTCCTTTTTTCTGCTAGCCATTCCTCTCCTTATGCACCCAAGCATCCTTCTAGCTTTTGCCGTCGCCTTTTCTACCTATTTAGCTCATAAAATACAAGAGATGATAGAGAGAGAAAGACAGGCATCTATATTTGAAAAAACTTAGAGAAGCTAGCAAAGTAGTCAGAAAAATAAAAATTCAGAAAGAGGAGGAAATAACTAATGCAATAAATTGGGGGATAAAACATTTTTCAGATATTTTAGTGAGAAGAGGAAGGGCAAAATTGGTATTGTCAGACTCAAGGATGAAGGGGAGGAATATGTAGAAGCTGATATGGATAAAGCAGAATTGCTTAACAAATAGTTCTCTTCTGTGCTCACAGATGAAGAGCCAGGAGCAGGACCTCAGAAAACACCCACAAACAGGAACAGAAGCGAGGGGTATCTTGGAGAATTTTCAGTAGACTGTGTTTGTGAGAAACTACGTAAACTATGCAATCTATTCCACGTAAAATATTGTTTTTTCTGTAAACTGTGTTGATCATGAATGTTGATGTTGTTGTTGTTGTTGTTAAGTGCCGTCGAGTCGGAGTCGACTCATGGCGACCCTCTGGATAGCTATCCTAAATTGTGTTCTGTCTTCAGTCAGGCGGCTCATTGTTGACAGACTGGTACCCATAGCTGCTGTTATTGTATCGATCCATCTCATTGCTGGTCTTCCTCTTTTGCGCTGACCTATCTTGCCAAGCATGATGTCCTTCTCTAATGATCTCTCTCTTCGCATGATGTGTCCAAAGCATGAAAGTCGAAGTCTTGTCATCTGAGCTTCTAAAGAAAGCTTAGGTTTGATCTCCTCTAGTACCGACTGGTTTGTTCTTCGGGCAGTCCATGGTATACACAGTATTCGCCGCCAGCACCATAATTCAAAGGCATCAATTTTCTTCCTGTCTATCTTTTTCACTGTCCAGCTGTCACATCCATATGATATTATTGAAAATACCATGGCTTGATCAAGTCAAATCTTTGTATGGAGAGAGACATCTCTGCTCATGAGGATATTATCTAGGTCTTTCATAGCCATTCTGCCAAGAGCAATGCGTCTTGACTGCTTGTTGCTTCTTTATTGATAGTTGATCCAAGCAGGTTAAAGTTGTTCACGATTTCAATTTCTTCTCCTTCAACAATGAACCGGTTGATTATGCCAGTTATCATGATCTTTGTCTTCTTTACATTAAGGTGCAGGCCCATTTTGAGACTATGTTCTTTGATTGTGAGAAGCAAATGTTTCAGATCATCTTCACTTTCAGCCAGTAATGTGGTATCATCAGCATAGCAAAGGCTGTTGATGAGTCCTCCACCAATCTTCACACCTCTGTTGTCTTCATACAATCCTGCTTCTCTGATGATTTGTTCTGCATATAAATTAAACAGGTATGGGGAAAGTATGCAGCCTTGTCTTACACCTTTGCTTATTTTAAAACATTCTGTTTCTCCTTGTTCCGTTCAAACTGCTGCTTTTTGATCAATGTACAGATTGTGCAAAAGTACGATCAGGTGTTCTGGTATACCCATGCTTCTTAATGTGGCCCAGAGTTTCTCATGGTTTACACAGTCAAAAGCCTTGCTATAGTCGATAAAACACAAATAGATATCCTTTTGGTATTCTTTAGTCTTTTCAAGGATCCATCTCACATCCGAAATGTCGTCTCTCGTTCCTCGCCCTTTCCTGAACCCTGCTTGCACTTCAGGTAGTTCTTGTTCCAGGTATGGTTGTAGTCTCTTTTGAATAATCTTCAGTAGAATATTGCTGGAATGTGGGATCAGAGCGATTGTGCGATAATTCCCACAGTCAGTTAGATCACCTTTCTTTAGTATTGGTATAAACACAGATCTTTTCCAGTCAGTTGGCCATGATGTTGTCTTCCATATTTCTTGGCAGAGCCTTGTAAGTACGGTAACAGCTGCATCAGATTGCTGTAATACTTCTATGGGAATGCTATTAATGCCTGGTGTTTTGTTCTTTGATAAGGCTTTCAATGCTGCTTTAACTTCTTCTTTCATCACCAATGGTTCCCGATCATAAGGTACAGGTTGAAACGGCTGTTGGTCCACTTGATCTTTATCATATAAAAACTCTGTATATTCCTTCCACCTTTTCTTGATCTTCTCAGCATCATTCAACATAGAACCTTGAGCATCTTGTAACATGCCAATTCGAGGCTGGAACTTTTTCTTTAACTCTCATAGCTTTAGGAAAGCCGATCTTGTTCTTCCTCTAATAGTTTCTGCTTCTATTTCCTTGCATGCGTCGTTGTAGTACTTTTCCTTGTCCTGTTTTGCTGCACGTTGGAAATCTCTGAGTTCTGTTATTGTCTTTCTTTCTCCTCTGGCTTTAGCTTCTCTGCGTTTCTGGGCAATTTTCAGAGTTTCTTCCGTCATCCATTTTGGCCGTTTTTGCTTTTTCACCTTTTGTAGAGACTTCTCGCTTTCTTCCAACACAACCTTCTTGATGTCATTCCATAACTCTTCTGGAGCCCTGTCATTTGTATCTAAAGCAGCAAATCGATTTTGCAGGCAGTCTTTAAATTCCAGTGGTATATTCTCAAGGTCATATTTTGCTGCATTCATGAGTGGTTTGCTCTTTTTCAACTTTAGCTTGAGTTTGCACACTAGTAGTTGATGATCTGTACCACGGTCAGCTCCAGGTTTTGTTTTTGTTGATGTTATAGAACTTTTCCATCGTTGACTTCCACAGATGTAGTCAATTTGATTTTTATACAATCCATTGGGTGATGTCCATGTGTACAGTCGCCGCTTGTGTTGCTGGAAGAAGGTGTTTGAGATGAATAGATCGTTTTTCTTGCAGAATTCTATCAGTCTTTCTCCAGCTTCATTTCTGTTACCAAGTCCATATTATATTTTCCAACTACTTTGCCTTCTTCTTTGTTGCCAACTTTTGCGTTCCAGTCACCCATGACAATCAGGATATCCAGTTTGCATGTTCTGTCAATCTCAGCTTGTACTTGTTCATAGAACTCTTCAATTTCATTCTCTTCTGCAGCTGTTGTTGGGGCATATACTTGAATTATAGTTGTGTTGATAGGCAATCCTCGTAGACGAATAGAGATAAAGTGTTCGCTGACGGCATTGTATTTCATTACAGTTCTTGCTAGTTTCTTCTTTATTATAAATGCAACACCATTTCTTCATCTTTCATTTCCAGCATAGTAGACCATGTGATCATCTGATGCAAAGTGCCTGATGCCAGTCCATTTCAGTTCGCTGACACCCAACAGATCAAGTTGTACACGTTCCATTTCATTCTTGACCACCTCCAACTTCCCTTGGTTCAGGCTTCATACATTCCATGTTCCAATGCGTAAGACATCTTTACAGCTTCTGACTCTCATTTCATGTGCAGCTACATCATGAATAGTGCAATATAAAACCAAATAAATAAATAAAACTAGCTAAACTTAAAGTAGACAAAGCGATGGGACCGGATGGGATACACCCTAGAATACTGAAGGAACTTGGGGACGTTCTAGCAGCTCCACTGACTGATCTTTTCAATGCCTCGTTGGAGTTGGGAGTGGTGCCAAAGGACTGGAGAGAGGCACATGTTGTCCCTTTACACAAAAGCGGAAGTAAGAATGTGGTTGAAAACTACAGGCCGGTTAGTTTAACTTCGGTGTGGAGTAAATTATTGGAAGCGCTGCTGAAAGAGAAAATAGTGAGGTTTCTGGAGTCCAGCGGATTACAGGATCCGAGGCAGCATGGATTCACCAGAGGCAGGTCTTGTCAGACAAATCTGATTGATTTCTTTGACTTGGTGACCAGGGAATTGGATCGCAGGACAGCCCTAGATGTCGTGTATTTAGATTTCAGTAAAGCCTTTGATGCCGTTCCACACAGGCGACTTATAAACAAATTGAGCACCCTAAGGATAGACCCTAAAGTTACTGCTTGTGTTAGAAACTGGTTGAGTGGGAGGTGACAGAAGGTACAGGTAAATGGAGCTCACTCTGAGGAGGAGGAGGTTACCAGTGGTGTGCCTCAGGGATCAGTCCTTAATCCGATTCTGTTTAACATCTTTATTAGTGATATAGCGGAAGGACTGTCGGGTAAGGTTTGCCTTTTTGCGGATGATACCCAAATCTGCAAGAGTAGATACCCAGGAAGGTGTAGATAACATGAGGAGGGATCTAACTAAGCTTGAAGAATTGTCTAGAATTTGGCAGCTGAAATTTAATGTTAAAAAATGTAAGGTCATGCATTTGGGCTGCAGCAATCAAAGGGAGAAATATAATATAGGGGGTAAATTACTTTTGTCCACCAAAGAAAAGTGGGACCTAGGCGTGATTGTGTTGATGATCTTAAAGTAGCTAAACAGGTAGAAAAGGTGATGGCAAAAGCTAGAAGGATGCTGGGGTGCATAGGGAGAGGAATCGCCAGCAGAAGAAAGGAGGTAATAGTGCCTCTGTATAAGTCTTTGGTGCGACCTCATTTGGAGTATAGTGTGCAATTCTGGAGACCGCACCTTTAAAAGGATATAAACAGGATGGAGTCAGTACAGAGAGTGGTTACTAAAATGGTCAGTGGTCTTCATTATAAAGCAAATGAGGACACACTTAAAATGTTAATATGTATACTCAGAGGAAAGGCAGGATAGGGGCGATATGATAGAGACATTTAAATACCTCCGTGGCATAAATACACAGGAGGGTCTCTTTCAATTGCAGGCAAGCTCTACTATGAGGGGACATAGGATGAGAGTAAAAGTGGATAGACTCAGGAGTAATATGTGGAAATATTTCTTTACGGAAAGAGTGGTAGATGTGTGGAATAGTCTCCCAGTGGAGGTGGTAGAGAAGAGACCCAGTCAGAGATGTGGAGGAAAGGAAGGAACTATTTATTTACCACTTTATTTCATAAAGCCAGGCCCGACACAGGCCATGTTTCGTTTATGCCTTCATCAGGGGCTTAGGCTATAATGACATATAAAAACACCATTAAAAACATTCATAAATCATAAAACCAAATTATGAACGTGAATATAATCATAAATACAGCACCTATGAACTTATTGATACATCAATAAATAACTAAAACATCAATAAATAAATAATTAAATACTAAAGTACAGCGAACTATGTACTAAAAACAAATACATAAATAAATATATAACAGTACCTTTCGTAACACATATAAATATAAAATCATACATGTATAAGAACCAAACTAAAATGTGACAAATTATACCTAAAACATGAAATAATCATTTGAGTAAAAAACAACATAACCTACAACTCCATCTAATAAAAGATACTGTATTAACTCTTACCTGTATGAATCTGTCCTGCCACACTGTAATTACTAGTAGAAGGAAAAAAGAAGAAAAGAAGAAGAAAGAAGAAGAAGTGCCATTCTAGATGGCTACATTCCATAAAATCCATTGTTTGTGCAATAAGCAATTATTAAATAAAAATTCTTTTATAAAATACGTTTAAAATTTGGATGGACAAAAGCCGATTAGAGGAAAACACTAAGACCAGGAAAAAGCACAAAAGGATCAAACCAAGGACCCTATCTTCCAACTATGATTTTTGACACATACTTTTATCTCTGCAACTGATACTCCCATAAATAGAGACAATGTACCACACCGTTACAGTTATGATACTTTTAAACAACATGCTTTTGTTAAACACACCATAACGCTCTTTATTTACACTTTTGGAAAAAAATTTTTGGAAAAAGATTTTTGAAGACCATACTTATTAGTTATAACATATAGGTGTCTCATTAATTCTCCTTAAACCCTTTACCAAAACCAACAATGGTTGAACCCCATTTATTTAAAAAGCTATTCTACTGTATAGTCAGCAATCTTATGAAATGCTATATGCAATATTTTAATGCTGTGCCTTTTACCGTTTCTTGGCAATTCCTTCATCAAGCAAGGTTCATAACAAATGATCCCTCTTTCAGTTATATCATATTTACATGCACTAGAATTAACCCCAAAACCAAGGGTATTACAACTAATGTAAACCATTAGCTGTGACTAAAAATCGTAATTCTTTAGAACCAAGGGAACCAACCATACTCCCCTCCCATCATGCATCTCATTGCTTCCACTATCGGAGCTCTAATATCATTTAGGCATTTATCTAAAACCTTCAGACCTTTGTAACTTACCAAATCTTTCTTGCCAAAACTAGCAGAGCTTCTACTCGTCGTTGCTTTCTTAATACACAAGCATCTAACTCCACCCGCGGCTGCGTAGTAGGTTAAGGTCTACAGATTCGCGGGAAAAATGACATCACCAGTAAGCATTCATTACTCACCATCCACATCATTTTATGCTGTAAATTTTAAACCTTGTATTTTTGGAATTTAAAATCCAAATCTACTTATCTAACAATTGATGTCCCTTCCACTGCAGTCCTTACACAGCCAGCGATTATTGACTGCCCCACCGGGCAAACTTTATACTTTAATAAAATGCCTTCTAAAATTTCTTTACCAAACACCCAGCGTTGTCCATAATCTATAATCACTCACACCATCATGTCATATTCATAACTGTAATGCCATACACCTCCTAACACTAAACCAACTAACCACTCACAACTTGTTAAAACTAATGAAAACCACGGCATACAATCCTTAAATTTCGGAGGCAAAGGAATCGCTGTGCACACCTCTCCTTCCATAGTTCATTATATCACGGCACGTTCAAAACTTTTACATCATTATAACATTCGCACCGTATTATCGAACATATGTGACTCACCAAAACATTTTGTTCCAAAGCTAATGCAGATATTTACAACAGAGCACCTTCCAGCCGCTCCTCTCTTTCTTGCAAAAACAACTAAAAACGCCCGCGGCTGCATGGTGAATTTAAAGTCTGCAGAAGCGCGGGAACCATTAGTGACATCATCAATTAACATTCACTACTCAAGATTGTATACAATACACCTTATATTAAACCTTCATGCTATACACACTGTATTCAACCGAGAAGCAAGGAGGGGAGGAGGGGGCCTGGGGTATGATAGGAAAAACGGGGGGGGGGAAGAGAGGGGAAAGGAGAGTAGGGGGAAGGGGGAAGGGAGGGGGTGGAGGGAAGGGGGAAGGGAAATGGAGGAAGAGGGAAAGGGGAGGGGGGAGAAGGGGGGGAGGGAGGGAAAGGGGAGGGGGGAGAAGGGGGGGAGGGAGGGGAAGGGGAAGGGGGAGGGAGAAGGAAAAAAGGGGAGGGGGGAGGATGGAGGGGGAGGATGGAGGGGGGGAGGGGAGAAGGGACCGGGAGAAAGGGGGGAGGGAAAGGGGGGAGGGGGAAAAATATATAACTGTACCTTTCGTAACACATATACATATCAAATCATACATGTATAAGAACCAAACTAAAATGTGACAAATTATACCTAAAACATTATACCTAAGGCATTATACCTAAAACATGAAATTAATCAATCTCACTCAACTAACTGCACTCTATTCAGAGAAACTCCCATTCCTTCACCCATAATCCTATGTAATCGTCAGTACCATAAACTTAAAGAAATACAGACAAATCTTCCTCCATATTTAGCCCAGCAAGTTGAAAGATGTAACGCTGTTCCAAACGTGCTATAGTTTTTTCCATGTCACCTCCTCGCCAATTTAACTTCACCTTCTTTATGACAAAGAATTTTAGATCTAATATCTTATGGTTATGTTCTATCCAATGGGCTACCAATGGTTTGTCCTCTAGCCTCCTATTAATACAACTTCTGTGCTCTATTATTCTCTTACGAACAGGTCGTGAAGTCATACCGACATACACCTTCTGACATGGGCAGCCAATCACATAGATAACGTGACTAGTAACGCAATTGGTATAGTCATCCAAATAAAAAAAACTTTATTATTATCAGGGTGTATGTATTGATCCTTTATCGAGAGGGCGTGCACACATACAGAACATTTTCCACATTGATAGTGGCCTTTATACTGGGATAAATATCTCCTTTCCGTAAATGCTGATGGTACCAACATATTTCTTAAATGGACATTACGTTTGTGTGTAATTACTAAATTGATGTCTGAGAAACCCGGTAACGACTGAATGAGGTGCCAATGTTTCTGTAAGATCTTCTTAATGTCCTGCGAACGATGGGAGTAAAGCAACGGACATACCATATCGGATTTTTCTTCTTTCACCTTTTTTTTCAACAATTTATCCCTTGTAACCTGACAAGGTTTTTTATATCCTTTCCTAATTTGCTGAGAAGGATAGTGTCTTACTTCCAGCCGGTCTTTAATGATGTCTGCTTGCAGTTCAAATTCCTCCTCAGAGGTGCATATTCTCTTAGCTCTAAGGAACTGCCCATATGGTAAGTTGTTTTTTAATGCCAAATTGTGAAAACTGCTATAGTGTAATAGTTGGTTCCTGTCCGTGGGCTTTCTATATAGGGTTGTGCAAAATCCCACTCCTGTCTTCTCAATCATTAAATCCAAATACGGTATTTTATACGGGTCATAAGTCATTTGAAACCGAAGATTGTTGTCACATTGGTTAATCCAAACATTAAAATTAGACAATGCTTCCACTGATCCTTCCCACAAAATAAAGATATCATCTATATATCTTAACCACAGATGTACATGCTCATTGAAGGGGTTATTCTTTATATATGTCTCCTCAAACTCAAACACATAAAGGTTTGCAATGTCCGGCCACATAGATGACCCCATGGCCACTCCTTTTATCTGCTGATAGAATATATTCCTAAAACAAAAATAGTTATGGCACAAGGCCATCCGAGCCATCTCCATAAGAAATATAGTGGGAATACGTTTATGACTACTTCGATTATATAAATATCGTTGAATTATGATTAATGCTTCCTCCTGCGGAATATTCGTGTACAATGACTCTATGTCTAAAGTAACAAGTAAATGAATGGACGCAACAATATGTCTAATAATTAAGATACTGGTTCAAAAAGCGACCCTATAGCTGACACTATTGGCCGACCGGGGGGATTGTGCAAAGATTTATGTATTTTTGGGTTAACATAGATAGTTGGAATAACTGGAGAAGATACTATCAGAAAATCCTTCTCTTTTGAGGTGATCTTCCCAAGTTTGAAGGCTGTGAGTACCAAGCTATCAAGCGAGCTCTTTAAAGACTGTGTTGGATCATCATCTAACCTACGATAAAATGTGGTATCTTTCAATTGCCTCTCAATTTCCCCAATATACATCTGCTTTATCCGCGGGTTTTATGATGATATTGTTATTTTTCTGTAGTGTCTTAATGGCACCCTTTTCCCCTTTTGTTAGATTATGATATGGTGGATAATGATCAGTCCTAAACACATTTACTTCTTTCAATACCATCTTTTCAAACACCTCTATCAGCGGGTCCACATTAGGTGGAAGCAACCATTTAGATTTTCTTCGCACCACAGAGACCTCATTATAAAGTTCTCCTTGACTGATAAAGAAATTTTTTACCCGGATCTTACGGAAAAATTTATACAGGTCAATTCTTGTTTCAAAGGGGTCATATCTATGGACCGGCACAAAGGATAGACCCTTGTTAAGCAGTGACGTTTCATCTGGAGTTAGTTGATACTTCGAAATATTGATTACATTGTCTTCTACCACCTTCTTTCTAGAGATCTGTCAGGTCCCCCCCGACCTCTCCCTCTGCCCCTTCCACGCCCCCGTCCCCTGAAGGTCTGGGGTTGGCCGTAGGGCAGCGATGGCGAACCTGTGGCACGCGAAGGCCTTGCAGCTGGCACGCGGGAAGGTCGCACATTAAAAAAAAAAAGCTGCCCGCTGCCGCCGCGGCGGCATGGAGTGTCCCGCGGGGCTCCCTCTGCCCGGCGGGACTCTCCCGGCGCTGCTCAGCCCCTCTCTGCTGGCTTGCAGAGACGCGAAGGGAGAGTCTCCCTCGCGTCTCTGTTAAGCCCGCAGGAGCTTATGGGAAATTTCCCATCTGCCCCTGCGGGCTTAAGAGAGCCGCGAGGGAGCCTCTCTCTCCCTTCGCGTCTCTGCAAGCCGGCAGAGAGGGGCTGAGCAGCGCCGGGAGAGTCCCGCCGGGCAGAGGGAGCCCCGCGGCGGCAGCGGGCAGCTTTTTTTTTTTTTTTTTATTGCCATGAGCCGAGGGAGGGGGGGTTAAGACTGGCAATGGGCTAGGGAGGGAGAGAGGGGGGTTAAGACTGGCAATGGGCTAGGGAGGGAGGGAGGGAGGGGGGTTAAGACTGGCAATGGGCTATGGAGGGAGGGGGGTTGAGACTGGCAAGGGGCTAGGGAGGGAGGGAGGGGGTTGAGACTGGCAATGGGCTAGGGAGGGAGGGGGGTTGAGACTGGCAATGGGCTAGGGAGGGAGGGAGGGGGTTGAGACTGGCAATGGGCTAGGGAGGGAGGGAGGGAGGTTAATACTGGCAATGGGCTAGGGAGGGAGGGAGGTTAAGACTGGCAATGGCCTAGGGAGGGGGGAGGGGGGTTGAGACTGGCAATGGGCTAAGGAGGGAGGGAGGGGGGTTGAGACTGGCAATTGGCTAGGGAGGGAGGGAGGGAGGGGGGTTGAGACTGGCAATGGGCTAGGGAGGGGGGTTAAGACTGGCAGTGGGCTGGGGAGGGGGGTTAAGACGCAGTGGGCTATGGGGGGGAGTTAAGACTAGCAATGGGCTGTGGGCTGATGAGGGCTGGCAATGGGCTATGAGCTGATGAGGGCTGTCTGGAAATGGGGTGATGGGGGGTTAGGACTGGTAATGGGCTATGGGGGGGGTTAAGACTGGTAGTGGGCTGATGGGGGGGTTAGGACTGGTAATGGGCTATGGGGGGGTTAAGACTGGTAGTGGGCTGATGGGGGTGTAGGACTGATAATGGGTTATGGGGGGGGCTAGGACAGGAAATGGGCTGATGGGGAGGGGTTAGGACTTGAGGTGGGCTGATGTGGTTAGGACTGGTAATGGGCTGTGGGCTGATGGGGGGGTTTAGGACTGGCAATGGGCTATGGGGGGCTGACTGGAAATGGGCTGATGGGGGGTTAGGACTGGTAAAGGGTTATGGGGGGGGGCTTCTTAAACTGAAAATGGGGTGATGGGGGTTAGGACTGGAAGTTGATTGACGGGGGGCTAGGACTGGTAATGGGTTGGGGTGTTGCTAGGACTGGAAATGGGCTGAGTGGAAGGGGAGGCTTGAACTGCAAATAGCTGATGGGGAGGGGGCTTGGAATGGAAATGGGCTGTGAGGGAAGGGAGCTAGGACTGAAAATGGGCTGATGGAAAAGCTAGGATAGGACTGGAAATGGGCTGTTGGGGGGAGCTAAGATTGGAAATGGGCTGTGGTGGGGGCTTGAATTGAAATGGACTCATGGAGGGGCTAGAACTGGAAGTAGGCTCATGGGGGGGCTTGGACTGGAATTGGGCTGAGTGGAGGGGAGCTATGATTTGACATGGGCTGATGGTGGGGCTAGGAAATGAGTAGAAATGGGCTGATGGGGGGGCTAGGATTGAAAATGAGCTGATGAAGGGACTTGGACTGGAAATGGGCTGATGCAGGGACTAGAAGGGAATGGATGCTGGGTGAGACTGGAACTAGAAGGGAGCTGATGTTGGGGGAGGATTAGAATGGGATGGGGCTGGGAGAGTAAAATGGAGAGGGGAAAATATTTTGTGTAGGAGGGATGAAAAATCTACAATTGGCCAGGTATTGGGAGAGTAATTGGGGATTGAGGATGGAGGGGTAAAATTTGTGTGGATGAAATAGGAATGAGGAAAGAGCAAAAGGAGAAAGATTAGTATGTTAAAGCAGATGTAGAGAGAGAGAGAATGGAAAAAAAACTAGAAGAGAGAAGAAAGGACAAATGGACAGCAGACGATGGAGAGTTAGCAGAAAACATGAAGAAACCAGAAGAAGGTGGCTGGACCAATTGCAACTGAAAAAAAAATGCACAAAAGGTAGAAAGATATCTCTTTATTTTGAATTTATTAACTGGAATATGTCAGCTCTGGGAAATGTGCATCATTAACATCTGCGCTTTGTTTGGTACAAGAGGAAATTCCTATTTGACGTTGCCACTTGTTCTCTTTCCCCAGTATTCTCTGAAATGTATTGGTTTAATATTTGCAGTGTTGCCTTTTGATAGGTAGGGTATGGTGCTTTGTGAGTCCTGGTAATGCTGTCAGGATACGGCGGGTTTGCTATGGGTTCTAAATGGGCAGCGTTTGTAGTAGTTCCTAATGTGCCTGGCGGTTGGCACTGGATTATAGTAATGTAGAAATCTTTTAGTCTTTCTTTATCCATACACTCATTAAGAGACATGTTTACTAAAAGTTAGTGTATGGTAACATTATGCAAATATTTATGCAAATACGACCACTTATGCAAATGACGTGCTGGCACTTTGAGGAAATTCTTTGGTTTTGTGCGGCAGTTTGGGCACTCGGGCTCAAAAAGGTTAGCCATCACTGCCGTAGGGTCTTTCCGACTGTTGATCCTTTTCCATTGTCCCTCCCTCTTTGGGTACCGTGTACGTGATGAATCTCGCGTGTCTTTTTTCCAGAGGGAATCCATGTTTAAAAAATTCTTCTTATTGTTATGAATATAATTTCCATTTTTTTATCTTTAATTTCCTTCTTAACATAACCTTTAAGAAGGAAATTAAAGATAAAAAATTGGAAAAATTCAGAAGGGACGAGGACGATTATTTATATGGGTATGTGTACCCTTGGTGTAAAAATGTGGAAAAAGATCGTATATTTTTAAAAAAAAGATCCACCTTGTTTGATCTTAGAGAACCACAAGTGGAGGACAGAGTGGAGGAGAACCCTGAGGAACCCAGAAAAAAGCGCAACAGGAGTGCATCTATGGAGGAGGATACTGATGGGTCTACATCTCTCTTCTCTTCCATCGGCACTAAAAGAGTAAATGCGAAAGAGAAAGAAAAGGATAAAGGGAATTATATTCATAACAATAATAATAAGAATTTTTTAAACATGGATTCCCTCTGGAAAAAAGACACGCGAGATTCATCACGTACACGGTACCCAAAGAGGGAGGGACAATGGGAAAAGGATCAACAGTCGGAAAGACCCTACGGCCAACCCCAGACCTTCAGGGGACGGGGGCGTGGAAGGGGCAGAGGGAGAGGTCGGGGGGGACCCGACAGATCTCTAGAAAGAAGGTGGTAGAAGACAATGTAATCAATATTTCGAAGTATCAACTAACTCCAGATGAAACCTCACTGCTTAACAAGGGTCTATCTTTTGTGCCGGTCCGTAGATATGACCCCTTTGAAACAAGAATTGACCTGTATAAATTTTTCCGTAAGATCCGGGTAAAAAATTTCTTTATCAATCAAGGAGAACTTTATAATGAGGTCTCTGTGGTGCGAAGGAAATCTAAATGGTTGCCTCCACCTAATGTGGACCCGCTGATAGAGGTATTTGAAAAGATGGTATTGAAAGAAGTAAATGTGTTTAGGACCACCATATCATAATCTAACAAAAGGGGAAAAGGGTGCCATTAAGACACTACAGAAAAATAACAATATCATCATAAAACCCGCGGATAAAGGAGGAGCGACAGTCATTTTGGATAAACAGGTGTATATTGGGGAAATTGAGAGGCAATTGAAAGATACCACATTTTATCGTAGGTTAGATGATGATCCAACACAGTCTTTAAAGAGCTCGCTTGATAGCTTGGTACTCACAGCCTTCGAACTTGGGAAGATCACCTCAAAAGAGAAGGATTTTCTGATAGTATCTTCTCCAGTTATTCCAACTATCTTATGTTAACCCAAAAATACATAAATCTTTGCACAATCCCCCCGGTCGGCCAACAGTGTCAGCTATAGGGTCACTTTTTGAACCAGTATCTCAATTATTAGACATATTGTTGCGTCCATTCATAAAGAATATGTGGTCGTACGTCCGAGATTTTACACAAGTGATCAATATCCTTAACAATACAGAATACTCTGACAAGTTGTTACTTGTTACTTTAGACATAGAGTCATTGTACACGAATATTCCGCAGGAGGAAGCATTAATCATAATTCAACGATGTTTATATAATCGAAGTAGTCATAAACGTATTCCCACTATATTTCTTATGGAGATGGCTCGGATGGCCTTGTGCCATAACTATTTTTGTTTTAGGAATATATTCTATCAGCAGATAAAAGGAGTGGCCATGGGGTCATCTATGGGGCCGGACATTGCGAACCTTTATGTGTTTGAGTTTGAGGAGACATATATAAAGAATAACCCCTTCAATGAGCATGTACATCTGTGGTTAAGATATATAGATGATATCTTTATTTTGTGGGAAGGATCAGTGGAAGCATTGTCTAATTTTAATGTTTGGATTAACCAATGTGACAACAATCTTCGGTTTCAAATGACTTATGACCGTATAAAATACCGTATTTGGATTTAATGATTGAGAAGACAGGAGTGGGATTTTGCACAACCCTATATAGAAAGCCCACGGACAGGAACCAACTATTACACTATAGCAGTTTTCACAATTTGGCATTAAAAAACAACTTACCATATGGGCAGTTCCTTAGAGCTAAGAGAATATGCACCTCTGAGGAGGAATTTGAACTGCAAGCAGACATCATTAAAGACCGACTGGAAGTAAGACACTATCCTTCTCAGCAAATTAGGAAAGGATATCAAAAATCTTGTCAGGTTACAAGGGATAAATTGTTGAAAAAAAAGGTGAAAGAAGAAAAATCCGATATGGCATGTCCGTTGCTTTACTCCCATCGTTCGCAGGACATTAAGAAGATCTTACAGAAACATTGGCACCTCATTCAGTCGTTACCGGGTTTCTCAGACATCAATTTAGTAATTGCACACAAACGTAATGTCCATTTAAGAAATATGTTGGTATCATCGGCATTTACGGAAAGGAGATATTTATCCCAGTATAAAGGCCACTATCAATGTGGAAAATGTTCTGTATGTGTGCACGCCCTCTCGATAAAGGATCAATACATACACCCTGATAATAATAAAGTTTTTTATCTGGATGACTATACCAATTGCGTTACTAGTCACGTTATCTATGTGATTCGCTGCCCATGTCAGAAGGTGTATGTCGGTATGACTTCACGACCTGTTTGTAAGAGAATAATAGAGCACAGAAGTTGTATTAATAGAAGGCTAGAGGACAAACCATTGGTAGCCCATTGGATAGAACATAACCATAAGATATTAGATCTAAAATTCTTTGTCATAAAGAAGGTGAAGTTAAATTGGCGAGGAGGTGACATGGAAAAAACTATAGCATGTTTGGAACAGCGTTACATCTTTCAACTTAATAGTTTACACCCTGCTGGGCTAAATATGGAGGAAGATTTCTCAGTATTTCCTTAAGTTTATGGTACTGACGATTACATAGGATTATGGGTGAAGGAATGGGAGTTTCTCTGAATAGAGTGCAGTTAGTTGAGTGAGATTGATTAATTTCATGTTTTAGGTATAATGCCTTAGGTATAATGTTTTAGGTATAATTTGTCACATTTTAGTTTGGTTCTTATACATGTATGATTTGATATGTATATGTGTTACGAAAGGTACAGTTATATATTTTTCCCCCCCCTCCCCCCCTTTCTCCCAGTCCCCTCCCCCCTTCCCTCTCTCCCCCCTTCCCCCTCCCCCCTCCCCTTTTTTCCTTCTCCCTCCCCCTTCCCCTCTCTCCCCCCTCCCCTTCCCCTCTCTCCCCCCTCCTTTCCCTCCCCTTCCCCTCTTCCTCCCTTTCCCTCCCCCTTCCCTCCTCCCCCTCCCCTTTCTCTCCTTTCCCCTCTTCCCCCCCCCCCGTTTTTCCTATCATACCCCAGGCCCTTCCCTTTCCCCCTCCCCCTTCCCCCCCCCTTGCTTCTCGGTTGAATACAGTGTGTATAGCATGAAGGTTTAATATAAGGTGTATTGTATACAATCTTGAGTAGTGAATGTTAATTGATGATGTCACTAATGGTTCCCGCGCTTCTGCAGACTTTAAATTCACCACGCAGCCGCGGGCGTTTTTAGTTGTTTTTGCAAGAAAGAGAGGAGCGGCTGGAAGGTGCTCTGTTGTAAATATCTGCATTAGCTTTGGAACAAAATGTTTTGGTGAGTCACATATGTTCGATAATACGGTGCGAATGTTATGATGATGTAAAAGTTTTGAACGTGCCGTGATATAATGAACTATGGAAGGAGAGGTGTGCACAGCGATTCCTTTGCCTCCGAAATTTAAAGATTGTATGCCGTGGTTTACATTAGTTTTAACAAGTTGTGAGTGGTTAGTTGGTTTAGTGTTAGGAGGTATATGGCATTACAGTTATGAATATGACATGATGGTGTGAGTGATTATAGATTATGGACAACGCTGGGTGTTTGGTAAAGAAATTTTAGAAGGCATTTTATTAAAGTATAAAGTTTGCCCGGTGGGGCAGTCAATAATCGCTGGCTGTGTAAGGACTGCAGTGGAAGGGACATCAATTGTTAAATTAGTAGATTTGGATTTTAAATTCCAAAAATACAAGGTTTAAAATTTACAGCATAAAATGATGTGGATGGTGAGTAATGAATGCTTACTGGTGATGTCATTTTTCCCGCACATCTGTAGACCTAAACCTACTACGCAGCCGCGAGTGGAGTTAGATGCTTGTGTATTAAGAAAGCAACGGCGAGTAGAAGCTCTGCTAGTTTTGGCAAGAAAGATTTGGTAAGTTACAAAGGTCTGAAGGTTTTAGATAAATGCCTAAATGATATTAGAGCTCCGATAGTGGAAGCAATGAGATGCATGATGGGAGGGGAGTATGGTTGGTTCCCTTGGTTCTAAAGAATTACGATGTTTAGTCACGACTAATGGTTTACATTAGTTATAATACCCTTGGTTTTGGGGTTAATTCTAGTGCATGTAAATATGATATAACTGAAAGAGGGATCATTTGTTATGAACCTTGCTTGATGAAGGAATTGCCAAGAAACGGTAAAAGGCACAGCATTAAAATATTGCATATAGCATTTCATAAGACTGCTGACTATACAATAGAATAGCTTTTTAAATAAATGGGGTTCAACCATTGTTGGTTTTGGAAAAGGGTTTAAGGAGAATTAATGAGACACCTATATGTTATAACTAATAACTATGGTCTTCAAAAATCTTTTTCCAAAAATGTTTTTCCAAAAGTGTAAGTAAAGAGCGTTATGGTGTGTTTAACAAAAGCATGTTGTTTAAAAGTATCATAACTGTAACGGTGTGGTACATTGACTCTATTTATGGGAGTATCAGTTGCAGAGATAAAAGTATGTGTCAAAAATCATAGTTGGAAGATAGGGTCCTTGGTTTGATCCTGTTGCGCTTTTTCCTGGTCTTAGTGTTTTCCTCTAATCGGCTTTTGTCCATCCAAATTTTAAACGTATTTTATAAAATAATTTTTATTTAATAATTGCTTATTGCACAAACAATGGATTTTATGGGATGTAGCCATCTAGAATGGCACTTCTTCTTCTTTTCTTCTGTAATTACAGTGTGGCAGGACAGATTCATACAGGTAAGAGTTAATACAGTATCTTTTATTAGATGGAGTTGTAGGTTATGTTTTTTACTCAAATGATTATTTCATGTTTTAGGTATAATTTGTCACATTTTAGTTTGGTTCTTATACATGTATGATTTTATATTTATATGTGTTACGAAAGGTACAGTTATATATTTATTTATTTATTTGTTTTTAGTACATAGATAGTTCGCTGTACTTTAGTATTTAATTATTTATTTATTGATGTTTTAGTTATTTATTGATGTACCAATACGTTCATAGGTGCTGTATTTATGATTATATTCACGTTCATAATTTGGTTTTATGATTTATGAATGTTTTTAATGGTGTTTTTATATGTCATTATAGCCTAAGCCCCAGATGAAGGCATAAACGAAACACGGCCTGTGTCGGGCCTGGCTTTATGAAATAAAGTGGTAAATAAATAGTTCCTTCCTTGCCTCCACGTCTCTGACTGGGTCTGTTGTTTGGCACGTGGATTGTGCTTATCTGTTGGGTGGTAGAGAAGAGGACAGTATCTAAAGTCAAAGAAGTATAGGACAAACACAGAGAATCTCTATTGGAAAACATGGTACTATTGTAGTTGGTATGGAATGGCAGACTAGATAGGCCATCATGTTTCTATGTATTATACTACAGTGTGGCAGTGTTCAGTGCATTTTGGGAGCTGTAGTCCTTCCTAGGAGGAACTACTGTGTGGTAGTGTCACAGTGCTCTCTGAGAGCTGGAGCCCTTCTTTTCAGGGATTATCTCGGGGCCGTTTTGCCTAATGGGTGAGTTCTGCACCTAACATGACAGCCGTGAACCTCACCTCTAAGCCAGGGTATGTGAAATATGACCTCAGTCTCTCAAATTTACTGCTAATGCATGATGTAGTACATGCATCAAGCAAAAGAGAGCCTCCTGCTGGACTTCATAAGATATAACAGGTATAAGTAGTTTCTGAAACTTGTCACGCCTAGTAGAATGGGAAAGATTACTGTATCTTTCTGCCACATTTTCTTGGTCTGTGACTGCACTTCTTGGTACTTCAGGATCTTCTGCCTCTCCACACAATTCAAAGCATAATCACTTGGAACAGACAACTCTATTATCAATGTTGTTTATATATTGTTCAAGACTACCATTATGCCAATTTATTCTCCCCAGTGTGAGTTCCATGATGCCTCACTAGTCTTAATTTTGTGTAGAAATATCTCACACATTCCATACAACTAAAGGTCTGTAAGGTCTCTACCCATTGTGGGTTTTAAGATGCATCACTAGCTCTGAGTTCCAGTGGAAACATTTCCCACATTCAGTACAACTAAATGGTTTCTCCCGTGTGGATTCTATGATGCAGCATTAGTTGTGCTTTTCTGATGAAACATTTCCCACATTCAGTACAACTAAATGGTTTCTCCCCTGTGTGGATTCTATGATGCAGCATTAGTTGTGCTTTTCTAGTGAAACATTTCCCACATTCAGTACAACTAAATGGTTTCTCCCCTGTGTGGATTCTATGATGCAGCATTAGATGTGCTTTTCTAGTGAAACATTTCCCACATTCAGTACAACTAAAAGGTTTCTCCCCTGTGTGGGTTCTATGATGCTGCACTAGATTTGTTTTTAAGAGGAAACATTTCCCACAATCAGTACAACTAAAAGACTTCTCACCAGTGTGGGTTCTATGATGCCGTACTAGTTCTGCTTTCGCGAGGAAACATTTCCCACATTCAGTGCAACTAAAATGCTTCTCCCCTGTGTATGTTCTATGATGCTGCACTAGATTTCTTTTTGAGAGGAAACATTTCCCACAATCAATACAACTAAAAGGCTTCTCCCCTGTGTGGGTTCTATGATGCAGCATTAGATGTGCTTTTCTAATGAAACATTTCCCACATTCAGTACAACTAAAAGGTTTCTCACCAGTGTGGGTTCTATGATGCCGTACTAGATCTGCATTCGCGAGGAAACATTTTCCACATTCTGTACAACTAAAAGGCTTCTCCCCTGTGTGGGTTCTATGATGCAGCATTAGATGTGCTTTTCTAATGAAACATTTCCCACATTCAGTACAACTAAAAGGTTTCTCGCCAGCGTGGGTTCTATGATGTCGTACTAGTTCTGCTTTTCTTATGAAACATTTCCCACATTCAGTACAACTAACAGGTTTTTCACCTGTGTGGGTTCTATGATGCCGCGCTAGATCTGCTTTCGTGAGGAAACCTTTACCACAATCAGTACAACTAAAAGGTTTCTCCCCTGTGTGGGTTCTATGATGCCGCGCTAGATCTGCTTTCGTGAGGTAACCTTTCCCACAATCAGTACAACTAAAAGGTTTCTCCCCTGTGTGGGTTCTATGATGCCGCGCTAGTTCTGCTTTCGTGAGGAAACATTTCCC
Source organism: Ichthyophis bannanicus (assembly GCA_033557465.1). Lineage (NCBI taxonomy): Eukaryota > Metazoa > Chordata > Amphibia > Gymnophiona > Ichthyophiidae > Ichthyophis > Ichthyophis bannanicus. The sequence goes on from JAWIIG010000053.1 coordinate 606,092, forward strand.
ACATTCAGTACAACTAAAAGGTTTCTCGCCAGTGTGGGTTCTATGATGTCGTACTAGTTCTGCTTTTCTGATGAAACATTTCCCACAATCAGTACAACTAAAAGGCTTCTCCCCTGTGTGGGTTCTATGATGCAACACTAGGTCTATTTTCGCGAAGAAACATTTCCCACATTCAGTACAACTAAAAGGTTTCTCCCCTGTGTGGGTTCTATGATGCCGTACTAGTTCTGCTTTCGTGAGGAAACATTTCCTACATTCAGTACAACTAAAAGGCTTCTTCCCTGTGTGGGTTCTATGATGCAGCATTAGTTGTGCTTTTCTGATGAAACATTTCCCACATTTAGTACAACTAAAAGGTTTCTCCCCTGTGTGGGTTCTATGATGCGTCACTAGACTTGATTTCCAGAGGAAGCATTTCCCACAATCAGTACAACAGAAAGGTTTCTCCCCTGTGTGGATTCTGTGATGCATCACTAATTCATCTTTTCTGGAGAAACATTTCCCACATTCAGTACAACTAAAAGGCTTCTCCCCTGTGTGGGTTCTATGATGCAGCATTAGATGTGCTTTTCTAATGAAACATTTCCCACATTCAGTACAACTAAAAGGTTTCTCGCCATCGTGGGTTCTATTATGTCGTACTAGTTCTGCTTTTCTGATGAAACATTTCCCACATTCAGTACAACTAACAGGTTTTTCACCTGTGTGAGTTCTATGATGCCGCGCTAGATCTGCTTTCGTGAGGAAACCTTTCCCACAATCAGTACAACTAAAAGGTTTCTCCCCTGTGTGGATTCTGTGATGCATCACTAATTCATCTTTTCTGGAGAAACATTTCCCACATTCAGTACAACTAAACGGTCTCTCCCCAGTGTGGGTTCTAAGATGCACCACAAGTTGTGAGTTCTTGAGGAAAGATTTCTCACATTCAGTGCAATGAAATCCTTTCTCAGCCCTGTGGATTTTCTGGTGCATTGTTATGGATTTCTTAAGAGCGAAATTTCTTCCACATTCAGGGCTTTTAAAAGATGTAGAAGGCCTCGCTGTTGGGGTAGTTCCCTCTGCTGTGTGGGTTTCCAGGTGGCTTCTTATGCATTCACTATGATTGAAACCGCTCTCACACTCTGTATGTGGTAAATGTCTCTCTTGCGTTACAGACTTTAGGTGGAGTGCTGGGTGCACCTCGTGTGTGAAAGAGTGTCCCCATTCTTCTCTCTTCTCCTCTCTCTTCTTTTCCTGTGTGACCCCGTCACCTGCTAGACATAAAAAGAAGACACTAATCATGTGTTGGGAGCACAGAGGTATTTCTGGGTCTCCTGATCCCAAAATCCCTGCTCTGAGATTTTCCCACATCTCTGACCAATCAGCTGTGATTAATGTGACAGAGAGAGAGAGTTAATCTCTTACATGATTTCATTTCATTTCATGAGCTCTTGATGTCCTTCCTTTCATACAAAATAGCAAAGCAATTTGCATTAAAATTAAATAATTACAAATTACTGGCCAGTATCCAAGGCACCTTCTATATGTAAAGAAAGAAATACAATGGCAGGTAAAGACCATACGGCCTCTCCCTTCTGCCCTTCCATACCATCTTTGACTCTGCTCTCTCTTTCTCTGCAGCATCCAAAAGATAGCTAAAACCTGTCGCTTCTTTCTCTATAACATCATAAAACATTTGTTGCTTCCTTTCTACACACACTACTACTGAACATTTGTATAGCACTAAAAGACATACGCAGCGCTGCACAGATATATGTAAAAGACAGACCCTGCTCGTCAGAGCTTAAAATCTAGTCAAGACAGACAACACAGTAGCTGTAGACACGGGGTACAGCTAGGGGAAATGGTAAGGAAACTCAAAGGAGATCAGGCGACTTAACATACAAAGTGGCAGTGAAGAGGTGAGTTTTGAGCCTCAATTTGAGAAGGGCCAGTGAAGGCTTCTTATGAACAGACTCGGGTAGTTTATTCCAGGCATAAGGAGTAGCAAGGTGAAAGGAGCGAAGTCTGGAGTTAGCAATTGAAGAGAAGGGCACAGATAGAAGAGGGTTGCAAGAAGAGCCAAGTTCCCGAGGAGGGTTGTAGGAAGAGAAAAAGAGAGGAGCTGCAGAGTGAATGCACGTATAGGTCAGGAGGAGTAGTATTTTGGCAATGAAGTGACTTGAGAAGATGGGTACTATGAGCATGACGAGGCCGGCGGAAGATTAGCTGAGCAGCAGAGTGTTGAATAGATTGAAGGGGAGAGAGATGATTCAGAGGGAGACCAGCAAGGAGCAGGTTACAGTAGTCTAGATGGCAGATGACAAGTGTATTATTATCCACGGAGACTCAGAAAAGAGGTAGGGGAGACGAGGGTTAGAGGGAAAAATATAAAGCTCGGTTTTGGCCATGTCCAATTTCAAGTCGCGGTGAGATATCCAAGCAGCAATGTCAGAAAGGCAGACAGAGATCCAGGCTTGGATTGCTGGAGAGGTTACAGCTGTAGAGATATAGATCTGGGAGTCATCAGTGTAACGATGGTACTGAAAGCCATGGGTAGAGATGAGTGCACCAAGGGAATGGGTATAGAGAGAGCAAAGGAGTGTGCCCAAGACAGATCCTTGGGGTACAGCAATTGAGAGCGGGATAGCAGCAGCGGAGGATCCACCAGAACAAACACTGAAAAAGTGATGGGAGAGATAAGAAGAGAACCAGGACAGTGCAGAGCCCTTAAAACCAAGCAAGGTTAAGGTATTGAGAAGTAGCAGTAGTAATACTTTGGAAGAAAGATTGGATAAAGGAAATACGACAGAGATGTTTAAATATCTCCGTGGCATAAATGCACAGGAGTAGAGGCTCTTTCCATTGAAAGCAAGCTCTGCAGTGAGGGGACAATTTATTTTATGTATTTATTTAACAAGATTTTTATACCACCTTCTCGTACATTCAAAGTGTTTTACATTAAAACAAACATTACAGAGAACTCAATGCAGGGTTTGCACAGAGGCAAAACATATATATTGCAACATAGGTTAGATATTGTTTTAGGCGTGTGAGATGAGGGGGAAGAACTAGGTATTGAAGGATTTGAGATGTTTTCTGAAGTCCTTTAAGTCCTTGGTTGTCCTGACCTTCTCTAGGAGAGAATTCCAGATGGCGGGTGGCGCTAATGAAAGAGCCCTCTTCGTTGGTGTAACAACTAGGAGTTGAAATGGTATCTCTGGTGCTCTGTCTCTTAGGTCTGCTGTTTAAGTTTCTGCATATCAGTTCCTGTAGAATTCCAACTGATGTGTTGTTTCTTATCTTGAAGATAGTCAAGGCAGTTTTGTATCTGGCACATGAGGTAATTGGTAGCCAGTGAAGCTGATATAAGAGCAGTGTTATCTGATCATGTTTGGCTGATCCTGAGATAATGTGGGCAGCCTTGTTCTGGGCTAGTTGCAAGGGAAGAGTGGTTTGAGTTGGAAGATCTTGAAAAAGGGAATTACAATAGTCCAGCATGGGGGTTATAACTGCTTGACAGACCGTGCAGAAGTGATCCAGACAGAGGAGGGGTTTTAGTTTTCGGATAATTGCAAGCTTTTGGAATACATTCCTGGAGTTCTGTTGATGTGGGCTGGTAAGTTTAGAAAGTGATCAAGGGTGATACCAAGGTAGTGTAGTCCTCTTTTACTGGAATTAGAGTGTCCATGATGGAGACTGATGATGGGGGGTAAAGGAAGAGTCCCTTGTTATGAACAGCGCCTCAGATTTTTTGAAGTTGACTTGGAGGGTGTTGGAAGCCAGCCAGTTGCTCATCTCCTGGAGGCATTTAGTGATAGCTGTATAGTCTGGTGTGTCGAGATGGATAGGGGAATAGACCATGATGTCATCTGCATAAATGGCATAGTTAATTTTGGGCTGCTTGAAGATGATGCAAACTGGTCGTAAGTAGGAAGGGCAGGCAGGGAAGACCCTTGAACGGAGTGCTGGTGTTTGAACCAAATTTGACCTTTTGTTGTCTGTCACTGAGGTAGGAATGGAATCAGTTGAATGTTGTGCTGTGAAGTCCAATGTTAGTTAGTCCGTTTAAAAAGATGCTGTGTGATACAGTGTTGAAGGCCAAGGAGATGTCAACAAAGATGAGTAGGAATCCAGTTTTATGTTGTCGATTCCTCTTAGGAGTATGTTGAACAGATGTATGAGGAGAGTCTCAACACTATGATTAGGATGAAATCCATGTTGGTGTGGATTCAGAGAAGCATACAGGTCAATATGGTCTTGCAGTTGTCTCTGCACAACCTTTCCAATTATTTTGGATAGAAAGGTCAGGCTGAAAATATGACAGAAAGTTGCAGGATCAGAACTGTTAAGGGTTTTTTTTGGATGAGTCGGATGTTAACTTGTTTGAGAACAGGGGGCATGTATTCTTGAGATAGAGATGAGCTTATGGTGTTGTGGATACAGTTGACAACTTCGTCCTTAACTGATTTTTTCCACATGACAGGACAGGGGTCAGAGGGCACTGTACTGGTGTTTAAGGCAGTGATGGTGCGGAATATTTGCTTTGTAGTTCAGTACCATTTGACGTTGTGTTCTGCGGTTGATGTGTTGGAGGTGTTTGGCAGTGAAGTTCTTAAGAGTGGTTTGTTTTGTTGATGAGGAAATCTGCAAAGAATTGGGGTTGGATATTCTCTTCTTTGTGGGATGGATCCTTCGTGAGGGTGCGGATAATTTCAAATAGCTTTCAAGGCCTGTTGCTGGCTTTTAAGATAAGGTTGGTGTGGTATTCTCATTTGTGCTTGTTGATCAGATCGTTGTAGTCTCTTTGCATTTTCTGGTATTGAAGAAGGGTGGCTTATGATCAGTCGTGTTTCCATTTATGCTCTAGCTGGCAAAGATTTTGTTTCTTTTCTCTTATTGTGTCAGAGTATGATGGGGCAGATTTGGATCTTTCTTTTCTATTTCTAAGATTTGGGCAGTAAGGAGTCTTTGCTGCTGCACTGATGGTGGAGATCCAGGTTTTAATTGCCTCATCTGGATCTGCGAAGTCCTGGGGGAGGCTGGGAAGGATATCTTCGAGGAATTGGTTTTGGTAATATCCTTTAAATATTCTTTCAGAGTGGGATATTTTCTGTGATTTTCCTTGTTGGGGGAGGTGAATCTTGAAGTGTATATCATGGTGTTCTGACCAGGGTATTGGTACAGCAAGAGGGGTCGTTATGCTGTCCTGTGAGTGAAGGTTCTTTGGGACAAAGATGAGGTCCAGAGTAGAGCCTGAGCGGTGAGAGGGACCCTTGAGGATTTGGCAGAAGTTAAATGATTCCATTGCCTTGTGGAAGTAGTTTCTTCTCTGCTAGGTGAGAAGCTCAGGTTTAGGTTGCCTAGTAGTATAAGCGGCTTATGAGAAGAGCTGGCCGAACTTATGACTTCGAGGATGTTGGCTGTCTCATCAGCGGGAGCGTTTGGGGCTCTGTAGGTAAGACAAATGGCTAGGTGTCTGTTTTCTATCGTGATTAATTCACAATGTTTGCGGCTTACAGATCGGGATATTTTAAATTTAAGGTCCATTCGCACTTCTCTTGTGGGTGCCCGGGCAGTTTAAGGCAGTTTGGGATCGTGGCGTGTTCTCAGATAGAATGAACTGGTCAGTGCTTTTTAGCCAGGATTCGGTAATGCAGAGGATGTCAGTCTAGGTGATATTGAATATAGTCTATGATGGTGTTTGTCTTGTTTCTGATGGACCTAGCATTGATTAGCCCAATGTTAATTGGAGTGATTAGTGTCTGTAGGGTGTAGTAACCAGTTGTGTAAGTGTTGGTTTCAATTCTTATCAATACGGGGTTCGTCCGTTAGCATGCTTAGGGGGTTCATCCATATGTGTGTGGGGCAAGGTTGTAGTAGGGAAGATTGTAGGGATGTTGTGGGTATGTTTATGGTACAGGTAGCTGTTGAGGTGTGGCAGAGTAGGATCCAGATGAGAAGAAGGGCATACAATACTTGGTTGGCTGGCAACACTGCATTCCTTGGCATTCGGCCTCTTCCTCCATCCTCCGGCCCTCTTCCAGAGCTCTCCCGTTCGGGGATAGAGCGGGCCGGAGCAACGCTCCAAGGTCCTCCCACTGCTCAGCGGCCCAATCGGGGCACGAGGCCCAAGTTTTAAAAAGCATCGCCAGTCGGGCGCGCCCGCCCCTGAGGGCCTCACCAGAGGGCCCTTTGGCATGGCCCTTAGGCGAGGCGCAATAATAGGACACCATAAGCAGCCAACAGGCCTAATCCACAATTACCCACCGAACACAGTCATCCTCGTCGAAACTGGCTCATCTGGAACAAGCCTCACGATCAACTCCGCGAATCGGACACTGCCAAATGTCTGAAAAATTGTGAAAACGACGACATTTACAGATCCAGCGCCCTGAACGCTGATACTATCCAGCAACTCATAAGCAACAACTCAGCTCATGACAAGGTTTGACAACCCATAGTATAACACGGTGTTGGACTTAAAAAAAAAAAAAAAAAAAGCGATTATTCATAGCATGTATTAGCATGTGTAGCCATTTTGCCTTTACAAAGTCTAACAACCACTCAGCATGTAACAATATGTTCTGCTCAATGCCAGGTAGCGCACATAGTAAAAGTGCATGCTACCTCCATTTACACTTGTCTCGGCCTCAGAGCAGACGTCATCTAATTAACCCTGCCAACAACTTGCTACTATTAGCTCCAGGTAGCTCCTCGTTGACTTATAGCAACAATATTGCTAATCTACATTAGCCATCACTGTTAGTTAAACAATTGCTACTACTGCTCTACAGTGTTACTATTGTTACAATCCCATTGTTATTAGTGTTACCAATACTCTCTCAGTGCCAACACTCCCTATCACTATTTCAATCCATTATTGTCATCTATATATTGTTATTATTACTGCCAATATCCTCTTTGCCAGTGCTGCCAGTATTTACCAGTACTGCCATTATTACAGACAGTAATCTCCTTGCCAGTACTGCCAATACTTCAACTAATACTGTGATTTGTACACTGCTAATATTCCTGCCAGTATTCTCAGCATTCTCTACCATATTTGCTGCAAGTGCTCCTCCCTTTCCCTTGATATACAATGTTACCCTTAAAGATGCACACATTCATAACCCTCACCATCACCTACCTCCTCCTTGCACTACCTGGATACTCAAACGCCTTCAACAGCAGCCAAAATTCTATACCAATATTAAGGTACAACTGGAAGAGATGGTCAAACAAGACCCAAACACACCCAACAAACCCTATACATACACCCAACCCACATCTTCTCCACATCGCCCTTCAACTTACTAAAAAACCTCAACCTAAGCAACAGCACCAACGACCATTGCGATGCGCCCTCATCAACATCAGATCCACCCGCACAAAATGGCCATTGATCACCGACCTCATAACAACGCATGACCTTGACATCCTGATGATCACAGAAACCTGGCTGACTGCGACAACGTCATTCTCAACCAGATGCTACCCCCTGGCTTCTCAATCTATACGTGCCACAGGAACAACCAAAGAGGAGGTGGAGTACTCACCATCTCAAAAAGCCAGCTACAATTTCAGATGGCCAACAATATCAGCACAACTCACCTAAACACACTAACTATATCAAACAACGAACACTCAATCAATGTAGTCTATAGAGCTCCAACAACATCAGCTGATGATCTGTCAACAATAGTCGACCTGGCCTGCAACACAGAAAAACCATGAATATCGAGTTGGATATTAGGAGACTTCAACCTCCCCTCCCTACATGACATGCATATCGCAGCATTTCTGGAAGCGCTTGATGACCTTGGATACAACCAGATAGTCAGAGAGCCTACCCATGCTATGGGAAATACACTTGACCTGATCTTCGTACCACAAACATCCACGGAAACAGAACACAATTATGCACTTTCCATAACACCAGTACCATGGTCTGACCATAGTCTGATCATATTCCAAATACCCAACTCCTTCAATACCCTTAACTCCAATACCACCCCCTCCAAACCAACAGCTAGGAGGTTCCGCTCCTTTAATAGAGAGGATGTACTTAAGAATATTCTCCCAATGCTACACATCTCTAAATCTGAACTGGATGACCTAATCAACACCTGGGATAACACCCTCAGATCCAACTCTCAACTATCGAACATGTCAAGAAGGTCCAATCATCGAACACATGTAGCTTGGTATTCTAACGAGCTAAGAACATCTCTCCTCCATCTTCGCAGACTTGAGATACGATGGCGACGATCCCGTTCTACTGAAGCTTACACAGCTTACTGCTCGTACCTAAGAAAGCATCGCCAAGAAATAGCTGATAGAAGGAAACAATTCCATATAAATCTCCTAAAACAATCGGTAAATAAACACCATGATCTCTTCAATATTGTAAAAACACTGGCAAAGGAACCAACCCCTCAACACACACAAACAATACACCCTCAAGACTATGCTAACTATTTAAAATAAAAATGATGCAAACAATCAAGAACCCCTGCACCACTGGGTCAACTAGCATATCCAAGCTGTCACAGTCATCCACATTGACCAAGTTTGACACGATATCAACTAAGGATATTGAAAACACTATCGCCTCAATCAACGCTACCACTGCACCAAATGATCCATGTCCAGCAGCCTGGATAAGAGAGCTCAGATGTGAAGTAAGCGTCTTCGTACATAAAATCCTAGAACAATCATTTGCATCTGGAAGCTTTCCTCAGAGCCTAAAACAAACCTCCATTAGACCATTACTGAAGAACAATAAACTGGACCCTCTAAGAGTAGAATCGTACAGGCCAATATCCAGCATCCCACTGTTAGCCAAAATAATTGAAAAAGTGGTCCAACGTCAAATACAACAACATATAGACACAAGAAGCTCCGCTTGATCCGGCCCAACATGGCTTTAGGGAAGCTCATGGAGTAGAAACCCTGCTCATCACTCTCTTCAATACATTAATCACTGGAATAGATAACATTCGGCAAGGATTCATCCTTATATTCATGGACATCTCGGCTGCGTTCGACTCAGTAAATCATCAAATACTTATCGGTCACCTTAAGGAAAAAGGAATACATGGCTCCGCACTGAACTGGTGTAAATCCTACCTATCTAACCGATGGCAACAGGTAAGGATTGACGAAAGAACATCAGATCCATTTCTGCAAGATCAGGGGGTACCACAAGGCTCCTCACTGTCAGCATTAATGTTTAACATTTACATGCAACCTATCTGTGACCTCATCCGTTCTTTTAACGTTACCTGTTTAGCCTATGCAGACGACATTCTCCTATACATGCCATTCTCCATCAACCATCCTGATTTTACGCCACTGATAAAATGCTTCGAAGCAGTAGAAGACTGGCTCCTCACACAGAACTTACGAATCAACCACAGTAAGACCGATGTTATGTTTATCACGAAGAACCAAAACGTCACACCCCCTACTACTTTAAAGATAAAGGACAAGGAATTGACAGTAAAACCTACTATACGATACCTAGGCATCACCTTGACCAGCGTCTCAATATGAAAACTCACATAAAAAATATAATGAAACTAATATATCACAAGATACGTACACTACGCCACTTACGACCTCTACTGGAACCCACAGATTTCAGAACCATCTACCAAGACTTGGTGATGCCACACCTCGATTTCGCAAATGCAATTCTATGTGGTCTCCCTCAATCAACTTTAAATCCTCTCCAATTGGCGATGAATACAGCCGCCAGAGTACTCGAAGGAATATCAAAGGCAGACCACATAACTCCAATCCTGAAAAAGCTACACTGGCTACTGTGGTGATGCGCAGGTAGCTGAGCCTTTTAAAACTGAAAAAAAAAGAGTTTTTTTCTCATGAGCGGGGGAAGGGCTCACTACAGCATAGCTCCCAGGCAGAGAAAGAAGCTAGAACACACACTAATAGGGATAGCTTGAAGCCACACCCAGCCTCTAGAGCTCGTGCAGGCAGAGAGGGGGTGGGGCCAGAGAAGGAAACAAGCTGCAGGATATTTAAGCTGCGTCACTCAGGAAGTGAGAAGAGAGAGGACACAGAGGGAGAGGATACAGATACAGCAGCTGAAGCAAAAGCAGAGAGAGGACGTGCTCAAGGAAAACTGCATGCTAAAAGCCAGGAGGAGAGGCCAAGAGTCCAGAGGAACCAAGGGAAGAAACAGCAGTATAAGGCTGTAGGGCCTGGAGGTTCAAAGGGGACCAGCCATAACTCCCAAGGCAAGTGCAAAGGTTGTGGGCATGAGTGGAGCTGGGGAAGACGTCAGGAGTATATGACTGATTCTGAAAGTAACAGCTCAAGTCCTGAGTCTGTGATTAGGCAGTACAGAAAACCAGTTGAAAGTTAAAGGTCAAAAACTGTCTTACAGAGGTTTTTGGAAAACGGTGCATTTAAAAAGTGTTACACTGCTTTGTAAATGGAAGAAGCTAAAAAGAGTATCAAGAGTGAAGTAACTACTTGAAGAAATATTGCTGAGAAGTTTAAGGGAGAAAATATCCTGTATTTTCAGTTTGCAATATTGTTTGCCTTATCAAGGTCATTTGCCTCAGCAAGGTCATTTGCCAAAATTGGTTCCAGAAAGAAAGAAATAAAAAGCAATTTAAGTTAACAAATTGTCCTGTGATCCTCTTCCACTCGAATTGCTGACAAAGCAAACCCACAACTACACAAAAGAAGAGTGATAACCAGCGCTCCCCACTAGGCAACCGCCTAGGCGGACGGGGCGCGTTCACACTACCAACCAACGCAAGAATTCAACACAAGGTCATAATCACCACTTTCAAAGCCTTAAGCAATCAAGAACCCTCAAATAGTAATTACACTTACCTGGTAATTGTAGTTCCTTGAGAGACGACAGCTTAGTCCTCAACGAATGGGGTTGTGCACCTCCTCCTGCAGCATGAAGACTGGACCAATCAAATTTCAGCACCACTGGAAACAGTATACCAGGCATCTCCTGAACTCCAGTGAACTACTGTCAAAGCAAACTCAAAGAAATAGCTAACCTTTAAGAAGCCAATCCAACCTCAGAATTAAAAAAAAATATATTTTTTTTAATTATTTTTTTTTATTTTTATTTTTTTTAAATATATTATTATTATGTTTGTTTTTTTTTACTCTGGCCAATGACACCAATCAAGGGAAACAGAATGTCCCGCGCCTGCCGCAGCATAAGCCGATAGCGAAAGAAATAGAAAAAGCAAAGAGGCACACTCACCTGGAAATACGGACTTCTGAGCCCAAGCCGTGCCGAGCTAAAAAACCACAGGGAGGGAAGGAGGACTAAGCTGTCTTCTCTCAAGGAACTACAATTACCAGGTAAGTGTAATTACTATTTCCTTATCGTTCCTCCAGCTTAGTCCTCAACGAATGGGATGTAACAAAGCAGCCTTAACGGGCGGGATTTTCCCAGCCGGCACGCAGAACCGCGGAACCAAACCGGGCATCGCCCACCGCCAAGACATCAAGCCGATAGTGCTTACTGAAAGTGTGCAGGGACGACCACGTGTCCACCGGTGAAACCAAGCTAAACTCCGCCCAGGACGCCGCCTGCGCCCGGGTAGAATGAGCTCGCAAGCCAACAGGCGGTACTCGACCGTGCAACAGATAGGCCGAGCAAATCGCCTCCTTAATCCAGCGAGCAATGGATGCCTTCGCCGCAGCCTCACCTTTCCGAGGACCCCCAAACAGTACAAACAAATGATCAGATTTACAGAAATCGCTGGTAACCGTCAAATAGCAACGTAAAACTCTCTTGAGATCCAAGCGACTAAGGCCGCGATCGGAAGCCTGAGCTCCGGACGCTGGAAACAACGGGAGCGTTACCACCTGGTTCACATGAAAGGGAGAAGACACCTTAGGCAAAAAGGAAGGCACCGGTCGTAGAACCACCTTCTGATCCGAAAAAGAAAGGAAAGGTTCCCTGCAAGAAAGAGCCTGGAGCTCGGAAATGCGACGTGCCAAACAAATCGCCACTAAGAATACCGTCTTAAGGGTCAAATCCTTTACCGAACTCCGAGAGAGAGGTTCAAAAGGAGCTGCACTGAGGGTCCGCAAGACCAAGTTGAGATCCCACGAAGGAACAGAAATCCGGCGAGCCGGACGCAGTCGAGAAACTGCCCTCAAGAAGCGAACCACATCAGCATGGGCCCCCAGCGATACGCCTTGAACCTTCCCTCTGTAGCACGAAAGAGCCGCCAACTGTACTCGCAAGGAACTGGCGGCCAAACCTTTAGCAAAACCGTCTTGCAGAAAATCGAGAACCACCGGAAGAGAGGCCGTAGCGGCCCGAACCTGACGCCTAGAGCACCAATCCTCAAAAATACGCCAAACTCGTACGTAGGCCAGCGAAGTGGAACTTTTGCGCGCCTGCAGTAAAGTTGCCACCACTGATTTTGAATAACCCCGTTTTCTTAGCCGCGCCCTTTCAATGGCCAGGCCGTAAGCGAGAATCTCCCCACTTGCGGCATGCGAAGAGGGCCCTGACACAACAGATCCTGATCCAGAGGAAGCCGCCACGGGGAGCTGTCCACTAACCTCATCAGATCGGCATACCAAGGACGGCGAGGCCAACCCGGCGCTATTAATAGCACCCGACCCCGGTGAGCCTCTATCCGCTGAATCACACGCCCCAGAAGCGGCCAAGGGGGAAACACGTAAAGAAGGCCCCTGGAGGGCCAAACCTGCAAAAGAGCATCTATGCCCTCTGACATCGGTTCCCGTCGACGACTGTAGAATCGAGCTGCCTTCGCCGAGCGCAACGTGGCCATCAGGTCCATGACCGGCTGACCCCAACGCTGAACTAGCTGTGCGAATACCCTGGGGTGGAGTTCCCATTCGCCGGCATCCACCTGAACTCTGCTGAGAAAATCTGCAGTCACGTTGTCCTTTCCGGCAATGTGCGCTGCCGATATGGCCTGCAGCCGGGGCTCTATCCATTCGAACAGAGTCCGAGTCTCCGTCTCCAAAGCGACGCTTCCGGTGCCGCCCTGACGATTTATGTACGCCACGGTCGCGGCATTGTCGGAGAGGACCCACACTGCCCGGGTTGATATCAGAATCTCGAAGCTCTGTAACGCCAACCGAACTGCTCGAAGCTCCAGGCGGTTGATCGACCAACTGCTCTCTTCCTGAGACCAGAGACCCTGAGCGAACTGGCTGGCGCAGTGAGCGCCCCAGCTCGTTAGGCAAGCATCCGTTAAAAGCGGAACCCAATCAGGCTGTTCCAATGGCATTCCCGCTCGAAGCGATGATGGCCGCAGCCACCATCGTAGGTCCCGCCGCACCGCCAGCGGGCAAGGGAGACGCTTGTTCAGAGAATCGGACTGGTTGGACCAGCGACGGAGCAAGGCTCTTTAAAGCGAACGCATGTGGAAGCGAGCCCAAGGGACGACCTCCAGGGAAGCCGCCATCGTTCCCAACAACTGAAGATAGTGCCAAGCCGACAGCGCGGGACTCAGCCGAAATCGGCGCACGAGAGACCGGAGCCCCAACACCCGTCGGTAGGGAAGAAAAACCGAGCCCACGCAAGTATCGAACCGAACTCCCAAATATTCGAGAGACTGCGTCGGAACCAAGTGGCTCTTGCTCGGGTTGACTACCCAGCCGAGAGACTGCAAGAGCCCTACGACTTTGGAGGTCGCCGCCATGCACTCCGCGCGAGATTTTCCGCGAATTAGCCAATCGTCCAGATAGGGATGGACCAGCACCCCTTCTTTGCGCAAGGCCGCTGCTACCACCACCATGATTTTGGTGAATACTCGCGGAGCTGTCGCCAGCCCGAAGGGCAAGGCTTGGAACTGGAAATGACCCCACGGCAGAGCGAAGCGGAGATACTTCTGATGATCTTCCCGAATAGGGATATGGAGATAAGCTTCTGTGAGATCGAGAGAGGAGAGGAACTCGCCCGTGCGGACAGCGACCAGCACGGACCGTAGGGTTTCCATCCGAAAGTGCGGCACCCGTAGGCAGCGGTTCACGCCTTTGAGATCTAAAATGGGGCAAAGAGCACCATCCTTCTTTGGCACCACGAAATAGATGGAATACCTTCCGAGTCCATATTCCGCCTGCGGAACGGGAACTACCGCCCCTAACCGAACTAGACGATCGAGGGTTTGTCAAACTTGAGCCGTTCTTCGATCTCCCCGACAGGGAGATGCCACAAAGGAATCGAGCACGGGTCTGGCCAAGTCCAGGGCATACCCGTCCCGGACGATATCCAACACCCACTGGTCGGAAGTAATCTGGGCCCAAGCGGAGAGGAAGCTTCGAAGACGTCCTCCAATCACTGGAATCTCCGCCTGGGCCCACCGCCCTTCATTGGGACTTACGAGCGGACGCCGGGGTTGGCGTCGCGAAGCCCCTACTGGCTCCCCGAAAGCCTCGAAAACTCGAAGCCCTCGAGACATATCTGCCACGCTGGAAGCCACCAGGACGGGGCGAACGAAACCGACGAAAGTCCTGAAACTGCCCCCGAGCGGCCGGAAGCGACCTCCCTCGCTTGGGGCGATCCTCCGGCAGACGACCGCCCTTTGATTCCCCCAAGTCCTTGACCAACTTATCCAAATCTTCACCAAACAATAGCCTACCCTTAAAGGGCAACCTGCCTAACCGCGACTTGGACGAACCATCCGCCGCCCAATTCTTCAACCAAAGGGTTCTGCGTGATGCCACCACAGACGCCATGCTATTGGATAGCGCTCTAATGAGATCATAATGGACATCCGCCAGATACGCCGAACCAGATTCCAAACGGTGTAGCTCACCTAACACCTTGGCCTCCAAGGCGGGAGTTTGTTGAAGCCGCTGAACCCAGCGCAGACAGGCACGGGCAACCCAAGCTCCACAAACGGAGGCCTGCAACGCAATCGCGTCCGCCTCAAAGGACTGTTTTAAAAAACCGTCCATTTTTCAGTCCTGCGGCTCCCGTAGCGCCGCGCCACCCTCTACCGGAATCGTGGTCTTCTTAGTCACCGCCGACACCGCCGCATCAACCCTCGGAGATCGGAAACGCTCAAGATCGGCGTCCGCCATAGGGTAGAGCCTGCGCATGAGTTTCACCCCTTTGAGACCCGATTCAGGAGTATCCCACTCCGTCTGAATCATCTGATCAATTACCTTGTGGATGGGAAAAACCACCTGAGTTCGACGGACCGCCTGAATAATGGGGTCTGCACCGTCGGCCTCCTCAACCGGAGGAGTCTGAGCCAATCCAAGAGTCTGAAGCGCCTCCGAAACAAGCGTGGGCAACTCCTCTCGTCTGAACACACGAATAATCTTAGCCTGATCATCCGGCTCAGGGAGCTCGCCTTCCTCCAAGGCCTCCCCATCCGCTTCCTGGTCGAAATCCGGATCCTCACCCTCAGGCCAATCTGTCTCCGCCTGGAAGGGCTCGTGCAGACGTTGTCGTTTAGCGCCCTTGACGCCAGCCACCGTACTCTCCGTCACAGGCGACGAAGTGACCAGCCCTGGCACAGGAAAGGAACCAGTGCCCAGGCTCTGGCGCCTACGACAAAACGCCTGATGCATCAGCAAAATAAAATCGGGAGAAAAATCCTCCAAGGGCAAAGCACCCCCGAGGTCTGCCTGCCCCCCAGCGCCCAAAGAAACCGCCGAAGCCATCCCAGATGGGCCCTCCAGGGGGGACTCCAACTACCCAGCTGCGGGACCGGGTTGCGCCGAAGCAGCCAAGGAACTCTCTAGGTGCTGTTCCATAGTGAGCGACACCGAAGTACAGCGTTGGCAGACGCCTGTCTCAGACGCAGAGCCCCGCCGAGATCCACAAATCAGACAAAGGGACCCCGCGGGCATGGAATCACCCTGACGCAGACCTGCAAGTGGTATGAAATGCCCCCCAATGCGGAGAGGTAAAAGCCCCACTGACCCAGAAGAACCAGCATACAAACTGGGAACTGGGCAGCTGCCAGCAACCAGAGAGGCAGAGAGAAAGTATTTATTGAGAGACTTTCCCCCTATAAACCACAGGGCTGTGCCCGAGTATAGAGAAGCGCAGAGAGAACTGAGGAATAACAGGCAGCCCCCAGGAAAAAAATGAGAACGGGGAGAAGGCAAACACGACCCCACCCCCCCTAAGCCGAGGGATCCTTGTGTCCCGAAGCAAAGTGAAACTCTGTGCGACAAAAAGAAATGAAAGAAATTAAAGAAATAAACCAAAACCACCGCGTGTGAAGCACGCCGAAAAAGACCGCGAACTCTAAAAATGGCCGCGGTAGCGAGGGAGCTTTGGCGCGCTTTGTCTGCCGCCGACGAAACAGCCCGACAGCTAAAACTCCTGCTGCCGACTGACCTGCTTGTCCCCGCAACGCTAGCGACCCGGAATCCCCCCCCCAAAAATCGAAAGGAACCCAGGGAGGACCGAGCAAAGGCGAAGGGACCCAGGCCCGTACCGGCTCTGACCGCTGCCAGCCGCCAGGACTTACCGGCACTTTTTTAGCAGCCTCTCCACCTTCGGAAAGGAACTGATGTGCAGCCGCCGCAGGAGCTCTGCCCCGAACAATCCTGGGGCAGAGATCCTAATTGAAAGGTAAAAGTAGTCAAGTTGAAAGAAGCGGCTTAGGCTGGGCAGGAGAGAGACCTCCTTCAGGTCCCCCCTCAAACGGAGTGCCAAAATCAGAGACTTCAATTTAAAGACACAGTAACCCTAAAAGTAAGAAACCAACAGAAGTCCTAATAGGACAAAAAATAATCATCCAAAAGGTTAGCTAGGAAAGGAGAAAACGACACTGACTAACTAGTGAGCCCAGCCAGGCTCACTAACGTCTTCCTGCTGCATGAAGACTGGACACACTGGAGTTCAGGAGATGCCTGGTATGCTGTTTCCAGTGGTGCTGAAATTTGATTGGTCCAGTCTTCATGCTGCAGGAGGAGGTGCACAACCCCATTCGTTGAAGGACTAAGCTGGAGGAACGATAAGGAACCATCACTGACCTACTACACACCCAGACCCACAACAGATCCAGAAGAACAGCAGCAATAAATACCTTAACCGTCCCAAAAAAAACAGTCAGATGCACTAAGGAAACATCTAAAAGAGCCTTTAGCATCCATGCCCCAGTAGCATGGAATGCCCTCCCACCAGAATTGAGAGCCATAACCAGTCTAACACAATTCAGGAAAAGTCTCAAGCACTACCTATTCTCAAGTTATTTTCCAGTATAAACTTTCCTAAGATAAATAGTCACACCATGTTCAGATCTAGAGAATTTCGACTGTGAATAATGTATATAGCTTATTGTATATAGTTTATACAGTTTTTACCTTGTTTCTTCCAAGTTCTCAAACCCCTGTTACTTGTAAAATGCACTACAGTTACCTGTATGTATATGTTCTGTTCCATGTAAACCGCGCTGATGACAATAGTGCGGTATATAAGAAATGTTAAATAAATAAATAAAAATTATAGCAGTTTTCGTTTTTTTGGTAGAATCACAGGACAGTAGGGGTGGGGCTATTTCAGCAGTGAGTTCCATTTCTGATGAGTGGTATTTACAGTTTGTCGATTTCTTGCTGAAAGTGTGTCTTGATACAATCCAAAGTGTCTATGAGATGTGTGGGGAGAGAGTTGTCTGCTTGTGATAGGGGTGAAGTCAGCAGCGAGATCTTCGAGGTCGTTGAGGTTTTTTGAGGTTGTTGGGCTTAGTGTTGGCAGCTTTTTGTTTGGGTTGAGCTGATTTTTGCGTACCTGCCTGTGTTCCCCGCCTAAGGGCCATGCCAAAGGGCTCTCTGGCACAGGCCCACCAGGTGCAGGCGCAGCTGATGGCACTTCTTTTTTAAAGTTGCTGTGGTGACTAAAGATATGATGGACTATTTGTTTCTTAAGTAATATCCTAGAATATTCCTGAAGGGATGAAGTTATAGGAATCATCTTTATATGTATGGGGTAAGGTAGGACGGGTCCTGTGGGAGCCTTGAACCCAGTACCCCAGGGTTCACCGGACTCATCCCCTACTCTGCTCTGCAGATTCTGTATCTAGAGTTGAATTATATATTGATTATTTATAAAATACTGCTTATTGTACCTGCTGGGTACTGGGCGTTAATCTGTCTGGAAATCTCTATGTGAGCACATTTTCTGGACATGTCCTATCTCTGGAACCTGGAAGAATGGTAGATGTAGTATAATAGATCAGCCTCACCGTCTGCTAGAAATGCAGATAGTCATACAGTCCTTACCCAGGGAGATCAGAGTCTCATAATTCTCCTTCATCACCTCCCTGTAAAGCTCCTTCTGCCCTTCATCTAGATACCGCCACTCCTCCTGGGAGAAAGAGACAGCGATGTCCTCAAATGTCACCCGCATCTGAAACACAAACCAGAAACACACTCAGGGACACGTGGAGGTGCTCAGAGTACATTAGATGTCGGCTGGCTTTATTCTCCTCCCCTAGAAATCCAAGGGAGCTTTGCATTTAAAACTTGTAGGAACAGACCTAGAAGCTATTACTGGTCTCCAGAGCACCGGGGGTGGAAGCACATTGAGTGGATCTCTCTGGCTAAGTTTTTATTCTTTTTCTCTTGCATGCTTTGAATATAGTTTTAGCTGCCTGTACCTCGTCAGTATTTTGGAATTGCTTTAATTGCAGTTCTTTACTTACTGCTTGTGTTTAACATAGTAACATAGTATATGACGGCAGATAAAGACCAGTATGGTTCATCTAGTCTGCCCAGCAAGGCAGCAAGAGTCGGTGCACCTGCCGCTCCGTGCAGGTCACCCCTATTTCTTGAGATATAAGAGATAGTTATGTTTATTTCGATTTTATCCTATTGCTATAAAAGGGATCCACTGTGTCTGTCCCATGCCATTTTGAATTCTGTCACTGTATTTGCCCCCACCACTTCCATCGGGAGGGCATTCCAAGCATCCACTATGTAGATTTCTTTAGCCTTTGAGAAAATAGTGGATGCAATATAGGAATTACCTAGCTTTATTTAAAAAAAAAAAAGAAGAGTTCAAATTTTCTGCCTGTTCTAGAAAAGTAGCTTTATAAGAATATGTTTGGCCTGTATTGCAGAGACAAGTCTATGCTCTGATAGGTAACAGTTGCCCTGCAGGGTCTCTGGCTTAGGAAGTCAAACTCATAGCTTACTGCCACTTATTTCTCACCCTTCCTCTTCTCATCCACCCACCCCAGGGCTGGATGTTCTTAGTCACCCAAAAACCAGTCCAAGGCGTGATAAGAATGGAAAGACAGAGCCTTTATTAACCCTTGACAGCCCGACACAGGCCGTGTTTCGTTACCCTTCGTCAGGGGCTTGTCAGGCATAAACTAAAAATACAAACATATAAATACTTAAAATCATAAAAGAACAGACAAATCAATAAATAAAAAGTAAATAAAACAATAGATTTAAAATATGTCATATGCAATCAATATAAACAAAACATATATGTTCGAGAGCTTAAATAAACATATATAAAAAGAATATGTATACATAAATACCTCTGTTGAAGACCATAAAACAGACGGTCTTATATCATACTGTTATAAGGCTGACTATGAAAATATTCACACTAGGAAAACATAAATAAATAGGTTAAGAACAGATAAATAATGAACAATACATTCCATCAATATACTACTCATAATATAAAAAAGTGGGAACTCGGAGAGAGAGAAAGAGAAATATATACTAATAACATGGGGATTTTGTCAGTGTTAAAAAGAGGCAGGAGTGAGTCAGTGAGAGCAAAGAAACAACAAAAAGATGAAGAACAGATCTTATGAGGGCTTAAAAACTTCAAGACAAACAAACAGGCATAAAAACAAACCAAGAATATGTATACCTAAATACCTCCATTGAAGACCATAAACCAGATGGTCTTATATCATACTGTTATAAGGCTGACTATGAAAACATGCATACTTGAAAAAATAGATTACGACAAAAAAGTAATTAGGTCTTACCTGCTAATTAATGTTCCTGAAGGAACGACAGTCCAGTCCCTTAACTTCTGGGTTACGCAACCCTTCCAGCAGCTTGGAGGCTGAGCCCAACCTTTTTGGGGATGGTGCGGTATAAATATCACTGGTACCACCCACAGATCCCAGTAATCGAATGAAAAAGCAGACTTAACGAAACTTCCATTAATAGCCTATATAAAAATAACACACCACAAAGCCTCCCCAAATATTTAACAAAAAATCGTTTTCTTTTCTTTTTTTTTTTAAATTAAGAAGTAGAAAAGGAGTAGAAAAGGAGGGAGGGCAAAGGAAGGAGGCGGTTTACCTGAGTCTGACCGAGCTATCCTTCACCTGCACCCCTCCATGTTGATCTGGCCCTGAATTCGGTCCGCTGCTCCGCACCTGTCTAATAGGCCGTAATGGCAATCGAAAAACCAGGTGGGATCAGGGACTGGACTGTCGTTCCTTCAGGAACATTAATTAGCAGGTAAGACCTAATTACTTTTTACTTATCGTCACTCCAGTCCAGTCCCTTAACTTCTGGGATTTAACAGAGCAGTTCAAGCCTGGGAGGGATCCGACAGCCCGGACCGAAGAACCGCGTGCCCAAACCGAGAGTCAGCTGAACTCTGCAGGTCCAGTCTGTAGTGTTTGGTAAAGGTATGCAGCGAGGACCATGTAGCTGCCTTACAAATGTCCAGCGGGGGAACTAGGCTATATTCTGCCCAAGAGGTAGCCTGTGCCCGAGTTGAGTGAGCTCGCAGTCCCCCTGGAACCTGCTTCCCCTTGAGGATATAGGCGGACGCAATAGCTTCCCTGATCCACCTGGAGATAGAAGCCTTGGCCGCCACCTCCCCCATATGCGGGCCTCCGAACTGAATGAACAGACGGTCGGATTTCCGAAAAGGGGCCATGCGGGAGAGGTAACGCTTCAAGGCTCTCTGAACGTCCAGAAGGCGAAGCCTCCTATCCCTCCCTTCTTGCCCATCGGCTGAAAAGGATGGTAGAGAAACTGTCTGGTTCACATGAAAGGGGGAGATGACCTTGAGCAAGAAGGAAGGTACCGTCCGTAAGACCACCTTATCCTTGAGGAATGACAGAAAGGGGGGCTGGGAGGACAGCGCTTGCAATTTGGAGACCCGTCTGGCTGAGAAAATCGTGACCAGAAAAACCGTCTTCAGTGTCAAGTCCTTTAAGGAGGCATTCTTTGCTGGCTCAAAAGGTTCCTTGGTCAAGGCATTTAGCACCAGGTTGAGATCCCAAGGGGGGATGACCGATCTCTGTTGAGGACGGAGACGCCTAACCGCTCTTAGGAACCTGGACACGTCCGCGTGGGCCCCTAATGATTTTCCGTGGACCTTACCTCTATAGCAAGCGATGGCTGCCAGCTGGACTCGTAAGGAGCTGTGCGCTAGGCCTTTGTCAAAACCCGCTTGCAAGAATTCCAGCACCTCCGGAACCGAGGCCGAAAAGGGTTTCCTTCGGTGCTCCGCACACCACGCTTCAAAGATGCGCCAAACTCTTACATAGGATAGACAGGTCGAGCGTTTTCTCGCACTCAGAGTCGTGATTACCGCTCTCGAATAACCCCGCTTCAGGAGCCATGCCCTTTCAATAGCCAGGCCGTAAGCGAGAATCGATCCACGTGGGGCATCCGAACCGGGCCTTGCCTCAGCAGGTCCCTTCTACAAGGAAGCCGCCAAGGCCGGTCGGCGATCAACCTCACCAGGTCCGCATAGCAGGGGCGGCGAGGCCAATCCGGAGCTATGAGGATTATCAGACCTTGGTGAGTCTCCACCCGCTGAAGGACCTTTCAGATAAAAGCCCAAGGGGGGAACACATAGAGGAGACCCTCCGAAGGCCACTTCTGGGCCAGAGCATCCAAGCCTTCGGACATCCTTTCCTTCCGTCGACTGAAAAATCTGCTTACCTTGGCGGAAGAATACCGTGCCATGAGGTCCATGACCGGGGGACCCCAAAGGGTTACTATCTGGTCGAAGACCTCCTGCTTCTGCTCCAGCTCCCACTCCCCGTGATCTATCTTGCACCTGCTGAGGTAATCGGCCGTGATGTTGTCCGTGCCGGCCACGTGCTGAGCTGAAAGCGCTTCCAACTGAACCTCTACCCATTGGAATAGGACGTCCGCTTCTTTCTCCAAGGCGGGACTGCTTGTGCCACCCTGGTGGTTGATGTAAGCCACCGTGGTGACATTGTCGGAGAGGACGCGAATTGTTCTTCTTAGCACTAAGGACTCAAGTGCCCTGAGTGCCAGGGCGACGGCCCGTAATTACAGTCTGTTGATGGGCCATTGAGATTCCAACGACGTCCAGCGACCCTGGACGAACTGGTCCTCGCAATGAGCTCCCCAGCCTGCTAGACTGGCATCCGTCGTCAACAGTAACCACTGTGGGGGCTCTAGCGGCATCCCGCAATCCAGATTCCTTGGGCACCTCCACCACCAGAGGGCCTTCTTGGTTCGAGGAGCGCAGGGCAGCTGCATGGACAAAGGATGATGCTGAGGGGACCAACGACGCAACAGTGCCCGCTGCAAAGGTCGCATGTGAGCCCTGGCCCACGGTACTACCTCTATCGCGCCGCCATGGTTCCCAGCAATTGAAGGTAATGCCACGCTGTAGGACTTCGCCTGCCCAGAAACTGCGAGACCAAGATCCTTAGGTCCCTTGACCTCGTTTTGGACAGAAAAACCCTGCCTCTGTTGGTGTCGAACCTTGCTCCGAGATACTCGAGTTCCTAGGAGGGTATCAACCTGCTCTTTACTCGATTGATGACCCACCCTAACTCCTCTAGAACTCGTACCACTCTGGCAGTGGCCGAGCGACTTTCCTCTTCTGACTTTGCCCGGATCAGCCAATCGTCTAGATAGGGATGCACTAGTATTCCCTCTTTTCGTAGGGCCGCCGCTACTACCACCATCACCTTGATGAAAGTCCTTGGAGCCGTAGCTAGACCGAAGGGCAGAGCCTGGAATTGAAAATGACCTCTTGGCACCGCAAATCTCAGGAACTGTTGATGGGACTTTCTGACCGGAATATGCAAATAGGCTTCCATCAAATCCAATGAAGTTAGGAACTCCCCGCCCCTTACGGCTGCGATGACCGATCGTAGGGTTTCCATCCGGAAATGCAGCACTCTGAGACAGCGATTGACTTGCTTGAGATCCAGGATCGGGCGAAAAGAGCCTTCCTTCTTTGGTACCACAAAATAAATCGAGTATCGATCTGTACCGCATTGGTCTGGTGGCACCGGAACCACAGCTCTGAGCGCTATGAGCCGAGAAAGAGTTGTCTCTATCGCCGCCCTCTTTATAGGAGAACTGCAGGGAGACTGAACAAAGGCTGGAAGTATTTGCTTTGCAAATTCTAGAGAATAACCCTCTCGGATCACCTCCAGGACCCATTGATCGAACGTGACCCGGGACCAGGTGTGAAGAAACTGCCTTAAACGTCCCCCCACTGGCAGCCCGCCCTCCTGGACCCCCGTTGTATCATTGTTGTTTTCTAAGCCCCGAGGAAGAGGAGGAGGAACCAAAACCTCTACCTGCTCCTCGAAACCCTCTAAAGCTTTGCCCCCTCGAAGGGAAACGTCCCCTAGGAAAGGGGTTCAACCTGGCTGGACGAAACCTCCGGGGATCCCTTGGTTGGTTCTGAACCAGAGCTAGGGAGCGCCCTTGTTTCGGTCTGTCTTCCAGAA
Source organism: Ichthyophis bannanicus (assembly GCA_033557465.1). Taxonomy (NCBI): domain Eukaryota; kingdom Metazoa; phylum Chordata; class Amphibia; order Gymnophiona; family Ichthyophiidae; genus Ichthyophis; species Ichthyophis bannanicus. Next base: position 629,749 of record JAWIIG010000053.1, read on the forward strand.
GCCTGCCTCCCTTAGATTCGCCGAGGTCCTTTACCAACTTATCCAAATCCTCACCAAATAACAGTTTCCCTTTAAAGGGAAGACGACTCAGGCACGCCTTTGAAGGCATCGGCTGCCCAATTACGTAGCCACAAATAGCGCCTAGCTGCCACCACCGAGGCCATGTTCTTAGCTAGGCTCCTGATGAGGTCATACTGACTATCTGCCAAATAGGCCGTTCCGGACTCCAACCTAGTTGAATTGGCTTGTGCGTCCTCTGCGGAGCCTTCTGCTGATTGAAGTTGTTGGGACCATCTCAAACAGGCCCGAGCCACCCAAGCACCCGACACGGAGGCCTGTAAGGCAAGAGAGCTCACATCAAAGGCTTGCTTCAAAAGCGTGTCCAATTTTCTATCTTGAGAATCCCTCAGGGCCGTGCTGCCCTCGACTGGGATAGTTGTCTTTTTAGTCACCGCTGATACCGTCGCATCCACCCTGGGAGACTTCAGCAGCTCTTTGTCTGACTCTGGTAGAGGATATAGACGAGCCATAGACCGGACCCCCCTTAAACTTGACTCTGGTTGATCCCATTCTTCCTGGATCATCTGACGTACCACCCTGTGGACAGGAAAAACCTTCTGCGACCTCCTAATGGCTTGGATTAGAGGATCTTCCAACGCCTCCTCATCTGCTGGAGCGTCTGAAGCTACACTGAGCACTTTCAGGGACTCAGTGATTAAAGATGGGAGCTCCTCTCGACGAAAAACTCTAATTATACGAGATTGATCCTCCTCAGGGATCTCCCCCTCTTCAAGCTCCTCCTCTTCCTCATCTAAATCTTTGTCAGAGCCCTCCTCCTCCGGAGTGCCCTGGGACAGGGCCGAGAGAGGCTCCTCACTCATCAGCCTAGAACGCTTGAGCGGTATCCCGGAGTCCTGAGTGCTTGCCCTCATTGGTCTGGCCGACCTGCCTTCCGCCGTCGTGCCGGACTCCCCTGCCCCCAACCCCTGCTTGCGCATGCAATAGGACTTGTGAAGCAAAAGGACGAAATCCGGAGAGAAGAGATCCCCGACCTCCCCCTCCCCGTCAGGAGAGGGGGGGAAGAGGCAGAGGCGGGGCGGGGGAATGAGAGGATGTAGGAGGAGGGAACTGAGACCCTCCCTCCCCCTCCAGTGGGTCTCCTGACCCCTGAGAGGCTTGAGCCATGGACAAGTTAATTTCTTGTTCCACGGAAGTAGCCACTGCAGCACAACTCCTGCAGATCCCTGCTTCCGAGGAAGTTCCTCTACGAGTGCCACAGGATGGGCACCGTGACTTACCAGTCATGTCCTTAGAGAAGGATAACTGAAGTCCTGCTTAACCGAACAGTAATAAAATGGTCTACAAGGACTGTAGAATTCAGATCCGGGGGAGGGGGCAAACCAGCTTTCAATGTGCCCTCCCCTCTCCCAATCTATTAAAAGACCCCCACAGTAAGGATCAGGCAAGGAGCTTACAAATTAAATTTAATTAAATTAAGTTAAAAATTAAAGAAATTAAATAAACTAAAACAAAAACAGAAAACCAGCTATTTAGTTTCCAGTACTTGCTGTTTAGGGAGCTCCATCCGCCGCGTTGCTCAGGCTCGACTCAGTGATCACTCTCCGTTGGCTCAACACGTGGTAGGCCGCAACCACATGGAGTCCTAAACGGAGGACCGCGAATCTGCACTCCGCTCCGAATTTAAACGTCACCGCTTGAGTCTGCGCTGGAATCTGCACTCCGCTCCGATTTGAACACCGCCGCTTGAGTCGGCGCTGGTTTTGGGGCTCCAGAGCTCGCCACCGCTCCCCTCTGCTCTGGGACGGGGCCGGAGGAATGAGGAAAGTCGCGACGCTGCCTCAAGCGCTCAGCCACCAGGAGGGCTTCGGTGCGAGGCAGGGCAGGTCTCCGAGGAAGAGTGCCAAGGAGCCGGAAGGACCAGCAGCGAGAGGAGATCTCTCCGGTCCTCCTCGCTGCTGCAGGCAAACCACCTCCAATTCTCGGCCTGAAAAAGGGGGGGGGGGGGGATGGAGAGGGAAGGCAGGAGAAAATAAAAGGCACAGCACCCGGAGGCACCGGAGTCAAAGAATAGATAAGTAAGTAAACGAAATAAGTTAAAGCAAATCAATTAAAGAAATTAAATACAAGTAAATCAAGTAAATAGAAGACTCCAGTAAGCCCTAGGCTTACGGAAACCTCCAGCTGCTTGGAGGCTGAGAATACTGGGATCGGTGGGTGGTACCAGTGGTATTTATACCGCACCATCCCCAAAAAGGTTGGGCTCAGCCTCCAAGCTGCTGGAAGGGTTGCGTAACCCAGAAGTTAAGGGACTGGACAGGAGTGACGATAAGGAATAAACAATAAACCAATATATTCCATCAATATACTAGCCATAGATCAAGAATGGAACTCAAAAAGACGGAAAGAAAATGTACCAGTATAATGGGAATTTCTGTCTATGTCAAAAGGGCAGGAATCAGTAAGCGCTAAGGAACAATAAGAAAGTTAATAAACTGCAGTTGTAAAATGAAGCGAGTCTTATGAGGGCTTTCAAGATAACCAAACAGGCATAAAAATACAAATAAAACATAAAAGGAGAAGGGCAGGGCATAGCAAAAAAACGGAGCCAACCCTTCTTCAATCATAAAAAAGAAAAACCATCATCAATAAATATTACGTATAATCATGCTACCCCATTGGACATACTGTGCTTAACATACATAGGGCAAGTTTAGATTGCCTCTAAATGAAATGTTAAAAAAGGGGGGGGATTATACCAGCGTCAAGAAATAAAACCGCGCATCTTTGAAAACCTTTTAAAAGGAGACTTTATCTATTGAGAAGTGCAAGTTTGCATCGGCATAACATAAAAAGAATAAGATCTCTAGGAGTACAGAAGTAATGATATGAGCATACCTTTTCTTCCAAAGTCACCACTTGCAAACGTGAAGCATGCAATACCTAAAAAACGCCCGCTCATGCGCATGAAAAAAGGGAGACAAAGGGGGCAGGGCTAACCCGCAGAGACGGGAAAAATATAAAGTAACACTGTGAGATTTATTTTCAAAGAAACGTAGCGAAATCTAAATACTGTGTGTGAAAAAGAAAAAGAGAAACTCAGTGAAATACGCACATGGGAACGTTGAAGGGAATGAAGCAGATGTTCATAAATGTTCATATAAACCGATTAAAATATGATGAGAAACATGATGCATCATTGTGTGTAAAAACGTACTGGATGTCCCCCACAATGGGACATATATATAAACAGTAGGGACACTGTGGTAATATGACTTATGATAAATCGCAAAAAGGGGGACTACAAGACATGGCTAACCCATATAGATAATAAACTAAATAAAACATTAAAAAATAATAAAAACATCGGTAAAAATATTAATAATCATAAATATTATAAATATAATTGTTATCACCCTCCTGATTTATTATAACAAGATAAAACACATAAATAAGTAAAACTGAAGCTAAAAAATGATGATACCAAAAAGCAATTTAAGCATGACTAATAAAAGACAACTGATAAAAGTCGTAAAAAAACAAACGTTTTTCAAACCACTAATGTGCTAACCCCTATGCTTCAATTAGGAGACATGAAGGTGTGCCGCACAGGGGGGTAAAAATGAAAAACGATTAAGTAAATCCTAATGTTTAAAAATAATTACTCATAGGTATGTAATCAACAATATAGGCTTAAAGAAAAACGGATAGGTCTCTGTCAAGATTTAATCCACTGGGCGCCATTGTATCCAATTGAAAAATAAATCTCTGCTCGAGTCTCATCATGGTTTTGTTAATATCACCACCCCTCCAGTTAGTTCTTACTTTTTTAATAACAAAAAACTTTAAATCCATGACTTTATGATCAGCCTCTTGCCAATGTTGGATGAGAGGCTTATCAACTAAACCTCTTTTTATACAACTTTTGTGTTCCACTATTCTGGTTCTAATGCTGCGGGTGGTCTTGCCTACATATAGCTTTTTACAAGGGCACTGGACCACATATATTACGTTTTTAGTTTCACAATTGGCAAAATCATCAATATAAAATATTTGATTGGTAAAAGGATGAACAAAAGTATTACGCACAGGGAAAGAATTCAAACACATGGAACATTTACCGCATTGAAATTGCCCTTTAAATTTGGACAAGAACTTTCTTTCAGTGAATGCAGAGGGAACCAAAAGATTCTGTAAGTTAATATTGCACTTATGTGCAATAGTTAACTTTGTCCTCAAAAGCTGGAAGAGTTTGTACCAAGTGCCACTCCTTCTGTAATATCTTAATTATGCTACTAGATAGTGCAGAATATAAGAAGGGGCAAACTATGCCCACATCCCATAAGGTGCGTATCCGGCAATTTTTTGCAAACCAAGATATTAGCCATCCTGGAGATACATCTATTATTAGTAAGAAATCTACAAGGATCCCCCTTCAGCGTACAGATCCTGTCATCGAAGCTTCTGAAAAAGTCGTAACCAAACAAGTTACAGACGTTTTAAAAGCCCACCGCTCTTCTTATTATAACATTACATACAATGAGAAGAAAGCGATTTCATCATTACAAAAGAATAATGATATCATAATAAAACCGGCAGACAAAGGAGGGGAAGTTGTAATAATGGACAAAGAATACTATATAGCCGAAATTAACCGTCAATTGAATGATACCGTTTTTTATCAGAGACTTGATGGAGATCCTACTCAGAATCTCAAGAGGAGCATAGACAATTTAGTCATTTCAGCCTTTGAGTTTGGATACATTACCACAAAAGAGAAGTCTTTTTTGATTGTTGATAATCCTATAATTCACCCTATATACATTATTCCAAAAATTCACAAATCCCTAGAAGCTCCGCCTGGTCGTCCTATTGTTTCAGCCATTGGCTCCCTTTTGGAACCTATTTCAAAATTTTTAGACTTTCTGTTACGTCCGTTTGTCCATGACATGTGGTCCTATGTTAGAGATTCAACACATGTTATACAGATATTGTCTACTTTTGACCAATATAGTTCGGATATTATTTTAGTTACACTCAACGTTGAGTCCTTATATACTAATGTTCCTCAATTGTATGCACTGTGTATTATCGAACAGTGTCTTCTTAAGAGAACAGTACTTAGACGTATGCCTACAGCTTGTTTGACTACCTTAGCGCGGTTCGCGCTTTGTGAGAATTTGTTTTGTTTTAGGGAATTATTTTATAAGCAAATAAAGCGAGTTGCAATGGGTTCTTCCATGGCCCCTGATATAGCGAATTTATACATGTTTAACTTCGAAGAAAGTTTTTTAAAGGCTCATCCTTTTAAGTCCAATGTTGCCCTCTGGATACGCTACAAAGACGATATTTTAAGTCTTTGGAAAGTGACAATAGATGTACTCACTCAATTTCATCTGTGGATAAACCAACTAGATGATTATTTGCGTTTTCAGATGATTTATGATCCGCATCAGATTTCTTATTTAGATTTATTAATTAAGAAAGGGGAAAATGCCTTTTCTACAACATTGTATAGAAAACCCACAGACAGAAATAATCTACTACATTACAAAGGTTTTCATAATCCATCACTTAAAAAGAACTTACCGGTGAGTCAGTTCCTCAGAGCAAAGAGGATCTGTACCAAATCCCAGGATTTTGAAATACAAGCTAACGAAATGAAAGACAGATTTTTAGTGAGACAATATCCTATTTGTCATCTTGACAAAGCGTACAAAAGAGCACGGGATACTTCTCTTGAAGACTTACTTAAAGTTAGAACACGAGATGAGGATGTGGGCATAGTTTGCCCCCTCTTATATTCTGCACAATCTAGTAGCATAATTAAGATATTACAGGAGTGGCACTTGTTACAAACTCTTCCAGCTTTTCAGGACAAAGTTAACTATTGCACATTAGCGCAATATTAACTTACAGAATCTTTTGGTTCCCTCTGCATTCACTGAAAGAAAGTTCTTGTCCAAATTTAAAGGGCAATTTCAATGCGGTAAATGTTCCATGTGTTTGAATTCTTTCCCTGTGCGTAATACTTTTGTTCATCCTTTTACCAATCAAATATTTTATATTGATGATTTTGCCAATTGTGAAACTAAAAACGTAATATATGTGGTCCAGTGCCCTTGTAAAAAGCTATATGTAGGCAAGACTACCCGCAGTATTAGAACCAGAATAGTGGAACACAAAAGTTGTATAAAAAGAGGTTAAGCTGATAAGCCTCTCATCCATCATAGAACCCAGTTAGTTGTACTGGGTCAAGCATTGATATCCTGGGTCCCTTCTTAATAATGGTTTATGGACCTTTCCTCCAGGAACTTGTCCAAACCTTTTTTAAACCCAGTCAGCTCAATAATTCAAAAATTTGCTTCCAAAATACATAACTCACAGTTATATAAGAAGTAATTAGATCTTACCTGCTAATTATTGTTCCTGAAGGAACGACAGTCCAGTCCCTTTACTTTAGGGTTACGCAACCCTTCCAGCAGCTTGGAGGCTGAGCCCAACCTTTTTGGGGGTGGAGCGGTATATATACCACTGGTGCCACCCACCAACTCCAGTAACCTACTGCAAAAGCAGACTTGAAACAAACATTCCAAAATATCATAAATGAAAAACACTCTAAGCCAAGCGTATTTTTTTTTTTTTTTTTTTTTTTTTTATATACAGGCGTAGACGAAAGAGAGAATGAAAAACCAACGAGAAAGAATGAGGGGGGGGGGTCAAGGGCGGAAGCCGAATGCCTGCTACTGCCCGGTCCTCCCACCCCAGTGACCCTCCAGATAGGCCTGTGTCCGCCCTCGAGCCGGAGTCCGACCCTGAAAACAAACGTCCGGAATGGCAACCTCGGGAGGGAACAGGGACTGGACTGTCGTTCCTTCAGGAACAATAATTAGCAGGTAAGATCTAATTACTTCTTCCTTATCGTCACTCCAGTCCAGTCCCTTTACTTTAGGGAAGTACCAGAGCAGTACCCGCCCGGGTGGGATTCGCCATTCCGGAACATAGAACCGCATGCGCAAACCTGGAGTCCGTAGCACTCTGCACGTCCAGTCTATAGTGCTTGGTAAAGGAGTGCAGGGAGGACCAGGTCGCCGCTCTACAGATGTCCAGCGGGGGAACCAAACTGAACTCCGCCCAAGAGGTGGCCTGCGCCCTAGTTGAGTGGGCGCGCAGCCCTCCTGGAACTTGCTTCCCCTTGAGGATATAGGCGGAGGCAATCGCTTCCCTGATCCATCTTGAGATTGAGGCTTTGGCCGCCGCTTTCCCCTTATGGGGACCCCCAAACTGAACGAACAGTCGCTCGGACTTCCTGAAGGGGGCTGTGCAGGAGAGGTAACGCTTTAATGTCCTGCATACGTCGAGTAGGAGGAGCCTACTATCTCCCCCTCCGAGCTCATCCGCCGGAAGGGACGGGAGAGTGATCGATTGGTTGACATGAAAGGGGGAGATGACCTTAGGCAAGAACGAGGGGACCGTCCTAAGAACTACCTTATCTTTGAGAAAGTACAGAAAGGGCGGCCGAGAAGACAGGGCTTGTAATTCGGAGACCCGCCTGGCCGAGCAAATGGCCACCAAAAAGACTGTCTTCAGAGTCAGATCCTTCAAGGAGGCCTTCTTCAATGGTTCGAACGGCTCCGTGACTAGTGCGTTTAGTACCAAGTTGAGGTCCCAAGGGGGGATGACCGATCTCCTCTGCGGACGGAGCCGTCTGACCGCTTTCAGGAACCTGGAAACGTCCGCGTGTGCTCCTAAAGGCTTCCCGCAGACCTTACCCCTATAGCAGGAGATGGCCGCCAATTGGACCCGGAGGGAGCTATGTGCTAGGCCCTTGTCGAATCCGGCTTGCAAAAATTCCAGGACCTCCGGGATCGAGGAAGCCAGAGGTTTCCTCCGGCGCTCTGCACACCATGCCTCGAAGATGCGCCACACTCTCACATAGGAGAGGCAAGTTGAGCGCTTCCGAGCGCTCAACAAAGTGGTGATTACTGCCGCCGAGTAGCCACGCTTCAAGAGCCGTGCCCTTTCAATAGCCAAGCCGTAAGCGAGAATCGATCCACGTGTGGCATCTGGACTGGACCTTGTTTCAGAAGGTCCCTCCTGTTGGGGAGCCGCCAGGGGCGGTCGGCGATCATCCTTACCAGATCCGCATACCAGGGGCGACGGGGCCAGTCCGGGGCAATGAGGATTACTATGCCCTGGTGAGCTTCTATCCGCTGGATGACTTTCCCTATCAGCGCCCAAGGGGGAAAGACATAAAGGAGACCCTCCGAGGGCCACTTCTGGGCCAGAGCGTCTAAGCCTTCGGACATCCTTTCTTTCCGTCGGCTGAAGAATCGGCTGGCCTTGGCGGATGAGAACCGCGCCATGAGGTCCATGACTGGGGGGCCCCAAAGAGCTACTATCTGGTCGAAGATTTCCTGATGTAGTTCCCACTCCCCGTGGTCTATCTTGCACCTGCTGAGGTAGTCGGCGGTGATGTTGTCCGTGCCGGCCACGTGCTGTGCTGAGAGTGCTTCCAAGCGATGTTCTGCCCACTGGAACAGTGTGTCCGCCTCCTTTTCCAAGGCTTGACTGCTGGTGCCTCCTTGATGATTGATGTATGCCACCGCGGTGACATTGTCGGAGAGTACCCGAATCGCCTTCCCTAGCACTAAAGACTCGAGAGCCTTGAGTGCCAGGGTGACTGCCCTCAATTCCAGCCGGTTGATAGGCCACTGAGATTCCAACGTCGTCCAACGCCCCTGGACAAACTGGTCCTCGCAATGTGCTCCCCAGCCTGCTAGGCTGGCGTCCGTCGTCAACAGCAACCATTGTGGAGGTTCGAGGGGCATACCGCGATTGAGGTTCTTTGGACACCTCCACCAGTGGAGGGACTGCTTGGTTCGAGGGGCGCAGGGCAGCTGAAGGAACAAAGGGTGCTGTTGAGGGGACCATCGACGCAACAGGGATCGCTGTAAAGGACGCATGTGCGCCCTGGCCCACGGGACTACCTCTATGGCTGCCGCCATGGTTCCCAGGAGTTGCAGGTAATGCCACGCCGAAGGAAGGCGCCTGGACATGAACTGCGTGACTAGGATCCTTAGGTCCCTCACCCTTGTGCTGGACAGGAAAACCCTGCCCCTGCCTGTGTGGAACCTTGCTCCGAGATACTCGAGCTCTTGGGAGGGTACCAGACTGCTCTTTGCGCGGTTGATGACCCACCCCAAGTCCTCCAGCACCTGTATCACTCTGGCTGTTGTCCAGCGACTTTCCTCTTCCGACTTTGCCCGAATGAGCCAGTCGTCCAAGTAGGGGTGCACCAGGATTCCCTCCTTTCGTAGTGCCGCCGCTACTACAACCATCACCTTGGTGAACGTCCTTGGCGCGGTCGCTAGACCGAAGGGCAGCGCCTGAAACTGAAAATGGCCCCGAGGAACCGCGAATCTCAGGAATTGTTGATGAGATTTTCTGACGGGGATATGCAAATAGGCCTCTGTCAAGTCCAGTGCTGTTAGGAACTCGCCGTCCCTTACGGCCGCTATGACCGACCGAAGGGTTTCCATCCTGAAGTGTGGCACCTTGAGACATCGATTGACCTGCTTTAGATCCAGGATTGGACGAAAGGTCTCCTCCTTCTTTGGGACCACGAAGTAAATCGAGTACCGACCTGTACCGACCTGGCCTGGAGGGACGGGCACCACGGCCCCGAGCTGTAAGAGACGGGACAGTGTAGATTCTATAGCGGCTCTTTTTGTTGGGGAGCCGCAAGGAGACTGAACAAATGCTGGAGGTATTTGCTTTGCAAATTCGAGAGCGTAGCCCTCTCGGATCACCTCCAGAACCCATTGATCGGACGTGACCCGGGACCAGGCGGGAAGAAAGAGCCTCAGGCGACCGCCTATCGGCATTCCGCCCTCCTGGACCCCCGGACTCTCATTGTTGTTTCCTGGGGCCCGTGGAAAAGGAGGAGGCGGAGAAACCTCTGCCCGCCCCCCGAAAACCTCGGGAGCTTTGTCCTCTACCGGGAAAACGACCCCTAAGAAAGGGGTTCGGTCTTGTCGAGCGAAACCTCCGGGGTCCCTAGGTTGGTTCCGTGCTGGGGTTAAGGGCCGCGCTTGTTTCGGCCTGTCCTCCGGAAGCCTGCCGCCCTTGGATTCGCCCAGGTCCTTTACCAGCTTATCTAAGTCCTCGCCGAATAACAGCTTCCCTTTGAAGGGAAGACGACTCAGGCGAGTTTTGGAGGAAGCATCGGCCGCCCAATTCCGTAGCCACAAATAGCGTCTGGCTGCTACCACCGAGGCCATGTTCTTAGCTAAGCTGCGGATGAGGTCATACTGACTATCCGCCAGGAAGGCCGTACCGGATTCCAACCTCGCTGCGTTGGCCAATGATCCTTCGGCGGAAACCTCCTCTGCCTGGAGTTGCTGAGCCCACCTCAAACAGGCCCGCGCTACCCAGGCCCCTGAGACTGAAGCTTGTAAGGCCAGAGCGCTGACATCAAAGGCTTGTTTTAGGAGCGTGTCCAATTTCCTATCCTGGGGATCCCTTAGCGCCGCGCTGCCCTCAACTGGGATAGTAGTTTTCTTTGTTACTGCTGAAACCGCCGCATCCACCCTGGGGGACTTCAGCAGCTCTTTGTCCGATTCAGGGAGAGGGTAGAGGCGGGACATGGCCCGGACCCCTCTTAACCCAGACTCAGGCTGATCCCATTCCTCCTGTATCATCTGACGTACCACTCTGTGGACTGGAAAAACTTTCTGGGACTTCCTGATGGCCTGGATTAAGGGATCCTCCAATGCCTCCTCTTCCCCTGGGGTATCTGAGGCTACATTGAGAGCTTTCAGGGAATCATTAATTAGAGCAGGCAGCTCCTCTCGTCGGAACACTCTAATTATGCGAGCCTGGTCCTCCTCAGGGATCTCCCCTTCTTCCAGCTCCTCCTCTTCCTCCTCTAATTCCTTTTCAGAGACCTCCTCCTCTAGGGTGCCCTGGGAAAGGGAAGAGAGAGGTTCCTCATGCAGCAGCCTGGGGCGCTTAGGGGGTATTCCTGAGTCCTGAACGCTTGCCCTCAGGGGTCTGGCTACTCTGCCTTCGGATGTCGAGCCCCCCTCTCCTGTCGCAAGCCCCTGTCTGCGCATGCAATAGGCCTGGTGTAATAAAAGCACGAAGTCAGGGGAAAAGAAGTCCCCGACTGCCCCCTCCCCAGGGGGAAGGGAGGAGGGGGGGAGCGGAGGAGGGGGTGCTTCCGAGTGAGAGGGAAGGGATAACTGGGACACTACTTCCCCCTCCATAGGATCCGAGGACCCCTGGGATGACTGGGCCATAGAAAGGCTGATTTCTTGTTCTATTGAGGTGGCTACTGCAGCGCAGCCTCTGCAGACTCCTGCCTCAGATGCAGTACCCCTACGTGTGCCACAAGATGGGCACCTTGACTTGCCAGTCATGCTATCTAGTGGATAACTTAAAATAAATTTTCAACTTTAAACTTAAAATAAAATTCAAATGAAAATATATAATTAAAATTCCCTCTAAAACTTCCTGCACTGCTCTCTCCAGGAGCAAGGATAAGGCAGCGAAATCTCCTTAAACCACTGGGGAATAGACAAGAATTAAAGCAAACTGAAGTTAAACAAAAAAGAAAACAGCAATTACAATCTCCCTAGAGCCAATGGGCTGAGTACTTGCGATTTGTTTGTATGCTTCTCTTCCAGCTCCTCTGCTGTTACCCGGACTGGAGCTGCGATTCCTGCACCGTTGGCTCAACACGTGGCAGGCCGCGGCCACGTGGAGCTCAGAACGGAGGGATGCGGCTGGTCTTAGCGCCTCTCTGGAGCCTCCGGCTGAAGAGAGGGACAGAGGAGGACGAGTGCTGCTTTACCCGCTCGCGGTTGTTCACCTGCGCTGCGATCGCGTCTCCGGAGCTCGCCCCTGCACTCGGCTGACTCGGGGGGGGGGGGGGAGCGGTAAAGGCTGAGCGCCGCAGACCGCTCCTCCGCTTCGCGTCTCCTCCAGCGCTCAGCCACCGGGGAGGGCTTCGGCGCGAGGACGCAGGCCTTCCGGAGAGTTGAAGAAGAGCCGCAGCAGGCCTGGTCAGCAGCGAGAGGCTTCTGATTCCCCTGCTCGCTGCTGTAAGCAAAATGTTAACACCTCCGTTCCTCGGCCCGGGCCGGGGGGGGGGGGGGGGAAGGGAGAAAAAACAGCAAACAGTAGAGAAGGAAGATTGCCTAAAGAAATAATATATAAATGAATGAAAATTAAATTAAAATTAGTAAGATTTAGCCAAAATTAAAAGAAGGTAAGACTCCAGTAAGCCCTAGGCTTACGGAACCCTCCAGCTGCTTGGAGGCTGAGTATACTGGAGTTGGTGGGTGGCACCAGTGGTATATATACCGCTCCACCCCCAAAAAGGTTGGGCTCAGCCTCCAAGCTGCTGGAAGGGTTGCGTAACCCTAAAGTAAAGGGACTGGACTGGAGTGACGATAAGGAACACACAGTTCCAGAGGACGGTTCTACCAACTAGAAATTATTTACACAGAACTATCACTTTTTGGACTGCTGATCTTTCCCCTTATTTTCAGGAAGGTCCCGATGTGCCTTTTCTCTGCTCTGGGTTTTATTAAATTCAAGGCTGACTCGATAGTGTCCTGGGTTAGAAAGCTGCAGAAGTATTTGTATAGACATTGCAGGAAGCCGAGTAACGTCTCCTATCTGAGCAGAAGCTCCTGCAAACATTTTCCTCTCTGCTTTCGCTGCTTTGACAGATAAGGAAAGAACTGCAAGATTTTTCTCTGGCTGCTCGGAAAGAACACAAAAGAAAAAATCCTCTTTTGCAATATAGCTACAAATTACTAGGCAATGCAGACCCCTCTAGGGATGGCAGTCCCTCCAAGGCAATGTAGACCTTTACAAAACACTCAGCAGCATAGCTCCTAAGTAAGCTAATTAAGACCACTAACACCAGAGGACAGCAGTAACTTCAAAGAGCTTGTCTACCTCTTTGAACTTGAAGACTAGAGAAGAAAAAACCCTAGCAGCAGAAAAAAGCTTTGTCTAAGAACACAAAAAAAATCCTTTTGCAATACAGCTAGCTACAAATTACTAGGCAATGCAGCAGAAAAAAGAGCCACAGTATTACCTTGTTTGCAATGGAGACACTGACAGCCTCCCCCCCACCAGCGTCTCTTTCTCAGCCCCTCGCCCACCATCACCCAGTGTCTCTCTCTCAACCCCCCGCCCACCATCACCCAGTGTCTCTCTCTCTACCCAAATTTAGAAGCTGTAATGAAAGAGACTGACTCTGATATAGTGGCAGTCATGGAGACATGGTACACAGAAAACATAGTAATATAGTATATGACAGAAGATAAAGACCAGCATGGTCCATCTAGTCTGCTAAGCAGGTCACCCCTCCCCATGCTTTTGTTAAGGGGTGTACCCACCACTCCGTGCAGGTCACCTCTATTTGTTGAGATATTAGAGACAGTTAAGTTTATTTTGATTTTATCCTGTTGCTATAAAGGGATCCACTGTGTCTGTCCCATGGCATTTTGAATTCTGTCACTGTATTTGCCCCCACCACTTCCATCGAGAGGGCATTCCAAGATCCACTACTCCTTCAGTGAAAAAGTATTTCCTGACATTGCCTTTCAGTTTACCCCTTTGCAGCTTCATGTTATGCCCTCTAGTATTATAGCTTCTCTGTCTTTGAAAAAGGTTTGTTTGTTCATTAATACTCTTTAAGTATTTAAAGGTCTATCATATCTCCCCTGTCCCTCCTCTCCTCTAGAGTATACATATTTAGGTCTTCAGGTCTCTTCCCATATCTTTTGACGCAAGCACTAAATCATTTTGGTCGCCTTCCTCTGAACCGTTTCCAGTCTTTTTATATCCTTTGCGAGATGTGGTCTCCAAAACTGAACACAATATTCCAAGTGAGGCCTCACCAGCAACTTGTACACTGGCATTAATACCTCCTCCTTTCTGCTGGTAATTACTCTCTGTATGCAACCCAGCATCCTTCTGGCTTTTGCTATCATCTTGTCACACTCTTTCACCACCTTGAGCTCCTCAGAAACAAATCACTCCGAGGTCCTTCTCCTCGTCCATGCACATCAATCTCTCGCCCCCTATCGCATACGATTTCCTTGGATTTCTGTATCCCAAGTGCATGACACTGCACTTCCTCACATTAAATCTTAACTGCCAAGCATTCCATTTCATTACTCCAGTCCAATCCCGGCACATTTGGGTATTCACCCCCCCCCCCCACAGCAGCTTGGAGACTGAGCATTTATTTATTTATTTAGTAAACACTTATATACCGCTAATTCCAGCGATCAGAAGCGGTTTGATTACATCTTTGGGATTTGTCAAAAATCAAGACAGAAAAGTTGGGGTATATATACATAGTTCGGAGGTAGTGCACAGCACACAGAGTAGGGTCTAAATATAGGCCTTAACATACTTACATAAATTTTACAAAAGAGATTGTACTTTACATATTTACATTTTTACAAATAACTATTCACTTCATCTTTATCCCTCTGGGATTCACATCTGGTTGTAGTGACATTTGAACAGATGCGTTTTTAATTTCTTCCTGAATTCAACTATGTCTTTAATTGCTCTCAGCTCATGTGGTAGGTTGTTCCATAAGGTAGGGGCAGAGAATGAGAATACTCTGCGGCTAGTACTGGCTTTTACATGTCTGATGCTGTTTGGAACTTGTAGCGTGTCTGAGTTGATAGTTCTCCTGTCTCTGGTGGTAGGTTGCGTGCAGATAAGGGTGGAGAGGAATGATGGAGCTAGGTTATGTATGAATTTGAACGTTGCTACCAATGTTTTATATTGTATCCTGGCAGCAATGGGTAGCCAGTGAAACTCAATCAATACGGGTGTAATGTGCTCAGTAACGCTTGATCGCATGATGATCCTCGCCGCCACATTTTGTGCCAATTGTAAGATATTGGTCGCTTTCTTTGGCAGACCCTGTAAGATGGCGTTACAGTAGTCTAGGTGAGGCATGATGAGTGCTTGCGCAACAGACCGGAAGTCACATGGTTCGAGTATATTCCGCAGGGGTCGTAGCACTCTAAGTTTGTGAAAAATGGCCTTGTTGGTGTTGCTCAGGTGCTTTTCCATCTTTAGTTTGCTGTCGATTGTGACTCCCAGATATTTGATCTCATTTTTAGTGTTGTAAGTGTTGTTACACAGTGTGATTGTTGGAGGAGGTTCAAAGTCAGGTTTACTGGATATATACATTACTTCTGTTTTCTTGTGGTTAATCGTCATATTGTTTTGTTGTAGCCATCCTAACATCTCGCCCAGGCAAGTTTCGAGCTGAGTATATTTAGGGTCTGCGGCATCTAATTGTGTGTACAGCATAATATCGTCTGCGTAAATGTGGTAATTGATGTCATATTTCCTGAAAATGCCACTGAGGGGTTGCATGTAAATGTTAAAAAGTAGTGCCGAGAGTGCCGAACCCTGCGGTATGCCTTGAGTTTGAGTGAAGGCTTCAGCTTTTTCGCCGTCGAATTGTACCTGCGGTGTTCTGTTCGTTATGTAAGAGGAGAACCATTTCAGGGGGGTTCCTAAGATTCCAATTGATGCCAGCTTGTTAAGGAGGATTACATGATGGACAGTATCAAAAGCGGCAGAGATGTCGATGAAAATGATTTTCATGACAACCATCTAGACAGACAGCTGGCTCCTCTTCCCAGCCTTCAGTTTCTCAATCTCCAAGCAGCTGGAGAGATGTGAATCCCTTTGCTAGGATTCACTGAAGGAATGCTTAGAGTTGTAATCTGGCACAGAAAAAAGCATTTATTTTTTGGGATGAGTTGTAGTGAACACTGGTAGAGTGCTCAGAGGCTAAAGGCAACCGTCAGTGGCTCACTTTCAATCCTTTCAAATGTTATACCACAATACAATCAGCCCAGAGATGTAAATAATTTCCGCTTAGATTTTCTAAGCACATTTATGTACATAGTTTAAGTTTTGTATCATCATCTATGTATTTAGTTCTACTCTCGCTCTCTGTAACTGAATATGTACTTGTTAACTGTACGTGTCAAAATGTTGTTGTTTGTAAACCATGCTTGATCTCTTGGAAAACACGGTATAAAAATTTTAATGAAATAAAAAATAAATAAATAAATGTGAGTGCCTGTTTTAAATTTACACTATCGGATCCTCCAATTCCAGAGGATTCCTCTGTGGAGGTACTGAGAGCAGCTGATTTAAGAGTCAGCAGCGACGCCGGGTCTTATTTCAAAAAGAAACAGCTCACAGCGGAAAGGTGCATGTGCAACAACTCCAGAGCCGTGGCTTTGAGACAGTGAGGAGTCGTCGCAGCACGAGAGACCAGGTTTCCCCTCTACCCAGCACAGAGACTCTGAGGTGGTGGAGCATTGGGGCAGCTGCCCGGACACTTTGGGAGACAGTTCAAGGCAGTAATTGTGCAACGGCGATTTCTGGCTGACCGGGGGAACCGCGTGATTCGGCGGCCATCTTAGGAGTTGCAATTTGCAGAGCTGCAGGAAGGAACAAGGCAGGAGGCTTGCTGGGAAAGCCAGTAGTGCTCCTTCTACCATATTTTTTGTTTTTGGAGGACTGGAGCGCTATGACGTTCAGTGAAAGTAAAGAAAATAACATAAGAGAAGTAGAAGAAAAGCAAGTGGTCAGAAGGAGAGACACCATGCCTGCAAAGCAGACTTGCATGACATGTGGGTCTCGCAAAGGTTCAGTCTCCACAGCCGGATTCTGTAGAGGCTGCGAGGCAGAATCCAGGTCAGTGGAGGCTGCCCTGCAGGAGGACAGACTTGAGAAATCCCAGAGGGACTTGGTAGACTCCGAGGCTCAGTGTCCTCCATAGAGGCAATAGGACATCAGTAGAGGCGGAGGGAGGGGTCCCTCCTGCCCTGAAGGGCCCTAACGGCAAAGGTAATAAGGCCCTGAAGGGTGGTGCTACAGGAGAAAGTCCTCATGGGGCATTCTCACCGGAATTTGTGCTACTGTTGCACAAGGCCTTTTGCTTGAAGCAATCATCAAGGGAAATGCAGCTGGTGGGTGCCAAGCAGACCTCTGTCATGGAAGAGTCACCATGAATGGCAGAAGGGGAGCCAGGTCCCAGCAGGAGAAGGAGGGAAGAAGTCCCCTGAGAAAACTTCTCTAGAAGCGGCGGATCCGGATGAGGAGGATGTTTCAGACTCTGCGTTGAAAGAGAGAGAGAATCCCCAGGAAGAGGATTCACGCATCATGTGAGTTTTCCACAGAGAGGAGTTGGCAGCATTGACTGTGCAGTACTTCAAGGTATTGAATGTGCGGATGGATGTTACAGAGAAGGAAGAAGAGCCTCTGGAGGATCCGCTGTTCCAAGCAGTTCGTGCAACTCAAAAGGTGTTTCCATTGCATAGAGTCATCCGACGAATGATATAGGAGAAGTGGGATGTTCCCGAGAGACTGCTCCGGAGGACTCGCACAATCTCACCTTTACCCTCTGCCCGATCGAGACAGAGAGCTCTTTCGACCTCCGAAATGTGGATGCAGCGGTCTCAGCAGTTACAAAGACAACGATCCCCATGGAGGGTAGCTCTACTCTCAAGGATCTACAGGATCGCAAGTTAGAAACATCCCTGAAGCAGTCGTTCAACATTTGTGCATTATCGCTGCAGGCATTGGTATGTGGAGCGTTTATAGTCAGGGCATGACTGTGATGGGCGCAGAGTACCCTGGATATAAGTGCAGAGCAGGCTCGGCGCCCGGAGGCAGCGAAATTACAGTCCAGGGTGACGTACCTGGCAGATACTTTCTATGACCTGATCAAATGCTTATCCAAGGGTATGGCCTCAGTGGTGGCAGCGAGGCGGTACTTGTGGCTCTGTAACTGGTCAGCAGACATCTCTGAGGAAAGCTGCTGTATGGAGAGGATCTCAAGAAGCTGGTAAAAGATGGGTGACTCCAAGGGAGGAAAATTGCCAGAGGACAAGCAGAAAGTTGGGCGGTCATCGACTCCAGGATGTGGGTAGCCGAGGGATTTCCAGCGATTTCACTCAGTGCAGTTTGCCCCATATCAAAGCGGCTGGTTCCCATCCAGGGGACAAGCCTTTCGAGGGTTTAGGGGTGCTAGAAGAGGGTTTTACTCTTCTGCTTCTTCGGCACCAAAGAAGTCACAATGAACAGAGGACAGGCCAGGTGGACTTAGTTCCCATAGGGGGTCGGTTATGGGACTTTTACAACGCCTGGACCTGCATTATGACTGACCAGTGGGTGTAGAGGTCATCCGGAAGGGCTATGACTTGAAATTCACTCGACCCCTCCGAGACGCCTTCGTCAATTCCCCCTGCAAAGCACTGCAGAAGCAAAAGGCAGTGGGGGACACCATGCGGTGCTTGCAAAGGCTTCAGGCGGTAGTAGACATGCCACCAGATCAACGCGGGTGTGGTTGATACTCCATCTACTTCATAGCTCCCAAAAAGGAAGGTTCCTACTGGCCCATCCTAGACTTCAAGCATGTCAATCAAACCTTGCGGGTACTGCGCTTTCACATGGAGATGTTGCAGTTCGTAATAGTCACAATGTGCAAGGCGAGTTTTTGACTTTACTCAACTTCACATTCCGGTGCAGGCAGAGCACCAGCAGTTTCCTAGGTTTGCAGTGCCAATGGGGCACTTTCAGTTTCGGGCATTGCTGTTTGGTGAAGGTCCAAGGCATGGATGCCAACCCAAAGTGATCGTGGTGGTGGCAGCAGCGCTGTGACAGGAAGCCATACTGGTCCATCCTTAACTCAATGATTGGTTCACCAGAGCAAGGTCTCGTGAGGAGAGCGAGCGTGTGACAGAACTGGTCATGGCATTCCTCCAAAGACTCAGATAGGTGGTCAATTTCGCCAAGAGTCACATCATGCCAACGCAGGACCAGGAATACCTCGGCACTCGTTTCCAGATGAAGGTGGGGCAAGTGTCGCTGCCGGTGGCGAGAGTGTGCAAGCTGCAAGGGCAGATCCAGCAGTTGATGCAGAGGCCAACGGTGTGAAATTATTTGCAAGAGTTCATATATATTGCTTAAAAACTTTCATACGCACTCCAAGCAGCCATTTTCAGCACAGCCTAATCGATTCTTGTTCTTCAATAAAGGATTGTAAAGTTGCTGGGTCGTCGAAGGACCTGGTTTGATTGTCCAAAGTTACTCTGAGTCAGGCCAGATAAAATAGTCCATATCGGGCTTGCAGATGTTGTAGTCGCAGCCTGAGCACTAAGAATTGCTTGTGTCTTTCTACTGTATTTTTGCTGAAGTCTAGATAAAAAGGAGTTCTTACGTCCCTCAAATTGAACCCCGTCGCGGGCCTTAGCAGCATTTATGATTTGGACCACTTGTTGATGCCTAAGAGGCAGAGGATGAAAGGCTGTGGTCTTCGGGTATGAGGGCCTGCCTGCGTCAGAACCCGATATGCTCTTTTGATTTCAAGCGGCCAGGTAAAATCCAGACGCAACATTTTGGGTAGCAGGTTCTCAAGGAATGTCACCATGTCAAATCCTTTGACTCCCTCCGGTATGCCTACAATCCAAATATTGTTCTGTCGTGCCCTATTGTTGAGTTCCTCTAAACTGTGCTTCTCAAGACCTTAGATATTTGTTTGAGTAGTTCGTTATGGGTTGCAATAACAGTGTCCATTTCATCCATTCGGACTTTGAGGGCCAACATCTGAGTTTTTAAATCTTGCAGGTCTGACTGCACTGTGGGAAGAAAATCTCCATTTGCAGCGACCAGTGTGCGCACAGCCCGAATTTCTGCCAGGAGCTCCTGCGTCTCATCAGTAACATTGCGGCTAGCTGCCATCTTATGAGGTGACAAAGGATCCGATTTTGGATGCTTCGTTCTGAATTCTGCACAGAGGAGTAGTCCAGGCGGACTGTTTTAATCTGGTCATGTTTCAGTGCTAATGGGAGATGTAGGGTTACTGAAAAATCGTATGGTAAAAGGATTGTAAGGGGTCGAGAGAAGGGATTCTTCTCAGGATCCTTGGGAGCTAAACTCCTAAGTGGCCATACTGTGCCACTGCTGGCTCCGCCACCCCTCCCCCCCATTCTTGCAGCTTTTGTAGATCTTTCCTCAAGTTATCCACTCCCTCAGGGAAGTCCACTCTGTCAGCCCCCAGCCCTCCATCATCCAGTGTCTCTCTCTCTCACAGCCACCCACCATCACCCAGTGTGTGTGTGTCTCTCTCTCATAAGCCTCTCCTTCCACCATCACCCAGTGTCTCTCTCTCTCTCTCTCTCACAGGCCCCCCTCCCACCATCACCCACTCACAGCCCCCCCCCCCCACCATCACACAGTGACTCTCTCCATTCTTCTTGCATTGACAAAGCCAAGCTCCTTTTTCATTGCGCTTGACTTGAGCAGCATGGTGGAGGAAGTTCAGGCGAATCTCGCAGTTTCAAGTTTCAGGAGTTCAGCATGAATCCCCCCCCATTATGCAGCTCAAGCTGCTTGCACAAAGCAGATCACAGTGGAGGAAATAAGCTCAGTGTTAATGAGACGGCACTGAGGCATACAAAAACCTTTCAGAGGCATGAAATCATCAGCACTATGGTGCAGTATTTAGACACCATAAAGATCTGGCACCTGACGTTTGTCAAGCCCTATCCTATGGCACCCAATACCTTTGACACTGGCCTGGCAGCCCCGCATGAAATGCCCCAGCCAGCACCACTGCTCAAATTCAGTGAGGTATCCAACAAAGAGATTGAAGACATTATTGCCTCTATCAACCTCAGCACTGCACCCAACGATCCCTGTCCGGCCAGTTGGATTAAAGAGCTACGTCTTGACCTAAGTCAAATACTGAGCAGAATCCTGAACCAATCCTTCTCAACAGGGTCTTTCCCACAGAGTTTAAAACACACATCAATCAGACCACTGCTAAAAAATAGCAGACTCGACCCATCTAAAGTCGAATCCTACAGACCAATTTCTAGCATCCCTCTGCTTGCCAAACTCATCAAAAAGGTAGTCCAGCGACAAATCCAACAGCACGTTGACACCGAAGCACCATTGGACCCATCCCAACATGGCTTTAGGGAAGCACATGGTGTGGACACCATCCTCACAACCCTCTTTAACAACCTAGTTACAGGACTTGACAACATCCACCAATGATTCGTTCTCATCTTCATGGACATTGCAGCCACTTTTGACTCGGTGAACCATGAGATACTATTACAACGCCTCAAAGAAAAAGGGTTACAAGGCGCCGCACTAGATTGGTGCAAATCATATCTGTCCAATAGATGGCAACAAGTCAGAGCAAGCTCCATGACCTCAGAGCCATTTCTACTGAAACAGGGAGTGCCACAGGGATCATCCCTAGCTGCATTGATGTTTAAACATTTACATGCAGCCCATCTGCGCTTTGACCCGATCTTTAAACGTCCAATGCCTCGCCTATGCAGACGACATCCTGATATACATACCTTTCAAGATTGACCAACCGGATTTCTCCCCAATAATAAGATGCTTTGAAGCAGTAGCAGACTGGCTCCTTACACAGAACCTATGGATTAATCACAGCAAAACCGATGTAAACTTCTGGTTTCTCGTGACGAATAGAACGCCACCTCCCTCATTACAAGTCAACAATGCTGAGTTGAAAACTAAATCCACAATTCGTTATCTAGGCATTACACTCGACCATCGGCTCGACATGTCAGCACATGTGAAAAACACCACGAAAGCAGTATATGAGATCACAAGATCCGAACGCTATGTCATCTTCGCCCATTGCTTGACTTTTCCGACTACCAATCAATCTTCCAAGCCTTAGTGATCCCGCATCTTGACTTCGCAATTATCATCCTCCACGGACTCCCACAGTCAACACTAAGCCCGCTCCGACTTGCCATGAACTCAGCTGCGAGAGTACTTGTAGGATTATCAAGGTCAGACCACATAATGCCAGTCCTGAAGGAACGCCACTGGCTGCCGCTACAGGCCAGAATCCATTACAAGACCCTAGTCCTGACATTCAAAGCTCTAAAGAACCAGCCCCCCACGCCCATCAGTAAATTGATCCACAGCACGCCGGCCAAAAGAAACAGAAGACCGACAATGATGAACACATTAGAAGTCCCTAAGATGATGACAAAATGCACAAAGACAACAGCCAGTAGGGCATTCTCGATATTCGCACCTAGAGCCTGGAATGCCCTCCCAACCAAAATTCGAGCCATCACAAACCTGGCATTATTCAGAAAAGCTTTGAAACATCACCTGTTCCTAACATACTATCCTGAAACTAATTCTGGAAAACACGCAGCTAGCACCCTGTCCGCCTGCCCAAGTCGTCCCAAAGCGCAGACCCTGAAAGAGAATGGTTAATCAGCACTCCCCCCCCCCCCCCGTCCCACACCTCCCTGACCCATGAACACATGTTTAATGTGTAAAGATCTGTAGATAGTAAAAAAGAGAAAAATATAATATGTAAATAGTTTCCCCGGTTACTCCTATGTTTGCTACCCCTGTTCATTGTAAACTCAATGTGGCTTGTTGCATTGTAGTATGTTTCTGTTCAATGTACACCGCACTGATCCTAACAGCGCGGTATAGAAGAATGTAAATAAATAAATAAATGTGAAAACAAAGAGTTAACTATTAAAAATACAGTCTGAATAATTAACTCTTTGCTTCCAAAATATATAAAATTCAGTCACATAACACAGCCCCAGAGGACAGTTCTAGCAACTAGAAACCAGTTACACATAGAACTGTCAATTTTTGGAGTGCTGATCTTTCCCCTTACTTTCAGGAGGGTCCTGACGTGCCTTTTCTCTACTCAGGGTTTTATTAAATTCAAGGCCAATCCTATAGTATCCTAGGTTAGAAAGTTGCAGCAGTATTTGCATAGACAGTGCAGGAAGCCGAGTAAAGTCTCCTACCTGAGCAGAAGCTCCTGCAGACATTTTCCTCTCTGCTCTCGCTGCTTTGACGATGAGAAAAGAACTGCAAGATTTTTCTCTGGCTGCTCGGAAAGAGCTGAATGTTTGCCTCCTACAGTATTAGCCAGGGGACTTGGAAGCAGAAGTCGACAGGAGGGCAAAAACTGAGAATAAGTACTGGAAGTTTCTTGTTTCCAAATTTAGTTATTAATCTGTAAATTATAAGGCAAAATACACAAAGACTCCAATCTCTGTTGTTTCCGCTTCCTGTTGGGTGCAGGCTAATGACGTCACAAATGGGGGTGGGGCTATATAGATACCAAAGGATCGGAGTCTCCAGGTCTTCTTTGGAGATAAATCCCTCCACCCCCTACCCAAATCACTAAAATGCAGCTAACAAACTAGCTAGCCAGCCTCTCCCAAGCTATTTCATTCTCTTTTCTTTTTCCCTCTTTCTCTATTTTTTTGAATTGTCATTGCCTAAACAGGCAAACTTTAGAAGTTGGTTTGTCCTTTATTTAGATTTGCCAAGTTGCTCCGTTCCATGAAATCCAGTCCTAGATTTCTGACAATCTCATTCTGATGCATTATAGGACACTCAGTCCTGATTCCAATGGATAAAATCAGGGAGCACAAATACAGAGTTGCCAAGTTATCTATTTCCAGAAGGGAGATATATTTGCCAGTTCTGGTTTTAATTTGTATTGAATTGCATTGCAGTATGGAACTTGTAGTCCCTGATTTTTACACATGGTGCATTAGAATGAGATTTGCCAGAAATCCAGGACTGGCTTTAAATCTTACTCATGGAACTGGGTAACTTGGCAACTCTGGCAATGGCAGTTTAAAATCAGAACTGGCAACAAATCCAGAGTGATATTTTAAGCCAGTCCTGGATTTCTGACAGTCTCATCCTGATGCTTTATGGGACCTGCAGCATTGATTCAAAGAAAAAAATCTCACTGTTGGAACTGGGTAATTTAGCAACTGCAAATCTCACTCCTGGAACTAGCTAACCTGGTAACTCTGCTTATTACCACCTTCCCCCACCAGTTGCTGTTGCTCCAGAACAGAAAGAAAATTAAATCAGAGTAGCCAAGTTACCCATTGGAATCAGTGCTACAGGTCCCATAATGCATCTTAATGAGATTGTCAGAAATCCAGAACTGGCTGAAAATCTCACTCCTGGAACTGGGTAACTTGGCAGCTTTGACATCTATTCTTTTCTGCTGTTTGGGAGAAATGGGGACTGTTTTGCAAATGTCCTCTTACACTGGGAGTAGTGCTGTTGACGCATTAGTCCACTTTGATGGTTGATAAATAAAAAGAGAAACAGAAAAAGAAAATAAGGTGATACTTTTTTATTGGGCTAACTTCAGGCATTATGGACCAGCTTTGAAGTTAAATTCTTCTTCTTGGGGTCAGGACTTTTGTTGTGGAGCATTTCTCAGGACCAGGATACTGCATTAGTGAAAGGGCTCAAGCAAATGCAAAGGGACCACCACTTAACATGGCAGCAGCCCCATCTAGAGTCCCATACTTTTCACCACGCTCCTGCTGACATAATAAAAACAGGAGAGAGAAGTTTCCCTTTGCGCCTGCCCAATGCAATGTTCATTGCACTGATGTGAAGTGGCACTGGGCAGGAGCCCGGCCTAACAGCATTGAGCAGGAGCGGTGCAATCTCCTCTTTTAATCAACCACAAAAGGTCCTGTTCACCTGATGCGCATGGATCCCCAGTGACAGATGAAGGAGCCACTGTTAGAGAATGGCCACTGTGGCTCTTCTGGTCAGTTGCCAGCATGGATTGACCCTTGCTGGAGATAGGCATAGCAGTCGCCACTGTACCCAAGTATTTCTATCGGTGCTCTCTCTGTTATGCGCACAGAGGAACTTAGTGACCTGTCATCTGGCGCCAATCTGTGCTGTTAATGCCATGGAGTGGCAAGAGTTCCTCGGCAGCCTCTACCCCAAGAGGTTACCACCAACCATGGATTGCTTGATGCAGGCATCAGTATTTCAGCAGCCTCCCCCTTCCCTTCACAGTCTGTCTTTCCAGGTCACCTCATGCAGGGGAAGACTATGCGCTGCCAGAGCCTCACTCTTCCATGGTCAGCTGCCAAGGCCACTTCACCTTGGGAGTCCCCTCCCACATGGTGGATATGGGAACAGTGGTCCCAGCCCCTCAGAGTCCCTACAATGGCCACCGGGGGGGGGGGGGGGGGGGAGGGGCGCCCTAATGCACAAAGAAATCCAACAGGCTTCAGCAGTCAAGGAGGCCACCTGCTTGACCCAATCCAATGCCCAAGCAAAAGGTATGTGGACTCGCACTGCAGGGACCTTTATTTATTTATTTATTTACATTCTCTTATATACCGCACTATTCTGCATCAGTGCGGTTTACATTGAACAAACTGAAATTAGAAAACAAACTTTAGACTACCAATGCACTACGTCGACCAGCCAGACTGCCCACAGCATCTACTCATGAAGATTTCACACAAGCCACCAGATGGTGGTCTGGATTACCAGGTGCCACTGCACCCTACAGCTGCATCTGGTTGCGCTGCTGCTGGTAGCCCACAAAACAACACATCCTATCTCCCTGCCCGGACAGTGGATGAGTACCCCAAATAGGATCCTTCATCTACCTCTTCCTTATCCTTCATTGAGAATGAGATTCCCAAAGGCGCAGACACACAATCCTCCCTGACCTCCAGCATCATGGAGTCATGGGAAACCTTTGCTCAGTCACTAAGAAAAAAGGTCATGAGGCAGTAGTATTTTGATATCTTCACACTTTTGGAGAGTAGACACAGGTGCAAACCCAAAAAGAGAGCCATAATGGACAATTTATACCCAGTGGATCGCCCCATTTTGCACAACATAACAGATTGGACCCATACATATACCTGGATGATCAGAGAGTGGGGGCAGCGAAGGAGAAGGACCTATCACTTGTAGTTGCTTTAGTTTTTCTGAAGGTTGTTTTTATGTTGAGAGAATGGGTTGCGTTTTTTCTGCGCATTCTAGTTTCTGATGGGGGCTGTATTAAGGTAGACAGGTATGAGGGGGAGATGTTATTAAGGAGTTTGAAGGTAGTTAGTAGGATTTTATATTTTATTTGGCTATTTATAGGGAGCCAATGCAAGTCTAACAGTATTGGGGTCACGTGGTCTGTTAGTTTAGCTTTTGTGATCATCTTGGCGTATATGTTTTGTGCTCTTTGTAGTAGGTAGATGCTCTTTAGCGGTAAGCCATTTAGGAGACTATTACAATAGTCGAAGTGTGGGGTGATGAGGGAATTGACTACTGATCTAAAATCATGTGTGTCGAGTAGGGGTCTTAAGTGTTGTATTGTCTTGAGTTTGTAGAATATGGTTTTTACTGTCTGTTTTATGTGAGGAAGCATGGTGAGTGAGTGGTCTATTTAGTCCTAGGTACTTTACCTCCTTTTTAACAGGTATAGGTATTTTGTTTATTGTGATTGTTGCTGGGTAATTGAAGTCAGCATCTGGCTTTCTCATTATGAACATTGCTTCTGTCTTTTTAAGGTTGATGCTTAGATAGTTGTCTTCAAGCCATGTGGTGGTCTCCTTCATGCTTTTGAGTAAGTTGTCATGGACACTATTATCAACGCATGGAGGGTATATGAGGGCAAATGCTTGGCTGTCTTATAATGAACACTTCTGGGACAAAATGGAGATGAGCTAAACATGTCCTGGGGTGTTGACAATGTTGGAATATAGTTGCAGAGGATGTCTTTGAAAAATGGCCATCTCTCAATAGCAAGCTAGCATCTGCTAATGATATATATAGGTGACAAAGACCACAAGACCCAAGGTTACTAGCAGTTTACATAACATCAGCCAACATACAAGATCTATCCCAGCCAGCACATTGTATAGTCACAACTCTCTGGATTTTCCTTCTTTGATAAGTTAGCAGGGTGTAGCAACTCTTCTGACATTTTTCTGTTAAGAACCCTGCTGAAAGGCTAGGAGTGAATGAAAAGAAACTTGCTGCGGAAGCAAAAACACGAAATAAAGACTTTTTCAAGTACATTCGTAGCAAAAGGCCTGTGAGAGAGTCAATTGGACCGTTAGATGATAGAGGGGTAAAAGGGGCAGTAAGAGGAGACAAGGCTATAGCGGAGAGACTGAATGAATTCTTTGCTTCGGTCTTTACTGAGGAAGATGTAGGGATGTTACCCAAGACTGAAGTGGTATTTAAAGGTGATACTGCAGAGGAATTGAGAGAAATATCGCTACACCGGGAAGATATATTACAACTATTTGATAAACTGAATAGTAGCAAATCACCTGGACCGGATGGTATACATCCCAGAGTGTTGAAAGAACTGAAATATGAGATTGCAGACCTGCTATTGGTAATCTGTGAACTTTCATTAAAATCATCTGTAATACCTGAAGATTGGAGGGTCGCCAACGTAACACCAATTTTTAAAAAGGGTTCCAGGGGTGACCCGGGAAATTACAGACCGGTGAGCCTGACGTCAGTACCAGGGAAAATGGTAGAAACCATCATAAAGAACAAAATTACGCAGCATGTAGATAGTCATGGCCTAATGGGAGACAGCCAACATGGCTTTAGACAAGGAAGATCTTGTCTTACTAATCTGATATGTTTTTTTGAAGGTGTGCATAAACAGGTAGACAAAGGTGAGTCGGTTGATATAGTGTATCTGGATTTTCAGAAAGCCTTTGACAAGGTCCCCCATCAGAGACTTTTGGCAAAGCTAAAAAGTCATGGGATAGGAGGCAGTGTACTATTGTGGATCGGGAACTGGTTAAAAGATAGAAAGCAGAGAGTAGGGCTAAATGGCCAATATTCCCAATGGAAAAAGGTGAATAGTGGAGTACCCCAGGGATCTGTACTGGGTCCGCTGCTTTTTGACATATTCATAAATGACCTGGAAAAGGGAATAACGAGTGAGGTTATCAAATTTGCAGATGACACAAAACTGTTTAAAGCTGTTAAAACCCAAGAGGAAAGTGGAAAACTGCAGGAGGACCTGGATAAATTGGAAGACTGGGCATCCAAATGGCAAATGAAATTTAATGTGGACAAGTGCAAAGTCATGCACCTAGGAAAGAACAACCCACACTATAGTTACTCGATGCAAGGCTCCACATTAGAAGCCACCACCCAGGAAAAAGATTTAGGAGTCATCGTGGATAACATGTTAAAACCCTCCACCCAGTGTGCAGCGGCGGCCAAGAAAGCAAACAGAATGCTAGGTATCATAAGGAAAGGGATGGAGAATAAAACAAAGGATATTATAATGCCTCTGTATCGCTCCATGGTACGGCCGCACCTTGAATATTGTGTGCAATTCTGGTCACCGTATCTTAAAAAGGACATAGCGTTATTAGAAAAAGTACAGAGAAGAGCCACCAAATTGGTGAAGGGGATGGAAGGCTACTCCTATGAAGAGAGGCTAAAAAGGTTAGGGCTCTTTAGCCTGGAAAAGAGACGGCTGAGGGGAGATATGATAGAGGTCTATAAATTAATGAATGGAGTGGAACAGATAAACGTGGATCAATTGTTTACGCTATCAGAATATAGAAAGACTAGGGGACATGTAATGAAGCTACAGGGTAAACTATTTAAGACAAATAAGAGAAAATATTTTTTCACTCAACGTGTAATCAAACTCTGGAATCTGTTACCGGAGGATGTGGTAAGGGCTGATAGTATAGCTGGGTTTAAAAAAGGTTTGGACAAGTTCCTGGAGGAAAGGTCCATAAACCACTATTAAAAAGGGACCCAGGATATCAATGCTTGACCCAGTACAAGCATTGTGGAACTTGTGTCTTTTGGGGAAACTGCTAGGTACGTATGACCTAGATTGGCCACTGTTGGAAACAGGATACTGGGCTTGATGGACCTCGGTCTGACCCAGTATGGCATGTCTTATGAGTGCACCCAGACAACCCGATAAAGGGAAGCTGGTGACCCACAAGATGATTGACAGACTCTAGATTGTGTTGTCAACCACATGCTTGGATGAATATGAGATATGCCTATTCCGAGAAGCATTCAACTTGGCATTTTCGGGGTCTTCAGAATCAGCGAACTAGTGGCTGCCTCCACAAAGACTAGAATAACATCCAGATTTCAGTTCCCAGATATAGCACTGTCAGAGGGCCTCCTGCACATCTGAATCACCAGGACAAAAAATGATCCAAAAGTAAAAGGTCAATTTATTACACTCAAGGTGGTACCGCAACTCTGTACCAGCCCCATGGCTAACATCTACAATTACCTGGTGATCTGGCCAACTCGGTACCAACAGTTCTTGGTTTATGTTGATGGCACCCCATTATCTTGCTACCAGTTTATAACCATTTTCAAAAAAATCATGGCTGCAATCAGACTGTGGGCTGACCTCTTCAGCACCCATTCATTCCAAATCTGGGCTGCAACTGCAGCAACCGAGATGGGGCTGCCTGTCAAAGCTTTAGAATGCTACAGGTTCAAGACATATCCTGCATATTCTTGTGCAAGAGACAGGACGTGCCCCTGTTTGACCTCTATGTACTGAGCGGTGCCAGCAGCTGCAACTTAATACAGCCATGGGAGTTAAGGAAAATGCTCTGACGACTTTTTACTCCTGCAGCTCTGCAGAGGTGAGTTTGGGAGCCAGGCTTCGGGCCTCACCGGCTCCCTCTTAAGCTGGTCAGGCACACGGGGCCCCTCTTGGTGTGGGGCCATGTGTGTATGTGGAGGGGCCACTAGTACTAGTACTGGAAACGGCGTTACCGTGGCTAGAATGGGAAATGGGCTAATGTTGGGGGATGGGGAGACTACGATTGAAAGGAAGACAATGCTGGGAGAAACTGTGACTGGAGGGGGACTGATACTGTGGAGCCAGGACTGGAAAAGGGCTGATGCTGGGGGATGGAGGGACTGGAAGGGAGATGATGCTGGGAGGCAGGACCGTACCTAGACCTGTGCAAGCGGTGTGTCCGCAAAGGGCACAAAGGCTTTCTGCTCTCAACACCTATCTTGCCTCCATTTTTGATTGGTTTACTAGTAACTTTCTCCATGTTAATCTTATAAAATCTGCCGCCATTTGGTTTATCTTCGGTACCCCCTCCCGTAGTTTGGCACCTCTTATTTCCACTTCTCCGATCCCTCTGGTTCCTGTTCTCCGCTACCTTGGTGTTACCCTCGATTCTTCTCTTTCATTTCACCAACACATCTCCTCACTTGTACGTAGTTCATTCTTTCATCTTCGTAGAATTCGGGCTCTTCGGTCGTTTCTTCCTCCCTCCTCCCTCAATACTCTTGTCCTTTCACTGGTGATTACTCGGCTTGATTATTGTAACTCACCTTTTGCTGGTCTCCCCCAATTTATTTATTTATTTATTTTTATTTAGCAAGCACTTGTATACCGCTCCTTGCAGCGATCAGAAGCGGGAATGATTACATAGAAACAGCTGTCGAATCAAGACAGAGAAATTTTGTTATATACATATAGATTCGTAAGGTAAGCACGGCACATAGAAACTTATCTACTTCTTATCAATGGTGAAAAGAATTTACATATGTACATTTTTACATAGAAGGTTTCTGGGTCGCTGCGTAGGTAGTTGCCCCTCATGTGGATTTAGAACAGGTTGAAATGATTTTGAAATAGGTGCGTCTTGAGTTTTTTTCTAAAGTCTGATAGGTCTTTGCTGGCTCGAAGCTCGGGCGGCAGTTAGTTCCATAGTGTCGGTGCTGCGTATGAGAAAGCCCTGTTACTAGTGCTGACCTTGACAGATCTTATATCTGGTGGAGGGTGTTGGAGTTGATGGCTCTCCTGTTTCTGTTGGTGGGTTGCAAGCTGATTAGGGTGGCAAGGAAGGATGGTGCTGTGCTGTGGATGAGTTTGAAAGTTGTTGTCAGTATTTTGTATTTTGTGCGAGCTGTTATGGGGAGCCAGTGTAGCTCAATTAGTACTGGTGTGATGTGCTCAGTAAGACTCTTCCTCATAATGATCCTGGCAGCTACATTTTGGCCATTTGCAGGATGTTTAGGGTTTTCTTAGGCAGCCCTTGATAAATGGCGTTGCAATAGTCAAAATGTGGCATAATGAGTGCTTGAGCGATGGATCTGAAGTCGTGGGGATCAATGATGTTCCGTATAGGTTGTAGAACTCTCAGTTTGTGGAAAACTGCCCTGTTGGTTTTGCGGAGGTGTTTCTCCATTTTTAGGTCGCTGTCAAATGTTACTCCTAGATATTTTATTTCTTTCTTCATTTGGTAGGTATTATTGCATAGAGTTATTGTTGTAGGGGGGTCAAAATTTGCTTTCTTGGAGATATACATCACCTCAGTTTTCTTATGGTTGATTGCCATGCTGCTTTGTTGTAACCAGTTTTGCATCTCACCAAGGCATGTTTCGAGTAGGCTGTAGTCCGGGTTATCAGTGTCAAGTTGTGTGTACAGCATAATATCATCGGCATAAATGTGGTAGTTCATTTTGTGCTGAGTGAAGATTTCGCATAGAGGTTGCATATATACGTTGAAAAGGAGTGCTGAGAGTGCAGAGCCTTGCGGTATACCTTGCGTTTGGGGGAACGCTTCCGCTTTTTCGCCGTTAAACTGCACTTGTTGCATTCTGTTTGAGAAGTATGATGTGAACCACTTTAGGGGGGTTCCCGATATTTCTATTGACTTGATCCTGTTTATGAGGGTTCCAATATCAGCTTTGACAACTTCAATTAATCCAGAACACAGCTGCGCGTTTTCTTACCCATTCCTCTCCTCGGGACCACGTGTGACTCCCTGTCTTCTTTCCCTTCACTGGCTCCCTATCAAAGTTCAATTTCTATTTAAACTTCTCACCATAACTCATAAGGTCCTTCACACCAGTATGCCTCAGTATTTCGCCGACATCATTTACCTTCAACCCACCCTTCGTTTACTCGTTCTGCACACGGTAATCGTCTTTTTCTTCCATCCCCCGCCCAGGCCCACCTTGAATCGACCCGCCATGCCGCTTTATTCTTTGTGAGTCCTGCTCTTTGGAATTCCCTTCCCCATTCCCTTCGCACTGAATCGTCTTTCCCTCGATTTAAGGCCCTTCTCAAGACCCACCTCTACTGCCAAACCTATGATCTTTCCATCTCCTCTGATCACTCTTCATCTAGATACCATTAGGTTGTCCTTCCGTTACAATAACCCCCTGATCTTATTTGGTACACCAGTTACAGCCCACTCCCTTTCCTTCCCCCAAACCTCATCTTCCCCTTATGTCTGATATCTGTGATGTTTCTTTGTTTATTTCTGTGATGTTCTTTGTCCATTTCTGTCCTTTTCTATCCTTCTCTCTCCTTTTCTATTTACTTTCTTATGATTTTGATGGTGTTCCTTTTTTTCCTCCTTTATTTTCACCAGCTGCAACTTTTTTTTCTTAACATTGTACACCGCTCTGACACCTTGGTAATGGGCGGTATGTCAAATGCTACAAATAAAGATAAAGGGGCGCATTTCGGCTGTCTGCCACTGTCACTTTTTCTTCTCTCATCAGCGGCAGGCAATGGCAGACAGCCAAAATGCGCCCCTTAAGCCTTCTCCAAGAGGGACCAGACCTGCTTAGCATGCCAGCGACTTGCACATCGGGTGTGCGCCTCTTCTCTCCCCCCCCATAAAGTGCCTAGATAGAGGTGCGGGGGGGGGGGGGGGTGCACGCCTGATGTGCAAGTCACACATGGTGCATTTCATGATCGGTACGGCCCTGCTGGGAGGGACTGGAATTGGAGAAATACTGATACTGGGGGGCTAGGACTGGAAAAGGGCTGATGCTGGGGGATGGGGGGACTGGGACTGGAAGGGAGCTGATGATGGGAGGGACTGGAACCGGAGGAATACTGATACTGGGTATCTAGGACTGGAAATCAGCTGATGCTGGGGGATGGGGAACTGGGACTGGAAAGAAACTGATGCTAGGAGGGACTGGGATGAGGATGACTTACTGGGAGACTAGATCTGGAAATGGGCTGATGCTGGTGAATGGAGGGACTGGAAGGGAGCTGATGCTGGGAGGGACTGGAACTGGATGGATACTGATACCGGGGGGCTAGGACTGGAAATGGGCTGATGCTGTGGGATGGGGAGCATGGGATTGGAAGTGAGATGATGCTGGAAGGGATTGGACTGGAGGAGGACTGATACGGGGGGGGGGGAAGACTGGAAAAGAGCTGATGCTGTGAGATGGAGGACTGGAAGGGAGATGATGCTGGGAGGGACTAGAACTGAAGGAGAAATGCCAGACCATTGCAGGGGGAGAAGATGGAGAAGGGGAAGGTATTAGAAAGCTAATGGTCGGGGGGGGGGGGTGATCTATGGTTGGAAGAAAGGGCTGGGGAGATGGAAGAGAAAGCATGAGATGCTGACTTTGGAGGTAAGCAGAAAGGTGAGGTGATTGGGAGATGCTGAATTGGGATGGTGAGAGAGAGGAGGGAAATGGTGGGCATGATGGAACTATGTAGGAGAGGCCATGGGAGGCTGGCAAGGAGATGAGTGACAGGAGGAGGATGATTTCAGAGGGTTGAAATGTGGTAATTGGGAGTGAGTGGGTGAAAGACAGAGGGGAATAAGAGACCAAAGAAGGAGTGAGATGAGAAATGGGGGAGCTGGGATGGAGTTTAGAGGAGTAGATGAAAAGTTGCTACACTAGGTGAAAAGTCAAAGGAGGATTGAGGACGGAGAGTTAAATTGAGTGGGTGAATGAATAAAGAAAGAAATAGAGAAAAGAACAAAAAGCAAAAGATCAGTATGTCAGAGGCGGAAGTAGACAGAAAATGGAAAAAAATAGAAAAGAGAAGAAAGTCCACATGGACAGCAGACAATGGAGAGTTGGTAGACGTCACAAAGAATACAGAAGAGAGAGACTGAGGCAAGTGTGACTGAAAAATAAAATTCCCAAACAACAGAAGGTAGAAAAAAAAGTATTTTATTTTGAATTTATTAACTGGAATATATCAGCTTTGAGAAATGTGTACTGATGTCTTTCCGCTTTGTTCAGGAATTTAATTTCATAGTTTAATTTTTCCAGTGTTGTTGTGCATTCAGTTTGGCTTTTGAGGTTTCTAGTAGTCCAATTATTGTTTTCATATTTCTAAATCATGATCCCTTGGTGACGGTCTGTCTGTTTTGCATGTATGACAGAATTGTGCTATTCTATTCATCTAGTTTCTGTGTAGTACACCCACTTGTTCTCTTTTCCCGGTAAGATGTATTGGTTTAATATTTGTAGTGCTACCTTTTGATAAATAGGGTTAGGTGCTGTGTGAGTCCTGGTAGTGCTGTTATGATATGGCAGATTTGCTATGGGTTCTAAATGAGCAGGGTTATAGTAATGCACCTGGCAGTTGGCACTGGAGGATAGTAATGCAGTAATAAGGTAGCCTCTCTTTATCTTCACTGTAGAGTACATGCAAATGGTTTTCAGACACTTATTAAGAGGCATGTTTACTAAAGGTTAATGCGCTTTCACGAATTTGAATATGCTAAGTGCAGCAACATCCATTTATGTCTATGGGTACAGTGGCACTTAACACACATTAATGTTTAGTAAACAGGCCCCTAAGTCATTTTTAGAACAAAAAAGAGGCGTGTGAAGGACTCCTTTGAAAGCCGCTTACATTTTTATATGGGCAGTATATACATTTTAAAATAAAATAAATCAGATTTAGATAAATGAGGTGTGTGGATATGCAAATATTTATGCAAATGAGGCATATATGCAAATATTTATGCAAATGAGCCCCCGCAATTAGTCTCCGTAATACCCTTGGACCACCCCTGTTTAGCAGACTTTGTTGTGGTATAATTCTGTGTACATTTGGTTTTCATTTCTTCTCACTTGCTTCTGGGACCAGAGATGGGAGCGCAAGGATCGAGGAAGGATGCCTGTGTTTGTTGCCCCTGGTTAGGAATTCGTTACATGCAATAGTTGGTGGCCGTGAATACTCAGATTCTTTCACTGGGTCAGAGGCAAGTCAGAAGAACTCAGAGTATGATGGAATTTGTTCAGTCGCTGGCAGAAGAAAACTAAGTTGCATGAATGGCAAGAAAAGGCACGGGCTTTAGCATTTAAGAAGGGCTTTTGCTCTTTCCTCCATGTCTTTTTTATTCCTTTTTCATCTACTCAAATTTCACCCCTCCATCCTCAATCCCCTTTACTCTTCTAATACTTAGCCAATCATAGATTTTTTCCCCCTCCCACGCAAAATATCTGTTCCCTTTTCCATCCTCATTCCCCCAGCTTCTTTTTTTCTCCCGCTGGTCCCAGCCCCTCCCCCAGCATCAGCTCATTTCTGGTTCCAGCCCCTCCCAGCATCCACTCCCTTCCAGTCCCATTCGATCATCCCCCCGCATCAGCCCATAAGCAGTACGAGCCCCCCAGTATCAGTCCTCCTTCAGTCCCTCCCAGCATCTGCTCCCTTCTAGTCCCAGTATCCCATCCCCAGGCTATTTCCAGTCCTAACCCCCAGTATCAGTTCTCTTCCAATCCCCTCCCAGCATCCATTCTCTTCCTATCCCAATCTCCATCCCCCAACATCAGCCATTTCCAGTCCGATCCCCCATTCCCATTCTAGCCCCTAGTCCCCCCCCCAGCCACACACCAAAAGGGGCCCTACACTTGAATGACTTCAGAGGGAACCAGGGAGGCCCAAAACTCCAGTTCACCTCTTAAAAACCACAGGAATAA
Organism: Ichthyophis bannanicus; assembly: GCA_033557465.1. Classification (NCBI taxonomy): domain Eukaryota; kingdom Metazoa; phylum Chordata; class Amphibia; order Gymnophiona; family Ichthyophiidae; genus Ichthyophis; species Ichthyophis bannanicus. The sequence goes on from JAWIIG010000053.1 coordinate 665,410, forward strand.
AAAGTAGCATTTGCCTTCTCTCCCGCAGCTGTGATAAAAAGGAACCCGGCAGCGCACTGAGTGCGGGGAGGTTAAACGGGGGCACACATGGTTACCTTATTTACATTCACCCTTACCATTGCTCAGTGTCACATTCATAGATTCCATTGTTCTCTTCCCAAAGTTACTTTATTTACATTCACTCTTATATTGCTCAACAGTCATACAGGTATATACTTTTTAACTATATTTTTAATTATTGTTGACTATCAATTCATTTACTATGTGCCCTAGTCATAAATATTAATTTCACATGTTTCTAGTAACATGAATTTTCTTGTCATTCAACGCTTATAATGTATACACATGCCACTTCAATATTCTCACAGAGGTTTACAGATTTTTTCATGTCCATTGATGTTTCATGTCCATTTTTTCAGTACTTGATTTTACGCTTCTAAGTTCCTGTATCCATATGCTCTCAGATTATTAACTACACATTTTCTATGCATAAATACACTTTTTCATAATAAGCACCAATCGATCATATTTACGTTTTACTACAAAAATTAACAGCTGGATCTGCCAACTCGCAGTGTCCTCGTTGCCATGATTACAATTTTAAAAATTTTGAGGAGGTTATAAATTCTACCTGAATAACCTAACTGTTTCAAAAGACCACAATTTTTTTGTTGGATTTTTTTGCCTCGAGAGATTACTCCCTCCTGTAGCAAACTCTCCATTTTTCTCTTTTATAGAAGGAAACCTCCCTCTTCTAGTACCCCAAGGGACGACACAAAGCCTACCCCCAGATGTACTTATCTGAAGCAGCACCAAAGAGTCTGTGATTCCAATGCTGTCTCAAACTCCGCTTGATGGTAACTGCTGTGACCAAAATCATGCACAGAGAACAACCCAAACTATGGTTACTCGATGCAAGGTTCCACATTATGAACCACCTCCCAGGAAAAAGGATTTAGCTGTCATCGTGGATAATATGTTGAAACCCTCCGCCCAGTGGGCAGCAGCGGCTAAGAAAGCAAATCGAATGCTAGGAATCACAAGGAAAGGAATGGAGAATAAGACAAAGGATATTATAATGACTTTGTATCTTTCCATGGTATGACTGCACCTTGAATATTGTGTGCAATTCAGGTCTCCATAACTTAAAAAGGATATAGCGTTATTAGAAAAGGTAGAGAGAAGAGCCATCAAAATAGTAAAGGGGATGAAAAGATACCCCTATGTAGAGAGGCTTAAAAGGACAGGGCTCTTCAACTTGGAAAAGAGACAGCTGAGGGGAGATAACATAGAGGTCTATAAAATAATGAATGGAATGGAACAGATAAACGTAGATCGTTTTTTTACTTCTTCAAAAACTAGAAAGACTAGGGGACACTTAATGAAACTCCAATGTAGCCCATTTAGAACTAATAAGATAAATTTTTCTTCATGGACAAGCAGGAAGTAAGTTCTCATATATGGGTAATGTCACCAACGAAGCCCCGCACTACAATGCTCTCCAGCTTTTATTGGAAGCTTTTGGGAGGCTCCACCATGCCTACATGCCTGCCACCATGGCACCATCTTCTCCGGTCTTCATTTTCTGTGGACCCTCACAGATGTGGTTTTTGTCCTCCACCAGTAAATGTTCTTCCCCCCCCCCCAACAGGGGACCTTCAGTATAGTGTTGGTGCCTGCCATCGGTAGCGTTGGTTCCATCAATCGTGGTTCCTTCATTGATTCTGGCGCTTTTCGGTAAATTTTCATTTTCTTGGTTGCTTTCTGTGACCTGACCGGGCCTGGTGTCAGCATCGAGCCATTTGATTTAGCCACAGCCATCTTCCGACATGTCCTAGAAATTGGCCAGCGAATTCAAGAAGTGCACCAAGTATGCCAGGACCATCTCTGTTACTGATAGGCACAATTGCTGATTCCAGTGTCTGGGTCCCATTCACCAGCCCTCTTCTTGCAATTTGTGTTTGCAGATGCAAGGACAGGCCTGAGAGGTCAGAATAAACAGAGAGAATCCCTTTTTGGTCAGAGGTCTGATTCAGTGTCTTTGGTACTGGCATCGGTCTCAATGGCTTCCCAAGGATCTACCGATGGTGCATTGACATCGAGAAGTTCTTGGGTTCAATTGGAGCTGAGCACACACAGTGCCCCTGAGCATCAACCATCGGTCAGTCTCCACCTAGAGTCGAAGGAGGATTTGGTCCCAGCTCCGTCTGCATCAAAGGGGATCTGTTCAAGCATCGGGTGTTTGCTCCGGTGCATTGGCATTGGAACCCTTCCGAATGCAACATCGAGAGTGATGGGCAAGAGGAGCTCCTCAAAGTGCCCTGGAGAGAGGACTGCTCCACCTCCAAAGTTTCAGAGGGGCACCGATTGTCTCCTGACAACCGAGGCCATGCCAATACTCCCAAATGGATGCCAGAAACATTGGTCAAAGCTGTTCAGGCCCGAGGCCTTCAAAATCGACAGCCATGAAGGAATACCTCCTTCAGGCGCTCGAGGTCTGCATCGCATCGATGCTAGAGAGCCAGATGGCTAGGGTCTCTGCCCACCGCATCAGCATCAAACGTCATACAGCCGATCCCCGAGATGCATGCTCTGCCTGCAGAGGCATTGATATCTCAGCAAAAAATAGTTCAGAAGTCAGTTCCTGGCAGGGTCATCTCCCTATCAAGTGTCTCTGGTTCCGATGCCATGGTGAAACCTTGAAAGCCCTTGATGCATCATCGATCTCATAGAAGCTCGCATTCCCCCTGAAGTACTTCGACTTCTTTTTGGAGTCCAATTCTGATGGCTGGGTGACTGATTTGGAATCAGAAATCTTTTTGGAGGGCAGATCTCCTGAGCTCCTATCAGACCCCTCCTCTCCACACAAACAGCAGAAGTCTCCTCCGGAGGACATGTCCTTCCAGGATTTTGTTAGGGATATGGCCAAGGCCGTCCCATTTTCACTGGAGATGGAGGATGAGCCCAGGGCAAAGGAATTGGAGTTTTTTGAGTGAGGATAACATCCAAAGTCTTCTATATTTTAAAATAAATGAATCCATTTATTCATTTTTATTAGGGCAATATTCATGACCTTCAATATTTTAAAACAATATAATTATGTTACGCTTATTGAGTTTTTTGTTTTGTCATTGGTCATGTTTTTGTTCATGGTCTTTCAATATGTACAGCATTTTTAAAAAAAAATTTCTAACAATTTGTTATATTTAATTTTTTATATTAAAAATAAAGTAATACATTTATATTTGTGTGGGCATAACATTCACCTTTTAAAATTAGAGAATATAATTTATTTTATAAGGGCAAATTTTATAACTATAGAAATAAGCCCCCCCCCCACCCCCCTTTTTTTGATTATTTTTTGCTCATGAGTTTTTTAATAGGGATAGTATTAAAATACAATTTTATGAGAGTTTTACTTATAGTTCTTTAGACATATATTTAAATCAATGTATATTGAGCCCTCATTAAGATGATTTCATTTACTCAATCAGAGTATGGGTTTAGTACTGGTTATATTTATGATTATGAATTCTAAAGAAGGACAGTACGTTTAGATTTTAAAATAAAGATACACAATTTATATGTCAATGGGGGCAACAGCCATGGTTTCTTGATAATCTATAACTATGTATACACACTTATAATTTTATCCTTTTTCTATTGTAAAATATTGTTTTAAATAACCATTCTTTTATATGGCGTATGGGTCACAGGTTTATTACTACTATTTTTATTACCATTATCTTTATTTATTTTTTCTAGAAGCTATTTTGATATTAGTATCTGCCAGTTTTTTATCGATCCTGGTGAAGTTTTTGTACTTCACACCCACAGGTAATATCCATCTTTTTAGTATGTGATTTTATTAGCATTTACATAATTGGTTTTAGATGGGTCCTACTCTTCCAGTCTCCTCATCCCTTCTTGTTTCGCAATGAATTATAGTTGTGTTTTATATTCTTTGTGTAATTTTGTGTATTGCATTTTATACTTATAAATGTTTTAGTTATTTTATCATTTTTTGTATTCCAATTAGTGTTCATATTTTTAATTATTTATTTATTTATTTATATTATACATATTTTCATATTTAATTATATATGTGTATATAAATGAATTTTCTGTGTTATTTTATTTATGGAGTTGTTGGTTAATCAAATACGTTAGATATATCTAGATCATATATGGTTTTTATGACTTTTATTAAGGTTCTTAAGATATTTGGTCATTGATATGGTCCATTTTGGCCTTTATGCTTATATTATATATTAATGTTTATAATTTTATTTTTATTAGTATTTTCATTTTTAATTTTCCAATTTTTTATATGTCTATTGTTCTTTAGTTTGATTTTATTAATTTATATATTTGTTTTTTAGTGTGCCTGGATAGCCCCTGATGAAGTAATTACGAAACACGGCCTGTGTTGGGTTTTGGCCACCCCTTGGTTTAATAAAGTTTTTAAGTTTATTGGGTGTGTATCTGCCGCTTCTTTTTTTTGCTCCTGCTCGGTTGAGTGGCTAGTGCTGTTTTTTTGTGGACCCGGTATCAAAGTAGAGGCCAGAAGACCTACTACCCTCATACGCACTGATACTTCCTGGTTCTCAAACCTCACAGCAAAAAAAAAACAACAGGATCCTCACCTACAGTGTCGAGAGAAGCCCCAAAAGGCCCAGCCTGCCCTGCAACCAAAGCCAGGAGCAGGGTTTTGACTGGTTCTTCCTGAGCATAGCCAATCTGCCAGTGACCAAAGAGGAGGACTCTCTGGTAGGGGGAAGGCTCACTCTCTTTGCCCATAGGTAGCCCCTTATAACTTTGGACTCATAGGTGCTACAACTAGTCCAAAGTGACTACATCTTGCACTTCACCATGTTACCAGCTCATTGCTCCCTCTCCCCCGAAGGTGTATCCTCTCAACCCTCTGCATCTAGACCTACTTTGGGGAGAAATCGCCACCTTACTGGCCAATCTCGCCTGTGCCGCAAGAGCAGATAGGATGGAGATTTTATTTTAGGTAATTTCTGTTCCCCAAAAAGATGGCGGTGGGGATTCTGGCCCATCCTGGACCTCAGAAACCTCAACACTTTTCTGGGGTGAGAAAAGTTCAAGATGGTATCTCTGGATACCCTGCTCCCTTATCTTCAGAAAGATGATTGGAAAATATTCCCTGGATCTAAAAGACACACATACCCACATACCAATCCATCTTGCTTACAGGAAGTATCTCAGATTTGTCCTGGCAGACTGGGTACTGGGTACTACCTTTTGAGCTGGTCTCGGCATCCTGAGTCTTCACAAAGTGCCTCGCAGTAGTAGCGGCCTATCTCAGAACACTGGGGGTCTTCATCCTTCCTTATCTGGATGACTGACTCATAAAAAGCACCACTCCAGATAGAGTCCAGCGATCAACACCGTTGACCACTCAGGGGCTAGAGTTGTTGGGGTTTGTAGTCAATTACCCAAAGCCCCACCTTCAGACTTCCCAACACCTGGAGTTCATAGGGGCTCTCCTGGACATGGCTCAAGCGAAGGCCTTCCTTCTGCTAGACCGACCCCAAAGATTGACAGCCTTGGTCCAAGATACCCAGCGGAGTCATCAAATGGCAGCTCGCAGAATGCTGATCATTCTTGGCCAATTGGCCTTTACAGTACACATCATATCCATGGCTCATCATTTGATGAGATAGGCTCATTGGACACAGAGGACTCAGTGGAGCCAGGCTACCAGCCACCTTTGGAAACGGGTTGCTGTCACATACCCTTCATCCAGTCCCTGCACTGTTTCTATGTTTCTGGTTGCACTGGGGTTGCAGTGAAAACATAATGAACATTTACATGGAAAACACAAGAAAAACATAGCACCAATTGTCAGAACTTGTGGCTTCAACTGAAGAAAATTTCTTCTACACGCCTGTGTGACTCTAGAAACTTCAGGAAATATGGAAAAAAATTTGTCACAAAACTTAAAGTCTGTTCATGAAATATACTTTAATACTAATGTTTTCTGGTTTCCCACCACATATCCCCACCCTACCACAGTTCACTCAGAAAACTGCTTTCTTTGTCGCAGCTTCCACTATGTGGAATAGTCTACCAACCCCTCTTTGTATCAAATACAATTTCAAAAGCTTTGCAATGCAATGTGTGCCTTTGAGTCAGTCCTGACTCCTGGCGACCCAGAAGCTCCTGGGTTTTCTTGGCAGTGTCACCGGAAGTAGATTGCCAGGCCTTGTTCTAGTCTGTGTTTGGGCCTTCAATAGCAAACTCCTGAGGTGTTCTCCCTCATCTTGGGTCTGGCAGGGCCAAACCTCCAACTCCACGCACCCCCCACCCCTTACCTCTTCCCCCTACTTTCTCTGTATCTGGACTATTTCTCCCTCCTTATGGCCCTCCTTATCATTGAAGTTGGTGTTCTTTTCCCTTTCTTGACCTATTAATATTTTAATTGTAAACCGCATTGCTTGCATACAGATTTTGAGGTATAGCAAATAAAAGCAAATATAAACAAACAAAATCACCTATCAGTAGCAATTCTCCTTTCATGGCAATATTACGTATGTCTTCTATTAAATCTCTGTCCACTTCTTCTCCCTGTGAAGGAGATCTGTATATCACACCAATGCAAATAAGATTTCCCTTTCTCTCTTTCTAAGAACATGTAGTAGCTTTTATTAGCTGAAAACTACTTCCTCAGGAGCAGCATTATGCCACAATTGAGAAGGAGGCTCTGGCAGTCAAGTGGGCTCTAGAGACTTTCCAGTACTACCTGCTTGGCTGTCCTTTTATGTTGGTCACAGACCATCAGCCCAGCAAGTGGTTGGCTCACCAGAAGGAGACCAATGATCAGAACATGCAATTGTTTTGAGCCTCTATCCCTTTCTCTATGAGGTTCACCATAGGGCTGGGAAGGCACATCAAAATGCCGATTTCCTATGGTCAGTAGAGGGCCCAGAGAAGTCTGATGCTCAATCACCTAGGGTTGAGCTGAGGGAGAGGTATGTGATGGAGTGTATGGGATACTCCCCATCCCCTTTAAAGACCCTCCCCAGCCAAGCTCAGGACCTGAGAGGCATTTCCCTTTTAAGAGCGTAAACCATTGCCTTTTTAAGAAAGTAGGCAGGGGGATGCCTGAGGAGGGTGTGGCCAGGTCTCCAGGTTTAAACTAGGAGATACCTTAAAGGAGAGGAGCCTGGGGTTCTATGGTATATGTGGTGACCACTTGCCTATGAAAGGCTGACTGTTGAGAAGGTAGGAACAATGTTTTGCTGAGAGAAACCTATTACTCTGCACTCGGCCTTGGTGTTAGAGCTCAGTCCTGCTGTAGAGCTTTTGTGCCACAGAGAACTGCTATTTTGCTTTACTCATAATTATGTCATCCTGCTGCTGGGGACTTAAGGAGTACTGACTGAATTGTGCTGGCCAGAGTGAAGGAACGCTGGAAGAACCGATTTCGATTTCTTTGCATTAGAAATACGGTCTGTGCCGAACCAGTGTTACTTCACACAGCAAGTTAGGCCTGTCTAGACTGATCAAGGAACTTTTGCAGCTGGGGAGAGTCCTGGGTGAGCAGTATGTTCTTTAGCTATACATGTACTTTAGACCCAAGAGGGGCCAGGGCAGTTTACCTGGTCGTGTACAACCGAAAAGAAAGATTTTGTTTCTCTGTAAACCTCCAATTGGTTGTGGAGCTTTGTATCATTGCACAGTCCTGTAATTCTGTGGCTTTAATATTATTTTTTACATATAGTGCCATTCCTCCTCCTTTTCTTCCTACCCTGTCCTTCCTGAATAAAGCATAGCCTGGTATAATTACATCCCATCATGGCTGTCCATGAACCATGTCTTCGTAACCACCACTAAATCCAAGTCAGCCTCTTCCATTAAAGCCTCAACATCTGGGATCTTATTTCCCATACTACAGGCATTTATACACACACCACTTTCCAGATGTTGCCCTTATTACTCATTTCTACAGAGGTATGTAATGTTTTACTTATCTAAGGGCTTTCACTTAGCTGGGGGCTTTCTTCACCCATGCCCAATGAATTTAGTTTAAAGCCCTTTCTTTAGTAGGTTAGCCATCTGTTGCCGAAGACACTTTGACCTTTCTTGGATAGGTGGTTGCCATCTCTGCTCTGCAGCCCTTAGAAAATCATCTCATGTCCAGGAAACCAAAATGCCTTTGATGACATCATCCACACAGCCACATATACATCTCCAGGATGCGAGCTTCTCTGCCTTGGCCTTTATCCTCAACAGGAAGGATTGACGAGAACACTACCTGCGCACCTATTTGCTTCACCCTTTGTCCCAGACCATGAAGTCACTTTTGATAGGCCCGGAGAGATACCTAGCAGTATCATTTGTGCCGACATGGATGAGCAACATAGGATAATAGTAGGCTTGATGAGTCTTGGCAAACTCTCCATAACATCTCAGATTTTGGCACCTGGCAGACAGCACACCTCTTATAAAGTCACCCTGACCATCTTCAAAACCCTTCACGTCCTCTCAGCTAACATCCTTCTACACCTCACTCTCGAACCTCTCAACAGCAGATCTAAGAGAAAGGCCAGCCACCACCTACTAGCAACCCCAGCCGCATTCATTCAAACCAACGTATCTACCTCCAGCAGAGCCTTCTCATTCTACGCACCCACCATCTGGAAATCCTTCACCCCAGAAATTCGCTCTTCAAATGACGTTGGAGAGTTTCACCGTAAACTCAAGACGTGCCTGTTACTGGAACATTTTGGTTCCGTTACATAGCCTCCTACCCCCAACTCCCCAAACTTTATCTCACACCATGTACAACTGGATTCTAGGCGACTTCAACCTGCCTACTCTGCAAGAATCTCAAGCCACTGCTTTCCTAGAAGCACTACACGAGCTGGGTTACTCTCAGCTAGTCGACAGACCCACTCACGTCAAGGGAAACATACTGGACCTGATCTTTGCCCCACAGACAGACACAGAACCCACCCAACCAATACTACCGACCATAACCCCGGTACCATGGTCTGACCATAGCCTGCTCAAATTCCAGATACCTATTAACACCTATAACCGAAACTCCAACAAGACCAACGCTGCCCATGAAACATCGCTGAAGCGCTTCCGCCCCTTTGATAAAGAAGAAATTCAAGAGACGATCCTCCCACTCCTCAACAATGCAGCACACGACCTAGATGCTTTGGTATCCACCTGGGACGATAGCCTCAAGACTGTCGCATGCATACCAGCCACATACAAAAACCCAAAGAAACAAGAGCACGCACCATGGTATACTAAAGAGCTCCCAGCATCACTCCTCTACCTGCGCAAGCTCGAGAGAAGATGGCGTCGAGCATGCTCTACCGAAGCACAAAGTACATACAACGCTCATCTAAGAGCACACCAAGATGAATTAATGAAGAAACGGAAACAATATCATTCAGACACCTTGAAGCGATCGTTAAACAAGCCTCATGATCTGTTCAATATAGTGAAATCTCCTATAAGAGAACCTCCCGCAGACCAATCACATATGCCACAGCCCCAGGCATACTCCAACTATCTACAATCAAAAATGATACAGAATGGTGCAACCTCAAGCCCCGCAGACAACACCCTACCGCATAAGTTATCCCAACCATCGCCACTATCCAAATTTGACAAAATCTCACGCAGAGAGATTGAAGACACTATCGCAGCAATCAACCCCACCACCGCGCCCAACGATCCATGCCCAGCTCTATGGATAAAGGAGTTACGCTGCGACTTAAGCCAATACTTGAGCGAATTAGTAAACCAATCCCTCACAACCGGATCGTTCCCACAGAGTCTGAAACAAACATCGATCAGACCATTGCTGAAGAATAACAGGCTGTACCCAACAAAAGTGGAATCATACAGACCAATTTCAAGTATCCCCATGCTTGCCAAAGTAATTGAAAAGATAGTACAGTGCCAAATTCAACAGCATATTGACACTGAAGCCCCTCTGGATCCATCCCAACATGGGTTCAGAGAAGCACACGGGGTGGAAACCCTCCTCACCACCCTATTTGACAACCTAGTCTCTGGAACCGACAAAATTCACCAAGGATTCGCCCTCATCTTCCTCGACATCACAGCGGCCTTCGACTCGGTGAGCCACGAGATCCTCCTACTACACCTCAGCGAGAAAGGAATACAAGGAACTGCTTTAGACTGGTGCAAATCGTACTTGACTAATAGATGGCAACATGTAAGGTCTGGCTCCACGGCCTCAGAATCGTTTTTGCAAAACCAAGGTGTGCCACAGGGTTCGTCACTATCTGCATTGATGTTTAACATCTACATGCAGCCCATATGCACCCTAGTACGATCGTTCAAGGTCAACTGCCAAGCCTACGCAGATGATATCCTGCTATACATCCCTTTCAGGACCGACCAACCAGACTTCTCACCTCTAACAAGATGTTTTGAGGCAGTAGCAGACTGGCTCAACACACAAAACTTGCGAATCAACTACAGCAAAACAGATGTTCTTTTCATCTCAAGGAACCAGAACTTCACCCCTCCACCCTCTTTAAAAATCGGCAACACAGAACTGAAAACTAAGCCCACAATCCGCTACCTTGGCGTTACACTTGACCAGCAGCTGGACTTGAAAACCCACATAAAAAACACCGTAAAAACAGTATATCTGAAAATAAGGACCTTAAAACACCTACGACCACTACTCGACTTCAGCGACTATCGATCAATCTATCAAGCATTAATATTACCACATTTCGACTATGCCAACGTAATTCTACACGGTCTCCCTCAAGCAACTCTAGCACCGCTCCAGCTCGCAATGAACACTGCCGCGAGAGTACTAATAGGAGCCTCACGGAGAGAGCATATAACGCCAGTCTTGATGAACCTCCACTGGTTACCTGTTCAAGCACGAACCCTCCTCAAAGTACTAACCCTGACCTTCAAAGCCTTAAACACCTTGACCCTCACAGTCATCAGCAAGATGATACACAACATACCACATAGCAGAAACAGAAGACCCACGATGCAAAACACCCTAGAGGTCCCAAAAGCAATGACAAAATGCACAAAAGCAACAACGAATAGGGCCTTTACGATTTTTGCACCTAGAGCATGGAATGCCCTCCCCACTTATATACGAAACATCACCAACCTAACACACTTCAGGAAGGCATTAAAGCATCATCTGTTCACTATATACTACCCCGATTCCAGCCTTAGTAAACATGCATGGTGCTCCTCAGACAATCACCCACTACACCCAACTAATCAGACCCAGTATGAAAAAGGATAACCAGCTCGGTCTCCCAACAGTACTCCCTGAAATAGAATTTAGACACCTAGCGTAAATAAGATGTTGATAGACCCTGCCTAAAGTAGGTACCAGTGTAAATAAGATTTAGATAGTTTCCCCAGTTACTTCCAAGTTGATCTCCCCGTTCATTGTAAATACAACTCAGAGTGCCTGCGTTGTATAGTTGATGTTGAATGTAAACCGCGCTGATCTAAAATAGCGCGGTATAGAAGAAATGTAAAATAAATAATCTCCCCCACCCCTGTTTAATGCAGTTAATTTACGTTATTTTCTTATTATAATTGTTTAACCTGTTATCAACTACATCTAAAGTTATACTCATTCTTGTTCCCTATACAATGCTGTTACTTGTAGATACAGCAGTATAGAAATGTTGCTAAATAAATAAATCAAGCCTGTTCAGCAAATGGATGCATCAATACCCCTCGGAATAGAGTCACCAAACACCACTACCTTTCACTAACTTGTGGTGACTAATTCCACAACTTTGGGGTGCTTGAGCTCTGGTTTTCCTTTTCCTGTGATGCTTTCACCTCCTCCACTTCTAGGACTGCATATTAAGAACATAAGAAATGCCATACTGAGTCAGACCAAGGTCCATCAGGCCCAGTATCCTGTTTCCAACAGTGGCCAATCTAGGTCACAAGTGCCTGGCAGGTACCCAAAGTCCACAGCTTCCACAATGCTTGTCCTGGGGTAGGCAATGGATTTCCCGGATCCTCTTTAATAATGGTTTATGGACCTTTCCTCCAGGAACTTGTCCAAACTTTTTTTAAACCCAGCTACACGAACAGCTTTTACTGCATCCTCCAGTAACGAATTCCAGAGTTTGATTACGCATTGAGTGAAAAAATATTTTCTTTTATTATTTATTTATTTATTTATTTAACAGTTATTTATATACCACTCTTTCCCTTGTTTCAAGTGCGGTTTACATGTAACAGTAGGTTAATTGGTATGAGATATACCAGGACATTTTACATAGAACAGATAATTATAAATTACAAGGAAAATTGTAACATAACAAGTATAACATATTAGAACATATATACATTGCTAGTTAAATTATTAATCATCATGTAAATGAGTGTGTAGTATGGTTAAATTAGTGTATTAGTGTCGTTTATTTTTTAAAATAGGTTATATAATATTAAAAATAAATGTTAGCCTGTATCCCTTTGAGAATTCTGTTTTGGGAGTGTATTATAGTGTAATGTAAATAAGTGAGTTTTTAATTTTTTTTTTAATTCTTTTATGTCAGACAGTAGGCGAATGTTGTCAGGTAAATTGTTCCAGAGTATTGGAGCAGAGTGTGAGAAAGCTCTCTTATTGGTTTGTTTTCTGGCTTTTGTAAAATCTTTTGGTATTGTTAAAGTATTTATGTTTCTGCTCCTTTGAGATCGTTTATCAATGTCAATGTTAATCAGTGTATTTAGTGCAGATGGTGCAAGTTTATTAGTCTTAAATGGTGTTTTATGCCTGTTTATACCTGTTCAATGTAAAGTTGCTTGACTGTTCACGTTTACTGTAAACCACTCTGATACTAAATAGGGCGGTCTATAAAAGTGTAATAAAGAAATAAAATAAATACACATTGTAGCTTCATTGTGTGTCTTCTAGTCTTTCTATTTTTTGATGGTGTAAACAACCGATCTACATTAACCAGTTCTTCTCCATTCATTAATTTATAGACTTCTATCATATCTCCCCTCAGCCTTCTCTTTTCCAAGTAGAAGAACCCTAACCTTTTAAGCCTTTCCTCATAGGTGTATTCTTCCATCCCCTTTATGATTTTGATGGCTCTTCTCTATACCTTTTCTAATTCTGCAATATCCTTTTTAAGATATGGTGACAGGAATTGCATACAATATTCAAGGTGCGGTCAAACCATGGAATGATACAGAGGCATTATAATAACCTTTGTTTTATTCTCCATTCCTTTCCTTATGATTCCTAGCATTCTATTAGCTTTCTTGGCCACCGCTGCACTGGGCAGAGGGTTTCAATGTATTATCCACAATGATGCCTAAATCTTTTTCCTGGTTGGTGGTTTCTAAGGTAGTAGCTTGCATTGTGTAACCAAAGTTTGGGTTGTTCTTTCCTAGGTGCATAACTTTGCACTTGTACACATTAAATTTCATCTGCCATTTGGATGCCCAGTCTTCCAATTTATCAAGGTCCTCTTGCAATTTTTCACAATCTTCTTGGGTTTTAACAACTTTGAATAATTTTGTATCATCTGCAAATTTGATCACATCACTCATTATTCACATTTCCAGGCCATTTATGAATATGTTAAAAAGCAGCGGGCCCAGCACAGATTCCTGGGGTACTCTACTATTCACCTTTCTCAATTGAGAAAGTTGGTCATTTAGCCCTACTCTCTGCCTTCTATCTTTTAACCAATTTCTGATCCACAATAGACAGCCTACAATCCCATGACTTTTTAATTTTGCCAAGAATCTCTCATGAGGGACATTGTCAAAGGCTTTCTGAAAATCCAGATACACTATATCAACTGATTCACCTTTGTATATTTGTTTATTCACACCTTCAAAAAAATATAACAGATTAGTAAGAAAAGGCTTTCCTTGGCTAAATCCATGTTGGCTTTCTTTCATTAAATCATGACTATATACGTGATCAGTAATTTTATTCTTTATAATGGATTTCTACCATTTGCCTGGTACTGATGTCAGACTCACAGGTCTGTAGTTTCCCAGATCTCCCCTGGAACCCTTTTTAAAAATTGGCATTACATTGGCCATTCTCCACTCTTCAGGTACTACAGTTGATTTTAATGATAGTTCACAGATTACTACTAGGTCTGCAATCTCATATTTCAGTTCTTTCAATACCCTTGGATGTATACCATCCGGTCCAGGTGATTTGGTACTCTTCAGTTTATCAAATAGCCATTTATCGATATTTCTTTCAATTCTTCCGATACATCACCTTTATATACCATTTCAGGCATGGGTAAATTCCCTACTTCTTCTTCAGTAAAGAACGAAAAAGCAAAGAATTCATTCAGTCTCTCCGCTATGGCCTTCACTTTGCTATGTCTTCACTTAGCACCCCTTTTACTCTTCTATCATCCAATGATCCAACTGACTGTAATGGGGGCAACAACTTTGGCAATACAATTTTTCTCAGCAATTGTTCATTTGAAGGAGCTTTGGTACCTGTTCAAATAAATGAGAGACCTACCAAAATCCCTAAACTTTCCTCAGATATCCTTTAAGAGAAAAAGCAGCTAACCTCCTAGCCCTGCTTCCTTGTTAAACTGTTATTATTTTACACTAGTAAAATTTGACATTATATATCTGAAATATATAGATTAATGTGTTCCCTTTGTAAAATTAGCTAGAGTTACTTGAAAAATATCAACTTGTTTACTTTTAGTAGATATCCAAATGTGGAACTATTTGCTTCCTAGATTTCCCCTACCAACCAATAAAAATCTGGGTCCCGATATTTGAAAGGCACGTACATGGTTTACAGCCCTGTAAACCATGTAAATGCCGTTCAGTAGGATATTTAATGACACAAACATGGTTACTGCTGCTGAACATCCCCAATTAACACTGCTACACGTCCCAATGCCAACCACTTAGCATCAAGGCATGTTCTGGGTATTTCGGGGTGTGTCATGGGCGGCGGCAGATGCTAACCAGGTAGCGGCGATATTGCATCGTTACTGTTAGCTTCTATGGGTAAAGACAGACCATTAAAGGGGGGGGAGTGGCCTAGTGGCTAGGACATGGTGCCTCAGGCCGGAGGGCCAGGGGCTTGAGTCCCACCTGGGGACAGCAATCTCAGGCTGGAGGGACTGGGGCTTCTAATCTTATAGGCACTCCTTGTGGCCTTGGGCAAGCCACTTAACCCTCCGTTGCCTCAGGTACTGTCGCGAGCACTACCCTGGCGGCCAGTAGAGGTCAGGGTAGGTCGGACACAACTATATAGGGAGGAGATTGGCCAGTTATCCAGAGGCCCAATTGGCTTTTGGTCCTGTTAGTTTCCTGGATCCTAACCTCCAATGAAATCAACTGCACAAAGTGGTGGGAAAATAAAGGCTTTTATTTCCCTTTCTCGCAAGGGTTCAAATGATTGGGCAACAACAACAACGCAAAATGTCCTTACTTCAGGTAAGAAAATGTAAAACAGAAGTTTAAAGCAAAAACTGTTACTTTCACAGTAGTGATGACATTCACACAAACAAGAATGTTCTAGGCAGCAATACATATAGCTTACAAGCCTGGCAGGGATTCTAGGCTTCCCATAGTACAGTACGTACAGTCCATTTCTGTATCTGAAACCTCATCTGCCAGTTCCACTTGCATTGGCTCATAGGCTGAAGCCTCTGACTCTGAGTCCCTGGTTTCAGGTAGGTAATAGTCAGGCTTCTTATATAGCTCCTCTAGCACTGCCCAATGTTCTGGGTGAAGGGAAGGGCGTCGGCTCTGTGCTGTTTTGTATTGAGAAGACTCCTCTCTACTTAGAGGTTTTATAGCAGCTTTATAAAAACACTTCTTATTCAAAGCTCTCTTATCAGGTAAACTTTTTCTATAGCTTGTATCATAAGAAGCTTTACCTTGTGAATTTGGCTTCTCTGTTTCAAGTGAAGGTTGAGGCCTGCACCAGTTTCTCTCCTGGCTTGCCCGTACAACACAGCTTAGATCTTCAGGCTGTCTCTCCTTTGGGTTTAGACAATAGTTGCAGCAATGCTTTTGCCTCTCTGGGCAAACAGCTCTTACTCCTCTTTGAGCTGAGACCTTCCCAGGTTCTTCATTAGCTCTCAGGCAATCACCTTTCACTCTGGGTGATTTCCTAGCAGTGGAATACTCCGGTTTCCATTCTAACCTCTTTTCCTCTGTTTTGCCTTCCTTCCTGCTGCACGCTGTCCTGCTGCATTCACTCCTGTTGTCTCCTTTCCAGCTGCCTTCACTCCGGCTGCTTCTTTTCCAGCTGCCTGCTTTCCAGCTGCCTCTACTCCTGCTGCTTCTCCATCTGCCTCTCCATCCGCCTCCTTTCCAGTCTTCCAGACCCTCCTTAAGAAGTCCTCCTGTGCTCGAGGATTGGAAGCTGGCTGGCATTACATCATGATCAGTGGGGTGTGGTTCCTCAGTTACTCTTGCTCAGTCTATCTGGTTCCTCCAGATATTGCAGCTTGTATGTATCTTTTTCTCTATTTAAAGCATTTTCTTTTCTCTCAACCGGGTCTGCTGGGTGACACATCCCCCTTCTTAAAATATTACGGGCTGGGGAAGCCTCTTCTATGCAGCACGTAATACGTGACATGGCATCCGCGTTAAAATGCAGCTTCCCTGCTCGGTGCTCCACTCTAAAATCGTATGGCTGCAAAGCCATGTACCACCTAGTTAGGCCGTTGTTCCCATTCTTCATGGTGTGTAACCATTTTAGAGGGGCATGGTCCGTGATGAGGATGAACTTCCTCCCTATCAAATAGAATTTTAAGGCTTCAATGGCCCACTTGATCGCGAGACATTCCCTCTCGATCGTTGCATATTTTCTCTCAGCAAGTGACAGTTTCCTACTGAGGAACATAATAGGGTGTTCTGCGCCTTCTTGTACTTGCGAGAGAACAGCACCCAGACCTGTCTCTGATGCATCGGTCTGTAAAAGAAAGGTTTGCTGGAAGTCTACACCACGCAATATAGGTGCCTGACATAATTTCTCCTTTAAAGTTTGAAAGGCTTTCTCTGCTTCTGCCGACTATTGTATTGCATTTGGCGCATTCTTTCTTAACATCTCTGTAAAAAACAGCGCTTTCCTCCGCAAAGTGCGGTATGAAGCGTCTGTAGTACCCGATGAGGCCAAGGAAACTTCGTAGTTGTTTCTTGTGTTGCGGTATGGGGAACTTCCTTACGCTTTCCACCTTGTCCAGTAGCGGGCGTACTGTGCCACGTCCCACAAGGTGACCCAAGTATTTAACCTCTTTTGCAGCAAAGGTACACTTTTTCGGGTTTAACGTTAACCCCGCCCTCCTCATGGCTTCTAAGACTGTTCCTACTTGATGAAGATGTTCTTTCCACATGGTACTGTGGATCACCACATCATCCAAGTAGGCCGTTGCAAAAGTTTGATATGGTCGGAGAATAATGTCCATCAGACGCTGGCACGTGGCTGCTGCTCCGTGCAGGCCAAAGGGCATCCTACGGAATTGGAACAGGCCTAGGGGTGTGCTAAAGGCAGTTTTAGGTTTAGCATCCCGTGTTAGAGGCACCTGCCAATATCCCTTGGTCATGTCTAACGTTGTGAGGAACTTTGCCTGTCCGAGCCGGTCTAACAACTCCTCGATTCGAGGCATCGGGTAGGCGTCGAATGTAGATACTGCATTCACCTGGTGGAAGTCTATGCAGAATCGCATAGAACCGTCAGGTTTAGGTACTAGTACCACCGGGCTGCACCAAGGGCTATGCGATTCCTCAATGATGTTCAACTGTAGCATCTCCTGCACTTGATCAATGACTTCCTGCCTCTTCGCTTCCGGTAATTGATATGGCCGTTGCCGAACAATTTTTCCCGGCGGGGTGAGTATCTCATGTGCGACTAAGGTGGTTTCTCCTGGTACCGGAGTTAGCACATCTTTAAACTCCTCCAAAAGTTGGGTCAACTCCTGTTTTTGCCTTAAGGAGAGTTCCTCACCGATCTTGGGTGTAGGGCAGTCTTTGCACTCATCTATTCGGGGACCAAGATCTTCCTCTGGGGTTTCACTCCCAACAGCGATATAGCCTTCCATGTCCCCCTTCCCAGTAGAGCCAAAACCTCCAGTTCCCCGGCTCGTTGGGGTTAGCATGGTGACCTCTTCAAGGTGTGGGAATCCCACTCGTTCGCAAATCAGTTGCGCTATCCTGTCCCCCACTTTGACCTTAAAGTCTTCATTCGACCAGTTGCAGAGAAGAACTTTCAGTACGCCCCTGTAGTCCGGATCGACTACTCCGGCTGCCACATCAATGCTGTGTTTGGCGGCGAGTCCGGATCGCGGTGCTATCCGCCCATAGCACCCTTGAGGTAGCTCTATCTGGAGATCAGTATTAATTAACATACGCCCCTGTTTTGGGATAACCTGGTCTTCTGCGCTATATAGGTCATAGCCAGCTGCTTGTGCCGATGCCCTCTGAGGACCCTGAGCTTTCTCTGAAGTCTTGCAAAATTTTAGCACAAACTTCTTCATTGGGTCTGCTTGTTCTTTACTGGAGATTTTCTTTGGCTTTTCCCAAAGCGGGCTAGGAATTATATTATCTGTAGGGCGAATGCAAGTGGCACTTAGCGCTGCTGGTGGAGATAAGCCCTCTTTCAGACTTCTCCTGAATTGTGGCCAATCACGGCCTAATACCAGCTCTTGGGGTAATCTAGGCACCACTGCTACTAGCATTTCTTTCACAATGCCCAGTCCCTTAACCCACAATTTATATACAGGATAGTGGGTAGCTGCTCCGTGTATACATTTTATTTTTACAGTACCCTCTGGCTGATCTGGAACTGACGAACCCTGATCTTTGATCACAAACCATAATCTCTTTGAAATCATAATTTGATCAGCTCCCGAATCCAGGAGTGCTTCTACATTTATTCCTTGAATCTTTACATTCAATACAAAGCCTTCACGTATTGTCTTTGGGTTCTCCCCCACAAGAGCAGTACGTGAATAACACTGTTTCACATGACCCTTTTTACCACAAGAAAAACATCTCTTAATATTTTCTTTTACTACAGGCTTATAACTTTTTGAACCAGTATACATGGGTTGTGAGACATTTTCCAATTTCTGCGCCTCCATACCTACTACTAATTTGGGAGTCTCCACCCTGGGTTGTGTGACTCTCTCCGTTTCCAAATATCGCTCGGTAAGAGCTATGGTGTCTGTAGTGGTACGGCAATTCTGCAGAATTAGAAAATTCTGTACTCTACTCGGTATGGCCGACATATACTGTTCCAGTATTATCGCAGCCATTAAAGGATCCACATTTTTCTTTTCGGGCTGTAGCCACTTGTTTGCTAGACTACGTATCCTATGGCCTAGGGCTTTGGGCGTTTCATCAGCCCTGACGGCAGTAGCTCTAAACATCTTATTATATGATATAGGGGTAAGACCTAAACGATCTCTAATGGCTGTGACTACCTCCTCATAGGTATTAGCTAGATCTGGGGGCATCGCCCTGTATGCAGTGAGCGCTTCCCCCGTGAGGGATGCTGCAAGGCGAATTGCCCAATGCTCTGGTGGCCATTTAGCAGAGGATGCAAATCTAGTGAATGAATCCAGAAAATCATCCACATCATCATGCGGACTTAGCTTCCCTACAATGAGATCATTGCAGGTCCATTGTCCACTTTCTGGGTTGGTTGGTCCGGTTGCCGGCGGCTTCTCCACGTTGGCCCTTGCCATCGCCTCTCACTGAAGAGCCAACCAGTTCTCCATGGTTTGCAAGACCGGTAGCTGTTGCGCTTGCATGGCTTGGAGGGCTTGCGCTTGGTTTTTCTGCGCGAACTCCGCCTGTTTGTCAAACTGGTGTGCCATCCAGGCACAAAGCTCCTTCGGTTCCATACTGCACCTGTATAAAGGGAGACAAGAAGAAAAAGAAAACCAAGTGTGGCTCTCCTATCAAAAGCTCTTCTTCTTTCCCTTTTTTTTTTCCCAAACTGCCCCCGGATATCCAACACTACTCAGGCTTTTCTACGTTTTACCTGACATTAGTGTTGACTCAGCTCTGGAATATAAGTGCTGTCCCGCTCTGCAGTTCTCCACTTCTGGAGTAGCAACAGGATTTTCACCTTTCAGGATTTTTACGATCCATTCCGGATTCCGATGAATCCATTCTAGGTTTCCTCCTTCCGATCCGGTTGACAGCAGATCCGTTCCGGGTTTTGTTTTTCCACTCCGGTTTTTCAGGCAGTTCAGTTCAGGTTTTATTTTTAAACTCAGGAGTTTTATTTTTCTTTTCTTTTGCGGTTGTAGGCTCCAATCCAATATCCAACAGCTATGCCATTTTATGTCGCGAGCACTACCCTGGCGGCCAGTAGAGGTCAGGGTAGGTCGGACACAACTATATAGGGAGGAGATTGGCCAGTAATCCAGAGGCCCAATTGGCTTTTGGTCCTGTTAGTTTCCTGGATCCTAACCTCCAATGAAATCAACTGCACAAAGTGGTGGGAAAATAAAGGCTTTTATTTCCCTTTCTCGCAAGGGTTCAAATGATTGGGCAACAACAACAACGCAAAATGTCTTTATTTCAGGTAAGAAAAAGTAAAACAGAAGTTTAAAGCAAAAACTGTTACTTTCACAGCAGCGATGACATTCACACAAACAAGAATGTTCTAGGCAGCAATACATATAGCTTACAAGCCTGGCAGGGATTCTAGGCTTCCCGTAGTACAGTACGCACAGTCCATTTCTGTATCTGAAACCTCATCTGCCAGTTCCACTTGCATTGGCTCATAGGCTGAAGCCTCTGACTCTGAGTCCCTGGTTTCAGGTAGGTAATAGTCAGGCTTCTTATATAGCTCCTCTAGCACTGCCCAATGTTCTGGGTGAAGCGAAGGGCGTCGGCTCTTTGCTGTTTTGTATTGAGAAGACTCCTCTCTACTTAGGGGTTTTATAGCAGCTTTATAAAAACACTTCTTATTCAAAACTCTCTTATCAGGTAAACCTTTTCTATAGCTTGTATCATAAGAAGCTTTACCTTGTGAATTTGGCTTCTCTGTTTCAAGTGAAGGTTGAGGCCTGCACCAGTTTCTCTCCTGGCTTGCCCGTACGGCACGGCTTAGATCTTCAGGCTGTCTCTCCTTTGGGTTTAGACAATAGTTGCAGCAATGCTTTTGCCTCTCTGGGCAAACAGCTCTTATTCCTCTTTGAGCTGAGACCTTCCCAGGTTCTTCATTAGCTCTCAGGCAATCACCTTTCACTCTGGGTGATTTCCTAGCAGTGGAATACTCCGGTTTCCATTCTAACCTCTTTTCCTCTGTTTTGCCTTCCTTCCTGCTGCACGCTGTCCTGCTGCATTCACTCCTGTTGTCTCCTTTCCAGCTGCCTTCACTCCGGCTGCTTCTTTTCCAGCTGCCTGCTTTCCAGCTGCCTCCACTCCTGCTGCTTCTCCATCTGCCTCTCCATCCGCCTCCTTTCCAGTCTTCCAGACCCTCCTTAAGAAGTCCTCCTGTGCTCGAGGATTGGAAGCTGGCTGGCATTACATCATGATCAGTGGGGCATGGTTCCTCAGTTACTTTGAAGTCCCTCTTGCTCCCTCTATCTGGTTCCTCCAGATATTGCAGCTTGTATGTATCTTTTTCTCTATTTAAAGCATTTTCTTTTCTCTCAACCGGGTCTGCTGGGTGACAGTACACATAGATTGTGAGCCCTTTGGGGACAAGGGAATGTATCCAGTACCTGTTTGTAGTGATTACATAATGTAAACCACTTTGATTGAAGGATAAGGCTGTATAGAAAACTGGTGAAATAAATAAATAAAAGCTGGTCTATCTTTTACCCGTAGAGGCTACTGTGCAGCATACAATATCGCTGCTGCTTGGTTAGCTTCGGCAGCAATGATGTCTGTGCGACAAACCCGGATATTCAATGGCAGGGAAATTCTTCTTCATCAAGCCTGCCACTCCTGGTACAATGGGAAAGATTTCTGCCACATTTTCTACATCTCTGACTGCATTTCTTGGTAGTTTCTTTGATGATTTCTGAGGCGTCCTTTATCGGTGAAACTCTCACCACACTCAATACATAAAAAGTGTTACCAGCATGTATTCTCTCACAGTTCTGGAGCCCTCCATTAAAACAAGCTTATTTCACACTCAGTAGGTGGAAATGGATTTTCTTGAGGCCCACTGTCATTTGTGTGGACTCTCCGATGTACATTGAGATTTCTCTTGTGATGGAAAGTTTTACCACCCTCGGGACATGTACTTGGTTTCAGTCCTGCATGAATTTCTTTGTGACGTCTCAGGTTTGATTTCTGCCTCAAGTTTTTACCACATTCAATATATTCAAATAACTTCAGTCCTGTGTGGACACTCTGGTGTACGGTGAGGCTTCCCTTCTCACGAAAGCTTTTACCACACTCAGTACATATAAATGGTTTTATTCCAGAGTGGATTCTCTGATGGACTTCCAAACTTTTCTTATAATTGAAGCTTTTACCACACTCAGTACAAGTAAATGGCTTCTCTCCAGTGTGTATTCTCTGGTGGGTTTTGAGAGTTAACTTCCTTTTGAAGCTTTTACCACACTCAAGACATGTGAACGGCTTCTCTCCAGTGTGGATTCTCTGATGGATTATGAGGTTCTCCTTCCATCTGAAGCTTTTTGAACACTCAATACATGTAAATTGTTTCAGTCCTGTGTGGACTCTGTTGTGGTTAGGTAAGTGTCCTTTTTTCCTGAAACCTTTACCACGCTCAGTACAAGTGTATGGTTTCTCTCCAGTGTGGCTTCTCTGATGGATAATAAGGCTTCCTTTCTCATTGAAGCTTTTTTTGCACTCGGTGCATGTAAATGGTTTCTCTCCAGTGTGGAGTCTTTCATGAATTCTGAGGCTTCCCTTTCTACTGAAACTTTTACCACATTCACTACATTCGAATAGCTTCATTCCAGTGTGGATTCCCTGGTGGACTATGAATCTAGTCATTTGAGTGACGTTTTCACCTGTTTCGACACAAAATGGGTTCAATCTTGTGTGGACATTCTGGTATTTTAAATTGCCAGCCTTCCTACTGAAGCATGCTTCAGATTTACTAAAAGGGAATGGTCTGTCACCAGTTTGACTTGTTTGATAGGTCATTAATGTTTTCCAGTGACTGAAGCTTTTCTGACATTCAATATCTGAATTTGGTCTCTCTTCCTGGTGAGCGTTTGAATTTCTTGTGAAGTTTTCTCCTTGGTTCAAGGTCTTGTCATAGCCATGACTTGAAGGTGTTTTCACAACAGTGTTGTTTTTCCGATATTTTGTAAAGTTTGCTTTATTAATAAAGCCTTTCCCATATCCTATACTTATGCACATTCCCATTTCTTTATTAATTTTCTGGTGTTGCATTATTTCTTCTGTTTTAACTCCTTTCACACACTGAGAACATATTACAGGTCTCTTTTGTCCCTGTATTGCCATTTTCTGAATGAAGGCTCTCCCACAATCTGTACAAATAGATGGTTTCGCTTCACTGTCGGATCTCTGCTGTGATTTCAGTGCTGCTGTATCCCTGAGGAATATTCGACACACATCACATACACATCTGTGTTCTCCTGTCTGGTGTCTCTGCTCTTCGCCTGTATGCTTGATATTACTGGCACTTTGCTCACACAGACCTGAGTCTCCTGATGAATTTTTCTGCTTTTTTCCTGAGAGCCACTGATTCTCGCACTTTGTTCCCCAGTCAGGAGAGGAAGAAGTTTCATCTTTGTATCTTCCTGATAAAATCTTGTTCCCTTCTGGATTCTTACTGAGCTCCCACTGATGTTCCTCTGGAATGCTGTTTCTGAGATCCTCTTTTTCTAGACAGAAAAAGAAAGTGAGCATTATTGTAAGAAAGGAAGGTTTAATGAGTTCAGTAATGTTAAGAACATTTTTTTCAGTTGTGCTTCTGCAGTTCTCCTGAAAGGGGCACAGTGTGAAATGTTTACAAGCATCCTGTCATAACAATGCCCAGCAACATTATGTCATTCCTGTTACAAATAAAGGAATAAAATATTTTTGCATCCTGTGTCGGTCTCTGGTGACTGTGGAAAGTAATTTTCAAAGCCATTTACTGAGAAAAGTAGAATTTTATGTAAGCAGTCAGGGGGGCGTTGCTGGGTACTTACTTAGATCAGGAGAATAATAGAATGTGCGTTAAGTTCTCATTTTAAATCTTCACATAATTTTCCATTAAAATAATTTCCAGACTTTTGCTTTGAAAACTGGTGTAACAAGGAGATGGCCAAAGTCAGAAGGATGCTAGGCTGCATACAGAGAGGCATAACTAGCAGAAGAAGGAGGTGTTAATACCCTTGCCATGAGTGATGCCATCCTAATACAAAAAAAATCAGTCTCTTCAAGAACCTAGTGTAAAAGTACAAAGTCAAAAACCAGGACCTCACATGCAAAACAACAGACAGCCTCCAGCAAGTGCACAGAAAGAAAAAATGAAATATTGGAGGAAAAAAGACCTCAGGATATACTTCAAGGCCAACGCAATGGTTCAAACACATAAATAATCAAGCTTTCAATCTGCTAGAGCCGTCTCCGACTTGCCACAGCTTTCACATATTCCATCACATCATAGGTCATAGAAAAAAACCTTCCAATATTCATATGAACATGTAAAGTTGCATTCTTCACAAGAGTCAAATACGAACTAGGATGAACAGCATCAAACATCAATAAATTCTTAGCTTCAAAGACAGAGCGACAACAGGTATTAGTCCAACGCTGGGCGTTTCGCCCGAGCTGCTTCAGGGAGTAAAACCACCCAATGGTCTAAACTGAAACCATCTGTAAGAATACCAAACATCATCAGAACCATTAGCATCGCACTTGCAAAGGCTAACAATATAACCATCAACAAAAATATGCAACGAATCCACCCTACCCGAAAAAGAAGGCATACTGACAACACCAGACAATGGCCAAAAGCACAACTGCCCCAGAACAGCACCAAGAAGCCAGAACACGGAAAGCATAATTACTCACCTGTAACAGGTAATCTCCAGGAACAGCAGAAATTTAGTCTTCGCATACAGAGCCTGCACGGGAACGCTCCCCAGTATCCAACTGGAAAACGTTTGGGCGTACTCCACTGTACCTACACAACTGCCTTCCCACCTTCCCAATTCCCTCTCTTCTGTTCAGTTTGTAGCTGAGAAAGGAAAGTAAATGAAACCCTACAACTCCTAGGGGAGAAGCGTGGGTTCTGAAGACTAAATTCCTGCTGTTCCTGGAGATCACCGGTTACAGGTGAGTAGCTACACTATCTCCAGGAACAAGCAGGAATGTAGTCTGCACATATGGGACTCCCTAGCTGCAGATGAAGTGATCTCAGAACCGGTGGTGAAACAGAGAAACATAGAAACATGATGACAGAAAAAGACCACATGCCTATCTAGTCTGTTCTTCCAAAGAAACAACTACAACAGTCCCCTTTTTTCCTTTAGAGATCCTCTGTGTTGGTCCCATGCTTTTTTGAATTCAGTTACTGTCCTCATCTCTACCACCTCCACTGGGAGACTATTCCATGGATCCACTACTCTTTCCGTAAAGAAATATTTCCGCATATCACTCCTGAATCTATCTCCTTCACCCTCATCCCATGTCCCCTCGTAGCAGAACTTGCTTTCAATTGAAATAGGCTCTCTCCCTGAACATATATGCCACGGAGGTATTTAAACATCTCAATCATATCACCTCTATCCCGCCTTTCCTCTAAGGTGTACATATTAAGATCCTTACGTCTTTCCTCATATGCTTTATAATGAAGCCCACTAATCATTTTAGTAGCCACTCTGATAGGTGAAGGAAATACACTGAGCAATCCAGTTAGACAGTGTTCTCTTGGAGACTGGAAGTCCCAAATGAGAAGGATCAAAAGCAACAGAGTTGAGAGGACTTTCTATGTTGCTGTGTTCTTTGCAAGTAAAAGGCTAAAGCTCTTTTACAGTCCAAGGTATGAAGATTCCTCTCTGCATTTGATGCATGAGGCCTTGGAAAAAACACAGGTAGGTAGACCGCTTGGTTCAGATGAAAAGACGAGACCACCTTTGGCATAAAGTGTGGATGAGTCCTAAGGACTACCTTGTCATGATGGAACCTTGTATAAGGTGGATCAGCTACTAGTGCTTGCAACTCACTAATGCGACATGCTGACGTGATTGCAATGAGAAAGATAACCTTCCTAGAAAGGAATTTCAAGGAGGTAGTAGCTAAAGGTTCAAAAGGTGGCTTCATGAGCTGCCCAAGAACCAGGTTTAAGTCCCATGGCACCGGTGGTGGCCTAATGGGAGGCTTAGTTAGAAGAAGGCCTCTCATAAATCTTGCTATAAGAGGATGAGAGGAAATAGGCTGTCCATTTAGAGGCTTAAAGGAAGCTGCGATAGCACTCAAATGGACTCTTACTGAGTTAGTCTTAAGTCCTGCATTGGATAAATGAAGGAGATAATCCAGCAATGATCCCAGAGGTATCGCAAGGGGGTTAAGACCCTTTTGCGAACACCATATGGTAAACCTTTTCCACTTGAAAGCATAAGAGCGTCTTGTGGAAGGTTTCCTGGAAGCAAAAAGAATATCTTTTACTTGCTGAGGGAATTAATATCATGGAGATCTAGGCCTTCAGCAGCCAAGCCCTGAGATGCAGAGACTGGGGATTGGGATGCCATAACATTCCGTCCTCCTGAGATAGAAGATCTGGAGCAGACCCTAACTCCAGGGAGGGAGCTTGGGAGAGATTTAGAAGCAGAGGGTACCACACTTGCCATGGCCAATGTGGAGCTATGAGAATCATATGGCCTCTGTCTCTCTGAAGCTTGAACAGGGTTTTGGGAATTAGGGGAATGGGTGGAAAGGCATACAGGAAGTCTTGACCCCAATGAAGGAGGAAAGCATCCCTGGCCTGAGCCCCCTGAGCTGGAATTCTGGAAAAAAACTGGGGAAGTTTGGCATTCCACGGACTTGCAAAGAGGTCTATGTCCGGGTTCCCCAAATTTGAAAAATCTTGGCCACCTGGTCAGCATGCAGAGACCACTGGTGTGGAAGCAGAACTCGACTGAGTCTGTCTGCCCAAGAGTTTTGTATGCCTGGAAGATACACTGCCAGGAGATGAATCTGATGCTCTCTGGCGAGGGCCCATAGTAGCAAAGCTTCGTTGCAAAGCAACAGAGAGCCTGTTCCCCCCTGCTTGTTCACGTAGAACATGGCTACTTGATTGTCCGTATGAATGAGGACTGTCTTGTAGCTGAGCAGGGTGTGGAACACTCGAAGAGCACGGAAGATTGCTCTGAGCTCCAAGAGATTGATATGTAGATGAGTCTCCTGCGGAGACCAGGTGCCTTGGGTGGAGAGGTCTTGCAGATGAGCTCCCCAACCCATCAGAGAAGCATCTGTTGTTAGAGTTGCTTGGGGTAAGGGTTGTTGAAAAGGGGACCTCAGCAACAGGTTTTGAGTGGACTTCCACCACTGGAGGGACAAAATAAGGCGACTTGTGTTTGCTATTTTGTCTGACAGGCATCCTGATGCCTGGGTCCATTGAGTGGATAAAGTCCACTGGGCTGCCCTCATATGGAGGCGAGCATAGGGAACCACATGCACAGTAGATGCCATATGGCCTAGTATTTGTAGCATTTCTCGGGCAATGAGATGAGACTTTAGCACTGCTTGAGAAGCTAACTGCACCATGCGAAGACAGCGGGCCTGGGGGAGATAGGCCCTTGCCTTTCTGGTATCCAGCAAAGCCCCTATGAACTCTAAAGACTGAGTGGGAGTTAGACTGGATTTTGGGATGTTTATTACCAGACCCAAATACTGAAGGATACGCATTGTGCAGGATAGAGAAGTCCTGGCCTCTGACTCTGTTGGGGCTCGAATGAGCCAGTCGTCTAAGTAGGGGAAGACGAATATCCCTAGAGTAGGGAGAAATGCTGCTAGTACAGCCATGTATTTCGTGAACACTCTTGGTGCTGAGGCCAGGCCAAAAGGAAGCACCCTGTATTGGTAGTGCTTTCCTTGAAAAAGGAACAGAAGGAACCTTCTGTGAGTTGGATGGATGAGAACATGGGTGTACGCATCCTTGAGATCTAGAGGTCAAAGCCAATCCTGACTCTGAAGGTATGGCAGCAGAGTTCCGAGAGAAATCATCTTGAATTTCTCTTTGACAAGGAATTTGTTCAATTCTCTGAGGTCCAAGATAGGCCTGTATCCCCCTGTTTTCTTCGGGATAAGGAAATAGGGGGAGTAAAACCCTGTACCCTGCTGATGGATGGTTACTTCTTCTATTGCCCCTTAGGTCAGGAGGTCACTATGCTTCTTGCCAAACAGGTTGATGAGAGAGGTCGGAGAATTGAACTGCCTTATTATTGTAGGAGGGGGCATGCTTAAAAAATGAAGCTTGTACCCCTCCTTTATGATGGACAGTGTCCAATGCTCTGCTGTTATCTGCCCCCATCTGGGGGCAAAGTGACATAACCTTCCTGGAATGGTGGAAGGCTCTGGTCCCACGAGAGCCAGGAAGGCTAAGTTCTCTAGCTGAAAGTCAAAGGCCTTGTGGAGGCTGAGACTTCTTGGACGGCTGAGGCTTAGCAGTCTTTGCTTTCTTCTGTTTGGGTGGTTGCTGACCTTTTCTGACAAGCTGACCTGCAGAACATCCCTGCTGAGCATAAGCAGGGTAATATATTTTCTTCTTAGAAAAGAATGGTTTCTTGAAAGATTTCTTTCTAGCAGGATCAGCTGTGGACTTGGATAATCTATCCAAGGTGGAGTTGTCAGCATCCAACTCATTGGCCTTTTCCTGCCAGTCTCTACCAAACAGGTTCTCACCAGTACAAGGGATATTTCCCAGTTTGTCTTGTACCCAGAGCTCCAGATCAGATGCCTGGAGCCAAGCAATTCTACGTGCACCTATGGCAATGGCAGAGGTTCTGCTTATGCACTCAAAACAGTCAAAAGCTGCACGGTTGACAAATTTAGAAACATCTTGGGCATGTTTGACCAATGTGAGAAAATCCTGTCTTCTATCATCAGGAAGAATAGGACTCAAAGCCTCTAAATCACCTGTGACCTCCTTCAGGAACATTCCCATGTATAGGATATAGGAACTGATCCTGGCAGAAAGCATGGAAATTTGGAAGACACGACGTCCAAAAGCATCCAGGGTTCTGCACTCATGTCCTGGAGGATTAGAGGCATGCCTCTTTGTACTCTTGATCCTTCTCATAGCTGATTCCACTACAATAGAGTGGTGAGGAAGCTGAGTCTTTTGGAAACCAGGACAAGGAGGGACTCGATACAGAGTATCTAGTCTGCGAGAATGAGGAGAGGTGGTAAGAGGTGTCTCCCACATTCTTAACATGAGATCATACAAAATCTCATGAATGGTCAAGGTAGCTGCCTCCTTAGGAGTTTTGGGATATTGTAAAATTTCCAACTCCTTAGCTCTGGGCTCTGTTTCAGGGGCCACAGTAATGGACAGACCCCGAGCCACCTCCCTGATAAAATCCTGGAAGGAAATATCCTCTGGAGGAGACATCCTGCGCTTAGGGGAGGAGGGCTCCTCTGGGAGAAGCATTCCTACATCGACAGAACTGTCAGAATCCTCAGATTCTTCTGAGGACTAGAAGTACCATCTGTCCGGATGCTCTTGAAGAGCTCGATACCCGTACCGAGCAAAGTCGATACCAGGAGTAGTCGGTACTGGGGTATCGGTACCGGAAGGCATCGGATGACCAGGTATCGGCAAAGCAGACACCGATATTGATGTCGATGCCAATGGTACTGGTACAGATACCGGCGTTGGGGTTGGTGCCGGTACCGTCTGGATTGTCTGCCGCAAGGAGAGCCACCAGACTGCGCTCAATAACCAGGACTCTGTGGTCTATCGACGCTGCCAATGCCTGGATGTCGGTACCGGAAAAGACCGCCGGTACCCCAGAGCATGGCACCAGTAGTTCTGCCGAGGTCGAGGCCTCGAGAACATCCTGGAGCCCCGATAATGCTTTGGAAGCCGAAGCCTCCCGCTAGGGCAATTTTGCCGGTGCAATTTTGCCGGTGGAAAATCCTCAAGGGCAACGCCAGAGGCATCTCTTTTGTTTTTGTTTTTTTTGTTTTTTTAATATACCGCGCTATTCTGCAGTGATGCAGAATAGCGCGGTATATAAGAGAATGGTTAAAAAAAAAAAAATCTCGATGCTTAGAAGGAGATCTACCCTTTGAGGACCGGCTAGACTTATGTTTAGTTACCTGAGATCCACGGGAGAAAGGCGAAGCCCTGGAAGACGTCGATGCCACCGAAGCTGCATCAGAGGGAAACAGGATACTGAGCTTGGCAGCTCGGTTCTGTCGACCTCTCTTGGACATCATGGCACAGGCCATACATTCCGAGATGGAATGGTCAGGATCTAAACATTTCAGACACCAGTCATGGGTGTCAGTGACGGAGATGGTACCGCCACACTTGGTGCACTTTTTAAACCCAGAGGAGGGTTTTTCCATCGTGGAAAAAATCCTGGGCCTAAGGCCCAAAAAGGCGCGTGCACCTGGAAAAAAAACGGGAAAAGTACTAAAAAGTTTCTCTCTTTTTTTTTTTAAGAAAAGAAAGAAAGAAGAAAAAAACCAGCGGTACCGGTAAAGCGTTGAGGAAGGCAGATGCGACCACAAAAAAGAAGAACAAATTTCTGCGGTGACAGGAACACGACCTGCTGGCTCCGCGGAAAACGAAGAACTGGAGAGAGGCAGTTGGGAAAGGCGGGAAGGCAGCACGCAGGCGCTCTGGGATGCTCCCAAAAGCTTTCTAATTGGACGCTGGGGAGCGTTCCCGCGCAGGCTCTGTCGGTACCGACGATACCCCATATGTGATGACTACATTCCTGCTTGTTCCTTGAGATCTGCCGTGACCTGCCCATCCACCTTGGTAATATCAAACCACACAACGCGCTCCTTCTCTGGGAGAGCGTGCATCCTATTATATACCCTTAGCCCACTCCAAACGGATCATGCCCTTGAGCACCTCTGGGAAAGGGAAGAGAGTAGATTTCCTCATACCTTGTAGGAGTGAATGCATTCTCAGTTCCTGCTCTGTGCCTGGAGCATCCGCCAAGCTCAAGGCAGATGAGACTCTAGCAACCATTTCCACCAGTTCCTCCTTCTGGAACAGGTGGACAACACCAGCCTCTTCACAGTTCTCCAAAGGTGAAAGTACTCCTTCACCTACATCACAGCCCAGAACAGAGACATCTGAATCCAAGTGAAAGCTGATCTTCATCTCCAGAGGCCGCCTGTCACTGGAAACGCTTAGCCATAGGCAATGAAACAGGGCTCCCACTCTCAGCCTGCCCCTCACGAAATACAGAGACCGCAGGGTCTGAATTTCCATGCCAGATGACCAGGCCTGTTATAAAAAAGAAAAGAATTCCAGGGAGGACAATATGGACTCCTTAAACTCTCATCTTGGAAATGACCCCCCTCCAGGAACGGGGCACATAGTCACTGCCCAATCTATAGAGGAAGGAGAGTGGCCCACAGTATGATGGCTAGAACCTCCAGCTAACTGGTCATCTTTACCCACAGCGACATCCGCCACCTCCTGTCCTGGGACAGGCAAGGCCGGACCAATTGCATCCCCCCGCTGAGAGGGGAGGAAACCAGGGATGATTCAGAAGCGGCCATGCAAGAAGAGCAGGGTCCATAAGGTGTACCTCACTTGCCATAGGTCAAATGTTTCCTGGAAGAAGACACAAAAAGAGTTAAGGCAAATTCAATAGCAGCATGTGCTAAGGCCGCAGCAACTGTAAAGTGCACATTAACAATACTTGTACAGCAATACGCGTAATGGATGCTTGGGTAGGAACGTGCGCTAGGACCATGTGATCTCCAGGCATACAATAGTAAAAAGCACTAGTAACTGTGATAAGGAAGCTTATCATAGCTCAGGTAGGAGCTATAGAAAAGATGATGTGACTCTGAACAAGCAACCTGTCAGTTCTGGTAGAAGTGAGAAAACAGAGTTTTCACATAAAAGACTACCAGTCCCAGAATGCACCAGGTTTCCAGCAGCCATGAGAGGGGCTGAAGTGAGAAAATGTGTGTGCAATCAAGAGAGCTATGAGGTAATCCCTAAGCACTCATCTCAAAGGGCAGGGCCTGATTCAAGACAGCTGCGCTGTGTTAGGGAGCAGCACACATTAGAACAGGATAAGAATAGAGCTTATTCTTCAGATAACGGTTACTACAAGCTCCAGCCCAGCTTCAGGGAGAGCTTCAAGAACAGCTTTAGCAAAAGCCACAGAAAGAGCTTGAGGGAGAGCTTCAGCAACGGCTACAAGCACCAGTATCACCTGGAGAAACAGAAGCCAAGCCAAGCAGATAGAGAGAGAAGGAAACTCTCTGGAAGGAAGAGAAGAAAGGCCATTGGAAGGTCTGGGAGATTCCAAGGCAGTACTCATACTGGGAGGTATTCCAAAAGCCAGCAGAGTCCATTGGACTGGATTCAGCCAGAGGAATGGAGTGGCAGAGATAGGAATCACCAGTGGCTACCTGGAAGAGAGAAGACTACACGTGGAAGGGACTTTCAGACCAAGGCCAGAAGGTATGTGAGAGGAGATCCAGTGTCCAGGGATCAAGATTGGAAGGCTGGACATCAGAATTGGATTACATATTGGCCAGGCTTTACAGAGAGGAATTATGATAGCAGGAGAGGCTCAGGTATGAACACTGATCCAGACCCTATCTATAATAGAGAATGGCAGCAAGGGAATAAGCATTCTCATGATAGTGCCTTAATGAAAGACTCATCTGTGCCAATGTATGATATTGACCCTATGATTGTTGATGAAGGGGGAGATACAGCAGATGAAACTATTTATATGGACTGTTCTCTATCTAAATGCTATTGCTAGTTTTCCGTGAGCAAACACATCAGCCATCACAAAGAAACCTAACTTTGTTCTTTATTTCCACTGCAAACAGCTCTTAAAGCAGGATTTGGGCTCACACAGTAGCAGCCAGCCAGCTAAAGGCTTTCAGCTGGTCCATTGATAGTAATTAGGGCTGCACCTGATTGTGTGTGTGAGCAAGGGAGAATCACTGCTGAGATCGGCGTGGAAAAATAAGCAGAAGTTAACCTAACCAGCAAAGTTTATTCTTTACTTTGTGCCTTTGTATTTGGTAATTATTTGCTAAGAAAACATTAGCTAATTGCCTGACAAGCTGAAGGTTGTTTTCTGGTTTACTTTGTGACTTTTTGTTATCCATTTTAAACACTGCAAGCAAGTAACCTCATTTATAGTGCTATCAAGCATACATGTGCTGGGTGAATTAAACCCCATCAATAAAAGAAGTATTTTATTGATCTTACCACTTGGTTTCACAACTCAAATTATTGTCATCAGCTGTGTTTGGGAGTGAATGAACTACAATACCCACAATACCTTGCTAGAATCATATGAATATATGCATCGTCAAGATTGTGTAAGTTCTCACCCTAGGCAGCCGTCTGACATAACGCATGCAGAAAATTGCTGGAAACCCCCACACCATGCCAATGTTTGCCAGTAGAAAGAAACAAACCAAACAAGACAGGAGATCCACACACAAATTTATTAGAACATAATAAGTGCTAAAACCAGGCCAAAGACCCTACACAAGCTGTGTTTCGTATTTACACTTCTTCAGGGGTCATCAAGGCACACTCAATGTTAAACAGCATCAAAGAAGCGACCACGGTTCAGAATAAAATACTGCACTATGGCTAAATCTAGCCGTGGAAAGCCCTCCGACAAACAGAGAAGTCTCAAAACATGCGACCAGCGAGAAACAACAAATGAACCTTGGAAAAGAAATCCGTAGCACAATGCAGCTTGCCAAGCGCGATTTGTGTAGGGTCTTTGGCCTGGTTTTACCACTTATTATGTTCTAATAAATTTGTGTGTGGACCTCCTGCCTTGTTTGGTTTGTTTCTCTCTGTCTTTTTAGGCAGGTTGCTGTTTAATGTTTGCCAGTAGTCCACCCCAAATTGCGCCCCACAAGAATGGAATCAGGAGTCCCCATCAAGGACAATGACAAGGTCAAGCCTTGGTACTCACCCCCTGAGAGCCCCAGGCAGAAATCCATGCCACGCTCAGGCTCTACTGTCCTTAAGCCATTTCTTTGCTTTGCAGGCACTGTGTTTAAGGTGGCCGGCAGGCAGATTCCTCTGAGAGCCTTCTGCAATCTTTGGGAGAGAGCAGGGGGGCAGAGAAGGAGGGAAGGGGTGTTGAAGCTGTGTGAGGCTGCTGAACTCTTCCAAATCCTCCCTTTTTTTGGCTGTTCAACAGGGTAAATCTGAACCAATTTTCCCTCCTCCTATGGCAACCAAAAGGACCGCAGTCTAGTGGAGTCTCCCACATTGCGCTCTAGTCAGAGATCAAAGTGGTCGTTCACAAGTGTTTAAACCAAATCTTTTCTTCTCAATTCTTCAGATTTTCTTCAGAGAGGGAAAAATACATCCACCATCTGCTGGAGACAAAGAAATACTGAAGAGACCCCTGGTGGCTGAGGCGAATAGAGGGATGGGAGTGATGTCATTGAAAACTGAGCTTTTTATTGGTTCTTTGTCTCCACTAATCTGCTGGTAAGGGAACACAACCCACTTGCATGAACTAGTCTAGCAGGATGATATGGAATTACAGATAGGGCATTAAGGAGTGCAGAATATGGAAAGAAAGTGAGAGTTTCAGCATAGTTCTATCAAGTCACACCCACAATGGGCCATGACTTAGTTACAGCATTAGGAAATAATTTTATGGAAAGGGTGGTGGGTACCTGAAATGCCCTTCCAGAAGTGCTTGTGGTGGCAAAGGAATTCACAGATTTGTGAGACAAATTCAGAGAACCCCTGCTGGCAAAGAGGATTGATTTTTTTTTAACGATCTTTATTGGATTGCATAGCATAAACCTATCTTCCATAGATCAATCTCAATATTCTCCAATAAACTGTAACAACTAAGACCCTTGGAAGGAGCCATCAACAACAATATATTCAAAAGCAATATACAAACATGCATGTTTGCCTTTCAGACAGTCTCCCTCCTTAGGAAATAGTCATTTCATACCTCCCAAAAACTCATATCTATATATTCTAACATTATTCCTTAGACACATCCAGCTCCCTTCTTTCAACCCCTTACTAACCATGTTATATATAGTTCCCATTCCCTCTTGAATTTTCCCAAGTCTAAGGGCTGTTAAGGCTTGCCATATATAAATGCACATTATTCAGTCTATGTTGCAATGATTCTCTAGAGGGCCTTATAGCACCCTTCCAGGCTGAAGCAATTTCCATTCTCGCCAATACTTCTTATGCACATATTCTGGCCAACTAGCTAATTATGCTGCAGCATAGAAGAGACCTGAGAGATGTCCTAAGGGTTCTGCTAAAAGAGAATGTTTGATATAAGAGGTTATTTCGTTTGGTTTCGTGTTCACAGCCAGTGGAGCAACTAAGAAGGTAAAGACCATAGAGGAAGCTTGGACAATTTTAATAAAGGAAGGCTTTTGAGGCATGCCAATTAAAAAGATGGACAAATCGGGACAGTATAAATGTCCCCTATGCTGTGCTAACATGATCCCACTCCCAAGATTGCCTATCATTTTGCCCCTTGCTTTATCAAACATCACCTCCCTGAGGGTTTTCCAAAAGCGTGTCTGGTTGCGGTTCAGAGCATATACATTCACCAATGTGATTTCTTTCCCATGTCCTGCATAGGTACATCAGGCCAAAGATCAGTTCTTTTGGGAGATAAATGAGGGGCTGTGGAGGATATTAGTAAATGCATAAGAGACAATTAGCCGCCTGAATGAAGACCAGATACGGTTAAGGATAACTAGCCAGAGGGTCACCATAAGTCAACCTAGAGTGTGGAGTGGAGGAGTGGCCTAGTGGTTGGGGCAAGGTACTTCAGGCCGGAAGGTTGGGGGTTCAAATCCCACTAGAGGACAGCAACCTTGGGCCGGAAGGACTGGGGTTTCTAGTCCCACAGGTGCTCCTTGTGGTCTTGGGCAAGCCACTTAACCCTCCATAGCCGATGTTCCCTGTAAAATAGTTATCTCCAAGTTATAATGCCCTGTTCAATGTAATTTCAGTTTGTTCAATGTTAACCGCACTGATGCAGAATAGCGCGGTATATAAGAGAATGAAAATAAATAAATAAAAATAAACATAGACTCGTCAGCACTTAACAACAACAAAGTATTTACAAGTCAATAGTAATGGGGAGGTGGGGTTGGAAAGCAGTCATTTGTGGGAGGTTTATTATATGAGCTGCTTACACGAAAAAAAAAATAGAAAACAAGAGGGAAGGAACAACTAAGAGAAGTTTAAAGAATTGGAAGGGAATCATAAAAAAATGGATTGAGGGAAGTTTGGGCCAAATTGGATAAAGCAAGGCAGAGTTAAGGAGGTTCAAATTGGAAGATATGGAATTCAATTTTAGAATGACCCAATAAATTGCTGGGAGGGAAACTGAGGGCTAGAATGATGCAAAATACAATTGTATAAATAAAGGGGAACAAAGGGGAAATGCTATTTAAAGGACAAAGTTCAGGAGCAATTTTCTAAATTCTTTCAGAAGTCATATACAAGGGATTCTAATATTAAGGATGGGGAGATTGCCCCCTATCTGAGTAGGGTGGATCTTCTGAGGATCCCAGAAGATATATAGATAGATATAAGAAAATGAAGGCAAACAGATCAACTATCGAAATTCTTAAAGTTATCAAAGCCTTATCCAACGATGAAGCTCTTAGACTGGATGCTCTTTCTACAAAGTTTTATAAAGGCATTTGCCCCAGTGGTTGTTGCCCCTCTGGCCAGTTTATTTAAAGCACTATTGGAAGACACCTCTCCCTCAGTCAATGGGGGTGCCAGGTATTTCTGTAATTTATAAGATAGGAAGGAACAAAAGTTGCAGTTCCTATAGGTCAATCTCTTTATTAAATATAGACATAAAAATATTATCCAAAATCATGGAGAATAAACTGGCAGAAGCTTTACCTAAAACTATAAATTTAGCTCAGCCAGGTTTTGTGTCCGAAGGACAGAAAGAAGATAATGCAAAAAGAATAAGCAATTTGACCAGGCAGCCCAGAGAGATGGAATCCCAGCAATACTGCCTGTGATCAATAGAGTTTGTTGGCATTTTCTGTATTAAGTGTTAAGAAAGGTTGGGGCAAATCCTAACTTCTTGTAGGAGGTGTTGCCGCTATACTTGGCCCCAGTAACCTGTCTTAAGATCAATGGGAACTACTCAGAAAGCTGAGGAATGAAGTAAGATACATAAGAACATAAGAAATGCCACAGTGGGTCAGACCAAGGTCCATCAAGCCCGGTCTCCTGTTTCCAACAGTGGCCAATCCAGGTCACAAGTACCTAGCAGTTTCCCCAAAAGACACACAGGTACCACAATGCTTGTATTTGGGAAAGCAGTAGATTATCTGGGTCCTCTTTAATAATGGTTTATGGACCTTTCCTCCAGCAACTTGTCCAAACCTTTTTTAAACCCAGCTACACTAACAGCTTTTACTGCACTCTCCAGTAACGAATTCCAGAGTTTGATTATGAATTGAGTGAAAATATTATTTTCTCTTATTAGTCTTAAATGGGTTATACTGCAGCTTCATTGCATGTCCCCTGGTCTTTTTACTTTTTATGGCGTAAAGAATCGATCTACGTTTACCCATTCCACTCTGTTCATTATTTTATAGACCTCTATCATATCTCCCCTCAGATGTCTCTTTTCTAGGTTGAAGAGCCCTAACCTTTTAAGCCTCATCTCAGAGGAGTATCCTTCCATCCCCTTTACCATTTTGGTAGCTCTTTTCTGTACCTTTTCTAATGCCGCTATATCATTTTTAAGATACAGCGACCAGAATTGCACACAACATTCAAGGTGCGGTTGTACCATGGAACAATACAGAGGTATTATAATATCCTTTGTTTTATTCTCCATTCCTTTCCTTATCTTTCCTAGCATTCTATTTGCCTACTTGGCCGCCACTGCACACTGAGTAGAGGGTTTCAATGTGTTACCCAGATGATGCCTGAATCTTTCCTAGGTGGTGGTTGCTAATGTTGAACCTTGCATCGTGTAAGATTGCATCGTGCATAGTTTGGATTGTTCTTTCCTAGGTGCACAACTTTGCACTTGTCAATATTAAACTTCATCTGTCATTTGAACGTCCAGTCTTCCAGTTTATCAAGGTCCTCTTGCAATTTTTCACAATCCTCTTGGGTTTTAACAGCTTTGAATAATTTTGTGTCATCTGCAAATTTGATTACCTCACTCGTTATTCCCATTTCCAGGTCATTTACAAATATGTTAAAAAGCAGCGGATCCAGCACAGAATCCTGGGATACTGTACTATTCACTTTTCTCTGTTTTTTTAACTTTGCCAAGAGTCTCTCATGAGGGACCTTGTCAAAGGCTTTCTGAAAATCCAAATAGACAGAGGTGAACTGGTCGATATAGTGTATCTCTTGTAATGGGGAAAAGATATCCTGTGATAGAAAAACAGAGGAACCTATGAGCAATAGGGCTGTTTCTAGCAGGAAGGAAGATATCAGGACACCCAGTTGCCAAGAGCAACCCAAACATTCCCAGCCACGAGGGAAAGAACCCCGCACAGCTGATAAGCAATCCCCAGCTCATAGCTCTAATAGCTTTCACCTGGGAGGAGGAAGGGCTGGATTAGAGCCTCAGCAAACGTATAAGGGACGTTCACTAGAGTTAGGGAGAAACAGCAGCCGTGGCAGTAGGAGCAGGAGCTTTGGCTTCGGTAGCTCCAGAGAAAGCAGCTCTGAGAATTCAGAGAAGCCAGCAACAGGAAGCAGGAAAGACGTGGTGAATCAGAACCAGCTGGAGTCTGGGTGCAAGCTGAGGTCTGAATCTGGAAAGCAACGTCTGCCCTGGGCTGGTAGGAAAACTTACGTGTATGACTCTGATTCTGAATGGGAAAAAGAAAGGCAGCTAACAGCTGATAGAGTTAATTGGAGGAGAAAGGCACAAAATCCTTTTAACCAAACCTCAAAACCTATTCCTTATGGTGAAGGCATTCACAAGGAGAAAGTACCAGTCAGGATAACTGGAAGGCATTTGCAAGCTTCAAGAAAGGGAGAATATACGGTGCCAGACATTTGTATGTTGGAAGAGGGTGCTGAGCAGCCTGAACGTAGAGAAAAGCCTCTAAGGTTTAAACCCCTTCTAAAAGGAGCAGTGCACAGACTTTCTCTTGCCTCAAACCCTGAAGGTAGGCCAATTAGCCAAGGTAAAGCTGGATACAAGACTTTCTCACGTAGGAGTTATAAGGGACATAACTCTCATTGTAATTATATGCCAAGATATGGTGATACAGACCCTTACCTGCTGGAAGAGATAGTAGGGAGGTCACGAGAGCTGGCAGAGGAGAATAATCTGCCAACACTCTATAGGCAGCAGCAGATTGGTACAGATGATAGTCAGATTGAATCAATGATAATTGATCCACCAGAAGCAGAATTATCTGACAATCAGATGGACTGTTCATTGGCTGTATTAAGTGATGTGGTTTCACTGTGTTGAAGAGATACAGTTGTGGAAATAATTTAACTGCCTGTTTAAAAGCACAAGACTTTACTTTATCCTATCCTTTTTGCCAGAGTGTATGGCTTATGTTTCTTTATTACTTGTGTTTGGAATCCGTCCCCGGGAGGGGAAATAAAACCCTGTCTTGACCTTAACCATTCGTACCTCAACTACCTTATTGCAAAGGAGCCCAAATACAACCTTTCAATAAAAGGTCCCCCTGCAGCCCAACCAGCACGCTAACGCTACAGGCGGCCCAGGGTGTGACACTGTTTAGTCAACCTTCAAAAAAATATAACAGATTAGTAAGACAAGACCTTCCTTGGCTAAATCCATGTTGGCTTTCTCCCATTAAACCATGCCTATCTACATATTCAGTAATTTTGTTCTTTATAATGGTTTCTACCATTTTGCCTGGTACAACATATAGCAAGACTGCGCTGTATTATAGCGGCGAGGTGTAAAGTCACTAAAGCCTGGAAGCAGGCTTCATGCCCCGTTATGCAATCCTTTTATGCAAGGTTGGGCAAGGTTTCCTTATCAGCAAATGAATTGCAATCTGTAGAAGCAGTTTAGACAAGTTTAATAAGATATGGGAACCAAGTCTTAATTGGAGAAATCATCCATAAATTTTCTTGTTGGGTTGGAACTTTCCTTTTCTGTTGTGTGAACTTTGTGGATAAGTCCGATGAGAGGCTGTTCATTGTTAATCACTCTGGGATGATTATAAAGTACAGGGGGTATAAAACAAGAGTTGGGGGGTTTGAGGAGAAAGAGAAAAATCTTGATATAAGCTGAAGAAATATGTTTGTTGTTTTTAAGTGCCGTCGAGTTGGTGTCAACTCATGGCGACCCTCTGGATAGTTGATCTAAACTGTGTTCTGTCTTCAGTTGGCGGCTCATTGTTGACAGAGTGGCACCCATAGCTGCTGTTTATTGTATTGATCCATCTCATTGCTGCCTTCATTTTTTAGGTTAACCTTGCCACACACCCGCTCCTGGGACCTTGGGGTTTCAGGAGGGGGTGGCCTTGGATGCCCTTCAGGTTTGAGGTTGTAGTTGTGTATGTGCTCAAGCAGTAAGGCAGGCAAAGAAAATTTCTTTGAGGTTTATTTCTGCATTGCAGTTCAAGTGCAAACAGTCGCAAATAAAGTATAATAACACAAAACAAGAGTGAGAAACCAAAACAAGGTATTGCACTGCTAGGCTAAATGTCCATTATCTTCTGTGATCACATTCAGTTGTCATGTGACCCTTTTTCTAACGGATGAAACAAACTTTGGCAAACAGCAATGCTCCTGGTATGCAGACCATTATGCTTTAACTTATTCCCTTCTGATAAGCTCCTCAGCATAGGAATCAATACAGCAACCTCTGTTATATTGCTTCATATAAAACTTTGTACAACATTTCACTTAAATGTCCTTCTCAATGACACAAGCTGAACAGTCCATTGGCATGTCTGGCTCTGTGAACGGTAGAGAAGAAACTAAAGGCATTTC
Source organism: Ichthyophis bannanicus (assembly GCA_033557465.1). Classification (NCBI taxonomy): domain Eukaryota; kingdom Metazoa; phylum Chordata; class Amphibia; order Gymnophiona; family Ichthyophiidae; genus Ichthyophis; species Ichthyophis bannanicus. The sequence goes on from JAWIIG010000053.1 coordinate 706,529, forward strand.
CTCTTCACAGCTTTTTGTGGGCTGTGCTACATTAGAGGAAGAAATTGCCCTGCTTTCAAGGAACTCTTTGAACTCCTTAAGAAGCAATTCAGCCTGCGTTCTTCCTGGGCTAAGCTGATAATGTCTTCCTCCTTCAGGTAACTGTTTGTTTAAACTGCTTATCTCTTGATAATTAGCAATACTGCTTTTACTAGGACAACAGTTCCACGTGTTAGGATTATCCTTCCCCCACTTATCACTAAACGGTAGTGCTGGGTTTAAAACTTCAACTGTGAGAGGAGAGTTTTTCAACAGAGTGTTAAAAGTAGAACCGTCAGACTTCTCTTGGCCCACGTCTCTATAATAGGAGTCAGCTGTTCTCCTACCATATGTTTCTGCTGGCTTATGACTATAGCCTAGGCTGCTTAAATGCTTTTCAGACTGCAACCAATGGCTACCATGTTGTCTGACTTTGTCCTGACTCTTAACGTTAGCCTTTACTCTTTCTGGCTTCCCAATGTTAAACTTGCTAGCAGTTTCAAACCCACTGTGTACCTTGTGCTGTGGCTTTCTCCAGGGTAATTCTCTGTCCCTCTGCCTTTGGTTCCAAGGTTCCACTTGATCCTTTAGAAGCTTGTGCTGTAGCCTTGGGTCTCTCAGTGCTCCTGAATCCTTCTGGTCACAGAAGATTTTTCCTGCCTCTGAGTCTCCCGGGTACCTGCTCCGTGAGTCCAATCTTCTCCTTAGTGGATCACAGCTGCTTAACTGCTCTCTTCTTCTTCTTCTTCTTCTTCTTCCTGTTCTAACTCTCTCTGTTTCTGAGTGCTTAACAAGCTGCCTGTGCACGGTACTGCCCGCCTCCTGCTTGGGCGTGCCCAATCAGGGACTTGGCTTCTCTCCTTCCTTGAGGTGAGGTGTGGTTCCTGATTAGCTCTGTGTTTTTTTCTCTCTGAAGAGAAAATCCTGCATTCTCCTGCAGTACCGGTTCTCTCCACCAGATCACTACCTGTTTCCATAGCTTCTTGAGAGGCTTCTACGTCACAACCTTCAACATCGCCAAGCATGATGTCTTTCTCTAGCGATCTCTCTCTTCACATAATGTGTCCAAAGTATAAAAGTCAAAGTCTTCTCATCTGAGCTTCTAAAGAAAACTTAGGTTTGATCTCCTCTAGTACTGACTGGTTTGTTCTTCGAGCAGCCCATGGTATGCACACAGTATTCGTCGCCAGCACTGTAATTCAAAGGCATTGATTTTCTTCCTGTCTATCTTGTTGTATGTTGTGTGTGTGTGTGTGTGTGTTGTGGGACCCTAGCCTGGGCCTAAGGCTTACAGCTATGGGCTGCCTTGTGTCTGTCCTTAAATGCAACCTTATTCTTTGTCGCCAGCAATGCACCCGAGACTTGTAGTTGATAATTCACATTCAAAGACAAACTGTAGTTGTGCAACCGTTGGTTGAGGCAAACAAGAATATTTATTTTGTGGATTTCCAAACGCATTAAAGCTCGGCACATAAACACAATGGATACTTCTCCAATAACACAAGAGTAAAGTAAGGCAAACTGTAACTGAAGGTAAACTGAGCAGAAGTCTCTTTAACAAAAACTGTTATCTTCAATAAAGCAAAACACAGCACAGCCTTATAAGCAATTTCAGCAAAGGTGATTTCTTCTTTTTCAAAACCTTCTTTTAACCCTGCTTACAAGTTTTTCAAGCTTCTTTAAAGCAAAGAGAGCAATCCATTAGAGAGTCCTCTGGAATGGATTGTGACTCACAGCAATCAATCTGCATGGGTTCTGGTACTACGGCTGGCTTATCTCTGGACTCAACAGCTTCTTCAAACTTTCTGGCTTGTAGGAATTCATAAAACTCATTCCATAATTTCTGTTTCTGGTCATGAACATTTGCATTCGCGGAGTGAGCTTTCCCTCCCTCTAATGCTTGCTTTAAAGTCTCTACTGTGTCCACATTTACTGCCCTGCTTGTGGCTGGGTTACGGTTCTTTCCCCAAAGGAACGTATCCACCCACCTTCTAGCAGTTGGACCTTTCAGCATAGGGTCCTGAGTATTGGAGAGAGGTACCTGTTCCAGCTGGTTTGTAGTCTTTCCAACTAACCGTCTGCTGGCTTTAGGTCTGGGAGTTTTTCTCAGATATGGAGTGCTTCCTTCTCTGCTTTCAGCCTTCAGCAATTGGAAGTCAGCCTCCTTGTGGCTCTCAGCTCTCCTAACTCTCTGAGCTCCTTCCTCCTGGGAACTTTCTTCCCCTTGGGAACTCTCTTCCTCCTGGGAACTCCTCCGGGCACGCTGAGAATTCCTCTGTGAACTCTGTAAGCTCCGTGTGCTCTCTCTCTTCTTCTCCCTCGTGCTCTGTCTAGAGAGGGGTGTTTCTTTCCTGCCACACCTTTTTCTTTGCATATGTGCTCATAATCAGTAAGCAAGCCTGCCTCCTCGTCAGAGCTAGGGCGTGGCTTGGCTTGACTTTTTTTCAAAGTAGTTTTTCTCCCTCTGTGCAAAGCTTGGCCGTCAGTAGTTTTAAAGGCACAAGTACCATTTTCTTCTACTTCCATTCTTTCCTGATCACTCTCATCACCACAGTGTGTATACGAGGTTTCCTCAATAAAGATACAATTATTTTAAAAAAAGGCTCATGATGAGGGTACAAAAAAGGTTACAAATAAAATATTCAGAATTTTACTCTATTTCTAAAATACTGCATGCAAAAGGTTTCACCGTTTTTGTGAAAATTTTAAATGTTTTATGCATAGAATCCCCCTGGATCTTTTTTTTTTCTTTTGTGAACCAAACCACACTAGGAAAGCCTCACTACCTCTCTTCCCATGACGTTAAAATGCTTCTGATAAAAATGTAAAATGATTCCTTACCTAGAGAAATCAGGGTTTGATAATTTTCCTTCATCACATCCTTGTAAAGTTCCCTCTGTCTTTCTTCTAAATCCTTCCACTCCTCCTGGAAGAAATAGATGGCGATTTCTTCAAAGGTTACTGGGACCTGAAACACAAACCCGTATCACAGCACTGGGGCTCAGCAGTACAGGACAAGTGGAAGCATAGCAACATAGTATATGACAGTAGATAAAGACCAGTATAGTCCATGTAGCCTGCCCAGTACGGTGGCTAAAGAGGTTGTAGCTACTGCTCCGTGCAGGTCAACCCCCCTCTATTTATTTTAGTATAAAAGATATTTAAGTTTGCTTTGATTACATCCTCTTGCTATAAAGGGAACCGCCGAGAGTCAAAGAGCTTTGTGGCAGCAAGGAGAAACAAATGACTCTTTCAGTTCTGTCGGGCCCTGCCGCATTAATTTCTTCAAACATAAGAACCCAAAACCCAGTGATCAAACAATATCACTATAGAAAAAAAGACCCCTAGTGCTTCATAACGGGTATAAATAATAATTTTTAAATATCTGGAGGTACCATCAAAGGAAGAGATGGACCAGCAGAGGTTTTAAAGAACACGGACTTTGTTTAAAACAGTCAAATGGAGGTGGGAGAGAGGCCACTTACTAGTACTTATCATTTGTATAGCGCTACAAGGCATATGCAGCACTGTATGTAAGAGATTGTAAGTTCTGATAAGCAGGGACTATCTAATCAAGATGAACAACATCACGAAACAGAGGCAGGTCTTGACAGACAAATCTGATTGATTTCTTTGACTGGGTGACCAGGGAGTTGGACCGAGGGAGAGCTCTAGATGTGGTGTATTTAGATTTCCGTAAAGCCTTTGACACTGTTCCTCACAGGCGACTTATAAACAAATTGAGCACCCTAGGGATGGACCCTAAAGTTACTGCTTGGGTTAGAAATTGGTTGGGTGGGAGGCGACAAAGAGTACAAGTAAATGGAGCTCACTCTGAGGAGAAGGATGTTACCAGTGGTGTGCCCCAGGGATCTGTCCTTGGTCCGATTCTTTTTAACATCTTTGTTAGTGATATAGCGGAAGGGCTGTCGGGTAAGGTTTGCCTCTTTGCGGATGATACCAAAATCTGCAATAGAGTAGACACCCAGGAAGGGGTAGATAACATGAGGAGGGATCTAGCTAAGCTTGAAGAATGGTCTAGAATTTGGCAGCTGGGATTTAATGTTAAAAAATGTAAGGTCATGCATTTGGGCTGCAGCAATCCAAGGGAACAATACAGTATAGGAGGTGAAGTACTTTTGTCCACTAAAGAAGAGCGGGACCTAGGCGTGGTTGTGTCTGATGATCTTAAAGTAGCTAAACAGGTAGAAAAGGCGACGGCAAAAGCTAGAAGGATGCTTGGGTGCATACGGAGAGGAATGGCTAGCAGAAAAAAGGAGGTGATAATGCCTCTGTATAAGTCTTTGGTGCGACCTCATTTGGAGTATGGTGTGCAATTCTGGAGACCGCACCTTGAAAAGGATGTGAACAGGATGGAGTCGGTGCAGAGGGTTGCTACCAAAATGATTAATGGGCTTCATTATAAAGCATATGAGGACAGACTTAAGGATCTTAATATGTACACCTTAGAGGAAAGGCGGGATAGAGGTGATATGATTGAGATGTTTAAATACCTCCGTGGCATAAATGTTCAGGGAGAGAGCCTCTTTCAATTGAAAGCAAGTTCTGCTACGAGGGGACATGGGATGAGGGTGAAGGGAGATAGATTCAGGAGTCATATGCGGAAATATTTCTTTACGGAAAGAGTAGTGGATCCGTGGAATAGTCTCCCAGTGGAGGTGGTAGAGATGAGGACAGTAACTGAATTCAAGAAAGCATGGGACCAACACAGAGGATCTCTAAAGGTAAAAAATGGACTGTTGTAGTTGTTGTTATGGAAGGACAGACTAGATAGGCCATGTGGTCTTTTTCTGTCGTCATATTTCTATGTTTCTATACACATATGTGGTGAGCAAGAGAATGAGGGGCATCAGATCCAAAAGCAGCCTTTTCATCCTGACCCCCCCCCCTTATTCTCCCGTCTTGGCTCATACGTAATCATTTCCCTAAGGATTCCATAGTCCCCCTGTTGCTCTATTTCTCAGTCTTAGCAGATTGTAAGCTCTGTTGAGAAGGAACTGTTTCTCTGCAGTGCTGCATACGTCTTGTAGCGCTATATAAATGATCAGGAGTAGTAGTAGTAATTTGTACAGCGCTGCGTATGCTTAATAGTGCTATGTAAATGATTAGTAGCAGTAGTAGAGATATGATGCAAACAGAGACCCAAAGGCAGCATGCAGATGGAACCCATATGGAAATGCTCATTGCTGTCTGTGCCGGCTGTTTCCGGAAGGAGGGAAGAGAGTGAAGGAATGCTCCTGGGGGTGTGGGGGAAGAAAGAGTAGAGAATGACCCTCAGATTGGATGGGGAAGAGAGTGGGAAATGCATTCCAATCTTGGAATGGGGGGGTGGGGTGGGGAGAAAGGGTTGCCTTAGACTGGGGGGGGAGGGGTAATAAGGGAATGGAGGCTAAGAGGAGGGAGGGTCTGAGGGGGGAATGCTGCTGGGTCTGGGGCTAGAGATGGAGGATGGAGAAATGATCCCGGGTCTGGGAACAGGGACTCAGAGGGAAATCTGGATGGTGATAGTCAGAGGCTGGGAGGATGCTGGAGATTTGGGGTGGGAGGGAAAGAGGAGTGTAGGATGTTGCAGCCTGCAGACTGTGGAAGAGAGGTTTCTGTTGGGCTGGAGGAGAGATGCGTCTATACAGGGGAAAGAGAATGGGATGCTGGGCTGGAAGGGAGAGGGGCAAGACCGGCCCCAGAGTTGGTTTAAGATTTTGTCGCCTTAAGTAGAATTTGAGCCTTATAACCCCCTTGGCTGTCAAAAACGATGATTAAGCTTTGAATGCCCTGCTCTTGCTGTCCTAGGCGGCTGCCTAGTGGTTGGGCAAGCCCTGAAGCGGGGAGTGTATAGCTAAAGGTTCACATAGGGTAGGCCTTGACAAATTCTCAGAATCTAAGAGCTCACTTAAAAATTTAGGAGCCAGCTGCCAAGACCTCGATCACAGCTTCTTTTTTTAAGGGCCTGATTCACAGTTTTTCCATTTTCTATGGGAAAAGACAGCTTAATATTTCTGACCCTTAATATGTCATTGCACAGTGCCAACAGAAGGCAGTGACCCTTCTTCTCCTTCCTCTCCCAACAACCCCATCACTAGTATACTGATGACTCTTTTATAGCTGCACCTGAGGCAACCTCTGTTTTTTTTGTTTTGCATATCACTATGACCTGGTAATAAGCGAAGCAAAAAAACTTTCAAATAGCCCCTGCACCCTGCCTTTACACTCTCTCCCTCTCTCTCACAGCCATCATCCAGTCTCTCCTCTCTCTCACAGACCCCTGTCATCACCCAGTGCCTCTCTCTCTCTCTCACACAGCCATCATCCAGTCTCTCCTCTCTCTCACAGACCCCTGTCATCACCCAGTGCCTCACTCTCTCTCTCTCTCACAGCCCCCCCACCATTGCCCAGTGCCCCTCACGTCTCTTCAAAAGCATCCCTGCCATCACCCAGTGCCTCTTTCTCTCACAGCATCCCCGTCATAACCCACCGTCTCTCTCTCTCATAGCCCCCACCATCACCCAATTTCTCTCTCTCACAGCCCCCCTGCCATCACCCTCTCTCTCTCACAGAGCCCCCCACCATCACCCAGTGTCTCTCTCTCCAACAGCCCCCCGCCACAATCACCCAGTGTGTATCTCTCTCTCTCTCACACACACTACACCCCCACCATCAACCAGTGTCTCTCTCTCTCTCCCTCACAGCCCCCCTGCCATCACAGAGTTTCTCTCTCTCTCTCTCTTATAGCATCCTGCCATCATCCAGTGTCTCTCTCTCTCTCTCTTAAAGCCTTCCTGCGATAACCCAGTGTCTCTCTCTCTCACAGCCCCCTTGCAATCACCCAGTGTCTCTGTCTGAGAGCTTTTCGGAGGCGTGAGGAGTTAAGAGTTCTGCGATCTACAATGGGGAAGAGACGGAAGAAGAATTTTCTTATTGCCTCGACTACAAAGGCCCAGAAGAACGAAGGTCCCTATGGACAGGCATTTAGTCAAGTGGGATTTGGTTAACAATAGTCTTGAGGCATCTTCTTCGGTGAGTACTCCTTCATTGTCTGCCTCTTCTCCTTTTGGGGTTTCTACCCTACCCCATTCGTCACATGAGCAGGAAGTTCCGGAGACGGACGGAGTGTGAGGAACCCCGTCATTAGCTTCTTCGATACTAGATTTGGGTTTGTCTTCGGGACATGTAGACTTACCAGCTGTGCAGTTACCTTTACCTAAAGTGGTTCAAGTCTCGCCCTTGGTGGGGGGTGAAAGGGTTCCCTCTTCCCCTCCTCAGGATGTGACGCTTAAAGATATTTGGGTGGTAGTCTCCCGAACTGAAGCAGTCCTTACAGGAACTATGGGACAAATTGAAGAATTTACTAGAGACTCTGTTGCTAAATTTATGGATTATGATGTTCAATTAGGGCGAGTAGGGGAATGCCTGGGTCAGTTAGAAGCGAAGGTGGGTACTGTACAGGCAGTCTCGGTCGCTTATGTAAAAGATAGCTTTATTTTCATAGGCAATTTGAGTTTTATGAGAATATGATGCGGGTAAGAAACCTAAGCTTTTTGAATTTTCCTATAACTCATTATCTTTCCCTACTTATTTTATTTCATAAATATCTGAAAGAGGTGTTTCAAGGAAACACATCTGAAAGAGGTGTTTCAAGGAAAAGGAATACCCCAGGGATCAGCCCTTTCCGCCCTCCTTTTCAACCTATACTTGCAACCTATCACAAACATATTTAGAAAACACAGGATTAGTCACTTTATCTATGCTGACGATATCATGCTCGCCATCCCCATAACCACCAAAAACCCCACTTACAACACCCTATCGGAATGCATGGCTGAGACCACCTCTTGGATGGAAACCAATCACCTCGGCATTAACCTCAAAAAAACGGAAGCGATGTTTGTTACAAGAACACCCATGACCGAGGATACTTTTCCAACAACAATCTCAATCAACAATACATCTATACCTGTTAAAAAAGAAGTAAAATACCTAGGTGTAATAATAGATCATACCCTCACCATGATACCACACATAAAGCAGACAGTAAGAACCATATTTCATAAACTCAAAACCATACAACACCTTAGGCCCCTCCTTGATACACATGACTTTAGATCGATTGCAACAGTCTCCTAATTGGCCTACCACTAAAAAATACTTACCTATTACAAAGAGCCCAGAACATCTGCGCAAAAGTAATCACTAAAGCTCGTCTAACAGACCATGTGACCCCGATACTCCTAGAACTACATTGGCTCCCCATAAACAGCCGAATCAGATACAAAATTCTCCTAACAACTTTCAAGCTCCTAAACAACATCGCCCCCTCACACCTATCAACACTACTACAGACCCCATCCGAATCTAGAGTTCGCAGACAAAACGCAGCCCACTCACTCGATATGCCAAAAACATTCACCAAGACTAAAAAATCCTCAAGTGCCAGAGCCTTCACGTTCACTGCCCCCATGCTCTGGAATGATCTCCCATTAGGCCTCCGTATCATAAAAGACCTCTCCCAATTTCGGAAGGAACTCAAAACCTACCTATTCTCTGAACATTTCCAAATCCCCTACCCCAAGTCCCGTCCCACAGCATCCACAAACACACAAACTCAAAACTCCCAAAACTGCAATTAACTAACCCCACACAGTCCTCCCACACACACACAAAAAAACTTATAAAAAATGAAAATAAATTCCACCACTTACACATGACCTATGATTATTCTGTAACACATTGTATATAACCACTTGTAAATAACCTATGTATATAGTTTGGACAGTTTATCGCATTTATTGTTATTTGTAAAAAGTTAGAAAATTTCTGTTCAATGTAAATGTATACCGAAGTATACATAATATGTTATCTTGTTCCATGTGAACCGCCCATGATCTCTGGAAGGGGCGGTATAGAAGTAATGGATAAATAAATAAAAATAAATAAATAAATAATTGTTTGATCAACCAGAGATGTTTAAGGTTGCAAACATTCATTATGTCCCTAGAAATAAAAAAGTGATTAATGTGGAAAATGGGTGTGCTGACCAGGTAATCTCTCCCCAGAGCCTAGATATTTCTGATTTTCTTGAGTCCTCTTCAGATGCTATTGCTGCTTGTGCAACTTTAATGGTTACTTTTTTATCTGAGATAGCTTTTTGGAACCTGACCATTTGTTGTTTTTTCTAAATAATCATGAGTCTGTAGTTCCAGTGACGAATTAGTAAGTATAGGGTAATATATGTTAAGTTGTTACTCTGCCGAGGGTTAATGTGATTAAGTAAATTGTTGTTATTATTAATTAGTTACCACTCTCCCGTAATGTAGGCTAGTATATTTGATGTGGTTAGGATAGCGGTTGGTGGAAGCTATCCTTTACTCTTTGTATTTTTGTTTTTCTTCATATTGCAATATTGTTTCTGTATGTAAAAATATGGAAATTTAATAAAAAATACTAGCTTGGAAGCCCAGACCAGCTGTATTCCACGCTTTAAGAAAAGTGGAAGGAAGTCCAAAAAACTGCCAGCATGGTTTAAAGGTCAGAGAGGCTGTAGTTGGCAAAAAGCATCTTTCAGGAAATTGAAAAAGGAGCCAAATGACGAAAACTGGAAACAACATAAGTACTGGCCAGTTAGATGCAAGGCATTGATAAGGCAGGCAAAGAGAGAATTTGAGAAGAAGCTTGCTGTGGAAGCAAACTCGCATAATAAAGACTTTTTCAAGTACATTTGTAGCAAAAAACCTGTGAGAGAATCAGTTGGACCAGTAGATGATAGAGAGGTAAAAAGGGCACTAAGTGGGGACAAGGCCATAGTGGAGAGACTGAATGAATTCTTTGCTTCAGTCTTTACTGAGGAAGATGTAGGAATGTTACCCAAGACTGAAATGGTACTTAAATGTGAAACCGCAGAAGAATTGAAAGAAATATCAATACACTGGGAAGATGTATTACAACTATTTGATAAACTGAAGAGTAGCATGGATGTTATACATCCAGTGGTGTTGAAAGAACTGAAATATGAGATTGCAGACTATGGAATGATACAGATTAGTAATCTGAACTATCATGAAAGTCATCTGTAATACCTGAAGATTGGAGAATGGTCAATGTAACACCAGTTTTTAAAAAGGGTTCCAGGGATGATCTGGGAAACTACAGACTGCTGAGTCTGACGTCAGTACTGAGAAAAATGGTAGAAACCATTATAAAGAACAAAATTACTGAACATGTAGATAGTCATGGCTTAATGGGAGACAGCAAACATGGCTTTAGCCAAGGAAGGTATTGTCTTACTAATTAATCTGCTATGTTTTTTTGAAGGTGTGAATAAACAGGTAGACAATGGTGAGTAGGTTGATATAGTGTATCTGGATTTTCAGAAAACCTTTGACAAGGTCCCTCAGGAGAGACTCTTGGCAAAATTAAAAAAAATCATGGGATAGGAGACAGTATACTATTGTGGATCAGGAACTGGTTAAAAGATAGAAAGCAGAGGGTAGGGCTAAATGGCCAATTTTCCCAATGGAGAAAGGTGAATAGTGGTGTACTCCAGGGATCTGTGCTGGGTCCGCTGCTTTTTGACATATTCATAAATGACCTGGAAAGTGGAATAACGAGTGAGGTTATCAAATTTGCAGATGACACAAATGGAGTGGAGGAGTGGCCTAGTGGTTGGGGCAAGGTACTTCAGGCTGGAAGGTCAGGGGTTCAAATCCCACTAGAGGACAGCAACCTTAGGCTGGAAGGACTGGGGTTTCTAGTCCCCCAGGTGCTTGTTGTGGTCTTGGGCAAGCCACTTAACCCTCCATAGCCCATGTTCCCTGTAAAATAGTTATCTCCAAGTTATAATGCCCTGTTCAATGTAAACCACACTGATGCAGAATAGCATGGTATTTAAGAGAATGTAAATAAATAAAATAAAACTATTTAAAGTTGTTAAAATCCAAGAGGATTGTGGAAAATTGCAAGAGGATCTTGATAAATTGGAAGACTGGGCATCAAAATAGCAGATGAAATTTAAAGTGGACAAGTGCAAAGTTATGCACCTAGGACAGAACACCACAAACTATTGCTACACGATGCAAGGTTCCACATTAGGAAGCAGCACCCAGGAAAAAAGATTTAAGCGTCATCATGGATAACATGTTGAAACCCTCCGCCCACTGTACAGCAGCAGCCAAGAAAGCAAATAGAATGTTCGGAATCATAAGGAAAGGAATGGAGAATAAAACAAAGGATATTATAATGCCTCTGTATCTTTCCATGGTGCGACTAGACCTTGAATATTGTATGCAATTCTGGTCGCTGTATCTTAAAAAGGATATATTGTTATTAGAAAAGGTACAGAAAAGAGCCACCAAAATGGTAAAGGGTATGGAAAGATACCCCTATGGAGAGGCTAAATGTTTAGGGCTCTTCAACCTGGAAAAAGAGATGGCTAAGGGAAGATAATGTAGAGGTCTATAAATTAATGAATGGAGTGGAATGTGTAAACGTAGATTGATTGTTTACACCATCAAAATATGGAAAGACTAGCAGACATGCAATGAACCTAGTATAACTTATTTAAGACTAATAAGAGAAAATATTTTTTTACTCAACCTATCATCAAATTCTGGAATTTGTTACCGGAGGATGTAGTAAAAGCTGTTAGTGTAGCTGGGTTTAAAAAAGATTTAGACAAGTTTCTGAAGGAAAGGTCCATAAACCATTATTAAAGAGAACCTGGGAAATCCACTGCTTGCCCCAGTATAAGCATTGTGGAACCTGTGTCTTTTGGGGAAACTGCTAGGTACTTGTGACCTTGATTGGCCACTGTTAGAAACAGAATACTGGGCTTGATGGACCTTGGTCTGACCCAGTATGGCATATCTTATGATCTTATATTCTCTCTCTCTCTCTCTCCCCCCCTTTCTCCCAGCTCCAGCCATCACCCAGTGCCTTCCTCTCCCACAGCCCCCCACCATCAACCATTGTGTTTGCTCTTGTAGCAGTGAAGTGCATACAATGAATAAAACCAGGAGTCAATTGCAGGTTCCAAGTCAATTTATTGTGCACAGGCTCAGAAAGGAGTGCATCCAAAAAGGACTGAGCCATGGAGTACAGGAGCAAATTCCTTATATACAGTTTTTACAGTTTGATACAGGCAAACGTTCTATTGGTCCCAACGCCCCTTGCACCTGTCCAATTGGGAACCCTCTCTGGGCCTGGCTCCCTGTTCCCCCTTCTAACGCTATTCTAACAAAGGCATAGCCTTAGATATTGATACATTTCTACTTCAAGGACATTTCTAGCTCAGAGAATGCAAGACCAGTTCTATCATCAGCATAAAGGAATTATACAAACTTTTCAAAAGCAGTTTAAAGCCGTTTAAGGCAGTTTCTCAGACTCTGGTTCTTCTCAGCACTACTCCCAGGTGGGGGTTACGATCTAGGCCTAGTTTACAGGCCATAGCCTACCACATTCCCCCATTTGATTATTCTCACCCCTAGCAAAAGAGGGTGAGAATGAAATCACATGACGTTTCTTTAAACTGATGCTTCTTCACGGGGTATAGCTTGGTACTTCCACATGGCCAGTACCCTAGCTGCTGTTTTTCGCTCGACTGTACTTTCAATGACTGAAGTTACCATACGGAAAAAAAGGGGCAGGAAACATGGAAGGAGTAAACACACAGCTATCATGAATAGACCTGCAAACATAATAGTCTTCAATCCCCCTAGCCTTGAAAATAGGTTTCCAAACCATCCATTCAGCTCCAGTCCATTCCAAATCTGAACTGGTACATGTGCTTGTCTACGCATATGGTCAGCAATTTCTTCGACAACCTGACCCTGATCATCAGTTTGCAAACAGCAATTGGTAAGATTAAACTTCCCACATACCACACCTTCAGATGCTAATAAATAGTCAAGTGCTAACCGGTTCTGGTAAATTGCAGTGCGCATCTAAGTACTTTGTTTTGCCAAGAGGGTTAGTGCCTTACTTGTCTCATTAGTTATAATTTCTACAATAGCTTGCAAGCGTATAATACGATTCAACATATAAACAGGAGTGCGGTATCCCCAGGTCCCGTCTTGCGCCCAAGTGGCTGGTCCATAATATGGAATTCCATGGAATTCCCTCCCAGATGATCCAATGCTATCCGAGATCATTGAATTCCGCAAAAAAGTGAAAACCTATCTCTTTTCTAAACATTACAACAACTCAGATCATCCCTCAAAAGACTTAGATAAAGGCTAACCAGTTTTTATCTAACAAATCCCAAATGACCTACACATACAATTCTTCATAACTGATACTGTACTTTGAATAATGCTTAAGTCCCACATAATGTGTATTTGTATATAATGTATATAGTTCGCACTGTTCTATGCTGTTCAGTATTAACATTGGTTGTTTATTTTATTGTTTTTGGCCACATGATGTTATATGTAAAACAAACTCTGATTTGTTAACTGTTGTTCATTGTGAACCGCAACTGAACTATGGAAGATGCGGTATATAAATCATTGTTAAATAAATAAATAAAATAATATGTGATAATTCTCTCAGGTGGCCATTCATCACCTTCCCACTTATCCCACTGACCTATTTTCAAAGTATTCCGCTTTTGTCGACCATTGTATATGGGGAATCCTAACTGTTTCCCTTGGGAAATGGGAATAAGGAAGAAAGAGGGTCGTATCGTACCCAGGACACACACCTCTCCCCAGTTGTTAGGGAGTTGGGCATATGCTCGATTTCCACAAATCCAATAGAGGCCTGGAGGGGCCTCCCAGGTATTGGGTGAGGCGAGATTGGTCCATATCTTAGCAAGATTGAAGATGGTTAAAGGGTTGGAGGGTCCAGTAACATTCACACCTGACCACCAGGATGTTTTCTTAGTTGTAGTATTGTAAAACCGTTGGCTGAGACAGACCAGCTGTCCTACCTGTATGGTGAACTGTGGTCCTGTTCGGGCAAAACAGAGATGGCCAACAATGGTGTTGGCCAATACCCATTCCCTAGTGGTCTTTTTCAGAGCTGTCTGGTGCGACGGCGCCTGCGCCCCAGGCGGTTGCCTAAGGTTAGGGAGCGATCACAGTAAGTTATTTATTTGTTATAAGTGCCTATTTTCTTGTAGTTGTGAATAAAGTCCAGCCAGAGTGGTGATTTTTAGGCACACGCAGGATTTTATTATTTCCAGCCACAAGGAACTTTTAAAAGGTTCCAACATCAGAACAAAAATAAGGATATTTTTCTCCAGCATCAAATCAAACAAAACACGCTTCTTCTCAGCTTCGGCACTTAAACAAAACAGTATTTCTTCATACTAAACAAAACATGGCACTGAAACTTTAATGCAAAGGGATTAGAAAAAAACACCTCTTCTTTCTTGGTTTAAGACAACAGCAAGTGCTACACTTCTTCCAAACAAACTTCTGTTTCTCATGGGTTTTTTTTCCTTTCACTTAACAATCCCTTCCACTTCCTCTGTTTCAGGCTTTCCACTCTTTAGCATTTAAAAGTGCTCACACATTCAGCTACGGCTTGTTTCAGGAAACCTCATTAGCATAATTCCCACAGCCGTGCTCTCTCAAGGAAACAGTTGCCAGGTTTAAACTTTAAAACCCTCTAGCCCTTCTCCATTATCTAGAGGTATTCAGGCATTCCATCTTTGAATCCGAATTTCCCATTAAACCAGACATCTCTACTTCCATACTTTCCAGATCAGACTCTATAGGAGAAACATAGGACTCAGCCTCCAAACTATCAGGTTCCAATTCTCTCAGGATTTTCAAAACCTTAGACAAGGCAGTCCCCTTCCTCCTCTGAGGAATGGTATAACAGACAGGAAATCTCTTAGCCTTTATAGAATCAACAGAAGGTTTTAAGCTGCATACCTTATCCTTTTGGACTGCACACTTAGCAGGCTTTACTGCTGACGGGACACATTCCATGCACTCTTCGGGGGAAGGGCTTCTGCTGCCAACATGGCTGACCAACTCCCCTGGATAAGCTTCTCTTCTAGAAGTGTTCCTTCTCTGTCCCTTACAGGGCCCTGGGTTAGCTTTCACACCCCTGGCTGGCCGTGCCCTTCTCCAAGAGGATCTCTCTGAAGCTCCCTTAACTCCCCGGGTACCTGTTTCACGCAGTTCTCCAGAGCCTTTGGAACCACCTCCCTTCCTGGGACGTTCTGAGCTGTTCCACACTGCACTGGAATCAGAACTGGGACTCCTCGTCACACACTTCCTTTCACAGTTCTCAGACCTCTCTCTGAGACCCTGCTCCTTCCTTCTGCTATTCTCTCTTCCAGCTCTGTGTCTGTTTTGGCACTTCCTCTCTTCGTGCCTCTCGTTTCTGAGTCTTTCACCTCCCAGTCTGCTCTCCTCACTCACTGACAGTTTATATGAGAGTTTGCCCTTCTGGCTTCCTGGCCCCACCCCTTGCTCTCCCTCGTGAGCAGGGCTTGTAACCATGGAGCTTGGGTGTGTCTCCTTGCTACCTGCCTTCTGTGAAGAGTTTTTTTCTCTTTCAGCAGTTTTAACCCTTAAACCTCTGGTTCCTGCTTTACTGTCTGAGGAAATTGCTTGTTTTTTCTCTCTTTCTCTATGCTCCCTAGTGGCTGCGCCATCACACTGGTTATATGGGACAGAGTAGTTTAATTCCCTTGCCTCCCAGGGCCAGTGGTCTCCCATCTTAGTTCCCCCGCAGAAGAAACAATTAGAGATGCGGAGACTGGAAGCTCCAGCTCCAGCTAGTTCAATAAATAGATTCTGCGTGGTCTGGGGAATCTCTATCTCTGTCTGCATGGCTTCATAGAAGGTATGGTGTATTTGAAAAGGTGAAAAAATGCGGGTCTTGGTGTTAAGCTGTATATACACATAGGTTCCAGGGTCTACTCCACTTCCTGCTATCCGTAAGCCAAATAGGAACCCTTGTTTCCACTGGCTAGGGTCGAACACAAGGAGCTTTAAGGTGTTACAAGTACCTTTCTGACACTTACGGGGTTCCAGCAATGGTAGTCTCTCTAACTTGGCTCTGCGATTATCTCTCTCTCGCCCCTGAGGCCCTTCAGACCAGGTGGCATAGTATACACACTCCCATTTGGGACAGAAGTATGCGCCTGCAGAGGCTTTAGTATAAATAGATGGGGAGTTTACCCCGGTGCATATTCCCCAATTGTATGCTCCTTCGGGACACATATATTTCTCATCTTGGTAATAACTTTGCTCTTGGCCAACAGATCCACAGCTATAATAGCCATTTTGGTTAATGGCATCACAAGCATCAAAGTAAAGAGGGGCAGGTTTCATGGGATTTGAGAGCTGTCGGGTAGCATTGAGGAGGGCTCCATCCTCGTTGTTCCATCGTAACTCTAGGACATGATAAGAGGGGTTCTGCTGTGGATTAAAGCAGGTCCTAATCTTCCCTTTTGTACAGATACTTAATTCTGTACCATTATACGTACAAGTGTAGTAGGAATGGTAGAGTAAAGTCTGAGTAATCCTTGTCCCAGTTCGGGTAGTAGTTATGCAAGCCACACAGGGAGGTATAGCGAATGCCACTCTAAGGGGTCCCAGGGTTACCGCTAAAATAATGCAAAAGCAGAAGCACATCATGGTTACAGTAATTGAATGAACTCGTTTGAATGTTGCGGCTTCTTCACTTAAATTCTCTTATATCCACAGCTTCCACCGTAAGTAGACCTGTCAGCTTCTGGTTGGTGACAGGAGTAGGGTTGTAGATTCCTCAAGCTTCTGCCGTACGTAGACCTGCCAGCTTCTGGTTGGTGGCAGGAGTAGGGCTGTTGACTATTACAGCAGTGGTTGTCGCCGCAGCGTGAGTTGCAATGGCGATTTTAGATTGTTTGTTGAAGTCCAGTGACAAAGTTCAGTAGATGCCGCTGGTTTTATTCGACTGTGGTGAATCCAAGGTTCTAATTCTGCAACCTTAACTGCTGTAGGGGTTGATAGTATGATGACATAAGGTCCTTTCCAATGAGGTGCTAACGGTGTCTTCCTCCACTCTTTGACCCACACCGAGGCTCCAGGCTTAAAGGGATGCAGTGGCTCAGTCAGATTAATGGGCAACTGGTCTTGTATCCATGCATGAAGACTCTGCAGATCAACAAACAGTAAGGATTTGAGGGTTTGTTCGTTTGTTTTTATTATATTACATTGCTAGCTCTCTGACTGGGAGCTCTTAAAAGGGATTTTTGTATATTTTTTTAAAGCAAGGTTACTTTCTTTTTGGTGCTTTAGGGGAACTTTCCTTGAACACAGTAGGTTGCTGAACTCTAGTAACCTCCTCAGGTTTAGAAACTGCTAACACCTAATCAGGTGTTAGTTCCCTCCCTACCCACCCCTAGTGAGCAGTCTTGCTTTATAGGGCACCTCCCCCTTTAACAAATCACAGAGAATTGGACCAGCACATTTTGAATATAATTAAAGAGATTTAACTGCTTTTTCTCTGAAAGGACAGCTGCGAAACCGGCTGGTACTTGGTAGATCTCTCTCTTTTGCTTTAACAGATACCTAAGCTCCACGAACAGAACAATGGCTGGGAAAAATCGTATTGCTAAAGCTGTTGCCCCCGTTACAGCTTCTGCCTCGGTCCAGACAGAAGTCCTAATGCCAGTTGAAGGACCAGTTCCATGTGCAGGGTGCCTGCATGCTGAAGCTCTGAGGAAACAAGTGGAGGAACTCAGAGAGGAGGTGGCGAGGCTGAGGAGCATTCAAGACAGTGAGAAGTACATTGATGAGATACTTCTTGCAGCAACCAAGCTCTCCAGCACAGGAGAAGATGGGTGCCAACAGAATG
This sequence comes from Ichthyophis bannanicus, assembly GCA_033557465.1. Classification (NCBI taxonomy): domain Eukaryota; kingdom Metazoa; phylum Chordata; class Amphibia; order Gymnophiona; family Ichthyophiidae; genus Ichthyophis; species Ichthyophis bannanicus. The sequence goes on from JAWIIG010000053.1 coordinate 724,358, forward strand.
TCGATGGTTGGACACAAGTCACCAGGGCCTGCAAAATCACCAATCCAACTTCTCCAGCCCTTGAATTGAAGAACCATTATGCAGCCCTGGAAGTGGAGGAGGTGAAAGCTTCCCTGGAAAGGGAAGAACCAGAGTTCAAGTACCCCAAAGTTGCAGAATCAGTGACCAGAAGGAAACGAAGGGTAGTGGTGGTTGGAGACTCTCTTCTGAGGGGCACTGAGGCATCCATCTGCCGACCAGACTTGATGTCCAGAGGGGTATGCTGTCTGCCTGGTGCCAAAATCCAAGATGTTACGGAGAGTTTGCCGAGACTCATCAAGCCCACTGACTATTACCCAATGTTGCTAATCCATGTTGGAACAAATGATACTGCCAGGTATACCTCAGAACGTATCAAAAGTGACTTCATGGCTCTGGGACAGAGGGTGAAGCAGTTAGGTGCACAGCTGGTGTTCTCTTCAATCCTCCCTGTTGAGGGTAAAGGCCAAGGCAGAGAGGCTCGCATCCTGGAGATGAATGCATGACTGCGTGGATGGTGTCATCGAGAGCGTTTTGGTTTCCTAGACCATGGGATGCTGTTCCAAGGGTTGCAGAGCAGAGATGGCATCCATCTGTCCAAGAAAGGTCAACGCATCTTCGTTAGTAGACTGGCTAATCTACTGAAGAGGGCTTTAAACTAGATTCGTTGGGGATAGGTGAAGAAAGCCCCCAGGTAAGTGAAAGCCCCCAGGTAGGTGATACATTAAATACCTTTATGGAAATGGGTAACAGGGGTAACATATGGAAAGCAGTGTGTATAAATGCCCGTAGCATGGGAAATAAGATCCCTGATATTGAAGCTTTGGTGGGAGTGGCTGACTTGGATTTAGTGGCAGTTACAGAAACATGATTCACAGAAAACCATGACTGGGATGTAACTATACCTGGCTATACTTTATTCAGAAAGGGCAGGGTAGGAAGAAGGGGAGGAGGAGTGGCACTATATGTAAAAACTACTATTAAAGCTTTGGAATTACAGAGCTTAACAGGGAGAGAGGAGGCACTGTGGGTTAAACTAGAAAGAAGGAAAGAGAAATCTATTTGCATTGGTGTGATATACAGACCTCCCTCACAAAAGGAAAAGGTGGACAGAGAGTTAATTGAAGACATACGCAGCATTGCTAGGAAAGGGGAAGTGCTACTGATAGGAGATTTCAATATGCCAGATGTTGATTGGCACATTCCTGCTGCAGTATCATCTAGAAGTAAGGAGATCCTGGATTCTCTACAGGGAGAACTATTCAGGCAATTGGTAACAGACCCCACATGTGAAGGGACCATACTGGACTTGGTGCTTACCAATGGTGAAAGTGTTTCTGATGTTGTACTGGGAGATCATTTTGCATCCAGTGATCACCAGATGGTGTGGTTCAGTATTAGGACTAGGGCTGTTAGAATCCATTCCAAGGTGAGGATCTTAGACTTTAGGAAGACTAACTTTGTGAAGATGGGCCAATACCTCAGGGAGTCGTTAGTGGGATGGGAACAGCTGGGGGATGTAGAAAAACAGTGGGCAAAACTGAAAGGGGATATTTTAAGGGCAACCAACCTTTTTGTTAAAATGGTAAATAAAGGCAAAAGGAAAAGGAGACCGCTATGGTTTTCTAAGGAAGTAGCTGAAAAAGTGAAGAAAAAGAGGGAGGCCTCCATGAAATACAAGAGATCACAGAGAGAGGAAGACAGGCATCTGTATTTGGAAAAACTTAGAGAAGCTAGCAAAGTAGTCAAGAAGGCAAAGTTCAAAAGGAGGAGGAAATAGCCAATGCAATAAAATGGGGGGATAAGACATTTTTCAGATATATTAGTGAGAAGAGGAAGGGCAAAAGTGGTATTGTCAGACTCAAGGGTGCAGGGGGGGGGGGGGAATATGTAGAAGCTGATAAGGATAAAGCGGAATTGCTTAACAAATATTTTTGTTCTGTGTTCACAGATGAAGAACCAGGAGCAGGACCTAAGAAAACACCCACAAATAGGAACAGAAGCGAGGGACATCTTGAACAATTTTCAGAAGACTGTGTTCGTGAGAAACTAGCTCAACTTAATGTAGACAAAGCGATGGGACCGGATGGGATACACCCTAGAATACTGAGGGAACTTGGGGACGTTCTAGCAACTCCACTGACTGACCTTTTCAATGCCTCGTTGGAGTCGGGAGTGGTGCCAAAGGACTGGAGAGAGGCTCATGTGGTGTCTTTACACAAAAGCGGAAGTAAGATGTGGTTGAAAACCACAGGCCGGTTAGTTTAACTTCGGTGGTGAGTAAATTATTGGAAACGCTGCTGAAAGAGAAAATAGTGAGGTTTCTGGAGTCCAGTGGATTACAGGATCCGAGGCAGCATGGATTCACCAGAGGAAGGTCTTGTCAGACAAATCTGATTGATTTCTTTGACTGGGTGACCAGGGAGTTTGACCGAGGGAGAGCTCTAGATGTGGTGTATTTAGATTTCAGTAAAGCCTTTGACACTGTTCCTCACAGGCGACTTATAAACAAACTGAGCACCCTAGGGATGGACCCTAAAGTTACTGCTTGGGTTAGAAATTGGTTGGGTGGGAGGTGACAAAGAGTACAAGTAAATGGAGCTCACTCTGAGGAGAAGGATGTTACCAGTGGTGTGCCCCAGGGATCTGTCCTTGGTCCGATTCTTTTTAACATCTTTGTTAGTGATATTGCGGAAGGGCTGTCGGGTAAGGTTTGCCTCTTTGCAGATGATACCAAAATCTGCAATAGAGTAGACACCCAGGAAGGGGTAGATAACATGAGGAGGGATCTAGCTAAGCTTAAAGAATGGTCTAGAATTTGGCAGCTGGGATTTAATGTTAAAAAATGTAAGGTCATGCATTTGGGCTGCAGCAATCCAGGGGAGCAATACAGTATAGGAGGTGAAGTACTTTTGTCCACTAAAGAAGAGCGGGACCTAGGCGCGGTTTTGTCTGATGATCTTAAAGTAGCTAAACAGGTAGAAAAGGCAACGGCAAAAGCTAGAAGGATGCTTGGGTGCATACGGAGAGGAATGGCTAGCAGAAAAAAGGAGGTGATAATGCCTCTGGTGCGACCTCATTTGGAGTATAGTGTGCAATTCTGGAGACCTCACCTTCAAAAGGATGTGAACAGGATGGAGTCGGTGCAGAGGGTGGCTACTAAATTGATTAGTGGGCTTCATTATAAAGCATATGAGGACAGACTTAAGGATCTTAATATGTACACCTTAGAGGAAATGCGGGATAGAGGTGATATAATTGAGATGTTTAAATACCTCCGTGGCATAAATGTTCAGGGAGAGAGCCTCTTTCAATTGAAAGCAAATTCTGCTACGAGGGGACATGGGATGAGGGTGAAGGGAGATAGATTCAGGAGTGATATGCGGAAATATTTCTTTACGGAAAGAGTAGTGGATCCATGGAATAGTCTCCCAGTGGAGGTGGTAGAGATGAGGACAGTAACTGAATTCAAAAAAGCATGGGACCAACACAGAGGATCTCTAAAGGTAAAAAGTGGACTGTTGTAGTTGTTGATATGGAAGGACAGACTAGATAGGCCATGTGGTCTTTTTCTGTCATCATGTTTCTATGTGAAACAGAACCTAGAGCCAATAGTTCTTGTCTAGTGATTTCAGACCCAATCTGACTCATATCTCCTTTTATCCCTTGGACTATGGGCGGAGGGCGCCCATACAGGATCTCAAAAGGGGAAACTCCTAAGGACTTGGTGGGGGCTAAATGTATCCTGAGGAGGGCTATAGGAAGAACCTGTGGCCACTTCAGGTGAGCTTCCTGACAAAGTTTAGACAGCTGGGACTTTAGGGTGCGATTCATACGTTCTACCTTCCCTGAGCTTTGGGGTCTGTAAGCTGTATGTAATTTCCACTGCACTTGCAGAGCTTGGGCTAACTGCTGAGTCACCTGAGATACAAATGAGGGCCCATTATCTGACCCTATAGCTGAGGGTATTCCAAACCGGGGGATTATTTCATGGAGAACTTTGGTGACTTCCCTGGCCTTCTCAGTTCTGGTGGGGAAAGCTTCCACCCACCCAGAGAATGTACAAACCAAGACCAACAGGTAATGATATCCATTTGCACATGGCATTTCTGTGAAGTCCACCTGGATATTTTCCATGGGGGTAACTCCTACTGATTGAGCTCTTGGGGGCAGGCTGGGACCCTGCCGGGCATTGTTCTTTGCACAGATCACACATCTATGGGCTACTGAGGCTGATATGGGTCCTAGTAATGAAATACAGAAATGGGGTCTGAGAGCTTTCTCCATCACAGTTTTTCCATAGTGTGTGGCCTGATGAAAAGCATGGACAAAGGCAGGACCCAAGGCTTCAGGGATTACAGTTGGACCGGGAGGTAAGCCACCGGCCGGCGGTGGTAGCACTATCCATCCGGTCTCTGATAACACTCCCCCTTCTTCTTGACAATAATAATCCAACTCTTTGGAGGTATACCGGGGGGTCCATGCTCTGAGGGGCACTGGGAATATAGCTACCTGGACTGTACTAGGGGCAGGTACGGTATAGGATACAGTATAAAAGTTGTAGCCGCTTTTCGGGCAGAAACGTCTGCAAATCTATTTCCCTGTGAAACTTCCCCTTCCCCTGCCTGATGACCTCGGCAGTGCATTACTGCGACTTGTGCATTACTGCGACTTGGGGGCCCACACAGCTTCCAATAATGTCAATATCTCGGGGCCATACTTTATGGACTTGCCTCCTGAGTTAATCAACCCTCGTTCTTTGTACAGGGCCCCATGAGCATGTAATGTTGTAAAGGCGTACTTTGAATCTGTGTACACATTCAAGCGAAGCCCCATCCCTATTATCAGTGCTCTGGTGAGGGCTATCAGTTCAGCCTTCTGTGCTGAGGTTCCTGGGGCCAGAGCTGAAGATTCAACTACCATGTCCAGGGTCACTACTGCATAGCCAGCACGACGTTGTCCGTTGATGACAAGACTACTTCCATCCACAAAGAAAGTTCGTTCAGGGTCGTTCAATGGGACATCAGTTAGATCAGGGCAACTTGAGAATACAGAGTCCATTATTTCCAAGCAATCATGATCGGGGGGGCCTGGACCGATTGTCAACAGCGTGGCTGGGTTCAAAGCTTGACTGACGATCAACTGCAATCGGGGATTCTCGCATAACATGCTTTGGTACTTCAGCATTCGGGAATTTGTGAACCAATAATTTCCTTTGTGTTCCATAAGGGTCAGGACAGAGTGCGGTATGGTAATTTGGAGATTCTGACCCAGGGTGAGCTTGTCGGCTTCACCTACCAGGAGGGCTGTAGCTGCAACGGCTCTCAGGCAAGGTGGCCATCCTTTTGCGACGGTATCCAGTTGTTTTGATAGATAAGCTACAGGTCGCTGCCAAGATCCGAGGGATTGAGTCAATACTCCCAAAGCATTTCCACTTGACTCATGGACATAGAGGCGAAATGGTTTTTGTACATCTGGCAGGCCCAAAGCTGGTGATGACATCAAGGCTGCCTTCAACGATCGGAATGCCACCTCCTGTTCTGGGCCCCACTCCAGGGGAGATCGCTCCATTCCTTTTGGTGGCCTGATACAATGGCTTTGCCACCAGCGCAAAATTGGGTATCCATATTCGACAATAGCCTGCAGCTCCCAGAAAAGCCCTCACCTGCTTTCTGGTGGTTGGGGAAGGGATGCGACACACTGCTTCCTTGCGCTGTGGTCCCAATCTCCGAATCCCTTTGGACAGATGGAATCCCAGATATTTAACCTCAGTTTGGCATAACTGCGCCTTGGCTCTTGAGACCTTTTATCCAGCTTCATTCAGGAGGTGCAAGAGATCACCGGTGGCATGCACGCATTCATTTTTGGAGTTGGTGGCTACTAGCAGGTCATCCACATACTGAAGAAGGACTCTCTTCCCTGGAGTCACAGAATAACTTGAAAGATCCTGATTGAGGGCAGCACTGAAGAGGGTAGGCGAGTTCCTGAATCCTTGGGGTAATCGAGTCCAGGTGAGTTGACCTCGCCTCCCTGTGGTGGGGGCTTCCCATTCAAACGCGAACAGAAGTTGACTGGTTGGTGCAAAACGTATGCAGAAGAAAGCATCCTTCAAATCCAAGACGGTGAAATGAGTAGCCTCAGCGGGGATCAGTCCCAGGAGAGTATAAGGGTTTGGTACAATTGGATGTATGGTTACAACTGCATTATTCACTCGTCTCAAGTCCTGCACTGGGCGGTAGTCACCTGTCCCAGGCTTCTTGACTGGGAGGAGGGGGGTATTCCAGGGCTATTGGCACTTCCTGAGAAGTCCATACTTCAATAATTTCATTAAATGACCGTGAATTCCTTCAATTGCCGGTTGCGGAAGAGGGTATTGTCTCACGTGCACTGGTTCCACTCCTGGTTTGTGTGTGACAGGAACAGGGGCTACATTCTTTGCTAGGCCTGGAGGATTATCCTCCGCCCACACCTTGGGCAGAGCTAAGATTCTGGTGGATATTGTCGCGAGCACCGCCCTGGCGTATAAGCAGCGCTCGGACATAAAAATTATGGGGAGAAGATTGGCCAGTAATCCTGCGGCCTACTTCACTTTTGGCCTCATTTGTTTCCTGGTCCTAATCTTCAAAGAAACGTATGCACAAGTGGTGGGAAAAATAAAGGCGTTTATTTCCCTTTACGCTAGGGTCCAAAGGATTGGTTAACAACAAACGCAAAAGTCCTTCATTCAGGTAAGAAAAGTGAAACAAAAAGCTTAAAGACACACTGTTATCTTCACAGTAGTGCTGGGCTTCAATTAAACAATATTCTAGGCAATAACTCATGCCACATACAAGTCTGGCACAGACTCCAGGCTTCCACTAGTACAATATGTGCAATCCATTTCGTTATCCGAAGCCTCACTGGCCAGGTCCACTTGCATTTGCTCGTAGGTGGACACCTCGGACTCTGAGTCCCTGGGTTCAGGTATCCTATACTCAGGCTCTCTGTATAGCTTTTCCAGCACAGCCCAATGTTCTGGATTATTCTTAGGGCGTCGGCTTCGTGCTATTCTACATGGAGAAAAGTTCTCTCTCCTTGGAGCTTTTGTGGCAGTCCTATTTATTTATTTTATTTATTAACAATTCTTATATACCGCACTCTTAGACATCAGCGTGGTTTACATTGAACAGAAAACATCCGACAATTTACATATGTCTGGTCATTACATTTAACAGGAAGTATAACTTGGAGAAACAGGGTAACTAAATACAATGGTGGTCTTATACAAACATCTATTATCCAAGCCTTTCTTATCATACAAGCTTTTTCTATATCTTGATTCAATAAAAGCTTTACCTTGGGAGCTTGGTCTCTTGGACTCCAGCGAAGGTTGAGGCCTATACCAGTCTCTCCTTTGGCTGGCCTGTTTAGCACGTCTTAGGGCTTCCTGCTGTGACCCTGTGGATTCTGGACAACAACTGCAGTAATGCCTTGACCACTCTGGACAAACAGCTTTTACCTCTCTAGGAGCTGAAACCTCCTCCGGTTCCTCCTTAGCTCTCAGACCATCATCTTTCCCTTTAAGTGATCTTTTGGCAAGGGAATATTCAGGTTTGCATTCCAACCTTCCCTCTGTCTTGCCTTGCTTCCAGCTGTACACAGTCCTGCTGCATTTACTCTTGCTGTTTCCTCTCCAGCCGTCACTCCAACTGTCTTCACAGCTACCTTTCCATCTGCTGCCACTTCCTCTCTTGCCACTACCGGTCTTGTCACCGCCGCTCTTGCTGCCCTTCCACCTCTGCTCCCTCTGCTCCCTCTCCTGTCTTCCAGAGCCTCCTTAAGAAGTTCCTCTGTGCACCTGGATTGGAAGCTGGCTGGCATTACATCATGCTCAGTGGGGCGTGGTTCTATAGTGGCTCTGGAGTCTCTCTGGCTCCCTCTACCTGGTTCCTCCAGATATTGCGGCTTATATGCACTTTTCCCTTCATTTAAAACATTTTCCCTTCTCTCAACCAGGTCTGCTGGGTGACACATCCCCCTTCTTAAAATATTACGGGCTGGGGAAGCCTCTTCCGCGCAGCATGTAATACACGCTACTGGGACTTTCTGCAGCTGACTGCCACTATACTTCATTCGCTTGGTAGCCGCTTGTATCCCTTCAGGGTGGAATATGTTTTTAGCAGAAGCTATCAGCACTAACCTTTCATGCCAAGGCCGAAGGACGTTGACGTGGTAGACTTGTTTATGTCCTTTTGCATCTTGGACCAAGTAAGAAGTAGATCCAATGGGCTTAATCACCGTGTGAGGCCCCTTCCATTGGGCTTCGAACTTAGGTGTAGCACCCGACACTAGGATCATCACCTTCTCTCCCATCTTCAACTGTCTAGGTTTGGCATGTCGATCGTAGTACCGCTTTTGTTTGGTTTGACTCTCTTTCAATTTTTCACCTGCGAACCGGGAGGTTCGTTCCAAGCGAGTCCTTAGGTTTTTCAAAAATAGAGGTACGCCTATTTCTTCATCCACAAGTTCAGTCCACTGTTCTCTCAATACATCTAATATGCCTCTGGGTGCTCGCCCGTACATAAGCTCATAGGGTGAGGTACCTAATGAACTTTGTTTCCTTTCCCTACAGGCATATAAAATAAACGGCAACATGGTGTCCCACTCGGTCATTTGGCCATCCAGAGCTCGGCGCAACATCTGTTTTATGCTCTGATTTAGCCGTTCTACCAAGCCATTGCATTGGGGATGGTAGGCGGCTGTCTTTAGGTGGTGGATGCCAAAAGCGTCCCAGACCTGAGCAAGGTACTTTGATAAAAAGTTGCTACCTCGGTCTGTTAAGACCTCCTGCGGGAACCCGACCTCGCAGAACAGTTTGATTAGTTCTACGGCAATGGATTTTGCCGAAATATTTCTCAGTGGTATTGCCCACGGGAAACGGGTAGCCTGGTCAATAACCACGAGGATGTATTGGAACCCTCTCGGAGTTTTGATAAGGGGTCCTACTATATCTATAGCAAGTCTTCTTACTGGTTCAGAGATTATGGGCATTGGAACTAGTGGTATTTCTGGTGGCCGGTTAGGAGTTACCCTTTGACACGATGCACAGGATTCACAAAAACAAGTCGTTTCTCGGAAGACTCCCGGCCAATAAAATCTGGCTAAAATTTGATCCAGAGTTCCTTGTGCTCCCTTGTGACCCCCTACTGGATGGTCATGAGCCAGGCGTAAAACCAGCGACTTAAAAGTGTTTGGAACCACTAACTGTTTCCGCACAATTCCAGTTCGAAGATCCTTACATTCTCGATATAATATGTCCTCTTCCATAATAAATCTGGGGAAGGAACCCTTTTCTTCTCGTGCATACTCCAGTGCACGAGCTAACGCAGGGTCTGCCCTTTGTTCCATCTTAAAGGAAGGAAATTTTTTCCATCAACTCTGCGGGAACCCATGGCATCCCTTTCCCAGCTTCCAGGTCCGCTCTACCTTGAGAACGGCACCTTCTTTCTTTTCGTCTCTCAGCCTTAGGTTTTCTTACCTTCTTCAAGGGGTCGCCCAGTAAATCGTCGTGTGACGGAAGGTCTCCCAAGGAGGTGTCTCTAGAACACGAGGGTTTTTCCGCATCCTGGGTATGCGACCGCGTGGAAACTAGCGCTTCCTTAGGATTCGTAGCGTCCTTGATATTTTTCTGCTGAGAGGTGAGATTTTCATTAGGGTTATGGCGAATGCAAGTGGCACTGAGCAGTGCTGCTGGGGATAAGCCCTCCTTCAGACTTTTTCTGAATTGTGGCCAATCACGGCCTAATACCAGCTCTTGAGGTAACCTAGGCACCACTGCTACCAACATTTCTCTCACAAGGCCTAAACCCTTAACCCACAATTTATATACGGGGTAGCGGGTAGCTGCTCCGTGTATACATTTTATCTTTACGGCTCCTTCTGGATGATCTGGAACTGATGAACCCTGATCTTTGATCACACCCCATAATCTCTTTGAGATCATAGTCTGATCAGCTCCAGAATCCAGGAGTGCTTTTACATTTATGCCCTGAATCTTGACATCCAACACAAAGCCTTCACGTATCGTCCTGGGGTTCTCACCGACCAGAGCAGTACACGAGTAACACTGTTGCTTTACATGTCCTTTTTTTCCACAAGAAAAACACTTCTTAGCATTACCTCTTATCACAGGTTTATAACTCTTTGAATCAGTATACATGGGTCGCGAGACATTTTCTAATTTCTGCGCCTCCATACCTACTACCAATTTGGGAGTCTGCACCTTGGGTTGTGTGACTCTTTCAGCTTCCAAATACCGCTCAGTAAGAGCTATGGCGTCTGTAGTAGTACAGCAGTTTTGCAGAATTAGAAAATTCTGGACTCTATTCGGTATGGCTAGCATGTATTGTTCCAGGATTATTGCATCCATCAGAGTATCTACATTTCTCTTCTCCGGCTGTAGCCACTTATTTGCTAGACTACTGATCCTATGGCCTAGGCTCTTGGGCGTCTCATCAGCCCTGAGGACAGTAGCTCTAAACATCTTATTGTAAGACGTGGGAGTAAGACCTAAACGATCTCTAATCACTTTCACTACCTCCTCGTAGGTATTTGCTAGAGCTGGGGGCATCGCCCTATATGCGGCAAGCGCCTCCCCCGTAAGGGACGCTGCCAGGCGTATGGCCCACTGCTCAGGTGGCCATTTAGCCGAGCATGCAATTCTATTGAAAGTGTCTAGGAAATCATCCACATCGTCACTTGGACTTAGCTTTCCAACCATGAGGTCATTGCATGTCCAATGTCCACTTCCTGTGCTGGTTGGTCCCGTCGCTGTCAGCTTCTCCGCGTCGGCCTTCGCCATCGCCTCTCGCTGAAGTGCCAACCAGTTCTCCATGGTCTTCAGTACCGGTAACTGTTGCGCCTGCATAGCTTGAAGGGCTTGTGCTTGGTGTTGATGTGCGAACTCCGCCTGTTTATCAAACTGGAGCGCCATCCACGCACACAGCTCCTTTGGCTCCATACCGCACCTGTATAAAGGAGATAAGAAAAAAAAAGAAACCCAAGTGTGGCTCTCCTAACAAAAGCTCTTCCTTTTTTTTTTCCCTATTTTTTTTTTTTCTTCAAACTTCCCTGGATATCCAACACTACTCAGGATTATCTACTTTTACCTGACATTAGTGTTGACTCCAGCTCTGGAATATAAGTGTTGTCCTGCTCCGCAGCTTTCCACTTCTGGGGTTGCAACAGGATTTTCACTTTCAGGATTTACGATCCGCTCCGGATTTCAACCATTCCATTCCAGGTTTTCAGCAAATCAGCTCTGATTAACAGCAAATCTGTTCCGGGTCTTGTTTTTACACTCCGGTTTTCCAAAACAGTCCAGACCGGGTTTTTTTTTCTTTAAACTCAAAAAGGTTTTATTTTCTTTTCTTCTGCGGTTGTAGGCTCCAACCTAATATCCAAAGAACTACGCCATTTTATGTCGCGAGCACCACCCTGGCGTATAAGCAGCGCTCGGACATAAAAATTATGGGGAGAAAATTGGCCAGTAATCCTGCGGCCTACTTCACTTTTGGCCTCATTTGTTTCCTGGTCCTAATCTTCAAAGAAACGTATGCACAAGTGGTGGGAAAAATAAAGGCGTTTATTTCCCTTTACGCTAGGGTCCAAAGGATTGGTTAACAACAAACGCAAAAGTCCTTCATTCAGGTAAGAAAAGTGAAACAAAAAGCTTAAAGACACACTGTTATCTTCACAGTAGTGCTGGGCTTCAATTAAACAATATTCTAGGCAATAACTCATGCCATATACAAGTCTGGCACAGACTCCAGGCTTCCACTAGTACAATATGTGCAATCCATTTCGTTATCCGAAGCCTCACTGGCCAGGTCCACTTGCATTTGCTTGTAGGTGGACACCTCGGACTCTGAGTCCCTGGGTTCAGGTATCCTATACTCAGGCTCTCTGTATAGCTTTTCCAGCACAGCCCAATGTTCTGGATTATTCTTAGGGCGTCGGATTTACGTGCAATTGATGTTTTAAGTGACTTTCGTAAGCAATTAAAAACTTTACTTTTCATTGAGCACTATGGATCAACAAATGACTAAGATATCATCTATTGTATATGCTTTATAAATAATCCACTATATTGTTAACCCTTGTTATTTTTCCTACATTACCATATGTTGTCATGTCTATACTGTTTATGTTTCCCTTGTTTATACCTTGTATTTCTTGTGACCGCTTTGATTGAAGGAAAAGGCGGTATAAAAAACTTGTTAAATAAATAAATAAATATTCTACATGGAGAAAAGTTCTCTCTCCTTGGAGCTTTTGTGGCAGTCTTATACAAACATCTATTATCCAAGCCTTTCTTATCATACAAGCTTTTTCTATATCTTGATTCAATAAAAGCTTTACCTTGGGAGCTTGGTCTCTTGGACTCCAGCGAAGGTTGAGGCCTATACCAGTCTCTCCTTTGGCTGGCCTGTTTAGCACGTCTTAGGGCTTCCTGCTGTGACCCTGTGGATTCTGGACAACAACTGCAGTAATGCCTTGACCACTCTGGACAAACTGCTTTTACCTCTCTAGGAGCTGAAACCTCCTCCGGTTCCTCCTTAGCTCTCAGACCATCACCTTTCCCTTTAGGTGATCTTTTGGCAAGGGAATATTCAGGTTTGCATTCCAACCTTCCCTCTGTCTTGCCTTGCTTCCAGCTGTACACAGTCCTGCTGCATTTACTCTTGCTGTTTCCTCTCCAGCCGTCACTCCAACTGTCTTCACAGCTACCTTTCCATCTGCTGCCACTTCCTCTCTTGCCACTACCGGTCTTGTCACCGCCGCTCTTGCTGCCCTTCCACCTCTGCTCCCTCTGCTCCCTCTCCTGTCTTCCAGAGCCTCCTTAAGAAGTTCCTCTGTGCACCTGGATTGGAAGCTGGCTGGCATTACATCATGCTCAGTGGGGCGTGGTTCTATAGTGGCTCTGGAGTCTCTCTGGCTCCCTCTACCTGGTTCCTCCAGATATTGCGGCTTATATGCACTTTTTCCTTCATTTAAAACACTTTCCCTTCTCTCAACCAGGTCTGCTGGGTGACAGTATACGGGGACTGGCTGCCTTGATCGGAGATGCACTATAGAATCGCCATTCTTCTTCCCGGGGGACAGTTAACACCATCAGGCCAGCAGATCTTGAGTTTAAAGTCATTTCCATTCCTCCCCCTTCAACAAAGGATATCTGTGCCTGGAGCTTAGCGAGCATCTCGGCCCAAGAGGGGGATTGGGCATTCAGGCATGCACAGGAACTGGTGTGTTACTTTCTGTCCCCCTAATTCACAGGTGCGGTTCTGCAAGAAAGGTTTAGTGGCTCTTGTTCCGGTAGCGCCGACAATAGTGATGGATCGAGAAGACAAAGGGGCCACCGGTTTTGCCACTACCGAATGTTTGGCCCCCGTATCCACCATGAAGTCCATATATTGGTCCCCAATCTTCAAAGTGACCATAGGCTCCTGGGCACCTAGAGAAAACATGGAGCCCGGTATGGCCTAGTCTTCATCCATGTTGTAGCCCTCCTCGGCTGCCATTCCCTCTATGGCTTCTTCTTCTTCTTGTCGGAACTGTGTGCGATGCATTCCTCCCCGACTCTGGAATCGTCCCCCTGCTCTCCGTGTGCTCCCTCCTCCCCTCCGGGAGGCGGAGTCAAAGTTCGGGCATTCATTTTTCCAATGTCCTTCTTCTCTAAAGTGGGCACATTGATTTGCGCCCAATGGGTGCCGACCATTTCCTCGGACCCTTCCACGTCCTCGGGTCCTTTGGTTAGAGAAACATCCTCCTCGTCATTCAACTAAAGCTGCAGCAAGGAAATCAGCTTTCTTCTTCATTTTACGTTCACTTTCCTTCTGACATTCTTGATCACGATTCACAAACACTTTCTGAGCAACTTCCATTAACTGGGCCGCATTCATGCCCGCAAATTCTTCCAATTTCTGCAGTTTCCGTTTTATGTCTCCCTGGGACTGACTCACAAAGGCTGCATTTACCATGCGCAAATTTTCCTGGGCTGCTGGATCATATGGGGTATAAAGTCTGTAAGCTTCAGATAAGCATTCATAAAAGGCCGCTGGGCTCTCATCTGGATGCTGGATGACTTCTGATACCTTTCCGATATTCATGGCCTTCTGGCTTCCTTTCTTCAGGCCTTGCAGTAGGGCCTGGCGGAACCGATTAAGGGCCGCCGCCCCATCGACACTGTTCGGATCCCATCTAGGATCATCATTTGGAAAATCCGCGGCGGCTGCTTGCCGGGGATTTAGGCCTGCTTCTTCTACCGGATTTTCTTCTAACCATGGTGTGGATGCTTGCACAATCCGTGCTCATTCTTCAGTAGTGAAGAGGGTAGACAGGAGCTGGCGGCAATCATACCAGGTAGGCTGATGGGTCTGCATAATACTAGACATTAATTCAGTCAATTCTTGGGGCTTTTCAGTATAGGATGCATAATGCGTTTTCCAGTTCAATAAATCTGTGGTGGAGAAAGGCACATAAACGAGACTGGCTGGCCCTACCACAACCTGGTCCTGTTCATTAAGGATAGGCAGCCCTGGGACCTGGCGCAATGGCATAACGTGACCATCCTTCTGACTTGCTGTTGCACTTCTGAAAGCGTAATGTAGTCTGGCTTGTTGGAATTCGGCTCCCCTGCTCTGGTCCTTGGCAGTAAGTGACCCTGAACTAGCAAATGAATCCCTACTTGCAGTGTCATCAGTGGACTGCGGTCCTCCCGAGGCACTCAGGACGGAGCTGGGGCTCCCGGTCAGGAGGGGGTGCACCTTCTCCTGTTGTGGAGGTGGCTGGAGGACTAGGGGTATATCGGCAGGAGGGATGCCCCCCCCGCCGCGCCAGGCTCTGCCCGGGGTGGTGGTGGAGCTGAGGGGACTGGCCTATAGAGGAACTGCGGTGAATGGGTCAGAATATCTGGAGATTCCGGGGCAGAATAGATGGGCAGCTTCTCTTCTCCAGACTTCCGGGCCCCCCTTGTGGTTGGTACCAATATCCTACACTGTTCCTCGTGGCAACGCTTTATCCAGGAGGGCTCATTTTCACAAATACTTAACCAGGAATCTATATAGGGGAACTGGTCATGGTGTTCTTTACGTACAATCTGGTGAACTAGGGATATGATTCTAACATCAAAAGTACCACCAGGGGGCCACGCGGTGACCAGCACCGGCCACTCCCTATCACAGAGTATTTCTAATCGGGACGGAGGCATTTTTATTCCGTAGTCTCCATCAAATCCCTTCTTGAAATTCTTGATCATACACTTCAGCGGAGTTTGCGTGGACTCCGACCCTCCCATAATGACGTACACAATAACAGACAGTAGGGGCGGGTGGTCGGATTGCAGGTAAGGGGTCCGTACAGCCCTAGGAACAAATAGGTAGACAAACACCGAACGCTTCCTCCTTTTTGCGACCTGGGCACGGTCGCCCTGCCAGGAACTGCGCTACTCAGGAGTCCGCACTCACTTGGTCTATGTTTCAAGACCTCTCATTCACACACACATCCAAATATGCTAGCAACATTTTCCCAAATTCCCAGACCTACCTTACTAACCAACAGCAGTAGTTTCGGTCTCGCGCATACTCATGCAAGACGTACTCGGACTGCTGATTAATCAAGGGCAGTGGTTTTGGCCTCGCGCATACTCATGCAAGGCGTACTCGGACTTGCCCTGAGAGGTGATCAGGCTCTCGGTACCGTATTCCCATATCAATTTTCCAACCTATCTATCTGAGTAGCAAAGAAATTTCTACTCACCGGATCCGGTACCCGATACAGAACCAGTTCTTGGGTTGAATCCTGGACTCCCCTCGGGTTCAGAGGTGTTGGCCGGCCGGACCCAGTAGCCCGCCGAGGCAAGGCGGAACCCTCTCCGATACAAGTGGACCGGTGGCGCCTGAGGTTTCCCCTGCGGTCGGACGGACACGGTTCCAACCGGGCCAAACCTTGAGGCGGTAATACGTGGTATACTCACTTGAATACCATTCACCACTCGCACATTCCCGGCCAATGCACCAAGAATATGTAGCAGCGAAGTGCATAAAATGAATAAAACCAGGAGTCAATTGCAGGTTCCAAGCCAATTTATTGTGCACAGGCTCAGACAGGAGTGCATCCAAAAAGGACTGAGCCATGGAGTACAGGAGCAAATTCCTTATATACAATTTTTACAGTTTGATACAGGCAAACTTTCTATTGGTCCCAACACCCCTTGCACCTGTCCAATCGGGGACCCTCTCTGGGCCTAGCTCCCTGTTCCCCCTTCTCAGGCTATTCTAATAAAGGCATAGTCTTAGATATTGATACATTCTACTTCAAGGACATTTCTAGCTCAGAGAATGCAAGACCAGTTCTATCATCAGCATAAAGGAATTATACAAACTTTTCAAAAGCAGTTTAAAGCAGTTTAAGGCAGTTTCTCAGACTCTGGTTCTTCTCAGCACTACTCCCAGGTGGGGGTTAGGATCTAGGCCTAGTTTACAGGCCATAGCCTACCACACTCTCTCACAGTCCCAACACCCAGTATCTCTCTCTCTCACCCCAGCTGCCATCATCCAGTGTCTCTCTGTCCATGTGGGAGCCAACAGTTATACGGGAGGTACTGACTGGTCACGCCTCACCTCCTGGTTCTCAGGATTAGGGTCCTGGGCAAAGAAGTGTCTAGTATATTTAGCCATTGTTCTGGCCATAGAAGTAGTATACTGTTGCTTATTCCAATGCACGGACACCTTGTTGCATATTTTATCCCTTTGTCTAGCCAAATCTTTCAGACTTCACATAGTAAATCTACTAACCTCTCCTGACCTCAGTTCCCGCTACCCAGTAGTGTTGTGGCAGCACTGATAGCATGCAATAAATAATACCCGGAGTCAGTTCAAGGATCCAAACCAATTTATTGTGCACAAGGCCCAAGCATCAAAGGACTGAGCAATGGCGAACAGGAACAACTTCCTTATATACAAGCTTCACAGTTTGATACAGGCAGACTTTCTATTGGTCCCAACGCCCCCTGCACCTATCCAATCGGGGACCCTCACTGGGCCCTGTTCCCCCTTCTCAGGCTATGCTAACACAGGCTCAGTTTCTAGACATAATACATTCCTGCTACAAGGTCATTGCATCAGCATAAAAGTATTGAATAAAGGATTAATACAAACTTATCAAAAGCAGTTTAGAGCGGTTTAAGGCAGATCCTCAGCCTTCACTGACTTTGGTCTTTCTCAGCACTACTATTTCTCTAGCAGTGGGGGTGGGGACTCAGGCCTAGCTTGCAGGCTCATACATGTACAGGCTATTATATAGGCCATAGCCTACCACAGTGTTAGATGGGGACACAAACCCGAGTGAAACAGAATCCATGTTAGCAGCATTATTTGCCCATCTTCAAGCCATACAGCTCTCTGATTCTTCATGTTAAATTAGTTGGTCAATATGCCTTGGGAGGAGTGTTGACCAAAAGGGGTAAACTGTGAACTAGGAAATTGCACCTAAAATGGCATTTAGTACCATGTGACCAGTAATCGAGGACATGCTTGAATAGGACCATGAGATGACTTCCTTCTTATGCCTACGTGTCATTAGCACAGCCATCTGTCTGGGTGGTCCTAGAATGGGGAACTAAGCTCAGCTCAGGAGGAAATTTGTAAGGTATTAAACCTGAGATGATTGGTGGGCTTTGCTGCTTATACATGATTATGTCTCCAGTATAAAAGGTGTGGTATTTCCTGTAATTGACAGATCAGAGCCTAATACCTGGAAAGTAGGGTCTCAGTCTGATCTCACTTGCAGCTGCACGTCCTTTATAAATAAATACATAATGACCCTTTGAGGGAAGTTGATGTCTGCTCCATCTCTCTCTGATATTTAGAGGCAAAGAAAGAAAGGATTTGACATGACTAAGCATGCCCATGCATTCCTGGGCAGTAGCATGTCCATTGCCCATTGTGAGCCTGACTGAGTGCATGTCCGGGCATGCCTGGATTAAACAAAACAGCTCAGTTTCTAGGCAACGTAGGAATAGACTTAAAATATTCAAGGAAATCACAAAAACAGGCGTTTGCAAAAAAAAAAAAAAAATGGTGCACGGATAGGAAAATTTCAAGGTGATCTTCGTGATCACCAGCCCAAAATCCATAAGATACACCCCAAAGTGTTCAGGAAAAAAAACTCTCCGTTGTCCAGTGAACACTTTGCTTCCAGCATATTAATTCACAGTCACATAACACACAGTTCCAGAGGACAGTTCTACCAACTAGAAACCAGCTACACACAGAACTACCACTTTGCTGATCTTTGCCCTTACTTTCAGAAAGGTCCTGATGTGCCTTTTTTCTGCTCACAGTTTTTATTAAATTTAAGGCTGACTCTATAGTATCCTAGGTTAGAAAGCTGCAGCAGTATTTACACAGACAGCATAGGAAGCTGAGTAAAATCTCCTACCTGAGCAAAAGCGCCTGCAGACATTTTCCTCTCTGCTTTTGCTGCTTTGACAGATTAGAAAAGAACTGCAAGATTTTTCTCTGGCTGCTCGGAAAGAGCTGAATGTTTGTCTCTTGCAGTGTTAGCGGAGAACTTGGAGACAGAAACGTCGAGAGAGGAGGGCAAAAACTGAGAGTGGGTACTGGAAGTTTCTTGTTTCCAAATTGAGCTATTAATCTGTAAATTAAAGGATAAAATATAAAGACTCCAATCTCTGCTTCCACCCCCTCCCGTCTTGCTGAGTGCAGGCTAATGACATCACAAATGGGGGCGGAGCTTTTTGGATACCAAAGAACTGGAGACACCATGCCTCTCAGTTTGTATTTTTTCTTGGGACAGATCCCTCCACCCCTTCTCCCCAAATCACCTAAATGCAGCTAACAGACTAGCTAGTCCTCCTCTCCCTAGCCTTTTGATTCTTTTTCTTTTCCCCTTTTTCTCTATTTTTATTATTTTTTTATTTGCCACTGCCTAAACAGGCAAACTTTAGAAATGTGTCCCCTATTCAGAGTTGCCAAGTTGCCCAGTTTCAGGAATGAGATTTTAAGCCAGTTCTGGATCCTGACAATCTTATTCTAATGCATTATGGAACCTGCAGCACTGATTCCAATGGGTAAAATCAGGGACTACAAACATCATACTACCATGCAATGCCAATTTAAAACCAGAACGGGCAACAAATTCCACTCCTAGAACTGGGTAACTTGGCAACACTGCTTATTTCAACACTCCCCTCCCCTCAGCTGCTGCTTTAGTTTTCTCAGGGCTGAGGGGCATTTGGAGTGAACCTCCTTCAGGATTTGGACTCCTGCAGTTGCAGAAGAGAAAAAAAACTATTTCTATACTTTTCTGCTATTTGGCAGAAGTGAGGACAGTTTTTTCAAAAGTCCTCTTACAGTGGGAGTATTGCTGTTGCCGTATTAGTCCACTTTGATGGTCGATAAATAAAAAGAGAAACAAAGAAAGAAAAGAAGGTGCTACTTTTTTATTGGGCTACCCTCATACATTTTTGGATCCGCTTTCAAAGGTTAAAACCTTCTTCAGATCAGGACAGTATGAGCAAAAGACAGCGTTGCCAAGTTATCCAGTTCCAGGAGTGAGA
This sequence comes from Ichthyophis bannanicus, assembly GCA_033557465.1. Taxonomy (NCBI): domain Eukaryota; kingdom Metazoa; phylum Chordata; class Amphibia; order Gymnophiona; family Ichthyophiidae; genus Ichthyophis; species Ichthyophis bannanicus. Next base: position 743,994 of record JAWIIG010000053.1, read on the forward strand.
TTTTTTTTTCCAGTTCTGACTTTACATTTGTACTGCAATGCAGTGTGGTATTTATAGTCCCTGATTTCACCCATTGGAATCTGTGCTGAAGGTCCCATAATGCATCATAATGAGATTGTCAGAAATCCAGACCTGGCTTAAAATCTCTCTCCTAGAACTGGGTATCTTGGCAACTACGAAAAGATGATAATACCATAATATATAAGTGAATCACAAAAGCATTTCCGTGATAGTCTCAGGGGGAAGGGGGAAGCAGAAACGATGGCTTGCTTGTTCCTCTGATGTGGTATACATTATTCAATACAGAAAATGTGAAAAAGGATGTTACATGGGAGAGGCAGGCCAAAGGTTAAAGAGGAAAATCAGTTCACACAGCATCGAGCAGACCAAGGTGTCACCTCTGTTGTTGGGAAGCATTTCTCAAGGCCAGAACGAATGCAATGGGACTGGAGCCCCATGCTTTGGCCACAGTACTGGTGACAATAAAAAAAGGAAGAGGGAAGTGACAATTTCCCCTCCGAGCCAGCCCATTGTGACATTTGTTGCACTGATGTGATATGGCACTTGGCAAGAGCCCGGCCCAATAAAGGTGAGCAGGAGCAGTGCAGTCTCCTTTTTTGATCCTGTTCATCTGCTATGCATGGCTTCACAGTGATGGAGAAATGAGACACTGTTAGCGGCTGGTCACCGTGGCTCTTTTGGTCAGCTGCCGGCACCAACTGACACCTGCTGGAGACAGGCGCAGCGATCACCCCTGCACCCAAGTATTCCTACAGGTATTCACTTGGTTATGTGCACGGTGATCCTTAGTGACTTATCCTCTGGTGTTGATTTATGCTTCTAATACTATGAAGTGGCAAGAGTTACCCAGCAGCCCCTCCCCAGGAGGAATACAGACTCACACCATGAAGGCCTGTAGACCACCAACACACTACCTCAACTGGATAGGCAGTCCATGGCATCTACTTGTAAAGGTTTCACACAATCCCTCAGCTGGGTCCTGGATCATCAGAGGCCACTGCACCCTACAGCCAGATTTGGCTGTGCTGCTGCCAATAGCACACAAAACAACTCATCTTACCTCCCAGCAAAGGCAGTGGATGAGTACCCCAGACAGGATCCCTCATCTACCTCCTTCTTGTCCTCCACTGAGGCTGAAAATACCAAAGGCACAGACACACAATCCTCCCTGATCTCCAGCATCATGGGGTTATGGAAAACTGTTCCCCAATCACTAAGAAAAAAGGTTCTGAGGCAGGAGTATTTTGATATCTTCAAACTGTTGGGGGGCAGTCAGAGGCGTTACCCCATGAAGAGAGACAAAATGGGAAATCTGTACCCAATGGATTGCCCCATTCTACGCAACATAACAGATTGGACCCTTTCATATGCCCAGATGATCAGCATTAATGCCAGAAAGACCCCACACAACTGGGGCACATACTGGCATACCTAGACACTATCATCAACGCATGGAGGGAATATGAGGGCTACGCCTGGCTGTCTTGTAATGGACACTTCTGGGACAAAATGATGAGCCGAAAATGACCTGGGGTGCTGATGATGTTGGAATATATTTGCAGAGGATGTCTTTGAAATATGGCCATCCCTCAATAGCAAGCTAGCATCTGCCAATGGCATATATAGGCGACAAAGGCCACCGGACCTAAGGTTCTTAGCAGCTTACATAACATCAACCAACATACAAGGTCTATCCCAGCCCATTGTATAGTTGCAACTCGCAGGATTTTCCTTCTTTGCCAAGTTAATGGGATGGAGCAACCCTTCTGACAATTTTCTGTTAGGAACCCTGTTGAAAGGTTAGGCTAGGAGTATACCCAGACAACCTGATAAGAGGAAGCTGGTGACCCACAACATGCTTGACAGACTTTAGGTTGCATTGTCAACCACGTGCCTGCATGAATTTGAGAGATGCCTGTTCCAAATCGCATACACATTATTGATAATGAAGGCCCCAAAAAATGCCAAACTAGTGGCTGCCTCAATAAAGACCAGGATAACATCCAAATTGCAATTCCAAGACATAGCACTGTCAGAGGGGCTCCTACATATCTGAATCACCAGGGCAAAAAATGATCCAAAAGTAAAAGGACAATTTATAATGCTGAAGGTGGTACTGCAACTCTGTATCAGTCCCATAGCTAACATCTACAATTACCTGGCTATCTGGCCAATTCAGTAGCAATAGTTCTTGGTTCACATTGATGGCACCCCTTTATCATGCTGCCAGTTTACGGCCTTATTCAAAAACATCATGGCTGCAATCGGACTGTGGACTAACCTCTTCAGCACCTATTCATTCCAAATCAGGATAGCCGAGATGGGGCTGCCTGTCGCAGTAATCAAAGCTTTGGGATGTTGGAGGTTCCGGACATATTTATTTATTTATTTTAAAGGATTTATAGCCTACACAGTGACCAAGACAGATAACAAAAAACCTTCACAATTCGTCATAACAAACCAATGAATCCACACAAAATAAATTAAATACAAATAAGTAAAAGATAAAATAAATCAATTTATTCTAAACAAACCAATAACTAAGAAGACTACCATTTATTTATTTATTTTATTTATTTATTTATTTGATTCTTCTATACCGGCCCTTCCAAAGATCAGGAGCGGTTTACAAACAACAGAACATTTTACATAAAACAGTGGTATAACTTTTACATAGTAAACTTTGTAATTACAGATAACATAACAATTTACAATTTACATTTGAGAGCACAAGCTGGATCATTGTTACACCATAAACATGATTGCCCCAAGCACTTTACCTGTCTATCAAACAAATCCAAAAAAGGCTTGCTGGTATAACTAAAATTTCAACTTTCGCAGAAAGACCATCAACTCTGCTTCAGCACGTAACTCATTAGGGAGAGAATTCCAAATAGATGGACCACTCGTAAAGAAAATTCTCCTATGTAGTGAATGAAAGTTAATTTTTTAAAGGTAGGATCAACGAATAGTTGCGCATCCTGAGACCGTAAAACCCGAGAAGGACAATAAGGTTAATTAAAGTTGATAAACTGATGGGAACCATATTATGCAAGCATTTAAAAGTAAACATAATCATTTTATACAAAACTTGAAATCTAATAGGAAGCTAATGCAAAACAAATAATTGTTGCATAGTATCATCAGAACATTTGCATCCAGTTAGAAGATGAACAGCGGCATTTTTGACTGAGTGCAGACATAGTAGCTTTTGAAAAGCCTAGGAAAAGACTATTGCAATAGTCCAAAGGTGAAAGTACTAAAGTCTGTAACACAGAACAGAAATTACTACTAGATAAATATGGTTTTAGTCTTCAAAGAAGATATAATTTATAATAATCTGCTTTAACCAGTCTTTGTATACAGTCATGCAGATTCAATTGTGAATCAAACCATACCCCAAGATCTCTCACAACATAGCTAATCGCAAAAGGAAAAGAATCTGTCACAGAAGTAAAGTGTAAAGGATTTGGAAAATCCAAAGATAAATACAAAATGTCTGTCTTCATGCTCAGTTTCAACCTATTCTGAAACATCCACAACTCAACTGAATTAAGACAAAATTTGACATACTTTAAAGAATCATCTAATGAAGTAGAAATAGGGATGATGAGCTATGTGTTGTCAGCATATACTCAAAACGTATCATCCAAACTCTCAAAAATATTTTGAATTGGAGCAATATAGAGATTAAACAGTATAGCCAACAGTGCAGAGCCCTGGAGTGCCCCGTCTCAATATTTCCAAGATGACACTTGTCCTGATCATTGAACTTGAATAAATCTATCCTGCAAAAATGATGTAAACCAAGAAAGTACATTACCTTGTATCTCCAACTCACAAAGCCTAGTCAAAAGTAAAGAGTGATCCACAGCGTTAAACGCAGCAGATATATCAAGTAACACTAGTAGGAAAGATTTACCATGATCAAAGCCGGTAAGAACAGCAGTGTTTCAGTCCCACGATTAGGACAAAATCCAAACTGCAATTCAGACAACAAATTATATTTATCAATAAAACTCTGTAATTGTAAGAGCACCACTTTCTCTAAAACCTTACTAAACAAGAAAGAGAAGAAATAGGACACTAGTTCAAGGGATCCAATTTTTCTCCCAGGACAAGCAGGATGAGTCAGCCACAAGTGGTGACGTCATCCAACGGCACCATAGACGGAAGTACTCTCATTAGCCCAGAAGGCTTTAGCCTTCTGGGCATGACCATTAGCCCCACCTCCAGATCCGCCCCTAGCTGGCCAGTCTTTGTCTTCCGCCTTGCCAGCAAGACATTTTTAATTTTACTCTCCTCACATACCTCCAATAATGAAGAAATCAGGATTCAAGAAATGCACAGGCTGTTCCCGGAAAATGGCCAATTCGGACTCCCACCATCTTTGCCTTCGGTGCTTGGGAAAAGAACACCCCATCAAGGACTGCTCTGCCTGCGCCCGCATGTCCCCCCGGGCTCTCAAGTCGCGCCGGCATGCTCTCATCGATTTCCTGTCCCCCGCAGCTGCCGTGAGCACTCCTTACAACCCAGCTTCTGAAAACGCCGACACTATCGCTCCGGCTGGGGACGCGCCTCTCCTGGCCTCTGTCTCCCGCTGCGAAGCAGGGACTCTTTCAGCCACGTGTCTTCCACTGGCGGCGTCCATTTTGGCCGGGGCAACCTCCTCCCCCTCCTCAGACGTCCGGCTGCAGCCATGATGACTTCCGGCCTCCCTGAACCCTCCTCCTCTCAGCGCAACTCTAGCAGCCTCCCCTGCCAGAACGGAGCAGATCGGCGCAACGCTAACAGCCTCCCCTACCAGAATGGAACAGATGGAGCTGCAAACAGGCACAGGAGCTCAATACACAGAGCTGCAAACAGGCATGGGAGCTCATCAGAGCTCAAAACAGGCACAGGAGCTCCTGGGACCGGCGCGGACGCTCACGGAGCTGACACAGAACCCCGGACAGCAGGCGCCGCCGAAGTAGGCGCAGGAGCCCGCGCAGACACGTCACTTCGGGGAGCCGGTGCAGGTCAAAAAGCAGGGACAGTAGCCGCAGACGGCGCAGAGATCGCGATCGTGCACACCATCACCGCAGTGGACGCTACAACACGGAATCTCCTCACCGCCGTGGAGGCAGAGTGACAGGCAAAAGGAGCAGGCACAGTACTCCGCGCACAGGGAGCTCACACTCTCGCAAGAGATCGCTGCAATCCACCCTCTCCTCTGCTCATAGCATCTACAGCACCTCCTCTGCATACAGTATCCTCAGCGGCGCGGAGGACTCACCTCCCTCCCTCCCCTCCTCCCCTATGCGGGCAGACTTGCTTTTTCAAGGGGAGGTCAGTCAGCTATCTGTACCCAGCACACAGGTAGCCCCTAGCCCTGTTCCGTAGGAGGCTCCGGAGACTCTACATCTCCTCAAGGACATGCTGCAGCAGTGGGCTTCCACCCTATCCAACCTGGCCTCCACTCAGCCGCTGCAGGCCCTCCCTTCCACTCCAGCCGCCGCGGCTGTTAATGCTCCAGTTACCACAACCGCCTCACTCAGCCAGGCTAAGGCCTCCCCGTCTCAAGAGAAAGACGGCACCGCTCCAGTCACCACAGCGGCCTCAATCAGCCTGGCTCAGTCTCAGGAGCAAGACCGCACCGGGGAACTATCGCAAGCTGAGGCAACGTCTCGAGGAGACTCCCTCTCCAACCCCGACAACCCCTCAGGCCCCTCCAACCCTCCGGAGGACTTGACCTACTCCAAATTTGTTCGAAAAGTCCTATCATCTCTCTCCATCGCTTCGGTAGACACTCCGGATCAGTGCAACGAAGTTCAAAGTGCGCTCAAGTTCGTCGACGCCCCTAAGACCATTTCCGCTCTACCCGTCCATCAGCTCCTCCGGGACAACCTCCCAAAAATGTGGCAGACACCAGCATCCAACCACTCCTGCCCACGCAAATTGGACACTAAGTATGTCGTTCAACCCATGCCTGGATTTGACAAGCAACAACTACCCCACCAATCCATCGTTGTTGAATCTGCCCTTAAACGATCTAAGCCTTCGCGCACCTCTACCAATGCGCCTCTGGGTAAGGACAATAAACTCCTTGACGATGTTGCGAAGCGGGTTTATCAAGGGGCCATGCTGAATGCCAGGATTGCGGCACACCAATTCCAGCACGCAATCTACCAGGACATGCTGATGAACAACATCAGGTCCTCCACCACCCAACTTGCCGAAATTCCACCTGCCCTCTCCGCTGCCCTCGTGGATCTCGATGACTGCACCAAACACCAGGGCCGGGCTGCTCACGACGCCTTTGAGACAGCCGCCAGAGTGGCCGGGGCTGCCATCTCTGCATGCCGACTAGCTTGGCTCCGAGCCTCAGGCCTGCAGACCGATTCTCATGACAAGATTGCGGACACTCCCTGCACTGGCAATTCACTTTTTGGCGATAAGGTCAAGGACACGGTGAATGACATGCGCGAGCGCTGCACCACTCTCCAAACTCTGGAGGAAGGTGCTGAATGCCCACGCCATTACCGCAAGGGAGGTTCCCAGAGCTCTACTGGCGCCAAGCGGTGCAACACGTACCGCAAGTGGCAGCAGCCCCGCTACAAACAGCAACACTACCAAACCCCTTACAGGCAGAAACCACGTCAGCGGGATCGCACATCGAAGAAGGCGCCTTCTGCACTCATTAAAACCAATCCTAGCTTTTGACTCGCTGCCCTGTCAGCACCTTCTGACTGGGGGTCAATTATCTGCATTCCAGCGCTCCTGGGAGAATATAACGACGGATCAATGGGTGCTCTCCATTATCAAGCAGGGCTATCGCATAAAATTCTCCTTGAAACCACCTCTACGTCCATCTCCTGCGAGCATCATTCCACCACAGCATCTTGCCTCCATGACCGCAGAGATCCAATCCCTACTCGCATCCAGGGCCATCGAGCCTGTTCCCCCCAGTGAGATCAACAAGGGATTTTACTCCAGGTACTTCCTCGTTCCCAAGACGTCCGGGGGCATACGGCCCATCCTCGATCTGCGGAAACTCAACAAGTGCATAGCCAAGGAGAAGTTCAGGATGCACTCCCTCTCCACCATCCTGCCCCTCATCCAACCCGGGGAATGGCTTGCCTCTCTGGACCTCCAGGACGCCTACACTCACATTCCCATCCACCCTCAACACAGGAAGTTCCTACGCTTCCAGATAGCGGAGAACCACTACCAGTACAGAGTGCTTCCATTCAGTCTCTCTCCTGCCCCCAGAGTATTTACCAAGTGCGTAGCGGTGGCTGCCGCTCACCTTCGCAGACAAGGGATATGTGTCTTCCCCTACCTGGACGATTGGCTGTTCTCCGCCACTTCCCCCGCGGAACTGCGGGTAGCAGTCAGGAAAGCCACCTCCCTGTTTTCCTCCTTGGGCTTCCTAGTCAACCGCCTGAAGTCTCATCTTTCTCCAGTCCAGAAGCTGGAGTTCATCGGTGCTCGCATAGACACCACACGGGCCAGGGCTTTTCTGCCACGGAACAGGATACATACCATCATCGCCCTCGCTCTCCAAGTTCTCAACTCTTCACACTCTACAGCTCGAACCCTCCTACGCCTCTTGGGACACATGGCAGCCTCCACCCATGTCCTTCCCCTCGCGAGGCTACGGATGCGGGTTCTCCAGTGGCACCTCCGCTCGCACTGGTGCCAGCACACGCATCCCTTGTCCACCCTAATCCCCAAAGATCCCAGGTCGTCCAGGGCAATATGCTGGTGGACCGACTCCACCAATCTATCTCAGGGCAAACGTCTACAAACCCTTGCTCACCAGATCACCGTGACTATGGACGCTTCGGCTCAAGGATGGGGAGCCCACTGTGTCGGGACACGCACCCAGGACTCATGGTCCACCTCCGAGAAAACCCTGCATATCTACGTCCTCGAGCTCAGAGCTGTCCGCCACGCCCTCCTGGCCTTCCGGGATTTAGTTTCGGGCAAAGCCGTCAGGATCCAGACCGACAACCAAGTAGCCATGTTCTACATAAACAAACAAGGGGGCACAGGGTCACGACTCCTGTGCAGGGAAGCCCTCCTCACCTGGCATCTAGCCATCTTGCTCCAGTGCAGTCTCCAAACCTGCTACCTGCCGGGGGAGGAGAACGTCTTAGCCGATCACCTCAGCAGGCAGCTAAGTCTTCAGGAGTGGACACTCCACGAAGAAGTGTCATGGTTCCTCTTCAGGGAGTGGGGCCTCCCGCAAGTCGACCTCTTTGCCGCCCAGGAGAACGCCAAATGCCGCCTGTTTTGCTCCAAGAGATCAACCCCGCACAGGCTAGCAGCGGACGCCTTCGACATGGCCTGGAACCAATGGCCCCTAATCTACGCGTTTCCTCCAACTCCGCTCATTGCACGGACCATCCAACGCATTATCAGGGACCAGTCACTAGTCATCTTGGTGGTTCCGTACTGGCCCAGGCAAATATGGTTCCCATACCTGCACCGCCTAGCATTGGAACCCCCCATTCAACTTCCCCTGCGGCCAGACCTTCTCTCGCAGGACAACGGCACGATGCTCCACCCCAACCTGCGGATGCTATCACTGTCGGCGTGGAAGCTGAAAGGCTAGCTCTGGCTCCCTTCGACCTTACGACCGAGGTCCAGCAGATCATACTGGCTGCTCGGCGCCCTTCCACCAGGAAATCGTACAACCTCAAATGGCGCCGCTTCTGCATCTGGTGCGAGGCTCGGCACCTCGACCCCTTCTCATGCCCGGTGCCACAGCTTCTCCAATATCTCGCATCACTCTCAACGCTCGGCCTGAAAACTCAGTCCATCAAGGTCCACATGTCCGCCATCGCGGCCTTCCACCACCGCATTTGGGACACATCGGTAGCGGCACTTCCCATCGTAGCCAGCTTCATGAAAGGATTATCCAATCTACATCCTCCAATCAGGGAGCCTGTGCCCTCATGGGACCTTAACATTGTTCTCAATCAGCTTACGAAGGAGCCTTTCGAGCCACTACAGTCAGCAGATATGAAGTTCGTTTCCTGGAAAACGCTATTCCTCATCGCTATCACTTCAGCCAGGCGGATCAGTGAACTGCACGCTCTCGTGGCTTACCCGCCTTACACTATTCTTCATCACGACCGTGCCTACCTTCGGACACATCCCAAGTTTGTTTCCAAGGTGGCGACCGCTTTCCACATCAATCAAACCATTGAACTGCCCTGCTTCCTTCCCGAACCCCACTCCGATCCAGATCAGCAACGTCTGCACACGCTGGACTGCGTCAGGGCTCTGCGGTGCTATCTCAATAGGACTTCCTCCCTACGTAAAGGGTCTCAGCTCTTTATCTCATATGACCCAAACAAGCCTGGCCTCCCAGTGTCCAAGCGCACGCTTTCCGGCTGGATATCCGCGTGCATCTCCTTATGTCTTTCACTCGCTGGAGCGAACCCCACCGCAGGAGTCAGAGCACATCACCTGCGGGCGTTGGCCGCCACTATCGCCAACCTACGCTCCATTCCAGTACCTGACATCTGCAAAGCCGCAACGTGGTCCTCTATCCAGACTTTCAAGAGGCACTACTGCCTCGACAGAGCTGATCACGGTGGCTCCGCATTCGGGCTAGCAGTGCTATCTGCTGCCTCCTCCCCGGCCCAGGGAGGAACCTTGTGACTTATTGATATGGCACCTTATGCTCCATTGTGACTTGTTTGGTCACTATGCTCAGTTGATTGTTGATATTGCACCTTATTGCCGGTGGGCACCTTATAGTTGATATTGCACCCTATTGCCGGTGTGCACCTTATTGTTCGGGTGCCCCTTATTATTCGTGTGTTGCATGCTACTTGCATAGTTCTCTGTTACATGCTTGTTGCACATCTCTATGTTTACGCTGCACATATTGTTTAAAATCTTGTTATGATGTTGCACTACGCTCACCCCCTTGGGCGCGCTCATTCATTAAACCTGCTTTTGCACCTTATGGTCATGCTTGCCTCTGTCATCTTTCGGATCTTAACCCGCCGCTGCACATGTAGCTGGGGAGACACCACTTGTGGCTGACTCATCCTGCTTGTCCTGGTAGAAAACCGATTTACTTACCTGTAACGTGAGTTCTCCAGGGACAGCAGGATAAGTCAGCCACACTTTCCCACCCTCCTCCCCGGCGGGGACCTTCTGTCTCTTGCTATCCGCCTCCTAGCTCGTAGTGTTGCCTCAGCTTGGAAGATCTGGCCAGCTAGGGGCGGATCTGGAGGTGGGGCTAATGGTCATGCCCAGAAGACTAAAGCCTTCTGGGCTAATGAGAGTACTTCCGTCTATGGCGCCGTCGGATGACGTCACCACTTGTGGCTGACTTATCCTGCTGTCCCTGGAGAACTCACGTTACAGGTAAGTAACTCGGTTATCCATGGATGGTCCTTCAAACAAAGGAAATTCTGAAGCTCTCATTAACACCGTGGGAACTATTCCTGAGAAAAGGAACCATTAACTATAGCAGTAATAGAATGCCCAATTGATTCTTTCAAGTTTCTAAACAATTGAATCGCATAACCATCAAGAGGACTGAAAGTGTTATTCAAAGATGAAATAATTTAAAAAACCAGAGACAACGAAACTGATTGAAAAGAACTCCATCACCATAAATTTGACTCAGAACAAGAATCAACAGAATTACAATCATCAGAAGAACAAAATTCCATTGAAGAAGGCTTGAAGGCAATTTGAATATTCACAACTGTGGTTCAATAGAATCAGAGGAGAGGAAACCTCAAAAAGGAATTGATAGTTATTTCACCACTGAAAAAAGGTGACTTGGAGTGCCCAAACGAGTCATAATCTGAGAATCATAGTATTTCTGCTTGCTTTCCACAACAGAATTTTGATATTGAACTAACATATGCTTTGTATATTCGCCCATAGAGGATGCCGCAACCAAATTGACTCACCTCATCTTCTTCAATTCCCCAACACAGTCCAGCAGTACTTACTGAAGGCATGTATATTAGTACGGGGTACCATACACTATTAGACTAACTAAAACTGAGAAAGAGTTAATTCTGTTCAGAACCTTGCTTAGAAATAAAACTTCATATATTAGCTTACTAGGTGAAGGTTTACATAAATAATGAAAGGGCACGTTGTACCCCAGCCTCTCTGACTCAGGGATACCAGATAGCAGTCTCAGAGTTATTAACTAAAATACTCTCAGGGTTAGTAATTAGTAGATATCAAGAGGTATTAGCAGTAAACAATTATGTCAATTAGGTCATTCTATATCTTGGATTCCTGTATGTCTCCTTATAATGGCCATGTAACAGTAAACAATTATGTCTTGGACTCCATTTATGGCTCCACATTGACCCACACCGAATAAGTTGACCTACAATATGATAAACATACATGACGTATAATGATAAAGTGAAATTATGCTGTATCATCTACAAAAGCCTTATAAATAAAGTGAACCATGGCTGAGAAGTTAGAGTAAACAGGGAGAACGTGCTTCTCTCAGTTTCTCTCCACAAAGCTTTGGTGTATTTTCTATAGAACTATGTGTAATTTATTGACTATTTGATAACCTTCCCATTGTTTGTGAATGTAGTTCTTTGTAGCTTCAAGAGCCCAGTGAGGTTACTGGTGAGGAGAGAGTTAGAGTAAGCTCTTCAGTTGGTGCCATGACTCATCTACAGATTTCAACATTCCTGACAAGGAGGGAAGGTGTTTGTGAGTATTATTTGGTGCCAGCAATGAGCAATCTGTTAGGTGAACAGGAGTTGACTCAATTGTGTGAATGACATGTTGAAGCTATGCGTTTAGCTCTCCAGAAAGGTAGCCCTTCTTGTTGTATGCGTGAACAATATGGAAATAGGGCTACTAATTATGTTGTGCACTGGCATGCACTGACTAATAATAATGTTTCCTTTGGAAGGAACATTTTCTGTAGATAAGCTTTGTTATCTGAAATGTGCTTTGCAGACTAGACACAGAAATATGCGATGCTCATGAAGGGCTAGTGTTTAGTTGGTGGCAGCGAATGGCACATAAATTGAAAAATGAATTGTTTGTATTAGTGAATGTTGATACAACGAGTGAACCACTGGAGAAAGCAGAGGTGGCTGCATTTGAAGATGTTCCAGGTGTATTTCCGTCGTCTTCCCCTGTGTGTTCTGAGAATAATGTAGTTTCAGAAGGGAAGATAGTCACTCGTTTAGCGAAATTAAGATATGAGATAAGAGATAAGCAAAGAATATTGGGAAATACACAGATCACGAATTTTGGGCCTTGCAATGTGTCCCAACTCAGAGAAATGAATGATCTTCGTAGTATGTATCATAGATTTTTTAGAGGAAATATTAAGAAATAATATTTCTGCTACAAAGGAATTAGGAATTTCTAGTAAACTTGTTGATTATATTGAAAAGGATCTGAATAAGCATTTTATGACCTATAGAGAGAAATGTATTCAACTACATAGTGCTATAAGTTTTTTTTTTCAAACTGTGTTGCGTCAGTATAATAGTTCATGTCCTACTTGGGCTGCTTTAGATAATTTGCTTAGAACTGCGTTCTATAACCCAGCTGATTTTTATTCAGTTTGTGACATACCTTGTGATAGATTTCCAAGAGAAAACTCGAAGGGATAATTTTGTTTTAGTGGTTAAACCTGTGAAAAGAACTGGTTGAGCTTAAACATTTTTAAGGCAGGATTCATTAATTGTTTTTGTAAATGTTTAATCCCGTGAGTAAAGGTATTTTTTACAACTTCAATAATAACAGATTGGCCAGCAAGAACAGCTGCTGTAAGTCTGAAAAAGTGCTTATGTAAGTCTGAAAAAGTGCCTGGTGCAGTGAGCTGACATTTGATGTGAAATGACTGAGTCGCTCAATCTGACGATTGCTCAACCTTCCAGGAGCAAGAGGAGGGGTAAGATTGGAGCGCGAGAAAGTCAAAGGAATCTTCAGCGAGACAGTTCAGATAAGCTTGTCATTGAGCTTTTGCAAGCAAAAACTGTCTCTGGAATCAGAGCAGGGGGATGGTCAGAAGAGATGCTTTCCCTGCTATTCTTTGCAGATGTCACAGCTATTTACCCTGATCCTGGAAGACTTCTATCTGCTCTGTGGGCTGCCCCAGGATAAAATGTCGCACATTGTCAGTTGTGTTTCTTTCCTCTGAAGTGCCGTTTTCTGCAGATGAAGTGCTGTTTTCCTGCAGATGCAAGCATCGTTATCTTGGAAAACTTTCATCTACAGTGCTGGGATCAGATATCGGATGCCTTTCATCTCACCTGTATGGGTCGCCGTGAGACCTGAAGGTTCGTTTCTTAGACTGTCATCTGTGTCCATTGCCAGCAGCCGCTGGTGAATTTCCAGACACGTGTATCCTGCAACATCATTATGTGAGACTTCAACTCTTTCTGTGCTACAAGTGAGACTGTCTGTGGGTGGCTGTACGGTAAGACGCTGATAAGCAGTTCATAATGTGATTTTGCCAATTTCTCCCTGGACTGTTGTTGTGGATTTGCGATTTGATTTATTTTCAGTTTGACTTGGCAAAGAAAAAAATGCAGTTTTGTTTTTATCTACTCTTTTTGAAGGTTAGTCTTGCATATTTGCAAAGGCCCTAGAACCTGCATTATCTGATAAGAAACTCAACCATTTCTTTTTAGTTTATTATGTGAATAATTTGTTTTTACTGTAAATTGAATTACATATATTACTGGTCAGATTTCTTTATTATATTGCTAAGTTAGGTTTAAGGGTTAAATCGGTTTAAACTGTGGGTTGTATTGTAAACATGTAACTTTCTGGGAATTGTCTTAACACTCTCTGGTCAGAAAGATCAGAAAGTCTGTCTGTCTCTCCGTTATCGCAGTTGAAGGTTTGTTTTTTTTAATGCTACAATGTACTGGGCAATGCGCCATGTTTTAGATGTAAACATGTACTGGGAAGAGTGCCATGATTATTGTAAACTATTCAAATGGTTTGTAGTTTTTTTTTCTGATGTTTCTATTATCTGTGTGCTTTGCAAGTCTTCACGATTGGTTGTAAACCAGAGCAAACTAATGAAATAACTTTGGGGCTCCCGCAATGGCTATATTGTTTAATAGCAGTATTTTTTCCACTTGAAACTTCCTGGTTTCTGGTTCTGCAGCGACGGCTAGCAGACAAACTTGCCAATGAACAACCATTTTGCAGACACGTGAACAGAGAACCGGCAAGCGGTTTTTCACGTATCAGTGTTACTGACATTGCAGTATGTAGCGCTATTACAGATGACTTTATTTTCTCTTTTATCTCCTTTTGAAGATATCTCCTTTGAAACCCCGTTTTGAACTTCGTGACGTTTTGGGCAGCTGGGAAACAGAATCATCTGTTTATTTTGCCCTGCTCATCTTTTGTTTTTTATTTGCCTTGTTTTTGCAGGAGACGTTTTACCGCTGTGGTTATGCAATTTGTCCTTTGGTTATTATTGTTTTTGGTACAAAAGTAATCTGTTTTAACTGTTTCAGGACTGGTACTGTAGGGATAGTTTAGGGAAAGATATTAAGACTCCTGCCTGCTGAATTCATGTTGTTTTATTTTGATTTTGTACCCTGTTTTGGTATCTGTTCTGTATCAGAGGAGGGAGACGGTGTCCCTACTAGGGCACTATGATACAGCCTCCGATTAAATAAAGCTTTTCCTTTTTAGCCCTTATGGCAGTGTGTGTTTCCCCGGACACTATTTGAAATAATTAATGGATGCCTTGGCAGTTATCCCAGACACCCGGTGTTGCGCAGCGCTATCTTAACTTATTGTGTACGGTTGTACTCAGCCCTGTTTGTTTTCTTTTATTGCAAGTGACTCATTAACGAGATGGCAAGTTCTTTATATCCGGGATCTGCAGAATTATTTTAGCAGAAGTAAAGTCACCAGATTGGGTCCTGCTTAAGCCTGCATCCGAAGACACTCCCAGTTTCGGAGTTCCTGGTCCATGTCGTGTGTTCTTGGTGGGATATTCAGCTTGTAAAGTGAGAAGACATTCTCAACGAATGCATCTTATACAGTGGCCCCCTCTCAAGTCCAGAAAGTGGCTTCCTGTGTCGGTGAATCAAGAGTTTGCAACGCAGAGTCTTATTGGACAAATAGTGATATTGAAGAAAAGGACTTTTATGATTCAAAGTATTTTCTGAAAGAACAACAGAGACATTACCAAGAGATTATTGTATTAAGTAAATTCTAAATGGACTATTCATGTAAAATGCTTTTATATAGCATTTAAAATGTTTTTTATGTATTTATAGTAAGACCTAGAAGGATGAGGTTAGTTTTAGATTAGTATTTTCCTGATATGTATGTAATGACCTTTAGGTACTGAACCTCTACTTAATAAAGTAATTGAGAATTAGAGGTTCAGTATAGCAATCGTATATCTCTTCATCATCTTAAGAAGTGTATTAGGAAGAGTAGATATATATTTAGTTTGTCTTAGAATATTTTTGAGAATATTTTTATTGCTATGCATATTGGCTATGCATATTTCCTAATCTGGTCTTAGATGTGCTATGGCAATTTATTAATGAAGCAGTATTGTATTCAGAATCATGAGGATGTTAGAAGGAATATCCAAATATTTTTGAGGCACACTTACACTTGATGGGAAAAATATTTTAAGTTATCAAAGTTTGTTGCTTGTCTTCCAACAGTGACAGCTCCTCAGCATGGAAGTCTACCAGGAGTTAGGCCTAAGACCTTTAAGGAGTTTTGTGACATATAGTCATATACAAACACAAATACAAACACAGAACCTAGAATAATTAAAGATATAGGTATGAAGATCCTATGTACAAGTTCTTATATTTCAGTAATTTACAAAGTAATGTCAGTTAATGGGAACTAAGTGTGTAGTTCTAGCTACCCTTTTTGGATGCCTCTAATTCAGATCTAGGCATACCTAATCAGAGTTAAAGTGAAATAATTTAATGGTCATGCCTCAGAGAGTTTTTGAGTAATTGGGTAATTGTATGTAGAATATATCCTGTCCTCAGTGAGTTTCTGAATCTCACATCTTAACGGTTCAGCATTTTTGCTGCAGCTCATTGTATTTGTTTACAAGCCAGACATTGCTGGTATCTGCCTCTCTTCAATATTGTCTGCTTGGTAATTTCGTTTTTTGTGGTTTGGCAAAAGTAGAGCACCTTTTGAATGTTCAGCTCCTTCAATCTTTTGTTCACCTGTTGTAATTCTTGTAGGCTCGCCCCACGACAGCCATGTTTCTTTTTCTAATTGCAAGAAGGGCTACAGATGTTTCTTCAAGTTGTCCACGTTGTTTTTGCATTGTTAATTTTGGATTGTGCATTTAGGGTTTTTCATGTGCAGAATGATCACATGTGCTTTGAGGTTCTTGCACGTTTCCCCAAACCTGTGAACGTTTCTCTCTGCACTTCTGATTCTCTTTCTTAATCTCTTCAAACACTGGTTTACTGTTTAGTATATTGTGAAACATAGTCTTCTGGTATTTTATTTTTGTTAAGCTGGTTTTTGTAATCTCCGATTTGAGAATTGATGTTTCGGTTAGTATTTTATAATGCAGTTTCTCAGAGGTTGGTTAGGTGCTTGCTATAGAGCCCTGGTGGATACCCCATAGTGAATTGAACTTTACTATATTAATTTGTTATCCATCCTGAATAAATCTTTAAGAAGAAAAAGGGATGTTTCCCCTCAGGATGCAGTCATAGTGACTGCTCCGTTGTTTCTTTTAGGCAATTAGTGTGAATTGCAAGGTCCAGTAAACATAGTGTCAGCTTATGCAGTCAGGAACTGAATGGTTTTTAGATTTTCTCCTAGCAAAGGAAATTGCTGTATGCAGAGTACTAGTTGATTTTTGTTGTAATATGCTTGATAATAATGGAAAAATAGTGAAAGGCCAATTAGATAAAGTTAGTAACTGTACTTTAATTTCAAGTGAGAGTTATGTAAATTCCTTTTCAGCTTTCACTGATTCTTGTTCCTTCATTTTGGAATTCAGTATTCAGGCCGTTTGCAAGGCCTGTTAACATCTTTGTTTGGTATTTTGGGATGTTTCATTTTAGAAGTATTACTCCTCTATGTACTGACAGTTGTTTCTCTATGTCAGCACTGGTTTCTTTCCACCTCTACACCTTTCACAGCTTTCTGAATCAGAAGTCAGTAGGATCACTGACCCCTGCAATAGTGTTACAGATTGGCCCAGAATCAAGTTGTATTTCCACTTCAATGGCAATATATGAGTTTCCTTATTTTAGAAATGATTCTTTCCAGAATCAGAGGAGGGACTGAAGGCATGTATATTAGTACGGGGTACCATACACTATTAGACTAACTAAAACTGAGAAAGAGTTAATTCTGTTCAGAACCTTGCTTAGTAATAAAACTTCATATATTAGCTTACTAGGTGAAGGTTTACATAAATAATGAAAGGGCACGTTGTACCCCAGCCTCTCTGACTCAGGGATACCAGATAGCAGTCTCAGAGTTATTAACTAAAATACTCTCAGGGTT
The DNA here is from genome assembly GCA_033557465.1 of Ichthyophis bannanicus. NCBI lineage: Eukaryota > Metazoa > Chordata > Amphibia > Gymnophiona > Ichthyophiidae > Ichthyophis > Ichthyophis bannanicus. The sequence goes on from JAWIIG010000053.1 coordinate 761,517, forward strand.
AGTAATTAGTAGATATCAAGAGGTATTAGCAGTAAACAATTATGTCAATTAGGTCATTCTTTATCTTGGATTCCTGTATGTCTCCTTATAATGGCCATGTAACAGTAAACAATTATGTCTTGGACTCCATTTATGGCTCCACATTGACCCACACCGAATAAGTTGACCTACAATATGATAAACATACATGACGTATAATGATAAAGTGAAATTATGCTGTATCATCTACAAAAGCCTTATAAATAAAGTGAACCATGGCTGAGAAGTTAGAGTAAACAGGGAGAACGTGCTTCTCTCAGTTTCTCTCCATAAAGCTTTGGTGTATTTTCTATAGAACTGTGTGTAATTTATTGACTATTTGATAACCTTCCCATTGTTTGTGAATGTAGTTCTTTGTAGCTTCAAGAGCCCAGTGAGGTTACTGGTGAGGAGAGAGTTAGAGTAAGCTCTTCACTTACTAGCTATCGTTATGTTTTTTGCAGATACCTAATCTGGATAATTGGACATTCCTTCATCCACTGGGCAGCTGAGAGGGTGTCCTCATGGCCACTGGACCTTCATGTGGGATTGGCCAAGTGCAGAATATATCTCAATTGGCTAGGAAGTCCTTGATGAGATGGGTGCAAATCCACCCCATGCCTGAAGAATGGCTATAAACATACCTCCCTTGATGCCATAATCATCCACCTTGGAGGAAAGAACCTCGAAAGCATAACTGGAAAGCAGTTAATCAACTAAATTACCTCTTCTGGGCAGCAAACAGCCTGCTCAACACCTCCTCATCCGAAGTGGAGGAGTAGCCTAATGGTTAGAGCCCTAGCTCAGGAACCAAGAGACCAGGGTTCAATTTCCACTAGGACTCCTTGTGATTTTGGGCAAGTCACTTAACCCTCCATTGCCTCAGAAAAATCTAAGTTATTAATGTCCCTATTCAATGTACATTACCAAGTTTAAGTTTCTATATAAACTGCTTTGACTGAAATGATAAAGTGATAGAAAAACCTCTTATAAATATTGCACCTCAAGTAGGCCAGTACCCAACTTCAGAATAGAGAACTCTAAAAGGTCAACAGGCAGATCAGCCAGAGTATACTATGTACCAAGGGTTGGCAAATCTGCCATGAATGAGTGCACCCCCCAATTTCTGGTTAGTTTAGGAAGGACCACATCCATCTATGTGGCATTGGCTGGACCTTTCTCAAAGACACATAAGAAGCTTTGGAGGCCATCCTCAAGCTCCCTCATAGTCTTGGGACCCCTGGAACCATCTAGGAATACTGAGGATAGGGATCTTTAAGTGGGAGACCCAGGAAAAGTTGAGCTTCCCCTGAGTTTGTGGCAGTTACCTGAGCCAAACTGTAGACATGCAGCAAATCCTGATGAGGGGCAGGGCACCCTAGCTGGGAACAAGGCAGGGTGCCCCAGCAGGAGGCCACATGAGGCAGAACAGAAAGCCAGATGGCATGGTGGCAGGCTTAGCTCTGTTCTGAAAGGTTGTCCCAGTACACCATGCTCCACCAGATGGCATAACATATAGAAGTTCAGTGCACTTTGATTCGGGTGACTGGACAGGATTTCCACCCCCACTTTCCACTGTTTGATGGCTAGTAATAAAGCTGTGGACATTTTGACCCACTGTCACTGTGATATCTGACCTTTTGTCTGTGCCTTCCATGACAGCTTGGGGAGAGGCAGATGGATAATGTCGACTGCCTCTGCTAATGACTTTACGGTGAGAATCCTAAGAGGAAGGTTCAAATCAATCCAACAACATAAAACATTTGAAATAAGATCATAGGACACTTTGAAATGGACCAGACTGGACTTAAAGATTGGAGCTTTCTAACCTATTACAAACCATACATTTCTACTGCTTTGTCACCTTCTGATCACTCATCTCTCCCGCACCGTATCCACCCCCCTTCTTACCTGTCCCCCTGAGACTGTCATTTAAATGCTTTTGTGATTCACTTACATATTATGGTATTGTCATCTTTTTGCTCTTACTGTCCTGAATTGAAGGTTTTAATTTTTGAAAGCTAGTCCAAAAATGTATTGCTAGCCGAATGGGTGACGTCACCAATGCAACTCCATGGGGGAACGCTTCCCAGCTTCCATTGGAAGCTTTTGGGAGGCTCCACCGTACTTATGCACCTGCCTTCCTGCAGCGTCATCTTCTCCAGTCTTCTTTTTTCTGTGAAGCCCCTAGGATGTATTTCCTGCTATCCTCAGAAAAACCTCTGAGTTTACCACCTTGCAGGTTCTTTTTTCTGAATTTGATAGTTTTCAATAGTGTTCTAGTCTTACTGCCTATCATGAACAGCATCGGCTCCGGAGACGGCCCTTCGTTTGCCCTTTTTATTTTATTTCCTTTTTGCATTTTCCCACTGCTGGCACCATCAAGTCTTTCAACCTAGGCACGGCCATGTCCCCAAACATATCCCAGCCAGCCAGCAGGTTTAAGAAGTGCACCAAGTGCAGTCAGAATATCTCGGTCACTGACTGAAACAATTGGTGTCTTCAGTGCCTTGGCTCTGATCATCAGCCTGCATCTTACAATCTGTGTCTGCAGAAGATGAGGTGGGACTTGAAGGGCTGGGAGAGCACGAGTCCCTCTTCGGGTAGTCGGATTCAGCATTGGCCCTGGCAATGGCATCATCGCAAAGTTCCACAGAGGCATTAGCATCGAGGAGCACTCATGCACACTCGTACCCACGGAGCCACAGTGGCCCAGAATGGAGGCTCTCCATTGACCTTTGCCTGGAATAGAAGACGGACTCATCGGCATCAAAGGGGGCTTCCAAGCACTGGGTCTCAACCCACGTGCATCAACACCAGAATCCGTCTCGACATGACACTGACTGCGATGGCCAGGAGTGGCCCATTAAGGTGTCCCAGCAGGAGGAGTCGGCTCCCAGGGCCCAGGAGGGCCACCTGGTTTCTCCCAATGTCCCTACCATCATGGAGTCCCTTAAAAGGGGTGCCAGAGTCAGTGGCCAAAGTTATCATTCCGGCCCCAATGACTTTGGAGATGGCAGTCCTGGAGGAACACCTTCAGGTCCTCGAGACCCATATGGTGGCGGTCTTGGCCACGCAACAGGTTGGTCCTTCAATGCCTCTGACATTGTCACCACAGTCCATCCAGTCAATCCTCAAGACCTATGAACTGCCTCTCAAGGCAGGCACATGGGGCAGGTGATCGGAGTCAACACTCGTTCCTGTGGCCATTTCCCAATCCAGCATCTTAGGGTCCAGTGCCTTGGTACAGCCACAGAAGCACTCAGTGCACCATCAGCCTCACCGATGCCCGTCCTCGCTGCACAGTCGGCAACAGTGCTGCGAGAAAGCTTGATGCTATTTAGACTTCCTCTCGGAATCGGACTCCGATGGCTGGGACACTGAGGAGGAAACGGTGGTGTTTGACCGAGGATCATCAGACCTTCCCTCAGACCCCTTGACTCTGTGTGAGCAGTGTAAGTTGCCTTCAGAGGACATGTCCTTCCAGGACACCATGAGGGATAAAGCCAAGGCCATACCCTTCTCCCTGGAATTTGAGGATGAGCCTAGGGCAGAGGAGTTGAACATTCTCCAGTACACCTCGGCCCCAAGGAGGAGTGTCCTTGCACTGCATCCTGCAAAGACTGGTCCTGATGATGTGGAGAACCTCTTCATGGTGCCAACGATCAGCCGACTCAATGTATCAGGTGCAGAAGGCCTTGGGCTTTGAAAAGTCGCAACTCACCCACAACTCCATGATGGTGGAATTGGCCATGAAGCGGATCAAGAGCAACAATACTCATTCCTTAATGCCTCCAGCTAAGGAGGCGAGAATCCTGGACTCCTTTCAGGGCTCCATGCTAGTGGCTAGGGTTCTCTCATACCAGCTTTACATAAGCATGTTCCTCAAGGACATCATGCTGAATCTGGCCAACTTTGCTTCGCACAACCCCTTGGAGCATCTTGACTCCTTTCATGTCCTGATGGGCTATGGCAAGGACTGCTCCAAGTACATGGTCCAGGCGAACTATGATGCTTTTGAGTCTGCAAGCATGTCAGGGCCGGTGCTAGGGTTTCTAGCGCCCCCTGAAACCTATAAATCGGTGCTCCTCCCTCATTATTATTAATGTTGGCTGCACCCTACCCTCCTTTTTCCCAAAACTGCTTTGTGAACTCTTTTCAAGCAATATTAGTATTTCTCCTTCAAATCCAGTGTGTAAGAAAATTGGAGCAAAAGAGCAAATGCATAACCAAAATAAAAATACTTAGCAGTAAATACTTATCATACAAACAGGCTGTGATAGTCCAAAAAACATAAAAAAATAAAATCTGATTCTGGTCATCTCACTAACAACAACATAAACATTCTCCAGTGCCAGCATATTGTGAACTAATATAAAACACTGCAAATGTCTCTGAAAATCTACAAAGTCAAATCTACCACCAAGTGTATCTACCAGCATACACTTCCAAAACTCATACAATAAGGGGCCTACCCAGAAAAAAGCAGCACTACAAATACTGCAATGGCCGCTTTCCTGTCTACCAATAAGTGTTCCTTTCCAATATACTGCAGCCCATTTATTGTAAAAACCCCTGATGTTTTTACCTGGGCGATCAATCAAGTGCCAAAATAAAGATAAAAAATAATGATAAAGATAGATCTGTTTTCCACTCCGTGCAACACCCAGGTGGACTAGTTCAGCTCCAGGGTGGCTTCCAACAGCTGGCTGGCACTGGATGCCTTTCTCCTCTGCTGGGGAGTGGACCTGCTTTACATCTATCCTCCAATTCCACTGGTGGGAAAACCCTGCAGCTGCAGTCCAACAAGGGCAGGATGATCTTCATCATCCTGTATTGGCCCAGGCAGCTGTGGTTTCCCCTGCTGCTTCAACTCTCTTGCCAGGAGCCTCTGCTCTCTGGGCTCTGCTACAGACCTCATCTCTAAAGAGGACGGGACCTTGCTATACGCCAACATCCGGTCCCTGGCTCTCACGGCCTGGATGTTGAGCAGGTAGTCCTCTCAGAGCTCAACTTGCCCAAGAATGTCACAGAGGTCCTGCAGGCTTCCCGCAAGGATTCCATGTATAGATCTTATGCATTAAATGGTGGAGGTTCTCCCCCTAGTGTGCTGACAGGGCTCTGGATCCCTTCTCCTGCACCATTGACAAGTTGCTTGAATACCCCCTGCACTGGAGGATGTAGTAAAAGCTGTTAGTGTAGCCGGGTTTAAAAAAGGCTTGGACAAGTTCCTGGAGGAAAGGTCCATAAACCATTATTAAAGGGAACCTGAGAAATCCACTGCTTACCCCAATACAAGCATTGTGGAACCTGTCTCTTTTGGGAAAACTGCTAGGTACTTCTGACCTAGATTGGTCACTGTTGGAAACAGGACACTGAGCTTGATGGACCTTGGTCTGACAGAGTATGGCATATCTTATGTTCTTATCTATTGGACTTGGGTCTCAAGTCCAATTCCGTCAGAGTCAATCTGAGCATGATTGGGGCTTCCCATCGTGGCTTGGAGGGGAAGCCCATTTCTGCTCAACCCTTGGTGATTCATTTCATGCAGGGCTTGCTTCTCTCTAAGCCTCCATTCAAACCCCCTGTGGTGGCTTGGGATCTCAACATGGTTCTTGCGTAGCTCATAGTGGCTCCCTTTGAGCCACTTGCTTCCTACCCCCTTGAAGTTTCTGACCTGGAAGATCTTGTTCCTGGTGGCAGTTATTTCAGCATGCCATGTCAGTGAGCTCCAGGCCTTGGTGTCTCATCAGCCATACATTAGGTTCCACCACAACAGGGTGGTCTTGAGAATGCATTTGTGTTTCCTGCCCAAAGTGGTCTCCACTTTCCACCTGTACCAGTCAGTCATTCTGCCAACCTTTTTCCCCATCGTTGTCGTAAGACACTACGTTTATGGTCTTTTTTAGAACGTGAGATATTCAATAATGTAAAGTACGCTCTATCAATTCACCAAAGGCAGTTGTAGTGAAAGACTGCTCATATCACATTTTCAAATAAAACAAAACAAAACAAAACAAAACAAAAGATAACTTTTTTTCTCCCCCCGAAGGTCTCAGACTTAACAACACTGGAGCACTGTAAACAAGCTCATGTGTTATATTAGCATCAATGACCTTCTGTTAATCACACTAAATGGGGTCTGCTAAAGTTCTCTTATGTATCTAAAACCAAACCAAACCAAATTTCAACTGTTGGAATTTGAAGCAGAAGCAATGTTCGTCCTCTGGGGAACGTGGGCAGCATTTTGGTGATTGTTTGTCACTGTTGCAAGATAACTTTTCCTATGCAAACTATGCAAACAAAATGAGACTTATCAGCCTGTATCATCATTAATCTCAGACGATTCAATATGAACCCCTGATGAAACGTTTATGTGAAACGCGAAAGAAAAGCTTTATGACGGCGTTGGGCTCCTTTCAAGTTTAATGAGGAAGCACACCGGGCTCTTTTCAAGTTGAATGAAGAAGCACATTATGATGCGTTATAGATAAGCACCTCTCTTTTGTTTTGGTTTGGTTTTAGATACATAAGAGAACTTTAGCAGACCCCATTTAGTGTGATTAACAGAAGGTCATTGATGCTAATATAACACATGAGCTTGTTTACAGTGCTCCAGTGTTGTTAAGTCTGAGACCTTCGGGGGGAGAAAAAAAGTTATCTTTTGTTTTGTTTTATTTGAAAATGTGATATGAGCAGTCTTTCACTACAACTGCCTTTGGTGAACCTTTTTCCCCAGGCATCACACCAATTGGGGGGAGGCGGCACTGCATACACTGGACTGCAAGCAGGCTTTGGCTTTCTATCTAGAACGTATGAATTCCCACCTGATGTTCATTCAGTAGTTCATCTCCTTTGACCCTAGCAAGTTGGGGGCTGCCATCTCCTAACGCATGCTGTCCATTTGGCTAGCAGACTGCATCTCTTTTGGTTATGCCCAGGAAGGCCTGAGTCTTGATGGTCATGTCACAGCTCACAATGTCTGAGCCATGGCTGTGTCAGTGGCCAACTTCACTCAGTCTCCATGGAGGAGATTTGCAGGGCTGCAACGTAATCTTCTGTCCAAACATCCACAGCTCATTACTGTCTGGATGTGTATTCCCAACATAAGCAGCAACTTCGGCCACACCGTACTCCAGCATCTCTCTGGGGCTTAGGTTCAACTCCTTCCCACCAGCCCTTCTGTCTGTCCAGGCTACCAAATAAGAGACCTCTCAGTGAGGATATCTGCTAGCGATGCTGAATCAGACAAATCCCCTAGAGGGACTACCCACATAAGAACATAAGAACATAAGACATGCCATACTGGGTCAGACCGAGGTCCATCAAGCCCAGTATCCTGTTTCCAACAGTGGCCAATCTAGGTCCTACACACCTAGCAATATCCCCAAAAGACCACAGGTTCCACAATGCTTGTACTGGGTCAAGCATTGATATCCTGGGTCCCTTTTTAATAATGGTTTATGGACCTTTCCTCCAGGAACTTGTCCAAACCTTTTTTAAACCCAGCTATACTAACAGCCCTTACTACATCCTCCGGTAACAGATTCCAGAGTTTGATTACACGTTGAGTGAAAAAATATTTTCTCTTATTTGTCTTAAATAGTTTACCCTGTAGTTTCATTACATGTCCCCTAGTCTTTCTATATTCTGCTAGCGTAAACAATTGATCCACGTTTATCCGTTCCACTCCATTCATTAATTTATAGACCTCTATCATATCTCCCCTCAACCGTCTCTTTTCCAGGTTAAAGAGCCCTAACCTTTTTAGCCTCTCTTCATAGGAGTAGCCTTCCATCCCCTTCACCAATTTGGTGGCTCTTCTCTGTACTTTTTCTAATAACGCTATGTCCTTTTTAAGATACGGTGACCAGAATTGCACACAATATTCAAGGTGCGGTCGTACCATGGAGCGATACAGAGGCATTATAATATCCTTTGTTTTATTCTCCATCCCTTTCTTTATGATACCTAGCATTCTATTTGCTTTCTTGGCCGCCGCTGCACACTGGGCGGAGGGTTTTAACATGTTATCCACGATGACTCCTAAGTCCTTTTCCTGGGTGGTGGTTTCTAATGTGGAGCCTTGCATCGTGTAACTATAGTGTGGGTTGTTCTTTCCTAGGTGCATAACTTTGCACTTGTCCACATTAAATTTCATCTGCCATTTGGATGCCGAGTCTTCCAATTTATCCAGATCCTCCTGCAGCTTTCCACAATCCTCTTGGGTTTTAACAACTTTAAACAGTTTTGTGTCATCTGCAAATTTGATAACCTGACTAGTTATTCCCTTTTCCAGGTCATCTATGAATATGTCAAAAAGTAGCGGACCCAGTACAGATCCCTGGGGTACTCCACTATTCACTTTTTTCCATTGGGAATATTGGCCATTTAGCCCTACCCTCTGCTTTCTATCTTTTAACCAGTTCCCGATCCACAAGAGTACACTGCCTCCTATCCCATGACTTTTTAGTTTTGCCAAAAGTCTCTGATGGGGGACCTTGTCAAAAGCTTTCTGGAAGTCCAGATACACTATATCAACCGACTCACCTTTGTCTACCTGTTTATGCACACCTTCAAAGAAACATATCAGATTAGTAAGACAAGATCTTCCTTGTCTAAAGCCATGTTGGCTGTCTCCCATTAGGCCATGACTATCTACATGTTGTGTAATTTTGTTCTTTATGATGGTTTCTACCATTTTCCCCGGTACTGATGTCAGGCTCACCGGTCTGTAATTTCCCGGGTCACCCCTGGAACCTTTTTTAAAAATTGGTGTTACGTTGGCGACCCTCCAATCTTCAGGTATTACAGATGATTTTAATGAAAGTTCACAGATTACCAATAGCAGGTCCGCGATCTCATATTTCAGTTCTTTCAACACTCTGGGATGTATACCATCCGGTCCAGGTGATTTGCTACTATTCAGTTTATCAAATAGTTGTAATATATCTTCCCGGTGTAGTGATATTTCTCTCAATTCCTCTGCAGTATCACCTTTAAGTACCACTTCAGTCATGGGTAACATCCCTACATCTTCCTCATTAAAGACCGAAGCAAAGAATTCATTCAGTCTCTCTGCTATAGCCTTGTCTCCTCTTACTGCCCCTTTTACCCCTCTATCATCTAACGGTCCAATTGACTCTCTCACAGGCCTTTTGCTACGAATGTACTTGAAAAAGTCTTTATTTCGTGTTTTTGCTTCCGTAGCAAGTTTCTTCTCAAATTCCCGCTTTGCCTGCCTTATCAATGCTTTGCATTTAACTTGCCAGTGCTTGTGCTGTTTCCAGTTTTCATCATTTGGCTCTTTTTTTCCATTTCCTGAAGGTTGCTTTTTTGGCAGCAACAGCCTCTCTGACCTCACCTTTAAACCACGCTGGCAGTTTTTTGGACTTTCTTCCACTCTTCTTAATGCGTGGAATACAGCTGGTCTGGGCTTCGAGGATAGTATTTTTAAATAACACCCAAGCTTGCTGTAAGTCTTTAACCTTTGGAACCGCTCCTTTTAGTTTTTTCCTAACTATATTCCTCATTCTATCATAGTCTCCCTTTTGAAAGTTAAAAGGTAATACTGTGGATTCCTTTACTATCTGTCCTCCACTAATTAAATCAAACATGATCATACTATGATCACTATTGCCAAGTGGTCCCAACACCCTTATTTCTTGCACCAGATCTGGTGTTCCACTAAGGATTAGGTCCAGTATGGCTTCCCCTCTGGTCGGTTCATGAACCAGCTGCTCCAAGAAGCAGTCATTTATTCCATCTAGAAACTTTATCTCTTTAGCTTGTCCTGCTGTGACACTGACCCAGTCGATACCGGGGTAATTGAAATCACCCATTATTACTACTCTGTTGTGACTTTTGTTAGCTTCCTTGATTTCTTTGAGCATTTCGTCATCCATTTGTTCATTCTGGCCAGGCGGTCGATAGTATACTCCCACTGCCATCGCCTTCCCCTTCATAAATGGGATTTCAATCCATAGAGATTCTACAGCAAATTTTGTTCCCTGCAAAACTTTAATCCTTTCTGACTCAATGCCCTCTCTAACATAGAGCGCAACCCCTCCACCAATTTGATCAGCTCTATCATTACGATATAGTTTGTATCCAGGTATCACAGTGTCCCACTGGTTATCCTCCTTCCACCATGTCTCTGAGAGTGCAATCATATCTAACCTCTCATTTAGTGCTATATATTCTAACTCTCCCATCTTATTGTTTAGACTTCTAGCATTGGCATACAAGCATTTTAGAGACTGTATTTTTTTCATATTAATCCGGCTATTGGTAGGCAGGGGTAATTTGGAATCTTTATGCTCTGTCTGCTCCTTACTCAAGGGCATTTGGGCTACTATACCCCCTTTTGGAACCTCACTGCTTTTGGTAGTATCCTTCAAGGATACCTTTGTCCGAACCATGCGCTCCTGGGTGAATGTTCTTGTGTTTCTCCAGTTTTGTTGCACCTGTTGGGGCTTTTGGCCTCCTTAGGTTTTGGTAGCCTGTAGCTTGGGAGTCCCATGCGTGAACACGTACTTTGTGCTTTTCCCACAGGGAAAGCTTAGTTACTCACCTGTAGCAGGTGTTGTCCATGGACAGCAGGAATAAGTTCTCACAGCCTTCCAACAATCCCAAGGGGTTGCTTTTTGACTAAGGCTATATTATTATACCGGAGATGTTGCCGCAGCAGGTGCGAAGGCAGGAGCATATGTACAGTGGAGTCTCCCAAAAGCTTCCAATAGAAGTTGGGGAGTATTCCTGCACGGGGCTCTGTCGGTGACATCACCTATATATAAGGACGTATTCCTGCTGTCCATGGAGAACACCTGCTACAGGTGAGTAACTTTATCTTTTTGTTTTTCTTTATATTTCTCGCTGCCTAAGGGAAAGTGTTTTTCCCTTCCTCATATGCAGGGTTCCAGGGCAGAATCTGGTGAAAGAGTACCCCAAAGCCTGCCTGCAAGCTGTGTGCCTTTCAGTTGAAGCAGATATGCCCCCCCCCCCTCCCCTGGACAATTGCCCTGTTTCCCACCCTCATGAGAGTTGGTGGAGTTTCTTATTAGCTACTTCCCTGTCCTGGTTCTCACACAGGGCCGCTCTCCTTTCTTACCTGTTTTTTTTACAGCTGTTTTTTGTAGTTTCCCAAATCCTACCCACCCTCCCACCCTTTGAATTTTTTTTCCTCTGAATTTCTGTCTCTACTAAGGTTTACTTCAGTTTTTTATTTGCATTTATTTAAGTGAGCGCTGTTAGACAGGACTTATTTCACCATCTGTGTCAGAGTTGTCAAGTTATCCAGTTCCAGATTTTAAATCAGTCCTGGATGTTTGATAACATCATTCTGATGCATTATGGGATCTAGAACACTGATTAAGAACATAAGAACATAAGATATGCCATACTGGGTCAGACCAAGGTCCATCAAGCCTAGTATTCTGTTTCCAACAGTGGCCAGTCTAAGTCATATGTACCTAGCAGTTTCCCCAAGAGACACAAGTTCCATAATGCTTGTACTGGGTCAAGCATTGATATCTTCGGTCACTTCTTAATAATGGTTTATGGACCTTTCCTCCAGGAACTTGTCCAAGCCTTTTTTAAACCCAGCTACACTAACAGCCTTTACTACATCCTCCGGTAACAAATTCCAGAGTTTGATTACACGTTCAGTGAAAAAATATTTTCTTTTATTAGTTTTAAATAGTTTACCCTGTAGCTTCATTGCATGTCCCCTAGTCTTTCTATATTCTGATAACGTAAACAATCGATCTACGTTTACCCGTTCCACTCCGTTCATTAATTTATAGACTTCTATCATATCTCCCCTCAGCCGTCTCTTTTCCAGGTTAAAGAGCCCTAACCTTTTTAGTCTTTCTTCATAGGAGTATCCTTCCATCCCCTTTACCATTTTGGTGACTCTTCTCTGAACCTTTTCTAAAATCGCTATATCCTTTTTAAGATACGGCGACCAGAATTGCACACAATATTCAAGGTGCAGTCTCACCATGGAACGATATAGAGGCATTATAATATCTTTTGTTTTATTTTTCATTCCTTTCCTTATCATACCTAGCATTCTATTTGCTCTCTTGGCCGCCGCTGCACACTGGGCCGAGGGTTTTAACATGGTATCCACAATGACGCCTAAATCTTTTTCCTGGGTGGTGGTTCCTAATGTGGAACCTTGCATTGTGTAACCATAGTTTGGGTTGTTCTTCCCTAGGTGCATAACCTTACACTTGTCCACATTAAATTTCATCTGCCATTTTGATGCCCAGTCTTCCAATTTATCAAGATCCTCTTGCAATTTTTCACAATCCTCTTGGGTTTTAACAACTTTAAATAGTTTTGTGTCATCTGCAAATTTGATATCCTCACTCGTTATTCCACTTTCCAGGTCATTTATTAATATGTCAAAAAGCAGTGGACCCAGCACAGATCCCTGGGGTACACCACTATTCACCTTTCTCCATTGGGAAAATTGGCCATTTAGCCCTACCCTCTGCTTTCTATCTTTTAACCAGTTCCTGATCCACAATAGTACACTGCCTCCTATCCCATGACTCTTTAGTTTTGCCAAAAGTCTCTGATGAGGGACGTTGTCAAAGGCTTTCTGAAAGTCCAGATACACAATATCAACCGACTCACCTTTGTCCACCTGTTTATTCACTCCTTCAAAAAAACATAACAGCACACCAATTCCTCCCCCCGTGATCACATAACGCCCCTTCTGTTTCGTCTTCACTGGTTACCCTTTCCCCACCGTGCTCATTTCAAGCTGCTTATTCTGGTTCATAAAGCTCTTCATACAGGCACCCCTCAATACTTAACAGACCTTCTCTCCTTTCACTCCCCCAGGTACACCCCTCGCTCCTTCCATCTTAACCGCCTCACTCTTCCCTCCCCTTCCCGTGCCCACTTACAATCTACCCGTTCCTCTGCTTTCTTTTTTGCTGGTCCTGCCCTCTGGAACTCCCTGCCCTCCTCACTCCGCCTGGACCCTCACCACCCCACATTTAAACAAAACCTGAAAACTCACCTTTTTTCCCTGGCGTTTGATGTTCCCTCCCCTTTTGTGTGAATCCCATTTGTTCTATCCTCTGCTTTTTTGTGATTTGTCTTTATTTATGTTTTGGTCTTGTCCCTCCTGCTTTTATTGCTCTTCTATCCAGAAATTGTATTTCCTTTCTACTTTACTGGCTTTGGCCTTTTTTTTAAATTTGGTTTTATTGTACACCGCTTTGCTTGCCACTGAAAGGCGGTTTTTATCAAGTAAAATAAAACATAAACATAAAACAAGATCTTCCTTGTCTAAAGCCATGTTGGCTGTCTCCCATTAGGTCGTGACTATCTACATGCTGAGTAATTTTATTCTTTATGATGGTTTCTACCATTTTTCCCGGTACTGACGTCAGGCTCACCGGTCTGTAGTTTCCCGGATCACCCCTGGAACCCTTTTTAAAAATTGGTGTTACATTGGCGATCCTCCAATCTTCAGGTATTAGAGATGATTTTAATGATAGTTCACAGATTTTCTCCAGGACCAAGCAGGAAGTCAGTCCTCACATATGGGTGACGTCGGCGCCGACGGAGCCCTCACGGAGCAATTTTCCCCAGCTTTCAAAGAAAGCCTTTGGGAATTGCAGCGCGCATGCGCGGTCCCCTTCCCGCCCAAAGGTGCCATCTTGGCCAGTCTTCTTTTTTCCGCGGAGCCCTACAGACGTTGTCTAATAGTCACCGCCGGAAAGTTGATTTTTTCCTTATTATTTTCAGTATTTTCTTCGGTTCGACGCCGGTCCTTTTTCCGCCCGGCCTCGCGACGCCGGTTGCGAGGTCTCCCCTTCTTTTTCGTTTTTTTCTGTCCTTCGCGACAACTTCGCGCCTTTTTTCATTTTTCCCTGGCGGCCCTTCGTTCGACCTCGCAGGGGCCCTTTTTCCTCCGATGGCCGCCAGTGGTTTTAAAAAGTGTGTTAAGTGTAAGAAACTTATGTCTCTTACCGACATACATGATTGCTGCCTCCGTTGCCTGGGCCCCGATCATGAAGAAATGATCTGTGGGCCCTGTAGCAAGATGTCCGCGAAGTCCTTGCGGAGTCGGCAGCATCAGCGGGAGAGAATCTTCTCTGACCCCAGCCGTACCCGGACCTCGTCAGAAGCTTCGGTGTCTAGAGAATCTGGCTCTGAACACCGCCGGAGCTCTTCTGAGAGGGGGTCCCCTAACCGGGAACATCAGCGGAAGAAGAAACCTGCGAGGGCGGCGTCGGTGGACGCAACTGGCTCCTCGAGGGCCAGGTCGCATGGCCCTGACAGCCGTCCCTGGTCTTTGGAGCTGGAGCGGCCGTCCAAACAGCCTCATCTGGAGATGGACTCCTCTGCTCACGTAAGTGCTGTTGTCTTCGTGGACTCGCCTCCGAGTGGTCCGACGTCGGGCCCGACGCTGTCGGGGCCCGAGTCGGGGGCTGCTGGGTCTCCTGAGTTCGGACTCAGGTTGACGGCCTTGGAGCGCAGCTTGACTGCCTTCATGGACCAGCAGCGGGCATTGATTGCTGGCCTCGCTGGCGCGTCTGCCCTGACCGCCGGGACGTCGACGTCTAAGTCGACCCCGGAGACCGAGCCGATCCTCGAGTCCATGCAGGCTCGAGTCGATCCTCGGTCGAGGTCGCCTTCGGCCTCCCGTTCGGGGCCGAGGTCGTCGACGCCGACCCCCTCGGCGTCGGGGCAGACGGCGTCTGTGCCCGCCCGACCGGAGCCGCTCGACTCCTCCTCCGAGGAGTCCGCCTGGGAATCCGAGGTGGATGAGTCGCCTGGTTCTTTCCGGACTCGGTGTGTCCCTTCTGACTCCCCCGAGTCCGAGCCTCGGAGACAGTCCCCCCCGGAGGATGCCCGGTTCTCGGACTTCGTAAGGGATATGGCCAAGGCCTTGGCCTTCCCTGCGGATCCCGAGGAGGAGCCTCGAGCCGAGGAGCTCGATGCCCTCCAGTATGACTCTCCTGCGAAGGAGCACTTTACTGTACCGGTTCCTCCGATGCTGGAACGACTTCTCTTCCGCATGTGGGAGAGTCCGGCGTCGTCGCCGGTCTTAAGCAAGCGGGTCGATGCCATATATCGAGTCCGCAAGAGCCCTGGCTTCCAGAAAGCACAGCTGCTGCACCATTCCATGGTGGTGGAATCGGCCATGCATCGGCTCAAGAGCCAGAAGATGCACTCCTCGGTGCCTCCCGGCAGGGAAGCTCGCAGCCTGGATGGCATCGGTAAGAAGTGTTTTCAGGGCTCTATGCTTGCCTGTCGGGTCCAGACTTACCAGCTCTACATGGGCATGTATCTCCGGGATCTGGCTAAAGAACTAGCCGGATTCTCTGCTGGTCTCTCCGAGGAACCTTTGCGGAGGTTCCTGGCCTTGTCCACTGGTATTCGTGAGTGCTCCAAGTTCATTTCTCGAGCAGCCTATGATGGCTTCGAGGCATCGGCTCGAGTGGCCGCAGCCGGCATTGGAGCCTGCCGCCAGGCTTGGCTCCAGTCATCCGACCTTGAGCCCTGGGTGCAGGACAAGTTGGTCGATGTCCCCTGCAGAGGTGAAAACCTCTTTGGTAAACCTATGGACGAGAAGGCTGCTCAGCTCGAGACAGAGACTCTTACCAGGACTCGGATCTCCAGGAAAACCTCTGCCCCTTCCCAAAAGAAGAAGGGCTCGGGGAAAAAGCCCTTTTACCCGAGGAAGGCAGCTGCCTATAAACACTACCCTCATTATCAGGCCTCCGCAGCTCCCCATCAGGGTCAGCAGGCCAAGGGACGGGGTAACGGATCCCGTAGGCAGCAAGCCCCCAAGCCCGCGCCACCGGTCCCTGCTCCGCAGGGTGGGGGTTTTTGACTCGTTCAGCATAGCCTCTCCCCCTCCGCTGGTTTCTCTCAGCACGGGAGGCCGGCTGGTCCACTTTGCCCACAGGTGGTCCAACGTCACGTCAGATGCCTGGGTGCTCCACATAGTCCGAGAGGGCTATCTTCTGCACTTCCACCAGGTACCTCCTCCCTACTTTCCGGGGGAGCCTCTGCGACCCCCTCTTCACCGGGACTTACTCCTTCAGGAGTTGGCAAGTCTTATTCGGGAACAGGCAGTGGAACCGGTGCCCCACCACCTGAGGGGTCACGGTTTTTATTCCCGGTACTTCCTGGTACCGAAGCGGACTGGAGGCCTCAGACCCATCCTGGACTTGCGGAACCTCAACAAGTTCCTGGAGAGGGAAAAGTTCAAGATGCTTACCCTTGGAATCCTGCTGCCCTACCTCCGGCAGGGAGATTGGCTATGCTCCTTGGATCTAAAGGATGCCTACACTCACATCCTCATCCACCCCAGCCACCGACAATACCTAAGGTTTGTGGTGGCGGGCAATCACTACCAATACAGAGTACTGCCCTTTGGCCTATCCTCCGCACCACGAGTCTTCACAAAATGTCTCGCAGTGGTAGCGGCTTATCTCCAGCTTCAAGGCCTCTTTGTATTTCCTTACCTGGACGACTGGCTTATCAGGGCTCCGTCCGCCACGGAGGCCACTCACGCCACGAAACGTACTGTAACTCTGCTCCAGTACTTGGGTTTTGTCATAAACTTCGAAAAGTCCACTTTGCTCCCCTCTCAGGACCTCGAGTTCATCGGCGCCAGACTGGACACGCTTCAGGCGCGGGCATTTCTGCCGCTCGACAGGGCTCACCGACTCATGGCTCTCGCCAGCCGTTTTCGCAGCCATCCCCGGGTCTCGGCCCGGCTCTTCCTGAAACTGCTCGGCCATATGGCGTCCACGGTCCATGTGACCCCCAATGTCCGCCTGAACATGCGGCCAGCTCAGTGGTGCCTTCGCTCTCAATGGCGTCAGGCCTCGGGGAGACTGGCGGACTCGGTACGCATCTCCAGCCCGCTAGTCTCTTCTCTACGATGGTGGCTTCACCTACCCAACCTAGTGCTCGGAATGCTTTTCCAGTCTCCTCCGCCGGTCCAGGTTCTGACGACCGACGCTTCTCTCCTGGGTTGGGGAGCACATTGCCAGGGGTCATGTACTCAGGGTCTCTGGACCCCATGGGAATCTGCCCAGCAGTTCAACTTCCTGGAGCTCAGGGCCATTCGCCTGGCTCTGAAAGCCTTCTCCCACCTCACGTCTCACCAGTCTGTGCTGGTCCAGACGGACAATCAAGTTGCTATGTTCTACGTGAACAAGCAGGGGGGCACGGGCTCCTTCCTTCTCTGCCGGGAAGCACAAAAGCTCTGTGCTTGGGCCGTCAGCCGGGGAATCCTCCTCAAAGCTGTCTATCTCCCAGGTCAAGAAAACCACCTGGCAGACAAACTGAGCAGAATCCTCCAACCGCACGAGTGGAGATTGGACCCGTTGGTGGTCCAACGGATCTTCCTACGGTGGGGCCTCCCCACACTGGATCTCTTTGCCAGTCCTCTGAACAGGCAACTTCCTCGATTCTGCTCTCGGGAACCGCATCCCCTCCGAGTAGCGGCGGATACTTTTCTGCTCTCATGGTCCACAGGCCTTCTGTATGCCTTTCCTCCCATGCCGCTGGTGTCTCGAACTCTTTTCAAGGTTCTCCAGGACAAGGCCTCCGTGATCCTAATCGCCCCCCGGTGGCCCCGGCAACCGTGGTTCCCGCTTCTGATGCAGCTGGCGGTGGATACCCCATTGCCTCTGGGGTTTCAACCCGATCTCCTGACCCAGGATCAGGGGTCGCTCCTACACCCCAACCTCAGATCTCTTCATCTGATGGCCTGGCTGCTGAAAGGGTAGTCCTTGCTCCCCTCCTGTTGCCTCCGGAGGTGGAGGAAGTCGTGCTGGCTTCCAGGCGACCCTCGACCCGGAAATCCTACGCCCTTAAATGGCGTCGCTTTTCCAACTGGTGTACTCAACAGTCTCAAGATCCCTTCTCCTGCTCGGTGTCGGTGGTCTTGCAGTACTTGCTTTCCCTCTCCAATCTTGGGCTCAAGTCCAACTTGGTCAAGGTTCACCTCAGTGCTATTTCAGCACATCATGTGCCAGTGGAAGGCAGGCCTCTTTCCGGCCACCCCCTCGTGGCTCGGTTCTCCCGGGGCCTTCTTCTCCTCAAACCACCATTGCGCCCCCCAGCCCCTGACTGGGACCTGAACGTGGTTTTACAGTGGATCACCTGCCCGCCTTTTGAACCCATGGCTACCTGTCCTCTTCATTTTCTCTCTTGGAAGACCTTATTCCTGGTAGCCCTCACTTCCGCTAGATGCGTTAGTGAGCTGCAGGCCCTGGTGTCTGATCCTCCCTACATTCGGTTCTACAAGAATAGGGTAGTCCTGCGGACTCACCCTAAGTTTCTTCCAAAGGTGGTCTCCCCTTTTCACATCAATCAGGAGGTGGTACTTCCGACCTTCTTTCCCAGCCACACTCCAGCCGAGCTGAGATGGTTTTGCATACCCTGGACTGTAGAAGGGCGCTTAACTTCTACCTTGATCGTACGCGGGAGCACCGTAAGACTGTTCAGCTCTTCCTGTCTTACGACCCTAATAAATTAGGGCTTCCTGTCTCCAAGGGTACTCTGTCCATCTGGGTAGCTGACTGTATCGCTTGGACTTATGCGGCGGCAGGCCTCTCGTTGGAGAGTCGAGTCACCGCTCATCGGGTTCGGGCGAAGGCTGCGTCAGTGGCTTACCTCCGCTCTGTCCCATTGGCAGACATCTGCCGGGCCGCTACTTGGTCTTCGAGCCAGAATTTTGCAGCCCACTACTGCCTCGAGAGGGAGTCCCGCAGGGTCAGTGCTTTCGGACAGGCAGTCCTCCGTAATCTCTTCGAGGTTTAGGCAACTCCTACCCTTCATCCCGGATGTTGGGCTACCGGTTGGAGATTAATCAGAGAAGATTCCTTCCTTCTGTGCTGCTGAGCTAGAGGGAGCTCATTTTTGTGCTTAGGGTCTCCGGTAGCCTTAAGCTGGGGAGTCCCATATGTGAGGACTGACTTCCTGCTTGGTCCTGGAGAAAGCGTAGTTACTCACCTGTAACAGGTGTTCTCCAGGAGCAGCAGGAATCAGTCCTCACAACCCTCCCTCCTCCCCTTGGAGTTGCAATCATATGATTTAGTTTTTGCAATTTTTTTTTTGCTTTTTGCTATGTCATCAGACTGGCCAAGATGGCACCTTTGGGCGGGAAGGGGACCGCGCATGCGCGCTGCAATTCCCAAAGGCTTTCTTTGAAAGCTGGGGAAAATTGCTCCGCGAGGGCTCCGTCGGCGCTGACGTCACCCATATGTGAGGACTGATTCCTGCTGCTCCTGGAGAACACCTGTTACAGGTGAGTAACTACGCTATATAGCAGGTCTGCAATCTCATATTTCAGTTCTTTCAACACCCTTGGATGTATACCATCCGGCCCAGGTGATTTGCTACTCTTCAGTTTATCTAATAGTTGTAAGACATCTTCCAGATGTATCGATATTTCCTTCAATTCTTCCGCACCTTTAAATACCACTTCAGTCATTGGTAACATCCCTACATCTTCCTCAGTAAAGACCGAAGCAAAGAATTCATTCAGTCTCTCCGCTATCGGCTTGTCACCTCTTAGTGCTCCTTTAACCCCTTTATCATCTAATGGACCAACTGACTCTCTCACAGGTTTTTTGCTACGAATGTACTTGAAAAGGTCTTTATTTCGCATTTTTGCTTCCGCAGCAAGCTTCTGAAATTCTCTCTTTGCCTGCCTTATCAATGCCTTGCATTTGACTTGCCAGTGCTTGTGCTCTTTCCAGGTTTCGTCGTTTGGCTCTTTTTTCCATTTCCTGAAAGATGCTTTTTTGGCAACAACAGCCTCTCTGACCTCACCTTTAAACCATGCTGGCAGTTTTATGGCCTTCCTTCAACTTTTCCTAAAGCATGGAATACAGCTGGTCTGGGCTTCCAAGATAGTATTTTTCAACAACACCCAAGCTTGATGTACGTCTTTAACCTTTGCAACTGCTCCTTTTAGTTTTTTCTTAACTGTTTTCCTCATTTTATCATAGTCTCCCTTTCGAAAGTTAAAAGGTAGTACTGTGGATTTCCTTACTATCCCTCCTCCATTAATTAAATCAAAGGCGATCATGCTATGGTCACTATTGCCAAGTGGCCCCAACACCCTTATCTCTTGCACTAGATCTGGTGTTCCACTAAGGACTAGGTCTAATATGGCTTCCCCTCTGGTTGGTTCATGAACCAGCTGCTCCAAGAAGCAGTCATTTATTTCATCTAGGAACTTTATCTCCCTAGCATGTCCTGACGTGACACTGACCCAGTCGATACCGGGGTAATTGAAATCACCCATTATTATTACTGCGCTGTAACTTTTGTTAGCTTCCTTTATTTCTTTGAGCATTTCATCATCCATTTGGTCATTCTGGCCAGGTGCTCGATAGTACACCCCCACTGCCATTGCCTTCCCCCTTTTATATGGAATTTCAATCCATATAGATTCTACAGCAGATTTTGTTTCCTGCAAAACTTTAATCCAACCTGGATTGGCCACTGCTGGAAACAGGATACTGAGCATAATGGACCTTGGTCTGACCCAGTATGGCATATAATATTCTTATGTACATATGTGCACTCACAGCCTGCCTCTCCTACCCCCTCTGATGCAACTTCCTGTCTCAGGCGGCAGATGTGGCAGGCCGTGACTGCGTGCATGCGTGCGGGTGTTTTAAGGCCTGCTGTGGTGCTGAAACAGCAACTCCGTCACCATCTTGATGAGGCAAGAAAGGATTGCCATACTGCCCACCAGGGTCTGTTGCACTAGGCAACTGCCTATTAGAGAGTCCTGATGCTATGGACGTCTATTGCACAAGTGTAAAACCTCTGTGGCAAGGAATCCTCTGGCTGGTGGCCTTGGATGAACCGGAAGATGTGAGATGTAAGATGTACTTAGATTCCCAAGAAGTTGCTCAGAGTTTCATAACCTTGCCCTCTTTCAGGCTGGGCTTCTTTATCGACTCCAGCAATGGTGCTCATGGAGGTTGGGAGGGAAAGCAGGGAACAAAAGTAATTAGGATTTACAAATCTCAATTCAAATTAAATATAAACTTAAGTGAGATCAGCTTTATTGAGATGTTAAAACACAGTATACTAAGCTGAGAGATCATTTATTTTGGTATGATAGTAACCAATAGAAAAAATGACAAATACAATATTTTCTTTTAGAAAGATTTAAAACCTGCAAATCAGCACAATAAATACATTTGAAAAGAATGACAATTAGAATTGATACATTTATATTCTCATGTTGTGCTAATGTTCTCTTTACAATATGAAACCTTCTGCCCTAGTATAATTTTTCTTCTTATTCTTTTAGATGTCTTCTATACCACTTTACAGCACTGGTTTTCAGATATGTATTTACTATAAACACAATAATATCTTTTAAAATTTCTCAATAAATTCTGATAATATTAAGTTGGTGCTTCTGTCTTTAAATTTTTCGTTTCTAGGATTGGGATGGAGGACTAACATAGTGATTAGGCAGCAGCATGGGACACAGAAATACTAGAATTCAAATCCCACAGAATTCATATCCCACTGACATTCCTTAATCTTCCATTGCCTTCGGTACAAACTCAGGGGCATTTTTACTAAAGTGGTGTGAGCAGCGCAGGGCTAACGTGTGAATAACATGTATTTTTATGGTGCCAGGGCATAGCAGCTACAGAAGATGCGTGTGGTGTGGCTGTGGTATGCTACTACCGCTGCACTAGTTGCATCTGTTGTGCCAGTAGTAGTGAACACACGGACGAAGCGTATGCGCATTGTCACAATGCACATCAGGAAAAAGAAAGCTACAAGCATGATATTATGGAGGATGTGGGCTTTGGTAGTCTTGAAGGACTACCAAAAGAGACAGCTACTGCGGGAAAGAAATCTGCACCTGTAAGTATATAACAGCCGGGAAATTCTCCAAATCTTG
Organism: Ichthyophis bannanicus; assembly: GCA_033557465.1. Taxonomy (NCBI): domain Eukaryota; kingdom Metazoa; phylum Chordata; class Amphibia; order Gymnophiona; family Ichthyophiidae; genus Ichthyophis; species Ichthyophis bannanicus. Next base: position 783,472 of record JAWIIG010000053.1, read on the forward strand.
GGGAAAGGGAATTTTTTGTGTTAAAGCTGATAAATCTGTGAATTTTAGAATTCTGTGTTTTTGTTAAGTCAATCAGAGATTAGTACCACCATAGAGCTTTTCATTTAATTCAAATAAGAGCAGCACAGAAGGTAGAACAGTATAAATATTCTTTGAGTAGAAAGAAATTGTTTCTAGAGACCTATGTAAAGAGGCCTTCCATTCAGGAGGCAAGAGACTTGTGAAATTGTTTTAAATAGGTGTTAAAGCCAAGTGACAAATCAAAGGGACAATTGGAAAGGCTCCTTTTGTCAAACCAAGGGCTGTGTGAATCATCCAGGAAATTGTTAAGAGATTACCTTAGAAACACAGGTCAGAGCATGGTGTAGCAAGCCAACTTTTACTAAGTGTTTCTTTCGCTCCCATCCACCATGATTCCCACCCACCCCAGACATAATCTTAGATTTATAGGCTCTTAAACCTATTAAAGAGAAAGAGGTGGTCAAATTCACTGTCAGGTTCAGCTGGTTATCCTCAACAGGAATAGATCAATTAAGGCCCTGAAATTAATTAATCTTGAGGTGAACAAAGTCCCTTAAACTCATTAGCTATAGTTGTATTGGTACAAGTCCCCCTAGGAACTATAAGTAAGTAAATAACTTAAATATCTAAAATACTTAAAACTAAGATGCAGACAGCAGTCCATCTGCGAGATGGGAGCTATCCAGCCTTTTGTAATGAGTGTCACGTGTACCTTTTTCTCCCAAATGGTGAGAGGTCTTACATGTGCACTTGGTGCAAGGAGCTCCTTGCTCTCAGGGAAGGAGTCTGATCTCTGGAAGCTAGGGTAGCAGACTTGGAGGAGCTAAGGAAGACAGAGGTATATAGAGAAGACCTACAGGAACATAGTACTGAAGTCCCACCTTCAGTCTGGAAGCCTCTCTGTTGCAATGGAGGTCATGTGAAATGAGAGTATCACCTTGGTGTGGCAGGAAGTGATACTGTAGCTAGGATCTGTCCTCCAGGTGATCTAAAGCCCTCTTGCACCAAGGTGATTTCTCCAGGGCCATGTGTCTATGAGGGAAGGGTTAGGATGGCAGTTATATTTGGCAATTCAATTATTGGGCATGTAGATAGCTGGGTGGCTGGTGGATGTGAGGATTGCCTGGTAACATGCCTGTCTGGTGTGAAGGTAGCGGACCTCACGTGCCACCTAGACAAGGTCTTAGATAGTGCTGGGGAGGAGCCTGCTGTCTTGGTTGATGTTGGTACCAATAACATAGGACAATGTGGGAGGGAGGTTCTGAAGACAAATGTAGGCTTTTAGTTAGGAAGTTGAAATCCAGAACTTCCAGGGTAGCATTCTCTGAAATGCTTCCTGTTCCACGCGCAGGAACCAAAAGGCACACAGAACTCTGGAGTCTCAATGCGTAGATGAGACAATGATGCATGGAAGAGGGTTTTCGATTTGTTAATAAGTGGGCAAAATTCAGGGAAGGGAGGAGCTTTTCCAAAAGGATGGGCTCCATCTTAACCGGAGTGGAACCACACTGATGGTATTAACCCTTAAAAAGGAGATAGAACAGCTTTTAAACTAGATAATACAGAAAAGCTGACAGTCAGCCAAGAGCACATGGTTCAGAACGATGTATCCTTGAAGGACACTTACAAAAGAAAGAAGTTAGGGCTTCCTAATAGGGGGGTTCCAATAAAGATAAATGTAACCCAAATGCCTTTAAGTACAGAGTAGACAGAGCTGAAAGATTCCAAATTACCCTTGTCAACTGATAACCAGATTGTAAATATGAATAAAATAGAACCTCTAAAATCCCTGTATTGTCACGCCCATAGCTCCTTACATATGTATGGAGGGGCGTGCTTGTTATATAGAGTTCACCACTTTGGCAATGTTCCAGACTGACTATCTTGCAAAGGATTATGGTAATGGTAGTCCAGTCATGTGGTGCTTGCCTTTGAGGTAAATGAAGACTATGGTAGTTGGCTCGAGTATTAAGGCAATGACAGAATTTATTTATGAGGTAAATCCAAAAGCACACAGATTACATAAGAACATAAGATATGCCATACTGGGTCAGACCAAGGTCCATCAAGCCCAGTATTCCTGTTTCCAACAGTGGCCAATCTAGGTCATACGTACCTAGCAGTTTCCCCAAAAGACACAGGTTCCACAATGCTTGTACTGGGTCAGCATTGATATCCTGGGTCCCTTCTTAATAATGGTTTATGGACTTTTCCTCCAGGAACTTGTCCAAACCTTTTTTAAACCCAGCTACACTAACAGCCTTTACTACATCCTCCGGTAACAAATTCCAGAGTTTGATTACACGTTGAGTGAAAAAATATTTTCTTTTATTAGTCTTAAATAGTTTACCCTGTAGCTTCATTGCATGTCCCCTAGTCTTTCTATATTCTGATAACGTAAACAATCGATCTACGTTTACCCGTTCCACTCCGTTCATTAATTTATAGACTTCTATCATATCTCCCCTCAGCCGTCTCTTTTCCAGGTTAAAGAGCCCTAACCTTTTTAGCCTTTCTTCATAGGAGTATCCTTCCATCCCCTTTACCATTTTGGTGGCTCTTCTCTGAACCTTTTCTAATAACGCTATATCCTTTTTAAGATACGGCGACCAGAATTGCACACAATATTCAAGGTGCGGTCTCACCATGGAACGATATAGAGGCATTATAATATCTTTTGTTTTATTTTCCATTCCTTTCCTTATGATACCAAGCATTCTATTTGCTCTCTTGGCCGCCGCTGCACACTGGGCCGAGGGTTTTAAAATGTTATCCACAATGACGCCTAAATCTTTTTCCTGTGTGGTGGTTCCTAAAGTGGAACCTTGCATCGTGTAACCATAGTTTGGGTTGTTCTTCCCTAGGTGCATAACTTTGCACTTGTCCACATTAAATTTCATCTGCCATTTTGATGCCCAGTCTTCCAATTTATCAAGATCCTCTTGCACTTGGTAACACCTTAGGATTCACTTGGTAACAACTTAGGATGTCTTCTCCAGGATTTTATATTCAAATTAACAATACAACTGAAAGCTTATGCAAGTAGCTTGTAAAGTCCATTAAACAACGGAAAGTCTTTCTCTCAGCCACTGCTGAGAAACCTGCTCAGCAGTGCTGGTGTAGAGCAAATCAAAAATAAAAGCTTCTTCACAAAACAGCTTTTCTTTTCACATTCAAAGAACTTTTACATCCAACGTGTGCACAGCCTGAGCCGTGCTCTGCTTTTGATATCAGCTGGCTAACAAGCTTCAATCAACAGCTTTTCTCCTTCTCTGCACAAGTATTTCACTTTCCCCAAAACCTTCTTCCTTTCCACACAAACTTTCTGGTGTGCCAGTTACTAGAACGTTTCCTTTTTATGTTTGATCCCACTTTCAGGATTTCTCTGTGCTAGCAACTTTGCATAAAGAACAGTCCATGAAATTATCATCTTCCTCTGTAATTATATCTTGTTCTTCTATTTGCATAGGTTCTATATCGGGGTCTGGATCAGAGGGCTTTACTAACTGACCTGCATTAGGACAGGAACTGTTTCTAAGCACTCCGCATTGCTCTAGGTTAGACAAACGTCCAAAGTTCATACCTGAGTTAAAGCTAGTATTAGGCTGTCCTCTTAGATACTCTGGCCAGTATGCATTTGAACTTTTATGACCTGTCCTCCAGTCTGTATTCCTGGACCTCAGGGTATCTGCTCCATACCTCTTCCAAAAGGTATTTATGTTCCTTCTCCCTTCAGCTGCTTCGGTTCCTGGCTGAAGTTCTCCAAACCTCTGGATTTCTCCAATCCCTTGAAGCTGGCTTCTCCCAGGAATCTCTCCCAGAACACGAATCTCTATGAGCTCCTCTCTCCTTCTCCTTCTTCTTCCCCTTCTTGCTCCCCTTTCTGAATATTCTGTTCTAGTTTTAAAGTTCCCAGTTTCCAATCCCTCCCTTTCACTCCTCAGGTGTTGGTGGTCAAACTCCCTCCTGGCAGCTGAGTAATTAGGAGTGACGTAAGGGTTTCTCAATCTGGGCTTATATTTCTTCACCTCATCTCCACTAGGGGCTCTCTGCAGGCCATTGCAGCCTGGAATAACCTGTCTTTTAGGAAAACATGCAGTTTTATTCCTGTGACCTGACAAAACAGGTCCCTCGATTAGGGTAAATTCCCTTCCTTTGTCACTATTCTCTGGGCTCCGATAAGCTTCCTTATCACAGTATGCAAATGCTAGAAGTCTAAGAAAGAAACACAGAAACATGGTGGCAGAAAAAGACCGCATGGCCTATCTAGTCTGCCCTTCCATATCAACTACAATAGTCCACTTTTTTCTTTGTCTTTTTCTGTGTTTGTCTCATGCTTTTTTGAATTCAGATACTGTCTTCATCTCTGCTACCTCCAGTGGGAGACTATTCCACGCATCTACCATTCTTTCTGTAAAGAAATATTTCCACATATTACTCCTGATTCTTTCCCCTCTCACCCTCATCCTATGTCCCTTTGTAGCAGAGTTAACTTTTAATCGATAGAGGCTTTCGTCTTGTGAATTTATACCATGGAGGTATTTAAATGTCTCTATCATATCTCCTCTATCCCACCTTTCCTCTAATGTATACATATTAAATCTGTCCCCATATGCTCTATAATGAAGACCACTTACTATTTTAGAAGTGACCCTCTGGTGATCTTTGGATGCGAGATGATTTCCCACTATGACATCAGAAACACTTTCCCCATTGGTAAGCACTGTCAGACGGCTGCCTGGGTGAGAATTTTTCACAGTCTTGGCAAGTGCATATATCTATATGATTTGCAAGGTATTGTGGGCAATGTAGTTCATTCACACCAGACACAGCTGCTGACAATAATTTAGTTGTGCTCTTGGGTAAAGCCAATAAGATATTTATTTATGGGGTTATTTCTCCCAACACAGATATGCTTGGTAGCACATAAATTAGGTTACTTGCTTTCAGTATTAACTTGGAAAAACAAAGTCAAAATCAGGAAAACAACAAATGAAAAGCCACAAAACAAGAAACAAACTTCTTTTCAGGTTAACTTCTGATTTACTTCCCACATAGATACAGAAGTGATTCTCTCCTAGCTCACAAGCAATTAGGTAAGGCTTAATTGCTAGCAGTTATCCAGCTGAAACCCCTTTAGCTGGCTTGCTTTCTACTGTGTGAGTCAAATCCTGCTTCAGGAGCTTTTCTGAGTAGATTAAAGAACAAATTTGTATTTCTTTGCGATGGTTGCTGTACTTTATAACAGAAAGTTACCAACGGAGTTTAGATAGAGAGCAGTCCATATAAACAGGATCCTCATCTGCTATTATTCCCCCTTGTTCAACAAGCATGGGTTCAATATCATGGATTGGCACAGATGAATCTCTCAATGGAGCATTTTCAGGAGAATACTTGTTTCCCTGCTGTCTTTCAAGGTTATAGCTAGGGCATAGATCAGTGTTCATACCTGAGCTTCCATTGCTGCTAGAGTTCCTTTCTATATAGCCTGGCCAGTATGTAATCCAGTTCTTATGTCCAGCCTTCCAATCCAGATCCCTGGACACTGGATCTCTCTTCACATACCTTCTGGCACAGGTCTTAGGGTCCCTTCCACGTGCAGCCGTTTCCCTCACAGGTAGCCTCTGGTGATTCCTAGCTCTGCAGCACCATTCCTCTGGCTTTCCCCAGTCCAATGGTGTATGCTGGCCCTTGGAATACCTCCCAGTATACGTACTGCTTTGGACTCTTCTAGACCTCTCAAAGGCTTTTCTCTTCCTTCTTCCAAAGGGTCTCTTTCCCTCTCTGTCCGTCCGGTTTGGCTTCTGCTTCTGATGATCCTTCAGATGAAACTGATGATCAAACTCAAGCTGATTCTCAGGATACTGAGGACAATTCTCTGGATATCCAAGGTGATCATGAAGATGGTCATCTGTAGAATAAACTCTACTCTTATTCTGCTTAGCTGAGTGTTCCTCCCTAACACAGCGCAGCTGTGCTGAATCAGGCCCTGCCCTTTGAGATGAGTGCTTAGGGATTACCTCATAGCCCTCCTGATTGAACACACGTTTCCTCACTTCAGCTCCTCTAATGGCTGTTGGAAACCTAGTGCATTCTGGGACTGGTAGTCTTTTATGGCAAAATTCTGTTTTCATATTTCTACCAGAACTGACAGGTTGCTTTTTCAGAGTCACTTCACCTTTTCTATAGCTCCTTCCTGAGCTATGATAAGCTTCCTTATCACAGCACCTAGAACAATATGGCCCCTTCACTTGTGGGTTCTGTTACCATTTGGCAGAAGAGATAGAGTATACAGCACTAAATAAAAAATTACATATAATTGGCATCTCAGAGACCTAGTGGAAGGAAGACAGCCAATAGAATACTGTGATACCTTTGTACAAACTATATCAAAATGATAGGATAGATTTATTTATTATTTATTTATTTATTTACATCTCTTATATACCGCACTATTTGCGATCAGCGCGGTTTACATAGAACAAACAATATCCGACAATAAACAAGAGTCAGGTCATTACAATGAACAGGAGCAGTAAACTTGGATAACAGGGGAAACTATCTACATGTGTGGAACATTGAACAAGGTAACTGTATATATGAGAGATGGAGTTATTGTGTGTTGCTCATACATGGTGGCTGGGGTTCGGGGGAGGCTGTGAGGTATTTAATGAAGAGGAAGTGTTTTAAGGCCTTCCTAAACTGGCTCAAGTTGGGGATAGCTCTGATGTGTGGTGGTAGGGAGTTCCAGAGGCTTGGGGCACTCAGACTGAAGGCTCTGTTTGAAGTTCAAATTGATGGAGGGTTGTGCTCTGTTAGAGGGGGCAAAAGGTTTTGCAGGAAACAAGACACACTGTAAAATCTCTATGGATAAAAATTCCATAGTAAAATTGGAAGGCAATGGCAGTGGGGGTGTACTACCATCTGCCTGGCCAGAATGAACAGATGGATGATGAAATGCTAAAAGAAATCAGGGAAGCTAACAGAAGTTACAACACAGTAACAATAGGGGATTTCAATTACCCCGGTTGTGACTGGGTCAATGTCACAGCAGTACATGCTAGAGAGATAAAGGGGTATGTTTACTAAAACCCCGTTAGCTGCGCGCCGCGCTACTGTGCGGGATGCCATATAAGGAGTGGGCGTTTCAGTCTGAAAAAAGCAAACCGGGATTACCATGCGCTAATGTGCGCTGTGCCCTAATGTGCGCCGCGCACATTAGCGCATGAGAAACGTGCGCGGGAAGCATAAGCAGGCGCGCTGATGTGCAAGCAGAGGAGCAGAGCCACAGTACAATGGTTAAGACACTGACAGATGGTGCAGGGATGATGGGTTCAATCCCCCACTGTGCCCAATGAATAAGGCTGGCTGAGGCATTACCTATTAAGGGTAAGATTGCTTTAGGGGGCATGTTATTTTTATTTTAATTACGTCTACTAGCAAACGCACTCTCAAAGCGTTTTAACATAAGACGCCCCATAAGGCACATTTTAAAGTGCACTGTCCGCCAAGGCACCCTACAATGTTGCTGAAAGGGTGGCCAAAGGGCGGCATATAGGGTGCCCAATGAGGCACGGCAAGGCTACTGTGATGGCAGCACTGCACATGTTAACGTGTGGTAAGCTGAAGTAGGCGTGCTGACATACAAACAGCAACAGCAGTGTAGCACAATGGTTAAGACACTGATTGATGGTGCAGGGGTCATGGGTCCAATCCCCCACTGTGCCCAATGAATAAGGCTGGCTGAGGCATTACCTATTATGGGGAATATTGCTTTAGGAGGCATTTTATTTTTTATATTAATTAGTGCTGCCAGCAAACACACCCTCAAAGTATGGTAACATAAGGTGCTGCATAAGGCGCCTCATAAGGTACCCCAGAGGGCACATTTTAAAGTGCACTGTCCGCCAAGGCACCCTATAATGTTGCCCATAGGAAGCCTTAGAAGGTGCTGTATGGGGCGCCCTATGAGGCACCGAAAGGTTACAGTACTGCTTGTACTGGCAGCACTGCGCATGTGAACGCATGGAAACCTGAAGTAGGTGCGCTGACCTACAAACATTGCAACAGAGGTGTAGCACAATGGTTAATACATGGATTGCTGAACCAGGGGTCATGAGTTCAATCCCCCAGTGGGGTCAATGATTACCTCTCAGGCATTACACTTTATTATACAGCAGTGCTGAGTGAGGCATAGTGCTTTTAATGTACATCAGTGCTGCGTGAGGCATATGTCTTCTTACGTTACAACAGTGTTACCTGAGGCAGTCTCTTTTCTACGTCACAGCAGTGCTGCCAGGAGAAACACCCTCACAGTACTGTAATCTTCCGGTGCCCCATAAGGCACCTTATAAGGCAGCTTAAGGTCACAGCACTGTGAGGGTGTTTCTGCTGGCCGTACTACTTGAAAGTACACACAAACTGGCTCAGACAGCCCCCCATGTACCCTGTAAAATACCTATCTCCAAGTTATAATGCCCTGTTCAATGTATGTCCAGTTTGTGCAATGTAAACCGCAATGGTGCAGAATAGCGCAGTATATGGGGGAATATAAATAATTAAGGTAAATAAAATACATAAACCCACTGTTGATTCGAACCACCAACCTCTGGCTCCACAGGCAGTGCAGTCACCAGTGGGCTACAGCTCTATAACTGTAAAGAGATGTCTGGCTGGCTACAAAATAACGTCTGCAGACTGTGTGCTGCGGTTACCAGGGTAGAGTTAGTCCTCTCGCACCCATGATGCACTGCACATGCAAAGCAGCAGTCTACAGATGATCTGCAAATGGGGTATGCACCCCCACAGCACCTAGGCCTGGTAGGGGGAACTGACCGTGTGTGTTATTGGCACAGAGTAACTACACACCGTCACATTGTGTGGGTACTGTGCTCGCTCTGAAGGTGCGGTGGGGCGGCCAGCACCAGGTCCACAGCACCTCCCATGGCAGAAATAGGCCATGCTGCAGGTCCCCAGCAGTGCTAGTGTGTGAGATAGGTAGTTCCTGCAGACACACCTTGGATACATCTGTATTTCCCAGTCAGGTTTAGCCCTTATGGACCCATAGGCGGATTATGTACCACCACCCAACCCACCCCACCCCCTGGGGCTGAGAGTGGGAAACAGGGTCTCCCACCAACAGATCCACATTCTACCTCCTTGCAATGTTGGCAGTAGAGGGGACCATCAACCCTGGTCCTGCTGGGGAACAGACACCCTACAGGACAGGCAATACGGATCTGTAACCACCCACCCATAAAGCAATAGCAGACAGACAGTAGGCCTGGAAATGCCCAGCTGCCCCCCACCACTATCTGACATTCACCAGCAGCAGGCCACCAGCTGCTGCACCCTGCAAGGTGTTCCAGCAAAACACATACTAGCTGCAGACAGTCTGCAAGCTAGTCCATAGTGCATGTTTCTGGAGAAGATGCGTGCACCCAGAACTGGGCTGCTGGCATATACACCAAGCAGAGAAATCAGTGATTGGGCCCCAAAAGGGAACCCATAAATATCACATGTGAGAAATACCATATAGCACTATGGGGGAACCTAGCCATGCCGTGGTCACTGCTCAGTCAGGGTGAGAGTGATCTCCCAGAAGGACATGCTGTGGCCACCCTGCCTGTGCAGGTGGTGGCCAGGCACTACAATGTCCCAGCCATTGCCCTATGCCCTGTGCAGATGCATCCTGGCCAGGCCACCCTGTCAGGGCTATACCCATGGTACCTTGCTCCTCATTATGCACATTGGCAGGCCAATACTGGCAACAGTGCTGGCAGTGTGGGCTGTGGAGGGTGTTTGCAGCCACCACACACTGGATAGACAGACACACACTCCCACACCTATGCCAGCATTGTGCTACTATAGAGGAGTTTAGCAGCCCTGGCCACCACACCAGTCCTGGGCACAGTGTAGGCATGGATATGGTACGCAATACTGTTGGGAGTCACTCCCCAGGGTGGTAAACACTGTCAGAGACCAGACCTGAAGCACACTCCACAGACATCAGAAAGGTTGCTTTGATGGAGCTCAATCAGCAAACTGTGCTTAACGTAGGAATTACTATCTGCCAGTAATCATAGCAAACGTTTGATAGCTGTGTACCGTATTCCCAGGTATAGGGTGGCATTGCTAAGGTATGCAAGTGCTAGTATTGGGAGATGCACGGAGGGCCCAATGTCCTGCCTCTCCAGGAGGCATTGGCTAATGGAGCCTGTGGGCGTGGGTGTGTCTGCCCCTGTTGGCTGCTGCTTTACGGCAGAGGTTCTCAACTCCAGTCCTGGTGTGCCAAACACTGTTCGGGATTTCATGCTGTCCCTCATGAATATGCATGAGATACATCTGCATACCATGGGGGTGGTGCATAGATATGCAGCACAGGCATCTTTATTAGAGGCAGCATGGAACCTGAATGGTGTTTGGCCCTCCAGGACTGCATTTGGGGGACTCTGCTCTAGGTACTGCACATGTTTATGGTGTTTGTGCTCCATGGGGTAAAATATATGCATTTGAGGCAGGTTTCTGTTCTCAGCAATACAGGTTCAGTCTTTACTACCATGTTTTCTGCATGGGTAAAATAAGGGGACTGGGTTGGCAGGAGCCACAGCTGGGACCTGAACCTGTGACCTTCTGCTCCTGAACACACTGGCTGTGTGTGCTGCACCACACTGTGGCCACAGAGATGGTGCTGTCCCCGGAGATACCATGACTTTTTGTCAGACAGAGCCGGTCTGTTGCAGTGCACGGCACCCACCTACACAGGGCTAGGCCATGGTCTGCTCTGGGCAGCAGCCACTGCCCCCTCCACCACCAGTACCCCTCCGCCACCATGCTGACATGGCCTTATATTGGAGACAGCATCAAACCTGAATGATTTGTTGCCCTCCAGGACTGCATTTGGGGGACTCTGCTCTAGGTAATGCGCATGTTTCTGGTGTCTGTGCTCTGTAGGGTAAAATAGAGGTGTTTGCGCCATGCTTATGTTCTCTGCAATAAAGGTTCGTCTTTACTATCACGGTTTAGTTGTGGGAAAAATATGGGGACTGAGTTGGCAGGAGCCCAGCTGGGCTTTGAACTTGTGACCTTCTGCTCTTGGACACACTGTCTGTGTGCACTGCGCCACTGTGTTCCCACAGATATGGTGCATTCCCTGGGGTGTCCATGACTGTACATCCGACAGGGCCTGTCTGTTGCAGTAGGCGGCACCCACCTACACAGGACTGTGCCTGGACTGCTGTGGGCAGCTGCCACTGCCCCCTCCACCACCAGTACCCCTCTGCCACTATGCTGACATGCCCTTCTGCTGGTGGTGCGCAGTCTCAGGCCATGCAGTGTGCGGGTAGGCGCCTGCCTATGGTGTGGGTTCTGGGGTAGGGGTGCCTGCATATCTGTCCACGCATCCCCCAAGCACCGCCTGCCAATGTTCTGTGCCCTTGGGGGTATCTGCTGGGTACTATCCCCAGTGACACTGTGGGGAGCACACTCGTGCCCATGTTGGGCTCTCAGCAGTTGCTGTCTGGCTGCTCTGCAGTTTCAGCATTCCTATGGGCCAGCTAGGCATCTGCCTAGTCTGCACTGTGCCCTAGCTGCACCATATCATGTGCCGCCTGCAGCCCTCTGTATACCCTTTCCCAGCATCTGTCCAGTTTCCCATTCTGATATGCCCGCCCTGCTGTTGTGGAACATGTGCATGCCATAGGTAACCTGTCCAATGGAGAGGAAAACCCTGATCAGTGCTATTTCACTGTGGGATCATTCACCTTGAATGGGGACGGAGCATAGACCCTTCCAATATTAATAGTTATTTTTTGCGGCTTTGTTGGGAGTGTTTTTGATGTTTCCCATTACTATCACTATTGCCCAGCTTGATTATAATTTTTTTTAATTTTGTTGGGGTCATTTTTAATGTTTATTTGCCCTTTTGTACCATGCACATGTATCACACTTATCACCTTTTGTAGGTTTCCCTGGTTTTGCTGTACATTGCTGACAGAAATGGTTTCTCTTCCCTTTAAATTGGCTCTACCGCGAGGTTTTCACTCGCGGTATTTTTTTCCTCGGATTTCAGCCTTGCTCATGTGCGGGGAGCCTCTCCCCTCCCACTCTCCACACATTGACCCCGTCTCTCCGCCCCTGGGGAGCCTTCCTCCGCCCTCCGGGAGCCTTTCCCCGCCTTCATCGCACATTAGCACGCCGCGCACATGAGCGCCGTGCACATGTGCGGGCACATTTGTGCCCCAAAACGCATCATTAGCATGCGCTAAGGTACCTTAGCACACGCTAATGCGCGCCGCGCACATTAGCGCGGTTTAGTAAACATACCCCAAAGTTTCTAGATGAAATAAATGACTGCTTCTTGGAACAGCTGGTTCATGAACTGACCAGAGGGGAAGCTATTTTGGACCTAATCCTAAGTGGAACACAGAATCTGGTGCAAGAGATAAGGGTGTAGGGGCCACTTGGCAACAGTGATCATAGCATGATTGCATTTTATTTATTAAGTGGAAGTAGGATGGCAAGGAAATCCACCTTTTAACTTTCAAAAGGGAGATTATGATAAACAGAGGAAAATAATTAAGAAAAAAATAAAAGGAGCAGCTACAAATGTTAAAGCTTGACATTAAGCATGGGTGTTGTTTAAAAATACTATCTTGGAAGCTCAGACCACATGTATATAATGTTTTAAGAAAAGTGGAAGGCAGGCCAAAAAACTGCCAGCATGGTTTAAAGGAGAGGTCAGAGAGGCTGTTGTAGCCAAAAAAGCTTCTCTCATTTCACACATGCACACACGGATGACCCTTTTAACACCACCTTGCTCCTGCTGCACTCAATGTCGCTTCTGCTCCATCACAGCCAAACCCAGGACTCAACAGCGTGCTTCCAACTCTGGAGGTAGGCCCCTCCCGCTGCCAGTGCACCTTCATCGACATGCTCCCACCTTCCGGCTCACAGACTTTAAAGCAAACTCCTCTAAGGCACACAGAATTCTCTCGCTTCACACATGCACACATGGATCACCCTTTTAACACCACCTTGCTCCTGCTGCACTCAGCGCTGCTTCTGCTCCATCACAGTCAAACCCAGGACTTAACAGCATGCTTCCAACCCTGGAGGTAGGCCCCTCCCGTTCCTAGTGCATCTTCATCAACATGCTCCTGCCGCCTTCCAGCTCACAGACTTTAAAGCAAATTCCTCCAAGGCGTGCCCGTGTCTGGCGGCCCATGCCTAAGTCCATGGCCCTTAGGTGGAGTCCTCCACCACTGCACCCGAGCCTCTCCCCTCATAACAACATGTGAGAAGGCAGAACCATGCCAAGCTATGGAAGCGACACAGCTTGAACCCAACCCCAATATGCAACCAACACCACTAGCACCGCATCTCAGGAATTAAGGAGACCAGCATGGCAGCGTCCAATATCACCTGACTGAAGCTGCTGGCAGACTAACTAGGGCTCTCCAGCTACACCACCCCCTGCAGAACCCCAGCCCCTGCATTAGAACACCTTCAAGACCACAAACTGACCTACACCGTGTAGTACAGCATTACAGCAAGCATGCCTCACCCTCTGATATCAAATCAAAAATAGAGTAAACTTGAAAAAGTGAGCAAACGAATGTGTGAATATATTAATGTCGGAAGATATGCCGTGAGGATACAACAACCTCTTGAGGCTTAAACTTCCATTTTACTGAAATTAAAAAGCCTCCATAAAGCTTTTTCAAAAACGTAGGCAAAAACACCATAAATAAGTGAGACCTACACCATAATATGTCATACTTTTTTACTTCCTCTTATATTCCATGTTTAAAGATGAGATCCAAAGAGAAAGGCTGCCAAAAGGCCACTTATCTTATCTGTCGTCCCGATGATTGTGGGTCTTGATGATTTACTACCCAGATTTAACCCTCTGGAGTCGGCAACCTTAAACCTCAACTCACAGGAGTCCAGCAGCAGTTCTTTAAGGACACAGCACTGCGTTTCGGGCACATAAAATCGTAATGCCCTGTCTCAACGCTCAGTTCTACTGCAAACAAACTGTCGGCTTCCCCCTTCTCTCAGAGACGCCAGTGCATGCTCAGTGGCATATCTTCCGACATTAATATATTCACACATTCGTTTGCTCAGTTTTTCAAGTTTACTCTATTTTTGTTTTGGTACATTTGTTGAAGAGTAATAGTTATTTTTGTTGGATTGGTTCACCCTCTGATATGGCTCACACTGCTGGGCCTCTCCCTACTCCTATTACCCGGAACTAGAACAAACCTGAATGACCGCTGCCCAGTCCCTATCGTACACAGCATGAGACTCAAACCACCCAGGTCATGATATCCACATGCCACCCAATGCAGCAATGGACCAATATGCCTTCTCCCTATAACAACAGAGCAGACAGCCCCTCCCTGCACACACAGCACCAATACCAACAAATGCGCTCTCCTAAACGCACATTCTGCCCTCAACAAAATTCAGACTCTCTCTTCTTTTCTGTTAACCACATCTTGATCATCTCTGCTACTCCTGGGCCCCAAACACCCTCCATCTCCTCCTCCTGCTCGGCCCCTCGCTCCGCCACCATTTTACCTTCCTTATCCCCCTCTTTCCCGCCTCTTGAGGCCCCTTATGAGGATCTGAATTCTGCCAATTTTTTCTTGGCTGACTGCCCTCCTTTTGGTTTATCCATTTGTTTACTGTGGTTCTTTAAGCACGTTGCACTTTATGCTTCAATACTCTGCGTCTTTCCCCCTTCGGTGCAGGGCTCTTTTTAACTGTCCTTCTGCTCCTTCTTTTGATGAGGCTTCTTGCACTGCGTTTAATCTATATATCTTTTTGCTTCAAGACAGTGTATTATTGCCCCCCTTATTTAAATAGTCCTCAATGTCTATGCTTCGCTTACTCTTATGATGTTACACTTTACTGTGCTGTCTATTGTTTAGCCTTACTGTACTTTGCTCTGGCAAGGCTTTCCTTCCCCTCTGTTCCAGATCACAGTTCTTCTCTGCCCCCCTCTCCGCACCTGGATACCTACCGTTTCTCGACCGCTGGACTCCTTTACCAGCTTTCCTTTCCTGCTCCGATTTTGCTGCCTGCTCTACCTGCCGTGATCTCACTCTTCAGAACTCCTCCGGTCTCCACTCCACTCTGCCACATGTCCTCTCGATCGGGCTCACCACTTCCCCTGCACGTGCGGCTCTTGCAAGTGCCGCTTTGCTTCTGCCTTTGGCTGACCGGCAACACTTTCACACTCACTCCTTCAGCTGAATCAGCATTTTATATTGCAGCTCCGGCGCTCAACGGCCCTCCTGTCACGCTCCTCTCGCCTCTGCTCTGTTCTTCGCTGTTCCGTTCCGCTCAGCCTGCTGCTTCCTCGATCAGCATCTCACCCCGTTTTCAAGAGGGTACCCGGTCTATTCAGCCTTCTGCCCCTACTATCTCCCTTTCATTTCGCCAGCTTTTCGGTGCTTTTGAGGGTACTTTCCCCCCTTTATAAAAGGCTTTGGTAGCGGAGCTCAATCACTACGTCGCCATGCGATCCGATGACGTCACCGTAAGTCCATGGCAGACTTTTTAAAAGCCAAGCACAGCTCTACCATGCATGCCACACTCTTCATACCTACAACAGACAATGCGCTTGAGGCCGCACAACCATGGGCTACCTTCAGAAACGTGACACCTGAAAAACTTGACACCATCATCTCGCACATCAACACAACCACCTCTCCACTAGATCCTTGCCTGATCGCATGAATGAAAGCTACAAGAGAGCATCTCTCCTACCAATCATACCACACATCCTTCATGCCTCCCTCTCTCATACCAGCCTCCCTCCACCCTAAAGCAAGCCTCAGTCAGACCCCTCTTAAAGAAACCCCACTTAGTCCCTAGCTCACCTGCCTCATACAGATCCATAGCCAGTGCACCTTTTCTCGCAAAGATCGTAGAAAAGGCTGTTCAAATCCAGCTGAAGGAACACATTTACATGCACCCCATGACACACACCAACATAGGTTTTGCCCGTATCATAGTGCTGAAATCTCGTTGACCTCACTACTATCAACTCATCACTGGAATGGAAGGAACTACCAGCTGCTATATACTGCTATTTTTAGACATCTCTGCAGCCTTCAATATCATACCCCAGCAGACGCTACTTAACCAACTCCACAGTATTGGGGTACAGGGCAAGCCTCTCAATTGCTTTCAATCATATCTCACTCAGCTTACCCAATAGATAAAAAATCAGTCAGCTCACATCAGCACCCTTCCACAAGATTCTGCTCTCTCCTCTCTACTCTTCAATATTTACATCTGACCCTGTGCACAACCATCCAGAGCTTCAAAGTCCGTTATCAAATATATGCTGGCATAATGATCTTCACTCCATTCTCCACAACCGCTCCTGACTACTCGAAACTCACTGCCTGCTTCAAAGAAATAGCCAGCTGGCCCCAGCTCCACAACTTAGCAGTCAACTTTGGCAAGACGGAGACCCCACTTTTACACTCCCCTCATCCATCAAGTCAAGACACAGGTCAAATTCCTTGACATCACCCTGGATCAACAACTGAACTTCCAGGCCCATGTTTGGAACATCACCAAGTCAGTCTACTTCAAACTCAGATCCCTACGTAACCTACACCCCCTCCTGTCCCCACAACACTTTGCTCAGTATGCCAAGCCTCCATCACACCCACCTTTGACTACTGTAATTCTGTATACCCAGGGCTCCCCAAAACCACCATTCTTCCACTACAACTTGTCCAAAACATCATCGTATGCACCATATTTGGAGCCTCCAGACACACTCAGATCACACCCATACTAAAAACTCTCCATTGGCTACCAATTGCCTCTCGAATCAAACACAAAGTCCTCACCATCATACACAAAGCCCACCACCACATCACCTCTGCCCACCTTCAGACATGTATCAGCAGTCCCAGGACCAACAGATCATGAAGGCAGAACACCCAGAACCTACTCAACCTGCCGCCACAGATTTGCAAGAGCACCCAAGATGCTCACTTAAGAGCCTTCATGCTATATGCCCCTTCCCTCTGGAATGCCTTACCCCCCGCACTACAAAGTATCCCATCACATCAAGCCTTCAGAAAGAACCTGAAGACATAACTCTTTCAGGAATACTTCGGCACAGATCAGCCAATAGACCTACATCAGGAACACCCCCACCTAGGACATAATATTCCCCACACCCCACCACCATAACTGCCCACCCAAGAACAATCCCCCCCCCCCACTAGCCCCTCTCCCTCCCAGGTAATCCCACTTAACTGTCTTGCTAAAAACAGATGCTAAATTTGATGCTACATGATGCAATGTTATCAAAACTGCTGTTAGATGTCACCCAACTGCACTCTCACTGTTAGAATGCTGATGTTGTGATGTAACTTGCCCACATCCCCGTTGTTACCCCCACTTTTGCACCTTGTTGATTGTACACCGTTTTGACTGGTAGAAACACAGTATAGCAAAACCAGTTAAATAAATAAATCTTTCAGGAAATGGAAAAAGGAGCCAAATGACAAAAATGGGGAAAAAACATAAGTTCTGGCAAGTTAGATACAAGGCATTGATAAGGCAAGCAAAGACAGAATTTGAAAAAAGGCTTGCCATGGAAGCAAAAACACATAAGAAAAACATTTTCAAGTACATTCATAGCAAAAAACCTATGAGAGAGTCAGTTGGATCACTGGATGATAGAGGGGTAAAAAGGGCAATAAGGGAGGACAAGGCCATAGTGGAGAGATTGAATGATTTCAAGACTGAAGAAGGTAAAGGGAAGTTACCCATGCCTGAAATGGTATTTAAAGGTGATATATCAGAAGAATTAAAAAAATATTGATAAACTAGTAAGATGTATTACAAATATTTGATAAATTGAAGAACAGTAAATCACCTGGACTGGATGGTATACATCCAAGGGTGTTTAAAGAACTGAAAGATGAGATCGCAGACCTACTATTAGTAATCTGTGAACTATCATATTTATTTTTATTATTTATTTTTTTACAAGGTTTATATACCACTTTCTCTTACAAAGTGGTTTATATAAAACATAAACATTAACACTGAAGGCTGCTTTACAAAGAACTGGAATATGTCATAACTGGAACTATGAGAATGGATATGTAACACAGAACTGGGATTGGGGGAAACGGAAATTGAGGTTGAATATAATGGTCATAAGTTCTACAGTTGGGGACTAGGGTTTGAGTTCAAGGAAGCAAGTGTGGTCACCCTGTTTCATGGAGTCCATAGCAGTCACTGAAGCGATGTGTCTTAAGGTTTTTTTCTTAGGTCAGATATGGTTTTAGCAGTCCTTAAGGTTTCTGGGAGAATGTTCCAAATTATGGGTGCGAATAGGGTAAAGGCTCAATTGCAAGACTATTGAGAGCTCTCTCTTTTGAGAGCTGGAATAGCAAGCAAGGTTTGTTGGTTGCTTCATCTCAATCTTGCGTATGGTACTCAATTTATTAGGGTATGAAGACAGGATGCTGATTGGTTCTGTAGTAACTTGAAGATGATGATGATTGATTTGAACATTATTCTTTGTGGTATTGGTAGTCAGTGGAGATTTTTTAGTGTGGGAGTGATGTGGTCTTGTTTAGATGCGATAGTTATTATCCTGGCAGCTGTATTTTGTGCCAGCTATAGTGGATACATTGTCTGTTTTGGTAGTCCTTACTATAGTATATTGCAATAATCCATTTGAGGGGTGATGATGGCTTGGCATACCTTTCTGAAGTCGCTTGCATCTAGGAGGGGTCGTAAGTTTTGAATAGTTTTTAGATTATGGTATGTGGCATTGGTAGTTCTTGCAATATGGTCAGATGTTGGTCCACTGTGACACCTAGGTACTTAACTTCAATTTTGATGGTCAATTTTGCACAGTTGATTGTGAGTTTTTCAGGGGGAGAGGGGAAAAGTGGTTATTTAATGGGTTTTCTATACCACTTTATCATAGATTCAAAGCGGTTTACATTGTAACTTAAATATAACATACATTATAATAGGGAGAGTAACTCATAGGCAAACAATGTTCCAGGTTATAGAACTTGGTCTTACAGGGTATTGGAGTATACATAATTTAATTTGCTAGGTGGTAAATTGGAACAATGTATGGGGGAATAGGGTAACAGCATGGGATTTTATGAGTATTAAGTATAGCAGGCGATGATGACGGTAGTGATCAAAGCAATCAGATGTCATTGTCATTATGTCTGACCATAGTATTCTGTGACAAGAAATGTTCGTAATGCTTTTCTGAGGTCCCATAAGTCCTTTGCTCTCATGCTTTCCAGGAGGGCATTCCATATTGCTTGTGCATATATGGTGAATGCTCTGTTGCAGGTCAAGTGACTGGATTTTTTCTTTGTACTTGGGATGAGCAGAAGATTTTTGTGGATGGTTCTTTTTATTCTGTTCTCAGAGTCCTTGCTGATTAGTGTCTGGAGTATATCTGGGGATAGAATATTTAGGATTTTGCATGTGGCAATTAATATTTTGAATCTGGTGTGTACGTGGATCAGGAGCCAATGTAGCTGCATCAGGATGGGCGTTATATGCTCGAGTCTTGTGGCTCCTGTGATTATTTGTGCTGCAGTATTTTGGGCTATCTGGAGCAGGAGTGTTATATGTTTTGGGAAGCCTTGATAAATTATATTACAGTGGTAGTAGGGTTGAAGGTCTTATCTCTTGTGATGTGTTGGGACTCTGCTTTGTGGTGGTTGACTGATAAGTTGAGTTCAGCAAGTTGAATAGTGAGGGCTTTGAAGCACGAAATTATATTTGAGTAGTCGGGTTTTGTGGTGTTAAAGGGAGTGTGTATCATTATAACGTCTACATAAATGTGGAAGAGGATATGGTAGCTTCTGATTAGAGAGCAGATAGGTTGGATGTAAAGAGTGAAGAGCAAGCTGGAGAGAGGAAAATGATTGTCAAAAGGTTTGTGGTATCCCTTTTGTCTGATTGAAAGGTTTGGAGGTCCATCTGCCTATTTTAACTTGTTGCTGTTGGTCGGACAGGAATGATTTGAGCTATGACAGTGTTGTATTGCAGAGGCTGATATCTTGTAGTCTGGATAACAGGATGTTGTGGCTTATGGAGTCAAATGCCACAGTTATGTTCAGAAATATTATGATGTCCAGTTTTATTGATGCCTCTGACTAAGGTATAGAAGAGGGTAGTTAGAAAGGTCTCCCACACTATTCAGTGGGTGGAAGCCATGTTGTTGGGCAACTAATGGTGTGTGGGTTTCATAGTGATCTTGGAGCTTTTGTAGTGCTACTTTCTCCAGGACCAAGCAGGAAGTCAGTCCTCACATATGGGTGACATCGACACCGATGAAGCCCTAGCGGAGCATTTCCCCAGCTTTCCATGAAAGCCTTTGGGAATGCAGGCACGCATGCGCGGTTCCCTTCCCGCCTAAAGGTGCCATCTTACCTCAGTCTCTTTTTTTCCGAGAAGCCCATCGGACGTGTGTCCTATCATCCCGGATAAAAGTTAGATTTTTTCGGCGATTCTCGCTTTTTTTCTTACCGGTTCGACGCCGGTTCCCCTCCCGCCGGGTTCGGTACACCGGTATCGGGCCAGTTTTTTCTTTTTCGGTTTTTGCCCTTCGTGGCTGGCGCTCGCACACATTTTTTCCTTTTCCCTGGAAGGCCGATCCTTTGACCTCCCGGGGACTCTTTTTTCCCCCGATGGCTTCCAGTGGCTTTAAGAAGTGTAATCGCTGAAAGAAATTAATGTCTCTCACCGACACACATGACTGCTGCCTTCGGTGCCTCGGTCCTGATCATGATCCTCAAATGTGTGGACCATGTGGGAAGATGTCTTCCAAGGCACTGCGCAGTCGCCAGCAACAGAAAGAAAGGCTTTTTTCTGACTCGGCCTCCAGCTGGGTCCGGACCTCGTCTGAGGCCTCGACATCTCGGGATTCCGATCCCGAGCGTCGTCGGGGCTCCTCGGACAGGGGGTCCCCCGACCGGGAACGCAAGAGGAAGAAGCGGCTCGCGAGGGCTTCGTTGAAAGAAGTCCCTGGCTCCTCGAGACCCAGGTCTAAGACCCCCGACCGACGCCCCAGGCCCGTGGATCAGGAGAAGCCTGCCAATGTTCCTTGCGTGGAGCCGGAGTCTGCTGGACATGTAAGTCCTGTAGTCCTCGTGGACTCTCCTCCCCGAGTACCGACATCGGGCGGGGCCCGAGTCGGTAGCTGCTGCGTCTCCTGAGCTGAGTCTCAGGATGACAGCCTTGGAGTGCAGACTGTCTGCCTTCATGGAGCAGCAGCAGGCACTGATGGCCAGCCTGTCTGGCGCACCTGTCCCGATAACCGGGACCTCAACGTCAAAGTCGACCCCGGAGACCGAGCCGATACTCGAGTCCCTCGCGGCTCGAGGTCGACGTCAGTCGCGGTCTCCCTCGACCTCCCGTTCTGGACCGAGGGCGTCGACGCCGGTGGCTCTGGCGTCCGGGCGGGTGTTCCCAGGCTCCGCGAGGTCGGACCCCAATTCCTCGTCGGATGAGTCCGCTTGGGAGACGGAGGATGAGGAGTCTCCCGACACTTTTAAGACTTGGTGCATCCCGTCAGACTCACCGCAGTCTGAGCCCCGGAGTAGGTCCCCCTCCGGAGGTTACCTGGTTCTCGGAGTTCATCCAGGATATGGCCGCCGCCTTGGCTATCCCTGCGGATCCCGAGGAAGAGCCTCGAGCCTAGGAGCTCGATGCTCTGCAGTACGACTCTTCTCCGAAGGAGGCCTTTACTGTCCCGGTTCCTCCGATGCTGGAACGGCTCCTCTTCCGGATGTGGGAGGCTCTGGCCTCGGCGCCGGTATTAAGCAAACGAGTCGTTCGATCTATTGGCTCCGGAAGAGTCCTGGCTTTCAAAAGGCACAGCTGCTGCACCATTCCATGGTGGTGGAATCGGCCATGCATCGTCTGAAGAGTCAGAAGATGCACTCCGCGGTGCCTCCTGGCAGGGAGGCCCGAAACCTCAATGGTGTGGGTAGGATGTGCTTCCAGGGCTCGATGCTTGCTTGCTGTGTCCAGTCTTACCAGCTGTACATGGGAATGTACTTGCGGGACCTGGCCAAGGAGTTGGCAGGGTTCTCTGCTGGTCTCTCCGGGGAGTCCTTGCAGAGGTTCAAGTCCTTGTCCTCGGGGATTCGGGAATGCTCCAAGTTCATATCCCGCGCCGCCTACGATGGCTTCGAGGCTTCGGCCCGAGTGGCGGCCGCCGGCATTGCGGCTCGACGCCAGGCTTGGCTGCAGTCATCCAACCTCAAGCCATGGGTTCAGGACAAGTTGGTCGATGTCCCTTGCCAAGGTGAAAACCTTTTTGGCAAACCTGTGACCGAGAAGGCCGCACAGCTCGAGACCGAGCACCTTGCAAGGACAAGGCTGTCTAGAAAGACCTCCGCCCCTTCTCACAAGAAGGGCTCGGGTAAAAAGCCCTTTTACCCGAGGAGGGGCACTGCCTACAAACAGTACCCTCAGTATCCGGCTACCCAAGCTGCCCCTCAGGGTCAGTAGGCCAAGGGGCAGGGTAATGGGCCCCATAGGCAGAGAGCCCCCAAGCCTCAGGCCCCTGCTCCCACACAGCAGGGTGGGGGGTTTTGACTCCTTGGGCATTGCCTCTCCGTCCCTGCTCTCCCAACCCTGCACAGGAGGTCGCCTCGCCCTCTTTGCCCACCAGTGGCCACTCATCACTGGGGACAGTTGGGTGCTGGACATAGTCTGCAAGGGCTATGCCCTCCACTTTCACCAACTGCCACCTCCTTACTATCCAGGGGAGCCTGCAAGACCTCCCCTGCATACAGACCTTCTCCTGCAGGATCTCCAAGGTCTGTTGGTGGACAGAGCAGTGGAGCCTGTCCCTCCTCACTTACTAGGTCACGGGTTCTACTCTAGGTACTTCCTGGTACCCAAAAGAGCCGGTGGCCTTCGACCTATTTTGGACCTCAGGAATCTCAACAAGTTCCTAGAGAAGGAGAAGTTCAAGATGATTACTCTTGGAACACTTCTGCCCTACCTCCAGCAGGGAGATTGGCTATGCTCCTTAGATCTAAAGGATGCGTACACTCACATCCTTATTCATCCAGACCACAGAAAGTACCTAAGGTTCATTGTGGGAGAAAACCATTATCAGTACAGAGTACAGCCCTTTGGCCTAACCTACGCTCCCAGGGTCTTTACCAAATGCCTGGCAGTGGTGGCGGCCTACCTGAGAAATCAAGGTATCTTTGTCTTCCCCTACCTGGACGACTGGCTCATCAGGGGTCAGACGTGCCAGGAGGCCCAACAAGCCACTCTCAGAACCATTGCTCTTCTTCAACACCTGGGGTTTGTTATAAACTTCGCAAAGTCCACTTTGCTCCCCTCCCAGAACTTGGAGTTCATAGGGGCAAGGCTGGACTCTCTTCTGGCAAAGGCGTTCTTACCAGAAGACAGAGCCCAAAGACTGATAAACTTGGCAAACCAGTTTCTCAGCAGGTCACTGGTCTCCGCCAGACTCTGCCTGAGACTTCTTGGCCACATGGCTTCGACAGTTCATGTGACCCCCAATGCCAGGCTCCATATGAGGCCTGCTCAGTGGTGTCTTCGGAATCAGTGGTCACAGGCCACAGGCAGCCTCCGAGACAGGATAAGGGTGTCCAAACCCTTTCTGGACTTCCTCAACTGGTGGCTGCGCCTACCCAATCTGCTGAAGGGGATGCCCTTTCAGATTCCAGGGTACACTGTGGTGCTGACCACAGATGCCTCCCTGCAGGGCTGGGGGGCTCATTGTCTAGGCAAGTGCACCCAGGGCCTGTGGTCTCCTTGGGAAGCCGCACAGCAGATCAATCTCCTGGAACTCAGGGCTATTCACTTGGCACTCAAGACTTTCTCTCCTGCCCTGGCTCATGAATCTGTCCTAGTTCAGACAGACAACCAGGTAGCCATGTTTTATGTGAACAAACAGGGCGGGACTGGATCCAGGCTCCTTTGTCAGGAGGCACAAGTCCTTTGCTCCTTTGCCCTCAAGCACAACATGCTTCTCAAGGCTGTGTATCTACCAGGCCAGGACAACTACCTGGCCGACAGGTTAAGCAGGATTCTGCAGCCCCACGGGTGGCAGCTCCATCCTTTGGTAGTTCAAAAGATTTTCCTGAAATGGGGACTTCCGACCATAGATCTGTTTGCCAGTCCTCTGAACAAACAGCTGCCAAAGTTCTGCTCCAGGCAACCGCATCCTCTGCGGATAGCAGCAGATGCTTTTCTGATTCCCTGGTCTCAGGGCCTCCTCATGCGTTTCCTCCCACGCCTCTGGTGGCCCGCTCTATTCAAGATTCTCAGGGACAAGGCCTCGGTCCTGCTGGTGGCTCCCAGGTAGCCGAGACAGCCTTGGTTTCCACTTCTGCTTCAGCTGGCAGTGGATCCTCCTCTGCCTCTGGGGTTGCAACCCGACCTTCTCTGTCAGGATCAGGGTTCCCTTCTGCACCCCAATCTCAAAGCTCTCAATTTGATGGCATGGAGGCTGCAAGGGTAGTTCTGGCTCCCTGGGGCCTACCTCAGGAAGTTGAGGAGGTTGTCCTCGCCTCTAGGAAACAATCCACTAGGAAGACCTATGCTCTCAAATGGAAAAGGTTTTCCGTGTGGTGTCAGTTATGTACAGAGGATCCTTTCTCCTGTACTGTACCAGTAGTGCTTCAGTACCTGCTGCACTTATCCAATCAGGGACTTAAGTCAAATTCTGTTTGGGTCCACCTCTCAGCTCTAGCAGCTCACCACTCACTGGTGGAAAGACATTCTCTGTCGGTTCACCCTTGGTGTCCCGCTTTCTCAGAGGCTTGCTATTGCTCAAGCCTCCAATCTGTCCTCCTGCTCCTGAGTGGGAGTTGAATGTGGTCTTGCAACAAATGACTTGCCCACCTTTTGAGCCAATGGCTACTTGCCCTCTACGCTTCCTGTCCTGGAAGATTCTCTTCTTGATTGCCCTGACCTCGGCCAGGCGAGTGAGTGAGCTTCAGGCCCTGGTCTGTGACAGGCCTTACACCAGGATTTATAGAAACAGAGTAATCCTCCAGACTCACCCTAAGTTCCTCCCTAAGGTTGTCTCCTCTTTCCAACTCAACCAGGAGGTGGTTCATCCAACATTCTTCCCTAGGCCTGATGCAAGCCAGGCTGAAGCAGTTCTGCATACTCTGGACTGTAGGAGGGCCTTATCCTTCTACCTTGACCGTACGCAAGGGCTACTCAGTTCTTCGTATCTTTTGACCCTAATAACTTGTCCATCTGGGTGGCTGACTGTATCACCTGGGCTTATAAGGCAGCTGACCTTCCTTTGCAGGGTCGGGTCACAGCCCATCATGTCAGGGCCATGGCTGCCTCAGTGGCTCATCTCCGCTCTGTACCATTGGCAGACATCTGCAGGGCTGCAACTTGGTCTTCAAGCCAGACTTTTGCAGCTCATTACTGTCTGGAGAGGGAGTCCTGTAGGGACAGTGCTTTTGGCCAGGCAGTACTCCGGAATCTCTTTGAGGTTTAGGCAACTCCTGCCCTCTGTTTGGGCTACCGGTGGAGGTTCTGTCAGTCTAAAGCCTTTCTATACTGCTGGGACTAGAGGGAGTTCTCTTGTTCAGCCTGGGTTCCTTGGTAGCCCAGAGCTGGGGAGTCACCCATATGTGAGGACTGACTTCCTGCTTGGTCCTGGAAAAAGAGTAGTTACTCACCTGTAACAGGTGTTCTCCAGGAGCAGCAGAAATCAGTCCTCACAACCCTCCCTCCTCCCCTGGGAGCTGCAGTTGTACATAGTTTAATTTTTTCATTTTTGTGTGCTGTTCTTAGCTATGTCATTTGACTGAGGTAAGATGGCACCTTTAGGCGGGAAGGGAACCGCGCATGCGTGTCTGCATTCCCAAAGGCTTTCATGGAAAGCTGGGGAAATGCTCCGCTAGGGCTTCATCGGTGTCGATGTCACCCATATGTGAGGACTGATTCCTGCTGCTCCTGGAGAACACCTGTTACAGGTGAGTAACTACTCTTTTTTGATTAGTTTGGATAGAAAGGGAAGGCTGGAGCTTGGTCGGTATGTGCTGGGGGCTGTTGGATCCAGGGTAGATCTTTTTAAGATTGATCTGATAGAGGTGATTTTGAGAGGGGTGGTGTCATGAAGAAGTCCCTTCTGAGCCTATAAAGATAGGGCAAGATGAGGATTTGCTTTCAGAAACTGACAGGCAGTTTGAGCACATGGCTCAGTGTTTGCAAAGAAGAAGTAAACAAAGAGAGTCAAGAGCTAGAAAGACACGCCCCTGCTGTGACGTATTCCCTAGCTCAGGAGGTAATGAGTTTCACCTGTTTCAGGGCAGGGCACAGCTAAGCCCTGAGAATTACAATGATAAAAAGTGGTCATTAGCTTGGACCAAGCAGAGCCAGAAGCAGATGCAGAACCAGAGAGGGAACAGGAACGAGAAGGAGAACCAGAAAGGAAGGCAGAACACGCTGACTAGCAGGAGTCAAAGAGGAGTGAGAACCAAGGGAGCCATATTCCTGAGGCCAGAAGGAAGCAACCCAGGACAGGTGTTTCTGGTAAAGGCAGGAGAGAGAAGAATCTTACTGAGAGGCAGGCTTGACAAAGCTCACACGCTCCGAGGGGAGAGACAGGCTGGTGGGAGAATACCGGTACATCTGAGGGGAAAGCTAATAGGCTGAGAGGCAAGCAAACACAAGCTGTGTTTGAGAACCAGTCTAACCCTGCAGAGTGGAGAGTTCCTTCCCTTTCAAAGCCAAAAGATAGGCTTAATAATTCACATAAGTTTGAACCTAGCTATAAAGCAGTTCCCTATAGTTACCAGAAAGTAACAAACTCCCTGGACAAAAACTACAGCATATACGGTAGTTTACAACCCTGTTCAGGAGAGTGTTACAGAGAGAAACCATGTGAGGTCAGAGAAACTGTTTGTTTCAAAGATCAGGACAGCAGCTTACTGACACACCCTGCTATTCCTGATGCTGAAGCAATGCAGATAGACTCTGACCATAATGAAATAGTGGATGATCGGATGGACTGTACATTATCTTTGGCTGACCATGTGAATTCCCTATGCTGAACAGTGTCTGAGAGAGACGGTAAAAGCAGCAGAAGAAAAGGGAACATTTTCTTTGCTAATTGAAGCTGTTGTGATTTTGTTTTGTATCAAGCACTGCACGTTTAAAGCCTGAAGCTGACAAGGCTAACTTACCTGAGTTCATGTATAATTTCCTCAAGCCAATTGTATGGCATGTTTTGTCCTGAGTTATTCACTTGCACTTAATCCGTTGGGAAGGGGAAAATAAATTCTTGTCATTGCCTGAAACACTCGACTGCAACTCATCTGTGCTCAAAGGGTAAAGGGACTTACATTTCCAGAAGGCCTTGCAAAGTTAAAGCAAGCCCACGCTCTCTGAGGCAGGAACACCACAGGCAGACCAAGACTCAGCGCCCTAGGCGTTGGGCTGGCCACCGTGAGGGTGACAGTGGCCATGTAGTCTTTACAAAGGGAGAAGCTGACTACACTGCTCAAAGTTTGTGATAGTTCTGTTCTTGAGATCTTAATCCAGGAAACTGGACATGGGTCTAGTGGGGAGGTAGTGGCATTGATGTTTGCTATAGTATGTGCCACTACATCTATGGATATTGTTTTGAAACTTTCCCATTTGTGGGTGGGGATTGCTGGTGAAGAATTTTGTTGCAGTGGGGTGGGGCTGGATGTGTTGAAGTCAAGGTTGAGATGCATGTAGTTGGCTATTACTTGGTGATTAATGTTTGGGGGGGTGAGGAGGTCTTGTGTGGGGTCCTTCTTCAGGGTATTAGCAATGGCAAAAAGTTCTCTTGGGCAGTTAAAAGATCGCATCAGAATGTTGGAGTGGTATTCATTTTTGCATGAGTTTATTAGTGTATTGTATTCTGCTTGTTTTTGAGTAGAGAGCTCAGAGTTTGATGTCTTTTGATTTTCTCCGGCTTCTTTCAATTTGTCTTTCTCTTCATTTCCTGGATATCTCTGGAGTACCATGGAGCAAGATAGTGGGTTTTTGTTGGAGGTTTCTGTTTGCTTATAGAGGTTGTGGGGGTGGAAGCAGCATTTGTGATGGTGGTGGTCCATATGTGGATGACTTGATCACCATAGTAACATAGTAAATGACGGCAGATAAAGACCAGCATGGTCCATCCAGTCTGCCCAGCAATAGGGCAAGAGTAGGTGCACCTGTCGCTCTGTGCAGGCCACCCCTCCCCATGTCTCTGTCTAGGGGTGGACCCACCACTCCATGTAGGACACCCCTATTTGTTGAGAAGTTAGATGGTTCAGTTTATTTTGTTTTTATCCTGTTTCTGTAAAGGGATCCGCTGTGCTTGTCCCATGCTTTTTTGAATTCTGTCACCGTGTTTGCCCCCACCACTTCCATCGGGAAAGCATTCCAAGCATCCACCACCCTTTCAGTGAAAAAATATTTCCTGACTGTAGGGATGGACAGATAAAGGGATACCAGAATCCCCAATATGTAATTGAAGATGGATGAAGTTCTTGATACAAAATGTGTTTAGAAGTTTGACTTCTCACCTACTTCCTTTTAAATAGAATAGGATGTCATGATCATGAGTTCTCTGTAACCGTCTTTAAAATAGATGGAACAGTGTTAACGCAAGCATAAAACATAGGCTATGAACTGTGCAAGCATAAAGTTCATTGTACAGTCAACTGGAAGTCCCTGCTGACAAAACATAATTTTTGCAACTTTTGCAATTATAAATTTCATCTAATATACTGTAATCAGATCTTACTCTGTAAAAAGGACTTTGGCGACACCTTGTGTTATTTCATGGTTATAATAAATGACTGTTACTTCCTCTTTTTCTCTAATAAAAGGAGCTTTTAGGAGGAGAAATTCGAATTCGGCAGGCGTGGAACTATGCGTGTCCATAGACCGTCTGTTGCCGTCTTCCCTCTGAGCTCAAAGAAAATAGCACTTTGTGTGTGTGTGTGATTGTGTTCTGTATTACTCTCTGCCTGTCTCTCACTACTGATGGACCAGAGACCTAAAGAGCCGTGGTATTGTGGTCAGATCATGGAGTTTTCTTCAATTTTCCACCTTGCACATTCATCTTATGCCCTCTAGTTTTGCAGCTTCTCCGTCTTTGGAAGAGGTTTGTTCATCGTTCCTCTTTAAGTATTTAAAGGTCTGAATCATATCTCCCCTATCCCTCCTCTCCTCCAAAGTGTACATTTTTAGTTCTTCAAGTCTCTTCTCATAAGGTTTCTTACGCAGGCTCCAAATCATTTTGGTCGCCTTCCTCTGAACAGTTTCCAGTCTTTTTACATCTTTTGTAAGCTATGGTCTCCAAAATGGAACACAGTATTCCAAGTGAGGCATCACCAGCGACCTGTACAGTGGCATAAGTACCTCTTCCTTATGTTTAGTCATGGACATACCTGTTGCAGGTTTGAAACGACATTTGATGGATGGTGGTCTGTTTGGATTGTGTGGAGAGTTTTGTGGTATGACCATGGAATTGGTGATGTGTTGCATTTATTGGAGAGGTGAGAGGATGCAAAGATTAGATCTGTAGTTCTTCCTCTGTCATGTGTGGGAAAATTTATTAGTTTGTTAAGTTGCAGGGTCTGATTCCTGCTGTCGCTGGAGAACACCTGTTATAGGTTAGTAACTACACTTTCTCCAGGAAAAAGCAGGAAGTCAGTCCTCACATAAGGGACTCCCTAGCTCCAGGCTGCAGAGGACCGAACCACGACAGCACCAACGGCAGCTAAGTCAGGTAGCCATGAGTTGCAGAAAATGAGTCCCCACTGAGAGTCTCTGCAAGACACTAACATCCAGCGACACTATCACTCCGATAGCCTGAACACAGAAGAGTCAGAGGGCAATAGTGAGCTGCGAAAGTATGAATTGAAGACCATGTGGCGGCCTTACAGATTTCCATCACTGGCACTGAGCGGAGGTTGGCCACCGACATGGCCATCGTCCTCAAGTGATGCACTGTGATCCAGTGGTTGAGGGAAAGGCCAGCTCGCTCATAGGCAAGGGCAATACAGTCCACCACCCAAGTGGACAGAGTTCGCTTAGTCACAGGGAGCATCAGTCTACTGAGGTCATAAGACACGAAAAGCTGAAGGGCTTTCTGATGGTCTTGTGTCCGATCCAAGTAGGACAGGGCCCGCTTGCAATCCAGTCTATGACGTACTAGTTCCTCCCTGCCGACGTGAGGCTGCGGGAAGAAGGTAGAGAGAACCACCTCTTGGCTGAGGTGGAAAGGAGATACCACTTCGGGAGGCATTTGGGGGGTGTGTGGAGCACTAGCCTGTTTTTATAGAACTTTGTATATCCACCACCAGGGACTGGAATTCACTCACTCTTCGAGTGGACATGAGGGCCACCAGAAAAGCCACTTTCCAGGACAGGTACCGCAGGTGGCAAGTGGTTAGGGGCTCGAATGGCAGTTTGGTGAGCTGGGAGAGCACCACATTGAGGTCCCACTCCTCTGCCGGAGGGCAGAGAGGGGGCTTGGATAACAGGAGGCCCCGGAGGAAACTGCAGATCAGGGGCTGGCCTGAGAGGGGTTTTCTCTTGATAGGGTGGTGGTGAGCGGCTATGGTGCTCAGATGTACCCTCACAGAGTTAGATTTCGGCCTGGTGTGTGACAGGTGCAGTAGGTACTGAAGTACTAGTTGCACCTGGCAGGAAAAGGGGTTCTCCTCCTTTTCAGTGCACCAGGCGGAGAATCTTCTCCACTTAAATGCATAAGTCTGTCTGGTGGAGGGTTTCCAGGAAGCCAGTAGGATCTCCTCGACTTCTCCCAAAAGATTGAAAGAGGCCAACGCTACCTTTTCAGCAGCCACACTGTCAGCAAACCCAGATTGGGGTGCAGGAGGGAGCCCTCCTCCTGGGACAGGAGGTCCAGGGCTTAGCCCAGTGAGACTGGGGGTGCCACCAACAGGGAAAGCAATAGAGGGAACCAAGTTTGCCTGGCCCATCTGGGAGCAATCAGGGCGACCAGAGGGGTTGGTAAGAATGCATAGAGTAGGCCCTCAGACCGTGAGATCAGGAAGGCGTCTGCTGCGAGTAGAAGCGAGACACTGCGTGTTGTCCAGGGAGATGAATAGGTCCACCACAGGCCTGCCCCAGAGGTGGAAGAGCTGCTTCATTACCCTGGGGTTTAAGCGCCACTCATGTGGGCGAAGGACTCTGCTCAGCCTGTCTGCTAGGCAACTGTCCTGGCCCGGGAGGTACACCGCTCACAGAAGCATGCTGTTACGTGTTGCGAAGGAGATGAGGACCACCATCTCCTGGCAGAGGGAGTACGAGCACGTGCCCCCTTGCTTGTTGATATAAAACACGGCGACCTGGTTGTCCATCTCGGTCAGTACCAGTTCGTGTCGCAGGCAGTGGTGGAATGCTCGCAAGGCCAAGAAGATTGCCACAAACTCAAGGAGATTGATCTGTAAGAGTGACTCCTCTTGAGACCAGCTCAGCCGTCTCACTCTGCCTAGTGATAGAACCGCCCCTGCCCAAGCTTTCCTGGGGGCGTCAGACTTATGCTGGCGGAACGTCTGGCAGGAAAGGCATGTTGGCGCATGTGTGGTGGATCTGCCCCTGGATTCAGGGCTTTTGGAGGGAGATACAATATCGCCTGAAACTAATGATTGGTTTGAATATTCCCTGGGATCTAAGTATTTTTCTTTTTGGGAGGAGGGTCCCTCGAGGACGACTCCCCCAGTTAGCGCTGATTTGTCATACTGTGAATGCAGCTAGGCTGACACTGGTGACCGCCTGGAAACAGATATTACCTCTGATACTATCACGCTGGCTGGAATGGATGTGGGACCTATACACAATGGAACGGGGGTAGCGGTTGGGAGAATGCACCTGCCACAGTTTGAACACAGTTTGTGTTAAAATACAGCTTACTGACTCCACCATATCTAAATTAACTGAAGGTATATAATGAGGACCACTCCTTGGCTTAAAGGCTTACCATCCCTTTCTGAGCCCGTGCCCCCTTGCTTGTTGATATAAAACATGGCGACCTGGTTGTCCGTCTTGGTCAGTACCAGTTCGTGTCGCAGGCAGTGGCGGAATGCTCGCAAGGCCAAGAAGACTGCCCCGAACCCAAGGAGATTGATCTGTAAGAGTGACTCCTCTTGAGACCAGCTCAGCTGTCTCACTCTGTCTAGTGATAGAACCGCCCCTGCCCGAGCTTTCCCGGGGGCGTCACACTTATGCTGGCAGGACCTCCGACAGGAGAGGCATGTTGGCGCATGTGTGCTGGATCTGCCCCCGGATTCAGGGCTTTTGGAGGGGGATACATCTCCTGAAACCAATGATTGGTTTGAATATCCCCTGGGATCCAGGTATTTTTCTTTTTGGGAGGAGGGTCCCTCGAGGATGACTTCCCCAGTTAGAGCTCATTTGTCATACTGTGAATGCAGCTAGGCTGACACTGGAGACCGCCTGGAAACAGGTATTACCTCTGACACTATCACGCTGGCTGGAATGGATGTGGGACCTATACACCATTGAATGAGGGTAGCGGTTGGGAGAATGCGCCTGCCCCAGTTTGAACAGGTCTGGGAGTCTTTTGTGTTAAAATACAGCTTACTGCCTGCACCATATCTAACTTAACTAAAGGTACATAATGAGGACCACTCCTTGGCTTGAAGGCTTACCACCCCCTCCTTCCTAATGCCATCTTGATGGAGGAATGCCCCTTATCTTACTGAATTTGTAGCAGGGGGAAGGGGAAGGGGAGAGAGGGAGGGGGAGGAGGGACTGGAGGAGGGGAAGCGGGGAGAGGGAAGTAGTTGAGAGGGGAATCTTGGTTATAATGGGATTCTTTAAAAAAAAGGCAAATAATATAAGGCTGTGTTATGGCAATTGTCCCAATTGATGATTTTGTGTTTAATAATTGTGCAATTCCTCCAGGAGCGGATTGTAGTGATATTTTTCTGTACCTGTGTTAAAACTAGGGTTGCCAACTGGCTCCAGATGCGCCCGACGGACTTGATCCAGTCCTGGGTTCCCCTCTCCCCCCCATTGCATGCAGGGATATGTAGTCTTGCTTTTCTTATGGAATGAAAGGGAGAAAACAGAACTACATGTCCCTGCCTGCAAAACTGATTTACTTACCTGTAACAGGAGTTCTCCGTGGACAGCAGGATAAGTCAGCCACACTTGGTGTCGTCATCCGACGGCACTGAGATGGAAGTACTCTCCATAGCTCAGAAGGGCTTTCGCCCTTCTGAGCATGGGCCAACTGACCCACTCCTATGCCCACCCCTAGCTAGCCAGTACGTCACTAGCTGAGCCTTTTGCCGCTAGGAGTGGAGGGCAGATCCGTCTTGTTGGCAAGGCGGACAAACAAGAACTGGGCAGGCTAGGGGCGGGACTGGGAGGTGGGCTACCTGAGCATGCTCAGAAAACGGAGCTTGAGAGCACTTCCGACCTTGGCGCCGCCCGGAAGACGTCACCAAGTGTGGCTGGCGCAATCCTGCAGTCCATGGAGAACTGAGCATACAGATTCTTTCCCCTACACCCCCCTCCTTCCCTTTGGGCAATCACAGGCTAGGAAAATAGTTGTGTCTTTGTACTCCCTCTGATCCAGACCGGCGACTGACTCGCATCCCTGGATCTGCAGGAGGCATACACGCACGTCAGCATCCACAAAGCGCACAGGACGTTCCTCAGATTCCATGTGCTGGGGCATCACTACCAATACAGAGTACTCCCCTTTGGACTGTCCCCGGCCCCACGCGTCTTCACGAAGTGTGTGGCCGTCACAGCAGCTCACTTCCGCAAACAGAACATCGCTGTGTTTCCATACCTGGATGACTGGCTCATCTCTGCGTCCTCGATCCAGGAGCTGCTAGCGTCCCTACACACAACCACCGCCATGATCTCCGCCCTGGGGTTTGTCATCAACTACAGCAAATCGCAACTTCGTCCTTCTCAACGGATGGAGTTTATTGGAGCTGTCATTGACACTCAGTCCTCGAAAGCCTACCTCCCACATCGCAGGCTGTTATCCGTCAGCTCTCTGGCTTCCAGAGTAGCGGCAGCAGAAAGCCCCTTAGCTCGATCAGTATTGCGTCTCCTGGGACACATGGCAGCCACGACCTCGGTCATCCCGGTGGCGAAAATGCAGATGCGCATGCTACAGTGGCATCTCCGAACCCACTGGAACCAACACTCACAGTCGCTGGACTCCAGAATCCCAATGACCTCCCCAATCAGGTCGCAGCTCCACTGGTGGACCATACCAGCGAACCTTTCCATGGGCAAGACCATCCACCAGCCTCAGCACCAGGCAACCCTCACCATGGACGCCTCCTGCTCCGGCTAGGGAGCGCACATCCGCCAGTTCAGCACACAAGTGGCATGGTCTCAGAGCGAACGGAAACTACACATCAACCTCCTGGAGCTGAGAGCTATCAAGTACGCCCTCAAGGCGTTCCTGCCACACCTACGGGACACATCCATCCTCATACAGACGGACAACCAAGTAGCCATGTTTTACCTCAACAAACAAGGGGGCACGGGCTCATGCTCCCTCTGCAAGGAGGCACTAGCAATATGGGCGCTAGCCTTGAAGAACAAGTGCTGGCTGCGCGCCTCTTATCTTCCCGGAGACATGAACGTCCTGGCAGACAAAGTGAGCAGGCACCAGCAGCCCCACGAATGGATTCTCCTCCCAGAGGTTGCCAACACCCTCTTCCAGCGGTGGGGAGTCCCAGAGGTCGACCTCTTTGCCACCGAGAAGAATGCCCAATGCCCCCAATTCTGCTCGAGACACCCATCAAACAAGAGGCTGTCGGGGGATGCATTTGACGTGTACTGGGGGGGGAGTGGTCTCTGGTGTATGCCTTCCCCCCGACCCCCCTCATCCCAGCGACACTGCAACGCATTATCCAGGACAAAGCACAAGTCATCCTCGTGGTTCCCCACTGGCCGCGACAGATGTGGTTCGCGCTCCTGAGACGCCTGGCACAGGATGGCCCAATGCACCTGCCGCTGTGTCCAGACCTCCTGACGCAGAATGCGGGGTTCACGAGACACCCCAATCTCAAAGCCCTGTCACTCACTACCTGGAAGTTGAGCGGATGAACCTTGCCTCCCTCCAGCTTCCCACAGAGGTGCAGGACGTGGTCCTGGCGGCCAGGAAGTCTTCCACCAGAAAGTCTTACGGCCTCAAATAGAAAAGATTCAGTCTCTGGTGTGCTGCACGAGGGCTCGACCCGTCCTCATGCCCAATCACCCGCGTCTTACAGTACCTCATTTCCCTCTCTGACCTCGGCCTCCAGACACAATCAATCCGAGTACACCTCTCCGCCATTGCGGCTCACCACGCACCCGTCGATGGGGCTGACTCCATAGCGATGCTGCCCCTAACGGCGCGCTTCATGAAAGGTTTGATGAACCTGAGGCCTCCGGTGAGGGCCCCGGTACCTCCTTGGGACTTCGGGTGTGGTCCTCCATCACCTTACCCAAGCCCCCTTCGAACCGCTGAAGACCGCGGATATGAAGTACATCTCCTGGAAGACGCTCTTCCTGGTGGCCAACACCTCCGCCAGGAGAATTAGCGAACTCCAAGCGCTGGTTGGGCACCCTCCATACACGCAGCTCCACCAAGACCGGGCCTCCCTACGAACAAACCCCAGATTCATACCCAAAGTACCATCGGCGTTTCATGTCAACAAGTCCATCGAACTGCCCTCCTTTGTTCCGGAGCCACACCACTCAGAGGAGGAACGACGTCTACATACTTTGGACTGTCTCCGTGCCCTACGGATCTACCTTGCCAGAACCCTCTCCGCCCGCAAGGGCGAGCAGCTGTTCATTTCTTTTGACCCCCACAGGCCCGGAAAGCCTGTCACGAAAAGGACTCTTTCCCATTGGGTCGCCTCCTGCGTCTCCTACTGCCTCGACCCAAACGCAACCCAGCCGCAAAATAGAGTGGGGCCTCATCAGCTGCGAGCGTTGGCCACCTCCATAGCCAACCTGCGGTAAGTTCCCCTGACTGACATCTGTAAAGCAGCTACTTGGTCATCGCCTCACACGTTCCAGAAACACTACTGCCTCGACCTCCAGTCTCAGGAGGGCTGCGTGTTCGGCAACGCCGTCCTTGCCACCGCTTTGCAGATCCCCAGGCTACGCCGTGAGGACTGGACCTCCGGCACATTATCTGAACTCTAATGCACTTTATTCTTATGGGAAATGCACCTGTTCTTGCACCTTGTTAGTTTGCACTGTTCCTGTTTGCACATTGTTGATTGCACTGTTTGCACATTGTTGATTGCACTGTTTACGGCACATGTTGTTACATGCACCTGCACCCTTGTTGCTATTATGTCGTTATTGGCACCTATGCTTCTCACTGCAATGTTCCAGTAAAAACATACCTAACACTGCCTCCCTCCTCTACCTCAGCACGCTGTGCGCAGCTAGGGACTCACCAAGTGTGGCTGACACAATCCTGCAGTCCATGGAGAAAGCGAGGTTACTTACCTGTAACAGGGGGTTCTCCGTGGACAGCAGGATAAGTCAGCCACACGCTCCCGCCCGCCTCCCCTGGAGGAGGTCCGCCTGAGGAACTGCTCCCTAGCCAGGATATCAAGCTTGGAAAACAACTGGCCAGGCTAGGGGCGGGACCGGGAGGTGGGCTACCTGAGCACGCTCAGAAACCTGAGCTTAAGAGCACTTCCGACCTTGGCGCCACCCGGAGGACGTCACCAAGTGTGACTGACTTATCCTGCTGTCCACAGAGAACCCCCTTTACAGGTAAGTAACCTCGCTATCTGAGCTGAGAGAAAGGTTTCCCTGCCTTCAGTGTATCAGAAGAATCTATTAAGCTTGTATGTTTCTCTTATGTACTACAGAATATATTCTTTTATCCAAAACTGCTGAGATTAACAAATCAGAATCAGATTACAGTGCACTCTGGGAGCTGTAGCCTTCCCAAGGGGGGATTACTGTGGGAGAGTGTCACAGTGCACTCTGGGAGTTGTAGTCCTTAATAGGAGGGATTACTGAGTGTTAGTGTTATAGTGCATCTGGGAGCTGTAGTCCTTCCTATGTACGTTCAGAAGAAACTATTAATCTTTTGTGTTTCTCTTATTCACTACAGAATATCTTCTTTTATCCAAAGCTGCTGAGATTAACAAATCAGAATCTGATTACAGTGCACTCTGGGAGCTGTAGTACTTCCCAGGAGGAATTACTCTATGAGAGTGTCACAGTGCACTTTGGGAGCTGTAGTCATTCCCAGGAAGGATTGCCCTGTGAGAGTGTACAAGTGACCTCTGGGAGGGGTAGTCTTTCCTAAGAGGGATTACTGTATGGGAGTGTCACAGTGCACTCTGGGAGCTCTAGTCCTTCCTAGGGAGTATTACTCTGTGGGAGTGTCAAAGTGCACTCTGGGAGCTGGAGACCTTCCTAGGAGAGATTACTGAGGGAACGTGTCACAGTGCATTCTGGGAGCTGTAGTCCTTCCTAAGTGGTATTACTGCATCAGAGTCACAGTGCACTCTGGGAGCTGTGGTCATTCCTAGGAGGGATTACTGTGTGGCAGTGTCACAGTGCACTTTCGGAGCTGGAGACTTTCCTAGGAGGGATTCTCTGTTTGGGAATGTCCAAGTGCACTCTGGGAGCTGGAGTCCTTCCTAGGAGGGATTACTGAGTGGGTGTGTCACAGTGCACTCTGGGAGCTGGAGTCCTTCCTAGGGGGTATTACTGCGTGAGAGAGTCACAGTGCACTCTGGGAGCTGTACTTCTTCCTAGGAGGGATTACTGTGTAGAGTATCACAGTGCACTTTGGGAGCTGTAGTCCTTCTTAATAGGGATTCTCTGTTTGGGAGTGTCACAGTGCACTCTCAGGTGCTGTACTCCTTCCTAGGAGGGATGTGGTGCATTTAGATTTCAGTAAAGCCTTTGACACTGTTCCTCACAGGCGACTTATAAAGAAACTGAGCACCCTAGGGATGGACCCTAAAGTTACTGCTTAGGTTAGAAATTGGTTGGGTGGGAGGCGGCAAAGAGTACAAGTAAATGGAGCTCACTCTGAGGAGAAGGATGTTATCAGTGGTGTGTCCGATTCTTTTTAACATCTTTGTTAGTGATATAGCGGAAGGGCTTTCAGGTAAGGTTTGCCTCTTTGCGGATGATACCAAAATCTGCAATAGAGTAGACACCCAGGAAGGGGTAGATAACATGAGGAGGGATCTAGCTAAGCTTGAAGAATGGTCTAGAATTTGGCAGCTGGGATTTAATGTTAAAAAATGTAAGGTCATGCATTTGGGCTGCAGCAATCCAAGGGTGCAATATAGTATAGGGGGTGAAGTACTTTTGTCCACTAAAGAAGAGCGGGACCTAGGCGTGGTTGTGTCTGATGATCTTAAAGTAGCTAAACAGGTAGAAAAGGCGACGGCAAAAGCTAGAAGGATGCTTGAGTGCATACGTAGAGGAATGGCTGGCAGAAAAAATGAGGTGATAATGCCTCTGTATAAGTCTTTGGTGCGACCTCATTTGGAGTATAGTGTGCAATTCTGGAGACCGCACCTTCAAAAGGATGTGAACAGGATGGAGTCGGTGCAGAGGGTGGCTACTAGTAGTCTTCATTATAAAGCATATGAGGACAGACTGAAGGATCTTAATATGTACACCTTAGAGGAAAGACGGAATAGAGGTGATATGATTAGGGTTGCCAACTGGCTCCACATGCACCCGACAGGCTTGATCCAGTCCTGGGTTTATTCCATTGCATGCAGGGACATGTAGTTCTGATTTCTCCATTGCACTCAATCAGAAAAGCAAGACTACAAGTCCCTGCATGCAATGGGGTAAACAAAGGACTGGATCAAGCCTGTCGGGCGCATCTGGAGCCAGTTGGCAACCTTAGATATGATTGAGATGTTTAAATACCTCCGTGGCATAAATGTTCAGGGAGAGAGCCTCTTTCAATTGAAAACAAGTTCTGCTACGAGGGGACATGGGATGAGGGTGAAGGGAGATAGATTCAGGAGTGATATGCGGAAATATTTCTTTACGGAAAGAGTAGTGGATCTGTGGAATAGTCTCCCAGTGGAGGTGGTAGAGATGAGGACAGTAACTGAATTCAAAAAAGCATGGGACAAACACAGAGCATCTCTAAAGGTAAAAAGGGGACTGTTGTAGTTGTTATGGAAGGATAGACTAGATATGACGACAGAAAAAGACCACATGGCCTATTTCTATGTTTCTATTACTGTGCGGGAGTGTCACAGTGCATTCTCAAGTGCTGTAGTGCTTCCTAGGAGGGATTACTGTGTGGGCATGTCACAGTGCACTCTGGGAGCTGTAGTCCTTCCTAGGTTGTATTACTGTGTGCGAGTGTCGCAGTGCACTCTCAGGTGCTGTAGTCCTTCCTACGGGGTATTACTGTGTGTGTCACAGTGCACTCTGTGAGCTGTAGTC
This sequence comes from Ichthyophis bannanicus, assembly GCA_033557465.1. Lineage (NCBI taxonomy): Eukaryota > Metazoa > Chordata > Amphibia > Gymnophiona > Ichthyophiidae > Ichthyophis > Ichthyophis bannanicus. The sequence goes on from JAWIIG010000053.1 coordinate 822,982, forward strand.
CTTCCTAGGGGGTATTACTGTGTGGGTGTGTCACAGTGCACGCTGGGAGCTGTAGTCTTTCCTAGGGGGTATTACTGTGTGTGAGTGCCACAGTGCACTCTGGGAGTTGTAATCCTTCCTAGGGAGTATTACTGTGTGGGTGTGTCACAGTGCACTCTGGGAGCTGTAGTCCTTCCTAGGGAGTATTACTGTGTGGGTGTGTCACAGTGCACGCTGGGAGCTGTAGTCCTTCCTAGGGGGTATTAGTTTGGGAGTGTCACAGTGCACTCTGAGGTGGTGTAGACGTTTGTCGCACTCTTGGAATCAGCCCAGGGTAGAGAGGAAGGAGCGGAGAAAGCATGGTGAGCCTTTATTACTGAAGCTTGTGCTTTGTGGAAAGTTCATCAGAGCATGATACACTGACGGAAAAAGAAACCTCGTAACATAGTAAGTGAGAGCAGATCAATGACCTGCACATGCCTTCTCGTCTGCTCTACGAGATTGCCAGGCTTGTTCACGGCGCTCCTTGCAGGACCCCCCCCCCCACCCCATTTACTCCCACTTCTTTGATTAATGTTGTTTACACTACTCTGTGCTGGTTACTCCCTTCTACAGTATTTGCTGAAGTGCACTTTTCTTTAAATTTCCTTTGATTGCCTCCTCTGTGTCTCTGCCATGCCTTTCTGAATTTCTTCAGTGGTTTTGCTCCCACCTCTTCCACTGGAAGAAAGCTCTGGCACCTTGTGATAGGAGATTCCCCTCTGGCCAGTTGTCCTACTGGAGGTGTCAGCCCGTGTCAGGATAAATATTTTCTCCATAGACAAGCAGAAGTGAAATCCTTAGATATGGGTGATGGCATCGTACAGAGTCCACGTGGGATGCTCCCCAGCTGCTAGTGCCATTTTACCTCAGTTTTCATTTTCCCATGGAGCGTTTACCAACGTCTCCAAAACTTGGTAATTTTCACCGCACCTCTTCCCAATTAGTCACCAGTAATCCGGCTGTGGGTCCTGCTCTTTCAAGATTTTAATTATTCATTTATTGATTTGTTTATCTGTTCTTTTATACCATTTTGTATCGGGTCAAAGCACTGTACATTTAATGATGGCTACAAAGTTGCTACAAGAAACGAGAACCTATGTACAGCAACAAAACATATACATTTTATATAAGATAAACTATAATATAGTAAAACAGCCACAGAATGGATGAGTGGATGTCTGAGCAGTGGAAAGGCTTGAGGTGGGTGGGAGGGACGTAAAGGGGGAAAGCTTCGGGCAGAGAGGGACAGGAAGAGTTCATGTGGTGGGTCCAAAGTGCTCCATGAATAGGATGGTCTTGAGGGTTTTTGGTGATATTTCTGCATTTTTCTGGTAGAGAGTTCCAGAGGCTTGGTGCATGTAGGTTGAATGCTCTATGCATGCATATTGGCTGCTTTTGATATTCTCATGTGGTATGGTCAGTATGGGTCCAATATTTCCACTGATGGCTAGACACAAGTGCAACATCTAACTGTCGGTGGTGAACCTAACCCTGGAGATTCAATGGCGGGGAACATATGCTGCCCCAGCATTAAGAACATAAGATATGCCATACTAGGTCAGACCAAGGTCCATCAAGCCCAGTATCCTGTTTCCAACAGCGGCCAATCTAGGTCACAACTAACTGTTTCCCCAAAAAACACAGGTTCCATAATGCTTGTATTGGTGTAACCAGTGGGTTTCCTGGGTCCCCTTTAAGAATGGTTTATGAACCTTTCCTCCTGGAACTTGTCCAAACTTTTTTTAAACCCAGCTACACTAACAGCCTCTTGTAACAAATTACAGAGCTTGGTTATCTGTTGAGTGAAAAAAATATTTTCTCTTACTAGTTTTATATAGATTACACTGCAGCTTCATTGCATGTCCCCTCGTCATTCTATATTCTGATAACGTAAACAATCGATCTACATTTATCCGTTCCACTCCGTTCATTAATTTATAGACCTCTATCATATCTCTCCTCAGCCATCTCTTTTTCAGGTTAAAGAGCCCTAACCTTTTTAGCCTTTCTTCATAGGGGTATCCTTCCATCCCCTTTACCATTTTGGTGGCTCTTCTATGAACCTTTTCTAATGACACTATATCCTTTTTAAGATAAGGCGACCAGAATTGCACACAATATTCAAGGTGCGGTTGCAACATGGAACTATACAGAGGCATTATAATTTCCTTTGTTTTATTTTCCATTCCTTTCCTTATGATACCTAGCATTCTATTTGCTCTCTTGACTGCCGCTGCACACTGGGCGGAGGGTTTTAACATGTTATCCACAATGACGGCTAAATCTTTTTCCTGGGTGGTGGTTCCTAATGTGGAACCTTGCATCGTGTAACCATAGTTCGGGTTGTTCTTCCCTAGGTCCTCTTGCTATTGTTCACAATCCTCTTGGGTTTTAACAACTTTTAATAATTTTGTTTCATCTTCAAATTTGATTATCTCACTCATTATTCCCATTTGCAGGTCAATTACGAATATATTAATGAGCAGCAGACACACCACATATCCTTGGGGTACTCCACTATTCAGCTTTCTCCATTGGGAAAATTGGCCATTTAGCCCTAACCCATAGGTGTCAAACTCTGGCCCGCGGGCCAAATTTGGCCCGTAGTGTAATTATATTTGGCCCGCGAGGCTATACCAAATGACTACTAGAGCTAGCCCGACGGTATTATACAGCGCATTCATTCATCGCTAATACTACAAATCCCATAATGCCTTGCTGTTGTTTTGGCGTGTCAATCAGGACAGGTCCCAGAAACGCTCTCTCCTGTGTGACAGAAGTCATAGCGATCTCAAGCTACAACTGTCACTGTGGAACCCCTTCCCAAAAATGGCAAAAAGAAAGGCAGACAACAGGAACTTTCTGGACAGGTGGGAGACAGAATATTTGTTTACATATGTAAAAGACAGACCTGTTTGTCTGATTTGTGGAGTCAACGTGGCTATAACTAAGGAGTATAACATTCGATGACACTATGAAACAAAACACCATGACAAGTACAAGGACCTGGACATGACTCAAAGGAGCCAGAAAGTGGAGGAGATGAAAAGAAGTTTGGTTTCACAACAGAATATGTTCAAAAAGCCACATCACAAAGTGAGGCTGCTGTAAAGGCTAGTTATATTGTGGCAGCAGAGATCGCAAAATCAGCCCGGCCCTTTAATGAGGGAGAGTTTGTGAAAAAGTGCATGTTGAAAGTTTGTGACATCGTGTGCCCAGAGAAAAAGCAAGCCTTTTCAAACGTGAGCCTGAGCAGAAACACAGTAGCTGATCGCACATGTGATCTTGCCACCAATCTGTATGACCAGCTTTTGGAAAAGGGAAAAGATTTCGTTGCATTCTCCCTTGCTGTGGATGAGAGCAGCGACGCATCTGATACTGCTCAGTTGTCAGTCTTCATCCGTGGAGTGGACTCAAATATGTGTGTTACGGAGGAGCTATTGGGATTCAAATCAATGCATGGCACAACCACAGGAAAGGAAATTTTTGAGGAGGTTTCCAAATGCGTAACTGAAATAAAGCTGCCGTGGGATAAACTCGTGGGATTAACGACAGATGGTGCGCCAGCGATGTGCGGTAAAACAAGTGGACTGGTGGGCAGGGTCCGGGAGAAGATGCAGGAAGAGAACTGTGCAGGTGAACTAACTGTTTATCACTGCATCATACATCAGGAATCATTGTGTGGCAAAGCCCTAAAGATGGAACATGTTATGACCACAGTAACACAAGTAGTTAACTTTATAAGAGCCAAAGGTCTGAATCACCGCCAGTTTAAGTCTTTTCTGGAGGAGTGTGGTTCGGAATACGCAGACGTGCCGTATCACACAGAGGTGAGATGGTTAAGCCGAGGAAAAGTACTGAATAGATGTTTTGAGCTGCATGAGAAAATATGTCAGTTTCTGGAAAGCAAAGGGAAGGACACAGCAGAGCTTCGGGAGAAAATGTTTCTGTGTGAGCTGGCCTTTCTGTGTGACATCTCGAGCCATCTCGATGCGCTGAACCTGCAGCTTCAGGGGCGCATCATCACAGACATGTACGCTGCAGTGAGGGCTTTTAAAACTAAACTGTGCCTGTGGGAGAATCAGATGCTGCAAGGAAACCTTGGCCATTTTCCCTGCTGCCAAACCATGAAAACGCAGTTCTTTACCAACTTGTTCCCATGCGCACAGTTTGCTGAAAAACTCAGTGTACTCGGTGCTGAGTTTAGCCGGTGATTTGCCGACTTTGATGTCCAGAAATGTAGGTTTGAACTGCTCAGTAATCCCTTTGCAGTTAATGTGGAAAACGCACCAACCAACCTCCAAATGGAGCTAATTGAACTCCAGTGTAATGACACGCTGAAGTCAAAGTATGATGCTGTGGGCGCCGCCCAGTTTCCACAGTTCATCCCTGACACAATGCCTCAGCTCCGCACCCAAGCTGCTCAGATGCTCTCCATGTTCGGCAGCACTTATCTATGTGAGCAACTTTTCTCCTCGATGAAGATGACCAAAACATCTCACAGGAGACGTCTGACTGATGAACACCTTCGCTCGATACTGAGGATTTCCTCAGCTCAAAGCCTGAGCCCAGACATTGATGAACTATCATCCAAGAAGAGATGCCAGGTATCTGGCTTGGGCACATCAGATTAGATCAGTGTGCAGCAAACTGAGCAATAATTAACGTTTTCTTTATGCACTTTTTCTTGCTACTCCAAGACATGGGCTTGAATGGTTGATTAATTTTATTATTGTTATTTTATTTTAAAAATTATTATTTATTATTATTTAAATCTTATTTAATAAATGAATGTCATTGATTTTTTTTTAATTTGAAATTGGTTTTTGCATATCTGAACTATTAAGTTATAAATTGTATAGTAATAAGTGTTGCTTCATATTCAATGTTAAAGCAAATCTTGTTTGGGTCCATATTAAAAGGTTCATTTGTTCAATGCTGGCCCGCGACTTTGTTCAAGTTTTACATTTTGGCCCACTGTGTATTTGAGTTTGACACCCCTGCCCTAACCTCTGCTTTCTATCTTTTAACCAGTTCCTGATCCACTATAGTACACTGCTTCATATCCCATGACTTTTTAATTTCACCAAGAGTCTCTCATGAGGGATCTTGTCAAAGGCTTTCAGAAAATCCAGATACACTACATTGACTGATCCACCTTTGTCTACCTGTTTATTCACACTTTCATAAAAACATAACAAATTTGTAAGACAAGACCTTCCTTGGCTAAAGCCATGTTGGCTGTCTCCCATTAAACCCTATCTATATGTTCGGTAATTTTGTTCTTTTTTTTAATGGTTTCTACCATTTTTCCCGGTACTGATGTCAGGCTCACTGGTCTGTAGTTTCCCTGATTACCTATGAAACCCTTTTTAAAAATTGGTGTTACATTCGACATCCTTCAATCTTCAGTTATTTCATATGATCTTAATGATAGTTCACAGATTTCTAATAGTAGGTCTGCAATCTCATATTTCAGTTCTTTCAACACCCTTGGATGTATATCATCTGGTCCAGTTGATTAGCTACTCTTCAGTTTATCAAATAGTTGTAATACATCTTCCCGGTTTATCAATATTTCTTTCAATTTTTTTTGCTGCATCAGCTTTAAATACCACTTCAGTCATGGGTAACTTTCCTACATCTTCCTCAGTAGAGAGCAAAGCAAAATATTCATTCAGTCTCTATTTCATTCAGAATATCATTGAATATCTGGGGTCGCCGTACTGCCTCACGGCTGCCGTAGTTAACCAGGCAGCAGCAATATTGCATGCTTCTCAGTTAGCCCCTGCAGCTAAAAGATAGGGACTGTCACCCGGAACTCGCAAGACAGTCCCTGATATTTGTTAGCTATCAGAACAGATTGGGTTCTTTATTCTATGTATCAGTTACCACAACTGATGCTTATGCTATTAATTTGGTTTTGTCGCGCCGGATCCTGCTTCTCAGTACAAGCGCTTGGGAACAGCAAATAAACACACTATAGGTATGATATAAGCTGCTCAGTTTATTCCGGGTATACATTAGCTTATATAACCAAAAGATGTACCATATACATCATAGAAAGTTACAGACAGACGCAAGGCTGAATTATATTGGGTTAAGGGGTCATCTTTACAAAGCTGCTTGCAGAGTTAAAAGGTTATCGTTACAGAGCTTCCAAAAAGGGGATCTGAAAGAAGGGAGTCAGCCTATCTTGTCTTCTTTGCTTATTTTTCCATACAATGTGTTTGCATTCCTTTTGCAAAGCTAAGCTAAAGAGCTTTTCTGCAAGGTTAGCAAATGACCAATGCCCTAAATTCACAGCAAACAAGATAACAGACTTGTCTGCAAAGTTGGTAACTAACCTGTGGCAGCAAGCATATTTGTTAATAACCCCGAGATGTCTGATACAAATATAAAATTCCTTTTAATTTATACACATTATTCCTCCATACATAATATTCCTCTTATCAATGCTAAGCAGTTAGCATCAGAGCATGCAAGGGAGAAGACGTGATATTCAGCAGCAATAACTGTGTAAATGTCTTTTGAATATCAGGCCCTATGTTTTTAGTGCTTTGACTGTTGGTTTTAGTTGTGCTTAGTAGAGCTTGTAGATGGGAGGAGGATTGGTTGTTGATGATTTTGAAAGTTAGGAACAGTATTTAGTATCTGATGAGGCTTTGCAGGGGAAGCTAGTGGAGTTGTCGCAGGATAGGGTTATGTGGTCGTATTTTGGGCTCCTTGAATGATGCATGCAGCTCCATGTAATGCAATGTGTAGTGGGAGCAGTGTTGAATTTTTTGAGCCGTGGTAAATTGAGTTACAGTAGTCAAAGTGTGGTGAGATGATGGCCTGGAATTCCGTACAGAGGTCCAATGGTTCCAGTAGGGGGTGCAGGTGTTGCAGGGTTCAGATTTTGTGTTAGGTTGTCCTCATTGTGTTGTTTATGTGTGGTTTCAGTATTAGTTGTTGGTCCAGAGTGTTATTTACATACCAGACCTCTGTCCGGACTTTCACATCAATCTCATTTATTGTCAGGGATGGGGGTGGGTGGAATGTGTCATCCTTGTTGATGCAGAGTATTTTGGGATTTTTTATAGTTAACCGTCAATGAGTTTCTTGCCAGCCATTGAGTGATGTCTATAAAGCATCTTGATATTCGTCTATGGCTTTGTTGGTGTTGAAATGTGTGTACCTCCATTGCCTTGGAAAAATCCCAGTTATCAATGGCCCTTTTTAACATACATTACCAAGTTTAAATTACAATGTTAACTGCTTTGACTGAAATGAAAAGTGGTATAAAAATGGTGAAATAAATCAATTAATCATTATATCATAGGCATAGATGTGGAAGTATGTGTTATGGGCACGGATAATTGGGCATAGAGGCTGAAGAGAAGTGCCTTGAAGGATGTCTTGGGTTTGAGGGAAGGAGGATGAGTTGTTGATGCCCATTTCCAGTTGCTGTTGTCCCTCAAATAGGTAGAAGTGAAACAATTTTAGTACTTCATTTTGTATTCTTTGAAGGAGGATGCTGTGACAGTCGACATCAGAGGCTGCTGAAATGTCAAAGAATATTAAGATTTTTCCTTGGTGTGGTTTCTTGCTGCTCCTGCCCCCTCCAACAGGACACTGAAATGAAGCTACAGGGTAAACTATTTAAGACTAATAAAAGAAAATATTTTTTCACTCAATGTGTAATCAAACTCTGGAATTTGTTACCAGAGGATGTAGTAAAGACTGTTAGTGTAGCTGGGTTTAAAAAAGGTTTGGACAAGTTCCAGGAGGAAAGGTCCATAAACCATTATTAAGAAGTGACCGAAGATACCAATGCTTGACCCAGTACAAGCATTGTGGAACTTGTGTCTCTTGGGGAAACTGCTAGGTACATATGACCTAGATTGGCCACTGTTGGAAACAGAATACTGGGCTTGATGGACCTTGGTCTGACCCAGTATGGCATATCTTATGTTCTTATGGAGAGGGCAGGAGTCGCAAGCCATGAGCGTGCTAGCACAGGCACTTGAAAGCCTCCTCTGGCCATCGTGGTTCATGCTGCAGAGGGGTGAATCAGGCCACATGAAGACTGGAGCCAAGGTTCGAGGACTCAGGCAAGCTCCCTGTGAATGAGAATGGTCAGGCAGAGTTCCCCTCAGGAGGGCATGGCTGGTCACAAGAGCACAAGAGAGTTGGCCATTTTTGCTCAGAATCTGAACTGGCTGGTTCCCAACCCCCACCCATCTGCTGATACGGCTTTGCCCAAGGCGCCTTCAACTGCTAGTTGCTAGAAGCTCTGAAGAACACAACGAGGGTCAGGCTGCATGTGAAGGTTTTTTCACCTGAGTTTGTCTTTGTTTTGCAGCTTAAAAGAGGAGGAACTGACTCAACCATTAGGCAAAACGAGGCAGTCACCTAGGGCAGGAGATTTTGAGGGTCTGCAAAGAGCAGCAGTAGTCAAAGCAGAACACTAGATCCTGGCAGCCTGACAGCACATTCTTTTACCTGCAGAACGAGCGGACAGTCGCATACAGTGTAAAAAATAGAATATTTTAAATTATCATCTGGAAGGAAAGGAGAAGTTCAAACTGCCTAAAGTAGATGCCTTGATTATGCCATTAACAAAGAAGATGACTCTTCTTGTCGGAGGAGACATCGCTCTGGAAGCTTGAATGATGATTGAAGAAGGCTTTTGAGGCCTCCAAGCTGTGGTTTGCAGTACTTACATGTCTAGGGCCTGTTGGCACTAGGTGCAGCAGTGACCTGAGGAGGCTTTGGAGGATGACCAGCAGAAATCATGAGAGGCTGTCCGAGAGGAAACAGGAACGATGTACGAGTCATGTGGCAGATGCTTTGTATGACTAAGGAACTGGTCAGCGGCTGCAGACTCGAAGACTTGGCTTAGTAGGTTGACTTTCCAGGAAAGCTCCTGTCTGGGGAGGACTGGAAGACATTTGTGAAAGTCCTAGGGCAGTCTAAGCCCCAGAGATTGCCAGAGGATAAACCCAGAAGTGCATCTTATTTGAGCTCTGGGAAATCCACCATTGTTGGCCAGATGAGGGGCATTCCTCTTAGTGTGCCTGTTTTCTAAATAGGTTCTCTTCCTTTCATACTGACAGAAAAGGAGGACTCCATGAGGAGTTGCAGGTCCTTCTTTCAGCAAGCAAGATGTCATCTGACCAGTTTTCTCAAGGAATGGGTCCAAATTACATCTATCCAATGACCCTTGAAGATGGGGAGAAGAGGATGTATGTTGGAGCTTTCCCACCATCTCACTGAGTTATCATTTCCCCCCATCTGGTGCCAGACAAGGAACTGTGGTGCAAACCTAAAGGACTTGTGGACAGTGGTCACCATACCCTGGGAGCAGTGGGGAACATGTTAGTGCTCAATTTAGTTTGTCATCCCCCAAAAATTAAACTTGGTTCTGAACCATACTGGATGTGAAAGAGGTGAAACAAGTGCTGCCTATTCCACATCCTCACGTGGAGATACTGTAGTCAATAACTTCTGCAATAAGCAACAGAGAGCTCTTGATGACAGTAGAACTAAAAAAATACTTCCTTCATACAGAACCATAGCAAAGCCTGTGGGTACGTTCTAGTGGCTCCACTGTCTCACTTTTTCAATGCCTGTTTGGAGTGGTGCAGAAGGACTAGAGAAAGACACATGTGATCTCTTTACACTAAAGCAGACGTAAGGACGACATTGAGAATTACAAGCTGGTTAGTCCAATCTCTGTGGATAGTAAATTATTGGAAAGACTACTAATGATGTAACTTTGCAAATATGGCCAATATCTCAGAGTCATTAACGGGATGGGAACAGCCGGGGATATAGAAAAACAGTGGGCAAAACAGAAAGAGGATATTTTAAGGGCAACCAACCTTTTAGTTAAAATGATAAATAAAGTTAAATGGAAAAGGAGACCACTATGGTTGTCAAAAGAAGTAGCTGAAAAAGTGAAGAAAAAGAGGGAGGCCATAGAAATATGACGACAGAAAAAGACCACATGGCCTATCTAGTCTGTCCTTCCATATCAACAACTACTACAGTCCCCTTTTTACCTTTAGAAGGGAAGGGAGGTGTGGTCTAGTGGTTAGGACAAGGTACTTCAGGCCAGAGGGCCGGGGGTTCAAGTCCCACCTAGGGACAGCAATCTCAGGCCGGAGGGACTGGGATTTCTAGTCCTATAGGCACTCCTTGTGGTCTTGGGCAAGCCACTTAACCCTCCATTGCCCATGTTCCCTGTAAGTATCAACGTATGTGTGTCATATCCCCTCGTGTTAAATGTATCCCCCAAATGACTGCTTTGACCCGGTGAAAAGCGGAATATAAATACAGCTAAAAAGAGATCTTCTGTGTTTGTCCCATGCTTTTTTGAATTCAGTTACTGTCCTCATCTCTACCACCTCCACTGGGAGACTCTTCCACGGATCCACTACTCTTTCCATAAAGAAATATTTCCGCATATCACTCCTGAATCTATCTCCCTTCACCCTCATCCCATATCCACTCATAGCAGAACTTGCTTTCAATTGAAAGAGGCTCTCCCCCCTGAACATTTATGCCATGGAGGTATTTAAACATCTCAATCATATCACCTCTATCCCGCCTTTCCTCTAAGGTGTACATATTAAGTCCTTAAGTCTGTCCTCATATGCTTTATAATGAAGACCACTAACCATTTTAGTAACCACCCTCTGCACCGACTCCATCCTATTCACATCCTTTTGAAGGTGCGGTCTCCAGAATTGCATACTATACTCCAAATGAGGTCGCACCAAAGACTTATACAGAGGCACATCATCTCCTTTTTTCTGCTAGCCATTCCTCTTCCTTATGCACCCAAGCATCCTTCTAGCTTTTGCCGTCGCCTTTTCTACCTATTTAGCTCATAAAATACAAGAGATGACAGAGAGAGGAAGACAGGCATCTATATTTGGAAAAACTTAGAGAAGCTAGCAAAGTAGTCAGAAAAATAAAAATTCAGAAAGAGGAGGAAATAACTAATGCAATAAATTGGGGGATAAGACATTTTTCAGATATTTTAGTGAGAAGAGGAAGGGCAAAAGTGGTATTGTCAGACTCAAGGATGAAGGGGAGGAATATGTAGAAGCTGATATGGATAAAGCAGAATTGCTTAACAAATAGTTCTCTTCTGTGCTCACAGATGAAGAGCCAGGAGCAGGACCTCAGAAAACACCCACGAAAAGGAACAGAAGCGAGGGGCATCTTGGAGAATTTTCAGTAGACTGTGTTTGTGAGAAACTACATAAGCTATGCAATCTGTTTCACGTAAAATATTGTTTTTTCTGTAAACTGTGTTGATCATGAATGTTGTTGTTGTTGTTGTTAAGTGCCGTCGAGTCAGAGTCGACTCATGGCGACCCTCTGGATAGCTATCCTAAATTGTGTTCGGTCTTCAGTCAGGCGGCTCATTGTTGACAGACTGGTACCCATAGGTGCTGTTACTGTATCGATCCATCTCATTGCTGGTCTTCCTCTTTTGCGCTGACCTTCTATCTTGCCAAGCATGATGTCTTTCTCTAATGATCTCTCTCTTCGCATGATGTGTCCAAAGTATGAAAGTCGAAGTCTTGTCAACTGAGCTTCTAAAGAAAGCTTAGGTTTGATCTCCTCTAGTACCGACTGGTTTGTTCTTTGGGCAGTCCATGGTATACACAGTATTCGCCGCCAGCACCATAATTCAAAGGCATCAATTTTCTTCCTGTCTATCTTTTTCACTGTCCAGCTTTCACATCCATATGATGTTATTGAAAATACCATGGCTTGAACAAGTCGAATCTTTGTATGGAGAGAGACATCTCTGCTCTTGAGGATCTTATCTAGGTCTTTCATAGCCATTCTGCCAAGAGCAATGCGTCGTCTGATTTCTTGACTGCTTGTTGCTTCTTTATTTATAGTTGATCCAAGCAGGTTAAAGTTGTTCACAATTTCAATTTCTTCTCCTTCAACAATGAACCTGTTGATTATGCCAGTTGTCATGATCTTTGTCTTCTTTACATTAAGGTGCAGGCCCATTTTGAGACTATGTTCTTTGATTGTGAGAAGCAAATGTTTCAGATCATCTTCACTTTCCGCCAGTAATGTGGTATCATCAGCATAGCAAAGGCTGTTGATGAGTCTTCCACCAATCTTCACACCTCTGTTGTCTTCATACAATTTTGCTTCTCTGATGATTTGTTCTGCATATAAATTAAACAGGTAGGGGGAAAGTATGCAGCCTTGTCTTACACCTTTGCTTATTTTAAACCATTCTGTTTCTCCTTGTTCCGTTCGAACTGCTGCTTCTTGATCAATGTACAGATTGTGCAAGAGTACGATCAGGTGTTCTGGTATACCAATGCTTCTTAATGTGGCCCAGAGTTTCTCATGGTTTACACAGTCAAAAACCTTGCTATAGTCGATAAAACACAAATAGATATCCTTTTGGTATTATTTAGTCTTTTCAAGGATCCATCTCACATCCGCAATGATGTCTCTCGTTCCTCGCCCTTTCCTGAACCCTGCTTGCACTTCAGGTTGTTCTTGTTCCGGGTATGGTTGTAGTCTCTTTTGAATAATCTTCAGTAGAATCTTGCTGGCATGTGGGATCAGAGCAATTGTGCGATAATTCCCACAGTCAGTTGGATCAGCTTTCTTTAGTATTGATATAAACACAGATCTTTTCCAGTCAGTTGGCCATGATGTTGTCTTCCATATTTCTTGGCAGAGCCTTGTAAGTACGGTAACAGCTGCATCAGATTGCTGTAATACATCTATGGGAATGCTATCAATGCCTGGTGCTTTGTTCTTTGATAAGGCTTTCAATGCTGCTTTAACTTCTTCTTTCTTCACCAATGGTTCCCAATCATAAGGTACAGGTTGAAACGGCTGTTGGTCCACTTGATCTTTATCATATAAAAACTCTGTATATTCCTTCCACCTTTTCTTGATCTTCTCAGCATCATTCAACATAGAACCTTGAGCATCTTGTAACATTTCAGTTCAAGGCTGGAACTTTTTCTTTAACTCTCGTAGCTTTAGGAAAGCCGATCTTGTTCTTCCTCTAATAGTTTCTGCTTCTATTTCCTTGCATGCGTCGTTGTAGTACTTTTCCTTGTCCTGTCTTGCTGCACGTTGGAAATCTCTGAGTTCTGTTATTGTCTTTCTTTCTCCTCTGGCTTTAGCTTCTCTGCGTTTCTGGGCAATTTTCAGAGTTTCTTCCGTCATCCATTTTGGCCGTTTTTGCTTTTTCACCTTTTGTAGAGACTTCTCGCTTTCTTTCAATACAACCTTCTTGATGTCATTCCATAACTCTTCTGGAGCTCTGTCATTTGTATCTAAAGCAGCAAATTGATTTTGCAGGCAGTCTTTAAATTCCAGTGGTATATTCTCAAGGTCATATTTTGCTGCATTCATGAGTGGTTTGCTCTTTTTCAATTTTAGCTTGAGTTTGCACACTAGTAGTTGATGATCTGTACCACAGTCAGCTCCAGGTTTTGTCTTTGTTGATGTTATAGAACTTTTCCATCGTTCACTTCCACAGATGTAATCAATTTGATTTTTATACAATCCATTGGGTGAAGTCCACTGTTCCCTCTAAGCTGTGCGCATGTGCGCGCGCACACTCCTCGCCAAGAGAGCGCACATACTTTACAACAGAGCGCACAAAAATTACGGCTCTGATTCTGATAGAAAACAACACAGACGTCTTAAAATTTAAAAGTTATGATTGTAATTACTAGAAATTTCCCGCTTCATTTAGTAATCGTCTATTTTCATTTAATCTGATTAAAATCTGTGTGGTGTACATACTGTATTCTGACGTGTAGTCAAATTTTAAAGTATATATCTCCAAGTGTCGTTATGTGGCGCACAAAAATTTAACCTTCCTTCAAAAGCTGCACACAGCTGATATTTTATGCGCACACAGCCTACAGAAAATTAGAGGGAACATAGGTGAAGTCCATGTGTACAGTCGCCGCTTGTGTTGCTGGAAGAAGGTGTTTGAGATGAATAGATCGTTTTTCTTGCAGAATTCTATCAGTCTTTCTCCAGCTTCATTTCTGTTGCCAAGTCCATATTTTCGAACTACTTTGCCTTCTTCTTTGTTGCCAACTTTTGCATTCCAGTCACCCATGACAATCAGGATATCCTGTTTGCATGTTCTGTCAATTTCAGCTTGTACTTGTTCATAGAACTCTTCAATTTCATTCTCTTCTGCAGCTGTTGTTGGGGCATATACTTGAATTATAGTTGTGTTGATAGGCAATCCTCGTAGACGAATAGAGATTAAGCGTTCGCTGACTGCATTGTATTTCATTACAGTTCTTGCAAGTTTCTTCTTTATTATAAATGCAACACCATTTCTTCTTTGTCTTTCATTTCCAGCATAGTAGACCATGTGATCATCTGATGCAAAGTACCCGATGCCAGTCCATTTCAGTTCGCTGACACCCAACAGGTCAAGTTGTACACGTTCCATTTCATTCTTGACCACCTCCAACTTCCCTTGGTTCAGGCTTCATACGTTCCATGTTCCAATGCGTAAGACATCTTTACAGCTTCTGACTCTCATTTCATGTGCAGCTACATCATGAATAGTGCAATATAAAACCAAATAAATAAATAAAACTAGCTAAACTTAAAGTAGACAAAGCGATGGGACCGGATGGGATACACCCTAGAATACTGAAGGAACTTGGGGACGTTCTAGCAGCTCCACTGACTGATCTTTTCAATGCCTCGTTGGAGTTGGGAGTGGTGCCAAAGGACTGGAGAGAGGCACATGTGGTCCCTTTACACAAAAGCGGAAGTAAGGATGTGGTTGAAAACTACAGGCCGGTTAGTTTAACTTCGGTGTGGAGTAAATTATTGGAAGCGCTGCTGAAAGAGAAAATAGTGAGGTTTCTGGAGTCCAGCGGATTACAGGATCCGAGGCAGCATGGATTCACCAGAGGCAGGTCTTGTCAGACAAATCTGATTGATTTCTTTGACTCGGTGACCAGGGACTAGATGTCGTGTATTTAGATTTCAGTAAAGCCTTTGATGCCGCTCCACACAGGCAACTTATAAACAAATTGAGCACCCTAAGGATGGACCCTAAAGTTACTGCTTGTGTTAGAAACTGGTTGAGTGGGAGGTGACAAACGGTACAGGTAAATGGAACTCACTCTGAGGAGAAGGAGGTTACCAGTGGTGTGCCTCAGGGATCAGTCCTTAGTCCGATTCTGTTTAACATCTTTATTAGTGATAGAGCGGAAGGAATGTCAGGTAAGGTTTGCCTTTTTGCGGATGATACCCAAATCTGCAAGAGTAGATACCCATGAAGGTGTAGATAACATGAGGAGGGATCTAACTAAGCTTGAAGAATTGTCTAGAATTTGGCAGCTGAAATTTAATGTTAAAAAATGTAAGGTCATGCATTTGGGCTGCAGCAATCAAAGGGAGAAATATAATATAGGGGGTAAATTACTTTTGTCCACCAAAGAAGAGTGGGACCTAGGCGTGATTGTGTTGATGATCTTAAAGTAGCTAAACAAGTAGAAAAGGTGATGGCAAAAGCTAGAAGGATGCTTGGGTGCATAGGGAGAGGAATCGCCAGCAGAAGAAAGAAGGTTAAAGTGCCTCTGTATAAGTCTTTGGTGCGACCTCATTTGGAGTATAGTGTGCAATTCTTGAGAACGCACCTTTAAAAGGATATAAACAGGATGGAGTCAGTACAGAGAGTGGTTACTAAAATGGTCAGTGGTCTTCATTATGAAGCAAATGAGGACAGACTTAAAATGTTAATATGTATACTCAGAGGAAAGGCAGGATAGGGGCGATATGATAGAGAAATTTAAATACCTCCGTGGCATAAATACACAGGAGGGTCTCTTTCAATTGAAGGCAAGCTCTACTATGAGGAGACATAGGATGAGAGTAAAAGTGGATAGACTCAGGAGTAATATGTGGAAATATTTATTTACGGAAAGAGTGGTAGATGTGTGGAATAGTCTCCCAGTGGAGGTGGTAGAGAAGAGGACAGTATCTAAAGTCAAAGAAGTATAGGACAAACACAGAGAATCTCTAAAGGAAAACATGGTACTATTGTAGTTGGTATGAAAGGGCAGACTAGATAGGCAATCATGTTTCTATGTACTACACTACAGTGTGGCAGTGTCCAGTGCATTTTGGGAGCTGTAGTCCTTCCTAGGAGGAACTACTGTGTGGTAGTGTCACAGTGTTCTCTTAGAGCTGGAGCCCTTTTCAGGGATTATCTCAGGGCCGTTTTGTCTAATGGGTGAGTTTTGCACCTAACATGACAGCCGTGAACCTCACTTCTAAGCCAGGGTATGTGAAATATGACCTCAGTCTCTCAAATTTACCGCTAATGCATGATGTAGTACTTGCATCAAGGAAAATGGAGCCTCCTGCTGGACTTCATAAGATATAACAGGTATAAAGTAGTTTATGAAACTTGTCACGCCTAGTAGAATGGGAAAGATTACTGTATCTTTCTGCCACATTTTCTTGGTCTGTGACTGCACTTCTTGGTACTTCAGGATCTTCTGCCTCTCCACACAATTCAAAGAATAATCACTTGGAACAGACACCTCTATTATCAATGTCGTTTATATATTATTCAAGACTACCATTATGCCAATTTAGTCTCCCCAGTGTGAGTTCCATGATGCCTCACTAGTCTTAATTAAGTCTGTAAAGGTCTCTACCCATTGTGGGTTTTAAGATGCATCACTAGCTCTGAGTTCCAGTGGAAACATTTCCCCCACATTCAGTACAACTAAACGGTTTCTCCCGTGTGGATTCTATGATGCAGCATTAGTTGTGCTTTTCTAATGAAACATTTCCCACATTCAGTGCAACTAAAATGCTTCTCCCCTGTGTATGTTCTATGATGCTGCACTAGATTTCTTTTTGAGAGGAAACATTTCCCACAATCAGTACAACTAAAAGGCTTCTCACCAGTGTGGGTTCTATGATGCCGTACTAGTTCTGCTTTTGCGAGAAAACATTTCTCACAATCAGTACAACTAAAAGGCTTCTCCCCTGTGTGGGTTCTATGATGCAGCATTAGTTGTGCTTTTCTGATGAAACACTTCCCACATTCAGTACAACTAAAAGGTTTCTCCCCTGTGTGGGTTCTATGATGCAGCATTAGTTGTGCTTTTCTGATGAAACATTTCCCACATTCAGTACAACTAAAAGGCTTCTCCCCTGTGTGGGTTCTATGATGCAGCATTAGTTGTGCTTTTCTGATGAAACATTTCCCACATTCAGTACAACTAAAAGGTTTCTCGCCAGCGTGGGTTCTATGATGTCGTACTAGTACTGCTTTTCTGATGAAACATTTCCCACATTCAGTACAACTAAAAGGTTTTTCACCTGTGTGGGTTCTATGATGCCGCGCTAGTTCTGCTTTCGTGAGGAAACATTTCCCACATTCAGTACAACTAAAAGGTTTCTCCCCTGTGTGGGTTCTATGATGCCGCGCTAGTTCTGCTTTCGTGAGGAAACATTTCGCACATTCAGTACAACTAAAAGGTTTCTCGCCAGTGTGGGTTCTATGATGTCGTACTAGTTCTGCTTTTCTGATGAAACATTTCCCACATTCAGTACAACTAAACGGTCTCTCCCCAGTGTGGGTTCTAAGATGCACCACAAGTTGTGAGTTCTTGAGGAAAGATTTCTCACATTCAGTACAACTAAAAGGTTTTTCACCTGTGTGGGTTCTATGATGCCGTGCTAGTTCCGCTTTCGTGAGGAAACATTTCCCACATTCAGTACAACTAAAAGGTTTCTCCCCTGTGTGGGTTCTATGATGCCGCACTAGTTCTGCTTTCGTAAGGAAACATTTCCCACATTCAGTACAACTAAAAGGTTTCTCGCCAGTGTGGGTTCTATGATGTCGAACTAGTTCTGCTTTTCTGATGAAACATTTCCCACAATCAGTACAACTAAAAAGCTTCTCCCCTGTGTGGGTTCTATGATGCAACACTAGGTCTGTTTTCGCGAAGAAACATTTCCCACATTCAGTACAACTAAAAGGCTTCTCCCCTGTGTGGGTTCTATGATGCCTTACTAGTTCTGCTTTCGTGAGGAAACATTTCCCACATTCAGTACAACTAAAAGGCTTCTTCCCTGTGTGGGCTCTATGATGCAGCATTAGTTGTGCTTTTCTGCTGAAACATTTCCCACATTCAGTACAACTAAAAGGTATCTCGCCTGTGTGGGATCTATGATGCCGCATTAGTTCTGCTTTCACGAGGAAACATTTCCCACAGTCAGTACAACTAAAAGGTTTCTCCCCTGTGTGAGTTCTATGATGCGTCACTAGATTTGATTTCCAGAGGAAACATTTCCCACAATCAGTACAACGGAAAGGTTTTTCCCCTGTGTGGATTCTGTGATGCTTCACTAAGCCATCTTTTCTGAAGAAACATTTCCCACATTCAGTACAACTAAACGGTCTCTCCCCAGTGTGGGTTCTAAGATGCACCACCAGTTGCGAGTTCTTGAGGAAAGATTTCTCACATTCAGTGCAATGAAATCCTTTCTCAGCCCTGTGGATTTTCTGGTGCATTGTTATGGATTTCTTAAGAGCGAAATTTCTTCCACATTCAGGGCTTTTAAAAGATGTAGAAGACCTCACTGTTGGGGTAGTTCCCTCTGCTGTGTGGGTTTCCAGGTGGCTTCTTATGCAATCACTATGACTGAAACCGCTCTCACACTCAGTATGTGGTAAATGTCTCTCTTGCGTTTGAGACTTTAGGTGGAGTGCTGGGTGCACCTCGTGTGTGAAAGAGTTTCCCCATTCTTCTCTCTTCTCCTCTCTCTTCTTTTCCTGTGTGACCCCATCACCTGCTAGACATAAAAAGAAGACACGAATCATGTGTTGGGACCACAGAGGTATTTCTGGGTCTCCTGATCCCAAAATCCCTGCTCTGAGATTTTCCCACATCTCTGACCAATCAGCTGTGATTAATGTGACAGAGAGAGAGAGTTAATCTCTTACATGATTTCATTTCATATCATGATCTCTTGATGTCCTTCTTTTCAAAGAAAATAGCAAAGCAATTTGCATTAAAATTAAATAATTACAAATTACTGGCCAGTATCCAAGGCACCTTCTATATGTAAACAAAGAAATATGATGGCAGGTAAAGACCATACGGCCTCTCCCTTCTGCCCTTCAATACCATCTTTGACTCTGCTTTCTCTTTCTCTGCAGCATCCAAAAGATAGCTAAATCCTGTCACTTCTTTCTCTATAACAACATCAGAAAACATTTGTTGCTTCCTTTCTACACACACTACTGCTGAACATTTGTATAGCACTAAAAGACATACGCAGCGCTGCACAGATACATGTAAAAGACAGTCCCTGCTCGTCAGAGCTTAAAATCTAGTCAACACAGACAACACAGTAGCTGTAGACACGGGATACAGCTAGGGGAAATGGTAAGGAAACTCAAAGGAGATCAGGCGACTTAACATACAAAAGTGGCAATGAAGAGGTGAGTTTTGAGCCTCAATTTGAGAAGGGCCAGTATGTACAGACTCGGGTAGTTTATTCCAGGCATAAGGAGTAGCAAGGCGAAAGGAGCTAAGTCTGAAGTTAGCAATTGAAGAGAAGGGCACAGATAGAAGAGGGTTGCAAGAAGAGCCAAGTTCCTGAGGAGGGCTGTAGGAAGAGAAAAAGTGAGGAGATATAGTGAGGAGCTGCAGAGTGAATGCACTTATAGGTCAGCAGGAGTAGTAGTTTGACAATGAAGTGACTTGAGAAGATGGATACTATGAGCATGACGAGGCCGGCGGAAGATTAGCTCAGCAGCAGAGTGTTGAACAGATTGAAGGGGAGAGAGATGATTCAGAGGGAGACCAGAAAGGAGCAGGTTACAGTAGTCTAGATGGCAGATGACATAAAGCTCGGTTTTGGCCATGTCCAATTTCAAGTCGCGGTGAGATATCCAAGCAGCAATGTCTGAAAGGCAGACAGAGATCCAGGCTTGGATTGCTGGAGAGGTTACAGCTGTAGAGATATAGATCTCGGAGTCATCAGTGTAACGATGGTACTGAAAGCCATGGGTAGAGATGAGTGCACCAAGGGAATGGGTATATAGAGAGAAAAGGAGTGTGCCCAAGACAGATCCCTGGGGTACAGCAATTGAGAGCGGGATAGCAGCAGCGGAGAATCCACCAGAACAAACTGAAAAAGTGATGGGAGAGATAAGAAGAGAACCAGGACAGTACAGAGCCCTTAAAACCAAGCAAGGTTAAGGTATTGAGAAGTAGCAGTAGTAATACTTTGGAGGAAAGATTGGAGAAAGGAAATACGACAGAGATGTTTAAATATCTCCGTGGCATAAATGCACAGGAGGAGAGGCTCTTTCAATTGAAAGCAAGCTCTGCAATGAGGGGACAATTTATTTTATGTATTTATTTAACAAGATTTTTATACCACCTTCTCTTACATTCAAAGTGTTTTACATTAAAACAAACATTACAGAGAACTCAATGCAGGGTTTACACAGAGGCAAAACATATATATTGCAACATAGGTTAGATATTCTTTTAGGCATGTGAGATGAGTGGGAAGAACTAGGTATTGTCTCTGAAGTGACTGGTGAAAAGGAAGGATTTGAGATGTTTTCTGAAGTCCTTTAAGTCCTTGGTTGTCCTGACCTTCTCTAGGAGAGAATTCCAGATGGCGGGTGCCGCTAATGAAAGAGCCCTCTTCGTTGGTGTAAGAACTAGGAGTTGAAATGGTATCTCTGGTGCGCTGTCTCTTAGGTCTGCTGTTTAATTTTCTGCATATCAGTTCCTGTAGAATTCCAACTGATGTGTTGTTTCTTATCTTGAAGATAGTCAAGGCAGTTTTGTATCTGGCACATGAGGTAATTGGTAGCCAGTGAAGCTGATATAAGAGCAGTGTTATGTGATAATGTTTGGCTGATCCTGAGATAATGTGGGCAGCCTTGTTCTGGGCTAGTTGCAAGGGACAAGTGGGTTTGAGTTGGAAGATCTTGAAAAAGGGAGTTACAATAGTCCAGCATGGGGGTTATAATTGCTTGACAGACCGTGCAGAAGTGATCCAGACTGAGGAGGGGTTTTAGTTTTCGGATAATTGCAAGCTTTTGGAATGCCTTCCTGGAGGTTCTGTTGATGTGGGCTGGTAAGTTTAGAAAGTGATCAAGGGTGATACCAAGGTAGCGTAGTCCTCTTTTACTGGAATTAGAGTGTCCATGATGGAGACTGATGATGGGGGGTAAAGGAAGAGTCCCTTGTTATGAACAGCGCCTCCGATTTTTTGAAGTTGACTTGGAGGGTGTCGGAAGCCAGCCAGTTGCTCATCTCCTGGAGGCATTTAGTGATAGCTGTATAGTCTGACGTGTCGAGATGGATAGGGGAATAGACCATGATGTCATCTGCATAAATGGCATAGTTAATTTTGGGCTGCTTGAAGATGATGCAAACTGGTTGTAAGTAGGAAGGGCAGGCAGGGAAGACCCTTGAACGGAGTGCTGGTGTTTGAACCAAATTTGACCTTTTGTTGTCTGTCACTGAGGTAGGATTGGAATCAGTTGAATGTTGTGCTGTGAAGTCCAATGTTAGTTAGTCCGTTTAAAAAGATGCTGTGTGATACAGTGTTGAAGGCCAAGGAGATGTCAACAAAGATGAGTAGGAATCCAGTTTTTATGTTGTCGATTCCTCTTAGGAATATGTTGAACAGATGTATGAGGAGAGTCTCAACACTATGATTAGGATGAAATCCATGTTGGTGTGGATTCAGAGAAGCATACAGGTCAATATGGCCTTGCAGTTGTCTCTGCACAACCTTTCCAATTATTTTGGATAGAAAGGTCAGGCTGGAAATAGGACAGAAAGTTGCAGGATCAGAGCTGTTAAGGGTTTTTTTTGGACGAGTCGGATGTTTTATTTATTTATTTATTTATTTATTTTATTTATTTATTTAACAAATGCTTATATACCGCTACCTTCCAGAAAGATCAGGTGCGGTTTACAATGGAACAATTTAAGCAGGGTAAACATTCTGCTTTTTACATAAAAAATAGGAAACTGTGGTTATACATTACAATAAAACGTTTTAAAAAGGGTAAACATAAACTGTAGTTATACATTAATAATTGTACTTGTGATATATCAACTATGTACAGATCAAAATAGCTATATGCGAAAGGTTTGAAATTCCATTGATTTATTTTAGTGTTACATGTTTATTTACCTATTATTTATATGGTAAGATTTGAAGAGCGGGTGGATCTTTTGATTGTCTTATTGGTAGAGGTAGGCTTATTTGAAAGCTAATTTAATTTGTTTTGGATTTAATTATATGCGAAAATTGTAGATTGTGGTAGGGTATTACACCGGAATAATTTTATTGAATTGTAATTTATAGTTCTGTTTTAGTTTATTATTGTTTATTTAGAGAATCATTTATCCATTTTCAATAAGTGGAGGAGTGTTTTCAATTGAGTCAAAGTGCAATCTGAACATGTGGGTTTTTAGCCTTTTCCTGAATTCTTTTAGGTCAGTAAGTTTTCTTATTTCTTCCGGGAGTGAATTCCAGAGTGATGGGGCTGCGTGGGAGAAAGCTTTTTTATTAGTTGTCTTTTTAGCTTTGGTGAAGTCTTTTGGACACTTTAATTTGTTGGCGTGGCCTCTTCTGTGAATATTGTTTGTTGAGTCTATATCTATGAGCTTGGTTAGTGTAGGTGGAGCTAAATTATATATTGCTTTAAAGGTTGTTATTATTGCTTTATAGTTTATTCTGCATTGAATTGGTAGCCAGTGTAGGTGGGCTAATATTGGAGTTATATGTTCAAATGGGTGTACTTTCATTAAGATTCTTGCTGCTGTATTTTGAGTAATTTGAAGCCTTTTTATATTTTGTTTTGTTGTGCCTAGGAGTGTTAGATTGGCAAAATCGAAATGGGGTGTGATGATCGCATGTATTATGCTTGTGAAGTCCTGTATATGTAAAAGTGGGCGTATTTGTTTTAGTATTTTTAGTTTGTAGTTAATTTTTTTTATTGTGTTACTGATATGTCTGTTCATAGTGAGCTGAGAGTCTAGAGTAACTCCTAAGTATTTCACTTCCTTTTTTATGTAGATATCGTGGTCTTGTAATGTTATGTAGGTTGGAGGGGTGTAGGATTGGTTTTTTGTTACAATTAATATTTCAGTTTTAGAGTGGTTAATGTGTAGATTTTGTTCTGTTAGCCATTTAGTTATTTCATTGAAACTGTCGACTAGTATTTGTATTGGGAGGTGAGGTGTTGTAAATGGAATATACATCATTATGTCATCTGCATATATATGATATTGAATTTTGAATTTTTTGAAAATATTGCAGACGGGTTGAATGTATATATTAAATAGAAGGGCTGAGAGGGCAGATCCCTGGGGAAGGCCAGTAGTTTGGTCATAGGTGTTGGATGTTTGGTTTCCAATTCTTACAGTTTGTGTTCTGTTATTTAGATATGATTTAAACCAATTTTGAACTGTTGAGTTAATTCCGATTTGTTGTAATCTGTTTAACATTATCGTATGGTTAACGCTATCAAAAGCAGCGGATATATCGAGAAAAAGGAGGATGAAAGCTTGCTTTGAATTATCAATTCCTCTTTGTAGTGTGTCTAGGAGAACTGTCAGGAGTGTTTCCACTCCGTAACATGGGCGAAAACCGTGTTGTTGGTCATCGAGGGGGGCTGATGTGTCTATATATTCTTGTGTTTGGGTTTGGACAACCTTTTCAATAAGTTTGGCCATAAAAGGTATACTTGATATAGGTCTGTAAGAGTTGGGTGAAGTTTTGTCAAGCTTATTATTTTTGAGTACTGGGCGTATTTGTGCGTGTTTTAATATTGGTGGGAGGTAGCCTTGGTGCAATGACAGATTTATTATTGGTAGGATAAAAGCTGATAATGTGGGAAGAGTGTTCTTTATCCATGTTACTGGGCAGGGGTCTAGATTAGATGTCGTAGTATTTAAGTTTAAGATGATGTTTTTCAGTGACTGTTTGGTTATTGGGTGGAAATTTGACCAGTCATTTGCTTGCTGGAAGAGATTGCTTGTAGTGATTATTGGTAACATGGCATGTTGATTTGATTTGTTTTTGTAGTGGTTAGGTAATGTTTGAGCAGATATTTCTGTTATATCATGACTTGCATTGTGTGTGTTGTTGGTGAGGTTTTGGACCAATGAAAACAATTCTCTTGGTCTGTTTAATGATTTCTTTAGAATGTTTGTATGGTAGTCTCTCTTTGCTTTAACAGTTGCTTCCTTGTATTTTTTAAGGTGGTTATGGTATTTCTCAAAGCTAAGGGTTGATTTGGTGCTGCGCCATTTTGATTCCAGTTTTCTTAGTTCCCTTTTCATTAGTTTCAAGCTATTAGTGAACCATGGAGTCTTACCTGTTTTAGATTTGTAGTTCTTTTTTAAAACATGCTTGTGGATGGCGGCTTTATTGATTGTGTTATGCCAAGCTGAGACTGCTTCATCTAAGTCAGTAGGTGATAGGGAGAGATAAGGAATTGTTGAGTCTAGAAATTCTTCCTCATTGAATCTTTTAAATCTTGTTATAGGGACTGTTTGATTTTTGTTATTGTTATTTGGCTCGGTGTATGTAAGGTTGAACTTAATTAGATGGTGGTCTGACCAGGGGATTGGGGTACATTCCAGAAAAGATGTGTCAAAACGTTTATAGAGTACATCAGGGAGAAAAACTAGATCGAGGGTTCCACCTTTATTGTGGGTTTTTTGTTTATTATTTGGTGATAATCCATATCAGCGATTGCATCAAGGAATAGGGTTGATTGTTGGGTTGGTAGGGATGGGAGATTAAAATCACCTAGCAGTATTATTGGATTGCATTCTGTTGAAGTGCTAAGGAGTTCTAATAGAGCATCTAGGTTTTCTGCTTTATTATCTGGTGGTCTGTATGTAAGGCATATTCTGATGTGAGCAAATTTTATGATAATTGTGTCAATATTATTGGGAGGAGCGGAGGGTAATGGTTTTGCTTTTAGGACTTTTTTAGTCATCGTGAGTACACCTCCTCCTTTTTTGTTATTTCTATGTGTATATGATATGTCATAGTTATCATTTTTTAATTGGTTTAGGTATACAATATCAGTGTCGGTTAACCAGGTTTCAGTGACAAATAGTATATCTGGGTTATAGTCGTTTAACAGATCAGTGAAGATAGTGAGTTAACTTGTTTGAGAGCAGGGGGCATGTATTCTTGAGATAGGGATGAGCTTATGGTGTTGTAGATACAGTTGACAACTTCGTCCTTAACTGATTTGTTCCACATGACAGGACAGGGGTCAGAGGGCACTGTACTGGTGTTTAAGGCAGTGATGGTGCGGAATATTTGCTCCGTAGTTCAGTACTATTTGACATTGTGTTCTGCAGTTGATGTGTTGGAGGTGTTTGGCAGTGAAGTTCTTAAGAGTGGTTAGTTTTGTTGATGAGGAAATCTGCAAAGAATTAGAG
The DNA here is from genome assembly GCA_033557465.1 of Ichthyophis bannanicus. Lineage (NCBI taxonomy): Eukaryota > Metazoa > Chordata > Amphibia > Gymnophiona > Ichthyophiidae > Ichthyophis > Ichthyophis bannanicus. The sequence continues at coordinate 848,514 of JAWIIG010000053.1, forward strand.
TTGGATATTCTCTTCTTTGTGGGATGGATCCTTCGTGAGGGTGCGGATAATTTCAAATAGCTTTCAAGGCCTGTTGCTGGCTTTTAAGATAAGGTTGGTGTGGTATTCTCGTTTGTGCTTGTTGATCAGATCATTGTAGTCTCTTTGCATTTTCTGGCATTGAAGAAGGGTGGCTTATGATCAGTCATGTTTCCATTTATGCTCTAGCTGGCAAAGATTTTGTTTCTTTTCTCTTATTGCATCAAAGTATGATGGGGCAGATTTGGATCTTTCTTCTCTATTTCCAAGATTTGGGCGGTAAGGAGTCTTTGCTGCTGCACTGATGGTAGAGATCCAGGTTTTAATTGCCTCATCTGGATCTGCGAAGTCCTGGGGGAGGCTGGGAAGGATATCTTTGAGGAATTGGTTTTGGTAATATTCTTTAAATATTCTTTCAGAGTGGGGTATTTTCTGTGATTTTCCTTGTTAGGGGAGGTGAATCTTGAAGTGTATATCATGGTGTTCTGACCAGAGTATTGGTACAGCAAGAGGGGTCGTTAAGCTGTCCTGTGAGTGAAGGTTCTTTGGGACAAAGATGAGGTCCAGAGTAGAGCCTGAGCGGTGAGAGGGACCCTTGAGGATTTGGCAGAAGTTAAATAATTCCATTGCCTTGTGGGAAGTAGTTTCTTCTATGCTAGGTGAGAAGCTCAGGTTTAGGTTGCCTAGTAGTATAAGCGGCTTATGAGAAGAGCTGGCCGAACATATGGCTTCGAGGATGTTGGCTGTCTCATCAGCGGGAGCGTTTGGGGCTCTGTAGATAAGACAAATGGCTAGGTGTCTGTTTTCTATCGTGATTAAGTCACAATGTTTGTGGCTTACAGATCAGGATATTTTAAATTTAAGGTCCATTCGCACCTCTCTTGTGGGTGCCCGGGCAGTTCAAGGCAGCTTGGGATCGTGGCGTGATCTCAGATAGAATGACCTGGTCAGTGCTTTTTAGCCAGGATTCGGTGATGCAGAGGATGTCAGTCTGGGTGATATTGAATATAGTCTATGATGGTGTTTGTCTTGTTTCTGATGGACCTAGCATTGATTAGCCCAATGTTAATTGGAGTGATTAGTGTCTGTAGGGTGTAGTAACCAGTTGTGTAAGTGTTGGTTTCAATTCTTATCAAATACGGGGGTTCGTCCGTTGGCATGCTTAGGGGGTTCAACCATATGTGTGTGTGGCAAGGTTGTAGTAGGGAAGATTGTAGGGATGTTGTGGGTATGTTTATGGTACAGGTAGCTGTTGAGGTGTGGCAGAGTAGGATCCAGATGAGAAGAAGGGCATACAATACTTGGTTGGCTGGCAACACTGCATTCCTTGGCATTATAGCAGTTTTAGTTTTTTTGGTAGAATCACAGGAGGGTAGGGGTGGGGCTATTTCAGCAGTGAGTTCCATTTCTGATGAGTGGTATTTACAGTTTGTCGATTTCTTGCTGAAAGTGTGTCCTGATACAATCCAAAGTGTCTATGAGATGTGTGGGGCAAGAGTTGCCTGCTTGTGATAGGGGTGAAGTCAGCAGCGAGATCTTCGAGGTCGTTGAGGTTTTTCGAGGTTGTTGGGCTTAGTGTTGGCAGCTTTTTGTTTGGGTTGAGCTGATTTTTGCGTACCTGCCTGTGTTCCCCGCCTAAGGGCCATGCCAAAAGGGCTCTCTGGCACAGGCCCACCAGGTGCAGGCGCAGCTGATGGCACTTCTTTTTTAAAGTTGCTGTGGTGACTGAAGATATGATGGACTATTTGTTTCTTAAGTAATATCCTAGAATATTCCTGAAGGGATGAAGTTATAGGAATCATCTTTATATGTATGGGGTAAGGTAGGATGGGGCCTGTGGGAGCCTTGAACCCAGTAACCCAGGGTTCACCGGACTCATCCCCTACTCTGCTCTACAGATTCTGTATCTAGAGTTGAATTATATATTGATTATTTATAAAATACTGCTTATTGTACCTGCTGGGTACTGAGTGTTAATCTGTCTGGAAATTGCTATGTGAGCACATTTTCTGGACGTGTCCTATCTCTGGAACCTGGAAGAATGGTAGATGTAGTATAATAGATCAGCCTCACCGTCTGCTAGAAATGCAGATACAGTCATACAGTCCTTACCCAGGGAGATCAGAGTCTCATAATTCTCCTTCATCACCTCCCTGTAAAGCTCCTTCTGCCCTTCATCTAGATACCGCCACTCCTCCTGGGAGAAAGAGACAGCGATGTCCTCAAATGTCACCCGCATCTGAAACACAAACCAGAAACACACTCAGGGACACGTGGAGGTGCTCAGAGTACATTAGATGTCGGCTGGCTTTATTCTCCTCCCCTAGAAATCCAAGGGAGCTTTGCATTTAAAACTTGTAGGAACAGACCTAGAAGCTATTACTGGTCTCCAGAGCACCGGGGGTGGAAGCACATTGAGTGGATCTCTCTGGCTAAGTTTTTATTCTTTTTCTCTTGCATGCTTTGAATGGTTTTAGCTGCCTGTACCTCGTCAGTATTTTGGAATTGCTTTAATTGCAGTTCTTTACTTACTGCTTGTGTTTAACATAGTAACGTAGTATATGACGGCAGATAAAGACCAGTATGGTTCATCTAGCCTGCCCAGCAAGGCAGCAAGAGTCGGTGCACCTGCCGCTCCATGCAGGTCACCCCTATTTCTTGAGATATAAGAGATAGTTATGTTTATTTTGATTTTATCCAATTGCTATAAAGGGATCCACTGTGTCTGTCCCATGCCATTTTGAATTCTGTCACTGTATTTGCCCCCACCACTTCCATCGGGAGGGCATTCCAAGCATCCACTATGTAGATTTTTTTAGCCTTTGAGAAAATAGTGGATGCAATATAGGAATTAGCTAGCTTTATTTTAAAAAAAAAATAAATAAAAAGAGTTCAAATTTTCTGCCTGTTCTAGAAAAGTAGCTTTATAAGAATATGTTTGGCCTGTATTGCAGAGACAAGTCTATGCTCTGGTAGGTAACAGAGCCCTGCAGGGTCTCTGGCTTAGGAAGTCAAACTCATAGCTTACTGCCACTTATTTCTCACCCTTCCTCTCCTCATCCACCCACCCCAGGGCTGGATGTTCTTAGTCACCCAAAAACCAGTTCAAGGCGTGATAAGAATGGAAAGACAGAGTCTTTATTAACCCTTGACAGCCCAACACAGGCCGTGTTTCGTTACCCTTCGTCAGGGGCTTGTCAGGCATAAACTAAAAATACAAACATATAAATACTTAAAATCATAAAAGAACAGACTAGCAAATCAATAAATAAAAAGTAAATAAAACAATAGATTTAAAATATGTCATATGCAATCAATATAAACAAAACATATATGTTCGAGAGCTTAAATAAACATATATAAAAAGAATATGTATACATATATACCTCTGTTGAAGACCATAAAACAGACGGTCTTATATCATACTGTTATAAGGCTGACTATGAAAATATTCACACTAGGAAAACATAAATAAATAGGTTAAGAACAGATAAATAATGAACAATACATTCCATCAATATACTAGTCATAATATAAGCGTGGGAACTCGGAGAAACGGAAAGAGAAATATACTAACCATGTTTTCTACCCCCACCAAGAGAGGACTTGAAGACACTATTGCGGCCCTTAATACCACTACTGCCCAGTCTAATCCATGCCCAGCCTTCTGGATCAAGGAGCTTCGCAGTCACTTCAGCCCAGTACTGTCCAAAATAATTAACCTCTCCTTCTCAACCGGCTCTTTCCCTGCAGCCCTGAAACACACCTCTATTAGACCTCTGCTAAAAAACTGCAAGCTCGATCCCCAACAGGTGGAATCCTACAGACCCATATCCAGCATTCCACTACTTGCGAAGATCACTGAAAAGGAAGCTCAACGTCAATTGCAGGAGCACATTGACTTCGCTGCACCGTTAGACCCATGCCAACATGGTTTTAGGGAATTCCACGGCCTGGAAACCCTCCTTACCACTCTATTCTGCAAGATAATCACAGGCATTGATGACATCCATCAAGGATTTGCTCTCATCTTTCTGGACATCGCTGCAGCTTTTGATTCAGTAAATCACGAGCTTCTATTAGGACGACTGATTGACAAAGGCATTAATGGACGAGCGCTCGAATGGTGCAGATCCTACCTGTCCGAAAGATGGCAACATGTTCGTTTCTGGAGGGATAAATTCTGAACCTTTCCACCAAAGTCAAGGAGTCCCACAAGGATCCTCCCTTTCAGCGCTCTTGTTCAATATTTACATGCAGCCAATTTGTAATATCATCCGGTCCTTCAATGTTGACTGCATGTTATATGCAGATGATGTCCTGCTCTACATACCCTTCTCTACTGAGCATCTGGACCTCTCCCCACTGACGAGTTGTTTCAATGCAATATCTGACTGGCTTCTCTCTCAAAACCTCAGAATACAACATAAGAAAAAGGAAGTATTCTTCATTACGAGGAACCCCAACTTTACCCCACCGCATTATCTTAAAGTAAAAGAAGCTGAGCTGCAATCGAAATCCTCAATACGATACCTGGGAGTCACCTTAGATCAACGCCTGGATATGAAGGCCCACATAGGAAACATAGTCAGATCAGTCTACTACAAGATCCGCTCACTTAGGCATCTACGTTCCATCCTTGAACCAACTGATTTTCGGACAATTTTCCAGGCGTTGGTCATACCTCATTTTGACTATGCCAATGCCATATTACAAGGTCTTCCTCAATCTACGTTAAACCCGCTGCAGCTAGCCATGAATGCGGCAGCAAGCGTCCTCCACGGAGCCTCCAGGAGCGACCATGTGACGCCTCTGCTGATACAGCTGCATTGGCTACCCATTCATGCAAGAATTGTTTTCAAGACCTTGATAATCACTTTTAAAGCTGTTCACAATCTCTCATCTGCATCCTTAACCTCCCTCATCCATTCCACATCCCCAAATAGAATAAGAAGATCCACGGCTATAAACTCCCTAAAATCCCGAAGGCACTTACTGTTTGCACCAAATCGACAGCCAACAGGGCTTTCAGTCTCAGTGCCCCAAGATACTGGAATGCATTACCCCATGATATCCGGGCTATTAAGAACGTACCACAGTTTAGGAAAGGCCTCAAAGGCCACCTCTTCAACAAGTACCTAATAGAGCCCAACTGCATCCCCTAGAGCTTCAAGACACCCCCGATACCATTCTCAGACAAATTTATAGTATCTCAACAACACACCAAGTGGATACTCAAACCTATGAGGTGGATTGTGTTTTCTATGCAACCTCTTTGATTATGACTCCATGTAGTAAGATTTGTAAATAGTTTACCCCTGTTATCCAAGTTTTTGTTCCCTGTTATATGTAAACTCATACATGTTAACTGTACTGAGCATTTTGTTCCATGTAAACCGCGCTGATGCTGAATAGTGCGGTATATAAAGAGACTGTAAATAAATAAATAAATAAATAAATATACTAACAACATGGGGATTTTGTCAGTGTTAAAAAGAGGCGGGAGTGAGTCAGTGAGAGCAAAGAAACAACAAAAACTTGAAGAACTACGGCTATAAAATAAAACAGATCTTATGAGGGCTTAAAAACTTCAAGACAAACAAACAGGCATAAAAACTTAAACCAAGAATATGTATACCTAAATACCTCCATTGAAGACCATAAACCAGATGGTCTTATATCATACTGTTATAAGGCTGACTATGAAAACATTCATACTTGAAAAAATAGATTACGACAAATAAACAATAAACCAATATATTCCATCAATATACCAGCCATGGATCAAGAATGGAACTCAAAAAGACGGAAAGAAAATGTACCAGTATAATGGGAATTTCTGTCTATGTCAAAAGGGCAGGAATCAGTAAGAGCTAAGGAACAATAAGAAAGTTAATAAACTGCAGCTGTAAAATGAAGCGAGTCTTATGAGGGCTTTCAAGATAACCAAACAGGCATAAAAATACAAATAAAACATAAAAGGAGAAGGGCACGGCATAGCAAAAAAACAGAGCCAACCCTTCTTCAATCATAAAAAAGAAAAACCATCATCAATAAATATTACGTATAATCATGCTACCCCATTGGACATACTGTGCTTGACATACATAGAGCAAGTTTAGATTGCCTCTAAATGAAATGTTAAAAAAAGGGGGGGGGGGGATTATACCAGCGTCAAGAAATAAAACCGCGAATCTTTGAAAACCTTTTAAAAAGGAGACTTTATCTATTGAGAAGTGCAAGTTTGCATCGGCATAACATAAAAAGAATAAGATCTCTAGGAGTACAGAAGTAATGATATGAGCATACCTTTTCTTCCAAAGTCACCGCTTGCAAACGTGAAGCATGCAATACCTAAAAAACGCCCGCTCATGCGCGTGAAAAAGGGAGACAAAGGGGGCGGGGCTAACCCGCAGAGGCGGGAAAAACAAAGTAACACTGTGAGATTTATTTTCAAAGAAACGTAGCGAAATCTAAATACTGTGTGTGAAAAAGAAAAAGAGAAACTCAGTGAAATACGTACATGGGAACGTTGAAAGGAATGAAGCGGATGTTCATAAATGTTCATATAAACCGATTAAAATATGACGAGAAACATGATGCATCATTGTGTGTAAAAACTTACTGGATATCCCCCACAATGGGACATATATATATAACAGTAGGGACACTGTGGTAATATGACTTATGATAAAATCGCAAAAAGGGGGACTACAAGACATGGCTAACCCATATAGATAATAAACTAAATAAAACATTAAAAAATAATAAAAACATTGGTAAAAATATTAATAATCATAAATATTATAAATATATATAATTTTTATCACCCTCCTGATTTATTATAACAAGATAAAACACATAAATAAGTAAAACTGAAGCTAAAAAATGATGATACCAAAAAGCAATTTAAGCATGACTAATAAAAGACAACTGATAAAAGTCGTAAAAAAACAAACGTTTTTCAAACCACTAATGTGCTAACCCCTATGCTTCAATTAGAAGACATGAAAGTGTGCCACACAGGGGGGTAAAAATGAAAAACGATTAAGTAAATCCTAATGTTTAAAAATAATTACTCATAGGTATGTAATCAACAATATAGGCTTAAAGAAAAACGGATAGGTCTCTGTCAAGATTTAATCCACTGGGCGCCATTGTATCCAATTGAAAAATAAATCTCTGCTCGAGTCTCATAATGGTTTTGTTAATATCACCACCCCTCCAGTTAGTTCTTACTTTTTTAATAACAAAAAACTTTAAATCCATGACTTTATGATCAGCCTCTTGCCAATGTTGGACGAGAGGCTTATCAACTAAACCTCTTTTTATACAACTTTTTTGTTCCACTATTCTGGTTCTAATGCTGCGGGTGGTCTTGCCTACATATAGCTTTTTACAAGGGCACTGGACCAGATATATTATGTTTTTACCAAGAGTTTGTACCAAGTGCCACTCCTTCTGTAATATCTTAATTATGCTACTAGATTGTGCAGAATATAAGGGGCAAACTATGCCCACATCCCGTAAGGTGCGTATCCGGCAATTTTTTGCAAACCAAGATATTAGCCATCCTGGAGATACATCTATTATTAGTAAGAAATCTACATGGATCCCACCTCAGCGTACAGATCCTGTCATCGAAGCTTTTGAAAAAGTCGTAACCAAACAAGTTGCAGACGTTTTAAAAGCCCACCGCTCTTCTTATTATAACATTACATACAATGAGAAGAAAGCGATTTCATCATTACAAAAGAATAATGATATCATAATAAAACCAGCAGACAAAGGAGGGGCAGTTGTAATAATGGACAAAGAATACTATATAGCCGAAACTTGATAGAGATCCTACTCAGAATCTCAAGAGGAGCATAGACAATTTAGTCATTTCAGCCTTTGAGTTTGGATACATTACCACAAAAGAGAAGTCTTTTTTGATTGTTGATAATCCTATAATTCCCACTATATACATTATTCCAAAAACTCACAAATCCCTAGAAGCTCCGCCTGGTCGTCCTATTGTTTCAGCCATTGGCTCCCTTTTGGAACCTATTTCAAAATTTTTAGACTTTCTGTTACGTCTGTTTGTCCATGACATGTGGTCCTATGTTAGAGATTCAACACATGTTATATAGATATTGTCTACTTTTGACCAATATAGTTCGGATATTATTTTAGTTACACTCGACGTTGAGTCCTTATATACTAATGTTCCTCAATTGGATGCACTGTGTATTATCGAACAGTGTCTTCTTAACAGAACAGTACATAGATGTATGCCTACAGCTTTTTTGACTACCTTAGGGCGGTTCGCGCTTTGTGAGAATTTATTTTGTTTTAGGGAATTATTTTATAAGCAAATAAAGCGAGTTGCCATGGGTTCTTCTATGGCCCCTGATATAGCGAATTTATGCATGTTTAACTTCGAAGAAAGTTTTTTAAAGGCTCATCCTTTTAAGTCCAATGTTGCCCTCTGGATACGCTACAAAGACAGTATTTTAATTCTTTGGAAAGGGACAATAGATGTACTCACTCAATTTCATCTGTGGATAAACCAACTAGATGATAATTTGCGTTTTCAGATGATTTATGATCCGCAACAGATTTCTTATTTAGATTTATTAATTAAGAAAGGGGAAAATGCCTTTTCTACAACATTGTATAGAAAACCCACAGACAGAAATAATCTACTACATTACAAAAGTTTTCATAATCCATCACTTAAAAATAACTTACCGGTGAGTCAGTTCCTCAGAGCAAAGAGGATCTGTACCAAATCCCAGGATTTTGAAATACAAGCTAACGAAATGAAAGACAGATTTTTAGCGAGACAATATCCTATTTGTCATCTTGACAAAGCGTACAAAAGAGCACGGGATACTTCTCTTGAAGACTTACTTAAAGTTAGAACACGAGATGAGGATGTGGGCATAGTTTACCCCCTCTTATATTCTGCACAATCTAGTAGCATAATTAAGATAATACAGAAGGAGTGGCACTTGGTACAAACTCTTCCAGCTTTTCAGGACTTAAAGTTAACTATTGCACATTAGCACAATATTAACTTACAGAATCTTTTAATTCCCTCTGCATTCACTGAAAGAAAGTTCTTGTCCAAATTTAAAGGGCAATTTCAATGCGGTAAATGTTCCATGTGTTTGAATTCTTTCCCTGTGCGTAATACTTTTGTTCATCCTTTTACCAATCAAATATTTTATATTGATGATTTTGCCAATTGTGAAACTAAAAACGTAATATATGTGGTCCAATGCCCTTGTAAAAAGCTATATGTAGGCAAGACTACCCGCAGCATTAGAACCAGAATAGTGGAACACAAAAGTTGTATAAAAAGAGGTTAAGCTGATAAGCCTCTCGTCCATCATAGAACCCAGTTAGTTGTACTGGGTCAAGCATTGATATCCTGGGTCCCTTCTTAATAATGGTTTATGGACCTTTCCTCCAAGAACTTGTCCAAAACTTTTTTAAACCCAGTCAGCTCAATAATTCAAGAATTTGCTTCCAAAATACATAACTCACAGTTATATATTTCATATTACTGTATATAACATTAAGTTAATCTGTACATAGTTCCCCCGGTTGTCCTATTGTTGAAGTTCCCTGTTCAATGTAAAACTCAATGTTACTTGTATGCATTGTAGTATGTTCTTGTTCAATGTACACCGCACTGATTGTAATAGCGCGGTATAAAAGAATTGTTAAATAAATAAATAAATAAAATAAATAAAATAAATAAATATATAACACACAGTTCCAGAGGACGGTTCTACCAACTAGAAATTATTTACACAGAACTATCACTTTTTGGACTGCTGATCTTTCCCCTTATTTTCAGGAGGGTCCCGATGTGCCTTTTCTCTGCTCGGGGTTTTATTAAATTCAAGGCTGACTCTATAGTGTCCTGGGTTAGAAAGCTGCAGAAGTATTTGTATAGACATTGCAGGAAGCCGAGTAACGTCTCCTATCTGAGCAGAAGCTCCTGCAAACATTTTCCTCTCTGCTTTCGCTGCTTTGACAGATAAGGAAAGAACTGCAAGATTTTTCTCTGGCTACTCGGAAAGAACACAAAAGAAAAAATCCTCTTTTGCAATATAGCTACAAATTACTAGGCAATGCAGACCCCTCTAGAGACGGCAGTCCCTCCAAGGCAATGTAGACCTTTACAAAGCACTCAGCTGCATAGCTCCTAAGTAAGCTAATTAAGACCACTAACACCAGAGGACAGCAGTAACTTCAAAGAGCTTGCCTACCTCTTTGAACTTGAAGACTAGACAAGAAAAAACCCTAGCAGCAGAAAAAAGCTTTGTCTAAGAACACAAAAAAAATCCTTTTGCAATACAGCTAGCTACAAATTACTAGGCAATGCAGCAGAAAAAAGAGCCACAGTATTACCTTGTTTGCAATGGAGACACTGACAGCCTCCCCCCCACCAGCGTCTCTTTCTCAGCCCCTCACCCACCATCACCCAGTGTCTCTCTCTCAACCCCCCTCCCACCATCACCCAGTGTCTCTCTCTCAACCCCCCTCCCACCATCACCCAGTGTCTCTCTCTCTACCCAAATTTAGAAGCTGTAATGAAAGAGACTGACTCTGATATAATGGCAGTCATGGAGACATGGTACACAGAAAACATAGTAATATAGTATATGACAGAAGATAAAGACCAGCATGGTCCATCTAGTCTGCCAAGCAGATCACCCCTCCCCATGCTTTTGTTAAGGGGTGTATCCACCACTCCGTGCAGGTCACCTCTATTTGTTGAGATATTAGAGACAGTTACGTTTATTTTGATTTTATCCTGTTGCTATAAAGGGATCCACTGTGTTTGTCCCATGCCATTTTGAATTCTGTCACTGTATTTGCCCCCACCACTTCCATCGAGAGGGCATTCCAAGATCCACTACTCCTTCAGTGAAAAAGTATTTCCTGACATTGCCTTTCAGTTTACCCCTTTGCAGCTTCATGTTATGCCCTCTAGTATTATAGCTTCTCTGTCTTTGAAAAAGGTTTGTTTGTTCATTAATACTCTTTAAGTATTTAAAGGTCTATCATATCTCCCCTGTCCCTCCTCTCCTCTAGAGTATACATATTTAGGTCTTCAGGTCTCTTCTCATATCTTTTGACGCAAGCCCTAAATCATTTTGGTCACCTTCCTCTGAACCGTTTCCAGTCTTTTTATATCCTTTGCGAGATGTGGTCTCCAAAACTGAACACAATATTCCAAGTGAGGCCTCACCAGCAACTTGTACACTGGCATTAATACCTCCTCCTTTCTGCTGGTAATTACTCTCTGTATGCAACCCAGCATCCTTCTGGCTTTTGCTATCATCTTGTCACACTCTTTCACCACCTTGAGATCCTCAGAAACAAATCACTCCGAGGTCCTTCTCCTCGTCCATGCACATCAATCTCTCGCCCCCTATCGCATACGATTTCCTTGGATTTCTGCATCCCAAGTGCATGACACTGCACTTCCTCACATTAAATCTTAACTGCCAAGCATTCCATTTCATTACTCCAGTCCAATCCCGGCACATTTGGGTATTCACCCCCCCCCCCCCACCAGCATCTTGGAGACTGAGCATGTCATGATTTTCATGACAACCATGTAGACAGACAGCTGGCTCCTCTTCCCAGCCTTCAGTTTCTCAGTCTCCAAGCAGCTGGAGAGATGTGAATCCCTTTGCTAGGATTCACTGAAGGAATGCTTAGAGTTGTAATCTGGCACAGAAAAAAGCATTTATTTTTTGGGATGAGTTGTAGTGAACACTGGTAGAGTGCTCAGAGGCTAAAGGCAACCGTCAGTGGCTCACTTTCAATCCTTTCAAATGTTATACCACAATACAATCAGCCCAGAGATGTAAATAATTTCCGCTTAGATTTTCTAAGCACATTTATGTACATAGTTTAAGTTTTGTATCATCATCAAAACAGCAATGGAAAAATTAAGGCTCAAGACCTGGCGGATCACTATGCTACCAAACTTAATCCCCCTAACCATCCTCTCCAAACCCCGAATGTGATTGCCCCATGCCCAAAGCTGACAGACAGTAAGAACACAAGCCTTAACCTGAAAGAAGGATGGTCTACTTTCCATACAATTGACGAAAAACAAATCATAACTACCATCTCAAACCTTCATACGACGACATCTCTCCTGGATCCATGTCCAGCAGAATGGATCAAATCTACTAAAAACGAAATTTCTCATCTAATAGCGCACATAGTCAATCAATCCCTGCAGCAAGGTATCATGCCCGCCCAACTGAAAAGATCTCTAATTAGGCCTATTTTGAAAAATAAATCTCTCAACAAAGAAGATCCTACCTCCTACCGGCCGATATCAAGCATATCCTTTCTTGCAAAGATTATCGAGAAAGTAACCCAGCAGCAACTTCAAGACCACCTTGATGAAAACAAAATCCTTGACGATCATCAATACGGTTTTCGACCCCACCACGGTGTCAAAACCCTACTCATAGCTCTTCTAGACAACCTCATCAAGGGACTGGAAAACAAAAACAAGATGTTCATACTGATATTCATAGATATATCAGCAGCGTTTGACACAGTACATCATCAAATACTCTTGCGCAGACTTGAGACTATAGGTATATCAGGCACACCGATAAAGTGGTTTGAGCCATACCTAACAAATAGAATGCAACAGGTACGCTTCAATAACGAGCAAGCTAAGCCGTTCCCCCAAACCCAAGGGATACCTCAGGGATCAGCTATTTCCTCCCTGCTATTCAACGTCTACATCCAGCCAGTATGTACAATTTTCCAAAAACATAATATCAGCTACCATCTATATGCAGATGACATTATGATGTACACACAACTTGACATAAACGAGCCCAAGTTCTACCAATTAGAAGAATGCCTACATGAACTGCAAAACTGGCTCCAATGCAACAATATGTCTATAAATCACAAAAAAACTGAAGTGATGTTCATATCAGGAAGACAAGACTTCAAACCTCCTGCATCTATCACCCTGAACGGCAACACTTATCACTCAAAAAATGAGATCAAATATCTAGGAGTACTAATTGATGCTAACCTAAAAATGGACAAACACCTCCGGATAACAAATAGAGCAATATTTCACAAGCTGAAAGTTCTACAACCCTTACGCTGTATCATTGACCACTCAGACTTCAGAACAGTAGCACAAGCGCTCATCATTCCCCACTTTGACTACTGTAATGCCATATTACAAGGGCTACCGAAAAAAACATTAAACATCCTACAGATGGCACAGAATGTATCAGCCAGGATTATTATGAATAAGAGCCTGACAGATCACATCACTCCAGTCCTTATAGAGCTCCACTGGCTCCCCATACCCGCAAGAATACTCTACGAAATGCTGATAACGACATTCAAAATTATCCATAAGATATCTCCATCATTTCTCGATATCCTAATCACCACTCAGCCCTCCAACAGATGCCGACGGACTGCAAACATGAACACACTCTGCATACCCAGCAGCATAAGATCAGTCAAAGAACGGATGAGCAACCGGGCATTCACGTACTCAGCACCTATGCTCTGGAACCGGCTGCCTCACGAGTTACGCCAGACCAAAGACTTACACACCTTCAGAAAAGAGCTTAAAACACACCTGTTCCAATCACATTACGGCATCACCTAGCCGATCTCAACTATATCCTCCCATGCTACCTACCTACCTCTTAACCTATTTCTCATTGATGCATCACATCCTTGATGATTTAAAAAAAAAATGTTTATATGTATATATTGCTCTGCTAATTGCTTGTATTTTTGCGATCTCTATGTACAATTAAAACCTCTCTGGTTGCTCTATCTGTAATCTTTTGAATAATCAAATGTATAACTGTGATCTGGTGGTTGTTAGTCCCCCCTACCTTAATCAAACTGTAATCCTAAATTTATGATGTACATATTCCCTTGTCTTGTCCACCTTATGACCGCTTCTGATCGCTGGAAGGAGCGGTGTATAAATTCATGCCAAATAAATAAATAAATAAAATCTATGTATTTAGTTCTGCTCTCGCTCTCTGTAACTGAATATGTACTAGTTAACTGTACGAGTCAAAATGTTGTTGTTGTTTGTAAACCATGTTTGATCTCTTGGAAAACATGGTATAAAAATTTTAATGAAATAAAAATAAATAAATAAATGTGAGTGCCTGTTTTAAATTTACACTATCGGATCCTCCAATTCCAGAGGATTCCTCTGTGGAGGTACTGAGAGCAGCTGATTTAAGAGTCAGCAGCGACGCCGGGTCTTATTTCAAAAAGAAACAGCTCACAGCGGAAAGGTGCATGTGCAACAACTCCAGAGCCGTGGCTTTGAGACAGTGAGGAGTCGTCGCAGCACGAGAGACCAGGTTTCCCCTCTACCCAGCACAGAGACTCTGAGGTGGTGGAGCATTGGGGCAGCTGCCCGGACACTTTGGGAGACAGTTCAAGGAAGTAATTGTGCAACGGCGATTTCTGGCAGACCGGGGGAACCGCGTGACTCGGCGGCCATCTTAGGAGTTGCAATTTGCAGAGTTGCAGGAAGGAACAAGGCAGGAGACTTGCTGGGAAAGCCAGTAGTGCTCCTTCTACCATATTTTTTGTTTTTGGAGGACTGGAGCGCTATGAAGTTCAGTGAAAGTAAAGAAAATAGCATAAGCGAAGTAGAAGAAAAGCAAGTGGTCAGGAGACACCATGCCTGCAAAGCAGGACTTGCATGACATGTGGGTCTCGCAAAGGTTCAGTCTCCACAGCCGGATTCTGTAGAGGCTGCGAGGCAGAATCCAGGTCAGTGGAGGCTGCCCTGCAGGAGGACAGACTTGAGAAATCCCAGAGGGACTCGGTAGACTCCGAGGCTCAGTGTCCTCCATAGAGGCAATAGGACATCAGTAGAGGCGGAGGGAGGGGTCCCTCCTGCCTTGAAGGGCCCTAACGGCAAAGGTAATAAGGCCCTGAAGGGTGGTGCCGCCAAGAGGGCTACAGGAGAAAGTCCTCATGGGGCATTCTCACCGGAATTTGTGCTACTGCTGCACAAGGCCTTTTGCTTGAAGCAATCATCAAGGGAAATGCAGCCGGTGGGTGCCAAGCAGACCTCTGTCATGGAAGAGTCACCATGAATGGCAGAAGGGGAGCCAGGTCCCAGCAGGAGAAGGAGGGAAGAAGTCCCCTGAGAAAACCTCTCTAGAAGCTGTGGATCCGGATGAGGAGGATGCTTCAGACGCTGCGTTGAAAGAGAGAGAGAATCCCCAGGAAGAGGATTCACGCATCATGCGAGTTTTCCACAGAGAGGAGTTGGCAGCATTGACTGAGCAGTACTTCAAGGTATTGAATGTGCGGATGGATGTTACAGAGAAGGAAGAAGAGCCTCTGGAGGATCCACTGTTCCAAGCAGTTCGTGCAACTCAAAAGGTGTTTCCATTGCATAGAGTCATCCGACGAATGATATAGGAGAAGTGGGATGTTCCCGAGAGACTGCTCCGGAGGACTTGCACAATCTCACCTTAACCCTCTGCCCGATCGAGACAGAGAGCTCTTTCGACCTCCGAAATGTGGATGCAGCGGTCTCAGCAGTTACAAAGACAACGATCCCCGTGGAGGGTAGCTCTACTCTCAAGGATCTACAGGATCGCAAGTTAGAAACATCCCTGAAGCAGTCGTTCAACATTTGTGCATTATCGCTGCAGGCATTGGTATGTGGAGCGTTTATAGTCAGGGCATGACTGTGATGGGCGCAGAGTACCCTGGATATAAGTGCAGAGCAGGCTCGGCGCCCAGAGGCAGCGAAATTACAGTCCAGGGTGACGTACCTGGTAGATACTTTCTATGACCTGATCAAATGCTTATCCAAGGGTATGGCCTCAGTGGTGGCAGCGAGGCGGTACTTGTGGCTCTGTAACTGGTCAGCAGACATCTCTGAGGAAAGCTGCTGTATGGAGAGGATCTCAAGAAGCTGGGTGACTCCAAGGGAGGAAAATTGCCAGAGGACAAGCAGAAAGTTGGGCGGTCATCGACTCCAGGACGTGGGTAGCCGAGGGATTTCCAGCGATTTCACTCAGTGCAGTTTGCCCCATATCAAAGGGGCTGGTTCCCATCCAGGGGACAAGCATTTCAAGGGTTTAGGAGTGCTAGAAGAGGGTTTTACTCTTCTGCTTCTTCGGCACCAAAGAAGTCACAATGAACAGAGGACAGGCCAGGTGGACTTAGTTCCCATAGGGGGTTGGTTATGGGACTTTTACAACGCCTGGACCTGCGTTATGACTGACCAGTGGGTGTTAGAGGTCATCCGGGAGGGCTATGACTTGGAATTCACTCGACCTCTCCGAGATGCATTCGTCAATTCCCCCTGCAAAGCACTGCAGAAGCAAAAGGCAGTGGGGGACACCATGCGGTGCTTGCAAAGGCTTCAGGCGGTAGTAGACATGCCACCAGATCAACGCGGGTGTGGTTGATACTCCATCTACTTCATAGCTCCCAAAAAGGAAGGTTCCTACCGGCCCATCCTAGACTTCAAGCATGTCAATCAAACCTTGCGGGTACTGCGCTTTCACATGGAGATGTTGCAGTTCGTAATAGTCACAATTGCAAGGTGAGTTTTTGACTTTACTCAACTTCACATTCTGGTACAGGCAGAGCACCAGCAGTTTCCTAGGTTTGCAGTGCCAATGGGGCACTTTCAGTTTCGGGCATTGCTGTTTGGGTTGGCATCCATGCCTTGGACCTTCACCAAAGTGATCGTGGTGGTGGCAGCAGCGCTGCGACAGGAAGCCATACTGGTCCATCCTTAACTCAATGATTGGTTCACCAGAGCAAGGTCTCGTGAGGAGAGCGAGCGTGTGACAGAACTGGTCATGGCATTCCTCCAAAGACTCAGATAGGTGGTCAATTTCGCCAAGAGTCACATCATGCCGACGCAGGACCAGGAATACCTCGGCACTCGTTTCCAGATGAAGGTGGGGCAAGTGTCGCTGCCGGTGGCGAGAGTGTGCAAGCTGCAAGGGCAGATCCAGCAGTTGATGCAGAGGCCAACGGTGTGAAATTTTTTGCAAGTAGTGGGTCAATGGTGGCCTCCATTGAGATGATCCACTGGGCACATGCACACGTGACCCTTGCAATGAGCATTGCTATGCAGGTGGTCGGTGCAGGTCCACCCCCTTTCGAAGGAACTGCCATGCACAGAGGAAGCACGGCAGGGGCTCTGCTGGTGGCTACTGACCGACATGCCATTGGAGGCGCCTCAGTGGGTACAGCTTATAACAGATGCCAATCTGCTCGCCTGGGGAGTGCATTGTGAGGCCCAGTTTGTGCAGGGGTTATGGTTGCATCAAGAGATGCAGTGATCTTTTAAAATATGAAAGGAAGATACAACTGGTCTTCAGCTCTATACTAGCAATGCTAATCCCTAAAACATGTATATGCCCCACAATCTTCCTACCTACCCAACAAAGAGCCATCCCCACCCCAACTAAGGGGAATAATACAACAGGGTGAATCAGCGCGAAGTACAATATCGCCACACAAGAACCCTACAAACAATTTTAAGCAGGAAAAAAGAACCCCTTTTCCAACCCTACATTTTCCTTAGATGTAACATAACAGCTTAATGTATCAATAATGTTATATCAGTGATCTTGTATCACCATTTTATCAACATGATATCAACATTCCTATCACCCCCCCTGCCCCACCCACCCCCCAACCCAACTCTCCTCCACACCCTGCCCAGAATTTCCCTTGTCTATATAGTGCATAATCAAAACCTATTTGCACCTCTTCCTGCAGCTAGGAGACCGGGAATGTCAAAGTCGTGACAACACTGGATATAGCCTGCTGGTATCTCCCATCAGCCTCCAGTGTACTATTGAATAAATGCAGTCTACTTCTTCTTAAACGATGAATAACAAAAATCAAAAATCACGTCGTTTAATCTTTAACCTCAGCAATGCAGAAACTAAACATATTTCATATATGAGGTGCTTGTCTCAGAAAAAACTGACGGCACTTAATCATGGGCTAATAGCCACTGTTTAGTGCCAGCTTTAACATCAATGACCAAGCTCCCTCATTAGATGTTTTCTTAAAGTGCATATTATCAATGATTTATCTTAAAAAAGTCTCAGATGCTCCCTCGAAAACTTTCAAATTTTAAATCATTTTTTGAAAGGAAGGAAAGAGACTTAGCTTATCACAGCTCAAAACTAGCCGAATGATCAGCGACAGACAATTCCAACGCCTTCTATCAGGCACCCCAAGCGTTTCGCAAAAAAGGTTCTTCAGGGAATTGTTCATCCGCGGCTAGAAAAAAACAAAAACAGATGAAATTAATACAATGTTTCATATCGCTTCTCCAGGCATTTCAAAAATGTTCATTCTCAAACCTTATATCAAGACGCCGATTATGCGCTGAAAAACGCGAACATGATGAAGTCTTATCAGTTAAAAGTCCAGTTCACATGAACGCTGCGCATGCGAGATCTTAATCCGACCTCCATTTTTAAAGGGCTACTCCATCACATGTTCCAATCAAAGGACATGATTGACAGGCTGACTCCCGCCCAGATGAAAAGCATATTGATGTCAAAACTACACAAAAAACTGTTCTTACTAAAGGCAGGACATTAAATCCAATCGGAAATTTAAACCCCTTGGACTCACTGTGTCCAAGGTGAAAATCCATTTTTGCTCCTTCCAGAGGAGCGTATCGGCTATCGTCTTTCCCCGCATGGCAAAGGACACCTGATCTAAACAAAAACAATGTAGTTGCTCAAATATATGATTTTCATCAACACAGTGCTGTACTATTGGTGCTTCAAGCACTTTACATTTTAAGCGACTACAATGTTCACGCATTCGTGTCCGAAATGAACGAACCGTTTTCCCCACATAGGGGTGGCCACATGGGCAGACTATCACATAAACCACATTAGTGGAGTCACAGGTTGTTTGATGTCGAAACTTATAAATAGTTCCCCGATGTTCAAATTGGTTGATCTCCATGGTCACATCACAAATATTGCAATGTCCACATTTAAAGTGACCAAAAGGGGCCGCAGACGGTAATATTGTATGAAAAATGTCAGGGGGCAAAATGGCTGGACACAGTTGTTCCTTTATATTACGAGCTCGTTGCCAGACACATCTAATCCTTCGGTTCCGTAAACCAGGAACGGCCTGTAGTACATTGCTGTGTTTTTTGATGATCTTAGCGATGTCCTTACTAAAGGGGGAGAACTTTGTCACAAAATTAATGATCGTGTCATCCTTATGTACCTGGGTTCTTGATTCCGGACGACGTCGTGACAACAACGTATTTCGATCACTATAAAGGGCTCTTTTGTAAGCATGCTCCACTACTGTTTTTGGATATCCCCGAGAAAGAAAATTCCTCTTCAGAAAAGACGATTTCATTTTATAATCAGCTTTCTCAGAGCAATTTCGTCTATACCGGAGGAATTGTGAGAGAGGCAAGCTCTCCTTTAAATTTCGCGGATGGGCACTCATGTAGTGGAGAAATGTGTTGCGATCTGTATCCTTTCTGAAGACTGATGTCTCCCATGTGTGAACACCCCTAGTAATCAGAACATCCAAAAAAGTGATCCGTTCAAAATGACTTGAGTAAGTAAATTTAATGCAAGGATCACAGGATCACTTTTTTAAGATAAATCATTGATAATATGCACTTTAAGAAAACATCTAATGAGGGAGCTTGGTCATTGATGTTAAAGCTGGCACTAAACAGTGGCTATTAGCCCATGATTAAGTGCCGTCAGTTTTTTCTGAGACAAGCACCTCATATATGAAATATGTTTAGTTTCTGCATTGCTGAGGTTAAAGATTAAACGACGTGATTTTTGAGTCCAGTGTACTATTGACAAAGCAAACTCAAAGGAACAACAAATAAGTAACTATACCATAATTTTAAATAACTCCCCATTCCTCAACCGGAGGAGCCTTTTAAACCGTATCCATCTTATATTTTCTTTTCTTTTCTCTTTTTTTTTTTTTTTCAACTTTACATTCATGTCCCCCTTATGCAAACACGTATCCTATACCATCACCTCGTTTAAATAAGAGAAAAGAAAGAAAGAACAGAGAGGGATACTCACTGCGATCTAGAAACTGAAAGGATCTGTCTACTCCTTGAGATTGATGCTCCACTCCGCCTGAAAATAAACTGAAGAAATCATACTCCTGGGCGGGAATGAGGACTAAACTGTCGTCACTCAAGGAACGACAATTACCAGGTAAGTCTAATTTCTATTTCCTTATCGTTCCTCCAGTTTAGTCCTCTACTTCTGGGATGTAACAGAGCAGTAATCATTGGGAGGGACCTATCCAGCCAACTCACCACACCGCCGACCCAGAACATTACTGCCAAAACATTTAGGCAGTAGTGATTACTGAGGAAATGAAGAGACGACCTGGAAGCTGCTCTACCAATCCCCTCTGGTGGAATGACACAGTGATTCACCCATGAAGCCGCTTGTGCCCTGGTAGCAAGAGTCAGAAAGCCCCCCGGAATCATACAACCTCGCCAGCAGAAAACTGAGGCAACGACCACCTTAACCCAGTGCGAAATGGCCGCCTTCGCTGATGCTTCCCCTTTGTGGGGACCTCCAACCAGCACGCAAAAACAAAGAAACGAACATCGCACCCTGCATGTAATGTTTCCTATCGGCGTAAGCTACGAATAAAAACCCCCCTTCCAGAAAAACCGAGAACTGGAAGAGAAACCAACAGGCTCAGGAGAAAAATCAGAAACCACCTTTTGGAAGGACGACAGGACTGCTCGCAAACACCACCCTCTATCCAGAAAGGATGAAAACGGCTCATTACATGACAACGCCTGAAACTCCGAAACTCGTCGCACCGAACAATGAGCTATCAAAGCCACTGTCTATAACAGCAAATCCTTTACCGACGCCTGGAGTAAAGAATCAAAGGACTCTTTAGCTAACGCCTCTAAGGCCCAATCGGGATCGGGGAGCAGCAGCCATCAACAGAGGGAGTTGAGCGGCAGCTCCTCCTCACTTCCATTCCTGCCAATCGGAAGCCCTCCACAGCTCTCTTCAGCGACTTTAAAACCGCCGCTTCTAAGGCGCGCCGGCAGATCGGGGAGCAGCAGCCATCAACAGAGGGAGTTGAGCGGGAGCTCCTCCTCACCTCCATTCCTGCCAATCGGAAGCCCTCCACAGCTCTCTTCAGCGGCTTTAAAACAGCCGCTTCTAAGGCGGGCCCGCGCCTGAGGGCCTCGCCAGAGGGCCCTTTGGCGTGGCCCTTAAGCGTTGGTCCGTGGCGATTTATCCTTGAGGCCTACACCGACGGCATGGACCTGGTTGTTGTACCCCTATGTTGTGGTAACGTGCTGTTCCATGTTCCTCATCTTCTTCTATCTGTCTGACTGTCTCTGTTCTCTATTCTGTCCTATCATATTAATGGCGTTCCTTTCCTATTTCCACGAATGATGTAGTATTGTAAACCGCTCTAATGCCTCTGGCCTGAGCGGTATATCAAATTCTAAATAAACAAACATGTACATGAGTTCTGCAGAAGGGTAAGACCCTACTCATTCACAACATCAATCATGCATCATTCAGCATCTCTGGGGGTGGGGAGGGGGGTAAAGCAAGAGAATCACCTTTTAACACCGTCCAGCCTCAACCACAGCGGCCAATGAATTAGCCTTCAACCTCCCACCCTCAAACCCGGGTCCCCCTTGTCTGTATTACTAAAGAAAGGGAATAAAGGTCTAAAACTGTATAAGCCAATAAAGGGCCCATCTAGGGAGTCTTACCATATTTAACATGAAAGAAAAAGAAATGTGTCTTTCATACATCCACACAACCTTTCCTTCAGATTCTCAACTCATAGCCCCAGCCAGGCTCAGGAAAGGAGGGGGGGGGGAGGGCCCCCACAGGGGCGCAGAAATCAATCCACCGCTGCAATCTCACCTCCCATTAGATTTGGGACGTGAATGGGTTTTACCTGTAGCAGTACCAAAATAAAGATGTCCAGTGTGAACCCTGAGAGTTCATATATATTGCTTAAAAACTTTCATACGCACTTCAAGCAGCCGTTTTCAGCACATCCTAATCGATTCTTGTTCTTCAATAAAGGATTGTAAAGTTGCTGGGTCGTCGAAGGACCTGGTTTGATTGTCCAAAGTTACTCTGAGTCAGGCCAGATAAAATAGTCCATATCGGGATTGCAGATGTTGTAGTCACAGCCTGAGGACTAAGAATTGCTTGTGCCTTTCTACTGTATTTTTGCTGAAGTCCAGATAAAAAGGAGTTCTTACGTGCCTCAAATTGAACCCCGTCGCGGGCCTTAGCAGCATTTATGATTTGGACCACTTGTTGATGCCTAAGAGGCAGAGGATCAAAGGCTGTGGTCTTCGGGTATGAGGGCCTGCCTGCGTCGGAACCCGATATGCTCTTTTGATTTCAAGCGGCCAGGTAAAATCCAGACGCAACATTTTGGGTAGCAGGTTCTCAAGGAATGTCACCATGTCAGATCATTTGACTCCCTCCGGTATGCCTACAATCCAAATATTGTTCTGTCGTGCCCTATTGTTGAGTTCCTCTAAACTGTGCTTCTCAAGACCTTAGATATTTGTTCGAGTAGTTCATTATGGGTTGCAATAACAGTATCCATTTTATCCATTCGGACCTTTGAGGGCCAACATCTGAGTTTTTAAATCTTGCAGGTCTGACTGCACTGTGGTAAGAAAATCTCCATTTGCAGCGACCAGTGTGCGCACAGCCCGAATTTCTGCAAGGAGCTCCTGCATCTCATCAGTAACATTGCGGCTAGCTGCCATCTTATGAGGTGACAAAGGATCCGATTTTGGATGCTTCGTTCTGAATTCTGCACAGAGTAGTCGTCCAGGCGGACTGTTTTAATCTGGTCATGTTTCAGTGCTAATGGGAGATGTAGGGTTACTGAAAAATCGTACTGTAAAAGGATTGTAAGGGGTCGAGAGATGGGATTCTTCTCAGGATCCTTGGGAGCTAAACTCCTAAGCGGCCATACTGTGCCACTGCTGGCTCCGCCACCCCTCCCCCCATTCTTGCAGCTTTTGTAGATCTTTCCTCAAGTTATCCACTCACTCAGGGAAGTCCACTGTGTCAGCCCCCAGCCCACCATCATCCAGTGTCTCACTCTCTCACAGCTCTCCATCATCACCCAGTGTGTGTGTGTCTCTCTCTCATAAGCCTCTCCTTCCACCATCACCCAGTGTCTCTCTCTCTCTCACAGGCCCCCCTCCCACCATCACCCACTCACAGCCCCCCCCCCCCACCATCACACAGTGACTCTCTCCATTCTTCTTGCATTGACAAAGCCAAGCTCCTTTTTCATTGCGCTTGACTTGAGCAGCATGGTGGAGGAAGTTCAGGCGAATCTCGCAGTTTCAAGTTTCAGAAGTTCAGCATGAATCCCCCCCCCATTATGCAGCTCAAGCTGCTTGCACAAAGCAGATCACAGTGGAGGAAATAAGCTCAGTGTTAATGAGATGGCACTAAGGCATACAAAAACCTTTCAGAGGCATGAAATCCTCAGCACTATGGTGCAGTATTTAGACACCATAAAGATCTGGCACCTGACATTTGTCAAGCCCTATCCTATGGCACCCAATACCTTTGACACTGGCCTGGCAGCCCCGCATGAAATGCCCCAGCCAGCACCACTGCTCAAATTCAGTGAGGTATCCAACAAACAGATTGAAGACATTATTGCCTCTATCAACCTCACACCACTGCACCCAACGATCCCTGTCCGGCCAGTTGGATTAAAGAGCTACGTCTTGACCTAAGTCAAATCCTGAGCAGAATCCTGAACCAATCCTTCTCAACAGGGTCTTTCCCACAGAGTTTAACACACACATCAATCAGACCACTGCTAAAAAATAGCAGACTCGACCCATCTAAAGTCGAATCCTACAGACCAATTTCGAGCATCCCCCTGCTTGCCAAACTCATCAAAAAGGTAGTCCAGCGACAAATCCAACAGCACGTTGACACCGAAGTACCACTGGACCCATCCCAACAAGGCTTTAGGGAAGCACATGGTGTGGACACCATCCTCACAACCCTCTTTAACAACCTAGTTACAGGACTTGACAACATCCACCAATGATTCTTTGCAGAAGGCCTTTTGCTTGAAGCAATCATCAAGGGAAATGCAGCCGGTGGGTGCCAAGCAGACCTCTGTCATGGAAGAGTCACCATGAATGGCAGAAGGGGAGCCAGGTCCCAGCAGGAGAAGGAGGGAAGAAGTCCCCTGAGAAAACTTCTCTAGAAGCGGCGGATCCGGATGAGGAGGATGCTTCAGACTCTGCATTGAAAGAGAGAGAGAATCCCCAGGAAGAGGATTCACGCATCATGTGAGTTTTCCACAGAGAGGAGTTGGCAGCATTGACTGTGCAGTACTTCAAGGTATTGAATGTGCGGATGGATGTTACAGAGAAGGAAGAAGAGCCTCTGGAGGATCCGCTGTTCCAAGCAGTTCGTGCAACTCAAAAGGTGTTTCCATTGCATAGAGTCATCCGACGAATGATATAGGTGAAGTGGGATGTTCGAGAGACTGCTCCGGAGGACTCGCACAATCTCACCTTTTACCCTCTGCCCGATCGAGACAGAGAGCTCTTTCGACCTCCGAAATGTGGATGCAGCGGTCTCAGCAGTTACAAAGACAATGATCCCCGTGGAGGGTAGCTCTACTCTCAAGGATCTACAGGATCGCAAGTTAGAAACATCCCTGAAACAGTCGTTCAACATTTGTGCATTATCGTTGCAGGCATTGGTATGTGGAGCGTTTATAGTCAGGGCATGACTGTGATGGGCGCAGAGTACCCTGGATATAAGTGCAGAGCAGGCTCGGCACCCGGAGGCAGCGAAATTACAGTCCAGGGTGACGTACCTGGCAGATACTTTCTATGACCTGATCAAATGCTTATCCAAAATAGCAGACTCGACCCATCTAAAGTCGAATCATACAGACCAATTTTGAGCATCCCCCTGCTTGCCAAACTCATAAAAAAGGTAGTCCAGCGACAAATCCAACAGCACGTTGACACCGAAGCACCATTGGACCCATCCCAACATGGCTTTAGGGAAGCACATGGTGTGGACACCATCCTCACAACCCTCTTTAACAACCTAGTTACAGGACTTGACAACATCCACCAATGATTCGTTCTCATCTTCATGGACATTGCAGCCACTTTTGACTCGGTGAACCATGAGATACTATTACAACACCTCAAAGAAAAAGGGATACAAGGCTCCGCACTAGATTGGTGCAAATCATACCTGTCCAATAGATGGCAACAAGTCAGAGCAAGCTCCATGACCTCAGAGCCATTTCTACTGAAACAGGGAGTGCCACAGGGATCATCCCTAGCTGCATTGATGTTTAAACATTTACATGCATCCCATCTGCGCTTTGATCCGATCTTTAAACGTCCAATGCCTCGCCTATGCAGACGACATCCTGATATACATACCTTTCAAGATTGACCAACCAGATTTCTCCCCAATAATAAGATGCTTCGAAGCAGTAGCAGACTGGCTCCTTACACAGAACCTACGGATTAATCACAGCAAAGCCGATGTAAACCTCTGGTTTCTCGTGACGAATAAAACGCCACCTCCCTCATTACAAGTCAACAATGCTGAGTTGAAAACTAAATCCACAATTCGTTATCTAGGCATTACACTCGACCAACGGCTCGACATGTCAGCACATGTGAAAAACACCACGAAAGCAGTATACGAGGGGGTACCCAAAAAAAACAGTAATTATTTTTTAAAAGCTATTTATTTCAAATTCTTTACAAAACAACCTTATCCCCTTCAAAATACTCTCCATTACAACTGATACATTTGTCCCACCGGTGCTTCCACTGTTCGAAACATTTTTTGTAGTCATCTTTAGAAACGGCTGACAGCTCCTCCCTCCTTTTTTTCTTGACTTATTCAATGTTGTCAAATCAGTGTCCTTTCATGCCCCTTTTCATGCATGGAAATAAGAAAAAGTCGCACGGAGCCAGGTCAGGCGAGTAAGGTGCGTGGGGCAGCGGAACCATGTCATTTTTAGCCAAAAACTGTCTAACAGAGATGGCTGTGTGTGCAGGTGCGTTGTCGTGGTGGAAGAACCAGTCTCCTGTCTCCCACAAATCGGGTCTTTTTTGACGAACACTGTTGCGCACTCTTCTTAAAACTTCCAAATAAAAAGTTTGATTGACGGTCTGACCTGGGGGAACAAACTCTGAATGAACTACCCCCTTGGCATCAAAAAAGCAAATCAGCATTGTTTTTGATGTTTGATTTGACTTGACGACATTTTTTTGGACGGGGTGACGATGACGTCTTCCACTGGTTTGAATGTTGCTTTGTTTCTGGGTCGTAACCATAGCACTATGACTCATCACCTGTAATGACCTTTGACAGAAAATCTGGATCAGTTTCAAGCTGTTGTTTCAGAACACGGCATGTTTCAACTCGATGTTCCTTTTGATTGTCAGTCAGAACCTGAGGAACAAACTTGGCAGCAACCCTTTTCATTCCCAAATCTTCCATTAAAATTCGCTGAACCGAGCTCCAAGATAACCCACTAATCTCTGACAGTTGATCAATTGTCTGTCGACGGTCTGTGAGCACAAGCTCTCTAATTTTTTCAATATTTTCGTCGATTCGGACAGTTGATGGATGCCCAGAACTTGGTTTGTCATCAATCGACATGTCGCCATTTTTAAACCGAGTAAACCACTGGTACACTTGACTTTTTCCCATAGCGTCATCTTGATAAGCTGTTTTCAATATTAAAACAGTTTCAGCAGCATTTTTACCGAGTAGAAAACAAAATTTCACAGCTGCACGTTGTTCACTTAAACATGTCATCATAAAAAAAGAAACAAGAACAAAACAGCGCTAGCAAAAACAATCACTGCACATGAACAGAACAAGCCAGGTCAACAACACAGGCGGCACTGAACTGACAACGAGTTGCACTATACACGCCTAGCGGCAGAAGTGCGTACTACACAAGCTCCGCCCACGGCAATGTTATTCCTGTTTTTTTTGGGTACCCCCTCGTATCACAAGATCCGAACACTACATCATCTTCGCCCATTGCTTGACTTTTCTGACTACCGATCAATCTTCCAAGCCTTAGTGATCCCGCATCTTGACTTCGCTAATATCATCCTCCACGGACTCCCACAGTCAACACTAAGCCCACTCCGACTTGCCATGAACTCAGCTGCGAGAGTACTTGTAGGATTATCAAGGTCAGACCACATAACGCCAGTCCTGAAGAAACACCACTGGCTGCCGCTACAGGCCAGAATCCATTACAAGACCCTAGTCCTGACATTCAAAGCTCTAAAGAACCAGTCCCCCACGCCCATCAGTAAATTGATCCACAGCACGCCGGCCAATAGAAACAGAAGACCGACAATGATGAACACATTAGAAGTCCCTAAGATGATGACAAAATGCACAAAGACAACAGCCAGTAGGGCTTTCTCGATATTCGCACCTAGAGCCTGGAATGCCCTCCCAACCAAAATTCGAGCCATCACGAAGAGTAAATTAGACTTACCTGCTAATTGTTGTTCCTTAAGGAACTCTAGTCCAGTCCCGGAACCATAGAGTTGTGAACCTCCACCAGCAGCTTTGGAGACTGAAAGATGTCATCACTTTGATGTCACTGGTACAAATAGGCAGGAACCGCCCCCATTCACCAGTACCTATTGACAAAGCAGACTCAGCAGAGCAACAAGTAAGTAGAAATAGGCACAATAAAATAACTAGGCCAAAGACCCAAACAAAGAACAGACTAAAACCACAGAAGAAGAAACAGCATCTGCGACTAGGACGCCAATACCGCCTCTTCTCCATCAAGAGAGGAACAAGTGCCTCTTACCTATGCGTTTTTTTTTTTGTTTGTTTTTTTTTAGATATGGGTATCCAAAAGAAAGAAAAAACCTCTAGTTCCAGAAAGGACAAGAAACCCCTTCCGGAGCCCACGAGGCTTTGCAGCGCCAAAAAACAAAAGATGTCCCTTCTTTTTGCTCACCACGGCACCGCCAACCCCCTCCCACAGCTGTTCATGCCTTGGATCAGTAATTTACTTCTGCACTAGAACAACTGCAGGCTGCACGCCGAGCCCGTCAATGGGAGGGATCCGGGACTGGACTAGAGTTCTTTAATGAACAACAATTAGCAGGTAAGTCTAATTTACTCTTCCTTTGCGTCCCTCTAGTCCAGTCCCGGAACCAGAGAGGATGTAACAGAGCAGTGAAGATCAATGGGAGGGACCGGCGAGGCCAGCCTGAAGAACTGCAGAACCAAAACGCCCATCGCTCCGCGCTTGCACATCCAATCGATAGTGCTTGGCAAAAGAATGCAACGAGGACCAAGTCGCCGCCCTACAAATGTCCGCAACCGGCACCAAGATAAGCTCCGCCCAAGACGCCGCCTGCGCTCTGGTAGAATGCGCTCGAAGGCCACTCGGCGCCTCCCTGCCTCGTAACAGGTAAGCCGACGAAATAGCCTCCTTCAGCCAGCGCGAAATGGACGACTTCGCCGCCGCCCCCCCTTTCCGCGGACCGGCAAACGTGACAAACAACCTATCCGACTTCCGGAAAGACCCCGTCCAGCGGAGATAGAGCATGAGCACTCGACGAACATCGAGACGATGAAGACGACCGCCCGACTGCCCAGACTGTCCCGCTGAAAACACCGGAAGGGCCACTACCTGGTTAACATGGAACGGCGAGACCACCTTAGGCAAAAACGCTGGGACCATGCGCAATACCACCTTGTGGCTATGAAAGGTCAAATACGACTCTCTACAAGACAAGGCCTGCAACTCCGAAATCCTGCGGGCGGAACAAATGGCTACGAGGAAGACGGTCTTCAACGTCAAATCCTTAAGCGACGCCTCTTGCAATGGCTCAAAAGACCAAATTGAGATCCCAAGAAGGCAGCGAGTCGCGCCGCGGAGGGCGTAACAACAACACCGCTCTCAGGAATCGGCGAACATCGACATGTGAACCAAGCACCTGACCCTGGACCTTTCCCCGAAAACAGGCAAGCGCCGCCAGCTGCACCCGCAAGGAACTAGCCGCAAGACCCTTCTCAACACCGTCTTGCAAAAAGGCAAGGATCTGTGGCACGGAAGCCCGAAGAGGCGAAATAGCACGATCCGCCCACCACGCCTCAAACACACGCCAAACACGGACGTACGCCAAAGAAGTAGACCGCCTCCGCGAGCCCAAGAGGGTAGCCACGACCGCCGGAGAGTAGCCTTTAGCCGTCAGCCGCGCCCTCTCAAGAGCCATGCCGTAAGCGAGAATCGACCCACCTGAGGCATGCGAAGCGGACCCTGAAGCAAGAGATCCTCCCGACGAGGAAGCCTCCACGGCCTGTCCACCAGCAGCCGCAGCAAATCGGCATACCACGGTCTTCGGGGCCAATCGGGCACTATCAACACTACAAGACCCCGGTGCTGATCTATGCGCTGAACCACCTTGCCGATTAGTGCCCACGGAGGAAAGACATAGAGGAACCCCTCCAACGGCCACCTCTGCGCCAGCGCATCCAGGCCTTTCGACATCCGCTCTCTGCGCCTGCTGAAGAACCGCTCGACTCTTGCGGACTCGAAGGTGGCCATCAGATCCATCACCGGCATTCCCCAGCGGCACACCAGGAGTGCGAAAACGTCCGGATGCAGAACCCACTCTCCCGGGTCCACTCTGCGACAACTCAGAAAATCCGCTTGGACGTTGTCGCTGCCAGCCACGTGCTGCGCCAACAACGTGCTGAGATTGCCCTTGGCCCAGCCCAACAGCCGAGACGCCTCTGCCTCTAACGACGGACTCCCCGTGCCGCCCTGACGATTGATATAGGCCACCGTTGTCGCATTGTCGGACAGTACTCTTACCGGTCTCTGGTGCAAGAGCTCCCGAAACTCCTGAAGAGCTAGAAACACAGCTCGCATTTCCAACTTGTTGATGGACCACTGTCGCTCTCCTTGCGTCCACGGCCCCTGGGCTATCCGGCCCTCGCAGTGCGCCCCCCAGCCTGTGAGACTTGTATCGGTCGTCACCAACACCCAGGAAGGAGTCTCCAGGGACACGCCGCCCTCCAGATTGCTGGGCTGCAACCACCAGAGAAGTTCCTGCCGCACCTCCGGAGGACACACTAGCCGCCGAGACAACGCATCCGTCTGATGTGACCAACGTCTGAGCAGGGCGCTCTGGAGAGGCCGCATGTGAAACCTGGCCCACCGTACCACGTCGATGGTCGCCGCCATGGTACCCAGCAGCTGCAGATACTGCCATGCCGTCGGAGCGGGATGCTCTCGAAACTTCCGCACGAGATCCTGCAAGGCCTGCGCTCTGTTCCGGGGCAGGAAGACCATGCCTAGCCGAGTCTCAAAACGCGCCCTCAAGTACTCCAGAGTCTGAGAGGGCACCCGCTTGCTCTTTGCAAAGTTGACCACCCAACCCAGGCTCTCCAAAAACACTATCACCCGAGCGGTGGCCGCTGCACTCTCCTGTTCGGACTTCGCACGAATCAACCAATCGTCTAAATACGGATGCACCAGAATCCCTTCTTTGCGCAGCGCCGCCGCGACCACCACCATAATCTTGGTGAATGTCCGAGGAGCCGTCGCAAGCCCGAAAGGCATCGCCTGAAACTGAAAAATGCCCCATCGGCACTGCAAACTGAAGGAACTGCTGATGCTCGCGATGCACTGGAACATGCAGGTAGGCCTCTGTCAGGTCTAAGGCTGTCAAAAACTCCCCCTTCCTGACTGCCGCAATGACGGAACGCAAGGTCTCCATCCGGAAATGGGTAACACGAAGGCAGCGATTCACCCTTTTTAAGTCCAAAATTGGCCGGTAGGTGCCTTCTTTTTTTGGAACTACAAAATAGATCGAGTATCGACCGCACCCACGTTGTGCCGCTGGGACGGGAACCACCGCTCCCAGCTGCTGCAGCCGCCGCAACGAGTCCCCGACCGCGCAAAGCTTTCTCGGAGAGCCGCAGCGAGAAAGGACAAAAGAGTCCTGCACGGGCTGAAGAAACTCCAGAGCATAGCCGTCCCGAATGACCTCCAACACCCACCGATCTGAGGTGATTTGGACCCAGGCAGGGAGAAACTCCCGCAACCTTCCCCCCACGGGCACTTCCGCCACCCGGGTCCGCCTTATCTCATTGGGACTTCTTACTGCTGGAGGATTGAAAGGAGGCAAACCCCATGCCCGCCCCCCTGAACCCTCGAAAGGTCTGACCCCTAGCTAGGAACCTCCCCCGCTGGGGTTGGGGAATGCGCGAGGATCTGAATCTACGAAAACTCCCCAAGAGACCCCTGGACCCCAAAGTACCACGGCTCTGCTTGGGCCTATCTTCCGGGAGACGCCCCCCCTTGGACTCCCCCAGATCCTTGACCAACTTCTCCAAATCCTCACCAAACAAGAGCTTTCCCCGAAAGGGCAGCTTACTAAGCCGGGCCTTGGAGGCACCATCCGCCGACCAGTTCCGCAGCCAAAGATATCGTCGAGCTGCCACCACAGAAGCCATACTCTTAGCCAGCCCTCTAATAAGATCATAGTGGATATCTGACAGATATGTCGTACCCGATTACAGGCGCGCACCGTCCTCCGCCTGCCCTTCCAGCGGATCCCCCTGCAACCGCTGAGACCATCGCAAACAGCCTCTCGCCACCCACGCCCCCGCTATCGAGGCCTGCAAGGACAGGGCCGAGATGTCAAACACCTGCTTTAACAAGGTATCCAACCGCCTATCCTGCACATCCTTCAACGCCGCAGCGCCTTCCACCGGAATTGTGGTTTTCCGCGTGACCGCAGACACTGCCACATCCACTTTTGGAGAAGAAAAAAGTTCCCTATCCTGGTCCGAAAGCGGATACAAGTGGGCTAGATTCCAGGTCCCCCGCAAAGAGGACTCAGGCGAGTCCCATTCTTCCTGAATCATAGACCGAAACACCCGATGAACCGGGAAGACCTGTTGAGGTATCCGCACCGCCTGTAACAAGGGATCCTCCAACGCGTCCTCTGCCACCAGAACGCCCGAAGGCATATTCAATGCCTTTAAGGTTTCCGCAATTAAAGCCGGCAACTCTTCCCTCCGAAACACCCGGACCACTCTATTCCGCTGTTCCTCGTCCGGTAACTCTCCTTCCTCCAACTCCTCCTCGGAGGGAACTTCAAGATCCATCTCCTGCACAGTCTCATCTCCTTCCAGCCCAACGGAAGAGGAAGAACCTTCATCACCCCCCTTCCGAAGCTTTTTGAGAGGAACCTCCTCCTCATCCCGGGGAACCCTGGCCAGCGTCCGCTTCTGCCCCTGAGGACTAAGGCCCCTTGTCCCCGAAGCCAGTTGCAGCAAGGCAAATGTCTTCTGCATCAAGGAGAAGAGGTCTGGCGGGATCTCCACCCCACCGGCGGACGGGTGGTCATCCGCTCCTGGAGGACTGAGCCCAGACGAGCCTGGTCTCTCTGGAGCCGCAAGAGAAGGCGGCCCGACCTCCCCTTCCCCGCGGGAACCAGTCGCTGCTTCCTCCGCAACCTCCCCCAAAGGTCTCTCCAAACTGGCAGCTTCCACTGAGCAGGGCTTACAGACCCGTCTCCATCACCTCTGTGCGCCTCACTCCACACACGAGGCAGCGGAGCTTGGCCGGCATAGTAGGTCAACCCCTCAAAGGGACCAGCCGCACTAGAAGCAAAAAACTCCCGTTTTTTTTTTTTTTTACAGCAACCAAACAGGAAGGGCCCTCCTAGATGAATCCTGCCAATGAGGACCAAAAACGAAGCTCCTAAGAGCCTGAGGGAACCCAAGAAAAGAAACGAGGAAAAAAGAAAAAAAACGGGGCTTTTAAAATGGCCACCGGCAGTTTTCCCGCCGCTGAAAAGACGCGGGAATAAACCCCGTGCCTGCCGCAACGCTGCCAAAGAGCCTTCCGAGCAAGTTCTGCACCCCTCCAAGGCCCCAGGAAACTGGCTGTACTCACCCTCTACACGTTCCTGCAAACGGGTAGGAAGGCAGGGGGGGGGGGGGGGAGGGAGGAAAGCCACAGCGCACCTCACAGCTCAGCCCTCTGACGGCTTCGGCTGTGGTGCTAAGGACGCTCAGTGAAGCAGGCCAGCCTTGCAGGGCCTGTCAACTGCCGTCTCCCCTGCTGCTGCCTTATTCTGCCTACGACCTGCTCCTCACCCTTTCAAGCGGGTTCGGGAGCAGGGAGGCTAAGCAGGTATGCTCGTTTAAACGGAGGGGCTCAGAAAAACAAAAAAACAGCAATCTTCCCCGTGCAGGAGGAGCCCCCGGGAGGGAGCCACAGACAGGGAAAAGAAAAAGGGAACCTTGGCAGCAGCAGATCTAAAATGAAGAAAAAACACAGGAAAACAGTATTAGAAAAGAAAAGAAACCCCAAAGGAAAAAAAAATAAGTCTGCTTATTTGCTCTCCCTGAGCCCAAGTCCCGGACTCAGAACCTCCTAGCTGCTTGGAGACTGAAAGTACTGGTGAATGGGGGTGGTTCCTGCCTATTTGTACCAGTGACATCAAAGTGATGACAGTTTTCAGTCTCCAAAGCTGCTGGTGGAGGTTCACAACTCTATGGTTCCGGGACTGGACTAGAGGGACGCAAAGGAACCTGGCATTATTCAGAAAAGCTTTGAAACATCACCTGTTCCTAAAATACTATCCTGAAACTAATTCTGGAAAACACGCAGCTAGCACCCTGTCCGCCTGCCCAAGCAGCCCCAAAGCGCAGACCCTGAAAGAGAATGGTTAATCAGCTCTCCCCCCTGTCCCACACCTCCCTGACCCATGAACACATGTTTAATGTGTAAAGATCTGTAGATAGTAAAAAAGAGAAAAATATAATATGTAAATAGTTTCCCCGGTTACTCCTATGTTTACTACCCCTGTTCATTGTAAACTCAATGTGGCTTGTTGCTTGTATGTTTCTGTTCAATGTACACCGCACTGATCCTAATAGCGCGGTATAGAAGAATGTAAATAAATAAATAAATGTGAAAACAAAGAGTTAACTATTAAAAATACAGTCTGAATAATTAACTCTTTGCTTCCAAAATATATAAAATTCAGTCACATAACACAGCCCCAGAGGACAGTTCTAGCAACTAGAAACCAGTTACACATAGAACTGTCACTTCATGGACTGCTGATCTTTCCCCTTACTTTCAGGATGGTCCTGACGGGCCTTTTCTCTACTCAGGGTTTTATTAAATTCAAGGCCAATCCTATAGTATCCTAGGTTAGAAAGTTGCAGCAGTATTTGCATAGACAGTGCAGGAAGCCGAGTAATGTCTCCTACCTGAGCAGAAGCTCCTGCAGACATTTCCCTCTCTGCTTTGACGATGAGAAAAGAACTGCAAGATTTTTCTCTGGCTGCTCGGAAACAGCTGAATGTTTGCCCCTACACTATTAGCCAGGGGACTTGGAAGAAGAAGTCGAGACAGGAGGGCAAAAACTGAGAATAACTACAGGAAGTTTCTTGTTTCCAAATTTAGTTAGTAATCTGTAAATTATAAGGCAAAATACACAGACTCCAATCTCTGCTGTTTCCGCTTCCTGTTGGGTGCAGGCTAATGACGTCACAAATGGGGGTGGGGCTATATAGATACCAAAGGAGCAGAGTCTCCAGGCGGCTGCTCTTCTTTGGAGATAAATCTCTCCACCCCCTACCCAAATCACTAAAATGCAGCTAACAAACTAGCTACCCAGCCTCTTCCAAGCTATTTGATTCTCTTTTCTTTTCCCCTCTTTCTCTATTTTTTTTGAATTGTCATTGCCTAAACAGGCAAACTTTAGAAGTTGGTTTGTCCTTTATTTAGATTTGCCAAGTTGCTCCGTTCCATGAAATCCAGTCCTAGATTTCTGACACTCTCATTCTGATGCATTATAGGACCCTCAGCCCTGATTCCAATGGATAAAATCAGGGAGCACAAATACAGAGTTGCCAAGTTATCTATTTCCAGAAGGGAGATATATTTGCCAGTTCTGGTTTTAATTTGCATTGAATTGCATTGCAGTATGGAACTTGTAGTCCCTGATTTTTACACATGGTACATTAGGATGAGATTTGCCAGAAATCCAGGACTGGCTTAAAATCTCACTCATGGAACTGGGTAACTTGGCAACTCTGGCAATGGCAGTTTAAAATCAGAACTGACAACAAATCCAGAGTGATATTTTAAGCCAGTCCTGGATTTCTGACAGTCTCATCCTGATGCTTTATGGGACCTGCAGCACTGATTCAAAGAAAAAAATCTCACTGTTGGAACTGGGTAATTTAGCAACTGCAAATCTCACTCCTGGAACTAGCTAACCTGGTAACTGCTTATTACCACCTTCCCCCACCAGTTGCTGTTGCTCCAGAACAGAAAGAAAATTAAATCAGAGTAGCCAAGTTACCCATTGGAATCAATGCTACAGGTCCCATAATGCATCTTAATGAGATTGTCAGAAATCCAGGACTGGCTGAAACTCTCACTCCTGGAACTGGGTAACTTGGCAGCTTTGACATTACTTCTATTCTTTTCTGCTGTTTGGGAGAAATGGGGACTGTTTTGCAAATGTCCTCTTACACTGTGAGTAGTGCTGTTGCCGCATTAGTCCACTTTGATGGCTGATAAATAAAAAGAGAAACAAAAAAAGAAAATAAGGTGATACTTTTTTATTGGGCTAACTTCAGGCATTATGGACCAGCTTTGAAGTTAAATTCTTCTTCTTGGTGTCAGGACTTTTGTTGTGGAGCATTTCTCAGGACCAGGATACTGCATTAGTGAAAGGGCTCAAGCAAATGCAAAGGGACCACCACTTAACATGGCAGCAGCCCCATCTAGAGTCCCATACTTTCCACCACGCTCCTGCTGACATAATAAGAACAGGAGAGAGAAGTTCCCTCTGCGCCTGCCCAATGCAATGTTCATTGCACTGGTGTGAAGTGGCACTTGGCAGGAGCCTGGCCTAACAGCATTGAGCAGGAGCGGTGCAATCTCCTCTTTTAATCAACCACAAAAGGTCCTGTTCACCTGATGCGCATGGATCCCCAGTGACAGATGAAGAAGCCACTGTTAGAGAATGGCCACTGTGGCTCTTCTGGTCAGTTGCCAGCATGGATTGACCCTTGCTGGAGATAGGCATAGCAGTCGCCACTGTACCCAAGTATTCCTATCGGTGCTCTCTCTGTTATGCGCACAGAGGAACTTGGTGACCTGTCATCTGGCGCCAATCTGTGCTGTTAATGCCATGGAGTGGCAAGAGTTCCTCGGCAGCCTCTACCCCAAGAGGTTACCACCAACCATGGATTGCTTGATACAGGCATCAGTATTTCAGCAGCCTTCCCTTCACAGTCTGTCTTTCCAGGTCACCTCATGCAGGGGAAGACTATGCGCTGCCAGAGCCTCACTCTTCCATGGTCAGCTGCCAAGGCCACTTCACCTTGGGAGTCCCCTCCCACATGGTGGATATGGGAACAGTGGTCCCGGCCCCTCCGAGTCCCTACAATGGCCACCGGGGGGGGGGGGGGGGAGCCCTAATGCACAAAGAAATCCAACAAGCTTCAGCAGTCAAGGAGGCCACCAGCTTGACCCAACCCAATGCCCAAGCAAAAGGTATGTGGACTCGCACTGCAGGGACCTTTATTTATTTATTTACATTCTCTTATATACCGCGCTATTCTGCATCAGTGCGGTTTACATTGAACAAACTGAAATTAGAAAACAAACTTTAGACTACCAATGCGCTACGTTGACCAGCCAGACTGCCCACAGCATCTACTCATGAAGATTTCACACAAGCCACCAGATGGTGGTCTGGATTACCAGGTGCCACTGCACCCTACAGCTGCATCTGGTTGCGCTGCTGCTGGTAGCCCACAAAACAACACATCCTATCTCCCAGCCCGGACAGTGGATGAGTACCCCAAATAGGATCCTTCATCTACCTCTTCCTTATCCTTCATTGAGAATGAGATTCCCAAAGGCGCAAACACACAATCCTCCCTGACCTCCAGCATCATGGAGTCATGGGAAACCTTTGCTCAATCAGTAAGAAAAAAGGTCATGAAGCAGTAGTATTTTGATATCTTCACACTTTTGGAGGGTAGACACAGGTGCAAACCCAAAAAGAGAGCCATAATGGACAATTTATACCCAGTGGATCGCCCCATTTTGCACAACATAACAGATTGGACCCATACATATACCTGGATGATCAGCATTATACGTCAGAAAGACCTCACACAACTGGGGCACATACTGGCCTACATTTATTTATTTTATTTATTTAACAATTTCTTCTTCTATACCGCCCCTTCCAGAGATCAAGGGCGGTTTACATGGAACAATTAACAAAATTTGTATACTTTAGTATACTCTACATGGAACAGAGATTTTAACTATATACAGGTAATGTTACATGGAACATAACAGAATTTTAACTATATACAGGTAATATTACATGGAACATAACAGGACTAATTTCAAGTGGTTATTTACAAGAGCAGTAAAACATCAGTTTGGATAAGACTTTTCCGCATTGGGTGGAATGGGTAAGTACTGTAAGGTCTTCTTGTGTTAGTCATTTGTCCTATCTTGAGTACTGTGTATGTGTTTCTGTGATTGTTGGGGAGAGGTTCTCTGTTGATAGGGGATTTCAAAATGGTTTGTGAAGAGGTAGGTTTTAAGTTCTTTTCTGAATTGATGAAGGTCTTTTATCATGCGGAGGGTTAGTGGGATTTCGTTCCAGAGAGTGGGGGCAGCGAAGGAGAAGGCCCTATCACTTGTAGTTGCTTTAGTTTTTCTGAAGGTTGTTTTTATGTTGAGAGAATGGGTTGCGTTTTTTCTGCACATTCTAGTTTCTGATGGGGGCTGTATTAAGGTAGACAGGTATGAGGGGGAGATGTTATTAAGGAGTTTGAAGGTAGTTAGTAGGATTTTATATTTTATTCGGCTATTTATAGGGAGCCAATGCAAGTCTAACAGTATTGGGGTCACGTGGTCTGTTAGTTTAGCTTTTGTGATCATCTTGGCGCATATGTTTTGTGCTCTTTGTAGTAGGTAGATGCTCTTTAGCGGTAAGCCATTTAGGAGACTATTACAATAGTCGAAGTGTGGGGTGATGAGGGAATTGACTACTGATCTAAAATCATGTGTGTCGAGTAGGGGTCTT
The DNA here is from genome assembly GCA_033557465.1 of Ichthyophis bannanicus. NCBI lineage: Eukaryota > Metazoa > Chordata > Amphibia > Gymnophiona > Ichthyophiidae > Ichthyophis > Ichthyophis bannanicus. The sequence continues at coordinate 886,795 of JAWIIG010000053.1, forward strand.
AAGTGTTGTATTGTCTTGAGTTTGTAGAATATGGTTTTTACTGTCTGTTTTATGTGAGGAAGCATGGTGAGTGAGTGGTCTATTATTAGTCCTAGGTACTTTACCTCCTTTTTAACAGGTATAGGTATTTTGTTTATTGTGATTGTTGCTGGGTAATTGAAGTCAGCGTTTGGCTTTCTCGTTATGAACATTGCTTCTGTCTTTTTAAGGTTGATGCTTAGATAGTTGTCTTCAAGCCATGTGGTGGTCTCCTTCATGCATTTGAGTAAGTTGTCATGGACACTATTATCCATGTACATGGACACTATTATCAACGCATGGAGGGTATATGAGGGCAAATGCTTGGCTGTCTTATAATGAACACTTCTGGGACAAAATGGAGATAAGCTAAACATGTCCTGGGGTGTTGACAATGTTGGAATATAGTTGCAGAGGATGTCTTTGAAATATGGCCATCTCTCAATAGCAAGCTAGCATCTGCTAATGACATATATAGGTGACAAAGACCACAAGACCCAAGGTTACTAGCAGCTTACATAGCATCAGCCAACATACAAGATCTATCCCAGCCAGCACATTGTATAGTCACAACTCTCTGGATTTTCCTTCTTTGATAAGTTAGCAGGGTGGAGCAACTCTTCTGACATTTTTCTGTTAAGAACCCTGCTGAAAGGCTAGGAGTGCACCCAGACAACCCAATAAAGGGAAGCTGGTGACCCACAAGATGATTGACAGACTCTAGATTGTGTTGTCAACCACATGCTTGGATGAATATGAGATATGCCTATTCCGAGATGCATTCACCTTGGCATTTTCGGGGTCTTCAGAATCAGCAAACTAGTGGCTGCCTCCACAAAGACTAGAATAACATCCAGATTTCAGTTCCCAGATATAGCACTGTCAGAGGGCCTCCTGCACATCTGAATCACCAGGGCAAAAAATGATCCAAAAGTAAAAGGTCAATTTATTACACTCAAGGTGGTACCGCAACTCTGTACCAGCCCCATGGCTAACATCTACAATTACCTGGTGATCTGGCCACCTCGGTACCAACAGTTCTTGGTTTATGTTGATGGCACCCCATTATCTTGCTACCAATTTATAACCATTTTCAAAAAAGTCATGGCTGCAATCAGACTGTGGGCTGACCTCTTCAGCACCCATTCATTCCAAATCTGGGCTGCAACTGCAGCAGCCGAGATGGGGCTGCCTGTCCCAGCAATCAAAGCTTTAGAATGCTGCAGGTTCAAGACATATCCTGCATATGCTTGTGCAAGAGACAGGACGTGCCCCTGTTTAACCTCTATGTACTGAGCGGTGCCAGCAGCTGCAACTTAATACAGCCATGGGAGATAAGGAAAATGCTCTGATGACTTTTTACTCCTGCAGCTCTGCAGAGGTGAGTTTGGGAGCCAGGCTTCGGGCCTCACCGGCTCCCTCTTAAGCTGGTCAGGCACACGGGGCCCCTCTTGGTGTGGGGCCATGTATGTATGTGGAGGGGCCACTGGTACTAGTACTGGAAAGGACTGTTACCGTGGCTAGAATGGGAAATGGGCTAATGTTGGGGGATGGGGAGACTACGATTGAAAGGAAGACAATGCTGGGAGAAACTGTGACTGGAGGGGGACTGATACTGTGGAGCCAGGACTGGAAAAGGGCTGATGCTGGGGGATGGAGGGACTGGAAGGGAGATGATGCTGGGAGGCAGGACCGTACCTAGACCTGTGCAAGCGGTGTGTCCGCAAAGGGCACAACGGCTTTCTGCTCTCAACACCTATCTTGCCTCCATTTTCAATTGGTTTACTAGTAACTTTCTCCATGTTAATCCTACAAAATCTGCCGCCATTTGGTTTACCTTCGGTCCCCCCTCCCCTAGTTTGGCACCTCTTATGTCCACTTCTCCGATCCCTCTGGTTCCTGTTCTCCGCTACCTTGGTGTTACCCTCGATTCTTCTCTTTCATTTCACCAACACATCTCCTCACTTGTACGTAGTTCATTCTTTCATCTTCGTAGAATTCGGGCTCTTCGGTCATTTCTTCCTCCCTCCTCCCTCACTACTCTTGTCCTTTCACTGGTGATTACTCGGCTTGATTATTGTAACTCAACTTTTGCTGGTCTCCCCCAATATCAGCTTCGACAACTTCAATTAATCCAGAACACAGCTGCGCGTTTTCTTACCCATTCCTCTCCTCAGGACCATGTGACTCCCTGTCTTCTTTCCCTTCACTGGCTCCCTATCAAAGTTCGATTTCTATTTAAACTTCTCACCATAACTCATAAGGTCCTTCACACCAGTATGCCTCAATATTTTGCCGACATCATTTACCTTCAACCTACCCCTCGTTTACTCGTTCTGCACATGGTAATCATCTTTTTCTTCCATCCCCCACCCAGGCCCACCTTGAATCGACCCGCCATGTCGCTTTATTCTTTGTGAGTCCTGCTCTTTGGAATTCCCTTCCCCATTCCCTTCGCACTGAATCATCTTTCCCTCGATTTAAGGCCCTTCTCAAGACCCACCTCTACTGCCAAACCTATGATCTTTCCATCTCCTCTGATCACTCTTCATCTAGATACCATTAGGTTGTCCTTCCGTTACAATAACCCCCTGATCTTATTTGGTACACCAGTTACAGCCCACTCCCTTTCCTTCCCCCAAACCTCGCCTTCCTCTTATGTCTGATATCTGTGATGTTTCTTTGTCCATTTCTGTCCTTTTCTATCCTCCTCTCTCCTTTTCTATTTACTTTCTTATGATTTTGATGGCGTTCCTTTTTTTCCTCCTTTATTTTCACCAGCCGCAACTTTTTTTCTTAACATTATACACCGCTCTGACACCTTGGTAACGGGCGGTATATCAAATGCTACAAATAAAGATAAAGGGGCGCATTTCGACTGTCTGCCACCGCCACGTTTTCTTCTCTCATCAGCGGCAGGCAATGTCAGACAGCCAACATGCGCCCCTTAAGCCTTCTCCAAGAGGGACCAGACCTGCTTAGCATGCCAGCAACTTGCACATCGGGTGTGCGCCTCTTCTCTCCCCCCCATAAAGTGCCTAGATAGAGGTGCGGGGGGGGGGGGGGCGTACGCCTGATGTGCAAGTCACACAGGGTGCATTTCATGATCGGTACGGCCCTGCTGGGAGGGACTGGAATTGGAGAAATACTGATACTGGGGGGCTAGGACTGGAAAAGGGCTGATGCTGGGGGATGGGGGTACTGGGACTGGAAGGGAGCTGATGATGGGAGGGACTGGAACCAGAGGAATACTGATACTGGGTATCTAGGACTGGAAATCAGCTGATGCTGGGGGATGGGGAACTGGGACTGGAAAGAAACTGATGCTAGGAGGGACTGGGATGAGGATGACTTACTGGGAGACTAGATCTGGAAATGGGCTGATGCTGGTGAATGGAGGGACTGGAAGGGAGCTGATGCTGGGAGGGACTGGAACTGGATGGATACTGATACCGGGGGGCTAGGACTAGAAATGGGCTGATGCTGTGGGATGGGGAGCATGGGATTGGAAGTGAGATGATGCTGGGAGGGATTGGACTGGAGGAGGACTGATACGGGGGAGGGGGGAGGGGAATAAGACTGGAAAAGAGCTGATGCTGTGGGATGAAGGACTGGAAGGGAGCTGATGCTGGGAGGGACTAGAACTGAAGGAGAAATGCCAGACCATTGCAGGGGGAGAGGATGGAGAAGGGGAAGGTGATAGAAAGCTAATGGTTGGGGGGGGGGATGATCTATGATTGGAAGAAAACGCTGTGGAGGTGGAAGAGAAAGCATGAGATGCTTGACTTTGGAGGTAAAGCAGAAAGGTGAGGGGATTGGGAGATGCTGAATTGGGATGGTGAGAGAGAGGAGGGAAATGGTGGGCATGATGGAACTATGTGGGAGAGGCCATGGGAGGCTGGCAAGGAGATGAGTGACAGGAGGAGGAGGATTACAGAGGGTTGAAATGTGGTAATTGGGAGTGAGTGGGTGAAAGACAGAGGGGAATAAGAGACCAACGAAGGAGTGAGATGAGAATGGGGGAGCTGGGATGGAGTTTAGAGGAGTAGATGAAAAGTTGCTACAGTAGGTGAAAAGTCAAAGGAGGATTGAGGACGGAGAGTTAAATTGAGTGGGTGAATGAATAAAGAAAGAAATAGAGAAAAGAACAAAAAGCAAAAGATCAGTATGTCAGAGGCGGAAGTAGACAGAAAATGGAAAAAAATAGAAAAGAGAAGAAAGTCCACATGGACAGCAGACAATGGAGAGTTGGTAGACGTCACAAAGAATACAGAAGAGAGAGACTGAGGCAAGTGTGACTGAAAAATAAAATTCCCAAACAACAAAAGGTAGAAAAAAAAGTATTTTATTTTGAATTTATTAACTGGAATATATCAGCTTTGGGAAATGTGTACTGATGTCGTTGCGCTTTGTTCAGGAATTTAATTTCATAGTTTAATTTTTCCAGTGTTGTTGTGCATTCAGTTTGGCTTTTGAGGTTTCTAGTAGTTCAATTATTGTTTTCATATTTCTAAATCGTGATCCCTTGGTGACGGTCTGTCTGTTTTGCATGTATGACAGAATTGTGCTATTCTATTCATCTAGTTTCTGTGTAGTAGACCCACTTGTTCTCTTTTCCCGGTAAGATGTATTGGTTTAATATTTGTAGTGCTACCTTTTGATAAATAGGGTTAGGTGCTGTGTGAGTCCTGGTAGTGCTGTTATGATATGGCAGGTTTGCTATGGGTTCTAAATGAGCAGGGCTATAGTAATGCACCTGGAAGTTGGCACTGGAGGATAGTAATGCAGTAATAAGGTAGCCTCTCTTTATCTTCACTGTACAGTACATTCAAATGGTTTTCAGACACTCATTAAGAGGCATGTTTACTAAAGGTTAATGCGCTTTCACGAATTTGAATATGCTAAGTGCAGCAACATCCATTTATGTCTATGGGTACTGTTGCCGCCTACCCCCGCCTAGGCGGTTGCCTGATGAGAAAAGGGGGCTGCACTTTCGATATTTTATTTAATATGTACTCCTAGGGCAAAGGCCTCTGGGAGTTGTAGTTCCTTGAGCATTTGATTGTAGTTGTAATAAAGAGCTTTAGCCGAGGTTTGAAAGCAACACAGGAAATTTTATTCGCCTCCCTTGTTTAACAGGAACTTCTAAGGAAGCTTGGCATAACACATGTAAAGACTTTTTCCACAAGAAATAAAAGGTTGGTAAACTTTCCACAGATATCAATTGCCCTTGCTTGCTTCAACAAGGCAATGATTGCTTTCTTCCAAATAAAGGTTTCAGTTCACAATGCTTTTTGCAATTAATTGTCCATTGAAGACTTTCAGACAGCAATACTCCTGTAATAAACTTTTCTTCTTTGCTTCAACTTAATCAGGGTTTTAATTAGTTGCTCTAGAGACCTTAGGCATTCCTCCTTAACAAGTCTCTTGCTTTTAAAACAGCAGCCACACTAATTAAAACTTTCTTTCCCTTTTCAGAACATACATGCACATAAAACAAACTGGAATCTCTTCAAGCTTATAACTCAGAAGATTCTCATTTTACCCTTATGGATAAATCACATTCCATTTCTTGATCAGGTTGACTTAATTCACTATCACCTTCTCCAACTTCCATTGACTCACATTCAGAGCAATCAGGTTCTGCAGCTTCGTTGAACAACGTAATCAGCTGTTCCCCTTGAGACCTCTCTCGGGACTCAGAGCTGCTATCAAAGCAAGGTAATTCCTGATCTTTTACCAAACGTTTCAACAGTTTTAAAGCTTTCAAGGTTTCTCTGTTAAGAGGTTTTCTTACCAGCCCTCCTTGAGGTGAGATTCTTGGACTCAGCGTCTCCTGGTAAGCCTTTATGATTGAGTCACTCCCAGCAATCTCTCCTGGCTTAAACCTCCGGGTTTTTGAACCTACTGCAGGCTTCCTATGGCCCTGATACCGGTCCAAACTCTGGAGCTGGCTTTGGGGATACTCTTCCCTCAAACTGGTGTCTGAGAACCTTTTTCTAGACTCCTGGCTAAAATCTTTACTTGCAGTTCCTTTTAGGATTCTCCTCAGCACTGTTTCACTGCCACTTCCTTGGCCATGCTGGTTCCTGCATAGATTAGCCCTTCCGTCTCTCTTCCTCATGTAATGCTGATGCTCATGCTCAGATTCAGGTTCCTTCCCAGACTCCGCCTCTGAATCAGACTCAGCTCTCGATTCAGCTATTCCCTCAGCTCTCGATTCAGCTATTCCCTCAGCTCTCTTCCTCCCTGTTCTCTGGGGCTTATATGAGTGGGTCTGGCCTGTATCTTTCCACCCCGCCCCCAGCTGTCTTAGATTGCCACCCTCAGTTACCATGGAGCTGGGGCGTGGCCTTAGGACAGCAGCTTTAGACAGGCTTTTTTCATTCTTAGCTACACTTTTAAAGTGGCAATTCCCTGCACTTTCCTTCTGACTGGAGGAGACTGCAGGTGTTTTCCCTATTTCCATAGGCACTGGGCTAGCTTCGCCACCACATATCCCCCCGCTTAAGATATTACGGGCTGGCGTATTAACTTCAGCACAGCTCGTAATACGCGAAAGGGCGTCCGCGTTGGTGTGCAACTTCCCTGCTCGATGTCCTATGTGAAAGTCGAATGCCTGTAAGGCCATGTACCAGCGGGTAAGACGGGGATTATGATCCTTCATTTGATTTAACCAATGCAACGGGGCATGATCAGTCACCAGTAAAAATTTACGGCCCGTCAGGTAAAAACGTAAGGCGTCCACCACCCACCTTATGGCCAGACATTCCCGTTCCACTGTGGAGTACTTCCTCTCAGGTGGTGTTAACTTTCTGCTTAGGAACATAACAGGATGTTCCTCTCCATCAAACTTCTGCGATAATACAGCGCCTAACCCTGTATCCGACGCATCTGTTTGTACAATAAAAGACCTATTGAAATCTACACCCCTTAATATTGGTGCCTCGCAGAGCTCATCCTTTAACCTTAAAAAGGCTTGTTCTGCCTCTGCCGACCATTTTACTTGATTGGGTGCATTTTTCTTTAACCCTTCCGTTAAGGCAGCGCTCTTGGTAGCAAAATGGGGAATAAATCGGCGGTAATAGCCGATTAAACCAAGAAAGCTACGTAGCTGTTTTTTGGTCAAGGGTCTTGGAAATGCTCTAACACTCTCCACTTTTTCAAGTAGAGGTTTAACTGTGCCCCGCCCTACCAAATGTCCCAAATATTTTACCTGTTTTCCCCCAAACATACATTTAGCCGGGTTCAAGGTGATGTCCGCGCCACGCAAGGCCCTTAAAACGGCTTCAATGCGTGCCAAGTGCTCGTCCCATCAAGAGCTATGGATCACAATGTCATCCATATAGGCGGTCGCGTATTGTTGATGGGGACGCAAGATCATATCAACCAATCGCTGGCAGGTCGCAGCCGCCCCATGTAATCCAAAAGGCATGCGACGAGACTGGAAAAGACCGATGCGGGTGCTGAATGCGGTCTTTGGGCGAGATTCCCTGGTGAGGGGAATCTGCCAATACCCCTTGGTCATGTCAAGAGTGGTCAAGTAAGACGCCTGGCCTAAGCGGTCCAGCAGTTCTTCTATCCTTGGCATGGGATAGGCATCGAACCGGGAAATGGCATTCACCCTGCGGAAGTCAATGCAAAATCGCATTGTTCCGTCTGGTTTGGGTACCAGCACTATGGGGCTGTTCCAGGGACTATGGGACTCTTCAATTATTCCCATTTTAAGCATGTCCTGCACTTGGGATATTACCTCCTGGCGTTTGGCCTCAGGTAACCTGTAGGGTCTCTGGCGTACTATCTCCCCTTGGAGGGTAACTATCTCGTGGGCTATAAGGCGTGTCTCACCTGGTATAGGGGTTAAGACATCGGGGAACTTCCGTAGGAGCCCTAGTAACTCCTGCTGCTGAGGCCAGGAATGTTCTTCCCCTAACCTGGGGACTGGATCTCCCTTGCAATCCGTCAATTGCGGGCCCAGATCCTCTTCCTCTGTTACCTCACAGCTGGCAGCTAAACCCTTTATTTCTGTCTTACCGGTGGAACCAAAACCTCCGTGCCCCCTAGTGGTAGGAGTTAACTCCGTTACCTCCTCCAGGGACGGAAATCCAACCCGTTCACAGATCATTTGAGCTATACGGTCCCCTATATTTACCTTAAAATCCTCTCTTGCAAAGTTAAACAACAGCACCTTAATCGTCCCTCGATAGTCGGGGTCGATTACTCCGGCGCCTACATCAATGAAATTTTTCCAGGCTAAACCTGAACGAGGGGCAAGGCATCCATAACAGCCTGGGGGTATTTCTACTTGTATTCCTGTCTCTACCAGGGCTTTTCCCTGATGGGGGATGATTATCTCCTCTGCGCTACATATATCAAAGCTGGCTGCCATTTGCGTAGCCCGGTTAGGAACTTTTGCATTGGGAGTAGTGCGGCAAAACCTAAGGACAAAGTGGGACTTTTTAGGGATGTTCTCCTTATTGGCTATCCCCCCTTTGGCCTGTCGCTGTTCAGTTCCAAACAAAGGATGGGGAACCGGCCTAGCCTTAGTGTTCCTTGTATGTGTAGATATTGCTTGTTCTCCCTTACACTCATTCCCCCGGGGTACTTTCCCACCTTCAAAATGAGGTGAATCCCCTGGTGGAGCTTCTCTCTTGTCTTCTGGGTCTTTTAGTGGTGCTAAGGTGGATGTCTTACCTGTTCTATTCTGGAGACCCTCTGCTATCCCACGCCTAAACTGGGGCCAGTCCCTTCCCAGGACTAACGCTTGTGGGAGCCTTGGTACTAGAGCCACAGGTATTTTCCGCTTTAGCCCTAAACCTTTCACTGAGACAGTATAAACGGGGTATGACGAGGCTGCCCCGTGAATGCATCGTATCCTTATACACTTTTCTTGAGGCTCGGGGACCGGACCAATCTGGGATGTTATCTCTTTCCAGAGCTTCCTCGAGATCATAGACTGGTCCGCTCCGGAGTCCAACAAAGCTTCTACTTGGACACCCTCCACCTCTACACCTAGGAGGAATCCTTCTCCCCTCTCTTCAGAATGGGAGGTCATAAGGGCTGTCCTAGCTCTGCAGTCTTTTTTCATGTGTCCCTCTTCCCCACAAGAAAAACATTTTCTTGGCATATATCTGGGTTTATCTAGATGCATTACCTTCATCCCTTCTCCCCACATGGCTTTTCCTTTCCTTTCTGAGGCTACTTCGACTGCTTGCGTTAGACCACCCACCTTACCCGGGCTTGCCACACTGGCCTCTAGGTACCGCTCAGCTAGTGAGGTTGCTGCCTCTGTGGTCTTGCAGTCTTGTAGGATCAGGAAGGATCTCATATCTTTTGGAACAGCGTCCATGAACTGCTCCAGGATAATACCATCTAATAATGACTCCTTCGTTTGAGTCTCAGGCGTCAGCCATTTTAATGCCAACCCTCTAATCCGCTGGCACAAAGCACGCGGTGTTTCACCAGGTTTTAATCTAGAGCTCCGCAAAAGGTGGCGGTAGACAATGGGGTTTAGGCCCAAACGGTCTCGTATTGCCTTTTGTAGCTCTTTATACTCGGTGGCTAATTCCACAGGCATAGCCCTATAGGCTGCTAGCGCTTCTCCCATCAAGGAAGCGGCAAGGCGTATGGCCCATTGATCTTTATGCCAACCGGATAGAAGAGCTACCCTCTCAAAAGCTGCTAGAAAATCGTCCACATCATCTCCTTTTGCTAATTGCCCAAAAAAGAATGTCCCAGTCCCAGGTATCCCAAACCCTGGTATATCCCTTAAGGAACCTGGTACTGTCCTTGGGGATTCTGCTGCTTGCTTCTGTGCTCCCAGCCAATCACCCATCGTCTCGAGCAGCGGCTTTTGCTGGGCCTGGAGCATGGCCGCCGTGTGTTCCAGTGTCCGTGCCGACATCTCTTGTTGTTTCTGGAATTGTTCGGCCATCCATCTCAAAAGCTCCGTCTGCTCCATCCTTGGTAGAAGCTGAAACGAAAAAACAGAGAGAGAAACCACCAAGTGCGGCTCCCAAAATATAGGCCCTCTCTCCTCTGCTCTCCTGGCGCACTGCTGTAGTCCCACCCGGCACTGGTATCCGTTTATACCCCTTTATAAATACGGATTACCTTAGGCAGGTGTAGACTCGGGTTTATCCGCCAGCAGGTCACGGCCTCAGGAATCTGCTCCAGTCCGGTCCTTCTGCTGTTGATCCGGGTCTTTCTTTTCCAGCAGGCTGCTTGTATCCTCAGTGCATGTAAAAAAATTTTTTTTCCCTTTTTTCCTTTTTCTTGTAGTTCCGGTGTCTTGGAAACACGTGGCCAAGGCGAAATCCTAAATACTATGCCACCTGTCGCCGCCTACCCCCGCCTAGGCGGTTGCCTGACGAGGAAAGGGGGCTGCACTTTCAATATTTTATTTAATATGTACTCCTAGGGCAAAGGCCTCTGGGAGTTGTAGTTCCTTGAGCATTTGATTGTAGTTGTAATAAAGAGCTTTAGCCGAGGTTTGAAAGCAACACAGGAAATTTTATTCGCCTCCCTTGTTTAACAGGAACTTCTAAGGAAGCTTGGCATAACACATGTAAAGACTTTTTCCACAAGAAATAAAAGGTTGGTAAACTTTCCACAGATATCAATTGCCCTTGCTTGCTTCAACAAGGCAATGATTGCTTTCTTCTAAATAAAGGTTTCAGTTCACAATGCTTTTTGCAATTAATTGTCCATTGAAGACTTTCAGACAGCAATACTCCTGTAATAAACTTTTCTTCTTTGCTTCAACTTAATCAGGGTTTTAATTAGTTGCTCTAGAGACCTTAGGCATTCCTCCTTAACAAGTCTCTTGCTTTTAAAACAGCAGCCACACTAATTAAAACTTTCTTTCCCTTTTCAGAACATACATGCACATAAAACAAACTGGAATCTCTTCAAGCTTATAACTCAGAAGATTCTCATTTTACCCTTATGGATAAATCACATTCCATTTCTTGATCAGGTTGACTTAATTCACTATCACCTTCTCCAACTTCCATTGACTCACATTCAGAGCAATCAGGTTCTGCAGCTTCGTTGAACAACCTAATCAGCTGTTCCCCTCGAGACCTCTCTCGGGACTCAGAGCTGCTATCAAAGCAAGGTAATTCCTGATCTTTTACCAAACGTTTCAACAGTTTTAAAGCATTCAAGGTTTCTCTGTTAAGAGGTTTTCTTACCAGCCATCCTTGAGGTGAGATTCTTGGACTCAGCGTCTCCTGGTAAGCCTTTATGATTGAGTCACTCCCAGCAATCTCTCCTGGCTTAAACCTCCGGGTTTTTGAACCTACTGCAGGCTTCCTATGGCCCTGATACCGGTCCAAACTCTGGAGCTGGCTTTGGGGATACTCTTCCCTCAAACTGGTGTCTGAGAACCTTTTTCTAGACTCCTGGCTAAAATCTTTACTTGCAGTTCCTTTTAGGATTCTCCTCAGCACTGTTTCACTGCCACTTCCTTGGCCATGCTGGTTCCTGCATAGATTAGCCCTTCCGTCTCTCTTCCTTGTGTAATGCTGATGCTCATGCTCAGATTCAGGTTCCTTCCCAGACTCCGCCTCTGAATCAGACTCAGCTCTCGATTCAGCTATTCCCTCAGCTCTCGATTCAGCTATTCCCTCAGCTCTCTTCCTCCCTGTTCTCTGGGGCTTATATGAGTGGGTCTGGCCTGTATCTTTCTACCCCGCCCCCAGCTGTCTTAAATTGCCACCCTCAGTTACCATGGAGCTGGGGCGTGGCCTTAGGACAGCAGCTTTAGACAGGCTTTTTTCATTCTTAGCTACACTTTTAAAGTGGCAATTCCCTGCACTTTCCTTCTGACTGGAGGAGACTGCAAGTGTTTTCCCTATTTCCATAGGCACTTGGCTAGCTTCGCCACCACAGTACAGTGGCACTTAATACACATCTCCACAGGCATTGCAGAACCTGTGTCTTTTGGGGAAACTGCTAGGTACGTATGACTTAGATTGGCCACTGTTGGAAACAGGATACTGGGCTTGATGGACCTTGGTCTGACCCAGTATGGCATATCTTATGTTCTTATGTTCACATTAATGTTTAGTAAACAGGCCCCTAAGTCATTGTTAGGACAAAAAAGACGCTTGTGAAGGACTCCTTTGAAAGCCGCTTACATTTTTATATGGGCAGTATATACATTTTAAAATAAAATAAATCAGATTTAGATAAATGAGGTGTGTGGACATGCAAATATTTATGCAAATGAGGTGTGTATGCAAATGAGGCCCCAAAATTAGTCTCCGCAATACCCTTGAGCCACCCCTATTTAGCAGACTTTGTTGTGGTATAATTCTGTGTGCGTTTGGTTTTCATTTCTTCTCACTTTCTTCTGGGACCAGAGATGGGAGCCCAAGGATCGAGGAAGGACGCCTGTGTTTCTTGCCCTTGGTTAGGAATTCGTTACATGCAATAGTTGGTGGCCGTGAATACTCAGATTCTTTCACTGGGTCAGAGGCAAGTCAGAAGAACTCGGAGTATGATGGAATTTGTTCAGTCGCCGGCAGAAGAAAACTAAGTTGCATGAGGCACGGGCTTTAGCATTTAAGAAGGGCTTTTGCTCTTTCCTCCATTTCTTTCTTTATTCCTTTTTCATCTACTCAAATTTCACCCCTCCATCCTCAATCCCCCTTACTCTTCTAATACTTAGCCAATCATAGATTTTTTTCCCCTCCCACGCAAAATATCTGTTCCCTTTTCCATCCTCATTCCCCAGCTTCTTTTTTTCTCCCGCTAGTTCCAGCCCCTCCCCCAGCATCAGCTCATTTCTGATTCCAGCCCCTCCCAGCATCCACTCCCTTCCAGTCCCATTCGATCATCCCCCTGCATCAGCCCATAAGCAGTACGAGCCCCCCAGTATCAGTCCTCCTTCAGTCCCTCCCAGCATCTGCTCCCTTCTAGTCCCAGTATCCCATCCCCAGGCTATTTCCAGTCCTAACCCCCAGTATCAGTTCTCTTCCAGTCCCCTCCCAGCATCCATTCTCTTCCTATCCCAATCCCCATCCCCCAACATCAGCCATTTCCAGTCCGATCCCCCATTCCCATTCTAGCTCCTAGTCCCCCCCCCCACCCACACACCAAAAGGGGCCCTACACTTGAATGACTTCAGAGGGAACCAGGGAGGCCCAAAACTCCAGTTCACCTCTTAAAAAACACAGGAATAAAAAGTAGCATTTGCCTTCTCTCCCGCAGCTGTGATATAAAGGAACCCGGTAGCGCGCTGAGTGCGGGGAGGTTAAACGGGGGCACACAAGGTTACCTTATTTACATTCACCCTTACATTGCTCAGTGGTCACATTCATAGTGTCACCACCAAGGGGCAGACCGCTTCCAATCCAGCAAGCCTGCGCCTGATGGCGAAGAAATAGTTGTGCAACTCGAGTGGTAAAGCAAAAATGAGGTTTTATTCCCCTCCCGGGGTTGGATTATTCAAACAGGTAAACAGAACACAAGCACTTAAACAAAAGTACCCATATCTTTTGGCAAAACACAAAGAACATAAGGGCAATATCTTCTTGCTTCAAAGTAAGAAACACGGTTATATATTTATCTGTAGCACACAGCCTTTCTGCGTGAAACCCACACGTAGTGTTTTCCTGTAACACTAGGTTTTAGCTCTGGCTAGCATAAAGACATTTTCTCAGATGAAATTAATGTACAGTCCATCGGGTCACAGGTGGATGAACATTCACTGAGGGTGTCCACTAACATTGGTTCCTGCACATTTCCAAAGCCTTCCTTGTTTCTATCCTCTAGTTGGGATAGAGGGTATTCTTCTCCCTTCCTGCTATCAAGCTTTAGCCTGCAGGGTTTTCTTTGGGGTTTAGAGATTCCTACCAGGTCCTCATCTGACATGCATACGTCCTCTGGTAAATCTCTCTGCTTCTCTGAAGGCAGTGAATGCTCTCTGCTTAAACGGCCAGGTTGGGAGTTGCTGCCCTGCCCCCACCTTAGGCTTCCTGTATAAGGCTGCTCTGCATTCACACGATAAGAACTTTTGTCCTTCTTAACTTTTAACTGCCCACATTCATTCCCCAAGTCCCAGCTTCTTGGTACATACTGTTTTGACACTGGCTTGCACTCACTCTGGCTAGAACATAGCCTCCATGCTCCAACGTCTCTGTAATCAGCAGGGCATGCACACCTGGCTTCTGCACGAGTAAGCTGCTTCCTCTTGGTGGATTCTGGGTAGCTATGTGGGTGAATCCTTCCTGGTTCTGATTCTGAGTCACTTCCTAGGTTAAAGTGAGAGACTCTTCCTGGTTTCTCCCAGCCAGCTGCTGTAGGTAAGACAGGCTGTCTTCTTTGCCTACACTGCTCACGCTGTTCCAGGTCTCTTACACTCAAGTCTTGTTCCAAGTCTGACTCCTCTAACAACTCCTCTCCTCGTGGCAGCTCCCTGGAGGTGTTGCTCTTGTAATGACCCTCCACTGTGTTCCCTGCACTGTCCTTATAAGGGCTGTAAGTACTTCTACCTCCCAGGTGTGTGCTATCAGGAACTAGGGCGTTTCTCTTTGCTAAATGTTTTCTCAGACCTCGTGGCTGCCTTTGTTGTCGTTGTCCCTGACAACAGCTGCCCACAGGGTCTGTTCTCCCGTCAGCTTTAGAACTGAAATGCTGTGAGTTTTGCATTTTTAAAGTAGAAATTGGGGCTTCTTCATCACAATAGATTCCATTGTTCTCTTCCCAAAGTTACTTTATTTACATTCACTCTTATATTGCTCAACAGTCATACAGGTATATACTTTTTAACTATATTTTTAATTATTGTTGACTATCAATTCATTTACTTTGTGCCCTAGTCATCAATATTAATTTCACATGTTTCTAGTAACATGAATTTTCTTGTCATTCAACGCTTATAATGTATACACATGCCACCTCAATATTCTCACAGAGGTTTACAGATTTTTTCATGTCCATTGATGTTTCATGTCCATTTTTTTCAGTACTTGATTTTACGCTTCTAAGTTCCTGTATCTCAGATTATTAACTACACATTTTCTATGCATAAATACACTTTTTCATAATAAGCACCAATCGATCATATTTATGTTTTACTACAAATATTAACAGCTGGATCTGCCAACTCGCAGTGTCCTCGTTGCCATGATTACAATTTTAAAAATTTTGAGGAGGTTATAAATTCTACCTGAATAACCTGTTTCAAAAGACCACAATTTTTTTGTTGGATTTTTTGCCTCGAGAGATTACTCCCTCCTGTATCAAACTCTACAGTTTTCTCTTTTATAGAAGGAAACCTCCCTCTTCTAGTACCCCAAGGGACGACACACAGCCTACCCCCAGGTGTACTTATCTGAAGCAGCACCAAAGAGTCTGTGATTCCAATGCTGTCTCAAACTCTGCTTGATGGTAACTGCTGTGACCAAAATCATGCACAGAGAACAACCCAAACTATGGTTACTCGATGCAAGGTTCCACATTAGGAACCACCTCCCAGGAAAAAGGATTTAGCTGTCATTGTGGATAATACGTTGAAACCCTCTGCCCAGTGGGCAGCAGTGGCTAAGAAAGCAAATAGAATGCTAGGTATCATAAGGAAAGGAATGGAGAATAAGACAAAGGATATTATAATGACTTTGTATCTTTCCATGGTACGACCGCACCTTGAATATTGTGTGCAATTCAGGTCTCCATATCTTAAAAAAGGATATAGCGTTATTAGAAAAGGTAGAGAGAAGAGCCACTAAAATGGTAAAGGGGATGAAAAGATACCCCTATGTAGAGAGGCTTAAAAGGACGGGGGCTCTTCAACTTGGAAAAGAGACAGCTGAGGGGAGATAACATAGAGGTCTATAAAATAATGAATGGAATGGAACAGGTAAACGTAGATCGTTTTTTTACTTCTTCAAAAACTAGAAAGACTGGGGGACAGTTAATAAAACTCCAATGTAGCCCATTCAGAACTAATAAGATACATTTTTCTTCATGGACAAGCAGGAAGTAAGTTCTCATGTATGGGTAATGTCGCCAACGAAGCCCCGTACTGCAATGCTCTCCAACTTTTATTGGAAGCTTTTGGGAGGCTCCACCATGTCTACATGCCTGCCACCATGGCACCGTCTTCTCTCCAGTCTTCATTTTCTGTGGACCCTCACAGATGTGGTTTTTGTCCTCCACCAGTAAATGTTGTTTTCCTCATCGTCTCTCCGGGCCGGTCCAGGCACTTGAGGGTTGTCAACCTTCTCCAGCAGCTGAGGACTGCAAAACTGAAGTTTTACAGAGACAGTATCTGGCTCCCTCTGCTGGTCCAACCTCAGTCTTTCAGTCCTCAGCAGCTGAAGGAGACGTTAGGGATCTGGCTCCCGGAGAGGCTTTAGAATTAGATGTTTCTGTTTTATTTGATTTGTTGGAATTATTTCGTTCTTTTGCTTTACTGATGTGCCTAGTGTAGCAGGAGTTTTAGCAGAGCTCTTTGCTTATTTGTTCTGCGGGCTTTAACCCGGTTACCATTCCCAGAGCGGTAGAGGCAGAGCCTACCCTACCTCAATTACAGCTCCGGGCTCACAGGGGTAATTTGACAGCAGTTCTGGGAGCCCCAGTTACCATCCGTCTTCCCTCGCGCTCTCCGACAGTTCTCCGCTAGCAGTGGGTGAATTTGGCTTGGAGAGAAGGGCCAGTGCGTTCATCAGCCTGTCTGCAGAAGGTCAGTCACAGCCGGCAGTTTTACTTTCGCGGTTTGGGATCGTGGCAGTTTTTTAGCTTTGGGCGGCATCGGGGTGCGGCGATTTGTTTCAGGACATTCTTCCCTTGGTTTTTCCTGGGTCATCTCTCGTCGCGCTTCGGTTTTGCCGCTATGGAGGCCACGCCGGGGTCCGGGGAGTTGTCAGGACTCCATGCTGTTGCAGAAACGGCGGGAATGGCGGCCATTTCTGATTCCGCGAAGCTTGTGCCTGCTGGTCACACGGGTTCATCTAAGCGCAAGGCAAAGACAAAAAAGCACAATACCATGGGGGGAAGTTCCTTCACAATCGCTACCCGTGGAGCAGCAGGGTTTGGAAGCTCCATTTTCTTCTGAGTTTATCTTGGCTTTACATAAAGCCTATTGTTTGAGATGGCAGCAGGCACAGGGTCAGGATCAAACCCCTCCTTCTTCCCAAACACTGGAGAAAGGCCTTTCTCCTCTGGATCCAGGGGAGGGTACTTCCAAACCAATCCTGCCTTCTCAGGAGAGTACAGATGGCTTTGGTCTCCCGCTCCCAGACCTCCATAGCGTGGAGGAGGGAGAGCTTTTGCTGGACCCGCTCCTGGATCAGTGGGCCACTGATTTAGAGGAAGGGGAATTGGGTGCCAGCGACGATCCAAGCCTGTTCCGGGTTTTTAGAAAGGAGGAATTAGGGGCGCTTATTTCACAGACACTCTCCACCTTGAATATTGTACTACCTCCAGCGCAGGATCAGCCGTTGGAGAATCCACTGCTTCAAGGGTTTAGTACTGAGCAGAGGTGTTTTCCTGTTCACAGGGTTATGAAACAAATGGTGGAGTCTGAATGGGAGTGCCCAGAGGCCACCCTCCGGGGGGCTCGCTCTATCGCCTGGTTATACCCATTGACACAAGAGGAGCAGGATTGGTTAAGGATGCCCAAGGTAGACGCCCTGGTACCTGCGGTTACCAAAAAGACAACTATTCCTGTGGAGGGCGGATCGGCCCTCAAGGATTTGCAGGATAGAAAGTTGGAAGCGCTGCTGAAGCAGACATTTGAGACTTACGCTCTTTTGCTGCGGGCGGCTATCTGTGGGACATATGTATCCAGGGCTTCTATTCGATGGATTCAAGGCGGCGCTTCGACCAAGACAGAGGAAGAGGAAGGCGCTAAGCTGGAGTCAGCCTCGGCTTATTTGGCAGATACTTTTTATGACCTCGTCAGGATTTCGGCGAATTCCTTGGCGGTGGTGATTGCGGCTAGGAGATTCCTTTGGTTGCAAAATTGGGCGGCGGATATTCCGTCCAAGGCGTGGCTTAGTAAACTGCCTTACAAGGGCACCTTGCTTTATGGGGCCACCTTGGAAAAGATTGTGAAAGATTTAGGAGATTCCAAAGGTGGTCGCCTGCCTGAGGACCGTCCGAAGGGTCTACGCCCGGGCGGTGGTCCCAGGGCTCCTTCACGGGAGTTTTGCAGGTTCAGGGGATCGCGCTTTGCCCCTTATCAGAGAGGCCGTTTCGTTTCTCGCGGTCAGTCCTTTCGAGGGGCGCGGGGGTTCAGCAGGGGGTTTTTTGCCTCCTCGCCGAACTCCAACAAAAAGCTGCAATGATGCGAGGTTGGTCCAGGTGGAAGTAACGGTGGTGGGGGGGGGGGGGGGGCGCTTGCAGCAGTTCCTTTCCACCTGGGCCACCATAACGACAGATCGCTGGGTCCTCGAAGTTATCCGCGAAGGTTATGCACTCGAACTGGCTCAACCTTTACGAGACGCTTTTGTGGCGTCGCCATGTGAGTTGCTGCAAAAAGCAGAGGCGGTGGCCGACACACTGCACCGTTTGTTGCATCTGAAAGCGGTAGTGCCGGTTCCACTAGACCAATTAGGATGCGGTCGGTACTCAAATTTATTTCGTAGTGCCGAAAAAGGAGGGGTCTATCTCCAGGAACAAGCAGGAATGAGTCTTCACATATGGGTACGTCGGTACCGACGGAGCCTGCACGGGAATGCTGCCCAGCTTCCAATCAGAAAGCTTTTGGCAGCATCCCTCGCGCCTGCGCGCTGACTTCCCACCTTCTCCAGAGCCTCTCTTCAGTTTTCGTTTTTCCGCGGAGCCGGCAGGACGTCCTCCTGTCACCGCAGAAACTTTTCTTGTTAATTTCTTTAATTACTTTAGTTTTTTGTTTTCTTGTGGTCGCGGCTATATTTTCCGCTGCCACCGGTATCGCTGGTGGTTTTTTGACTAAATTCTGAGAAATGTTTTCTTCAATTTTTTGCCTTAACTTGTTGGGCCTACCAGGCCTCTTCATTATGGAGCCTTCTTTTCCTAAGAAGTGCATTCGATGTAGAAACACCCATTTCTTTTTAGACACCAATAGTTGGTGTCTCAACTGTGTGGGTCCTGACCCTTTTTCCCTTGACTTGTCAGGGGATAATTTTGTGAGGAAACCTTCACTCTTTAGAGTTTCCCTCGATACCGTTTTTTCCTCGGCAGTGAGGGTACCCGGTTTCTCTACTTCACAGGATCAGGTAACCCACAAACAGTCTGTTAAGACTAGCCAATGCTTGAGTGGTATGTCCCATGCCCAGCATGGTGACGGCTCCGGTCTTACCCTCAAGAATCCATTGGCATTACCCCTGCAGGAGTCTTCGGGCTCCAAAGCGTTAAAGGGGTTTCAGGTTGTTCCTGGGGCTCACCCCTCACAGAACATACCTGAGCCATGCACGGGGGTGGTATCCGCTTCGAGCGGTACCGAGCCTCTGGCATCGGCACCGGTGTCGAGTGTTCCACTCTTCACCAGGGATCGTCATCGGGCATCCTCAGTACCTTCGGGACCGATCAATACGCACCGCATTGACGTCTCTCAATCTCAGCCGTGCTCCGGGACAGTACCGGCATCGATCGGTTCCGATACCCTGGCATCGGCATCGAGGTGGACTGCCTTACCCTTGGCAAGGGGGGATTATTGGGTATCCTCGGTACCGTCGGTATCGATCGATGTAACCCAGGCTGCCTTAGTGGTATCGGCATCGCCGATGCTGCCACCGGCGTCGGAACCCTCGCGACATGCATCGATAGTCTCGCTTTCTTCGCTATCAGTATCGATGTCTATGCCTGTTCTTGCACCGATGCCTAGTTTGGAACCGATACCTGGCATTGATGCAGTACCCACTGCCTCTAAGTTAACATGCCAGTATCCCTGTCCATCTACTAGGTCTCTTTCTTTAGCCTTACCAGGGATAGTTCCCATAGGAGATCAGTCTTTTCAGGCTTTTCTCCTGGATATGGCAACCTTTCTTAATATCTCTATCCCTGGTTGTGATGCTACTCATGGCTCACCGGCACAAATGGAAAATATCATGCTTCCTTTACATCCTGCTCTGCAGGATCTCCTTCTGAGGCTCTGGAAATCGCCCTTACGACTTCCTCCACTTTCTACAGCCATTGAGGTTCGGTACCGGGTGCCACCCTCTCCAGGGTTTCAAAAGCCTCAACTTTCTCATCGTTCCCTTGTAGTGGAATCAGCACTGAGGAAAGTTAAGAGCAAGAAGAAGCATTCTTCTTATCCGCCAGGTCGTTCTTCAAGAACACTCGATGCTTTTGGTCGTCAGGCCTTCCAAATCTCTATGCTGGCCTCCAGAATTCTTTCATATATTTTTCACATGAGTCTAACACTCCAGGAAGTCACAGAGAAATTGTCTCTTTTGACCCCTTTTTTACCAGAGCCCAAGGCTACTGATTATTCCTTGCTCATCAATCACAGCCGGAATATATCCTGGTTCCTGTCTCGTGCTTCTATAGACTCTTTTGAGTCCGTTAGCAGATCCTCTGCTATTGCTATTGCAGCACGTCGCAGAGCCTGGCTTGAAGTTTCAGACTTGAGCAGATGGGCACAAACTATACTGGCTCATTCTCCTTGTACAGGAGAAGGTCTCTTCAATAAGGAGGCTTTACGTCAGGTTGCTCAATGCTCCACTGACTCTCCTTCCACTAAAGACCATTCTAAGCCACCTCCTTCTTCAAGGGGTAGGAAATGTCCTACCAAACCTTCTTTCCCTAAGATCTCCCATCATTATCCCAAAACCATTATCCCAAAACTAAAGACCATTCTAAGCCACCTCCTTCTTCAAGGGGTAGGAAATGTCCTACCAAACCTTCTTTCCCTAAGATCTCCCATCATTATCCCAAAACCATTATCCCAAAACCATTATCCCAATCTCCCATCATTATCCCAAAACCACGCAAATGCCTTCCTTGGTGCTATGGGAGACCTGGGACTCAAGCAAATTATCACTAAACCAACTCATATAAAGGGAAACATTCTGGATTTGGTATTTGCTCCTCAGCCAGTCGTTGAGCAAAACCACAACCTACCAATATCAATCGTTGATGTACCCTGGTCAGACCACAAACTGATCATTTTCCAGATCCCCTTCATCAACGAGCAGCTGCACAGAAGCCAAAACATGCACAGCACATCACGGACCCCCACAAGAAGATTTAGACCATTTAACAAGGAACACATCGTGGCTGAGACCCAATCACTCCTCAACAAAACTGTACCGGACCTCGACGAACTAATCACCTCCTGGAACTCCAATCTGCATGCCATATCACAACCTCCAATTTCCAATAACACAAAGAGGAGAAAAAGAAGCACCGCCCCATGGTTCTCTCCTGAATTGCGATCCTCTCTGACTCAACTCCGCAGACTGGAGCGTCGCTGGCGCCGATCGCTTTCTACTGAAGATCAGACCGCCTACCGTACCCACCTCTCCACACACCGTGAAGCAATCACAACCACAATGAAACAGTATCACACGGACACACTAAAGAGATCACTGAATAAACCACGTGACCTCTTCAACCTTGTCAAATCCCTTTCAAAGGAACCTTCTCCCGAACAACACAGTGAGATTCATCCACAGAAATTCGCTGACTACATGCAATCCAAGATCGTGCAAACTAACAAGGTGTCAACAGTCCCGTTCCAAGAACCAGCGAATGCAACCTCACTAAATAAATTCTCCACTCCATCCACTAAATGCATCGAGGATACCATAGCATCTCTCAACACCTCCACTGCACAAACGGACCCATGCCCAGCTTTTTGGATTAAGGAGCTACGTTGTGTGTTCAGCCCCTTTATTACAAATCTAATGAACCTCTCATTCACAACAGGCTACTTCCCCACAGCACTCAAGCAGACTTCCATTAGGCCACTTTTGAAAAACCCCAAGCTAGACCCGCAAAAGGTCGAATCTTATAGGCCTATAGCTAGCATTCCCCTCTTAGCCAAGATAATTGAGAAGGAGGTACAACGGCAAATCCAAGAGCATATAGACACCACAGCTCCCCTAGATCACTGCCAACATGGATTCAGAGAATATCATGGGGTCGAGACCCTACTCACTAACCTATTCAACGACATTATCACAGGCATTAACAACATCCGACAAGGATTTGTACTCGTCTTCTTAGACATCGCTGCGGCGTTCGACTCTGTAAGCCACGAAATTCTCCTAGGACGACTGAAAGAGAAAGGTATCTGCGACAGTGCATGGAAATGGTGCAACTCTTATCTGGATGGAAGATGGCAATATGTGAAGTCTGGTTCAGAAGAGTCAAAAAGCTTTCATCAAAAGCAAGGTGTGCCTCAAGGTTCCTCAAGGTTCCTCAAGGTTCCTCATTGTCTTCCCTACTATTTAATATATACATGCAGCCCATCTGCGACATCATAAGATCATTCAAAGTCAACTGCTTGATATACGCAGATGACATTCCCTTATATATGCCTTTCTCTACAACTCAATTAGACCTGGCACCACTAGTAGACTGCCTCAATACGGTCTCTGAGTGGCTCCAATCACAAAACCTACGCATTCAGCATAAAAAAACAGAGGTGCTTTTCATCGCCAGAGACCCCAACTTCACTCCTCCAACCCACGTCAGTGTCAAGGAAGCTGACCTACAAACTAAAGAAACAATAAGATACCTTGGAGTTACATTGGACCAACGTCTGGATATGAAACATCACATAAATAACATAGTCAAAGCGGTATACTTCAAAATCCGCTCTCTCAGGCATATACGCTCTCTGTTGGACCCGGACGACTTCCGGACCATATACCAAGCGCTAATCCTGCCACACTTCGACTTTGCAAATGCCATCTTACAAGGTCTCCCTCAATCCACTCTTAGCCCTTTACAGATGGCCATGAATGCCGCAGCAAGAGTCCTCTACGGAGCATCCAGAAGCGACCACGTAACTCCCATTCTTAAACAGCTTCACTGGCTCCCCATCCATGGGAGGATTATCTTTAAAACCCTAGTCCTATCATTCAAGGCAATCAAGGGTATCTCATCCTCCTCACTCACAGATCTGATTCACACTGTACCCCCCAACAGATCCAGAAGAGCAACAGCCGTAAACCTACTAACAACCTCGAAGGCATCAACAAAGTGCAACATGACAACCTCAAACAGAGCTTTCAGTTTATATGCCCCCAAATGCTGGAACGCTCTACCCTCCGACATAAGGGCCATTACTGTCCTACCACAGTTCAGGAAGGCACTCAAATACCACCTCTTCCTTCAATACTACCCTACCAGCAATTGAACCAAAAGAAGTGACACACTCTTTAAACCACCCTTCCGTGCTTTATACTACTATGACTCTATTCTGTTCTATGTAAATATCTCATGTATATAGTTTAACCCGGTTCTCCAAGTTGGTACTCCTGTTCGATGTAAACCAAACAGCTTGTTGTTATGGTCTTTATGTTATAATGTAAACCGCGCTGATGCCGAATAGTGCGGTATATAAGAACTTGTAATAAATAAATAAATAAATAAAAGAAAGTTTCATTCATCTCCTGCCCATCTTTCGGCTGTACCTAAACAAGGGGCGCCTCAGCCTGGTCTGAAGTCCTCCAGCTCTGGCCAGTCTCAGCATTCCCAGCAACCATAAGGGCCGGGAATTGTAACCTACAGTTCACTTCTACCCATTAGAAGTTTATTCACTGTGCTTTTCTTTTTCAGTGTACTAACCTGTCGAAATTTTTTTGTTCAGGGACTACAGACTCTCCAGAAGAGCAGTTGCAACTATCCCCTGATAGTTCTGTCCCAACTGAACATTTTTTTCTTCAGTTGACTTACCCTATGGGTACATCACCCTCAAATTACTACCCTCTCAACCGGGTTTTTTCCCTGACTGAGGGGTACCATACTGAAAAGCTTCTCTAGCAAGCTCGTTCCTCAGACAAGGAGAAGGGATATCTCCTCTCTTTTCCTGTCTGTTTTTTTTGATTGTGCACAGGACAATCTCTCTGCTGTTTCCGTCAGCAGCTGTGCCTGCAGGAGTTACAGTAATAGTATTACTGGTAATTTTTCCAAGTTCCAGTCCCTTGTTCAAAATTTTGTCTAGCCTCAGTAGTGATTCCAAGCTATTCGTCATCTATCTTGGATCCTCCTACTCGTTTGGGCCTTCTCACATTATTCTAACCATCTCCTCTCCTAGGATATGGCAACACACCTGACTTCAGTCAGTTTGTCTCATATCTCTCCTGCACAATGCTCTCTGCAGTCTTCAGAGAAGCTTTCTACTATGAGGGCCTTGATATAGAGCATTGACCTTGTCTTTGAAGCTTCTCTATTATTAGGGAAAAGCTTATAAACCCTTCCCATGCCTCTGAGGGTTCTCCACACCCTCTAGCCTGGGGAGTTAACACGAGATATCAGTTCTTCTGCGTGAAAATCCAAGGCTGATGTTTACGCATGCTACCTCTGGGTCCCTCCAGTAGGTCCCTCTGGTATCTTCTTCTGCGTTTCTACACATCTGCCATGTCAGTGTTCTGTGGAACTCCCGCCTTGTTCCTTACAGATTCATATGATCATATGTTTTCACATGAACATCACAGTTATCTTGTTGGATTGCCTTCCTACATCCCTCAATCCACGGAAATAGATTCTCTATACATATCCCAAGTGGGTTCACCCTCTTGTAGAGCGCAGAATCTTTTTCTTTTATATTCCCCATGTACAATTATGGGGCTGGGTGGTAGACATGTATCTTCAACCTGTTGTCTTGTATGTAGCATCTCCATATATGTCTACATACCTATATCATTACTCTGGTGGTGCAAAACCATGCCCCACAAATGTATCTATATTTGGGTATATTATATCTATATATATATCTATATAAATATCTATATATATATATTTTGATACATTTCTCCACCCATATCCTAATATACACATCTGCATACATGTATATATATATATATATCTATATATATCTATATATATCTATATATATATATCTATATATATATATATATATATATATATATATATATATATATATATTCCATCCACATATATATATATATATACATATATGTGTCTGTTGGGGGGCTTCTTAAGGGTTGATATATCTTACACACTATCACCCTTACTGTCTATACTAAATGTTTTACCTCCTAGAGGTTTTAGACAGTCTATCGCCCTACTTCGCATACCATATTACGATGCAGAAATTGTTAGGCACCAATAACCACTGTGGTGCTAACATCTTCCATTTTTTCTTTAAGTCCTTGAAGCATCAAGCTTCAATATTTTTCCTATCTCTCGCCAGCTAGGAAAACCAGTGTACATCTTTATCTTTGAGTACACAGCTGTTCTCCTTGGGAATAGGCGTTTTTCCAGTTCCCCTCTTCCCTCCAGGACTGGGCTAGTTCTCCAACTCCGTCAGTCTTCTTCCTTTAGTCCTCAATGTTAATGACCTTATGCCTAAAGGAGTTTTCAGCTTTTTTCCATAAAGCTTTCCATTGAAGACCTGACGTCTACTCCTACCCAGTTGACACCTGGATCGTCTACTACCTCCAGGTCTGGACCTTCATCCTCACTACTGGGAGGTCACCTTGAAGATTCCGCCACTGCTTATCCAGTAGACTCCATCCTGCTTCCTACTTCCTACAATACAGTAGGTAAGCTGCATATTTTAAGTGTACATTAAATGTGTTTAATGCTACTCATCATATATACCAAGGACTCCTGTAGTCTGTAGGACCCTCTAGTCCTTGGCTATGCTGTTTCTTTCCTCACAGCTCCTTTATTGTCAACTCCTACCCTCCATCCCACATTGGATGCCGGGGATTCCTGGAGACAAAATGCACCCCTGATCCGGGCTCTTGCATTTTTATGGGATCTCCCCCCGGCATCTCCAGCTAGGGAGTCCCCATATGTGAAGACTCATTCCTGCTTGTTCCTGGAGATAGCACAGTTACTTACCTGTAACAGGTGATCTCTGGGAACAGCAGGAATTAGTCTTCACAACCCTCCCACCTCCCCTAGGAGTTGCATCTCTTTATCTTCTTCTTCCTTTTCTCTCTCGCCTTTGTCTCAGCTTTGAAACTCAACTGAAGAGAGGCTCTGGAGAAGGCGGGAAGTCAGCGCGCAGGCGCGAGGGATGCTGCCAAAAGCTTTCTGATTGGAAGCTAGGCAGCGTTCCCGTGCAGGCTCCGTCGGTACCGACGTACCCATATGTGAAGACTAATTCCTGCTGTTCCCAGAGATCACCTGTTACAGGTAAGTAACTGTGCTTTCCGTCCTATCTTGGATCTCAAACATGTGAATCACTGTCTGCGGGTTCCGCACTTCCGCATGGAGACGTTAAGGTAGGTTATTTGTTCGGTGCAACCAACCGAAGTGCTTACCTCCATAGATCTGACGGAAGCCTACCTTCATGTTCCCATCCGGCCAGAGCATCAGAGGTTTTTGCGTTTTGCGGTACCTAAGGGTCACTTCCAATTCTGAGCGTTGCCGTTTGGCTTGGCCACGGCTCCACAAACCTTCACAAAGGTGATGGTGGTGGTGGCAGCGGCGTTGCGGCGAGAGGGAGCGTTGGTGCATCTGTATCGACGATTGGTTGATTTGGGCACCATCGGTTGCCGAGACGGAAGTGGCGACAGCGAGGGTGATCAGCCTACTGGAACAGCTGGGCTGGGTGGTAAACCTAGCAAAGAGTCAATTACGGCCGGTTTGCATACTTCTTTATCTGGGGGCTCTGTTCGACACGGAGGTCGGAGCGGTGTTCTTGCCGGAGAGCAGGATACAGAAGATTGTGGCTCAGGTAGCGGCGTTTTTGCGTCTCAAGGCGCCATCGGCATGGCATTACTTACAGTTTCTCGGCTCCATGGCGGCAACTCTGGATTTGGTTCCCTGGGCTCGAGCGCATATGTGGCCGCTGCAGCACGCGTTGCTGATGAGGTGGTCTCCGCAGTCTCATTCCCTGAACCGCAGGCTCCCTCAGTTGCCGGAAGTGTGCGACAGCCTTCTTTGGTGGTTGGATCCCAGTCATCTCCGGGCAGGGATGCCTCTGCGTCAGCCGGACTGGTTACTCCTAACGACAGACGCCAGCCTAGCGGGCTGGGGGGCGCATGGTCAGGCTCAGTTTGTTCAAGGTGTGTGGTCGCCGGAGGAGTCGGTTTGCTCCATCAATCTGTTGGAGCTCCGGACGGTGCGCCTGGCGCTCCTCGAGCTTCGCCATCTCGTCGAAGGGAAGGCAGTGAGAGTTTTCTCCGACAACTCGGTAGTGGTAGCGTCTATCAATCGCCAAGGGGGGACCGGCAGTACAGCACTGTTGCAGGAGAGTCAGCTGTTGATGAGCTGGGCGGAAGGCCTTCTGCTGGCTCTCTAGGCAGCGCATGTGGCAGGCCGAGACAATGTACAGGCCGATTATCTCAGTCGTCATGCGGTCAATCCCGGGGAATGGGAGTTGAACGCGGCAGTGTTTCACGATCTAGTCCGCCGTTGGGGAGAACCTGTCATGGACCTGATGGCTACATTCGACAATGCCAAGGCGGGCCGGTTTTTCAGCAGGCGCCGAGAGCGGATGTCCGAGGGGCTCGACGCTCTGGCGCAACCGTGGCCATCCGAGGGTCTGCTATATGTGTTTCCCCCTTGGCCTCTGATAGGGCGAGTTCTTCAACGCATAGAACATCACGGCGGTCGGGTACTTCTGGTGGCTCCGGATTGGCCCAGGAGACCATAGTATGCGGATATGGTCCGTCTGTTGGCAGACTGGCCGTGGTGGTTGCCGGCATGGGCAAACCTCTTGAGTCAGGGTCCGCTGCTTATGCCGGAAGTGGATCGCTTCTTGCTTACGGCTTGGCTCTTGAGCAGCAAAGGCTGAAAAAGAGAGATTATTCTCGTCCGGTCATTGACACTCTTCTCAGGGCTCGACGGCCATCCACGTCCATTGCGTATGTTCGCGTGTGGCGGCTCTGTGAACGATGGTGCGGGGGACGAGGACTTCGCCCGGTCAAGGCTCTCGTGCCAGACATTTTGGCTTTTCTTCAGGTCAGTTTGGATAAGGGCTTGTCCCTCGCCACTCTTCGGGTTCAGTTAGCAGCGCTAGCGTGTTTTCGAGGTCGGATACAGGGCCGTCTTCTTTCAGAGCATCCAGATATTCTTCGGTTCTTGAGGGCGGTTAAAAATATGCGTCCTCCAGTGCGTTCTGTAGTTCCTCCCTGGGATCTCAATTTGGTTCTGGAAGCTTTGGCGAAGCCTCCCTTTGAGCCAGCGAGCGAGGTTTCTCTGAAAGAGCTCTCCTGGAAGACCGTCTTCCTCGTAGCGTTGTGTTCGGTGAGGAGAGTGTCAGACCTGCAAGCACTATCATGCAGAGAACCTTATCTTCAGTTCTCGCGGGAAAAGGTGGTGTTGCGACCAGTTCCTTCCTACCGGCCGAAAGTGGTGTCGAGTTTTCATGTCAGACGGTTTGTCTGCCTACTTTTACAGATAGCGGTGAGGAACCCATCAATGCTGTTCTCCAGAAGTTGGACTTGGGTAGAGTTCTTAAATGCTACCTTTGACGGACTAAGCCGTTTCGCAGGTTCGATAGGCTCTTTGTCTTATTTGGAGGTCCTAGAAAGGGAGAGGCGGCCTCCAAGGCTTCCATCGCGCGATGGGTTAAATGCGCCGTAGCGGCAGCTTATCAGGCCAGCGGGAAGTCTCCCCCAGAACGTTTGCGGGCACATTCCACGCGTAGCCAAGGGGCGTCTTGGGCTGAGCTAGCCTTGATTCCACCGGTGGATATTTGTCGGGCGGCCACTTGGTCCTCGCTGCACACTTTTTCGAGACATTATAGATTGGATGTTCAGGCCAGGCAGGATGCCAATGTAGGGGAGGCGGCCGTTATCGCGGGGCTAGTGGGGCCCCCCCAGGGGTAGGTACTGCTTGGGTACTTCCCTCAAGTGCCTGGACCGGCCCGGAGAGACAATGAGGAAGAAGAAATTAGACCTTACCTGCTAATTGTCTTTCCTTGAGTTCTCTCCGGGACAGTCCAGGTCCCACCCTGGTTTCCGGTAGCGATATAACCGTTCCTGCTGACTCTTCAACATTTTGGGCCGCCTGGCATGATCCTCCTAGGGTCTGATGCTCTGTCTTCTGTATACGGTCTTTAGTAGATAGGTTCTATAGGACTGCCTCGTTTGTCATTGGACCTGGGCTGTCCGGAGGAGAAAAGAAAAGAGAAGAAACCCCCCCCCCCCCAAACATAACAATGAGTTATTCTTGACATAGTAAGCGCATAACAGAGCACGTGGTTTAGGTGGGCTCTGTCTCTTGCTTGTTTTGCGCCGGTTTTCGGTGGTTGGCGCATAGGTTTCTTATTTCTTTGGCTGCTTGTTAGGTTAAGACTGAGGTTGGACCAGCAGAGGGAGACAGATACTGTCTCTGTAAAACTTCAGTTTTGCAGTCCTCAGCTGCTGGAGAAGGTTGACAACCCTCAAGTGCCTGGACCGGCCTGGAGAGAACTCAAGGAAAGACAATTAGCAGGTAAGGTCTAATTTCTTCTTTTCCCCCCCCAACAGGGGACCTTCAGTATAGTGTTGGTGCCTGCCATCGGTAGCATTGGTTCCATCAATCGTGGTTCCTTCACTGATTCTGGCGCTTTTCGGTAAATTTTCATTTTCTTGGTTGCTTTCCTGTGACCTGACCGGGCCTGGTGTCAGCATTGAGCCATTTGATTTAGCCACAGCCATCTTCCGACATGTCCTAGAAATCGTCCAGCGAGTTCAAGAAGTGCACCAAGTATGCCAGGTCCATCTCTGTTACTGATAGGCACAATTGGTGACTCCAATGTCTGGGTCCCATTCACCAGCTCTCTTCTTGCAATTTGTGTTTGCAGATGACAAGGACAGGCCTGAGAGGTCGGAATAAATAGAGAGAATCCCTTTTTGGTCAGAGGTCTGATTCAGTGTCTTTGGTACTGGCATCGGTCTCAATGGCTTCCCAAGGATCTGCCGATGGTGCATTGACATCAAGAAGTTCTTGGGTTCAATTGGAGCTGAGCACACACAGTGCCCATGAGCATCAACCATCGGTCAGTCTCCACTTAGAGTCGAAGGAGGATTTGGTCCTAGCTCCGTCTGCATCAAAGGGGATCTGTTCAAGCATCGGGTGATTGCTCCGGTGCATTGGCATCGGAACCCTTCCGAATGCAACATCGAGAGTGATCGGCACAAGCGGCTCCTCAAAGTGCCCTGGAGAGAGGACTGCTCCACCTCCAAAGTTTCAGAGGGGCACCGATATTCTCCTGACAACCGAGGCCATGCCAATACTCCCACATGGATGCCATAAACATTGGTCAAAGCTGTTCAGGCCCGAGGCCTTCAAAATCGACAGCCATGGAGGAACACCTCCTTCAGGCGCTCTAGGTCTGCATTGCATCGATGCTAGAGAGCCAGATGGCTAGGGTCTCTGCCCACCGTATCAGCATCAAACGTCAAACAGCCGATCCCTGAGATGCATGCTCTGCCTGCAGAGGCATCGATATCTCAGCAAAAAATAGTTCAGAAGTCAGTTCCTGGCAGGGTCATCTCCCTATCAAGTGTCTCTGGTTCCGATGCCATGGTGAAACCTTGAAAACCCTTGATGCATCATCGATCTCATAGAAGCTCGCATTACCCCTGAAGTACTTCGACTTCCTTTTGGAGTCCAATTCTGAAGGCTGGGTGACTGATTTGGAATCAGAAATCTTTTTGGAGGGCAGATCTCCTGAACTCCTATCAGACCCCTCCTCTCTACACAAACAGCAGAAGTCTCCTCCGGAGGACATGTCCTTCCAGGATTTTGTTAGGGATATGGCCAAGGCCGTCCCATTTTCACTGGAGATGGAGGATGAGCCCAGGGCAGAGGAATTGGAGATTCTCCAGTACTCTTCAGCC
This sequence comes from Ichthyophis bannanicus, assembly GCA_033557465.1. Taxonomy (NCBI): domain Eukaryota; kingdom Metazoa; phylum Chordata; class Amphibia; order Gymnophiona; family Ichthyophiidae; genus Ichthyophis; species Ichthyophis bannanicus. Next base: position 917,727 of record JAWIIG010000053.1, read on the forward strand.
CCCAAGGAAGTAATGATGATGCTAGTGCACCACATCCTACAGCAGCTACAAATGAGACTATGAGAGAATACCCTTACTGTGCCACCAGTCAGTGGGAGGCTAGACTCAATTTAAGGAGTCCAATATCCGAGCCTCCAATGAAAGGAGGTACTTCCAGAGCTCCATGTTCATGGCTCAAGCACACTCTTATCAGCTCTACATGAGCATGTTCTTGAAGAACATCATGCATGATCTTGCCAACTTGTGACACAAGGTGAGCACCAAACTCGCAAGAAGACCAAACAACCCAACGGCGAGCAGGATAAGGGTCACTAGCACTTTATTAATGAAACACCCCAACGCGTTTCGGCTTATGCCTTCATCAGGGGGTAGAAAGGACTGCAAATAAATTAAAAAACATAAAATAATGTATAAATCAACACCGAAAATATCTAAGATACACTTAAAATATAAAAACATAAATAATAAAAATCCATTGTGCGACCACAAGGATATAATATCTAGAAAAACATATACTTACTTATAAAACTTCTAGTCATACATAAAAAAGCGCATAAGCAGTATGTAACCAATAGTGCGAAATAATATAGCTGAAAAAAATATAATAAATACATTAAATAACAGATAACTTGTAAATGCACAATAAACAACAAAGGAAATAGGAGACCCAGACCAAAAACATGTATAGCATTGTAAATAATGCACCAAAACCATAATATTACATAATCATAAATAATCTAATGAATGAAGGTAAAAATGTAAAAACTAATTAGGTAAATAATTAAGATACATCAATAAGAGCATACAAAAATAAATAAGTGTATATGTGTAAACAATTAAGACAATATAAATACATAATAATAAATAAAAAAATTAAAATACATTAAAATAAGAGCACAAAAAATATATATACATAAATTATATATATATAAAAATATATATATATAAAAAATTTTTAAACAGTCTTAATCCACAGTTATAAAGACACATAAACATTTTAAATATATATATATACATTATTGGTTAAAACATTAAATGAATAAAAATTATAAATACGCTAAAACAAATATAATTCTCTTCCCCCCCTTCCCCCCTCCTCTCCCCCTACCTTTTTCCCCCTCCCCTCCCCCTCCCCTTCCCCTCCCCCCTTCCCCCCTTCCCCTCCCCCTCCCCCCTCCCCTTCTTTTCCCCCCCTCCCCCCCCCTCTTTTCTCTTTTCTCTTATACTCTTTATTTTTTTTTTTTTTTTTTTTTTTAAATACTTTATTTAAATCCACCAAGATTACAAGCAAACCAAAATGGTACAATAAACAGACCATCCACAAGGGGTGTACTCTTATCCCCCCTGGAAGTCAACAGAAAAAGAATATACCAGGTGGCTTTTTATCATGTTTTCCCCTCCCCCCTCCCTTCCCAACCACCCACCCACCATCCACCCCCCCCGCCCCATACTCCCGCAGCAGCCAATCAAACCTAGAACAAGGAATGGAAGCACCAACTATCCACCCCATCTCCCCATAACCATTCAGCACCCCATTTGGAGGATTTCATTGCGGCTACGAGCCCCTAACTGCTGAATATAGGGCTCCCAGACTGACATGAACCCTATCCAGCGCTTGACACTGCCCCTTGCATGCCATCGTTCTAGCAGCATCACCTGATGGAAACTATTCCGCCACTCATTGAAGGTTGGCGGTTGATGTTCCCGCCAGGATCGGAGAATCGGCCCCTTACCCACCAGACAGGCCTTCCTCAGGAGCAGCCGTTCCCCTGCTTTCGCAGGCCCGGGAGGGGCCAGCAGGTCCAAAACCACAAAGGAGCTAGTCCATCTTACCCGCTGCCGCAACAACCGGCTGAGGAATTCCCTTATCTTCGCCCAGTAAGGCCGCACTCTGCGACAACTCCACCACATGTGCAGCAAAGTCGCCAGGGGTTCCGCACAGCGAGGGCAGCTACCATCCGCCCCCAATCGACTTCGAAGAGCCCTCCGCGGTGAGAAATAAGCTCTAGTCACACACTTAAATTGGAGCTCTCTCCAACGAGCCCCCTGCGCCACACAGACAATGCGCGTCAAAGCCTTGCTGACCGACCCCGAAGCCACTTCCCCGCCCAATTCTACAGCCCAGGCCAACTCGACCCCACGATAATCGGGCAAGACCCGGTAACAATCCAACCGACCCTTCAATTGAGAAATGGACGGGGGACTCTCTTCCCCTATCCCAAAAAATTCCAAGATCTTGGCGGAGCGGTCAATGTGCAGTGCCTCCCTCTGTAACGAGGCCACATAGTGGGAAACTTGCATATATGCAAAACAATGCTTAGTAGGCAAATCGTACTCCCGACTCAGGGCCAGAAAAGACTTGCAGCGCCCCGAGGGTTCTACGAGATGACCCACCGTCCGTATCCCACGCGCCCACCAGTCTCTAAACGCCGCTGTTTCGGACCCCGGGGCGAACTGAACATTCCCTCGAAGGGGTAACCAACTGGAAACACCCCAAGGTGCAAGCCAGAATTTATTAAGCTGTTGCCAAGTACGTCTAACCGAATCCACTAAGGCGCTCTTCTGTACCGCCTCCGGTAAGTCACTATATCGCCCATGCAATACCCCCAATAGGGTCCATGGAGCCACCACGCATTCTTCCATAGCCCGAGGGGTATAAGCGTCCGTCCCACCCAACCAATCTCCCAGATGCCGCGCTTGGCACGCCAGCGCGTACATCCTTAGGTCAGGTAGCCCCATACCTCCGTCCTTCCACTTCCCCAATAACCTACCCCATGGAATCCGAGCCCGCTTCCCTCTCCAAAGGAACCCCTTAAGCAAAGCTTCAATCCGTCTCAAGTCCCGACATAATAGCCAAACGGGCAGAGTCTGTAACCAGTATAAGATACGTGGTAAGATAACCATCTGTACTGCCGCAATTCTACCCGACAAGGACAATGGGAGGGGTTCCCAGGCTTGCAACTGTGCCATCAAACGCCGCAAAATACGATCAAGATTGCGCCTATAGAGCACTTGAGGTTGCCGGGGCAGCACTATCCCCAAGTAAAGAAATTCCTCCTCTGCCCACCGGAGGGGAAATAGCCCCCCCCAGGCCCCACGAATACCCCCCAACGTATCTAACGCTTCAGATTTTTCTTGATTGATGCGGAGTCCAGCTAAGGCCCCAAAGCGCCCAAATTCCTCCAACAGACTTCGAAGAGACGCAACCGGGGAAGTCACATGGACCAAGAGATCATCCGCGAAAGCCGAAATAACAAACGCCTGTGAGCCCATCTCCACTCCCTTAATCGCATCCGAAGTCTCAACCTGGCGAATCAAGGGGTCTAGGGAAAGAACAAATAACAACGGAGATAGGGGGCAGCCCTGACGCGTTCCCCTCTCCAAGGCAAACCCTTCCGAGAGCACTCCGTTGCACAGTATCCCCGCCGTCGGATTTATATACAAACTCCGCACCATGCTACAAAAAGCATCCCCTATTCCATAGTGTGGCAGCAGCCCCCAGAGATATTGCCAATTCACCCTATCGAATGCTTTTTCAGCATCAAAGCTGACAAGTAACGAGGGTATCTGTCGTGCGTGTACCCATTCTAAGGAGGCCAAGATTTTTCGGAGATTCCGAACGGCGTATCTCCCCTTAACAAACCCCACTTGCGCCCCATGTACGAGGTTCCCCAATACATCAGCCAGCCGCAAAGCCAAAACTTTCGCAAGGACCTTTAGATCAAAGTTGAGGAGAGAAATCGGCCGATAAGAGGCCGCGAGCAGCGGATCTTTACCCGGTTTGGGAATCAGAGTAATATGGGCACGGTTCTGCCCCCAACGAAAGGCCCCCCGGTCCGCCCTCATACTAAACACCTCCCGTAACACAGGACTGACACAGTCACCCAGTATCTTGTAAAATTCCGCCCCCAGGCCATCCGGTCCTGGGGCCTTGCAGCAGTTTGCCGCAGATATAACCGACTGTATCTCCTGGGAGGTGATGGGCTGATCCAGCACCCCCCTCTGCTCCTCTGTAAGCCGCGGCAGATTAAGATCCCGCAAATAGTCCGGCAGGGGTGTACCCGACCCCGGCTCTGCTTTGTATAAAGTCTGAAAGAACCCCCGGAAAACTCTGGCAATGTCCCCGTTCTCCTTATACACGGTCCCCCTATCATCTCGAAGGGCCGCCACCCGAGTGGAGCCTCGCCTTCCCCGCAAACATCGGGCCAACAGTTTCCCAGGCTTATCGCCGTAACAATGCAACCGGTAGCGGTAATAAAGAACTGATTTCTTGGCTTTCTGATGCAGAAGCTCATTAAGATCTACTTGAGTCTCCCATAGCCGCTTCTTATTCTCGGCCGATGGGGTTTGGGCACACCGACGTCGAAGTTGAGTAACCCGTTGCTCTAGTGTAATGATACGTTCCGCGAGTATCCGACGCTTCCGCGCGGCATAGCCTATGATATCTCCCCTAAGAACCACCTTCGCCGTTTCCCATATCAATTCGGGGTCGTCCTCGTGAACCTGATGATCGCTGGCGAACTCAGCCCACCTTTGACGCAGAAATTGACGGAACTGCATATCATAGTACAACCCCAAAGGAAATCGCCAAAGACGCATCCGAGCCACATCCCTCCCCCAATTCAAATCTAGCCAGACCAATGCATGGTCGGATACCTCCAGGGGACCTATTTGGGCCCCATCCGTCTGAGCAAACAACCCCCTCGACACAAACAAGTAGTCGATACGGGCACTGGTACCATGCGCTCTGGATTGGTGGGTAAAGTCTTTTTCGGTAGAATGCAACAGTCGCCAGGGATCCACCAACTCAAGACGTTTACAAAAGCGTTGCAGTAACCGAGAGGACATCCCCCTCTCTCTCGTCTCCTCCCCCCGCGAAGTATCTAAGCCGACATCCATAACCCCATTAAAGTCCCCTCCCAAAATCAAGGGGCACTCGGGAAGTTGCTCCAAGCTGGAGGCCAATCTACTATAAAACCCCGGGTCAGGGACATTAGGTCCATAGAGGGCCCCTAAAATCACCGGTTTCCCGTCTAATTGACCATGGACCAAAAGAGACCTACCCACGGCATCCGCGATAACAGTCTCCGCCACAAAGCGAATCCTCTTATGAACCAGCAGAGCTACCCCCCCCCCTTGTGCCCTGTCGCCGGGGACCCCCATACCTGCCCCACCCAGGACCTGCAAAGTTTACTGTGCTCCTCGGCCTCGGTTTCTTGTAGCAGAGCTATATCACAGTCATGCCGGGCCAACGCCTGGAGTACTTTAAATCTTTTAATGGGGTTACCCAAGCCACAGACATTCCAGGTAATAACCCTCAGGGTGATGGGGCAGTGTCAAGGCTCCTCCAAAAGGACAAAGCCAAACGTACTAGAGGGGTTCCCCCAGCCTGAAACCCCCCGTGTTCTTCTGCAAAAATAGTATTGTGCTGCCAATTCGGAAACCCCAGAGTGTAAACCCTCCCCTCCTTCGATATCCCCCCCTCCCCCCTCCCCCCCCTGTCCCCCCTCTCCCCCCCACGCCCCTCTACCCCAAAAGGTCCGTCCATCAGGTCGGACGCTTCCCTTGGCAATCGGGGCCATCCCTGTCCCATGTTCATTTTCAGTAGTCCCCACTACCCAGCTAGATTAGCGTACAGCTCTCCCCTTACCCATCGCCCTTGTCCTCCCCCGGTCCCTTTCTACCCTTAGTTCTCTCCACCCCCCTCTACCTGCCTTCCCTCATATCCCTACTCCCATCTGGCATACCCCCCCCTGCTAAGGAGCCTCGCCCCCACCCCCCTCCCCAGACCCTAGCTAGAAGAGCCAGGCCTCTACTAATGGACCGGCGGTGTAATACCCCACTGCCCTCCTTATCCCACATACAGATTCCCCACAACTACCCATGCCGTTCACCCCCAACCTCAGGGAACAATCCACATCCATTACCCCCCCCCCCTTGAGGCCCTCCCCCAACCCTTCTTTCCCGATAATTTCCATGGGTAAGAATCAGCTATGAGGAAGAAAGGAAAGTGCACTTACCTAGTCCCCCATTCCGAAAATAACAATGTAATTAACCACAGAGACATATACCAATGGTTACGTTGTTGCTATTACAGGCCCAAATGCAACCAAGTATCTTGCCCGCTGCAACAGTAACCCTCTCATCCCCATTATAATACACCCCAGCTAGTAGCAAGAAGATAAGCTAGTAACAAACACGAAGTAAGAGACAAAAAGGAAGGAAAACCTTAAAGACAAACACCCAAGAGAGGGAGCGAGCAGCCCGGCCTCCCAACAGTTGTCCATGTTGCAGTGTCCAGGCTCCCGCCACGTGCTCCTCACAGCAGGTCCTTTCTCCCGGCGCCCTCCATAACCTCAGAGACAATTCACCGAGTCCAGGTTGTATTTCAGGAGATAGAATCTGCAGATCCATTCAGCGATTCCAAGAAGGTAGCCGCCGCCTCAGGAGTCGAGAAATAGCGTGGCTGGCCTTGATACTCCACCCTCAGCCGGGCCGGGTAAAGGAGAGAGAAGCGCACTCCCTTTTTAAACAGCTGCGCACAGCTATGGGAAAAGGCCCGACGCTGCTGACCAACCAGGGCAGAATAATCCTGGAAGACCAGAATTTGTGCGGTCTCCTGGTTGGGCCCTCTGCGACCCCGCGCCGCCCGGAGGACGTCTTCCTTCTGCCTATAGTCCAGGAAGCGGGCGAGTACAACACGCGGGCGTCGCGCTTGATCTCGCCGGGGGCCCAACCGGTGGACCCGTTCCAGTCGCACAGAGTCGTCCCGCTGGCCTCCCAGAAGCTTCACAATCCAGTCCCGCAGGAATCCGTACAGCGCACTATCCAGCACCGTTTCAGGTATGCCCACGAACCGCAGATTCTTGCGCCTCCCGCGATTCTCCAGGTCGTCCAATTTTTCTCCTTGTTGCTTGACAAGGGTCTCCAGGGCCTCCACCTTGGCTTGCAGTGGATGTAGGATATCCTGCACCGTGGAGACGCGTGTCTCCACCTGTTCCATCCGCCCTGTGAATTCGACCACGCGCTGATCAACCGCGCGGATCTGCTCCTTCAAGTCCTGGAAGCGGATATCGAGCGCTTGGACCACTGCCGCCGACACCTCCACAACGAGCCCCTGGGCGCCCCTGATCCTGGGCTATTAGGCGTCCCCTCAGCCATCTTGGGTTCGGGTGCTCGTGGCTTTTCCCGCCGCACTGCCTTCGATGTCATCTGGCAATTTACCGTGTTACCGGCACACCTTCCCGGACTCACTGCCTCCTACTGCACACCCCCGTCTCAGGTAGCAGGGAATTCCACTTAAAGTGGGCTTTAATTGCAGATTTGCAGGGTAGGCTACCCGGAGCTGACCAGAGTGCAGCCGATCAGCTCATTTGCCAAACCGGAAGTCCTCCCTCTTTATTGTTTTTATTTTATTTTACTATGTATCAATTTGATACATGGCATTATTTATTATATTTATTATAATTATTTTATTATATTATTATATTTATTTATTTATTTCTAAAAGTATGCACATAGCCAATAAGGTGCAATTGTGTAGAAGCGTTTTTATTAGTAGTGGTTACCTTTTATGTTTCAAGAACAAGGTTATAAGATGTGGTTACTTCCCCCTTGATGTTCTGATGATTTTATGCAGTTTTATTTTTATATGGTTTCAGTGGTATGTGTCAAATTGTTCAGAAGTTTTTAGACCGCTTTTTATATATTATACTACATGCTTTTTGCATGTTCGAGTTTGCCGAGTTAGGCACCAATGAAAATATTAAACGTTTTATCTTTTTATTCATCTTTTTATTCACTTTATAAATACAGTTTAAAGATCCATTAATTTATTTTTAGTAAGAGAGTTTATTTATTATTTGTTCACATCGCGTTACACATCTATATGTATTTTTGCAACGACTGTCTTGCTCCTTTTCCTGCCATCGCGCCAGTTCCAGCGCGGTTCCTAAGCTAGTTAGCAAGCTAGGTTTTAGCATCTTGAGACTTTTCACGGTGTTTGAGTGTGTGGTTTTTAATTTAAGGTTTTGTTTAATTTCCCTTCTCCTTCCCTAGTTTTTTACTATTTGCTTTCATATAGTTTTTGCCACACGTATTTTAATTGTTTTTAGTACGAGTGCATTTTTACAGACTTGTGTTTGATGATCCCCTTAATCGCGCCAACAATCTAGCGCGTTTCTTTGAAGCCCAAGTGATTTTTTGCCGATTTTATGACGTCATGTTCCATATGCATATGCAGTTATGTTAAGTTCTGTCTCGTGATTCTTTTAAATCGCGCCAAAATTCAGCGCGTCTTTCTCAAGCTGTTTACGGTATCCTGCCGGTTTGAAGGTACGTTCTGTTGCCACAGTGTGTCAGTTGTAACAATGTTCTTTCATTTAAATTTGGTTATGGTGACCCTGCACGTTCCCTTTTTTTACATTCAGCCCATGCAGTTTATTTATGTGAGCCAAGGCTGTTTTCCCTCTTTTCTAAAATTCATTTAAAATGCACATGAGCACACGGTGTTAATATTCATTTTATGAATGCAGTTCCCTTCCCTTTTTTACATTCAGCCCATGCAGTTTATTTATGTGAGCTAAGGCTGTTTTCCTTCTTTTCTATAATTCATTTAAAATGCACATGAGCACATGGTGTTAATACTCATTTTATGAATGCTGTTCCTTTCCCTTTTTCTTCCCCATCCCCCTCTTGCCTTCCCTTCCTTCCTCCTTTTTCCCCCCTCCCCCTCCCCCTCCGCCTCCCCCTTCCCCCCCTCCCCTTTCCCCCCTTCTCTTCTCCCTCTTTTACTCTTTTTCTCTTTCTTTCCTTCCCTTTTTTTCTTTCTTTCTCTTCTTCTTTCTTTTTTGCCCCCGCTTCCTTCTACTCCCCTTCCCTCCCATCCTCACATCCCTTCCCCCTCTTTCCTTTCCCTTTCCTATTTTACCCCTCCTCCCTCCTTCCTTTTTCTCATTACATTGAAATATATTAATTCATCTTTGGTGAGCTGTTTTTCAAAAAATTTTTAATACATGTTATGGACATGGTCTCTTTCTTTTTATAATTTACATTATTTGTAAGATGGTTTTCTTGAGTATCATAATATTTTTGAACAGCCACTTTCTTTGTTATTTTTTAAGGTTTTAGTATCCTTTTCTCCCATTCAGGTAGTTGAAGATGGTTTTGGAGTTGTTTGTCCACAGCTTGCCATTGGTGTATATAAGTTTGTTCATAATTATATTTGTTTTAGCGTATTTATAATTTTTATTCATTTAATGTTTTAACCAATAATGTATATATATATATATTTAAAATGTTTATGTGTCTTTATAACTGTGGATTAAGACTGTTTAAAAAATTTTTATATATATATTTTTTTATATATATATAATTTATGTATATATATTTTTTGTGCTCTTATTTTAATGTATTTTAATTTTTTTATTTATTATTATGTATTTATATTGTCTTAATTGTTTACACATATACACTTATTTATTTTTGTATGCTCTTATTGATGTATCTTAATTATTTACCTAATTAGTTTTTACATTTTTACCTTCATTCATTAGATTATTTATGATTATGTAATATTATGGTTTTGGTGCATTATTTACAATGCTATACATGTTTTTGGTCTGGGTCTCCTATTTCCTTTGTTGTTTATTGTGCATTTACAAGTTATCTGTTATTTAATGTATTTATTATATTTTTTTCAGCTATATTATTTTGCACTATTGGTCACATACTGCTTATGCGCTTTTTTATGTATGACTAGAAGTTTTATAAGTAAGTATATGTTTTTCTAGATATTATATCCTTGTGGTCGCACAATGGATTTTTATTATTTATGTTTTTATATTTTAAGTGTATCTTAGATATTTTCGGTGTTGATTTATACATTATTTTATGTTTTTTAATTTATTTGCAGTCCTTTCTACCCCCTGATGAAGGCATAAGCCGAAACGCGTTGGGGTGTTTCATTAATAAAGTGCTAGTGACCCTTATCCTGCTCGCCGTTGGGTTGTTTGATCTTGCCAACTTGTGACATTCCTTCCCCTGGAAAAACTATAGCACTACCATGTCCTGGTGGACAGTGGCAAGGACCTGCTTGAAGTTCCTAGTCTGATTAACCAATGATACCTCTGAGACAGTGTCCAGAATGGTGGCAGTGGGCATAGGAGACTGCAGGATTGTCTGTTTCAGTCTTCCAATCTGGAATAGTCAGTGCAAAATAAGCTTGCGGATGTGCCGTGCCATGCCGGGGACAGACCTTCTTCAGAGAACAGGTGGAGGAGATGGCTGGCATCATAGATAAGCAGCATGTCACCCTCATCAGGCTCTTGAGACACACATCCAAGCCAGCTGCCTATTGCAGGAGGTATCAAAGTAGAGGCCAGAAGAAGACCTACTACCCTCATAGGCACTGGTACTTCCCTGGTTCTCAAACCTCCCAGCAAAAAAACACAGGATCCTCACATACAGTGTCGAGAGAAGCCCTAAAAGGCCCAGCCTGCCCCGCAACCAAAGCCAGGAGCAGGGTTTTGACTGGATCCCCCTGAGCATAGCCAATCTGCCAGTGACCAAAGAGGAGGACTCTCTGGTAGGGGGAAGGCTCACTCTCTTTGCCCATAGGTAGCCCCTTATAACTTCGGATTCATAGGTGCTACAACTAGTCCAAAGTGACTACATGTTGTACTTCACCATGCTACCACCTCATTGCCCCCTCTCCCCCGAGGGTGTATCCTCTCAACCCTCTGCATCTAGACCTACTTTGGGGAGAATCGCCACCTTACTGGCCAATCTCGCCTGTGCTGCAAGAGCAGATAGGATGGAGATTTTATTTCAGGTAATTTCTGGTCCCCAAAAAGATGGCGGTGGGGATTCTGGCCCATCCTGGACCTCAGAAACCTCAACACTTTTGTGGGGTGAGAAAAGTTCAAGATGGTATCTCTGGATACCTTGCTCCCTTATCTTCAGAAAGATGATTGGAAAATATTCCCTGGATCTAAAAGACACACATACCCACATACCAATCCATCTTGCTTACAGGAAGTATCTCAGATTCTTCCTGGCAACTGGGTACTGGGTACTACCTTTCGAGCTGGTCTCAGCATCCTGAGTCTTCACAAAGTGCCTCACAGTAGTAGCGGCCTATCTCAGAACACTGGGGGTCTTCATCCTTCCTTATCTGGATGACTGACTCATAAAAAGCACCACTCCAGATAGAGTCCAGCGATCAACACCGTTGACCACTCAGGGGCTAGAGTTGTTGGGGGTTTGTAGTCAATTACCCAAAGCCCCACCTTCAGACTTCAACACCTGGAGTTCATAGGGGCTCTCCTCGACATGGCTCAAGCGAAGGCCTTCCTTCTGCTAGACCGACCCCAGAGATTGACAGCCTTGGTCCAAGATACCCAGCAGAGTCATCAAATGGCAGCTCGCAGAATGCTGATCATGCTTGGCCAATTGGCCTTTACAGTACACATCATATCCATGGCTCATCTTTTGATGAGATAAGCTCATTGGACACAGAGGACTCATTGGAGCCAGGCTACCAGCCACCTTTGGAAACGGGTTGCTGTCACATACCCTTCATCCAGTCCCTGCACTGTTCCTATGTTTCTGGTTGCACTGGGTCAGTGAAAACATAATGAACATTTACATGGAAAACACAAGAAAAACATAGCACCAATTGTCAGAACTTGTGGCTTCAACTGAAGAAAATTTCTTCTACACGCCTGTGTGACTCTAGAAACTTCAGGAAATATGGAAAAAAAAATTTGTCACAAACCTTAAAGTCTGTTCATGAAATAGACTTTAATACTAATGTTTTCCGGTTTCCCACCACATATTCCCACCCCGCCACAGTTCACTCAGAAAACTGCTTTCTTTGTCGCAGCTTCCACTATGTGGAATAGTCTACCAACCCCTCTGTATCAAATACAATTTCAAAAGCTTTAAGAAGGCGCTAAAGACATACTTGTTCGAGGCTGTGTTTGGGCCTTCAATAGCAAACTCCTGAGGTGTTCTCCCTCATCTTGGGTCTGGCAGGGCCAAACCTCCAACTCCACCCCCCCCCTGCCCACCGCTTACCTCTTCCCCCTACTTTCTCTGTATCTGGACTATTTCTCCCTCCTTATGGCCCTCCCTATCATTGAAGTTGGTGTTCTTTTCCCTTTCTTGACCTATTAATATTTTAATTGTGAACCGCATTGCTTGCATACAGATTTTGAGGTATATCAAATAAAAGCAAATATAAACAAACAAAATCACCTATCAGTAGCAATTCTCCTTTCATGGCAATATTGCGTATGTCTTCTATTAAATCTCTGTCCACTTCTCCCTGTGAAGGAGATCTGTATATCACACCAATGCAAATACGATTTCCCTTTCCCTTTTTCTAGGAACATCCAGTGGCTTTTATTAGCTGAAAACTACTTCATCAGGAGCAGCATTATGCCACAATTGAGAAGGAGGCTCTGGCAGTCAAATGGGCTCTAGAGACTTTCCAGTACTACCTGCTTGGCTGTCCTTTTATATTGGTCACAGACCATCAGCCCAGCAAGTGGTTGGCTCACCAGAAGGAGATCAATGACCCGGTGAAAAGCGGTATATAAATACGGCTAAATAAATAAATCAGAACATACAATTGTTTTGAGCCTCTATCCCTTTCTCTATGAGGTTCACCATAGGGCTGCGAAGGCACATCAAAATGCCGATTTCCTGTGGTCAGTAGAGGGCCCAGAGAAGTCTGATGCTCAATCACCTGGGGTTGAGCTGAGGGAGAGGTATGTGATGGAGTGTATGGGATACTCCCCATCCCCTTTAAAGACCCTCCCCAGCCAAGCTCAGGACCTGAGAGGCATTTCCCTTTTAAGAGCTTAAACCATTGCCTTTTTAAGAAAGTAGGCAGGGGGATGCCTGAGGAGGGTGTGGCCTGGTCTCCAGGTTTAAACTTGGAGACAACTTAAAGGAGAATAGCCTGGGGTTCTATGGTATATGTGGTGACCAATTGCCTATGAAAGGTTGACTGTTGAGAAGGAAGGAACAGTGTTTTGCTGAGAGAAACCTATTACTGTGCACTCGGCCTTGGTGTTAGAGCTCAATCCTTCTGTAGAGCTTTTGTGCCACAGAGAACTGCTGTTTTGCTTTACTCATAATTATGTCATCCTGCTGCTGGGGACTGAAGGAGTACTGACTGAATTGTGCTGGCCAGAGTGAAGGAACGTTGGAAGAACCGGTTTCGATTTCTTTGCATTAGAAATACTGTCTGTGCTGAACCAGTGTTACTTCACACAGCAGGTTAGCCCTGTCGAGACTGATCAAGGAACTTTTGCAGCTGGGGAGAGTCCTGGGTGAGCAGTATGTTCTTTAGCTATACATGTACTTTAGACCCAAGAGGGGCCAGGGCAGTTTACCTGGTCGTGTACAACCGAAAATAAAGATTTTGTTTCTCGGTAAGCCTCCAATTGGTTGTGGAGCTTTGTATCATTGCACAGTCCTGTATTTCTGTAGCTTTAATATTATTTTTTAGATATAGTGCCATTCCTCCTCCTTTTCTTCCTACCCTGTCCTTCCTGAATAAAGCATAGCCTAGTATAATTACATCCCATCATGGCTGTCCATGAGCCATGTCTTCGTAACCACCACTAAATCCAAGTCAGCCTCTTCCATTAAAGCCTCAACATCTGGAATCTTATTTCCCATACTACAGGCATTTATACATACCGCTTTCCAGATGATGCCCTTATTACTCATTTCTAGAGAGGTATGTAATGTTTTACTTATCTAAGGGCTTTCACTTAGCTCGGGGCTTTCACCACCCATGCCCAATGAATTTAGTTTAAAGTTCTTACTTTAGTAGGTTAGCCATCTGTTGCCGAAAGACACTTTGACCTTTCTTGGATAGGTGGTTGCCATCTCTGCTCTGCAGCCCTTAGAAAATCATCTCATGGTCCATTAAACCAAAATGCCTTTGACATCATCCACACAGCCACATACATCTCCAGGATGCGAGCTTCTCTGCCTTGGCCTTTACCCTCAACAGGAAGGATTGAAGGGAACACCACCTGCACACCTATCTGCTTCACCCTGTGTCCCAGAGCCATGAAGTCACTTTTGATAGGCCCGGAGAGATACCTAGCAGTATCATTTGTGCCGACATGGATGAGCAACATAGGATAATAGTAGGCTTGATGAGTCTTGGCAAACTCTCCATAACATCTCAGGTTTTGGCACCTGGCAGACAGAACACCTCTTATAAAGTCACCCTGACCATCTTCAAAACCCTTCACAGCCTCTCAGCTAACATCCTTCAACACCTCACTCTCGAATCTCTCAACAGCAGATCTAAGAGAAAGGCCAGCCACCACCTACTAGCAGTCCCAGCCGCATTCATTCGAACCAACGTATCTAACTCCAGCAGAGCCTTCTCATTCTATGCACCCACCATCTGGAAATCCTTCACCCCAGAAATTCGCTCTTCAAATGACATTGGAGAGTTTCACCATAAACTCCAGACGCGCCTGTTCCTGGAACATTTTGGTTCCATTACATAGCCTCCTACCCCCAACTCCCCAAACTTTATCTCACACCATGTACAACTGGATTCTAGGCGACTTCAACCTGCCTACTCTGCAAGAATCTCAAGCCACTGCTTTCCTAGAAGCACTACACGAGCTGGGTTACTCTCAGCTAGTCGACAGACCCACTCACGTCAAGGGAAACATACTGGACCTGATCTTTGCTCCACAGACAGACACAGAACCCACCCAACCAATACTACCGACCATAACCCCGGTACCATGGTCTGACCATAGCCTGCTCAAATTCCAGATACCTATTAACACCTATAACTGAAACTCCAACAAGACCAACACTGCCCACGAAACATCGCTGAAGCGCTTCCGCCCCTTTGATAAAGAAGAAATTTGAGAGAAGATCATCCCACTCCTCAACAATGCAGCACACGACCTAGATGCTTTGGTATCCACCTGGGACGATAGCCTCAAGACTGTCGCATGCTTACCAGCCACACACAAAAAAACAAAGAAACGAGAGCACGCACCATGGTATACTAAATAGCTCCGAGCATCACTCCTGTACCTGCGCAAGCTCGAGAGAAGATGGCGTCGAGCATGCTCTACCGAAGCACAAAGTACATACAATGCTCACCTAAGAGCACACCGAGATGAATTAATGAAGAAACAGAAACAATATCATTCAGACATCTTGAAGCGATCGTTAAACAAGCCTCATGATCTGTTCAATATAGTGAAATCTCCTGTAAGAGAACATCACGCAGACCAATCACATATGCCACAGCCCCAGGCATACTCCAACTATCTACAATCAAAAATGATACAGACTGGTGCAACCTCAAACCCCGCAGACAACACCCTACCGCATAAGTTATCCCAACCATCGCCACTATCCAAATTTGACAAAATTTCACGCAGAGAGATTGAAGACACTATCGCAGCAATCAACCCCACCACCGTGCCCAATGATCCATGCCCAGCTCTATGGATAAAGGAGTTACGCTGCGACTTAAGCCAATACCTGAGCGAATTAGTAAACCAATCCCTCACAACCGGATCGTTCCCGCAGAGTCTGAAACAAACATCGATCAGACCATTGCTGAAGAATAACAGGCTGGACCCAACGAAAGTGGAATCATACAGACCAATTTCAAGTATCCCCATGCTTGCCAAAGTAATTGAAAAGATAGTACAGCGCCAAATTCAACAGCATATTGACACTGAAGCCCCTCTGGATCCATCCCAACATGGGTTCAGAGAAGCACACAGGGTGGAAACCCTCCTCACCACCCTATTTGACAACCTAGTCTCTGGAACCGACAAAATTCACCAAGGATTCGCCCTCATTTTCCTCGACATCGCAGCGGCCTTCGACTCGGTGAGCCACGAGATCCTCCTACTACGCCTCAGCGAGAAAGGAATACAAGGAACTGCTTTAGATTGGTGCAAATCATACTTGACTAATAGATGGCAACTTGTAAGGTCTGGCTCCACGACCTCAGAATCGCTTTTGCAAAACCAAGGTGTGCCACAGGGTTCGTCACTATCTGCATTGATGTTTAACATCTACATGCAGCCCATATGCACCCTAGTACGATCGTTCAAGGTCAACTGCCTAGCCTACGCAGACGATATCCTGCTATACAGCCCTTTCAGGACCGACCAACCAGACTTCTCACCTCTAACAAGATGTTTTGAGGCAGTAGCAGACTGGCTCAACACACAAAACTTGCGAATCAACTACAGAAAAACAGATGTTCTTTTCATCTCAAGGAACCAGGACTTCACCCCTCCACCCTCTTTAAAAATCGGCAACATGGGGGGCGCTCGTGAGCCCGCAGCGTGATGGCCGCATTTTAAAAGAGCTCCGTCCTCACAACCCCAAAAACTCTAGAAAACATGCGCTAACTGCAGCAACCTGCTCCCCTCTACCTACCCTGGGTCGGCACGAGCAAGCGATCCCCCTCGGAACCTGGATCAACGGCGTGGCGGGCACTCTGGAGCCTGGAAGACCGTGGGGATCGCACCTGAAGCGTGGCCTGCTGAACTCCTCCATCCATCGATGGTGCTGGGCCTGACTGATACCGCGACCAACATCTAGGCCCCGCGCGGGGTTTAAATATCACCGGAGCGGAGCGGAGATCTGAAAGACTGAGCGGCTGCTTTCCGGGCGCTGCACTGTGGAACGTGCGGCAGCCCGTTGATCAGGGGGGGCAACTACTCCTGGTGCAGAGGCCTCTGCATGTGCTGATGAATCCCTGTCTGTGAAGCCTACGGAGACGGTGTGGAGACCGCGTGGCATCAGCCGGTGCCTGCTATCCTCTCCTGCCATTGCAAATCACCCCGAGGGGGGTAAGTTTAGGTGTCAACTCTCTCCTCCTCTGCACTGTGGCTTGAATTCGGAGCTGGTGACCGGGGATATATCCTAGCAGCTTGGTGCCCCGCCGAAGCTTACATTTTCCCTGAGTGGTCCTTGGGGGCCCTGTTAAATGTTTGTTACCTTGGGAGGGCTGAGGCAACTTTCTCCTTTGGCCTCACTGTTTATCCAGTGCCCTATGCCTTGCTGACATTGCTTGTGCACATCTCCTGACACTGTGAGGTGGTGACTGCGCTGCGGATTTGTGAAAACCTGGACGCCGCTGTCTCCTTGGTGTCCCCACTTTTGCTGGCATTGGATACATCTCTCTCCTACCACTGTGTGACTTTGGTGACTTTGTAAGATGGCTGCTAAAGCCAAAAGTTCTGAAACTCGGGAGGGGATGCGCTCCTCCCAGCACTTGCAGAGTAAGTTCGGACCCCCAAGTAGTCCACACGAACAACCCCTCCCGTCAGGTTCTGATGACGAGACTGTCAGCGAGGAGGACTTGGATCCGCATAAGCAACTCTCCTCGGCTCAACTCAAACAAGAACTCCGTAGGGGCTTTGCGGAATTAGCTAATGAATTTTGCGCGCTACGGGAGGACCTGATGAAAGATGTCGCCGAGCTCAGGACCGACGTCAAGGAACTGGGAACCCGAGTAGTAGAAGACGTGGAGACCAAAATGGTAGAACAAGATGGGACTCTGATGGATTTACAATGTGCTTTAGATCGGCAACATGCGCAAGCAATGGAACTGACTTATAAAATTGATGACATTGAAAACAGTTCCCGCCGCAACAATGTGCGTTTCCGTGGGATCCCAGAGGCGGTAGGGGGCGGAGAAGATCTACCAACTGTACTTAAATTGCTGATAACGGAATTGCTCTCGACGGAGGACTTGGCTGCACACGCCTCTGGTATGGAAATTGAACGAGTTCACCGCGCTTTGGGGAAACCCCCCAATAACCAACCTCGTGATGTCATCGCGAGATTTCTGCGCTATTCTGATGCTGAGCTCCTTATCCGTCGAGGCTGGGAGAAAAAAACGGTCCGATTTCAGGACGCAACCGTGTCCATTTACCAGGACCTCTCGACGTTCACCCTGGCACGGCGGAGAGAGATGAAGCCAGTCTCAGCAGTCCTGAACAGCAAGGGGATTCGCTATTCCTGGTCCTTCCCATTTAGGATGAACTTTCTTTTGGGTAACAAAAAGATCTCTGCGAAGGACTACACCGAAGCCTGGCGAGCCCTTCGCCAGGCGGGTTTAGTAGATGACAATGCTCAGCCTCATCCGCCACCCCCTAAGCCCCAACACTCCAGGTGGACTCGGGTGGGCAAGTCCACTTGATCTCTTTTTGTGGACTTGAGGAGCTCCTCTTACTTTTTCTTTTTTAAGGAGTCTCAATCTGTGAGTCCCCTGCTTTTTTTGATAAGTGGTGGTGGGAATTAGATTGGGGTCCCTCTCTTTTTTGATATACGAGGGGTGGCGGATGATCTGCAAACATTTTGTTGATGTTATTGCCTTGATAAAGGGGTATGGTGAGTTTGATGACCTGGGGGAGGTGGAGGAGTAGTGGGGAGTATGTTTTTCTCTGTTTTTTACTGTTTAGGTTGAACTTTTGCTTTGAGGGGTTCTGGGGGTTCGGGGTTTGTGGTCAATTTACCGTGTCCTGTAATAATTTAAACAGGCAGGTGGTATTGATGGGAAGGGGGGGGGGCAAGGGTGGGAGGGGAGGCTCTTTTTCAATGTGGAATTGGGGGGTGTGCTTGGGCTTGGGAGGAGGGACTATGGCTCCTGTTCTTGGAGGGTGGAGTGGGTGGGCCCGACTCACCAATTCCCCGGGTTTGATGGGGGGAGCTACCACTGGGACCTTCTGGATAGTAGGCGACAGCGAGAGAGTGGATTGTAATTGCTAATGGTGCGCTTTATTTCTTTGAATGTTAAGGGCCTTAACTCCCCGAGGAAAAGGTCCCTGCTGTTCTCAGAACTGCGCACCCTGCAGGGGGACATTGTTTACTTACAGGAGACCCATCTTCAGAACTGTAAGCAGGGCTGGCTAAAGAGGTCCCCGTATACTGAGGTGCGGGTGGCCTCAGATGCACAAGGACGGAAGAAGCGGGGAGTAGCCTTACTATTTCATCAGAGCCTCTCTCTCCAGATAGAGGAGATAAAGCAAGATGCTTTGGGGAGGTGGCTTTTCTTGAATATCCGCTTAGAAGGGCACCTGCTAACCTTAGCTAATGTTTACGCTCCCAATACAGGTCAGGGGGCCTTTTTTGCACGGTTGAAAGCCTTGCTGGCGGATTTTGCAAGGGGTCCTATTGTTCTGGGGGGGGACTGTATCACGCATCTGGTGCCCCATCTGGATTCCACAAGTCGCGCTGGGGGGCGAGTGGGGGGGTCGGCAAGAGCCCTACAGCGTCTTATGCTCGACTTAGGTTTGAGGGACGTCTGGAGGGACACCCATGGGGGGGAAAGAGGCTATACGTACTATTCTCCGGTCCATCAGGTTCACACTCGCATCGACTATTTTCTATTGGACCAGCGCCTGATGGACGGGAGAGTGAAGGCTGGACATGGAGCGCTGACTTGGTCAGGTCATGCCCCGTGCTGGCTCGCTCTTCCGGCCGGATTGTACAGTGAACACCAACGGCTTTGGCGCTTAGACGTGAGGTTCCTATGGCGGCAGGGCGCAGTGCAGGACCATGTCCGTTTTATCACGGAATTTTTTGAGCTTAACAATTCTGGGGATGTTCCTCTCCCCACGGTGTGGGATGCTTATAAGGCTACAGCTCGAGGTCAACTCATGGCGGAGGCAGCTCGCACGCGCAAAATGTGGACGCGTGACCACGCCCTGTTGGTGGCTACTCGCCTAGGTCTGGAACACGCCCTAACTGGTTCCCGACAGGTCCTGCGCCAGTGGCGGACCGCTCGAGCCAACTTGGATGCGTGTCTGCAGAGAGAATTAGATAATAAACGTCGGAAACTACGGCAAACTTTTTATGAGCATGGGAACAAAACAGGCCGCTTCCTAGCTTTGCGTCTTCCCCAACAACAATCCGCGAGAGTGGTGCGAGAACTGCGCGATGCTGGGGGACGGAGGAGGGTTATTTCCCGGGAGATACGTGATCTCTTTGCTGACTTTCTAGAGCAGCTCTATAAGGCGGAGCCCTTTGAGCGGGATCGTGTGCAGGATTATTTGCAGGGGATTGGTCTGCCGCATCTTTCCGACTCTGATCGGGCTCAGCTAGATTCTGAATTAACGGTAGACGAAGTGGAAACTGCAATTCGACAATTGAAAACTGGCAGTGCGCCAGGTAGTGATGGCTTCCCAGCAGAATATTATAAGAAGTTTAGGACACAATTAGCGCCAACCTTGACTGTCTTGTTCAACGAGATCTTGGCAGGGGCCTCATTACCGCCGTCCCTGCGCGAGGCACTGATCGTGATGATACCCAAACCTGGTAAACCACTGCACGACACGGCGTCCTACCGCCCCATCTCCCTGTTAAACGTTGACGTTAAAATCTTTGCCTCTGTGTTGGAGGCGCGCCTGAATCGGGTCCTTCCGAGCTTGGTCCACCCGGATCAGGTTGGCTTCGTGCCAGGCCGCCAGGCTGCAGACAACATTAGGCGTATGTTGCAGGTCATACACGTAGCCCAGCAGGAACCACAACCAGCCCTGCTGGTGGGGATTGACGCAGAAAAAGCTTTTGATCGGGTTGATTGGGAATATTTATGGTGTGTGCTGGAGACAATGGGCTTCGGTCCAAATTTTATCTGTTGGGTTCGTAGTCTTTATCAGATGCCCCAGGTGTGCGTTCGGGTTAATGGGGGACACTCGAGGCGTTTCTTGCTGGAACGGGGCACGCGACAGGGTTGCCCTCTTTCGCCCCTGCTCTTTGCACTCGCGATGGAACCCTTGGCTCAAAGCTTTTGAGAACATTTAGGTTTGAGGGGGGTTCTTATTGGCCCGGTGGAATATAGGATTGCACTCTTTGCGGATGACATCATACTGTCCCTGGTCGATCCGTCCACTTCCCTCCCAGTTGCGATGCAGTTGTTCGAAAACTATGCTCGGGTGTCCGGTTTTAAAATTAATTACACTAAATCGGAGATCTTGAATGTTGGGGTCCCCGGGGCGGTTTGCGCGGAACTTCAAGCGGCTTATCCTCTTCGTTGGGTGTCCGGAGCTCTACGCTATTTAGGGGTGAATCTGACTGTGGAGAGGGCAGACCTCTTTAAAGCCAACTACGATCCCTTGCTTCGTCAGATTCGACGGGATCTAGAGGTATGGAATGGCCTGCTCCTTTCCTGGTTCGGGCGTATAGCCGTAGTCAAGATGGTGGTTGTTCCCCGCTTTCTCTACCTTTTTCAGGTTCTGCCGCTCCCCATCGCATGGGCTACCTTGGCGATCTGGCAGCAGCTGCTTATGAAATTCATCTGGCGCTATTGCCGCCCGCGCTTGGCGCGACAGGTTCTTTATGCTCGTACGCGCTCTGGAGGTATGGGCATGCCCAATTTACATTGGTACTATGTGGCGGCGCAATGCCGGGCGGGGGTGGAGTGTATGATTGCTGATAGCACTAAGCGATGGGTACAATTGGAAATGACCTTGGCGGGGGGAGCCGGCTTGGGAGACGGGCTGTGGCTTGGTCTAAAACTCCGCCGTGGTATCCGCACCAGCAATCCCTATATACTTCATACCCTCCGTTGTTGGGACCAGCACTTTCGAACTCGCGACATGGATTTAACCCCTTTAGCCCCTATAGTAGATAATGCCTCTTTCCCGCCGGGGTTAAGTGATGCAGCCTTTCGGCAGTGGGGACATCACGGCCTTAGTCGGGTCGGACAACTTTTTGCTGATGGTCAACTACAACCTTTTCGTGCGATACAAGATGAATTTGACATTCCGGCCAGGCAACATTTTCAATATCTGCAAGTGACGCACTGGGTTCGATCCAAACTTGTTCGGCCCCAGGTTGCTCGGGCCCTGACAGAATTGGAACGCTACTGTGAGGAGTGTACTACCACTAAGGGACTCGTGGCAACTTTGTATGCCCACTTGCAGGGATCCCAATCGTACTCTACTAGGCACAGGGAACTTTGGAACTCTGACCTGAACCTCTCCTATACTGAGCAGCAGTGGGAACGGGCGGAAACTCAATTGTGGAAGAGTGCGGTAGCGATTAATGCCCGTGAAACCAATTATAAAATCCTGTACCATTGGTACATGACCCCGGCGCGGATAGCGCGCATGTATCCTGGGGCGGTGGACCTCTGCTGGTGTAATTGTGGGCAACAGGGTACCCTAGGGCATATTTGGTGGGATTGCCCCCGCATCCGTGCTTTTTGGAGGGGTATACAATACCAGATGCAATTGCTTCTGGGAGTGAGTGTCCCTTGGGATCCGGGGATATTCCTGTTTGGGGCCTCGGTGCCGGGTGCACGGGCTCTGCAACTTGCTCTACTCCGCCATGGCCTGAATGCAGCTAGATTATCCCTTGCAGCAGCCTGGAAGCGTGCTTCGGCCCCTTCCTTTCAGGCTTGGCTGGAACGGATGTGGGATATGTATGCCATGGAACGGGGGGTAGCGGTCAGTAGGATGCACCTGGCGCGCTTTGAGCTGGTGTGGGCACCCTTTGTCTCTCGATATGGTGCGTGACTATGCTGGCTAAGAGGGAGGGAACATTCAAACTTTAAAGGGAGCTTGCCCCCTGAGTGTGTCTTTTGCTTACCACACTCCCGTGCTTGAACATTAGCAAGCTATAGTGGGGGGGATTGGGAGGCGGGGTGGTGAGGGGGGTACTGGGCTAGGGAGGTTTCGGGGGGGGGGGAGAAAGGGAGGTTGGGGGGTTACTGTTCCCTGTTTTCTTATTTTAAAAATTGCAAAAATGAAGGCATATTGTCAATGTTGTTCTGATCTGAAGTTATGTTATTATTATTGCATCTTCTTTGAAGATCTTTGTGGTTTATGATGCTATGTATTTTTTGGAAGCCTTTCAATAAAAAAAAAAAAAAAAAATCGGCAACACAGAACTGAAAACTAAGCCCACAATCCGCTACCTTGGTGTTACACTTGACCAGCAGCTGGACTTGAAAACCCACATAAAAAACACTGTAAAAACAGTATATCTGAAAATAAGGACCTTAAAACACCTACGACCACTACTCGACTTTAGCGACTATTGATCAATCTATCAAGCATTAATATTACCACATTTCAACTATGCCAACGTAATTCTACACGGTCTCCCTCAAGCAACTCTAGCACCGCTCCAGCTCGCAATGAACACTGCCGCGAGAGTACTAACAGGAGCCTCACGGAGAGAGCATATAACGCCAGTCTTGATGAACCTCCACTGGTTACCTGTTCAAGCACGAACCCTCTACAAAGTACTAACCCTGACCTTCAAAGCCTTAAACACCTTGACCCCCACAGCCATCAGCAAGATGATACACAACGTACCACATAGAAGAAACAGAAGACACATGATGCAAAACACCCTAGAGGTCCCAAAAGCAATGATAAAATGCACAAAAGCAACAACGAATAGGGCCTTTACGATTTTTGCACCTAGAGCATGGAATGCCCTCCCCACTTATATACGAAACATCACCAACCTAACACACTTCAGGAAGGCATTAAAGCATCATCTGTTCACTATATACTACCCCGATTCCAGCCTTAGTAAACATGCATGGTGCTCCTCAGACAATCACCCACTACACCCAACTAATCAGACCCAGCATGAAAAAGGATAACCAGCTCGGTCTCCCAACAGTACTCCCTGAAATAGAATTTAGACACCTAGCGTAAATAAGATGTTGATAGACCCTGCCTAAAGTAGGTACCAGTGTAAATAAGATGTAGATAGTTTCCCCAGTTACTTCCAAGTTGATCTCCCCGTTCATTGTAAATACAACTCAGAGTGCCTGCGTTGTATAGTTGATGTTGAATGTAAACCGCGCTGATCTAAAATAGCGCAGTATAGAAGAAATGTAAAATAAATAAATAATCTCCCCCACCCCTGTTTAATGCAGTTAATTTACGTTATTTTCTTATTATAATTGTTTAACCTGTTATCAACTACATCTAAAGTTATACTCATTCTTGTTCCCTATACACTGCTCTTACTTGTAGATACAGCAGTATAGAAATGTTGCTAAATAAATAAATCAAGCCTGTTCAGCAAATGGATGCATCAATACTCCTCGGAATAGAGTCACCAAACACCACTACCCTTCACTAACTTGTGGTCACTAATTCCACAACTTTGGGGTGCTTGAGCTCTGGTTTTCCTTTTCCTGTGATGCTTTCACCTCCTCCACTTCTAGGACTGCATATTAAGAACATAAGAAATGCCATACTGTGTCAGACCAAGGTCCATCAGGCCCAGTATCCTGTTTCCAACAGTGGCCAATCTAGGTCACAAGTGCCTGGCAGGTACCCAAAGTCCACAGCTTCCACAATGCTCGTCCTGGGGTAGGCAATGGATTTCCTGGATCCTCTTTAATAATGGTTTATAGACCTTTCCTCCAGGAACTTGTCCAAACTTTTTTTAAACCCAGCTACACGAACAGCTTTTACTACATCCTCCAGTAACGAATTCCAGAGTTTGATTACGCATTGAGTGAAAAAATATTTTCTTTTATTAGTCTTAAATGGTGTTTTATGCCTGTTTATACCTGTTCAATGTAAAGTTGCTTCACTGTTCACGTTTACTGTAAACCACTCTGATACTAAATAGGGCTGTCTATAAAAGTGAATAAAGAAATAAAATAAATACACATTGTAGCTTCATTGTGTGTTTTCTAGTCTTTCTATTTTTTGATGGTGTAAACAACCGATCTACATTAACCAGTTCTTCTCCATTCATTAATTTATAGACTTCTATCATATCTCCCCTCAGCCTTCTCTTTTCCAAGTAGAAGAACCCTAACCTTTTAAGCCTTTCCTCATAGGTGTATTCTTCCAGCCCCTTTATCATTTTGATGGCTCTTCTCTATACCTTTTCTAATTCTGCAATATCCTTTTTAAGATATGGTGACAGGAATTGCATACAATATTCAAGGTGCGGTCAAACCATGGAATGATACAGAGGCATTATAATATACTTTGTTTTATTCTCCATTCCTTTCCTTATGATTCCTAGCATTCTATTAGCTTTATTGGCCACCGCTGCACACTGGGCAGAGGGTTTCAATGTATTATCCACAATGATGCCTAAATCTTTTTCCTGGGTGGTGGTTTCTAAGGTAGTAGCTTGCATCGTGTAACCAAAGTTTGGATTGTTCTTTCCTAGGTGCATAACTTTGCACTTGTACACATTAAATTTCATCTGCCATTTGGATGCCCAGTCTTCCAATTTATCAAGGTCCTCTTGTAATTTTTCACAATGCTCTTGGTTTTTAACAATTTTGAATAATTTTGTGTCATCTGCAAATTTGATCACATCACTCATTATTCACATTTCCAGGTCATTTATGAATATTGTGACAAGGCAGAGCTGGCAGAGCATAAGAAAAAAGCTTTTAAACACACTTTATCCTTTGAACCTGCCAGAGATACAGGCAAAGAAAGGGTTAAAAGCTCAGCACACAAAGTTTCAGTGCATGAGAGACTGGAAAGGGAGCCACACCCTAGCCCTAGGCTGACAGGGAGAGCTAGCCTATCAGGGAAAGGGGTGGACTCACGCCCGATTGGACAAAGCAGTCCTCATAACCAGGAAGTGGTAGTTTCACAGGAGGAAGGGGGAGGAGAAGGAGTAAAGAGAAGAAAGCAACGCAGAGGCTTACCTTTGGCACAGCCGGGAGAAAGTGACTCAAGGGAATCAGACGCAGCCTTAGAGTCAGACACTCTTTCCAGAGGGACAAAGAAATCAGGTCCAGGCAGAGACTTGAAATCCCAAGGAGGCAGAGCTGGAAGCAAGTGGAACCAGGTGGGAACCGAGTACTTGGACGGTTGCCAGCCACCTTGCTCAGAGAAAGCCACGTCTCGGGGAAGGCAGTTGAAAGTGCTGCCAGGAAGGAATAGCCCTCAACCAAAGTCAAAACAGGTTAGAACCTCTTATAAACCTTTTAAGCAAAGTTTGGAATCCTTGTCTGAAAGGGATAGAAGTAATTCTTCAGAGATTTTCCCAAGGACCAAACTGATAAGAGAGAAACTGGGTAGAAGGGAAATCCCAGCTTATGAAAACCAAGCGTTGCCTAATAGCAGAGACCGTGTCAGAAGCTGCAGTTTAGAGAGTACCTCAGTTGCTTCTAAGCAGGTTACTAATTGGCAGCAACGGGACACGAAGTTAGAGTCAGATTCTGATGACCAGGCTGTATTAAGAGAACCTGTAAAATACTATCAGAAGAGATATATTCCTCCCAACCAGAAAGTAAGATCCAGGCAAGACAGGGAAGAGAGAAATCCTTACTCTCAGCTGTTTAAGAAGCTTAATAAGCCTGTAACCCTGAAAGAGCCTCGGAGACATAAAGAGTGTGGAGAGAAGCAATTACAGACTCTCCTCAAACACTTGAGATCTCTAGATGCTTGTGAGCCTTATATACAGGAGACTCAAGATAGTGAATGTGAACCGATGCAGACAGATAATCCATTGTCTTCTAGCAGTGACTCAGAAATGGAATGTGGCATCTGTCAGAAAGAGTTTTAAACTACAGCTTTAGCATATCCAGTATTTTTAAGGCTGTTGTGAAAGTCTAATGTGGAGATTGGAATTGCATGCAGACAGGAGTTTTGTCTCACTGCTAACCCAACTCATATACCTAGCTCTAAAGGATAGGTTGCAAGAACAGATAGAATTCTTCTGTGAGAAGTTTGTGTAGAAAAAGGATCAAGCTTGAGAAAGAAGCATCTGTTATACCTAGAGCCTAGAAGAAGTAACTTAAGCACACGTGGAAAAGAAAAACCACAACACTGAAAGTTCCTTTAATAAAAACCTTGTATTGGAAAAGTATTGCTGTTTTTGATAACAAAGATGTTTTGGAAAGCTGAAAGAAGTAAGAGAAGCTGATTTTGATTTGCATATTGTGCCCTGAGAAATATCAGGAGAGTTGTTCATTCTGGACTTTATCTGTTACGTTTATACCATCTTTTTGATCTCTGTTATGGGGGAAGAAACCCTGTGCAAACAATAAATATATTGTTTACCCTTTACCTAACTTTGGCTGTCTTCACTGGGCTACAACTACACAAGCATACCAGGCAACAGCATAAACAGAGTGACTTTAACTGTGCCCCCTCTCCTACGGCCTCCATACTGGGGTTGACTGGCGAGGGGTGACAATATGTTAAAAAGCAGCGGGCCCAGCACAGATTCCTGGGGCACTCTACTATTCACCTTTCTCAATTGAGAAAGTTGGTCATTTAGCCCTACTCTCTGCCTTCTATATTTTAACCAATTTCTGATCCACAATAGACTGCCTACAATCCCATGACTTTTTAATTTTGCCAAGAATCTCTCGTGAGGGACATTGTCAAAGGCTTTCTGAAAATCCAGATACACTATATCAACTGGTTCACCTTTGTATATTTGTTTATTCACACCTTCAAAAAAATATAACAGATTAGTAAGAAAAGGCTTTCCTTGGCTAAATCCATGTTGGCTTTCTTTCATTAAATCATGACTATATACGTGATCAGTAATTTTATTCTTTATAATGGTTTCTACCATTTGCCTGGTACTGATGTCAGACTCACAGGTCTGTAGTTTCCCAGATCATCCCTGGAACCCTTTTTAAAAATTGGCATTACATTGGCCATTCTTCACTCTTCAGGTACTACAGTTGATTTTAATGATAGTTCACAGATTACTACTAGGTCTGCAATCTCATATTTCAGTTCTTTCAATACTCTTGGATGTATACCATCCAGTCCAGGTGATTTGGTACTCTTCAGTTTATCAAATAGCCATTTATCGATATTTCTTTCAATTCTTCCGATACATCACCTTTATATACCATTTCAGGCACGGGTAAATTCCCTACTTCTTGTTCAGTAAAGAACGAAAAAGCAAAGAATTCATTCAGTCTCTCCGCTATGGCCTTCGCTTTGCTATGTCTTCACTTAGCACCCCTTTTACTCTTCTATCATCCAATGATCCAACTGACTGTAATGGGGGCAACAACTTTGGCAATACAATTTTTCTCAGCAATCGTTCATTTGAAGGAGCTTTGGTACCTGTTGAAATAAATGAGAGACCTACCAAAATCCCTAAACTTTCCTCAGCTATCCTTTAAGAGAAAAAGCAGCTAACCTCCTAGCCCTGCTTCCTTGTTAAACTGCTATTATTTTACACTAGTAAAATTTGACATTATGTATCTGAAATATATAGATTAATGTGTTCCCTTTGTAAAATTAGCTAGAGTTCCTTGAAAAATATCAACTTGTTTACTTTTAGTAGATATCCAAATGTGGAACTATTTGCTTCCTAGATTTCCCCTACCAACCAATAAAAATCTGGGGCCCGATATTTGAAAGACACGTACATGGTTTACAGCCCTGTAAACCATGTAAATGCCGTTCAGTAGGATATTTAATGACACAAACATGGTTACTGCTGCTGAACATCCCCAATTAACACTGCTACACGTCCCAATGCCAACCACTTAGCATCAAGGCATGTTCTGGGTATTTCGGGGTGTGTCATGGGCGGCGGCAGATGCTAACCAGGTAGCGGCGATATTGCATCGTTACTGTTAGCTTCTATGGGTAAAGATAGACCATTAAAGGGGGGGGGGAGTGGCCTAGTGGCTAGGACATGGTGCCTCAGGCCGGAGGGCCAGGGGCTTGAGTCCCACCTGGGGACAGAAATCTCAGGCTGGAGGGACTGGGGCTTTTAATCTTATAGGCACTCCTTCTGGCCTTGGGCAAGCCACTTAACCCTCCGTTGCCTCAGGTACTGTCGCGAGCACTACCCTGGCGGCCAGTAGAGGTCAGGGTAGGTCGGACACAACTATATAGGGAGGAGATTGGCCAGTGATCCAGAGGCCCAATTGGCTTTTGGTCCTGTTAGTTTCCTGGATCCTAACCTCCAATGAAATCAACTGCACAAAGTGGTGGGAAAATAAAGGCTTTTATTTCCCTTTCTCGCAAGGGTTCAAATGATTGGGCAACAACAACAATGCAAAATGTCCTTACTTCAGGTAGGAAAAAGTAAAACAGAAGTTTAAAGCAAAAACTGTTACTTTCACAGTAGCGATGACATTCACACTAACAAGAATGTTCTAGGCAGCAATACATATAGCTTACAAGCCTGGCAGGGATTCTAGGCTTCCCGTAGTACAGTACGTACAGTTCATTTCTGTATCTGAAACCTCATCTGCCAGTTCCACTTGCATTGGCTCATAGGCTGAAGCCTCTGACTCTGAGTCCCTAGTTTCAGGCTTCTTATATAGCTCCTCTAGCACTGCCCAATGTTCTGGGTGAAGCGAAGGGCGTCGGCTCTGTGCTGTTTTGTATTGAGAAGACTCCTCTCTACTTAGAGGTTTTATAGCAGCTTTATAAAAACACTTCTTATTCAAAACTCTCTTATCAGGTAAACTTTTTCTATAGCTTGTATCATAAGAAGCTTTACCTTGTGAATTTGGCTTCTCTGTTTCAAGTGAAGGTTGAGGCCTGCACCAGTTTTCTCTCCTGGCTTTCCCGTACAGCACGGCTTAAATCTTCAGGCTGTCTCTCCTTTGGGTTTAGACAATAGTTGCAGCAATGCTTTTGCCTCTCTGGGCAAACAGCTCTTACTCCTCTTTGTAAAAAACCCCCCAAACAAATGAATGCTGTGATGACACAGACCAATCCCACTCAAAAAAGTCAAAACAGAGTATTGCCTGGATGAAAAACTGCTCAAAATAGCACCACAATATCACAAAATCATTTCTGTCGGAAACCGCCAACCTGAGATAGAGAGGGGAAGAACTCTCCACTCTGTGTCGGCAGGAACCGTTTTTTCAAATTTTTTAATTGACATAAAGTGCTTGCAAACTAATCATAGTGAAAACCACTTATCTGAAAAATGGGCCAGCTGGGCAGCACAAACGAACACAGCGACATGGATGTTTCGAGCCTACGAGAGGCCCTGTCTCAAGCTGTTCAGATGAAAAACGCGCCCATAAAATCGCCAGCCCCATCCAGGTATATTTAAAAGGCCACGAAACGCTCTCTGATTGGCTGCAAAAGGGCATCCCCTGAAGACGTCATGACGACGTCAGCGAACTCAGTCTCATAGGTAATCGGCAAAAACAGCAAAGAATCTTGATCATTGTCAGAATAAAAGTATCTTGAACATTGTCAAAATAAAAGTGAACTCTGTCCAAAAGCCATCAATTGGAAAGTGGAAGAAACAACACTCAAAGCAAACTCCACCAATCACATTCAAGATTTAATCCTGTAGGGAAGACAGTCCGAAGCCGGAAAATCCAGCGTTGCTCACAGCATTGAAGTCGTTGTTCCCGGTCGCCACCTCGGGAATCCAAGGGGACGAAATCAATAATTCTCCAACGAAGAATGAGTGTTGTTTCTTCCACTTTCCAATTGATGGCTTTTGGACAGAGTTCACTTTTATTTTGACAATGTTCAAGATACTTTTATTCTGACAATGATCAAGATTCTTTGCTGTTTTTGCCGATTACCTATGAGACTGAGTTCGCTGACGTCGTCATGACGTCTTCAGGGGATGCCCTTTTGCAGCCAATCAGAGAGCGTTTCGTGGCCTTTTAAATATACCTGGATGGGGCTGGCAATTTTATGGGCGCGTTTTTCATCTGAACAGCTTGAGACAGGGCCTCTCGTAGGCTCGAAACATCCATGTCGCTGTGTTCGTTTGTGCTGCCCAGCTGGCCCATTTTTCAGATAAGTGGTTTTCACTATGATTAGTTTGCAAGCACTTTATGTCAATTAAAAAATTTGAAAAAACGGTTCCTGCCGACACAGAGTGGAGAGTTCTTCCCCTCTCTATCTCAGGTTGGCGGTTTCCGACAGAAATGATTTTGTGATATTGTGGTGCTATTTTGAGCAGTTTTTCATCCAGGCAATACTCTGTTTTGACTTTTTTGAGTGGGCTTACTCCTCTTTGAGCTGAGACCTTCCCAGGTTCTTCATTAGCTCTCAGGTAATCACCTTTCACTCTGGGTGATTTCCTAGCAGTGGAATAATCCGGTTTCCATTCTAACCTCTTTTCCTCTGTTTTGCCTTCCTTCCTGCTGCACGCTGTCCTGCTGCATTCACTCCTGTTGTCTCCTTTCCAGCTGCCTTCACTCCGGCTGCTTCTTTTCCAGCTGCCTGCTTTCCAGCTGCCTCCACTCCTGCTGCTTCTCCATCTGCCTCGCCATCCGCCTCCTTTCCAGTCTTCCAGACCCTCCTTAAGAGGTCCTCCTGTGCTCGAGGATTGGAAGCTGGCTGGCATTACATCATGATCAGTGGGGTGTGGTTCCTCAGTTACTCTGAAGTCCCTCTTGCTCCCTCTATCTGGTTCCTCCAGATATTGCAACTTGTATGTATCTTTTTCTCTATTTAAAGCATTTTCTTTTCTCTCAACCGGGTCTGCTGGGTGACAGTACACATAGATTGTGAGCCCTTTGGGGACAAGGGAATGTATCCAGTACCTGTTTGTAGTGATTACATAATGTGAACCACTTTGGTGAAATAAATAAATAAAAGCTGGTCTATCTTTTACCTGTAGAGGCTACTGTGCAGCATGCAATATCGCTGCTGCTTGGTTAGCTTCGGCAGCAATGATGTCTGTGCGACAAACCCGGATATTCAATGGCAGGGAAATTCTTCTTTATCAAGCCTGCCACTCCTGGTACAATGGGAAAGATTTCTGCCACATTTTCTACAATTCTGACTGCATTTCTTGGTAGTTTCTCTGATAATTTCTGAGGCGTCCTTTATCGGTGAAACTCTCACCACACTCAATACATACAAAGTGTTACCAGCATGTATTCTCTCACAGTTCTGGAGCCCTCCATTAAAACAAGCTTATTTCACACTCAGTTGGTGAAAATTGATTTTCTTGAGGCCCATGGTCATTTGTGTGGACTCTCCGGTGTACATTGAGATTTCTCTTGTGACGGAAAGTTTTACCACACTCAGGACATGTACTTGGTTTCAGTCCTGCATGAATTTTTTTGTGACGTCTCAGGTTTGATTTCTTCCTGAAGTTTTTATCACATTCAATACATTCAAATAACTTCAGTCCTGTGTGGACACTGGTGTACGGTGAGGCTTCCCTTCTCACGAAAGCTTTTACCACACTCAGTACATGTAAATGGTTTTATTCCAGAGTGGATCCTCTGATGGACTTCCAAACTTTTCTTATAATTGAAGCTTTTACCACACTCAAGACATGTGAACGGCTTCTCTCCAGTGTGGATTCTCTGATGGATTGTGAGGTTCTCCTTCCATCTGAAGCTTTTTGAACACTCAATACATGTAAATTGTTTCAGTCCTGTGTGGACTCTGTTGTGGTTAGTTAAGTGTCCTTTTTTCCTGAAACCTTTACCACACTCAGTACAAGTGTATGGTTTCTCTCCAGTGTGGCTTCTCTGATGGATAATAAGGCTTCCTTTCTCATTGAAGCTTTTTTTGCACTCAGTGCATGTAAATTGTTTCTCTCCAGTGTGGAGTCTTTCATGAATTCTGAGGCTTCCCTTTCTACTGAAACTTTTACCACATTCACTACATTCGAATAGCTTCATTCCAGTGTGGATTCCCTGGTGGATTATGAATCTAGTCATTTGAGTGACGTTTTCATCTGTTTTGACACAAAATGGGTTCAATCTTGTGTGGACATTCTGGTATTTTAAATTGCCAGCCTTCCTACTGAAGCATGCTTCAGATTTACTAAAGGGGAATGGTCTGTCAGCAGTTTGACTTGTTTGATAGGTCATTAATGTTTTCCAGTGACTGAAGCTTTTCTGACATTCAATATCTGAATTTGGTCTCTCTTCCTGGTGAGCGTTTGAATTTCTTGTGAAGTTTTCTCCTTGGTTCAAGGTCTTGTCATAGCCATGACTTGAAGGTGTTTTCACAACAGTGTTGTTTTTCTGATATTTTGTAAAGTTTGCTTTATTAATAAAGCCTTTCCCATATCCTATACTTATACACATTCCCATTTCTTTATTAATTTTCTGGTGTTGCATTATTTCTTCTGTTTTAACTCCTTTCACACACTGAGAACATATTACAGGTCTCTTTTGTCCCTGTATTGCCATTTTCTGAATGAAGGCTCTCCCGCAATCTGTACACATAGATGGTTTCTCTTCACTGTCAGATCTCTGCTGTGATTTCAGTGCTGCTGTATCCCTGAGGAATATTCGACACACATCACATACACATCTGTGTTCTCCTGTCTGGTGTCTCTGCTCTTTGCCTGTATGTTTGATATTACTGGCACTTTGCTCACACAGACCTGAGTCTCCTGATGAATTTCTCTGCTTTTTTCCTGAGATCCACTGATTCTCGCACTTTGTTCCCCAGTCAGGAGAGGAAGAAGTTTCATCTTTGTATCTTTCTGATAAAATCTTGTTCCCTTCTGGTTTCTCACTGAGCTCCCACTGATGTTCCTCTGGAATGTTGTTTCTGAGATCCTCTTTTTCTAGACAGAAAAAAAAGTGAGCATTATTGTAAGAAAGGGTGGTTTAACGAGTTCAGTAATGTTAAGAACATTTTTTTTCAGTTGTGCTTCTGCAGTTCTCCTGAAAAGGGCACAGTGTGAAATGTTTACAAGCATCCTGTCATAACAATGCCCAGCAACATTATGTCATTCCTGTTACAAATAAAGGAATAAAATATTTTTGCATCCTGTGTCGGTCTCTGGTGACTGTGGAAAGTAATTTTCAAAGCCATTTACTGCGAAAAGTAGAATTTTATGTAAGCAGTCGGGGGGGCGTTGCTGGGTACTTACTTAGATCAGGAGAATAATAGAATGTGCGTTAAGTTCTCATTCTAAATCTTCACATAATTTTCCATTAAAATAATTTCCAGACTTTTGCTTTGAAAACTGGTGTAACAAGGAGATGGCCAAAGTCAGAAGGATGCTAGGCTGCATACAGAGAGGCATAACTAGCAGAAGAAGGAGGTGTTAATACCCTTGCCATGAGTGATGCCATCCTAATACAAAAAAAATCAGTCTCTTCAAGAACCTAGTGTAAAAGTACAAAGTCAAAAACCAGGACCTCACATGCAAAACAACAGACAGCCTCCAGCAAGTGCACAGAAAGAAATAATGAAATATTGGAGGAAAAAAGACCTCAGGATATACTTCAAGGCCAACGCAATGGTTCAAACACATAAATAATCAAGCTGTCAGTCTGCTAGAGCTGTCTCCGACTTGCCACAGCTTTCACATATTCCATCACATCATAGGTCATAGAAAAAACCTTCCAATATTCATATGAACATGTAAAGTTGCATTCTTCACAAGAGTCAAATACGAACTACGATGAACAGCATCGAACATCAATAAATTCTTAGCTTCAAAGACAGAGCGACAACAGGTATTAGTCCAATGCTGGGCGTTTCGCCTGAGCTGCTTCAGGGAGTAAAACCACCCAATGGTCTAAACTGAGACCATCTGTAAGAATACCAAACATCATCAGAACCATTAGCATGGCACTTGCAAAGGCTAACAATATAACCATCAACAAAAATATGCAACGAATCCACCCTACCCAAAAAAGAAGGCATACTGACAACACCAGACAATGGCCAAAAGCACAACTGCCCCAGAACAGCACCAAGAAGCCAGAACACGGAAAGCATAATTACTCACCTGTAACAGGTGATCTCCAGGAACAGCAGCAATTTAGTCTTCGCATACAGAGCCTGCACGGGAACCACTGTTCCCTCTAAGCTGTGCACGTGTGCGCGCGCACACACCTTGCCGAGTGAGCGCACATACTTTACAACAGAGCGCACAAAAATTATGGTTCTGATTCTGATAGAAAACAACACAGACATTCTTAAAATTGAAAAGTTGTTGTGTATTTATGGTTTTCACAAGTTCTACAATATTTTCTAGTGCAATCAATGTGGTGTACATACTGTATTCTGACGTTTAGTCAAATTTTAAAGTATATAACTCCGAGTGTCGTTACGTGGTGCACAAAAATTTAACCTTCCTTCAAAAGCTGCACAGCTGATATTTTATGCGCACACAGCCTACAGAAAATTAGAGGGAACATTGACGGGAACGCTCCCCAGTATCCAACTGGAAAATGTTTGGGCGTACTCCACTGTACCTGCACAACTGCCTTCCCACCTTCCCAATTCCCTCTCTTCTGTTCAGTTTGTAGCTGAGAAAGGAAAGTAAATGAAACCCTACAACTCCTAGGGGAGAAGCGTGGGTTCTGAAGACTAAATTCCTGCTGTTCCTGGAGATCACCTGTTACAGGTGAGTAGCTACACTATCTCCAGGAACAAGCAGGAATGTAGTCTGCACATATGGGACTCCCTAGCTGCAGATGAAGTGATCTCAGAACTGGTGGTGGTTTGCCTCCGAGTAGACTTGAAGAGGTCATGGATCCTACATGGATTTCTGGTATCATCAAAGTCTGGGACAGAGGGTAGGAGTTGCATTTAAGTCTGAAAGAGGTGCTGGAGTACAGTCTGGCCAAATATGACATCCTGACAGGAGTCTTTGTCCAGACAATAATGGGCAGCAAAGGTATGGACAGATGACCAAGTTGCTAGCAGACTTGCAGATTTCGTCAATGGCTACCAAGCATAGGTTTGCCATCGAGGTTGCCATGGCAGGAACATTGTGAGCAGTGACATGCCCTTGCAGGCAAATGAAATGAAGTCTGCTATGTGTACACTAGAAACAATTGCAAGGTTTTATGATGACCTTGTGTCCTTTGGAGATAAAAAGCCCACACAAGCTTGCAGTCAAAAATGTGCAGAGTTGCTTCTGCTTGAGATGCATGTGGTTTGGGAAAGAAGATTGGTAGGTTAATTGACTGCTTTAGATGAAAAGGAGACACCATCTTTGGCATAAAGTGTGAGTGAGTCCAAAGGACAACTTTGTCATGGTGGAACCTGGTATAGGGTGGGTCCGCCCCTAGAGCCTGAAGTTCACTAATGCGTTTGGCAGAAGTGAGGGCGATTAGGAAGATTACCTTCCAAGACAGGAACTTTAAGGAGGTCATTGCCAATAGTTCAAAGGGTGGCTTGAGAAGCTGTGCTAGAATGACGTTGAGGTCCCATGCCACCAGAGGTGGCTTGATGGACGGTTTGGACAGCAGGAGACCTCACATTAAACGCACTACTAGTGGATGCGAGGAGATGGGCTGTCTATCCAATGGTCAGTGATAGGCCATAATGGCACTGAGGTGGACTCTCAGTGAGTTGGTCTTTAGACCTGATGAGGACAGGTGGAGGAGATACTGGAGAAGGGACTCCACTGGGGCCAAAAAGGGATTGAGATCTTTCTGCGAAACCCAGACAGAGTATCTGCACCACATGAAAGTGTATGAACATCTAGTGGAGGGCTTTCTAGAAGCCAATAGGTTATCCTTAACCTCTTGTGGAAAGTAAATGCATTTCAACACTATGCTCTAAGCAGCCAAGCTTGGAAGTGGAGAGACTGTGGATTGGGATGGAGTAGTGAATCATCTTCCAGGGAGAGGAGATTGGGCACAGATCCCAATCGCAGGGGCTGAGTCTAAGTCAGATATAGTAGCAGTAGAAACCATGGTTGCCTCAGCCAGTGAAGGGCTATGAGAATCATGGCACCCTTGTCATACTGAAGCTTGAAAAGTGTCTTGGGAATAAGGGGTTTAGGAGGGAAAGCATAAAGCAGATCCTGACTCCAGTGTAGGTGGAAGGCATCCACCTGTTGGTTGCTGGATGTCAGAGTTCTTGTACAGAAGCAAGGAAGCTTGGAATTCTGTGGTGTCGCAAACAGATCTATGTCTGGAGTTCCCCACGTCTGAAAGAGGTAGGACATTGTGTATGGATGGAGAGACCATTAGTGGGGAAGAAGAATCCGACTCAGCTTGTCTGCCAAGACATTGAGCTCCCCAGGGAGGTACACTGCTTGGAGGTGTATTTGATGAGAAATTGCAAAGGACCACAGGTGGAGAGCCTCCTCGCAGAGGGCCCATGAGCCTGTTCCTCCCTGCTTGTTCACACAGAACATGGCAACTTGATTGTTCGTCCTGACTAGGACATGTTGTGCCCGGAGGGCATTCGGGATAGCACAAATTTCCAGGAGATTGATCTGTAGTTGTGACTCTTATGATGTCCATAGCCCCTGTGTAAACAGGTTGCCCAGGTGTGCTGCCAAACCCAGTTTGGATAATAATACAAAAAGATTCACTAACCAATACCCAAAATACTTTCTTATTATTTTTGTCGGAGCGTGCCGAGGGAGGGTGAGAATTGAAAATCCAACCCACTCCAGACGACAAGCTACTTTTTTTCTATAAGGTTCTTCCACCTTTAAATAAGATCTATAAAAACTCGTGATTTATCTGTCCATATCGCAAAATCTTCCACACAAAGGTACCACCATTGTCAAATATACAATACTTCACACGACGTGCACGTTTTGGGAATAATCCCTGTTTCAAGTGTTTTCTCCTCAGTATATTGAATCAACGCAACCGTGAAGAAAAATGCCGTCCCGCAGCTTGAGGCTTTTCACTAACCCAGTTTGAGGCTTTTCACTAACCCAGTTTGGAGGCATCCGTCATCAGGGTGCATTGAAGTGAAGGCTTCTGAAAAGCTGACCCTATGAGCAGATTTTCTGGAGAGCACCACCACTGAAGAGATGTGATTAGCGGGACAGTAACCTGGATCCTGTCCTGGAGAAGACCCGAGGTCTGCGTCCATTGGGAGACTAGAGTCAATTGTGCTGTCCGCATATGTAGGCGAGCATATGGGACGACATGTACTGTAGAGGCCATGTGCCCAAGAGGTTGCAGCATCTCGCGGATGGTCAGATAGCCCTGTTGGAGGGTCTGGGATGCTAGCTGGATTAGACATGTACAGTGGAGCTGGGGCAATAACGCCCTGGACTGTTGGGTGTCCAGTAGGGCTCCGATGAACTCTAGCTTTTGAGTTGGAATGAGCTAGGATTTTGGGAAGTTTATGACAAATCCCAAGTGTTGCAGTGCCATGATGGTACAATGCACGGAAAGCTATACCTCCTGGGAGGTGTCTGCTTTTATGAGCCAGTCATCTAAGTGAGGGAAGACAAATATCCCCAGAGACCTTAGGTATGCGGTCACGACTGCCATACACTTTGTGAATACTCTTGGGGCAGAGGCGAGTCCAAAGGGAAGGACTTTGTACTGATAATGCTTTCTTTGAAAGGCGAAGTATAGATATTTCCTATGACTTGGATGGATGAGGATATGTGTAGATGCTTCTTTTATATCTAGAGAACAGAGCCAGTACTGTCTCTGGAGGTAAGGTAGAAGGAGTCCTGAGAGAGATTATCTGGAACTTTTCATGAACCAGAAATTTATTGAGGTTTCTGAGGTCCAGAATGGGCCTGTATCCTCCATTTTTCTTTGGAATGAGAAAGTACGAAGAATAGAAACCCATTCCCTGTTGGGATGTTGGGACATTCTCTATGGTGCCCTGAGACAGAAGAGAAGACATCTCTTCCTTCAGGAGAGCAGTGAGTGGGGGTTGATGGAAATTCCTCTAGGAACATTGAGGGGGACAGAGTTTGGAGATAAAGTCTGTACCCCTCTTGGACTATGCTTAGTGTCTGTTGCTCTGAGATGAGGTGCCATCTGTGGGTGTAGTGCACAGTTTGCCTTCTATGTGGAGGACTATCTCAAAAACATTTTGTTCCACTCTCTAACTAAAAGAAGTATCTCTCTTTTCTCGGGAAATGGGTCTCAGACTTATTTCGGGTAAAACGTCGGAGAGGAACTCTGCCTCTATCACCGACTAACCCCTCCTTTGCATCAACGACCCAATAATTATCCCTTATAGATATCATAAACGAATCAATTCACACAAGCTTGTCAGTACTTTCAATATGCTTAAATCTTTAAACTGTTTCAAAACAAAGCTGAACGCTTATCTGTAAAGTCCATAAGGACTATGATTCCATCCCAACGCAAGTTAACAGCGCCAATGCGTTTCACTGCTTACGCGGTTTCTTCGGGGGAGTATTGCCTGGTATTGCCATTCAAACCGCTTGACCCGGTGAGTTCTAAAAAGGAAAAAAGATACAATCAATACTTCATTATGATGTGTAATTATTCCACTCTATTGAAGATTATTCTCAGCAGCAAGCGACCATACCTCTGACAGCGTGCTCACCATACGCGTCTTACATCCAAAAGACGCCAGCGCATGCGTGATTAAGAGCACTCGACAACCTTTTATCTTTACACTCTCCCTCGACGTCATCTCCATTCACAAAGGGAGAGCAGAAAAGTTTAAAGGGCTCACGTTCTTCCTAGCTCCTCTTGCTGTGAGAAGCCTCAATTCCCTCCCTAATTCTAAGAGAGGGCTGGCAAACTAAAAATATTCATCAGAACAAAAAGAGGTAACAGAAACAGAGCTGTACAGAGCATGTTAAAATAAGTCATCTCTCTTTTGAAACATTCAGATACAGACCGACCAATCAATTTGGGCATTCAATCCGTCTGGATATACTGTTCGTAAAGTGTGAATCCATCGCTGCTCACACAAAAGAAGACTTTGATCTCTAGTTTTGCCAGAAAAACCCGTTATCACTTGGTCTATACAAAATACTCGCAATTGTTCAAATTGATGATCAAGTTCTAAACAGTGGGACACTATAGGTGCTTCTAGCCTCTTACATCGAAGACAACTGCGATGTTCGTTGATCCGGATCCGGAATGGCCTGATGGTTTTGCCTACATAAAAAAGTTGACACGGGCATTGAATTACATATACCACTCCAGTAGAACCACATGTAGTTTGTCGTTTTAGAATATACACTGAATCGTGATAGCTGAACTCTGTCAGCTCTAGCGAGACTGAACATATATTACATTGGCCACAAGGCACATGACCCTTATGTAGGACTTCAACTGTTTTCAAAGGTCACAGTATTGCCAGACTCAGCAGTTCCTTCAGATTTTTGTGGCGTTGCCACACACATCGAATAGATTTAGTTTCCAAACCTGGGACACTTTTGAGAACATTACTGTGGCGTTTCAAAATCTTCTGAAGCTGGCCACTGAAAGGTGAGTATTTAGTTATCAAGTTCACTGACATCTCATCAGAACTTCCCCTTAATGCTGCAGGCCTAAGTAACAAGGCTCGATTATTAAACCTTGCTCGTGTATATGCCCGTTTTACTATTGGTCTCGGATACCCTCTTGCCAGGAAATCCCGTTGTAGAGTTTTCGATTGTTCCTTGAAAACAGCCTCTTCAGAACAATTACGGCGATATCTTAAAAATTGCGAAAATGGAAGACTGTTTTTCAACTGTATTGGATGAGCGCTATAATAATGAAGCAATGCATTTCT
Organism: Ichthyophis bannanicus; assembly: GCA_033557465.1. Lineage (NCBI taxonomy): Eukaryota > Metazoa > Chordata > Amphibia > Gymnophiona > Ichthyophiidae > Ichthyophis > Ichthyophis bannanicus. The sequence goes on from JAWIIG010000053.1 coordinate 958,082, forward strand.
CTCAACCTCCTTTCGATAGATTGAAGTAGACCAATGGTCCTTCTTTCTAGTCACTGCCACATCCAAATACGTAATGCGTTCCTTGTGATAAGAATGGGTAAACTGTATATGATCATCTTGCTGATTGAGCCAACCAAAAAACGTAACTAGCAAATCGTCAGAGCCCGACCACATCATGAAAACGTCATCTATGTAACGTCCCCAAAATGAAATATTGTTCTGATAAGGAGATGATGCCAACCATTTTCGTTCAAATTCCCCCATATAGAGGTTAGCTATGGAGGGGGCACATGTGGCCCCCATCGCTACTCCTGAGATTTGCTGGTATATCGTATCCCCAAAAATGAAAAAGTTCTCAAAAATCACCAGTTTCGTTAATTCAGCCAAAAAATCTAAATGGGAGTCAGTTAGCTCTATCAGTCTTCTTAATGCTGACATAGTACTCTGAAAAGCTGCTGATTGCGGGATACTCGTATAGAGTGAGGTCACGTCCAGTGTGGCCAAAAATACTTCCTTATCACAGGCAAGTCGGGAATGCTGCGCTAGTAACTGTAAAAAATTAGTAGTGTCTTTTATGTATGAAGGAATAGATGGAAGCAAAGGCCGCAAAAAAGAGTCCAGATAAGTTGAAAGAGGCTCCAATACCGTCCCTCTGGTCGACACAATAGGATGGCCTGGCGGGTTATCCAACCGTTTATGCACCTTGGGCACCAGATAAAATTTGGCCAACGCCGGATTCATCACATTAAGATATCGCCATTCCTTCTTGGATATCAACCGATTTTGTAATGCTTGAGTAGTTAAATCTTTGATTCGTTGCTGTAACGAACTCGTAGGATCCTGTGCCAACACCATATAAGTGGTTTCTTCAGACATTTGTCTACTGGCTTCCACAAGATATTGTTCCCGGTCCTGCACCACTATAGCCCCTCCTTTATCTGCTCGCCTGATTACCAATTCGGGACTAGATATGAGGGACTGTAGCGCCAAGTGCTCCCTACGCGTCAAGGTATTATATACTCCTTTGCCATGTTGTTTTAATGCTGTAACATCTTTCAAGACTAATTCTTTAAAAAGAAGCAAAGAAGGATGTATAGGCCCTGGAGGATTCCAGGACGATACCAAAGGTTACTTCATACATAAAAGACACTACTAATCATACAGGATCCTACGAGTCTTTTTAAAGAATTAGTAAAATTGGAAGGCAATGGCAGTGGGGGTGTACTACCATCTGCCTGGCCAGAATGAACAGATGGATGATGAAATGCTAAAAGAAATCAGGGAAGCTAACAGAAGTTACAACACAGTAACAATAGGGGATTTCAATTACCCCGGTTGTGACTGGGTCAATGTCACAGCAGTACATGCTAGAGAGATAAAGGAGTATGTTTACTAAAACCCCGTTAGCTGCGCGCCGCACTAGTGTGCGGGATGCCATATAAGGAGTGGGCGTTTCAGTCTGAAAAAAGCAAACCGGGATTACCATGCGCTAATGTGCGCTGTGCCCTAATGTGCGCCGTGCACATTAGCGCATGAGAAATGCGCGCGGGAAGCATAAGCAGGCGCGCTGATGTACAACCAGAGGAGCAGAGCCACAGTACAATGGTTGACAGATGGTTGACAGATGGTGCAGGGATCATGGGTTTAATCCCCCACTGTGCCCAATGAATAAGGCTGGCTGAGGCATTACCTATTAAGGGTAAGATTGCTTTAGGGGGCATGTTATTTTTATTTTAATTACGTCTACTAGCAAACGCACTCTCAAAGCGTTTTAACATAAGGCGCCCCATAAGCAATGTTCCCTCTAATTTTCTGTAGGCTGTGTGCGCATAAAATATCAGCTGTGCAGCTTTTGAAGGAAGGTTAAATTTTTGTGCGCCACTCGGAGTTATATACTTTAAAATTTGACTACACGTCAAAATACGGTATATACACCATGCTGATTTTAATAAAATTAAATGAAAATAGACGATTACTAAATAAAGCAGAAAATTTCTAGTAATTACAATCACAACTTTTAAATTTTAAGACATCTGTGTTGTTTTCTATAAGAATCAGAACCATAATTTTTGTGCGCTCTGTTGTAAAGTATGTGTGCTCGCTCGGCGAGGTGTGTGCGCGCGCACACGCGCACAGCTTAGAGGGAACAGTGCCCATAAGGCACATTTTAAAGTGCACTGTCCGCCAAGGCACCCTACAATGTTGCTGAAAGGGTGGCCAAAGGGTGGCATATAGGGTGCCCAATGAGGCACGGCAAGGCTACTGTGATGGCAGTACTGCACATGTTAATGTGTGGTAAGCTGAAGTAGGCGTGCTGACGTACAAACTACAACAGCAGTGTAGCACAATGGTTAAGACACTGACTGATGGTGCAGGGGTCATGGGTTCAATCCCCCACTGTGCCCAATGAATAAGGCTGGCTGAGGCATTACCTATTATGGGGAATATTGCTTTAGGAGGCATTTTATTTTTTATATTAATTAGTGCTGCCAGCAAACACACCCTCAAAGTATGGTAACATAAGGTGCTGCATAAGGCACCTCATAAAGGTACCCCAGAGGGCACATTTTAAAGTGCACTGTCCGCCAAGGCACCCTATAATGTTGCCCATAGGAAGCCTTAGAAGGTGCTGTATGGGGCGCCCTATGAGGCACCGAAAGGTTACAGTACTGCTTGTGCTGGCAGCACTGCGCATGTGAACGCATGGAAACCTGAAGTAGGTGCGCTGACCTGCAAACATTGCAACAGAGGTGTAGCACAATGGTTAATACATGGATTGCTGAGCCAGGGGTCATGAGTTCAATCCCCCAGTGGGGTCAATGATTACTTGTCTCAGGCATTACACTTTATTATACAGCAGTGCTGAGTGAGGCATAGTGCTTTTAATGTACATCAGTGCTGCGTGAGGCATATGTCTTCTTACGTTACAACAGTGTTACCTGAGGCAGTCTCTTTTCTACATTACAGCAGTGCTGCCAGGAGAAACACCCTCACAGTGCTGTAATATTCCGGTGCCCCATAAGGCACCTTATAAGGCAGCTTAAGGTCACAGTACTGTGAGGGTGTTTCTGCTGGCCGTACTACTTGAAAGTACACACAAACTGGCCCAGACAGCCCCCCATGTACCCTGTAAAATACCTATCTCCAAGTTATAATGCCCTGTTCAATGTATGTCCAGTTTGTGCAATGTAAACCGCAATGGTGCAGAATAGCGCAGTATATGGGGGAATATAAATAATTAAGGTAAATAAAATACATAAACCCACTGTGGATTTGAACTACCAACCTCTAGCTCCACAGGCAGCGCAGTCACCAGTGGGCTACAGCTCTATAACTATAAAGAGATGTCTAGCTGGCTACAAAATAACGTCTGCAGACTGTGTGCTGCAGTTACCAGGGTAGGGTTAGTCCTCTCGCACCCATGATGCACTGCACATGCAAAGCAGCAGTCTACAGATGATCTGCAAATGGGGTATGCACCTCCACAGCACCCAGGCCTGGTAGGGGAAACTGACCGTGTGTGTTACTGGCACAGAGTAGCTACACACCGTCACATTGTGCGGGTACTGTGCTCGCTCTGAAGGTGCGGTGGGGCGGCCAGCACCAGCTCCACAGCACCTCCTATGGCAGAAATAGGCCATGCTGCAGGTCCCCAGCAGTGCTAGTGTGTGAGATAGGTAGTTCCTGCAGACACACTTTGGATACATCTGTATTTCCCAGTCAGGTTTAGCCCTTATGGACCCATAGGCGGATTATGTACCACCACCCAACCCACCCCCTGGGGCTGAGGGTGGGAAACAGGGTCTCCCACCAACAGATCCACATTCTACCTCCCTGCAATGTTGGCAGTAGAGGGGACCATCAACCCCGGTCCTGCTGGGGAACAGACACCCTACAGGGCAGGCAATACGGATCTGTACCCACCCACCCATAAAGCAATAGCAGACAGACAGTAGGCCTGGAAATGCCCAGCTGCCCCCCACCACTATCTGACATTCACCAGCAGCAGGCCGCCAGCTGCTGCACCCTGCAAGGTGTTCCAGCAAAACACATACTAGCTGCAGACAGTCTGCAAGCTAGTCCATAGTGCATATTTCTGGAGAAGATGCGTGCACCCAGAACTGGGCTGCCGGCATGCACACCAAGCAGAGAAGTCAGTGATTGGGCCCCAAAAGGGAACCCATAAACATCACATGTGAGAAATACTATATAGCACTATGGGGGAACCTAGCCATGCCGTGGTCACTGCTCAGTCAGGTTGAGAGTGATCTACCAGAAGGACATGCTGTGGCCACCCTGTCTGTGCAGGTGGTGGCCAGGCACTACAATGTCCCAGCCATTGCCCTATGCCCTGTGCAGATGCATCCTGGCCAGGCCACCCTGTCAGGGCTATACCCATGGTACCTTGCTCCTCATTATGCACATTGGCAGGCCAATACTGGCAACAGTGCTGGCAGTGTGGGCTGTGGAGGGTGTTTGCAGCCACCACACACTGGATATACAGACACACACTCCCACACCTATGCCAGCATTGTGCTACTATAGAGGAGTTTAGCAGCCCTGGCCACCAGACCAGTCCTGGGCACAGTGTAGGCATGGATATGGTACGCAATACTGTTGGAAGTCACTCCCCAGGGGGTAAACACTGTCAGAGACCAGACCTGAAGCACACTCCACAGACATCAGAAAGGTTGCTTTGATGGAGCTCAATCAGCAAACTGTGCTTAACGTAGGAATTACTATCTGCCAGTAATCATAGCAAACTTTTGATAGCTGTGTACCGTATTCCCAGGTGTATGGTGGCATTGCTAAGGTATGCAAGTGCTAGTATTGGGAGATGCACGCAGGGCCCAATGTCCTGCCTCTCCAGGAGGCACTGGCTAATGGAGCCTGTGGGTGTGGGTGTGTCTGCCCCTGTTGACTGCTGCTTTACGGCAGAGGTTCTCAACTCCAGTCCTGGTGTGCCAAACACTGTTCGAGTTTTCATGCTGTCCCTCATGAATATGCATGAGATACATCTGCATACCATGGGGGTGGTCCATAGATATGCAGCACAGGCATCTTTATTAGAGGCAGCATGGAACCTGAATGGTGTTTGGCCCTCCAGGACTGCATTTGGGGGACTCTGCTCTAGGTACTGCACGTTTATGGTGTTTGTGCTCCATGGGGTAAAATATATGCATTTGAGGCAGGTTTCTGTTCTCAGCAATACAGGTTCAGTCTTTACTACCATGTTTTCTTCATGGGTAAAATAAGGGGACTGGGTTGGCAGGAGCCACAGCTGGGACCTGAACCTGTGACCTTCTGCTCCTGAAAACACCGGCTGTGTGTGCTGCACCACAATGTGGCCTTAGAGATGGTACTGTCTCCGGAGATACCATGACTTTTTGTCAGACAGAGCCTGTCTGTTGCAGTGCACAGCACCCACCTACAGCCCCCTCCACTGCCCCCTCCACCACCAGTACCCTTCCGCCACCATGCTGACATGGCCTTATATTGGAGACAGCATCAAACCTGAATGATTTGTGGCCCTCCAGGACTGCATTTGGGGGACTCTGCTCTAGGTAATGCGCATGTTTCTGGTGTCTGTGCTCTGTAGGGTAAAATAGAGGTGTTTGCGCCATGCTTATGTTCTCTGCAATAAAGGTTCGTCTTTGCTATCACGGTTTAGTTGTGGGAAAAATATGGGGACTGAGTTGGCAGGAGCCCAGCTGGGCTTTGAATCTGTGACCTTCTGCTCTTGGACACACTGTCTGTGTGCACTGCACCACCGTGTTCCCACAGATATGGTGCATTCCCTGGGGTGTCCATGACTGTACATCCGACAGGGCCTGTCTGTTGCAGTGGGCGGCACCCACCTACACAGGACTGTGCCTGGACTGCTGTGGGTAGCTGCCACTGACCCCTCCACCACCAGTACCCCTCTGCCACTATGCTGACATGCCCTTCTGCTGGTGGTGCGCAGTCTCAGGCTATGCAGTGTGCGGGTAGGCACCTGCCTATGGTGCGGGTTCTGGGGTAGGGGTGCCTGTATATCTGTCCACGCATCCCCCAAGCACCGCCTGCCAATGTTCTGTGCCCTTGGGGGTACCTGCTGGGTACTATCCCCAGTGACACTGTGGGGAGCACACTCGTGCCCATGTTGGGCTCTCAGCAGTTGCTGTCTGGCTGCTCTGCAGTTTCAGCATTCCTATGGGCCAGCTAGGCATCTGCCTAGTCTGCACTGTGCCCCAGCTGCACCACATCATGTGCCGCCTGCAGCCCTCTGTATCCCCTTTCCCAGCATCTGTCCAGTTGCCCATTCCGATATACCCGCTCTGCTATTGTGGAACATGTGCATGCCATAGGTAACCTGTCCAGTGGAGAGGAAAACCCTGATCAGTACTATTTCACTGTGGGATCATTCACCTTGTATGGGGACGGAGCGTAGACCCTTCCAGTATTAACAGTTATTTTTTGGTGCTTTGTTGGGAGTGCTTTTTGATGTTTCCCATTACTATCACTATTGCCCAGCTTGATTATGATTTTTTTTAAATTTTGTTGGGGTCATTTTTAATGTTTATTTGCCCTTTTGTACCATGCACATGTATCACACTTATCACTTTTTGTAGGTTTCCCTGGTTTTGCTGTACATTGCTGACAGAAATGGTTTCTCTTCCCTTTAAATCGGCTCTACCGCGAGGTTTTCACTCGCGGTATTTTTTTGCTCGGATTTCAGCCTCGCTCATGTGCGGGGAGCCTCTCCCCTCCCACTCTCCACCCATTGACCCCTTCTCTCCGCCACTGGGGAGCCTTCCTCCGCTCTCCGGGAGCCTTTCCCCGCCTTCATCGCACATTAGCACGCCACGCACATAAGCGCCGTGCACATGTGCGGGCACATTTGTGCCCCAAAACGCCTCATTAGCGTGCGCTAAGGTACCTTAGCGCACGCTAATGCACGCCGCGCACATTAGCGCGGTTTAGTAAACATACCCCAAAGTTTCTAGATGAAATAAATGACTGCTTCTTGGAACAGCTGGTTCATGAACTGAACAGAGGGGAAGCTATTTTGGACCTAATCCTAAGTGGAACACAGAATCTGGTGCAAGAGATAAGGGTGTAGGGGCCACTTGGCAACAGTGATCAAAGCATGACTGCATTTGATTTATTAAGTGGAAGTAGGATAGCAAGGAAATCCACCTTTTAACTTTCAAAAGGGAGATTATGATAAACGGAGGAAAATAGTTAAGAAAAAAATAAGAGGAGCAGCTATAAATGTTAAAGCTTGACATTAAGCATGGGTGTTGTTTAAAAATACTATCTTGGAAGCTCAGACCAGATGTATATAATGTTTTAAGAAAAGTGGAAGGTAGGCCAAAAAACTGCCAGCATGGTTTAAAGGAGAGGTCAGAGAGGCTGTTGTAGCCAAAAAAGCTTCTCTCATTTCACACATGCACACACGGATGACCCTTTTAACACCACCTTGCTCCTGCTGCACTCAATGTCGCTTCTGCTCCATCACAGCCAAACCCAGGACTCAACAGCGTGCTTCCAACTCTGAAGGTAGGCCCCTCCCGCTGCCAGTGCACCTTCATCGACATGCTCCCACCTTCCGGCTCACAGACTTTAAAGCAAACTCCTCTAAGGCACACAGAATTCTCTCGCTTCACACATGCACACATGGATCACCCTTTTAACACCACCTTGCTCCTGCTGCACTCAGCGCTGCTTCTGCTCCATCACAGTCAAACCCAGGACTCAACAGCGTGCTTCCAACCCTGGAGGTAGGCCCCTCCCGTTCCTAGTGCATCTTCATCAACATGCTCCTGCCTTCCAGCTCACAGACTTTAAAGCAAATTCCTCCAAGGCGTGCCCGTGTCTGGCGGCCCATGCCTAAGTCTATGGCCCTTAGGTGGAGTCCTCCACCACTGCACCCAAGCCTCTCCCCTCATAACAACATGTGAGAAGGCAGAACCATGCCAAGCCATGGTAGCGACACAGCTTGAACCCAACCCCGATATGCAACCAACACCACTAGCACCGCATCTCAGGAATTAAGGAGACCAGCATGGCAGCGTCCAATATCACCTGACCGAAGCTGCTGGCAGACTAACTAGGGCTCTCCAGCTACACCACCCCCTGCAGAACCCCAGCCCCTGCATTAGAACACCTTCAAGACCACAAACTGACCTACACCGTGTAGTACAGCATTACAGCAAGCATGCCTCACCCTCTGATATCAAAACAAGAATAGAGTAAACTTGAAAAAGTGAGCAAACGAATGTGTGAATATATTAATGTCGGAAGATATGCCGTGAGGATACAACAACCTCTTGAGGCTTAAACTTCCATTTTACTGAAATTAAAAAGCCTCCATAAAGCTTTTTCAAAAACGTAGGCAAAAACACCATAAATAAGTGAGACCTACACCATAATATGTCATACTTTTTTACTTCCTCTTATATTCCATGTTTAAAAATGAGATCCAAAGAGAAAGACTGCCAAAAGGCCACTTATCTTATCTGTCGTCCCGATGATTCTGGGTCTTGATGATTTACTACCCAGATTTAACCCTCTGGAGTTGGCAACCTTAATCCTCAACTCACAGGAGTCCAGCAGCAATTCTTTAAGGACACAGCACGGGACTTCCGGTGGCATGGTGAGCTGAGAGGATGCTTCCTCTTTAGCTCCGGAGCCCCCTCCTTCCCCCCCAACGATTTTATCAAGTTTGGCTGACAACTCTTCGTTTCATAGTGGGGGAGCGATCTAGCAGGCGGCCGCAGTTCCATTCATACGTCTAACAACTTCGGGGAGAGAGTCTTATGGCTACGAAAATCTCCCGATGAGAGCGAACACGCGGTGGAGAGGCTAAGATGGCGGACGACACCCAGGACGCATCAGTGCCGATGGCAACCTCGATGATGGTGGCGGAGGTCTCCAAGGCAGTTGTAGGGGCCCTGGAAGATCGTCTAGGGGGTCTGGCTACACAGATGCATGAGGTGGCCCAGGCGGTCTCGGAGTTCACAAGACGAGTTGAGCACGCGAAGAACCGCATTGGCTCCCTGGAGGACATGAGACTGCAAGACGAGGCCCGGATTAAGAGCTTAGAAGAGGCCTTGGCGAAACACCAGGATAAACTGGAGGACCTGGAAAATCGCAGTAGACGCAATAACCTGCGATTCATAGGCATAGCGGAATCCGTGCTTGAGAAGGACCTCCGACAACATCTGGAAAAGTGGTTGCCTGCTAACTTACCTTTGGCCGCTGAAATAGGTGAGATCGTGGTGGAAAGGGCGCACCGGCTAGGGCCCTACCGGTCCGGTGAGCGTGGGCCGAGGGTAGTGCTTGCCCGTTTCTTAAATGCGGCGCAAAAAGATGGTGTCTTGGACTTCCGGTTTTGGCAATGAGCTGACCTGACAGGGGTCGATCGGCTCCGGGATATCTACCCCACAAACCTGCAACATTTCTTTTATAAACGTGGTGGATCATCGCGATCCTCTTTGACTCATATTCACTGAACCACCGGGTGCACAGAGGAGGAAAATCCGAGTGCTAACGATGGCCACAAAAGCACCTCGAAAAGAAAAACCGCGTGCCCCGGAGAGCAAGATGGTGGAGGGGTCACCTCGCAGCCCTAAGCCCGGGGAAAATCAGAACCTGGTAGCCGAGGTCAGTGCCGCGGTGGTACTAGCCCTGGACGCCCGCTTTCAAGACTTAGCGGAGACGCTGCAGAATGTCAGCCAGCGATTCGCAGAATTCTCAGGGCGCATGGAGCAGGCAGAAACAAGAATTTCGGCTGCCGAGGACACGCAACTCTCTATGCGGGCCCAGATTGAAGCGCTCGAAAAGACGGTGAAGCAACAGGGTGAAAAACTTGACGACCTCGAGAATCGGGGTCGTCGGAAGAAAAGAATCTCCGCTTCGTCGGCATCGCCGAAACCGTGTCAGATGGAGCCCTGATGGGTTTTGTCGGCGCCTGGATTGATAAACTCCTGAGCGGCAGAGGAGAAGGCCCCATTCGTTTGGAGCGGGTCCACCGGCTGGGCCAAAAGCGTGACCAACCATTGAAGCCGCGTGCGGTCATTGCAAGGTTCCTGGATTTTCGCCAGAAGGAGGAGGTGCTAAGGGCTGCCCGAACCCGCAAACAGCAACCTGGGGATCCGGATCGGCTACTCGTCTTTCAGGACTATTCTGCTTTGGTGAGTCAGCAACGCCGTGCCTTCTCCCCTGTTTGTACCCACCTGATCAACCGGGGAGTGCGTTTTTCTCTGCTCTACCCAGCTCGTCTGCGGGTGGAGTTTCAAGGCCGGACCCGATTTTTGTTGACTCCAAGTGAGGCCCAGTCCTTTCTGGATGGTCTGCCAGCCACGATGGACGCTGCCCAGTGAGCGTGGGGGAGAATGGAGCCGCTTGATGAAAGCTTGATGTAGGCCTGGTCCCTGGACTTGGGTTGCCAACATTGGAGGGCCTGCGCAGCGTTCAGGGCCCTTCCTGTGCTCCGGAGCCGGACCCTATCAACGGGGGAAGCCAGGCTTGCAATCAAAGAGGGAGGACTGGGGATCCTAAGGGGCTGTGTGTGCTTAGTCAACCTTGGTAGTGTGCTGTGTGTGTAGTGAGAGTGCTTCTTTGATACCTTTTGATACATTTTGTTACATGTCTCCCATTGCTTCTTTGTATATCCTTCCCTGGGTCATAGTAGCTACATGGTTGATTACATTGTATCAAGAACAGTTTCTTTTTATTTTTCATTCTAAGAGGGGTAGCGAAGATTGTTTGTGTTTGCTATGGGTGGAATGGGGGATTGTTTAGACTGTATGGGGTTCTTATTGGGTTCCTGTTGGGGGGGGGGGAGGGGAGGCACTCACTGTTTAGGCTGTTCGGGGAGGGTGGCACAGGCCTGGGGTCTTGACGAGGGATAGAGGTGGCCCTAGCATAGATACCATGGGCCCCGGTGTTAAGATCTGAGGTGATCTGGGAAGCGGGGTAGACCCGACTGCCATAGGAAGTCAGCACGGTCCATGGAGGGACGTAGGGGGTATGCAGAGGGGAGAATAGGAGGAGTAAAAGGGGGAGGGAGGGTAGGGAGGGGAGGGGGCTATGTGGGTGGGGTAGCATACACTCTGTTATTCTTTTCTGGTCAGCTTAGTAGACAATTAACTTCTAGAGGGAGGAGGCTCCAGGCTGGGGGGGCCCCCTCTGGGCAGGTAGGATTTGGCTTACTGACACATCGTGACACTGCCCCGTGCCACTGAAGATCATCACATGGAATGTCTGTGGGTTGGGGAATCCCATCAAACGTTATAAAATATTGCAGGCATTAAGTAGGCAACGGTGTGACATAGCATTTATGCAAGAGACCCACCAGACGGCTGAAGAGCACAGCAAACTGCGTAGAGACTGGGTGGGACAAGTGTGGGGTTCACCTGCTCGGGGTAAAAAAGGGGGCGTAGCTATTCTAATCCATAAACGTATTCGCTTCGAAATGATCTCTGCTGCAGGAGATGACGAGGGGAGATTTATGTTGGTGTATGGGAACTTAGAGGGTAAACCCGTGATCTTAGGGAATCTTTATGGCCCTAATGTGCTCGATCCCAGTTTCTATAGTGCTTTGGCCTCGCGGGTGGAGAGCTTACCGGAATGTCCCCTGCTTCTTGGCGGAGATCTCAATGGAGTCCTTGATGTGGACTTGGACACATCTCGGGGAGAGGAGGCGAGAGAGCGTGTCCCCACAGCTCGGATGTTACAACGTTTTTGTAAAAGGCTGGGCTTAGTGGATCCATGGAGGTTGGTCCACCCACTAGAGCGGGATTATACTCATCAATCTCGAGCCCACAGCTCCAGTGCACGTATTGACTATTTGTTGTTATCCGGGGGCTTATTCGCCCAGGCGGGCGATGTTCAGATTGGTCCCTCCGAGATTTCCGATCATGCGTGGGTCTGGATGGAGTTAAGTTGGGGGACGAGGCAGGGGCGACCACAACTATGGCGCTTCCCGTTGGAGCTCTATCATGATACTCGATTCCGAAGCTTCCTCCTTCAGAGATGGCGGGAGTTCGAGAGTGATCATGACTCCCATAAAGACGACCCTGAATTAGTCTGGGAAACAGCTAAGGTGGTGTTCCGGGGCGAGATCATTGGCTACATGGCTCGGAAGCGTCGGTTGATCGCGGAGCGTATCATACGTTTGGAACGTCAGGTTTCTGGTCTGCGACGACTGTCTGCGCGCAACCCGACGGGGGGAAATAAAAAGAGGTTCTGGGAAGCTCAGGCGGATCTAAACGAACTTTTACACCAGAGGGCCAAGAAATCGGCCCTCTATTATCGCCACCAGTTGCATTGCCATGGAGATAAACCAGGGAAGATGTTAGCTAGATGCCTTAAGGGCCATAGAGGCTCCTCATTGGTTGCGGCGCTTCGAGATGGGGGGGGAACACTTCATCGGGAGAGCGCTGAGATTGCTCGAGCATTTCGTGTGTTTTTCCAATCCCTCTATACGGCGGAGCCTGCTCCGGCTGCGGAGCTACAAGACTTTCTGAGCAAGTTGAATTTGCCCCAATTGTCTGAGACTCAGCGAGCGCTCTTGGAGCAGCCGATTACCGGTCAGGAGATCTGCTCGGTTATCTCTAGTGCTAGTTGTTATAAGGCGCCTGGACCAGATGGCCTCGGTGCAGAGTTTTATAAGATTCTTCGGGAGTCTGTCAGTCCAATCTTGGCTGAGGTGTTTGGACGCCGTGCAGAGCAGGGAGGGTTTCGGTGGGGGCAGAATCAGGCCCATATCACACTCATTCCCAAACCGGGTAAAGATCCCGTTCAGGCCTCGTCATATCGGCCTATCTCGTTGCTCAATTTCGACCTCAAATTATTAGCAAAGACTCTTGCAGTGCGCCTAGCCGAGGTGCTGGGTGAACTGGTACATGAATCCCAGGTGGGTTTTGTCAAGGGGCGTTATACAGTCCGAAATATGCGCAAGTTGCTGACTTCTTTGGAGTGGGTGCAGATCCATCAGTTGTCCTCTCTGTTAGTTAGTTTCGATGCCGAAAAGGCTTTTGATAGGGTTGACTGGCGGTACCTGCATTGCCTGCTCCCACAATATGGTCTGGGCGGCTATTTTTGTCGCATGGTGGATAGCTTATATGCGCAGCCGACGGCCAGGGTTCTTTGTAACGGGGTGCTCTCCGACATCTTTCCGTTGGAAAGAGGCACCCGACAGGGCTGCCCTCTTTCACCCTTACTGTTTGTCCTTTCTCTTGACCCCTTGATTCGGCTCATAGAGGCTTCTCGGGAGATAAAAGGAATCCGGATTGGGACGACAGAGTTCAAGATCGCGGCCTTTGCCGATGACCTGCTGGTGCATTTGCTTGTCCCTGATCGATCGTTGCCGTGTTTATTGATGGACATTACACGTTTTGGACGAATTGCAGGGTTGCGCATCAACAAAGATAAATCTGAGGCTTTGGATATCTCGGGTCGGCTGCGAGGGGGGTGGGAGGGGTTTCCCCTCAAATGGGCCGATACGGAGTTTAAATACTTAGGTATCGTGTTGCCCCGGCAAGTTAACACCCTATATGGGCGCAACCTAGACCGCATCCTCAAGGGCCTGCAAATCCAGTTGAAAGACTGGGGTCACCTCCCGCTTTCTTTGATGGGACGGGTAGCAGCCGTCCAGATGGTGATACTTCCGAGGATCCTATACTGGCTGCAGACGCTACCGGTGTGGCTGTTGAGCCGTGATTTGCGCCGGGTGGAAGCCCTCATAAGGGCATTTTTGTGGAAGGGGGGCAGGGCCCGTATACCTTGGAATCGGATGCTGGGGACCTGTAGGGAGGGGGGACTGGGATTGCCCAATCTGAAGGTCTATGCTTTGGCTTGTCAAGCCAGACATCTTGGAGACTGGCTGGGAGGGACCGAGGTGTATACGCCGAGAGCGATGGAAGAGGGGTTGGTGGCCCCCCATACTTTGCTGGGAGTCTTACATGGGGCGGACCGCGATTTGCCTCACCGGATAGTGCAGAGTGCATTGATTAGTTCGGCCCGACGAACCTGGAGACACCTCAATAAACATTGGCACACTCCGTGGACCGCTTCTAGCTGGCTACCATTACAAGGGAACGTGCAATTTACCCCGGGCTCTGAAACGGCGATTTTCCGGGACTGGAGTGACAGAGGCATTCAGAAGCTGGGGCACTTAGTGGATCCCACCGGTTCCTGTAAATCTTTCTCAACTCTGCGCGGGGAATACGATCTCTCCTCTCGACATTGTTTTGCGTACATTCAGGTATCTCACTATGTATCCTCTTTGCCGAAGGCAGCGCTCAGCGTAGAAAGATCAGCACAGATCATGGAATTTTTTGGGATAGAGGGGGATTACCCGCCTTCGATATCGATCCTAAAGAGCCGCTTGGATCGTAACGGGGAGCTCCCAGATTACGGACCAGTGGAGGAGGCCTGGGCGGCGGGAGCTACATGGGCAGGTACTTCCAGGGACGGTTCGTATGGCTTTAAAACGGATAGTCAAACTTACTTCTGGGGCGCGCTGGAGAGAAGTACAGTTTAAATGTATCACTAGAGCCCATATGTCCCCACGGCGGGCGTTTCGGTGCCGCATTACAACTGACGGCCGTTGCCCTCGCTGTTCTGAGGTTATGGCCACTCTATTGCATATGTGGTGGGAATGTAGGTTTATCCGGCCCTATTGGGCTAGGATCTCAAGGTTTATGGGGATTCTCTTGCAGCAGAGATTGCGGTGGTCTGCCTCCCTGGTAGTGTTAGATTGGTTGGACTCCCCCGGTCTCTCGCGCGCTGGGGAACAGCTGCTGGTGCGCAAAGCCTGTCTGGTGGGGAAGGGGCCTATTCTTCGCCTGTGGCGAGACAGGGAAGCCCCTACCTTCGGGGAGTGGCGGAACCATTTTCACCAATTCATGTTGACGGAGAGATGGGGTGCACGGGGTAGTGTCAAAAGATGGATGGCCTTCATGCGTGTCTGGGAACCTTACATTCAAAGCCTGGGGGCTCGGTGCCGGAATGAAGTGTTACATGTAGGTAGTTGATGGAGGTCTTGTGGGAGGATGGGGGTGGATGCTGGTTGACCTCATGCTGATAGTTCTTTTTTGTCTTCTGGAGGAGTGTTGCTACGGGTGGGGGTGGGGGGTAGAGGGGGGGGTAGGGAGGGAGGGGGGGAGGGTTTCATGGGTTATAATCCACCTGCTCTTATCGTTTTGTTGTAACTCTCTGGAGGGGGATAAGAGTTCCACCCCCCCTGGAGAGTCTTGTTTTCCTGTATATTGTACATTTTTCTTTGGTGGTCTATAAATAAAGTATTTAAAAAAAAAAAAAAGATGGTGTCTTGAGGGCCTTGCGGCAACTGAGACGCTCTGGAGCCACTGCCTGTAAGGTTTTAATATTTCAAGATTACTCGGCGGGTGTATCTCTAAAGCGCAAGGCATTCAAGGAGGCTTGCAGCAAATTAATCGAGTGAGGCATCCGTTTCACCCTGGCCTATCCTGCGATCCTGTGGGTGCACAGCGATGGGGGGGAATCGAGCTTTCTCTTCCCCTGAAGAAGCGATGGACTATTGCAACAGCCTTGGTTGAAGAGAGCCATATTGTTGGTTGGGCTCGGCATGCTATCTTAGTCTCCGGTGTCCTGGCGTTACGCAAACTTGCCGGGGTCCCGGTCCTCTTTTTCTCCTCGTGGAGAGTGACAGACTTTGACTTTGGGATCTCAGGCTTACAAGGACATCCCCTTGCTGGACAATACTGCTGCCTCTAAGGCCTTTAGAGGATGTTAGGGGACCCCAGGTGATCTCAGAGCATGTTGGACCTACATCCAAGTTCTTATTTTCATGTTACTGCTTCAGCCTTTTATTTTTTCTGCTACTGTTATTTTTTATGTTACTGTTTCAGCATGTTTTGGTGACCAGAATGTTCACTTTTGGAAGTGTGCTGTGGTTTGTTCAGCGGGACGAGGGCGGCTGAATGTGGGCCTCTCTCCCCTGGGTCTCGGTCTCGGGGGGGGGGGGGGATCGCCCTATCTCTCCTCATGTGGGATGATTTTTCTCCAGCTGCTCCCTTACGTTTATAATGTTTATAATGTTTATACTGTATACTTATACCGTATATATATATTGTATATTTTGTTTACCATTGTATGACCTCTATATGGTGCTTTCTCCTTCTCTTTTTATCTTCTTCTCTTTTAATTTCCTTTATTTTCAGGCGTTTGGCCCACTTAAGTGGCTGTGATCTGTTGCCCGGCTTGTCGGGTCCCTTTTGTCCTTTGTTAAGGTGTATGGGGGGGATGGTCTCATTCGACGACTGAGGTGGGGGGTGTAAGGTGTATTTGGGGCCCCTCCTGCAAGCCCAAGTCCTGAGCTATTGGGTATATTGCTGGGGCTGGTTTGCTTTGAATCAGGACCGAGCTGCGAATGGGGCAGATGATAGCTGGGGGGTGAGTCTAGGGGCCGGGGGTATAGGCTCCATGCGCTTACAATCCTTTTAAGTTTTTTTTTATGTATACCCTTTGTACAGTACATGCTACTCTCCCTTTACCTTCCTTTGTTTTTGTTTATTACCTGCCTCCTTAGATCCTGGGTAACTTTCATCCTCCTGTGGGGGGAACCCTTGGAGGGAGCACCTATGGGGACTTGGGGGCCCAGATGAATCGCAGCCTGGGGTGGGGGGGGGGTAGTGGGGTGGTAGTACGTCGGGGCTTCGGCAGGGGGGGGGGAGGGTTACTTTTAAGTACATTGGGCCTAGAAGAAGGGGGGACTGTCTGGAGTGGCTGTGGGGCTTTGGGGGGGGAGTGGGGGGCTCTACATGTTTAGGAAGTTCAGGTGGAGCCAGGAACAGCTGGCAGGTGGTTGGTGGTTGGTATGAATGTTGGGTTGTTTGGGAGGGGAGGGATGGGGTTGGTGGAGGGGGGGTGTTGGGGGAGTGTGCATGTTGGATGGATGCAGGGGAGGGCTGGGGGGGACGGGGAAGCTAGGAATCCCGCTTGTGGTGGGAGTTTGTTTAAGAGTGTGAGTGGGATTGCTCAGGCATATCTGGGCGTCTGGATGCATTTGGTCGCTGGATTGTTGCTGGTGTGGAGGGGGGGTCCTTGGCTGGGGGGGCCGCCGCCCACTTGAGGGCTGGATTCCTGTTTTTGTGCATTGCTGTCCTCTAACGTGCCATGGATAGGGGTATTCGCGTAGCCTCTTGGAATGTATACGGACTGGGCTCTCCGGTGAAGCGCTATAAAGTGTTACAGCACTTGAAGCGTCAGCGTGCTGATGTGATCATGCTGCAGGAGACTCATCAGTCGGTGGCGGAACATGAGAAACTGGGTAAAGGCTCTATAGCCCACGTTTATGGGGCTCCTGCGGTGGGGAAGAAGCGAGGCGTGGTTATCCTAATAGCCAAATCTGTTAATTGGGTCGAGGAAAGGGTTGTCTCTGATGTGGAGGGTAGATATGTCTGCGTATGGGGGCTACTAGCTGGTAGGAAAGTGGTGTTGTGCTCGGTATATGGACCCAATACGTATGAGGCCCACTTCTATCAGGGTCTTACCCAGCTATTAGCGGACGCTGGAGGGTATCAGGTTATACTTGGAGGAGACTTTAACGAAGGATGTAGGTCTGGACCGTTCGGGAATGGCGGGGAGTGGGAGTCGACGGGCTCGTCAGCGCCTGTGGGGGATATGTGAAGCTTATAACTTATTGGATATCTGGAGGGTGATGCATCCTGGAGACCGAGACTATACTCACATGTCCCGAGCTCATGGGACCTGGTCCCGAATTGATTTCTTTTTGATCACGGATTCGTTATTTAGTTGGGTCTTGAAGGCCAAAATTGGGTCTCCCGTTATATCGGACCACGCGATGGTAATTTTGGAGATGCGTGGGAGTAGTTTGTCTCGGAGTCGGTTGTGGCGATACCCACTAGAGCTCTGTGGGGATCTACACTTCGAGGCGCACCTATGGGAACGTTGGAAGGAATACGAGACCTTTAATGCGCAACCGGATATATCTCCCATCCTCTTTTGGGAGGCGGGTAAGGCCATGCTACGCGGGGACATTATCAGTTATCACAGTTTACGGCACAAGCGGTTGAACCAGAAGATTCTTCTGCTTGAGCGGGATTTGGGTAAAGCGCGACAGGCGGTGGCGGGCTCCAAAACTGCAGTAAATCAGCGCCGGTTGCAGGAGTTACAGACTGAATTGGAGCTGCTTCTCCACCGGAGGGCCCAAAAATCTCTGATATATTACCGGTATAAGCTCTACCAGTTTGGGAATAAAGCCGGGAAGTTGATGTCTTCCTTGTTGAGGCCCGCTGGGGGCTCTCGGCACATTGTGGCTATTCGGCAGGCTGATGGGACAATCAGGCGGGACTCCACGGATATTGAAAGGGTATTTGCAGACTTCTTTCGGCAACTTTATGCCAGCGACAGAGACAAGGAATTAGAGGGTCGTCTCTTTCTAGAGGGGTGCGGTCTTCCACGACTCGGAGCGGAACATCTGGCAGCCCTCAATCAACCCATTACGGGGCGGGAAGTTCAGGCTGCGATTGCAAAATTGAAGAATGGGAGGGCACCGGGCGTTGATGGATATCGTAGCGAGTTCTACAAGGTTTTGGGTGATGCCGTCGTGGCTCCTCTGGTGGGGTATTTTGAGGATCTGGTACAGCGGGGACGGTTCCCGTTTGAGGCTAATAAAGCCTTGATTACTATTTTGCCTAAGCCAGGGAGGGACCCGCTCCTGCCGAGCTCGTACCGTCCCATCTCACTGCTCAACGTTGACATTAAACTATTAGCTAAAATAATGGCGGATCGGCTTGCGATTTACTTACCGCTTTTGATTCACCGGGACCGGGTGGGCTTCGTGCGGGGGCGCCAGGTCGCATACAGTCTGCAGCGGATTCTACTATCTCTTGGAGCGGGGCAGATGGCTGGGGGCCCCTCTTTACTTATCAGTTTTGACGCTGAGAAGGCCTTTGATCGGGTCAATTGGGGCTTCATGTATCAGGTGCTGGAGGCGATGGGGTTCGCCGGATTTTTTGTAGATGTAATCAGACTACTTTATGCTAACCCAATAGGGGCCATCATGGTTAATGGGACCATGTCCGCTGATTTTGATATCCAGAAAGGGACTTGTCAGGGGTGCCCGTTGTCCCCTCTTTTATTTGTATTGACGCTCGAGCCCCTCTTGATTCATATTCGGAATTCTTCCCAGTTACGTGGCATCCGGATGGGGCGGGAGGAGTTTCGAGTTGCCGCTTTCGCGGATGATCTGTTAGTGCATTTGGGGGACCCCTCTGCTGGACTGCCCGATCTGCTGCAGCTCATTCGGGAATATGGAGAGCCCTCTGGCTTTCGTCTCAATCTTGATAAATCTGAAGCGCTGTTCTTAGGTCCTGAAGGGCAGCCGGGTTGGCAGGGCCCATTTCCTTTGAAGTGGGCGAGGGGGTATTTCAAGGATCTGGGAATTTATTTGCCGGCGAAGTTGGGAGATCTCTACCATCTTAATGTCTCAAAATTGTTAGGGGCGGTGTCTGCGAGTGTATATAAATGGCGAGATTTGCCATTATCTCTAGGGGGCCGCATGGCCCTGTGTAAGATGGCAATTTTTCCCAAAATATTATACCCGCTTCAGATTCTCCCATTGCTTTTGAAGCGCTCGGACCTTTGCCAACTAGAGCGACTATTTAATCGGTTCCTCTGGCGGGGCCGCCGGCCTAGGGTGTGCCTGGCGATACTTCGGCAACCCTGGGGTTTAGGTGGCATGGGCTTCCCGGATATAAGGAAGTATAATGTGGCATGCCTGCTGCACTATACCCGAGACTGGTTGTGGGACCTGGCAGACTGTTCCCCGAAGGCGATGCTTGAGGCTGTGATGGAACCTTTTCATTTGCGATACCTGCTACATGCTAAAACGGTTCGGGGACTGCCGGGGGACATCCGGGGAATCCTCCTAGAACCCATTCGGAAGGCGTGGAGGTATTTTTGCGCTGGACGCCAGATTTCGGCGTATCACACGCCCTATCTCCCTATTAGGGGTAATGCCGATTTTTCGCCGGGCATGGGAAGGTCTTACTTCCAATCCTGGGAAGCACTCGGAGTGGCGAATTTGGAACATGTGATGACCTCTGAGGGGGCTATGGCGACATTCTCAGCGTTGCATAACCAATACTCGCTGGGGGATCGGGATATCTTTCAGTATACACAACTCCGGAGCTATTTTTGCACGGTTCCTGTGGAAGCGATGCGGGGGGAGGTCTGTTCGGTAATTGAGCTGGCGTTACTGGGGGGTGACTTAGGGGCTCGTGTGTCCGGGCTATAGAAAATGCTATGGGGTGGGGTGTCGCCCCTTGCCGTAGACGCTTTAGTGGTGGCCTGGGCCGAGGATTTGGGAGAGGTGGTCGGAGCTGAGCAGCTACTTGGTGGGTTGGCAGATATCCCGACTCTAAGTGTGATGGTGCTCCATCGGGACACCCAGTATAGGATCCTGCGTCGCCTATACTTTGCCCCCTTGAGGGCCTGGCGGGCGGGGGTGGGCGAGAGTCACTGTTGTCCTCGTTGTGGAGAAACCAGAGCGACATTGGGTCATATGTTTTGGCGCTGTTCCAGGGTTCAGGTCTTCTGGAGACAGGTATCTGACCATTTAACCAAGTGCTTGCCGCAGCTGGAGCCTCTAAGTGCGCGGAATATTGTGCTGGATCTTTGGGAGGATACTTGGGGGGAAGCTCTGGGGTCACTGGGATTGCGTTGGCTGCGGTTGGTGCTGATGACTGCCCGTATGACTGTGTTGCAACAGTGGTTAGATGTTCGGGAACCCACTTATGGGGCTTGGAGAGTACAACTTCACAGGGTCTTGCTCATGGAAAGGCTGTATGCTTCTGGGACGGGGCAGAGATGGGACCGTTTCCTGAAGGCTTGGGGGCCTCATCTACAATTATTGTCGGCAGGGGCTCGCAGTCGCATACTGGGGGATCCCTGAAGAACTGGGGTAGTCCAGGGGGTTGGTTGTTGTCCTGTTCGACATGGGGATTGGACTCAAACTCTGCTGCAACTTTTGTTGTCTATGGCTAAGGGAGGGGGAGGGGGGGATGGGGTAAAGGGGGGTAGCTAGGGGAGCCGTTCCAGTAGCCTTGCCGGTTTGCCATCGGGGATGGGCTCGGGAGAAGAACCAACCCTGGGCCTGTCTGTGTTGGTATTCATACACTGTCTGCACGGTGAGCTGGTTGGGCTGTGCTTCTGTTGGCCTTGGTATAGGGGGGGGCTGGAAGGGGGGGGGGGCTGGGGAGGGTGGAGGGGGTATGGGGTGTTATGCTTTGTTATCCTGCTCTTTTGCATTTCATGCCTTACATAATTATGCGTTCTCCTGTTCTCCTCCTTTTTCTTTTCTTTTTTTTTGATTTTTCTTGGGACTTGTGCTTAGCTGCTGGATGCATAGCATCATTATATGTGTACGGAACTGTGTTGTATCTTTTGTGATGTACATGACTGGTTGAATAAAAAAGATTTAAACATAAGGACACAGCACTGCGTTTCGGGCACATAAAATCGTAATGCCCTGTCTCAACGCTCAGTTCTACTGCAAACAAACTGTCGGCTTCCCCCTTCTCTCAGAGACGCCAGCGCATGCTCAGTGGCATATCTTCCGACATTAATATATTCACACATTCGTTTGCTCACTCTTTCAAGTTTACTCTATTTTTGTTTTGGTACATTTGTTGTAGAGTAATAGTTATTTTTGTTGGATTGGTTCACCCTCTGATGTGGCTCACACTGCTGGGCCTCTCCCTACTCCTATTACACGGAACTAGAACAAACCTGAATGACCGCTGCCCAGACCCTATCGTACACAGCATGAGACTCAAACCACCCAGGTCATGGTATCCACATGCCACCCAATGCAGCAATGGACCAATATGCCTTCTCCCTATAACAACAGAGCAGACAGCCCCTCCCTGCACACACAGCACCAATACCAACAAATGCGCTCTCCTAAACGCACATTCTGCCCTCAACAAAATTCAGACTCTCTCTTCTTTTCTGTTAACCACATCTTGATCATCTCTGCTACTCCTGGGCCCCAAACACCCTCCATCTCCTCCTCCTGCTCGGCCCCTCGCTCCGCCACCATTTTACCTTCCTTCTCCCCCTCTTTCCCGCCTCTTGAGGCCCCATATGAGGATCTGAATTCTGCCAATTTTTTCTTGGCTGACTGCCCTCCTTTTGGTTTATCCATTTGCTTACTGTGGTTCTTTAAGCACATTGCACTTTATGCTTCAATACTCTGCATCTTTCCCCCTTCGGTGCAGGGCTCTTTTTAACTATCCTTCTGCTCCTTCTTTTGATGAGGCTTCTTGCACTGCGTTTAATCTATATATCTTTTTGCTTCAAGACAGTGTATTATTTCCCCCCTTATTTAAATAGTCCTCAATGTCTATGCTTCACTTACTCTTATGATGTTACACTTTACTGTGCTGTCTATTGTTTAGCCTTACTGTACTTTGCTCTGGCAAGGCTTTCCTTCCCCTCCGTTCCAGATCACAGTTCTTCTCTGCCCCCCTCTCCGCACCTGGATACCTACCATTTCTCGGCCGCTGGACTCCTTTACCAGTTTTCCTTTCCTGCTCTGATTCTGCTCCCTGCTCTACCTGCCGTGATCTCACTCTTCAGATCTCCTCCGGTCTCCACTCCACTCTGCCACATGTCCTCTCGATCGGGCTCACCACTTCCCCTGCACGTGCTGCTCTTGTAAGTGCCGCTTTGCTTCTGCCTTTGGCTGACCGGCAACACTTTCACACTCACTTCTTCAGCTGAATCAGCATTTTATACTGCAGCTCCGGCGCTCAACGGCCCTCCTGTCACGCTCCTCTCGCCTCTGCTCTGTTCTTCGCTGTTTCGTTCCGCTCAGCCTGCTGCTTCCCCGATTGGCATCTCACCCCATTTTCAAGAGGGTACCCGGTCTATTCAGCCTTCTGCCCCTACTATCTTCCTTTCATTTCGCCAGCTTTTCGGTGCTTTTGAGGGTGCTTTCCCCCCTTTATAACAGGCTTTGGTAGCGGAGCTCAATCACTACGCTGCCATGCGATCCGATGACGTCACCATAAGTCCATGGCAGACTTTTTAAAAGCCAAGCACAGCTCTACCATGCATGCCACACTCTTCATACCTACAACAGACAATGCGCTTGAGGCCACACAACCATGGGCTACCTTCAGAAACGTGACACCTGAAAAACCTGACACCATCATCTCGCACATCAACACAACCACCTCTCCACTAGATCCTTGCCTGATCGCATGAATGAAAGCTACAAGAGAGCATCTCTCCTACCAATCATACCACACATCCTTCATGCCTCCCTCTCTCATACCAGCCTCCCTCCACCCTAAAGCAAGCCTCAGTCAGACCCCTCTTAAAGAAACCTCACTTAGTCCCTAGCTCACCTGCCTCATACAGATCCATAGCCAGTGCACCTTTTCTCGCATAGATCGTAGAAAAGGCTGTTCAAATCCAGCTGAAGGAACACATTTACATGCACCCCATGACACACACCAACATAGGTTTTGCCCGTATCATAGTGCTGAAATCTCGTTGACCTCACTACTATCAACTCTCATCACTGGAATGGAAGGAACTACCAGCTGCTATATACTGCTATTTCTAGACATCTCTGCAGCCTTCAATATCATACCCCAGCAGACGCTACTTAACCAACTCCACAGTATTGGAGTACAGGGCAAGCCTCTCAATTGCTTTCAATCATATCTCACTCAGCGTACCCAATAGATAAAAATCAGTCAGCTCACATCAGCACCCTTCACTCTGCCTCAAGGAGTTCCACAAGGTTCTGCTCTCTCCTCTCTACTCTTCAATATTTACATCTGACCCTGTGCACAACCATCCAGAGCTTCAACGTCCGTTATCAAATATATGCTGGCATAATGATCTTCATTCCATTCTCCACAACCGCTCCTGACTACTCGAAACTCACTGCCTGCTTCAAAGAAATAGCCAGCTGGCCCCAGCTCCAGAACTTAGCAGTCAACTTTGGCAAGACGGAGACCCCACTTTTACACCCCCCTCATCCATCAAGTCAAGACACAGGTCAAATTCCTTGACATCACCTTGGATCAGCAACTGAACTTCCAGGCCCATGTTTGGAACATCACCAAGTCAGTCTACTTCAAACTCAGATCCCAAGTAACCTACACCCCCTCCTGTCCCCACAACACTTTGCTCAGTATGCCAAGCCTCCATCACCCCCACCTTTGACTACTGTAATTCTGTATACCCAGGGCTCCCCAAAACCACCATTCTTCCACTACAACTTGTCCAAAACATCATCGTATGCACCATATTTGGAGCCTCCAGACACACTCAGATCACGCCCATACTAAAAACTCTCCATTGGCTACCAATTGCCTCTCGAATCAAACACAAAGTCCTCACCATCATACACAAAGCCCACCACCACATCACCTCTGCCCACCTTCAGACACGTATCAGCAGTCCCAGGACCAACAGATCATGAAGGCAGAGCACCCAGAACCTACTCAACCTGCCGCCACAGATTTGCAAGAGCACCCAAGACGCTCACTTAAGAGCCTTCATGCTATATGCCCCTTCCCTCTGGAATGCCTTACCCCCCGCACTACGAAGTACCCATCACATCAAGCCTTCAGAAAGAACCTGAAGACATAACTCTTTCAGGAATGCTTCGGCACAGATCAGCCAATAGACCTACATCAGGAACACCCCCACCTAGGACATAATATTCCCCACACCCCACCACCATAAGTGCCCACCCAAGAACAACCCCCCCCACTAGCCCCTCTCCCTCCCAGGTAATCCCACTTAACTGTCTTGCTAAAAACAGATGCTAAATTTGATGCTACATGATGCAATGTTATCAAAACTGCTGTTAGATGTCACCCAACTGCACTCTCACTGTTAGAATGCTGATGTTGTGATGTAACTTGCCCTCATCCCCGTTGTTACCCCCACTTTTGCACCTTGCTGATTGTACACCATTTTGACTGGTAGAAACACAGTATAGCAAAACCAGTTAAATAAATAAATCTTTCAGGAAATGGAAAAAGGAGCCAAATGGCAAAAATGGGGAAAAAACATAAGTTCTGGCAAGTTAGATACAAGGCATTAATAAGGCAAGCAAAGACAGAATTTGAAAAAAGGCTTGCCATGGAAGCAAAAACACATAAGAAAAACATTTTCAAGTACATTCATAGCAAAAAACCTATGAGAGAATCAGTTGGATCACTGGATGATGTTGTTGTTGTTAAGTGCCGTCGAGTCGGAGTCGACTCATGGCGACCCTCTGGATAGCTATGCTAAATTGTGTTCTGTCTTCAGTCAGGCAGCTCATTGTTGACAGACTGGTACCCGTAGCTGCTGTTATTGTATCAATCCATCTCATTGCTGGCCTTCCTCTTTTGCGTTGACTTTTTATCTTGCCAAGCATAATGTCTTTCTCTAATGATCTCTCTCTTCGCATGATGTGTCCAAAGTATGAAAGTCGAAGTCTTGGCATCTGAGCTTCTAAAGAAAGCTTAGGTTTGATCTCCTCTAGTACCGACTGGTTTGTTCTTCGGGCAGTCCATGGTATACACAGTATTCGCCGCCAGCACCATAATTCAAAGGCATCAATTTTCTTCCTGTCTATCTTTTTCACTGTCCAGCTTTCACATCCATATGATGTTATTGAAAATACCATGGCTTGAACAAGTCGAATCTTTGTATGGAGAGAGACATCTCTGCTCTTTAGAATCTTATCTAGGTCTTTCATAGCCATTCTGCCAAGAGCAATGCGTCGTCTGATTTCTTGACTGCTTGTTGCTTCTTTATTGATAGTTGATCCAAGTAGGTTAAAGTTGTTCACAATTTCAATTTCTTCTCCTTAAACGATGAACCTGTTGATTATGCCAGTTGTCATGATCTTTGTCTTCTTTACATTAAGGTGCAGGCCCATTTTGAGACTATGTTCTTTGATTGTGAGAAGCAAATGTTTCAGATCATCTTCACTTTCAGCCAGTAATGTGGTATCATCAGCATAGCGAAGGTTGTTGATGAGTCTTCCACCAATCTTCACACCTCTGTTGTCTTCATACAATCCTGCTTCTCTGATGATTTGTTCTGCATATAAATTAAACAGGTAGGGGGAAAGAATGCAGCCTTGTCTTACACCTTTGCTTATTTTAAACCATTCTGTTTCTCCTTGTTCCGTTCGAACTGTTGCTTCTTGATCAATGTACAGATTGCGCAAGAGAACGATCAGGTGTTCTGGTATACCCATGCTTCTTAATGTGACCCAGAGTTTCTCATGGTTTACACAGTCAAAAGCCTTGCTATAGTCGATAAAGCACAAATAGTTATCCTTTTGGTATTCTTTAGTCTTTTCAAGGATACATCTCACATCCGCAATGATGTCTCTCGTTCCTCGCCCTTTCCTGAACCCTGCTTGCACTTCAGGTAGTTCTTGTTCCAGGTATGGTTGTAGTCTCTTTTGAATAATCTTCAGTAGAATCTTGCTGGCATGTGGGATCAGAGCGATTGTGCGATAATTTCCACAGTCAGTTGGATCACCTTTCTTTAGTATTGGTATAAACACAGATCTTTTCCAGTCAGTTGGCCATGATGTTGTCTTACATATTTCTTGGCAGAGCCTTGTGAGTAAGGTAACAGCTGCATCAGATTGCTGCAATACTTCTATGGGAATGCTATCAATGCCTGGTGCTTTGTTCTTTGATAAGGCTTTCAATGCTGCTTCAACTTCTTTTTTCATCACCAATGGTTCCCGATCATAAGGTACAGGTTGAAACGTCTGTTGGTCCACTTGATCTTTATCATATAAAAACTCTGTATATTCCTTCCACCTTTTCTTGATCTTCTCAGCATCATTCAAAATTGAACCTTGAGCATCTTGTAACATTCCAATTCGAGGCTGGAACTTTTTTTTTTAACTCTCGTAGCTTTAGGAAAGCCGATCTTATTCTTCCTCTAATAGTTTCTGCTTCTATTTCCTTGCAAGTGTCATTGTAGTACTTTTCCTTGTCCTGTCTTGCTGCACATTTGAAATCTCTGTTGAGTTCTGCGATTGTCTTTCTTTCTCCTCTGGCTTTAGCTTCTCTGCGTTTCTGGGCAATTTTCAGAGTTTCTTCAGTCATCCATTTTGGCCGTTTTTGCTTTTTCACCTTTTGTAGAGACTTCTCGCTTTCTTCCAACACAACCTTCTTGATGTCATTCCATAACTCTTCCGGAGCTCTGTCATTTGTATCTAAAGCAGCAAATCGATTTTGCAGGCAGTCTTTAAATTCCAGTGGTATATTCTCAAGGTCATATTTTGCTGCATTCATGAGTGGTTTGCTCTTTTTCAACTTTAGCTTGAGTTTGCATACTAGTAGTTG
Source organism: Ichthyophis bannanicus (assembly GCA_033557465.1). NCBI lineage: Eukaryota > Metazoa > Chordata > Amphibia > Gymnophiona > Ichthyophiidae > Ichthyophis > Ichthyophis bannanicus. The sequence goes on from JAWIIG010000053.1 coordinate 985,471, forward strand.
ATGATCTGTACCACAGTCAGCTCCAGGTTTTGTCTTTGTTGATGTTACAGAGCGTTTCCATCGTTGACTTCCACATATGTAGTCAATTTGATTTTTATATAATCCATTGGGTGAAGTCCATGTGTACAGTCGCCGCTTGTGTTGCTGGAAGAAGGTGTTTGAGATGAATAGATCATTGGTCTTGCAGAATTCTATCAGTCTTTCTCCAGCTTCATTTCTGTTGCCAAGTCCATATTTTCCAACTACTTTGCCTTCTTCTTTGTTGCCAACTTTTGCGTTCCAGTCACCCATGACTATCAGGATATCCTGTTTGCATGTTCTGTCAATTTCAGCTTGCACTTGTTCATAGAACTCTTCAATTTCATTCTCTTCTGCAGCTGTTGTTGGGGCATATACTTGAATTATAGTTGTGTTGATAGGCAATCCTCGTAGACGAATAGAGATTAAGCGTTCGCTGACTGCATTGTATTTCATTACAGTTCTTTCAAGTTTCTTCTTTCTTATAAATGCAACACCATTTCTTCTTTGCCTTTCATTTCCAGCATAGTAGACCATGTGATCATCTGATGCAAAGTGCCCCATGCCAGTCCATTTCAGTTCGCTGACACCCAACAGATCAAGTTGTACACGTTCCATTTCATTCTTGACCACCTCCAACTTCCCTTGGTTCATGCTTTGTACGTTCCATGTTCCAATGTGTAAGACATCTTTACAGCTTCTGACTCTCATTTCATGCGCAGCTACATCAGCAGTCAGACTTCCCGAGGGCTTTGATCCAACCACATCATAAATGCTGGCTTTACTCTGAAAAGTCGTCAGCTCTTCCCCAGTAGCTAGTTGAGTGCCTTCTGACCTGGGGGTCTCATCTTCCAGCACCATAACACAATTTGTTTTGTTGTAACTATCCATTGGGTTTTCATGGCAAGATACAGAAGTAGATTGCCGGGCCTTTCTTCCACGCAGTTTAAGTTTGGTGTTGTTGCCGTTGTCACAAAAATGTGATCCTCCGCCGTCAACACTGTCCCATTCTGCTGCTGCCCAGATGGGTGGTTTGTCTTGGTCTGGCACCTCAGCTGAGACCTGTCCATCTTGGGAGACCCTGCCAGTAGTTAAACTACCAATAGTTTAGCTCTCAGCTCTCAGCATCACTGATGCACGCAAGCCCTCACAGCACGACAAGCTGCAAACCAAGTGAGAGCAAAGGGCAATAAGGGAGGACAAGGCCATAGTGGAGAGATTGAATGATTTCAAGACTGAAGAAGGTAAAGGGAAGTTACCCATGCCTGAAATGGTATTTAAAGGTGATATATCAGAAGACTTAAAAAATATTGATAAACTAGTAAGATGTATTACAAGTATTTGATAAATTGAAGAACAGTAAATCACCTGGACTGGATGGTATACATCCAAGGATGTTGAAAGAACTGAAAGATGAGATCACAGACCTATTATTAGTAATCTGTGAATTATCATATTTATTTTTATTATTTATTTTTTTACAAGGTATATATACCACTTTCTCTTACAAAGTGGTTTATATAAAACATAAACATTAACACTGAAGGCTGCTTTACAAAGAACTGGAATATGTCATAACTGGAACTATGAGAATGGATATGTAACACAGAACTGGGATTGGGGGAAACGGAAATTGAGGTTGAATATGATGGTCATAAGTTCTTCAGTTGGCGACTAGGGTTTGAGTTCAAGGAATCAAGTGTGGTTAACCTGTTTCATGGAGTCCATAGCAGTTGCTGAAGCGATGTGTCTTAAGGTTTTTTTCTTAGGTCAGGTATGGTTTTAGCAGTCCTTAAGGTTTCTGGGAGAATGTTCCAAATTATGGGTGCGAATAGGGTAAAGGCTCAATTGCAAGACTGTTGAGAGCTCTCTCTTTTGAGAGCTGGAATAGCAAGCAAGGTTTGTTGGTTGCTTCATCTCAATCTTGCGTATGGTACTCAATTTATTAGGGTCTGAAGACAGGATGCTGATTGGTTCTGTAGTAACTTGAAGATGATGATAATTGATTTGAACATTATTCTTTGTGGTATTGGTAGTCAGTGGAGATTTTTTAGTGTGGGAGTGATGTGGTCTTGTTTAGATGCGATAGTTATTATCCTGGCAGCTGTATATTGTGCCAGCTATAGTGGATAAATTGTCTGTTTTGGTAGTCCTTACTATAGTATATTGCAATAATCCATTTGAGGGGTGATGATGGCTTGGCATACCATTCTGAAGTCGCTTGCATCTAGGAGGGGTCGTAAGTTCTGAATAGTTTTTAGATTATGGTATGTGGCATTGGTAGTTCTTGCAATATGGTCAGATGTTGGTCCACTGTGACACCTAGGTACTTAACTTCAATTTTGATGGTCAATTTTGCACAGTTGATTGTGAGTTTTTCTGGGGGAGAGGGGAAAAGTGGTTATTTAATGGGTTTTCTATACCACTTTATCATAGATTCAAAGCGGTTTACATTGTAACTTAAATATAACATACATTATAATAGGGAGAGTAACTCATAGGCAAACAATATTCCAGGTTATAGAACTTGGTCTCACAGGGTATTGGAGTATACATAATTTAATTTGCTAGGTGGTAAATTGGAACAATGTATGGGGGAATAGGGTAACAGCATGGGATTTTATGGGTATTAAGTATAGCAGGCGATGATGACAGTAGTGATCAAAGCAATCAGATGTCATTGTCATTATGTCTGACCATAGTATTCTGTGACAAGAAATGTTCGTAATGCTTTTCTGAGGTCCCATAAGTCCTTTGCTCTCATGCTTTCCGGGAGGGCATTCCATATTGCTTGTGCATATATGGTGAATGCTCTGTTGCAGGTCAAGTGACTGGATTTTTTCTTTGTACTTGGGATGAGCAGAAGATTTTTGTGGTTGGTTCTTTTTATTCTGTTCTCAGAGTCCTTGCTGATTAGTGTCTGGAGTATATCTGGGGATAGAATATTTAGGATTTTGCATGTGGCAATTAATATTTTGAATCTGGCGTGTACATGGATCAGGAGCCAATTTAGCTGCATCAGGATGGGCGTTATATGCTCGAGTCTTGTGGCTCCTGTGATTATTTGTGCTGCAGTATTTTGGGCTATCTGGAGCGGGAGTGTTATATGTTTTGGGAAGCCTTGATAAATTATATTACAGTGGTAGTAGGGTTGAAGGTTTTATCTCTTGTGATGTGTAGGGACTCTGCTTTGTGGTGGTTGACTGATAAGTTGAGTTCAGCAAGTTGAATAGTGAGGGCTTTGAAGCACAAAATTATATCTGAGTAGTCGGGTTTTGTGGTGTAAAAGGGAGTGTGTATCATTATAACGTCTGCATAAATGTGGAAGAGGATATGGTAGCTTCTGATTAGAGAGCAGATAGGTTGGATGTAAAGAGTGAAGAGCAAGCTGGAGAGAGGAAAATGATTGTCAAAAGGTATGTCTGATTGAAAGGTTTGGAGGTCCATGTGCCTATTTTAACTTGTTGCTGTTGGTGGGACAGGACTGATTTGAGCTATGACAGTGTTGTATTGCAGAGGCTGATATCTTGTAGTCTGGATAACAGGATGTTGTGGCTTATGGAGTCAAATGCCACAGTTATGTTCAGAAATATTATGATGAAACCTTGTCCAGTTTTATTGATGCCTCTGACTAAGGTATAGAAGAGGGTAGTTAGAAAGGTCTCCCACACTATTCAGTGGGTGGAAGCCATGTTGTTGGGCAACTAATGGTGTGTGGGTTTCATAGTGATCTTGGAGCTGTTATAGTGCTACTTTCTCCAGGACCAAGCAGGAAGTCAGTCCTCACATATGGGTGACATCGACACCGATGAAGCCCTAGCGGAGCATTTCCCCAGCTTTCCATGAAAGCCTTTGGGAATGCAGGCACGCATGCGCGGTTCCCTTCCCGCCTAAAGGTGCCATCTTACCTCAGTCTCTCTTTTTCCGAGAAGCCCACCGGACGTGTGTCCTGTCATCCCGGATAAAAGTTAGATTTTTTCGGCGATTCTCGCTTTTTTCTTACCGGTTCGACGCCGGTTCCCCTCCCGCAGGGTTCGGTACACCGGTATCGGGCCAGTTTTTTCTTTTTCGGTTTTTGCCCTTCTTGGCTGGCGTTCGCGCCCATTTTTTCCTTTTCCCTGGAAGGTCGGTCCTTTGACCTCGCGGGGACTCTTTTTTCCCCGATGGCTTCCAGTGGCTTTAAGAAGTGTGATCGCTGTAAGAAATTAATGTCTCTCACCGACACACCGGTCCTGATCATGATCCTCAAACGTGTGGACCATGTGGGAAGATGTCTTCCAAGGCACTGCGCAGTCGCCAGCAGCAGAAAGAAAGGCTTTTTTCTGACTCGGCCTCCGGCTGGGCCTGGACCTTGTCTGAGGCCTCGACATCTCGGGATTCCGATCCCGAGCGTCGTCGGGGCTCCTCGGACAGGGGGTCCCCCGACCGGGAACGTAAGAGGAAGAAGCAGCTCGCGAGGGCTTCGTCGGAAGAAGTCCCTGGCTCCTCGAGACCCAGGTCTAAGACCCCCGACCGACGCCCCAGGCCCGTGGATCAGGAGAAGCCTGCCAAGGTTCCTTGCGTGGAGCCGGAGTCTGCTGGACACTTAAGTCCTGTAGTCCTCGTGGACTCTCCTCCCTGAGTACCGACATCGGGCCCGGCGCCGCCGGGGCCCGAGTCGGTAGCTGCTGCGTCTCCTGAGCTGAGTCTCAGGATGACAGCCTTGGAGTGCAGACTGTCTGCCTTCATGGAGCAGCAGCGGGCACTGATGGCCAGCCTTTCTGGCGCATCTGCCCCGGCCACCAGGACCTCGACGTCGAAGTCGACCCCGGAGACCGAGCCGATACTCGAGGCCCTCGCGGCTCGAGGTCGACCTCGGTTGCGGTATCCCTTGACCTCCCGTTCGGGACTGAGGGCGTCGACGCCGGTGGCTCCGGCGTCAGAGCGGGTGCTCCCAGGCCCCGCGAGGTCGGACCCCGATTCCTCGTCGGATGAGTCCGCTTGGGAGACGGAGGATGAGGAGTCTCCCGACACTTTTAAGACTTGGTTCGTCCCGTCGGACTCACCGCAGTCTGAGCCCCGGAGTAGGTCCTCTCTGGAGGATACCCGGTTCTCGGAGTTCGTCCGGGATATGGCCGCCGCCTTGGCTATCCCTGCGGATCCCGAGGAAGAGCCTCGAGCCGAGTAGCTCGATGCTCTGCAGTACGACTCTCCTCTGAAGGAGGCCTTTACTGTCCCGGTTCCTCCGATGCTGGAATGGCTCCTCTTCCGGATATGGGAGGCTCCGGCCTCGGCGCCGGTATTAAGCAAGAGAGTCGATTCGATCTATCGGCTCCGGAAGAGTCCTGGCTTTCAAAAGGCACACCTGCCGCACCATTCCATGGTGGTGGAATCGGCCATGCATCGTCTGAAGAGTCAGAAGATGCACTCCGCGGTGCCTCCTGGCAGGGAGGCCCGAAACCTCGATGGTGTGGGTAGGAAGTGCTTCCAGGGCTCGATGCTTGCTTGCCGTGTCCAGTCTTACCAGCTGTACATGGGCATGTACTTGCGGGACCTGGCCAAGGAGTTGGCAGGGTTCTCTGCTGGTCTCTCCGGGGAGCCCTTACAGAGGTTCAAGTCCTTGTCCTCGGGGATTCGGGAATGCTCCAAGTTCATATCCCGCGCCGCCTACGATGGCTTCGAGGCTTCGGCCCAAGTGGTGGCCGCCAGCATTGCAGCTCGACGCCAGGCTTGGCTGCAGTCATCCGACCTCGAGCCATGGGTTCAGGACAAGTTGGTCGATGTCCCTTGCCGAGGTGAAAACCTTTTTGGCAAACCTGTGACCGAGAAGGCCGCACAGCTCGAGACCGAGCACCTTGCAAGGACAAGGCTGTCTAGAAAGACCTCTGCCCCTTCTCACAAGAAGAAGGCCTCGGGTAAAAAGCCCTTTTACCAGAGATGGGGCACTGCCTACAAACAGTACCCTCAGTATCCGGCTACCCAAGCTGCCCCTCAGGGTCAGTAGGCCAAGGGGCAGGGTAATGGGCCCCGTAGGCAGAGAGCCCCCAAGCCTCAGGCCCCTGCTCCCACACAGCAGGGTGGGGGTTTTTGACTCCTTGGGCATAGCCTCTCCGTCCCTGCTCTCCCAACCCTGCACAGGAGGTCGCCTCGCCCTCTTTGCCCACCAGAGGCCACTCATCACTGGGGACAGTTCGGTGCTGGACATAGTCTGCAAGGGCTATGCCCTCCACTTTCACCAACTGCCACCTCCTTACTATCCAGGGGAGCCTGCAAGACCTCCCCTGCATACATATCTTCTCCTGCAGGAGCTCCAAGGTCTGTTGGTGGACAGAGCAGTGGAGCCTGTGCCTCCCCACTTACTAGGTCACGGGTTCTACTCTAGGTACTTCCTGGTACCCAAAAGAACCAGTGGCCTTCAACCTATTTTGGACCTCAGGAATCTCAACAAGTTCCTAGAGAAGGAGAAGTTCAAGATGATTATTCTTGGAACACTTCTGCCCTACCTCCAGCAGGGAGATTGGTTATGCTCCTTAGATCTAAAGAATGCGTACATTCACATCCTTATTCATCCAGACCACAGAAAGTACCTAAGGTTCATTGTGGGAGGAAACCATTATCAGTACAGAGTACTGCCCTTTGGCCTAACCTACGCTCCCAGGGTCTTTACCAAATGCCTGGCAGTGGTGGCGGCCTACCTGAGAAATCAAGGTATCTTTGTCTTCCCCTACCTGGACGACTGGCTCATCAGGGGTCAGACGTGCCAGGAGGCCCAACAAGCCACACTCAGAACTATTGCTCTTCTTCAACACCTGGGGTTTGTTATAAACTTCGCAAAGTCCACTTTGCTCCCCTCCCAGAACTTGGAGTTCATAGGGGCAAGGCTGGACTCTCTTCTGGCAAAGGCGTTCTTACCAGAAGACAGAGCCCAAAGACTGATAAACTTGGCAAACCAGTTTCTCAGCAGGTCACTGGTCTCCGCCAGACTCTGCCTGAGACTTCTTGGCCACATGGCTTCGACAGTTCATGTGACCCTCAATGCCAGGCTCCATATGAGGCCTGCTCAGTGGTGTCTTCGGAATCAGTGGTCACAGGCCACAGGCAGCCTCCGAGACAGGATAAGGGAGTCCAAACCCTTTCTGGACTTCCTCAACTGGTGGCTGCGCCTACCCAATCTGCTGAAGGGGATGCCCTTTCAGATTCCAGGGTATACAGTGGTGGTGACCACAGACGCCTCCCTGCAGGGCTGGGGGGCTCATTGTCTAGGCAAGTGCACCCAGGGCCTGTGGTCTCCTTGGGAAGCCACACAGCAGATCAATCTCCTGGAACTCAGGGCTATTCGCTTGGCACTCAAGACTTTCTCTCCTGCCCTGGCTCATCAATCTGTCCTAGTTCAGACAGACAACCAGGTAGCCATGTTTTATGTGAACAAACAGGGCAGGACTGGATCCAGGCTCCTTTGTCAGGAGGCACAAGTCCTTTGCTCCTTTGCCCTCAAGCACAACATGCTTCTCAAGGCTGTGTATCTACCAGGCCAGGACAACTACCTGGCCGACAGGTTGAGCAGAATTCTACAGCCCCACAAGTGGCAGCTCCATCCTTTGGTAGTTCAAAAGATTTTCCTGAAATGGGGACTTCCGACCATAGATCTGTTTGCCAGTCCTCTGAACAAACATCTGCCAAAGTTCTGCTCCAGGCAACCGCATCCTCTGCGGATAGCAGCAGATGCTTTTCTGATTCCCTGGTCTCAGGGCTTCCTGTATGCGTTTCCTCCCACGCCTCTGGTGGCCCGAACTCTATTCAAGATTCTCAGGGACAAGGCCTCGGTCCTGCTGGTGGCTCCCAGGTGGCCGAGACAGCCTTGGTTTCCACTTCTGCTTCAGCTGGCAGTGGATCCTCCTCTGCCTCTGGGGTTGCAACCCGACCTTCTCTCTCAGGATCAGGGTTCCCTTCTGCACCCCAATCTCAAAGCTCTCAATTTGATGGCATGGAGGCTGCAAGGGTAGTTATGGCTCCCTGGGGCCTACCTCAGGAAGTTGAGGAGGTTGTCCTCGCCTCTAGGAAACAATCCACTAGGAAGACCTATGCTCTCAAATGGAAAAGGTTTTCCGTGTGGTGTCAGTTACGTACAGAGGATCCTTTCTCCTGTACTGTACCAGTAGTGCTTCAGTACCTGCTGCACTTATCCAATCAGGGACTTAAGTCAAATTCTGTTCGGGTCCACCTCTCAGCTCTAGCAGCTCACCACTCACTGGTGGAAGGACATTCTCTGTCGGTTCACCCCTTGGTGTCCTGCTTTCTCAGAGGCTTGCTATTGCTCAAGCCTCCAATCTGTCCTCCTGCTCCTGAGTGGGAGTTGAATGTGGTCTTGCAACAATTGACTCAGCCACCTTTTGAGCCAATGGCTAATTGCCCTCTATGCTTCCTGTCTTGGAAGACTCTCTTCTTGATTGCCCTGACCTCGGCCAGGCGAGTGAGTGAGCTTCAGGCCCTGGTCTGTGACAGGCCTTACACCAGGATTTATAGGAACAGAGTAGTCCTCCAGACTCACCCTAAGTTCCTCCCTAAGGTTGTCTCCTCTTTCCAACTCAACCAGGAGGTGGTTCTTCCAACATTCTTCCATAGGCCTCATGCAAGCCAGGCTGAAGCAGTTCTGCATACTCTGGACTGTAGGAGGGCCTTATCCTTCTACCTTGACCGTACGCAAGGGCACAGAAGGGCTACTCAGTTCTTCGTATCTTTTGACCCTAATAACTTGGGGTTAGCTGTGTCCAAGTGTACCTTGTCCATCTGGGTGGCAGACTGTATCACCTGGGCTTACAAGGCGACTGACCTTCCTTTGCAGGGTCGGGTCACGGCCCATCGTGTCAGGGCCATGGCTGCCTCAGTGGCTCATCTCCGCTCTGTACCATTGGCAGACATCTGCAGGGCTGCAACTTGGTCTTCAAGACAGACTTTTGCAGCTCATTACTGTCTGGAGAGGGAGTCCCGTAGGGACAGTGCTTTTGGCCAGGCAGTACTCCGGAATCTCTTTGAGGTTTAGGCAACTCCTGCCCTCTGTTTGGGCTACCGGTGGAGGTTCTGTCAGTCTAAAGCCTTTCTATACTGCTGGGACTAGAGGGAGTTCTCTTGTTCAGCCTGGGTTCCTTGGTAGCCCAGAGCTGGGGAGTCACCCATATGTGAGGACTGACTTCCTGCTTGGTCCTGGAGAAAGAGTAGTTCTCCAAGGACAAGCAGGATGAGTCAGCCACACCTGGTGACGTCATCCGACGGCGCCGAGACGGAAGTACTCTCCATAGCTCAGAAGGGCTTTTCGCCCTTCTGAGCATGGGCCAACTGGCCCTGCCCCCTGTCCCGCCCCTAGCTAGCCAGTTTCAGTTCTTCCGCCTTGCCAGCAAGACGGACCTCTCCACTCTCCAACTGAAATACACATAATCCTTCTAGATTCCTAAGTTATATATCATCAGAAACATACAAATCCTCCTGATCCGGGATGAACCTTTTCTCCAGCGCAGAAGCAGAGGATTCGAAAAAGAATGGGCTTGAGAGGAAATCTTCCAGGCAGCAGTAGCCTAGAAGCAGAGGACTCTGAATAGAATGGGCTTGAGGAGAAAGCCTCCGGTAGCCCACGGCAGCCCAGGATGTGCCTAATAAGGCCTCCGTCCCCGGCCAGCCTCCTGCCTCTCTCCCCAGGTCGGCAGATACAACGGATCCCGGAGAACGCAGCAGCCCAGGACGTGCCTAATTAAGGCCTCCGTCCCCGGCCTGCCTCCTGCTCTCCCCAGGTCGGCAGATACAACGGATCCCGGAGAACGCAGCAGCCCAGGACGTGCCTAAGTAAGGCCCCCGTCCCCGGCCAGCCTCCTCGGCAGAAACAACGGATCCCTAAATAAGGCCTCCGCCATGTGCCCGGCGTCTTCTGCAGTGTGGGCTGCATGGCCGTAAGCATAACAGGCACGCCTTTCCCGTAGTTTACTTACGGCCTCCTCAGTCTGGCCCGGCAGAAAAATGCTCCCGATCTCTGCCGCCCCACGGCTCGCTGTTGCTGCTGTGATGCTGCCTCCCGCGGGAGGCGTCTCCACGCCGGATCCCAGAATTCTTCTCCGGAGGTGAGGCAGCAGCACTAGGTTGTGGGACAGGCCTAACCCTCGTGTAATCCATGGGGGCGGCCATCTTGCCCAGCCAGGCTGCTCTGCATGCCACCGCCCCCAGCTACATGATTGGGCAAAGTTACAGACACGCCCCTCTGCAGGATTGGTCTGTATTGTTCGGCACCCCGGCAGCGCCATTGGCTGGCGCCGTCGATCCTGTCCGTGGCACCTTGGCTGAGCATAAGGTCATGCTCACCCTCGGCCCCTTTGGCTGCCGCAGAGATGGCGCTGGAGCCTTCACCGTGCCGAGAAACAGCGCCGGCCCACCGGCGGCGCAGAGAGGAATCACCGACGGCCCCCCCGTGAGATTGATGTGCATGGCACAGCCACTAATACTGCAGTTTTGCAGCAGTCCCTCCCTCCCTCCTTGCGGCACTCATCACGGTGGGGAGCTCATTGTCTATGAGCGGAGGGGCAACAGGTAAGCCCTTTGCTCACTGGAAAAACAGCAGTGTAGCAATGGTGAAGGCACTGACTGATGGTGCAGGGGTCATGGGTTCTATTCCCCTCTATGCCCAATGAATAAAACTGCTGAGGCACTACCTGCCCTAGCATTGGAGCCCGTCTTGGTCTCTCTCCCTTGCTCACGACTCCGTTGGCGCCGGCACGCCAGCCGTACCTGTGACTCTGCCTCGACGCCTATCGCGCAGCACCTACGGGGGCAAGCAGAGATTCAGGGACAAAATGTGCCGGGAAGGAGAGGCAGTGCGCTGCGTGGTGCGGCCCCTCCTCGCACGGCTCCAGGACCTAGCTGCCTCCAGTGGAACAGAGCGGCAGTCCAATGGTTAAGACACCGGCCTATGATGCAGGAGTCATGGGGCCAATCCCCACCCGCCTAATGAATAGGCTGACTGAGGCATTAACTGTTATGGGTAATATTGCCTTAGCCCTCCTCCCTAAGTGCTCATTGATGCACTCCACGCTGAGTCCCGGAAGTGTAAGTCTGATCCCAGTAGAAGTCAGAACTTCGCATCCACATGTCAAGGCAAACCCGGAGCTGGTGGGAGTGTCTGGCTGAGCTGATACAGCTACACTCCACTCTACTGTAGCAGTTCCTTGTCCCACCACTGGGCTTGGGTGCTTGACAGAGCACTGGTGGTACCTGTCCAGTCTCTCTCCAGATCCCCCACTGTAGGCTCCCGGACTGTTACCAGTCTCTTGCGGCGCTTGCACGTAAATCCTAGTACTGACCAGCGTGTTACTCCAGTGGCCACAGTGGGGTGCAGTACACACAATCTGTGTGTTCACGAGCATCCTTATGCTCGGCGTCCTTTATGTAAGCAGCGATGAGAAGCTGCGAGAACGTAAAGTGCTCGCCAGTGCCTGTAGGACCAGAAGGTCTCAGGTTCAAATCCCAGCAGGGGGCCCCTGCCAACCCAGTCCCCATACAAGGGTTAAGATCCTGACCAATGATGCAGGGATCAGGGGTCAATCCCCCACAGTGCCAAATGAACAAGTTTGGCTGAGGCATTGCATACACTGAGGTGAAAAGCTGCTAGGTGCGATCTCCAACTCTCTCCCTGTCATTCTTCGGTCAGAGAGATCCATTGCGGCCAGATCGGAAATCGCTTTAAGGATCGAGTTCACTGTCCCCCTTGGTGCCTATTGCTCTCTTGCAGCTTGCGCTGGTCGTTGACCCTAGCAACCTTGGTACTCCGTAAGCAGTGAGGCCAGAGGCAGTTCCTGATGTTCTTTTGGCCATCCCGAAAAACAAGTCTCCACGGGAGACCTGAATGGCACCGCCAGCTGGTTCTGCCCTCCACCCAGATCGGTCTACATGGGTACCTCCTGCCCAGAGTGCTATTAGCTAGCTGTCCTTACAACGAAACCCACTCCTCGATTTCGAGGCAGACCTGCTCCCCAACCCACTCCTCGTGAGGAGAGATGTAGCACTATGGTTATACATTGCTAAACCAGGAGTCACTAGTGATTCCCCAGTGTGGTTACTATTAAGGCTGTCTGAGGTTCACCCTTAGAACGATCCTGAGGAGCAGCAACAGTAGCAAGTCACCGACTGAAAATTCTGCGACCCGATATGGCAGGGTGCAGTGCCAGTGGGCTTGCAGGCCCCCTCCTCAGTTCGCTACTGCTCCTACTCATGAATGGATCACCGCTTGTCCTCGGGCTAATGTATCAAGGACAGTGGCAAGGGGGCCTCACTTCCCCTATCTGGATCACCGGTAATGGCCAACACAGCCGCCAAAGCCACAGCAAGTGACAGGACGCACTATCCCTGTGCTAGAACACTTCGGGTTCTTAATCAACTACCAAAGGTCTCATCTCCAGCCAACCCAAAACATGGAGTTCGTAAGGGCAGCTGGACACCATCAAGACCAAGGTCTTCTTATTTGGGACAGAGCCCTGCATCTCCAGGCGCTTGCAGAGTGCACTCTAGGCACTTGCAGAGTGCACTCTAGGCACTTGCAGAGTGCACTGCCGCCCAGCATCTGCCCAGCACATGCTCTTCTACTGGGACGTATAGCATCAAGGTAAACATCAACCCAGACGTCTTCCCATGCGGGAAGTGCAGTCGGCGCTCTGCTCTCAGTGGTCAGACCACAGGCTCCCTGCCAGACAGGATGATTGTCTCCAGTTCCCTAGCCTACAACAAATAGCACTCGGCTGCATCGACACCCTCCCGCATCTATGGGCTGGAACGCCCTTCCAGACACCTACACCATGGGGGATCCCCGAAACGGGTGCCTCCACATTGGTGGAGGGGGCCCATGGTGGTGACCTCTGCTCTCAGGACAGCTGGGTGCCAGCGAAGAACGCCCAGCAAATGAACCCCAGAGCTCCAGGCTATGGCTCAAGCCCTCTGGGCTGCTTGCCACCACCTGCTTCCCTTGCAGAAGGAAACACTGCACTACACAGGCCCCATCAGCGACATCTGTGGCCCTGAACCCAAGAGTCCTATGGCACCGAAACCAGGTCACTATGGCCCATAGTGCACGGTGACAGAGCCCTGCGGCACTAAACCCAGTTCTGTGGGCATGAGTGCAGGGTGGTGAGGTCGAAACCGCTCATGGGACCACATTGCACATAAGATCACATATTCAATACCTGACTACAGGCCCGGCCGTAGTCTCACCTTCACAGAAAGGGAACAGGTTCCCTCTTCTCCACAAGAAGGACTCAAACCCACCCTTCCAGGCAGACCTCCGACTCGACTGCAAGAGTGGAGGAGTACCCTTGTAGTAAGAGACATGGGTCCATTCCCCACGAAGACCCTTGGGCACTTGGACACGTCACATAAACCTTCTTTACTACCTGCAGGTAGGAACTCGCAACAGATCTCCTCTCCCATCGGTGGGCTGACCACAAAGCGCCCTGCCCACCTCGCGGGGAGCAGGAAGGGCAACTGTTTCATACAGTCAGAGCCAGGCCATCCGCACCTGCGTGCTTTGTTTCTCTCCTAACTTATTTATTTATTGATTTATTTAACATCTTTTATATACCGCGCTATTTGTTGTCAGAGCGGTTTACATATAACAAAGGTTGCACATTCAGAGGACAATGGGGTGCTTACATTATAACAGGAAACTTAAACTTGGTCTTGCCCTGAGTCGGGGAGGACTGGGCCCGACTGGGTTAGGTAGTTAGAATGGCGACTGGAGTTATGCACCTCTAGACAAGGACAGTAAGCTCCTCGATGAGGTTGCGAAGCGTCTTCATCTAAGAACCATGCTGGATGTCAGGATTGCGGCGCACCAGTCTCGTCCTCCACCATCTCCGCTCTACCCGTCCATCAGCTCCTCCGGGACAGCCCCAAAGCCCACGCAAATTGGACTCTAAGTATGTCGTTAAAATCATGCCTGGATTCGACAAGCAACAACCACCGTGGCAACACAGACAGTGTGCTCAGGAGCAGAAGGTCACAGGTTCAGTCCCAGCTGTGACTCCTGCCACCAATCCGTCATTGTTGAATCTGCCCTTCAGTCTCTCCTGCAAGGCTTACACAAGCCGCAGGGCCCGGTCAGAGCGGTCGCGCTTACGCACCTCTGGAGCTCTTGCCCAGGATCAGTAAAAGGGCCCAACTCGTCCTTCATTAAACCTGACCAACCGGTCATGGTGTCGCCTAGCGATTGAAATCCAGCATGCTCCGCCATAGGATGGAACGGTCATGGCCATATGCAGAGGCCCAAACCAGGCCAAAGGCAAGCACAGGACTTAACTGTGCCAAAGGATCCATCGACAACCTGTCAAGGATGCATCCACAACCTGTGTCCCATGCCTTGGCAGGGACACTTGCAAGCGGCATACCACATGGACAAATGCGTCGCCTAGCAGTCTTAAGGTCTAGGCTGCGACCCGGGCACTCCTAACCAAGTCATGAACTTAGTCACGTCTCATGCCCGGGCCTTGCCGCACGCTTCCAGCGTTGAGCTGCTCATCAGACCATAGACCCTCACAACCAAGTGTGACGGCACATTCACACCCAGTGGCCACACGCGCAGTATTGCTATAAGCTCACTTCTCATGGGCGCACACCCATTAGCACTGCACACTGCGCATTGTCCGGTGCGCGTACACAGTGCAGGTTGGCACATGGCGCACTGACGCCACCACCAGGTATTTAGGGCAAATCTTAAACTTCCAGCCCTGATATCGTGTCTCAGAACCTATATCGGCCTCCCCCTTTCCACCGCATCGCATTACAGCTTGGGAGGCACCAGGTGTGGCTGACTCATCCTGCTTGTCCTTGGAGAAAACGGAGTTACTTACCTGTAACAGGAGTTCTCCGAGGACAGCAGGATAAGTCAGCCTCACATACCCGCCCTCCTCCCCTGGAAAAGGTCTCGGCCTCGGTCCAAGTACCCGCCTACTAGCGGCTAAGGCTCAGCTAGTGACGAACTGGCTAGCTAGGGGCGGGACAGGGGGCAGGGCCAGTTGGCCCATGCTCAGAAGGGCGAAAAGCCCTTCTGAGCTATGGAGAGTACTTCCGTCTCGGCGCCGTCGGATGACGTCACCAGGTGTGGCTGACTTAACCTGCTGTCCTCGGAGAACTCCTGTTACAGGTAAGTAACTCCGTTTTACTCACCTGTAACAGGTGTTCTCCAGGAGCAGCAGGAATCAGTCCTCACAACCCTCCCTCCTCCCCTGGGAGTTGCAGTTGTACATAGTTTAATTTTTTCATTTTTGTGTGCTGTTCTTAGCTATGTCATTTGACTGAGGTAAGATGGCACCTTTAGGCGGGAAGGGAACCACGCATGCGTGTCTGCATTCCCAAAGGCTTTCATGGAAAGCTGGGGAAATGCTCCGCTAGGGCTTCATCGGTGTCGATGTCATCCATATGTGAGGACTGATTCCTGCTGCTCCTGGAGAACAACTGTTACAGGTGAGTAACTACTCTTTTTTGATTAGTTTGGATAGAAAGGGAAGGCTGGAGCTTGGTCGGTATGTGCTGGGGGCTGTTGGATCCAGGGTAGATCTTTTTAAGATTGATCTGATAGAGGTGATTTTGAGAGGGGTGGTGTCATGAAGAAGTCCCTTCTGAGCCTAGGGCAAGATGAGGATTTGCTTTCAGAAACTGACAGGCAGTTTGAGCACATGGCTCAGTGTTTGCAAAGAAGAAGTAAACAAAGAGAGTCACGAGCTAGAAAGACACGCCCCTGCTGTGACGTATTCCCTAGCTCAGGAGGTAATGAGTTTCACCTGTTTCAGGGCAGGGCACAGCTAAGCTCTGAGAGTTACAATGATAAAAAGTGGTCATTAGCTTGGACCAAGCAGAGCCAGAAGCAGATGCAGAACCAGAGAGGGAACGGGAACGAGAAGGAGAACCAGAAAGGAAGGCAGAACACGCTGACTAGAAGGAGTCAAAGAGGAGTGAGAACCAAGGGAGCCATATTCCTGAGGCCAGAAGGAAGCAACCCAGGACAGGTGTTGTCTGGCAAAGGCAGGAGAGAGAAGAATCTTCCTGAGAGGCAGGCTTGGCAAAGCTCACACGCTCCGAGGGGAGAGACAGGCTGGTGGGAGAATACCGGTACATCTGAGGGGAAAGCTAATAGTCTGAGAGGCAAGCAAACACAAGCTGTGTTTGAGAACCAGTCTAACCCTGCAGAGTGGAGAGTTCCTTCCCTTTCAAAGCTAAAAGATAGGCTTAATAATTCACATAAGTTTGAACCTAGCTCTAAAGCAGTTCCCTATAGTTACCAGAAAGTAACAAACTCCCTGGACAAAAACTACAGCATATACGGTAGTTTACAACCCTGCTCAGGAGAGTGTTACAGAGAGAAACCACGTGAGGTCAGAGAAACTGTTTGTTTCAAAGATCAGGATAGCAGCTTACTGACACACCCTGCTATTCCTGATGCTGAAGAAATGCAGATAGACTCTGACCATAATGAAATAGTGGATGATCGGATGGACTGTACATTATCTTTGGCTGACCATGTGAATTCCCTATGCTGAACAATGTCTGAGAGAGACGGTAAAAGCAGCAGAAGAAAAGGGAATATTTTCTTTGCTAATTGAAGCTGTTGTGATTTTGTTTTGTATCAAGCACTGCACGTTTAAAGCCTGAATCTGACAATGCTAACTTACCTGAGTTCATGTATAATTTCCTCAAGCCAATTGTATGGCATGTTTTGTCCTGAGTTATTCACTTGCACTTAATCCGTTGGAAAGGGGAAAATAAATTCTTGTCATTGCCTGAAACACTCGACTGCAACTCATCTGTGCTCAAAGGGTAAAGGGACTTACATTTCCAGAAGGCCTTGCAAAGTTAAAGCAAGCCCACGCTCTCTGAGGCAGGAACACCACAGGCAGACCAAGACTCAGCGCCCTAGGCGTTGGGCTGGCCACCGTGAGGGTGACAGTGGGCATGTAGTCTTTACAAAGGGAGGAGCTGACTACACTGCTCAAAGTTTGTGATAGTTCTGTTCTTGAGATCTTAATCCAGGAAACTGGACATGGGTCTAGTGGGGAGGTAGTGGCATTGATGTTTGCTATAGTATGTGCCACTACATCTATGGATATTTTTTTGAAACTTTCCCATTTGTGGGTGGGGATTGCTGGTGAAGTATTTTGTTGCAGTGGGGTGGGGCGGGATGTGTTGAAGTCAAGGTTGAGATGCATGTAGTTGGCTATTACTTGGGGATTAATGTTTGGGGGGGTGAGGAGGTCTTGTGTGGGGTCCTTCTTGAGGGCATTAGCAATGGCAAAAAGTTCTCTTGGGCAGTTAAAAGATTGCATCAGAATGTTGGAGTGGTATTCATTTTTGCATGAGTTTATTAGTGTATTGTATTCTGCTTGTTTTTGAGTAGAGAGCTCAGAGTTTGGTGTCTTTTGATTTTCTCCGGCTTCTTTCAATTTGTCTGAGTTTTCTCTTCATTTCCTGGATATCTCTGAAGTACCATGGAGCAAGATAGTGGGTTTTTGTTGGAGGTTTCTGTTTGCTTATAGAGGTTGTGGGGGTGGAAGCAGCATTTGTGATGGTGGTGGTCCATATGTGGATGACTTGATCCACATAGTAACATAGTAAATGACGGCAGATAAAGACCAGCATGGTCCGTCCAGTCTGCCCAGCAATACGGCAAGAGTAGGTGCACCTGTCGCTCTCTGCAGGCCACCCCTCCCCATGTCTCTGTCTAGGGGTGGACCCACCACTCCATGTAGGACACCCCTATTTGTTGAGAAGTTAGATGGTTCAGTTTATTTTGTTTTTATCCTGTTTCTGTAAAGGGATCCGCTGTGCTTGTCCCATGTTTGCCCCCACCACTTCCATCGGGAAAGCATTCCCACCCTTTCTGTGAAAAAATATTTCCAGACATTGCCTTTCAATTTTCCACCTTGCACATTCATCTTATGCCCTCTAGTTTTGCAGCTTCCCCGTCTTTGGAAGAGGTTTGTTCATCGTTCCTCTTTAAGTATTTAAAGGTCTGAATCATATCTCCCCTATTCCTCCTCTCCTCCAAAGTGTACATTTTTAGTTCTTCAAGTCTCTTCTCATAAGGTTTCTTACGCAGGCTCCAAATCATTTTGGTCACCTTCCTCTGAACAGTTTCCAGTCTTTTTACATCTTTTGTAAGCTATGGTCTCCAAAACGGAACACAGTATTCCAAGTGAGGCCTCACCAGCGACCTGTACAGTGGCATAAGTACCTCTTCCTTACGTTTAGTCATGGACATACCTGTTGCAGGAAATGATTGTCAAAAGGTTTGAAATGACATTTGATGGATGGTGGTCTGTTTGGATTGTGTGGAGAGTTTTGTGGTATGACCATGGAATTGGTGATGCGTTGCATTTATTGGAGAGGTGAGAGGATGCAAAGATTAGATCTGTAGTTCTTCCTCTGTCATGTGTGGGAAAATGTATTAGTTGGTTAAGTTGCAGGGTCTGATTCCTGCTGTCGCTGGAGAACACCTGTTATAGGTGAGTAACTACACTTTCTCCAGGAAAAAGCAGGAAGTCAGTCCTCACATAAGGGACTCCCTAGCTCCAGGCTGCAGAGGACCGAACCACGACAGCACCAACGGCAGCTAAGTCAGGTAGCCATGAGTTGCAGAAAATGAGTCCCCACTGAGAGTCTCTGCAAGACACTAACATCCAGCGACACTATCACTCCGATAGCCTGAACACAGAAGAGTCAGAGGGCAATAGTGAGCTGTGAAAGTATGAATTGAAGACCATGTGGCGGCCTTACAGATTTCCATCACTGGCACTGAGCGAAGGTTGGCCACCGACATGGCCATCTTCCTCAAGTGATGCACTGTGATCCAGTGGTTGAGGGAAAGGCCAGCTCGCTCATAGGCAAGGGCAATACAGTCCACCACCCAAGTGGACAGAGTTCGCTTTATTAAGGGAGCCTCAGTCTACTGAGGTCATAAGACACGAAAAGCTGAAGGGCTTTCTGATGGTCTTGTGTCCGATCCAAGTAGGACAGGGCCCGCTTGCAATCCAGTCTATGACATACTAGTTCCTCCCTGCCGACGTGAGGCTGCGGGAAGAAGGTGGAGAGAACCACCTCTTGGCTGAGGTGGAAAGGAAATACCACTTCGGGAGGCATTTGGGGTGTGTGTGGAGCACTAGCCTGATTTTATAGAACTTTGTATATCCACCACCAGGGACTGGAATTTACTCACTCTTCGAGTGGACATGAGGGCCACCAGAAAAGCCACTTTCCAGGACAGGTACCGCAGGTGGCAAGTGGCTAGGGGCTCGAATGGCGGTTTGGTGAGCTGGGAGAGCACCACATTGAGGTCCCACTCCTCTGCCGGAGGGCAGAGAGGGGGCTTGGATAACAGGAGGCCCCGGAGGAAACTTCAGATCAGGGGCTGGCCTGAGAGGGGTTTTCTCTTGATAGGGTGGTGGTGTGCGGCTATGGTGCTCATATGTACCCTCACAGAGTTAGATTTCGGCCTGGTGTGTGACAGGTGCAGTAGGTACTGAAGTACTAGTTGCACCTGGCAGGAAAAGGGGTTCTCCTCCTTTTCAGTGCACCAGGCGGAGAATCTTCTCCACTTAAATGCATAAGTCTGTCTGGTGGAGGGTTTCCAGGAAGCCAGTAGGATCTCCTCGACTTCTCCCAAAAGATTGAAAGAGGCCAATGCTACCTTTTCAGCAGCCACACTGTTAGCAAACCCAGATTGGGGTGCAGGAGGGAGCCCTCCTCCTGGGACAGGAGGTCCAGGGCTTAGCCCAGTGGAACTGGGGGTGCCACCAACAGGGAAAGCAATAGAGGGAACCAAGGTTGCCTGGCCCATCTGGGAGCAATCAGGGCGACCAGAGGGGTTGGTAGGAATACATAGAGTAGGCCCTCAGACCGTGAGATCAGGAAGGCGTCTCCTGCGAGCAGAAGCGAGGCAGCTGCATGTTGTCCAGGGAGATGAATAGGTCCACCAGAGGCCTGCCCCAGAGGTGGAAGAGCTGCTTCATAACCCTGGGGTTTAAGCGCCACTCATGTGGGCGAAGGACTCTGCTCAGCCTGTCCGCTAGGCAATTGTTCTGGCCCGGGAGGTATACCGCTCAGAGAAGCATGCTGTTACGTGCTGCTAAGGAGATGAGGACCACCATCTCCTGGCAGAGGGAGTACGAGCCCGTCCCCCTTGCTTGATGATATAAAACATGGCGACCTGGTTGTCCGTCTCGGTCAGTACCAGTTCGTGTCGCAGGCAGTGGCAGAATGCTCGCAAGGCCAAGAAGACTGCCCCGAACCCAAGGAGATTGATCTGTAAGAGTGACTCCTCTTGGGGGCGGAGCCTGATGTCCAGCGGGATGGTCGCATAACGCTGAGGCTCCCGAGAGGCCTACTCAGAATCCTGAATTAACACCGTACATACTTGGAACTTCTACTCTGATCTTGCTGGGGCACATTGGTGAGATGGCGGGGACCAAACCCACGCGCCTGGAATTTGGATCTCCAGCGGCTTCTCACGGCAAACGTTCCAAAACTGAACCTCCGTCCCCGCAGAAGGGGCTGGCCTTGCGCGAGGGCCCCGAAATGCAGCAGGAAATCCTCGCAGAGATTAGAGGGGTCAAAAACCTCGTGCAGTCAAACGGTGAAGCACTCCGAGCGCTGCGGGAAGATTTTGGTGTGCTGCAAAGCAAGCTAGAAGGGCTTTCTTCACGTCAGGACAAAATGGAGAGCATATTGGACTCCCATGTGGCCCGGTTGTCCAAACTCGACAAAGTTGAACGTCAGGTGCGGGCCTTGCAGAAAGAAGTGGAAGATGGCAATAATAGAGCGCGCCGCAACAACATACGGCTCGTGGGCATACCGGAGGGAGCGGAATCGGGAGACATGAAAGAGTTTTTATGCAAAATCCTCCCTTCCCTGCTCCAAATCACCTTTACCAAAGATTTGGAGATCGATCGCGCTCATCGTGTACCCACAAGCATAACGCTCAACAGGAAGACCCCGCGGCCTATCATTTTTCGACTTTTGAGATATCAACACGTTGAGCAAATTCTAAATGCCTCTCGGGCAAAGGGCCATATGGAGTTTGAGAGCCACAAGATCTCCTTCTATCCCGACTTGGCTAAACCCACGGTCGACCGCCGAAAGCGCTTTCTGGAATTCCGGCCGAGGCTTCAACAACTACAAGCACGCTATGGCCTGATGTACCCGGCCAAGCTCCGAGTCACGCTTCACAATCAGACAAGAACATTTGAGGACCCTGATCTACTAGCGGAGTTTTTGGATTCCAAAGAAGCCGACTTGATGCGCTGACTTCCAGAATACTCCTGCAAGTATTCTCATATCCGCTGTACCTGCCATATTGGATCTGCCGCAGCCCAGCAAAGAGTCTGGCGAGGGCAGTTTGTTGCCTTACTTTTGATGATATCTGTGACCCGACTCCATCTACCCACAGTAGCCTCGATGAGTATCAGAGACAGTGTTAATTATGGACTCTGGTGTTTCTTTTCTTTTTTTCATGTCTTTCTATTTCCTCTCTAGGGCCTCCTCCCGCAGACATATGGTCGCCATATTCTTTGGGGGTTTTGCTTCTTCTCTAAGATACTTTGGTACATACTTTTCAATATGGGGTGTATTAGCCAGAATACTCGGTGATTATGTCATTGTCGCACAGATCCTGATTATGTTGTATGTTTTCAAGCGCCCTTACCTAAAATGTCTATTACTGATTGATGGCACCATGTAAGATTTTCTCATTGAACGTAAAAGGAATCAATAATCCGAAGAAAATCCTAAGCTACCTAAGTCAGGAAGCTGCGGATCTGATTTTTCTCCAAGAAACGCATTTAAATTCGAAGGAAACTCTTAAACTCAATATTAAACCTTACATGGTGGCCGCCTATTCCCCAGCCGTTTCTAAGAAATGTGGGGTTGCCATACTGGTTAGGAAATCTTTGCATGCTACTATTATTGCGACTAGCTCAGATACAGAAGGTAGATGGTCCAGAGTTCACCTCAAGATAGGTAGCCTTGAAGTTACATGTATATGCCTTTACGCTCCTAATGTGGATGACCCTGCCTTTTTTGCTACCATTGCTCAGGTTGCGCAGGCCTCTGCTAATACTTCATTGATAATTGGGGGGGATTTCAATCTAGTCCTTGATCCCCTGATTGACAAACAGCCGCCTAGGACAAGTGGTCCCCCCAAGAGTCACACCACGCTTACCTCCCTGATCAAAGATCTTGCTTTAGTTGATCTATGGAGGTTACTACACCCCAATGAGCTTGACTTCACCTTCTTCTCTTCCCCTCATAAATCCCAGTCTCGCATAGACTTCTTTCTAATATCAAAACTGTTAGTTCCTCAGGTGGACACTGCAAAGATTCACTCCCAACATATTTCAGATCATGCTGCCATTTCCTTTCAATTACACACTACTGCACCCCAAGGGAATTCGGGGGCCTGGTTCTTTGATAGAGCCCTGTTAACTCAGCCAGAGTTCCAGTTAGAAATTCGAGCAGCCATACAGGATTACTTCCATTTTAATCTACACCAGGATACTGCGAATTGGGCTTGGTGGGAGGGCTTCAAAGCGGCCATTCGAGCAACGATCACTAGCTATCAAATCCGCCTGCGAAAACAACGCAAACAGCAGCTACTCATACTAGACCAACAAATAAAAGCAGGCGAACGAGTTCTAACTTCACGTACTGATCCATGTGTATTAATTCGATTACAGCGTCTCCGTTTTCAATATAATTCAATCCTCTCAACTGCAGCTTCTAAGAGTATTGAGCTTCAGCGAGGGACATATTATCGTGAAAATAACCGAGCCGGTCGACTCTTAGCCAACGCCTTGAAAGGTCAAAAAGAAGCCAAACGCATAGCGGCCCTTCGAGCTCCACAGGGAGGGGGCATAGTGACCACAGACTCCGACATTGTAGAGCTCTTTCGGGATTTCTATACCCGCTTATATCAATCTGAATGTGAGTTCTCGTCAGAGACATTCGATCGATTGCTTTCTGGCATTCAGCGGCCGACCCTCTCTGAAGATGATAGGGATGCGATGGATGAACCCTTCTCTACTTCAGAGATCCACTCTGCCCTAAAACGAACAGCCTCGGGCCGTGCCGCAGGGCCCGATGGTCTCCCGACCGAATTCTACAGAACGTTCAGTGCAGATTTAGTTCCCTATTTAAAACTCTATTTTACTGCCCTTGCGGTAGATACATCCTCTTTGGGATCCTTTTCTGCAGCTAATGTGGTAGTATTTGAGAAAGAAGGCAGAGACCCGCTACTAACCGCCAACTACCGTCCAATCTCCCTACTTAATGCCGATTATAAGATCTTCGCAACGATCTTGGCCACCCGGCTATCTGACAGGATGGCCACCCTAATTCACCCCGACCAATGCGGTTTTATACCCGGCAGATCAACTGCTGACAATGCTCGGACCTTGTGCCATGTGCTATCCAGTGCTGCCAATCTAGATCATCCATGGGTGGGTCTTTCCCTGGATGCCGAAAAAGCCTTTGACCGCCTAGAATGGCCCTTCTTATTTGCAGTTCTCCGATGGTATGGCTTTGGGGAGGGCTTCCTCCGATATCTCCAAGTCATGTATACTCAACCCATCGCCAGTATTTGTGTAAATGCCATCAAGTCTCAGCCATTTAATCTCCAAAGAGGCACGCGTCAAGGTTGCCCCCTATCACCAATGCTCTTTGATCTAGCTCTTGAACCCCTAGCCCTCCTTATTAGACAGTCCGCACGTATTCGAGGTGTCCCCTTCAGTCATAGGGAGATTAAACTCTCTGCATATGCAGATGACCTTATGCTTTTCGTATCCCTCGATTCGGTTCCAGCTGTCTTGGATCTGATTGACGGATACTCACAATTATCGGGCTATAAAATTAACTGGACCAAATCTGTAGCATTCCCACTGAACCGCTGGGTACATGAGGCTGACATGCAGGCCTTTCCCTTCCTTTGGCAATCCCGCATGGTGAAGTATCTCGGGGTCCATTACTGTTCTCCTTTAGAAGACACTATCAGTTTTAATGCCAAAGAGGTAGTCTCCAAAGTCCGTGAGCTCACGAATCGTTGGTCTCCCTTATCTCTTACATGGTGGGGCCGCTTAGAAACTGTGAAAATGATGATAGTCCCCAAAGTGAACTACATCTTAGAAATGCTGCCATGCTTACTCCCGCTACATACTTATAAAGATATTGAGGGCCTTCTCGTCCGTTATCTCTGGCAGGGCAAGCCACCAAGGATAGCTAAACAAAAACTACAGTCTGCGAAGGAAAGAGGGGGTACCAGATTTCCTGATTTTCTTAGATATCATCAAGCCTTCCTACTTAAGCAAGGTGCCCGATGGCTAGATGCCTCAACAGACAGCAGACCAGTTTGGCTTGACATAGAAGAGGAGCTTAGTAGCCCAATTCCGTTGACCCATCTCCCCGGTATGTCCTATCAAGTAGACACCCGCCATCCACCAATGATTGTCGATACTCTTGCGGCCTTTAACACTCTCATTCTATCACTGGGCCCGAACGTATGTCCTCAGGACGGACTCCCGCTATGGAATAACCCCAGAATTCAAGTCCTAAATAGAACGATAGCATGGAAACCCTGGTACTCAAGGGGGATCTGGACACCCCAACAGCTTTTCTCTGCAGCTCGTTGGAAAACCTTTTCTGATTTACAAAAGGAATTTGCTTTACCAGCGAAACACTACTTTCAATTGATGCAGCTTCAACACTGCCTCAAAAGTGCTCGAATCATGCCGCCCTCTGCCCCTACTGAGGACGGGCTATTAGAGATAGTTCACTCTATTAGTCGTACACATGGGGTAGCTTCTAACTTTTATAAAATATTATGTCAGGGTACAGACACGGCCACTTTTAGAGCCCAACAAGCCTGGGAGCGCGAACTGCAAACCACTTTAACCCCTGTGCAATGGAGCGTTTTCTGGAGCAAAGTAGTGCGGGTTTCCCGGTCTGCCTCTGTTACCCAAACTCTCTTCTTTTTTGCACACAGATGCTTTCATACCCCAGAAAAAATAGCCAAATGGAACACAAATGCTAGGGACCAGTGTTGGTCTTGCCATACTGCTGT
This sequence comes from Ichthyophis bannanicus, assembly GCA_033557465.1. Lineage (NCBI taxonomy): Eukaryota > Metazoa > Chordata > Amphibia > Gymnophiona > Ichthyophiidae > Ichthyophis > Ichthyophis bannanicus. The sequence goes on from JAWIIG010000053.1 coordinate 1,010,591, forward strand.
GGGAACCTTCGCTCATGTTATTTATGAATGTCCTCAACTACAGGTTTATTGGGGGCGGGTCTGGGGTCGTATTCAATTTATCTTACACCTTCACGAACCTCTCTCTTGGAAGATCGTGGGACTCCGCTCTGTGGCGGAGGTCCCCTCTCTTCCTAAGAAGGGTCGCTTTCTCCTTGATTTCATGCTGGGTATAGCCATATGCTTAATCACGAGGAATTGGAAGGATAGCTCTCGACTTACTGTCAATGAATGGTGGAACCTCGTCTGCTTATATAGTAAATATGAGCAGATACCTCGGAGAGCTATTCCCCATGCCCAACCTCACTCTCGCTTGTCTAAATGGCAGATGCTTAATGATTATGTACAATCTGCTCATTGCTCCAACATGCCTGTATAATGTGCACTCATCATGTTTCAGATCACCGTTAGGTTTCGTAACACAATAATGTAAGTACACGCCCGCTTCGGGAATGATTAGTTTTCTAGAGAAGAAGCAGGGGGGAGGGGGGTGGCAGGGGTTTACTTTGGTGTATGTATTACACTTTATGTATCTGTCTTTTAGCTGTATGTCTTCCTTTTCCTTTGTTGTTATAAAACGAAAATAAAGAATTTAAAAAAAAAAAAAAGAGTGACTCCTCTTGAGACCAGCTCAGCCGTCTCACTCTGCCTAGTGATAGAACCGCCCCTGCCCGAGCTTTCCCGGGGGCGTCACACTTATGCTGGCAGGACCTCCGACAGGAGAGGCATGTTGGCGCATGTGTGCTGGATCTGCCCCCGGATTCAGGGCTTTTGGAGGGGGATACAACATCTCCTGAAACAAATGATTGGTTTGAATATCCCCTGGGATCCAGGCATTTTTCTTTTTGGGAGGAGGGTCCCTCGAGGATGACTTCCCCAGTTAGAGCTGATTTGTCATACTGTGAATGCAGGTAGACTGACACTGGAGTCCGCCTGGAAACAGGTATTACCTCTGACACTATCACGCTGGCTGGAATGGATGTGGGACCTATACACAATGGAATGGGGGTAGCGGTTGGGAGAATGCGCCTGCCCCAGTTTGAACAGGTCTGGGAGTCTTTTGTGTTAAAATACAGCTTACTGCCTGCACCATATCTAACTTAACTGAAGGTACATAATGAGGACCACTCCTTGGCTTGAAGGCTTACCACCCCCTCCTTCCTAATGCCATCTTGATGGAGGAATGCCCCTTATCTTACTGAATTTGTAGCAGGGGGAAGGGGAAGGGGAGAGAGGGAGGGGGAGGAGGGACTGGAGGAGGGGAAGCGGGGAGAGGGAAGTAGTTGAGAGGGGAATCTTGGTTATAATGGGATTCTTTAAAAAAAAGGCAAATTATATAAGGCTGTGGTATGGCAATTGTCCCAATTGATGATTTTGTGTTTAATAATTGTGCAATTCCTCCAGGAGCGGATTGTAGTGATATTTTTCTGTACCTGTGTTAAAACTAAGGTTGCCAACTGGCTCCACATGCGCCCGACGGACTTGATCCAGTCCTGGGTTCCCCTCTCCCCCCCCCCCCATTGCATGCAGGGATATGTAGTCTTGCTTTTCTTATGGAATGAAACGGAGAAAACAGAACTACATATCCCTGTCTGCAAAACTGATGTACTTACCTGTAACAGGAGTTCTCCGTGGACAGCAGGTTAAGTCAGCCACACTTGGTGTCGTCATCCGACGGCGCTGAGATGGAAGTACTCTCCATAGCTCAGAAGGGCTTTCGCTCTTCTGAGCATGGGCCAACTGACCCACCCCTATGCCCACCCCTAGCTAGCCAGTACGTCACTAGCTGAGCATTTTGCCGCTAGGAGTGGAGGGCAGATCCGTCTTGTTGGCAAGGCGGAAGAACAAGAACTGGGCAGGCTAGGGGCGGGACCGGGAGGTGGGCTACCTGAGCATGCTCAGAAACCTGAGCTTGAGAGCACTTCCGACTTGGCGCCGCCCGTTAGACGTCACCAAATGTGGCTGACGCAATCCTGCAGTCCATGGAGAACTGAGCATACAGATTCTTTCCCCTACACCCCCCTCCTTCCCCTTGGGCAGTCACAGGCTAGGAAAATAGTTGTGTCTTTGTACTCCCTCTGATCCAGACCGGCGACTGGCTCGCATCCCTGGATCTGCAGGAGGCATACATGCACGTCAGCATCCACAAAGCACATAGGAAGTTCCTCCGATTCCATGTGCTGGGGCATCACTACCAATACAGAGTACTCCCCTTTGGACTGTCCCCGGCCCCACGCATCTTCACGAAGTGTGTGGCCGTCACAGCAGCTCACCTCCGCAAACAGAACATCGCTGTGTTTCCATACCTGGACGACTGGCTCATCTCTGCGCCCTCGATCCAGGAGCTGCTAGCGTCCCTACACACAACCACCGCCATGATCTCCGCCCTGGGGTTTGTTATCAATTACAGCAAATCGCAACTTCGTCCTTCTCAACGGATGGAGTTTATTGGAGCTGTCATTGACACTCAGTCCTCGAAAGCCTACCTCCCACATCGCAGGCTGTTATCCGTCAGCTCGCTGGCTTCCAGCGTAGCGGCAGCAGCAAGCCCCTTGGCTTGATCAGTATTGCGTCTCCTGGGACACATGGCAGCCACGACCTCGGTCATCCCGGTGGCGAAAATGCAGATGCGCATGCTACAGTGGCATCTCCGAACCCACTGGAACCAACACTCACAGTCGCTGGACTCCAGAATCCCAATGACCTCCCCAATCAGGTCGCAGCTCCACTGGTAGACCATACCAGCGAACCTCTCCATGGGCAAGACCATCCACCAGCCTCAGCACCAGGCAACCCTCACCATGGACACCTCCTGCTCCGGCTAGGGAGCGCACCTCCGTCAGTTCAGCATACAAGCGGCATGGTCTCAGAGCGAACGGAAACTACACATCTACCTCCTGGAGCTGAGAGCTATCAAGTACGCCCTCAAGGCGTTCCTGCCACACCTACAGGACACATCCATCCTCATACAGACAGACAATCAAGTAGCCATCTTTTACCTCAACAAACAAGGGGGCACGGGCTCACGCTACCTCTGCAAGGAGGCACTAGCAATATGGGCGCTAGCCTTGAAGAACAAGTGCTGGCTGCGCGCCTCTTATCTTCCCGGAGACATGAACGTCCTGGCAGACAAACTGAGCAGGCACCTGCAGCCCCACGAATGGACTCTCCTCCCAGAGGTTGCCAACACCCTCTTCCAGCGGTGGGGAGTCCCAGATGTCGACCTCTTTGCCACCGAGAAGAATGCCAAATGCCCCCAATTCTGCTCGAGACACCCATCGAACAAGAGGCTGTCGGGGGATGCATTCGACGTGTACTGGGGGGGAGTGGTCTCTGGTGTATGCCTTCCCCCCGACCCCCCTCATCCCAGCGACACTGCAACGCATTATCCAGGACAAAGCACAAGTCATCCTCTTGGTTCCCCACTGGCTGCGACAGATGTGGTTCGCGCTCCTCAGACGCCTGGCACAGGATGACCCAATGCACCTGCCGCTGTGTCCAGACCTCCTGACGCAGAATGCAGGGTTCATGAGACACCCCAATCTCAAAGCCCTGTCACTCACTACCTGGAAGTTGAGCGGTTGAACCTTGCCTCCCTCCAGCTTCCCACAGAGGTGCAGGACGTGGTCCTGGCGGCCAGGAGGCCTTCCACCAGAAAGTCTTACGGCCTCAAATAGAAAAGATTCAGCCTCTGGTGTGCTGCACGAGGGCTCGACCCGTCCTCGTGCCCAGTCACCCGCGTCTTACAGTACCTCAGTTCCCTCGCAGACCTCGGCCTCCAGACACAATCCATCCGAGTACACCTCTCCGCCATTGCGGCTCTCCACACCCCCGTCGATGGGGCTGATTCCATAGCGACGCTGCCCCTAATGGCGCGCTTCATGAAAGGTTTGACGAACCTGAGGCCTCCGGTGAGGGCCCCGGTACCTCCGTGGGACTTCGGGTGTGGTCCTCCATCACCTTACCCAAGCTCCCTTCGAAACGCTGCAGACCGCGGATATGAAGTACATCTCCTGGAAGACGCTCTTCCTGGTGGCCATCACCTCCGCCAGGAGAATCAGCGAATTCCAAGCGCTGGTTGCGCATCCTCCATACACGCAGCTCCACCAAGACCGGGCCTCCCTATGAACAAACCCCAGATTCATACCCAAAGTACCATCGGCGTTTCATGTCAACCAGTCCATCGAACTGCCCTCCTTTGTTCCGGAGCCACACCACTCAGAGGAGGAACGACGTCTACATACTTTGGACTGTCTCCATGCCCTACGGATTTACCTTGCCAGAACCCTCTCTGCCCGCAAGGGCGAGCAGCTGTTCATTTCTTTTGACCCCCACAGGCCCGGAAAGCCTGTCACGAAAAGGACTCTTTCCCATTGGGTCGCCTCCTGCGTCTCCTACTGCCTCGACCCAAACGCAACCCAGCCGCAAAATAGAGTGGGGCCTCATCAGCTGCGAGCGTTGGCCACCTCCATAGCCAACCTGCGGTAAGTTCCCCTGACTGACATCTGTAAAGCAGCTACTTGGTCATCGCCTCACACGTTCCAGAAACACTACTGCCTCGACCTCCAGTCTTAGGAGGGCTACGCGTTCGGTAACGCCGTCCTTGCCACCGCTTTGCAGACCCCCCAGGCTACGCCGTGAGGACTGGACCTCCGGCACATTATCTGAACTCTAATGCACCTTATTCTTATGGGAAATGCACCTGTTCTTGCACCTTGTTAGTTTGCACTGTTCCTGTTTGCACATTGTTGATTGCACTGTTTACGGCACATGTTGTTACATGCACCTGCACCCTTGTTGCTATTATGTCGTTATTGGCACCTATGCTGCTCACTGCAATGTTCCAGTAAAAACATACCTAACACTGCCTCCCTCCTCCACCTCAGCGTGCTGTGCGCAGCTAGGGAGTCACCAAGTGTGGCTGACACAATCCTGCAGTCCATGGAGAAAGCGAGGTTACTTCCCTGTAACGGGGGGGTTCTCCGTGGACAGCAGGATAAGTCAGCCACACGCTCCCGCCCGCCTCCCCTGGAGGAGGTCCGCCTGAAGAACCGCTCCCTAGCCAGGATATCAAGCTTGGAAAACAACTGGCCAGGCTAGGGGCGGGACCGGGAGGTGGGCTACCTGAGCACGCTCAGAAACCTGAGCTTGAGAGCACTTCCGACTTTGGCGCCACCCGGAGGACGTCACCAAGTGTGGCTGACTTATCCTGCTGTCCACAGAGAACCCCCGTTACAGGTAAGTAACCTCGCTATCTGAGCTGAGAGAAAAGTTTCCCTGCCTTCAGTGTATCAGAAGAAACTATTAAGCTTGTATGTATGTACTACAGAATGTATTCTTTTATCCAAAACTGCTGAGATTAACAAATCAGAATCAGATTACAGTGCACTCTGGGAGCTGTAGTCCTTCCCAAGGGGGGATTACTGTGGGAGAGTGTCACAGTGCACTCTAGGAGCTGTAGTCCTTCCTAGGGGGTATTACTGTCACATTGCACTCTGGGAGCTGTTGTCCTTAATAGGAGGGATTACTGAGTGTTAGTGTTATAGTGCATCTGGGAGCTGTAGTCCTTCCTATGTATGTTCAGAAGAAACTATTAATCTTTTGTGTTTCTCTTATTCACTACAGAATATCTTCTTTTATCCAAAACTGCTGAGATTAACAAATCAGAATCTGATTACAGTGCACTCTGGGAGCTGTAGTACTTCCCAGGAGGAATTACTCTAGGAGAGTGTCACAGTACACATTGGGAGCTGTAGTCATTCCCAGGATGGATTACTCTGTGAGAGTGTACAAGTGCCCTCTGGGAGCTGTAGTCCTTCCTAAGAGGGATTACTGTATGGGAGTGTCACAGTGCACTCTGGGAGCTCTAGTCTTTCCTAGGGAGTATTACTCTGTGGGAGTGTCACAGTGCACTCTGGGAGCTCTAGTCCTTCCTAGGAGGGATCACTGTGTGGGAGTGTCACAGTGCACTTTGGGAGCTGGAGACCTTCCTAGGAGGGATTACTGAGGGAACGTGTCACAGTGCATTCTGGGAGCTGTAGTCCTTCCTAAGGGGTATTACTGCATGAGAGTCACAGTGCACTTTGGGAGCTGGAGACTTTCCTAGGAGGGATTCTCTGTTTGGGAATGTCAAAGTGCACTCTGGGAGCTGGAGTCCATCCTAGGAGGGATTACCGAGTGGGTGTGTCACAGTGCACCTTGGGAGCTGTAATCCTTCCTAGCAGGGATTACTGTGTAGAGTATCACTGTGCACTTTGGGAGCTGTAGTCCTTCCTAATAGGGATTCTCTGTTTGGGAGTGTCACAGTGCATTCTCAGGTGCTGTACTCCTTCCTAGGAGGGATGTATCCTCCCTAGATGTGGTGCATTTAGATTTCAGTAAAGCCTTTGACACTGTTCCTCACAGGCGACTTATAAAGAAACTGAGCACCCTAGGGATGGACCCTAAAGTTACTGCTTAGGTTAGAAATTGGTTGGGTGGGAGGCGACAAAGAGTACAAGTAAATGGAGCTCACTCTGAGGAGAAGGATATTATCAGTGGTGTGTCCGATTCTTTTTAACATCTTTGTTAGTGATATAGCGGAAGGGCTTTCAGGTAAGGTTTGCCTCTTTGCGGATGATACCAAAATCTGCAATAGAGTAGACACCCATGAAGGGGTAGATAACATGTGGAGGGATCTAGCTAAGCTTGAAGAATGGTCTAGAATTTGGCAGCTGGGATTTAATGTTAAGAAATGTAAGGGCATGCATTTGGGCTGCAGCAATCCAAGGGTGCAATATAGTATAGGGGGTGAAGTACTTTTGTCCACTAAAGAAGAGCGGGACCTAGGCTTGGTTGTGTCTGATGATCTTAAAGTAGCTAGACAGGTAGAAAAGGCGACGGCAAAAGCTAGAAGGATGCTTGGGTGCATACGTAGAGGAATGGCTAGCAGAAAAAAGGAGGTGATAATGCCTCTGTATAAGTCTTTGGTGCAACCTCATTTGGAGTATAGTGTGCAATTCTGGAGACCGCACCTTCAAAAGGATGTGAACAGGATGGAGTCGGTGCAGAGGGTGGCTACTAAAATGATTAGTGGTCTTCATTATAAAGCATATGAGGACAGACTGAAGGATCTTAATATGTACACCTTAGAGGAAAGGTGGGATAGAGGTGATATGATTGAGATGTTTAAATACCTCCGTGGCATAAATGTTCAGGGAGAGAGCCTCTTTCAATTGAAAGCAAGTTCTGCTACGAGGGGACATGGGATGAGGGTGAAGGGAGATAGATTCAGGAGTGATATGCGGAAATATTTCTTTACGGAAAGAGTAGTGGATCTGTGGAATAGTCTCCCAGTGGAGGTGGTAGAGAAGAGGACAGTAACTGAATTCCAAAAAGCATGGGACAAACACAGAGCATCTCTAAAGGTAAAAAGGGGACTGTTGTAGTTGTTATGGAAGGACAGACTAGATATGACGACAGAAAAAGACCACATGGCCTATTTCTATGTTTCTATTACTGTGCGGGAGTGTCACAGTGCATTCTCAAGTGCTGTAGTGCTTCCTAGGAGGGATTACTGTGTGGACATGTCACAGTGCACTCTGGGAGCTGTAGTCCTTCCTAGGTTGTATTACTGTGTGCGAGTGTCGCAGTGCACTCTCAGGTGCTGTAGTCCTTCCTAGGGGGTATTACTGTGTGTGTGTCACAGTGCACGCTGGGTGCTGTAGTCCTTCGTAGGGGGTATTACTGTGCGTGTCACAGTGCACTCTGGGAGCCGTAGTCCTTCCTAGGGGGTATTACTGTGTGGGTGTGTCACAGTGCACGCTGGGAGCTGTAGTCTTTCCTAGGGGGTATTACTGTGTGTGAGTGTCACAGTGCACTCTGGGAGCTGTAGTCCTTCCTAGGGAGTATTACTGTGTGGGTGTGTCACAGTGCACTCTGGGAGCTGTAGTCCTTCCTAGGGGGTATTACTGTGTGGGTGTGTCACAGTGCACTCTGGGAGCTGTAGTCCTTCCTAGGGGGTATTACTGTGTGGGTGTGTCACAGTGCACGCTGGGAGCTGTAGTCCTTCCTAGGGGGTATTAGTTTGGGAGTGTCACAGTGCACTCTCAGGAGGTGTAGACGTTTGTCGCACTCTTGGAATCAGCCCAGGGTAGAGGGGAAGGAGCGGAGAAAGCATGGTGAGCCTTTATTACTGAAGCTTGTGCTTTGTGGAAAGTTCATCAGAGCATGATACACTGACGGAAAAAGAAACCTCGTAACATAGTAAGTGAGTAAGTATACAAATGTTTACTTGTTCCATGTAAACCGCCCCTGATCTCTGGAAGGGGCGGTATAGAAGAAATAGATAAATAAAATAAATAAATAAAAATAAATAAGTGAGAGCAGATAATGACCTGCACAGGCCTTCTCGTCTGCTCAACGAGATTGCCAGGCTTGTTCACGGCGCTCCTTGCAGGACCCCCCCCCCCCCCATTTACTCCCACTTCTTTGATTAATGTTGTTTACACTACTCTGTGCTGGTTACTCCCTACTACAGTATTTGCTGAAGTGCACTTTTCTTTAAATTTCCTTTGATTGCCTCCTCTGTGTCTGTGCCATGCCTTTCTGAATTTCTTCAGTGGTTTTGCTCCCACCTCTTCCACTGGAAGAAAGCTCTGGCACCGTGTGATAGGAGATTCCCCTCTGGCCAGTTGTTCTACTGGAGGTGTCAGCCCGTGTCAGGATAAATACTTTCTCCATAGACAAGCAGAAGTGAAGTCCTTAGATATGGGTGATGGCATCGTACAGAGTCCATGCGGGATGCTCCCCAGCTGCTAGTGCCATTTTACCTCAGTTTTCATTTTCCCACGGAGCGTTTACCAACGTCTCCAAAACTTGGTAATTTTCACCGCACCTCTTCCCCATTAGTCACCAGTAATCCGGCTGTGGGTCCTCTCTTTCAAGATTTTAATTATTCATTTATTGATTTGTTTAACTGTTCTTTTATACCATTTTGTATCGGGTCAAAGCACTGTACATTTAATGATGGCTACAAAGTTGCTACAAGAAACAACGAGAACCTATGTACAGCAACAAAACATATACATTTTATATAAGATAAACTATAATATAGTAAAACAGCCACAGAATGAATGAGTGGATGTCTGAGCAGTGGAAAGGCTTGAGGTGGGTGGGAGGGACGTAAAGGGGGAAAGCTTCGGGCAGAGAGGGACAGGAAGAGTTCATGTGGTGGGTCCAAAGTGCTCCATGAATAGGATGGTCTTGAGGGTTTTTGGTGATATTTCTGCATTTTTCTGGTAGAGAGTTCCAGAGGTTTGGTGCATGTAGTTTGAATGCTCTATGCATGCATATTGGCTGCTTTTGATATTCTCATGTGGTATGGTCAGTATGGGTCCAATATTTCCACTGATGGCTAGACACGAGTGCAGCATCTAACTGTCGGTGGTGAACTTAACCCCGGAGATTCAATGCCGGGGAACATATGCTACCCCAGCATTAAGAACATAAGATATGCCATACTAGGTCAGACCAAGGTCCATCAAGCCCAGTATCCTGTTTCCAACAGTTGCCAATCTAGGTCACAACTAACTAACAGTTTCCCCAAAAAACACAGGTTCCATAATGCTTGTATTGGTGTAACCAGTGGCTTTCCTGGGTCCCCTTTAAGAATGGTTTATGAACCTTTCCTCCTGGAACTTGTCCAAACCTTTTTTAAACCCATCTACACTAACAGCCTCTTGTAACAAATTACAGAGTTTGGTTATCTGTTGAGTGAAAAAAATATTTTCTCTTACTAGTTTTATATAGATTACACTGCAGCTTCATTGCATGTCCCCTCATCATTCTATATTCTGATAACGTAAACAATCGATCTACATTTATCCGTTCCACTCCGTTCATTAATTTATAGACCTCTATCATATCTCACCTCAGCCGTCTCTTTTTCAGGTTAAAGAGCCCTAACCTTTTTAGCCTTTCTTCATAGGGGTATCCTTCCATCCCCTTTACCATTTTGGTGGCTCTTCTATGAACCTTTTCTAATGACACTATATCCTTTTTAAGATAAGGCGACCAGAATTGCACACAATATTCAAGGTGCGGTTGCAACATGGAACTATACAGAGGCATTATAATTTCCTTTGTTTTATTTTCCATTCCTTTCCTTATGATACCTAGCATTCTATTTGCTCTCTTGACTGCCGCTGCACACTAGGCGGAGGGTTTTCACATGTTATCCACAATGACACCTAAATCTTTTTCCTGGGTGGTGGTTCCTAATGTGGAATCCTGCATCGTGTAACCATAGTTCGGGTTGTTCTTCCCTAGGTGCATAACTTTGCACTTGTCCACATTAAATTTCATCTGCCATTTGAGCATCCAGTCTTCCTATTTTTCAAAGTCCTCTTGCTATTGTTCGCAGTCCTCTTGGGTTTTAACAACTTTTAATATATTTGTTTCATCTGCAAATTTGATTTTCTCACTCATTATTCCCATTTGCAGGTCAATTACGAATATGTTAATGAGCAGCAGACCCACCACATATCCTTGCGGTACTCCACTATTCAGCTTTCTCCATTGGGAAAATTGGCCATTTAGCCCTAACCTCTGCTTTCTATCTTTTAACCAGTTCCTGATCCATTATAGTACACTGCTTCCTATCCCATGACTTTTTAATTTCACCAAGAGTCTCTCATGAGGGATCTTGTCAAAGGCTTTCTGAAAATCCAGATACACTACATTGACTGATCCACCTTTGTCTACCTGTTTATTCACACTTTCATAAAAACATAACAAATTTGTAAGACAAGACCTTCCTTGGCTAAAGCCATGTTGGCTGTCTCCCATTAAACCCTGACTATCTATATGTTCGGTAATTTTGTTCTTTTTTTTAATGGTTTCTACCATTTTTCCCGGTACTGACGGCAGGCTCACTGGTCTGTAGTTTCCCTGATTACCCATGAAACCCTTTTTAAAAATTGGTGTTACATTCGACATCCTTCAATCTTCAGTTATTTCATATGATCTTAATGATAGTTCACAGATTTCTAATAGTAGGTCTGCAATCTCATATTTCAGTTCTTTCAACACCCTTGGATGTATATCATCTGGTCCAGTTGATTAGCTCCTCTTCAGTTTATCAAATAGTTGTAATACATCTTCCCGGTTTATCAATATTTCTTTCAATTTTTTTTGCTGCATCAGCTTTAAATACCACTTCAGTCATGGGTAACTTCCCTACATCTTCCTCAGTAGAGAGCAAAGCAAAACATTCATTCATTTCATTCAGAATATCATTGAATATCTGGGGTCGCCGTACTGCCTCACGGCTGCCGTAGTTAACCAGGCAGCAGCAATATTGCATGCTTCTCAGTTACCTCCTACAGCTAAAAGACAGGGACTGTCATCCGGATCTCCCATGACAGTCCGTGATATTTGTTAGCTATCAGAACAGATTGGGTTCTTTATTCTATGTATCAGTTACCACAACTGATGCTTATGTTATTAATTTGGTTTTGTCTCACCGGATCCTGCTTCTCAGTACAAGCGCTTGGGAACAGCAAATAAACACACTATAGGTATGATATAAGCTGCTCAGTTTATTCTGGGTATACATTAGCTTATATAACCAAAAGATGTACCATATACATCATAGAAAGTTACAGATAGACGCAAGGCTGAATTATATTAGGTTAAGGGGTCATCTTTACAAAGCTGCTTGCAGAGTTAAAAGGTTATCGTTACAGAGCTTCCAAAAAGGGGATCTGAAAGAAGGGAGTGAGCATATCTTGTCTTCTTTGCTTATTTTTCCTTACAATGTGTGTGCATTCCTTTTGCAAAGCTAAGCTAAAGAGCTTTTCTGCAAGGTTAGCAAATGACCTATGTCCTAAATTCACAGCAAACAAGATAACAGACTTGTCTGCAAAGTTGGTAACTAACCTGTGGCCTACACTGGCAGCAAGCATATTTGTAATAACCCCGAGATGTCTGATACATATATAAAATTCCTTTTAATTTATACATATTATTCCTCCATACATAATATTCCTCTTATCAATGCTAAGCAGTTAGCATCAGAGCATGCAAGGGAGAAGACGTGATATTCAGTGGCAATAACTGTGTAAATGTCTTTTGAATATCGGGCCCTATGTTTTTAGTGCTTTGACTGTTGGTTTTAGTTGTGTTTAGTAGAGTTTGTAGATGGGAGGAAGATTGGTTGTTGATGATTTTGAAAGTTAGGAACAGTAGTTAGTATCTGATGCGGCTTTGCAGGGGAAGCTAGAGGAGTTGTCGCAGGATAGGGGTTATGTGGTCGTATTTTGGGCTCCTTGAATGATGCATGCAGCTCTATGTAATGCAATGTGTAGTGGGAGCAGTGTTGAATTTTTTGAGCCGTGGTAAATTGAGTTACAGTAGTGAAAGTGTGGTGAGATGATGGCCTGGAATGCCGTACAGAAGTCCAATGGTTCCAGTAGGGGGTGCAGGTGTTGCAGGGTTCAGATTTTGTGTTAGGTTCTCCTCAATGTGTTGTTTATGTGTGGTTTCAGTATTAGTTGTTGGTCCAGAGTGTTATTTAGATACCAGACCTCTGTCCGGACTTTCACATCAATCTCATTTATTGTCAGGGATGGGGGTGGGTGGAATGTGTCATCCTTGTTGATGCAGAGTATTTTGGGATTTTTTATAGTTAACCGTCAATGAGTTTCTTGCCAGCCATTGAGTGATGTCTGTGAAGCAGCTTGATATTCCTTCGTCTATGGCTTTGTTGGTGTTGAAATGTGTGTACCTCCATTGCCTCGGAAAAATCCCAGTTATCAATGGCCCTGTTTAACATACAATACTACGTTTAAATTACAATGTAAACTGCTTTGACTGAAATGAAAAGTGGTATAAAAATGCCCATTTTCAGTTGCTGTTGTCCCTCAAATAGGTAGAAGTGAAACAATTTTAGTACTTCATTTTGTATTCTTTGAAGGAGGATGCTGTGACAGTCAGCATCAGAGGCTGCTGAAATGTCAAAGAATATTAAGATTTTTCCTTGGTGTGGTTTCTTGCTGCTCCTGCCCCCTCCAACAGGACATTGCATCGGAGAGGGCAGGAGTCGCAAGCCATGAGCGTGCTAGCACAGGCACTTCAAAGCCTCCTCTGGCCATCGTGGTTCATGCTGCAGAGGGGTGAATCAGGCCACATGAAGACTGGAGCCAAGGTTGGAGGACTCAGGCAAGCTCCCTGTGAGTGAGAATGGTCAGACAGAGCTCCCCTCAGGAGGGCATGGCTGGTCACAAGAGCACAAGAGAGTTCGCCATTTTTGCTCAGAATCTGAACTGGCTGGTTCCCAACCCCCGCCCATCTGCTGATACGGCTTTGCCCAAGGCGTCTTCAACTGCTAGTTGCTAGAAGCTCTGAAGAACACAACGAGGGTCTGGCTGTATGTGAAGCTTTTTCACCTGAGTTTGTCCTTGTTTTGCAGCTTAAAAGAGGAGGAACTGACTCAACCATTAGGCAAAACTAGGCAGTCACCTAGGGCAGGAGATTTTGAGGGTCTGCAAAGAGCATCAGTAGTCAAAGCAAAACACTAGATCCTGGCAGCCAGACAGCACATTCCTTTACCTGCAGAACGATCGGACAGTCACATGCAGTGTAAAATAGAGTATTTTAAATTATCATCTGGAAGGAAAGGAGAAGCTCAAACTGCCTAAAGTAGATGCCTTGATTATGCCATTAACAAAGAAGATGACTCTTCTTGTCGGAGGAGGCATCGCTCTGGAATCTTGAATGATGATTGAAGAAGGCTTTTGAGGCCTCCAAATTGTGGTTTGCAGTACTTACATGTCTAGGGCCTGTTGGCACTAGGTACAGCAGTGACCTGAGGAGGCTTTGGAGGATGACCAGCAGAAATCATGAGAGGCTGTCTGAGTGGAAACAGGAACTGGTCAGCGGATGCAGACTCGTAGGCTTGGCTTAGTAGGTTGACTTTCCAGGAAAGCTACTGTCTGGGGAGGACTGGAACAAGATTGTGAAAGTCCTAGGGCAGTCTAAGCCCCAGAGATTGCCAGAGGATAAACCTAGAAATGCATCTAATTTGAGCTCTGGGAAATCCAGCATTGTTGGCCAGATGAGGGGCATTCCTCTTAGTGTGCCTGTTTTCTAAATAGGTTCTCTTCCTTTCATACTGGCAGAAAAGAAGGACTCCATGAGGAGTTGCAGGTCCTTCTTTCAGCAAGCAAGATGTCATCTGACCAGTTTTCTCAAGGAATGGGTCCAAATTACATCTATCCAATGACCCTTGAAGATGGGGAGAAGAGGATGTATGTTGGAGCTTCCCCCCCATCTGGTGCCAGACAAGGAACTATGGTGCAAACCTAAAGGACTTGTGGACAGTAAGGAACATGCTAGTGCTCAATTTAGTTTGTCATCCCCCAAAAATTAAACTTGGTTCTGAACCATACTGGATGCGAAAGAGGTGAAACAAGCGCTGCCTATTCCACATCCTCACGTGGAGATACTGTAGTCAATAACTTCTGCAATAAGCAACGGAGAGCTCTTGATGACAGGAGAACTAAAAAAAAACTTCCTTCATACAGAACCATAGCAAAGCCGGTGGGTACGTTCTAGTGGCTCCATTGTCTGACTTTTTCAATGCCTGTTTGGAGTGGTGCAGAAGGACTGGAGAAAGACACATGTGATCTCTTTACCCCAAAGCGGACGTAAGGACGACATTGAGAATTACAAGCTGGTTAGTCTAATCTCTGTGGATAGTAAATTATTGGAAAGACTACTAATGATGTAACTTTGCAAATATGGCCAATATCTCAGAGAGTCATTAGCGGGATGGGAACAGCCGTGGATATAGAAAACAGTGGGCAAAACTGAAAGGGGATATTTTAAGGGCAACCAACCTTTTAGTTAAAATGATAAATAAAGTTAAAAGGAAAAGGAGACCACTATGGTTGTCGAAAGAAGTAGCTGAAAAAGTGAAGAAAAAGAGGGAGGCCTTAGAAACATAGAAATATGACGACAGAAAAAGACCACATGGCCTATCTAGTCTGTCCTTCCATATCAACATCTACTACAGTCCCCTTTTTACCTTCAGAGATCTTCTGTGCTTGTCCCATGCTTTTTTGAATTCAGTTACTGTCCTCATCTCTACCACCTCCACTGGGAGACTATTCCACGGATCCACTACTCTTTCCGTAAAGAAATATTTCCGCATATCACTCCTGAATCTATCTCCCTTCACCCTCATCCCATGTCCCCTCTTAGCAGAACTTGTTTTCAATTGAAACAGGCTCTGCCCCTGAACATTTATGCCATGGAGGTATTTAAACATCTCAATCATAACACCTCTATCCCTCCTTTCCACTAAGGTGTACATATTAAGTCCTTAAGTCTGTCCTCATATGCTTTATAATGAAGACCACTAACCATTTTAGTAACCATCCTCTGCACCGACTCCATCCTATGCACATCCTTTTGAAGGTGCGGTCTCCAGAATTGCACACTATACTCCAAATGAGGTCGCACCAAAGACTTATACAGAGGCACCATCATCTCCTTTTTTCTGCTAGCCATTCCTCTCCTTATGCACCCATGCATCCTTCTAGCTTTTGCCGTCGCCTTTTCTACCTGTTTAGCTCATAAAATACAAGAGATGACAGAGAGAGGAAGACAGGCATCTATACTTGAAAAAACTTAGAGAAGCTAGCAAAGTAGTCAGAAAAATAAAAATTCAGAAAGAGGAGGAAATAACTAATGCAATAAATTGGGGGATAAGACATTTTTCAGATATTTTAGTGAGAAGAGGAAGGGCAACCGTGGTATTGTCAGACTCAAGGATGAAGGGGGAGGAATATGTAGAAGCTGATATGGATAAAGCAGAATTACTTAACAAATAGTTCTCTTCTGTGCTCACAGATGACGAGCCAGGAGCAGGACCTCAGAAAACACCCACAAACAGGAACAGAAGCGAGGGGCATCTTGGAGAATTTTCAGTAGACTGTGTTTGTGAGAAACTACGTAAACTATGCAATCTATTCCACGTATAATATTGTTTTTTCTGTAAACTGTGTTGATCATGAATGTTGTTGTTGTTGTTAAGTGCCGTCGACTCATGGCGACCCTCTGGATAGCTATCCTAAATTGTGTTCAGTCTTGAGTCAGGCGGCTCATTGTTGACAGACTGGTACCCATAGCTGCTGTTTTTGTATCGATCCATCTCATTGCTGGTCTTCCTCTTTTGCGCTGACCTTCTATCTTGCCAAGCATGATGTCTTTCTCTAATGATCTCTCTCTTCGCATGATGTGTCCAAAGCATGAAAGTCGAAGTCTTCTCATCTGAGCTTCTAAAGAAAGCTTAGGTTTGATCTCCTCTATTACCGACTGGTTTGTTCTTCAGGCAGTCCATGGTATACAAAATATTCGCCGCCAGCACCATAATTCAAAGGCATCAATTTTCTTCCTGTCTATCTTTTTCACTGTCCAGCTTTCACATCCATATGATATTATTGAAAATACCATGGCTTGAACTAGTCGAATCTTTGTATGGAGAGAGACATCTCTGCTCTTGAGGATCTTATCTAGGTCTTTCATAGCCATTCTGCCAAGAGCAATGCGTCGTCTGATTTCTTGACTGCTTGTTGCATCTTTATTGATAGTTGATCCAAGCAGGTTAAAGTTGTTCACGATTTCAATTTCTTCTCCTTCAACAATGAACCTGTTGATTATGCCAGTTGTCATGATCTTTATCTTCTTTACATTAAGGTGCAGGCCCATTTTGAGACTATGTTCTTTGATTGTGAGAAGCAAATGTTTCAGATCATCTTCACTTTCCGCCAGTAATGTGGTATCATCAGCATAGCAAAGGCCGTTGATGAGTCTTCCACCAATCTTCACACCTCTGTTGTCTTCATACAATTTTGCTTCTCTGATGATTTGTTCTGCATATAAATTAAACAGGTAGGGGGAAAGTATGCAGCCTTGTCTTACACCTTTGCTTATTTTAAACCATTCTGTTTCTCCTTGTTCCGTTCGAACTGCTGCTTCTTGATCAATGTACAGATTGTGCAAGAGTACAATCAGGTGTTCTGGTATACCCATGCTTCTTAATGTGGCCCAGAGTTTCTCATGGTTTACACAGTCAAAAGCCTTGCTATAGTCGATAAAACACAAATAGATATCCTTTTAGTATTCTTTAGTCTTTTCAAGGATCCATCTCACATCCGCAATGATGTCTCTTGTTCCTCGCCCTTTCCTGAACCCTGCTTGCACTTCAGGTAGTTCTTGTTCCAGGTATGGTTGTAGTCTCTTTTGAATAATCTTCAGTAGAATCTTGCTGGCATGTGGGATCAGAGCGATTGTGCGATAATTCCCACAGTCAGTTGGATCACCTTTCTTTAGTATTGGTATAAACACAGATCTTTTCCAGTCAGTTGGCCATGATGTTGTTTTCCATATTTCTTGGCAGAGCCTTGTAAGTAAGGTAACAGCTGCATCAGACTGCTGTAATACTTCTATGGGAATGCTATCAATGCCTGGTGCTTTGTTCTTTGATAAGGCTTTCAATGCTGCTTTAACTTCTTCTTTCATCACCAATGGTTCCCGATCATAAGGTACAGGTTGAAACGGCTGTTGGTCCACTTGATCTTTATCATATAAAAACTCTGTATATTCCTTCCACCTTTTCTTAATCTTCTCAGCATCATTCAACATAGAACCTTGAGCATCTTGTAACATTCCCATTCGAGGCTGGAACTTCTTCTTTAACTCTCCTAGCTTTAAGAAAGCCGATCTTGTTCTTCCTCTACTAGTTTCTGCTTCTATTTCCTTGCATGCGTCATTGTAGTACTTTTCCTTGTCCTCTCTTGCTGCACGTTGGAAATCTCTGAGTTCTGTTATTGTCTTTCTTTATCCTCTGGCTTTAGCTTCTCTGCGTTTCTGGGCAATTTTCAGAGTTTCTTCCGTCATCCATTTTGGCCGTTTTTGCTTTTTCACCTTTTGTAGAGACTTCTCGCTTTCTTCCAACACAACCTTCTTGATGTCATTCCATAACTCTTCTGGAGCTCTGTCATTAGTATCTAAAGCAGCAAATCAATTTTGCAGGCAGTCTTTAAATTCCAGTGGTATATTCTCAAGGTCATATTTTGCTGCATTCATGAGTGGTTTGCTCTTTTTCAACTTTAACTTGAGTTTGCACACTAGTAGTTGATGATCTGTACCAGAGTCAGCTCCAGGTTTTGTCTTTGTTGATGTTATAGAACATTTCCATCGTTGACTTCCACAGATGTAGTCAATTTGATTTTTATACAATCCATTGGGTGAAGTCCATGTGTACAGTCGCCGCTTGTGTTGCTGGAAGAAGGTGTTTGAGATGAATAGATCATTGGTCTTGCAGAATTCTATCAGTCTTTCTCCAGCTTCATTTCTGTTGTCAAGTCCATATTTTCCAACTACTTTGCCTTCTTCTTTGTTGCCAACTTTTGCGTTCCAGTCACCCATGACAATCAGGATATCCTGTTTGCATGTTCTGTCAATTTCAGCTTGTACTTGTTCATAGAACTCTTCAATTTCATTCTCTTCTGCAGCTGCTGTTGGGGCATATACTTGAATTATAGTTGTGTTGATAGGCAATCCTCGTAGACGTATAGAGATTAAGCGTTCGCTGACGGCATTGTATTTCATTACAGTTCTTGCTAGTTTCTTCTTTATTATAAATGCAACACCATTTCTTCTTTGTCTTTCATTTCCAGCATAGTAGACCATGTGATCATCTGATGTAAAGTGCCCGATGCCAGTCCATTTCAGTTCGCTGACACCCAACAGATCAAGTTGTATACGTTCCATTTCATTTTTGACCACCTCCAACTTCCCTTGGTTCAGGCTTCATACGTTCCATGTTCCAATGCGTAAGACATCTTTACAGCTTCTGACTCTCATTTCATGTGCAGCTACATCATGAATAGTGCAATATAAAACCAAATAAATAAATAAAACTAGCTAAATTTAAAGTAGACAAAGCGATGGGACCGGATGGGATACACCCTAGAATACAGAAGGAACTTGGGGACGTTCTAGCAGCTCCACTGACTGATCTTTTCAAAGCCTCGTTGGAGTTGGGAGTGGTACCAAAGGACTGGAGAGAGGCACATGTGGTCCCTTTACACAAAAGCGGAAGTAAGGATGTGGTTGAAAACTACAGGCCGGTTAGTTTAACTTCGGTGTGGAGTAAACTATTGGAAGCGCTGCTGAAAGAGAAAATAGTGAGGTTTCTGGAGTCCAGCGGATTACAGGATCCGAGGCAGCATGGATTCACCAGAGGCAGGTCTTGTCAGACAAATCTGATTGATTTCTTTGACTTGGTGACCAGGGAGTTGGATCGCAGGACAGCCCTAGATGTCATGTATTTAGATTTCAGTAAAGCCTTTGATGCCGTTCCACACAGGCGACTTATAAACAAATTGAGCATCCTAAGGATGGACCCTAAAGTTACTGCTTGTGTTAGAAACTGGTTGAGTGGGAGGTGACAAAAGGTACAGGTAAATGGAACTCACTCTGAGGAGAAGGAGGTTACCAGTGGTGTGCCTCAGGGATCAGTCCTTAGTCCGATTCTGTTTAACATCTTTATTAGTGATATAGCAGAAGGACTGTCGGGTAAGGTTTGCCTTTTTGCGGATGATACCCAAATCTGCAAGAGTAGATACCCAGGAAGGTGTAGATAACATGAGGAGGGATCTAACTAAGCTTGAAGAATTGTCTAGAATTTGGCAGCTGAAATTTAATGTTAAAAAAATGTAAGGTCATGCATTTGGACTGCAGCAATCAAAGGAGAAATATAATATAGGGGTAAATTACTTTTGTCCACCAAAGAAGAGTGGGACCTAGGCGTGATTGTGTTGATGATCTTAAAGTAGCTAAAGAGGTAGAAAAGGTGATGGCAAAAGCTAGAAGGATGCTTGGGTGCATAGGGAGAGGAATCGCCAGCAGAAGAAAGGAGGTGATAGTGCCTCTGTATAAGTCTTTGGTGCGACCTCATTTGAAGTATAGTGTGCAATTCTGGAGACCGCACCTTTAAAAGGATATAAACAGGATGGAGTCAGTACAGAGAGTGGTTACTAAAATGGTCAGTGGTCTTCATTATGAAGCAAATGAGGACAGACTTAAAATGTTAATATGTATACTCAGAGGAAAGGCAGGATAGGGGCAATATGTTAGAGACATTTAAATACCTCCGTGGCATAAATACACAGGAGGGTCTCTTTCAATTGAAGGCAATTTCTACTATGAGGGGACATAGGATGAGAGTAAAAGTGGATAGACTCAGGACTAATATGTGGAAATATTTCTTTACAGAAAGAGTGGTAGATGTGTGGAATAGTCTCACAGTGGAGGTGGTAGAGAAGAGGACAGTATCTAAAGTCAAAGAAGTATAGGGACAAACACAGAGAATCTCTAAAGGAAAACATAGTACTATTGTAGTTGGTATGGAAGGGCAGACTAGATAGGCCATCATGTTTCTATGTATTACACTACAATGTGGCAGTGTCCAGTGCATTTTGGGAGCTGTAGTCCTTCCTAGGAGGAACTACTGTGTGGTAGTGTCACAGTGCTCTCTGAGAGCTGGAGCCCTTCTTTTCAGGGATTATCTCGGGGCCGTTTTGCCTAATGGGTGAGTTCTGCACCTAATATGACAGCCGTGAACCTCACTTCTAAGCCAGGGTATGTGAAATATGACCTCAGTCTCTCAAATTTACTGCTAATGCATGATGTAGTACTTGCATCAAGCAAAAGAGAGCCTCCTACTGGACTTCGTAAGATATAACAGGTATTTCTGAAACTTGTCACGCCTAGTAGAATGGGAAAGATTACTGTATCTTTCTGCCACATTTTCTTGGTCTGTGACTGCACTTCTTGGTACTTCAGGATCTTCTGCCTCTCCACACAATTCAACGAATAATCACTTGGAACAGACAACTCTATTATCAATGTTGTTTATATATTGTTCAAGACTACCATTATGCCAATTTATTCTCCCCAGTGTGAGTTCCATGATGCCTCACTAGTCTTAATTTTGTGTAGAAATATCTCACACATTCCATACAACTAAAGGTCTGTAAGGTCTCTACCCATTGTGGGTTTTAAGATGCATCACTAGCTCTGAGTTCCAGTGGAAACATTTCCCACATTCAGTACAACTAAATGGTTTCTCCCGTGTGGATTCTATGATGCAGCATTAGTTGTGCTTTTCTGATGAAACATTTCCCACATTCAGTACAACTAAATGGTTTCTCCCCTGTGTGGATTCTATGATGCAGCATTAGATGTGCTTTTCTAATGAAACATTTCCCACATTCAGTACAACTAAAAGGTTTCTCCCCTGTGTGAGTTCTATGATGCTGCACTAGATTTCTTTTTGAGAGGAAACATTTCCCACAATCAGCACAACGAAAGGGTTTCTCCCCTGTGTGGGTTCTATGATGCTGCACTAGATTTCTTTTTGAGAGGAAACATTTCCCACATTCAGTACAACTAAAAGGTTTCTCCCCTGTGTGGGTTCTATGATGCTGCACTAGATTTCTTTTTGAGAGGAAACATTTCCCACAATCAGTACAACTAAAAGGCTTCTCCCCTGTGTGGGTTCTATGATGCAGCATTAGTTGTGCTTTTCTGATGAAACATTTCCCACATTCAGTACAACTAAAAGGCTTCTCCCCTGTGTGGGTT
The DNA here is from genome assembly GCA_033557465.1 of Ichthyophis bannanicus. Classification (NCBI taxonomy): domain Eukaryota; kingdom Metazoa; phylum Chordata; class Amphibia; order Gymnophiona; family Ichthyophiidae; genus Ichthyophis; species Ichthyophis bannanicus. Next base: position 1,032,305 of record JAWIIG010000053.1, read on the forward strand.
CTATGATGTCGTACTAGATCTGCTTTTCTGATGAAACATTTCCCACATTCAGTACAACTAAAAGGTTTTTCACCTGTGTGGGTTCTATGATGCCACGCTAGAGCTGCTTTCGTGAGGGAACATTTCCCACAATCAGAACAACTAAAAGGTTTCTCCCCTGTGTGGGTTCTATGATGCTGCGCTAGTTCTGCTTTCGTGAGGAAACATTTCCCACAGTCAGTACAACTAAAAGGTTTCTCCCCTGTGTGGGTTCTATGATGCCGCCCTAGTTCTGCTTTCGTGAGGAAACATTTCCCACATTCAGTACAACTAAAAGGTTTCCCGCCAGTGTGGGTTCTATGATGTCGTACTAGTTCTGCTTTTCTGATGAAACATTTCCCACATTCAGTACAACTAAAAGGCTTCTCCCCTGTGTGGGTTCTATGATGTCGTACTAGATCTGCTTTTCTGATGAAACATTTCCCACATTCAGTACAACTAAAAGGCTTCTCCCCTGTGTGGGTTCTATGATGCCGTACTAGTTCTGCTTTCGTGAGGAAACATTTCCCACATTCAGTACAACTAAAAGGCTTCTTCCCTGTGTGGGTTCTATGATGCGTCACTAGATTTGATTTCCAGAGGAAGCATTTCCCACAATCAGTACAACGGAAAGGTTTCTCCCCTGTGTGGGTTCTATGATGCTGCACTAGATTTCTTTTTGAGAGGAAACATTTCCCACATTCAGTACAACTAAAAGGCTTCTCACCAGTGTGGGTTCTATGATGCCGTACTAGTTCTGCTTTCGCGAGGAAACATTTCCCACATTCAGTACAACTAAAAGGCTTCTCCCCTGTGTGGGTTCTATGATGCAGCATTAGTTCTGCTTTCACGAGGAAACATTTCCCACAGTCAGTACAACTAAAAGGCTTCTTCCCTGTGTGGGTTCTATGATGCGTCACTAGATTTGATATCCAGAGGAAGCATTTCCCACAATCAGTACAACGGAAAGGTTTCTCCCCTGTGTGGATTCTGTGATGCATCACTAATTCATCTTTTCTGGAGAAACATTTCCCACATACAGTACAACTAAACGGTCTCTCCCCAGTGTGGGTTCTAAGATGCACCACAAGTTGTGAGTTCTTGAGGAAAGATTTCTCACATTCAGTGCAATGAAATCCTTTCTCAGCCCTGTGGATTTTCTGGTGCATTGTTATGGATTTCTTAAGAGCGAAATTTCTTCCACATTCAGGGCTTTTAAAAGATGTAGAAGGCCTCACTGTTGGGGTAGTTCCCTCTGCTGTGTGGGTTTCCAGGTGGCTTCTTATGCATTCACTATGATTGAAACCGCTCTCACACTCAGCATGTGGTAAATGTCTCTCTTGCGTTTCAGACTTTAGGTGGAGTGCTGGGTGCACCTCGTGTGTGAAAAAGTTTCCCCATTCTTCTCTCTTCTCCTCTCTCTTCTTTTCCTGTGTGACCCCGTCACCTGCTAGACATAAAAAGAAGACACTAATCATGTGTTGGGACCACAGAGGTATTTCTGGGTCTCCTGATCCCAAAATCCCTGCTCTGAGATTTTCCCACATCTCTGACCAATCAGCTGTGATTAATGTGACAGAGAGAGAGAGGGTTAATCTCTTATATGATTTCATTTCATTTCATGATCTCTTGATGTCCTTCCTTTCATACAAAATAGCAAAGCAATTTGCATTAAAATTTAATAATTACAAATTACTGGCCAGTATCCAAGGAACCTTCTATATGAAAACAAAGAAATACGATGGCAGGTAAAGGCCATATGGCCTCTCCCTTCTGCCCTTCCATACCATCTTTGACTCTGCTCTCTCTTTCTCTGCAGCATCCAAAAGATAGCTAAAACCTGTCGCTTCCTCCTCTATAACATCATAAAACATTTGTTGCCTCCTTTCTACACACACTACTACTGAACATTTGTATAGCACTAAAAGACATACGCAGCGCTGCACAGATACATGTAAAAGACAGACCCTGCTCGTCAGAGCTTAAAATCTAGTCAAGACAGACAACATAGTAGCTGTAGACACGGGATACAGCTAGGGGAAATGGTAAGGAAACTCAAAGGAGATCAGGCGACTTAACATACAAAAGTGGCAGTGAAGAGGTGAGTTTTGAGCCTCAATTTGAGAAGGGCCAGTGAAGGCTTCTTATGTACAGACTCGGGTAGTTTATTCCAGGCATAAGGAGTAGCAAGGCGAAAGGAGCGAAGTCTGGAGTTAGCAATTGAAGAGAAGGGCACAGATAGAAGAGGGTTGCAAGAAGAGCCAAGTTCCCGAGGAGGGTTGTAGGAAAAGAAAAAGAGAGGAGATATAGTGAGGAGCTGCAGAGTGAATGCACGTATAGGTCAGGAGTAGTATTTTGGCAATGAAGTGACTTGAGAAGATGGGTATTATGAGCATGACGAGGCCGGCGGAAGATTAGCTGAGCAGCAGAGTGTTGAACAGATTGAAGGGGAGAGAGATGATTCAGAGGGAGACCAGCAAGGAGCAGGTTACAGTAGTCTAGATGGCAGATGACAAGTGTTTTATTATCCATGGAGACTCAGAAAAGAGGTAGGGGAGACGAGGGTTAGAGGGAAAAATATAAAGCTCGGTTTTGGCTATGTCCAATTTCAAGTCGCGGTGAGATATCCAAGCAGCAATGTCAGAAAGGCAGACAGAGATCCAGGCTTGGATTGCTGGAGAGGTTACAGCTGTAGAGATATAAATCTGGGAGTCATCAGTGTAACGATGGTACTGAAAGCCATGGGTAGAGATGAGTGCACCAAGGGAATGGGTATAGAGAGAGAAAAGGAGTGTGCCCAAGACAGATCCTTGGGGTACAGCAATTGAGAGCAGGATAGCAGCAGCGGAGGATCCACCAGAACAAACACTGAAAAAGTGATGGGAGAGATAAGAAGAGAACCAGGACAGTACAGAGCCCTTAAAACCAAGCAAGGTTAAGGTATTGAGAAGTAGCAGTAGTAATACTTTGGAGGAAAGATTGGTGAAAGGAAATACGACAGAGATGTTTAAATATCTCCGTGGCATAAATGCACAGGAGAAGAGGCTCTTTCGATTGAAAGCATGCTCTGCAATGAGGGGACAATTTATTTTATGTATTTATTTAACAAGATTTTTATACCACCTTCTTGTACATTCAAAGTGTTTTACATTAAAACAAACATTACAGAGAACTCAATGCAGGGTTTGCACAGAGGCAAAACATATATACTGCAACATAGGTTAGATATTGTTTTAGGCGTGTGAGATGAGGGGGAAGAACTAGGTATTGTCTCTGAAGTGACTGGTGAAAAGGAAGGATTTGAGATGTTTTCTGAAGTCCTTTAAGTCCTTGGTTGTCCTGACCTTCTCTAGGAGAGAATTCCAGATGGCGGGTGCTGCTAATGAAAGAGCCCTCTTCATTGGTGTAAGAACTAGGAGTTGAAATGGTGTCTCTGGTGGTCTCTTAGGTCTGCTGTTTAATTTTCTGCATATCAGTTCCTGTAGAATTCCAACTGATATGTTGTTTCTTATCTTGAAGATAGTCAAGGCAGTTTTATATATGGCACATGAGGTAATTGGTAGCCAGTGAAGCTGATATAAGAGCAGTGTTATGTGATCAAGCTTGGCTGATCCTGAGATAATGTGGGCAGCCTTGTTCTGGGCTAGTTGCAAGGGACGAGTGGTTTGAGTTGGAAGATCTTGAAAAAGGGAGTTACAATAGTCCAGCATGGGGGTTATAACTGCTTGACAGACCGTGCAGAAGTGATCCAGACCGAGGAGGGGTTTTAGTTTTTGGATAATTGCAAGCTTTTGGAATGCATTCCTGGAGGTTCTGTTGATGTGGGCTGGTAAGTTTAGAAAGTGATCAAGGGTGATACCAAGGTAGTGTAGTCCTCTTTTACTGGAAGTGTCCATGATGGAGACTGATGATGGGGGGTAAAGGAAGAGTCCCTTGTTATGAACAGCGCCTCCGATTTTTTGAAGTTGACTTGGAGGGTGTCGGAAGCCAGCCAGTTGCTCATCTCCTGGAGGCATTTAGTGATAGCTGTATAATCTGGCGTGTCGAGATGGATAGGGGAATAGACCATGATGTCATCTGCATAAATGGCATAGTTAATTTTGGGCTGCTTGAAGATGATGCAAACTGGTTGTAAGTAGGAAGGGCAGGCAGGGAAGACCCTTGAACGGAGTTGAACCAAATTTGACCTTTTGTTGTCTGTCACTGAGGTAGGATTGGAATCAGTTGAATGTTGTGCTGTGAAGTCCAATGTTAGTTAGTCCGTTTAAAAAGATGCTGTGTGATACAGTGTTGAAGGCCAAGGAGATGTCAACAAAGATGAGTAGGAATCCAGTTTTTATGTTGTCGATTCCTCTTAGGAGTATGTTGAACAGATGTATGAGGAGAGTCTCAACACTATGATTAGGATGAAATCCATGTTGGTGTGGATTCAGAGAAGCATACAGGTCAATATGGTCTTGCAGTTGTCTCTGCACAACCTTTCCAATTATTTTGGCTAGAAAGGTCAGGCTGGAAATAGGACAGAAAGTTGCAGGATCAGAGCTGTTAAGGTTTTTTTTGAATGAGTCGGATGTTAACTTGTTTGAGAACAGGGGGCATGTATTCTTGAGATAGAGATGAGCTTATGGTGTTGTGGATACAGTTGACAACGTCGTCCTTAACTTATTTGTTCCACATGACAGGGCAGGGGTCAGAGGGCACTGTACTGGTGTTTAAGGCAGTGATGGTGCAGAATATTTGCTCCGCAGTTCAGTACTATTTGACGTTGTGTTCTGCAGTTGATGTGTTGGAGGTGTTTGGCAGTGAAGTTCTTAAGAGTGGTTTGTTTTGTTGATGAGGAAATCTGCAAAGAATTGGGGTTGGATATTCTCTTCTTTGTGGGATGGATCCTTCGTGAGGGTGCGGATAATTTCAAATAGCTTTCAAGGCCTGATGCTGGCTTTTTAGGTAAGGTTGGTGTGGTATTCCCGTTTGTGCTTGTTGATCAGATTGTTGTAGTCTCTTTGCATTTCCTGGTATTGAAGAAGGGTGGCTTATGATCAGTCGTGCTTCCATTTATGCTCTAGCTGGCAAAGATTTTGTTTCTTTTCTCTTATTGCGTCGGAGTATGATGGGGCAGATTTGGATCTTTCTTCTCTATTTCCAAGATTTGGGCGGTAAGGAGTCTTCACTGCTGCACTGATGGTGGAGTTCCAGGTTTTAATTGCCTCATCTAGATCTGCGAAGTCCTGGGGGAGGCTGGGAAGGATATCATTGAGGAATTGGTTTTGGTAATATCCTTTAAATATTCTTTCAGAGTGGGGTATTTTCTGTGATTTTCCTTGTTGGGGGAGGTGAATCTTGAAGTGTATATCATGGTGTTCTGACCAGGGTATTGGTACAGCAAGAGGGGTCGTTATGCTGTCCTGTGAGTGAAGGTTCTTTGGGACAAAGATGAGGTCCAGAGTAGAGCCTGAGCGGTGAGAGGGACCCTTGAGGATTTGGCAGAAGTTAAATGATTACACTGCCTTGTGGGAAGTAGTTTCTTCTATGCTAGGTGAGAAGCTCAGGTTTAGGTTGCCTAGTAGTATAAGCGGCTTATGAGGAGAGCTGGCCGAACATATGGCTTCGAGGATGTTGGTTGTCTCATCAGCGGGAGCATTTGGGGCTCTGTAGGTAAGACAAATGGCTAAGTGTCTGTTTTCTATCGTGATTAAGTCACAATGTTTGTGGCTTACAGATCGGGATATTTTTAAATTTAAGGTCCATTCGCACCTCTCTTGTGGGTGCCCGGGCAGTTCAAGGCAGCTTGGGATCATGGCGTGATCTCAGATAGAATGACCTGGTCAGTGCTTTTTAGCCAGGATTCAGTAATGCAGAGGATGTCAGTCTGGGTGATATTGAATATAGTCTATGATGGTGTTTGTCTTGTTTCTGATGGACCTATTATTGATTAGGCCAATGTTAATTGGAGTGATTAGTGTCTGTAGGGTGTAGTAACCAGTTGTGTAAGTGTTGGTTTCAAGTCTTATCAATACGGGGGTTCATCCATATGTGTCTTTGGCAAGGTTGTAGTAGGGAAGATTGTAGGGATGTTGTGGGTATGTTTATGGTACAGGTAGCTGTTGAGGTGTGGCAGAGTAGGATCCAGATGAGAAGAAGGGCATACAATACTTGGTTGGCTGGCAACACTGCATTCCTTGGCATCATAGCAGTTTTAGTTTTTTTGGTAGAATCACAGGAGGGTACGGGTGGGGCTATTTCAGCAGTGAGTTCCATTTCTGATGAGTGGTATTTACAGTTTGTCGATTTCTTGCTGAAAGTGTGTCCTGATACAATCCAAAGTGTCTATGAGATGTGTGGGGCGAGAGTTGTCTGCTTGTGATAGGGGTGAAGTCAGCAGCGAGATCTTCGAGGTCGTTGAGGTTTTTCGAGGTTGTTGGGCTTAGTGTTGGCAGCTTTTTGTTTGGGTTGAGCTGATTTTTGCGTACCTGCCTGTGTTCCCCGCCTAAGGGCCATGCCAAAGGGCTCTCTGGCACAGGCCCACCAGGTGCAGGCACAGCTGATGGCACTTCTTTTTTAAAGTTGCTGTGGTGACTGAAGATATGATGGACTATTTGTTTCTTAAGTAATATCCTAGAATATTCCTGAAGGGATGAAGTTATAGGAATCATCTTTATATGTATGGGGTAAGGTATGACGGGTCCTGTGGGAACCCCAGGGTTCACCGGACTCATCCCCTACTCTGCTCTGCAGATTCTGTATCTAGAGTTGAATTATATATTGATTATTTATAAAATACTGCTTATTGTACCTGCTGGGTACTGGGCGTTAATCTGTCTGGAAATTGCTATGTGAGCACATTTTCTGGACGTGTCCTATCTCTGGAACCTGGAAGAATGGTAGATGTAGTATAATAGATCAGCCTCACCGTCTGCTAGAAATGCAGATGCAGTCATACAGTCCTTACCCAGGGAGATCAGAGTCTCATAATTCTCCTTCATCACCTCTCTGTAAAGCTCCTTCTGCCCTTCATCTAGATACCGCCACTCCTCCTGGGAGAAAGAGACAGCGATGTCCTCAAATGTCACCCGCATCTGAAACACAAACCAGAAACACACTCAGGGACATGTGGAGGTTCTCAGAGTACATTAGATGTCGGCTGGCTTTATTCTCCTCCCCTAGAAATCCAAGGGAGCTTTGCATTTAAAACTTGTAGGAACAGACCTAGAAGCTATTACTGGTCTCCAGAGCACCGGGGGTGGAAGCACATTGAGTGGATCTCTCTGGCTAAGTTTTTATTCTTTTTCTCTTGCATGCTTTGAATAGTTTTAGCTGCCTGTACCCCGTCAGTATTTTGGAATTGCTTTAATTGCAGTTCTTTACTTACTGCTTGTGTTTAACATAGTAACACAGTATATGACGGCAGATAAAGACCAGTATGGTTCATCTAGTCTGCCCAGCAAGGCAGCAAGAGTCGGTGCACCTGCCGCTCCGTGCAGGTCACCCCTATTTCTTGAGATATAAGAGATAGTTATGTTTATTTCGATTTTATCCTATTGCTATAAAGGGATCCACTGTGTCTGTCCCATGCCATTTTGAATTCTGTCACTGTATTTGCCCCCACCACTTCCATCGGGAGGGCATTCCAAGCATCCACTATGTAGAATTTTTTAGCCTTTGAGAAAATAGTGGATGCAATATAGGAATTACCTAGATTTAAAAAAAAAAAAAAAAGTTCAAATTTTTTGCCTGTTCTAGAAAAGTAGCTTTATAAGAATATGTTTGGCCTGTATTGCAGAGACAAGTCTATGCTCTGGTAGGTAACAGTTGCCCTGCAGGGTCTCTGGCTTAGGAAGTCAAACTCATAGCTTACTGCCACTTATTTCTCACCCTTCCTCTCCTCATCCACCCACCCCAGGGCTGGATATTCTTAGTCACCCAAAACCAAGCCAAGGCGTGATAAGAATGGAAAGACAGAATCTTTATTAACCCTTGACAGCCCGACACAGGCCGTGTTTCGTTACCCTTCGTCAGGGGCTTGTCAGGCATAAACTTAAAATACAAACATATAAATACTTAAAATCATAAAAGAACAGACTAGCAAATCAATAAATAAAAAGTAAATAAAACAATAGATTTAAAATATGTCATATGCAATCAATATAAGCAAAACATATATGTTCGAGAGCTTAAATTTAACATATATAAAAAGAATATGTATACATTAATACCTCTGTTGAAGACCATAAAACAGACGGTCTTATATCATACTGTTATAAGGCTGACTATGAAAATATTCACACTAGGAAAACATAAATAAATAGGTTAAGAACAAATAAATAATGAACAATACATTCCATCAATATACTAGTCATAATATAAGAGTGGGAACTCGGAGAGACGGAAAGAGAAATATATACTAATAACATGGGGATTTTGTCGGTGTTAAAAAGAGGCGGGAGTGAGTCAGTGAGAGCAAAGAAACAACAAAAAGTTGAAGAACTACGGCTATAAAATAAAGCGGATCTTATGATGGCTTAAAAACTTCAAGACAAACAAACGGGCATAAAAACTTAAACCAAGAAGGAGAAATTAGACCTTACCTGCTAATGGTCTTTCCTTGAGTTCTCTCCGGGCCAGTTCAGAACAGATGGGTAGTCAATCTCCCTCCTCTAGCAGCTGAGGACTGAAACACTGATTCTTGTTGCCAGGTTACCCAGCTCTCCCCTGGTGTCAGAAGGCAGTCTTAAGGTATCAAGCAGAAAACTAAACTCTATAACTGACCCCCAAAAAAATAACAAACTCATGCTAACTAGTAAATAGTGGGCCTATAAGAACTTGAAAGAGTATCACAGAAGGTTGCTTTTCGTGCGCTTTTACCTTTTTTGTTTTTCTGAAAACCTCAAATATAGAGGAGCTCTTTGGCGTATATATACTAATGGTTGAAGCCGAAAAACAGCATACCACTCACAGAATATATAAATATATATATAGGGTGGGTTCTGGACTGGCCCGGAGAGAACTCAAGGAAAGACAATTAGCAGGTAAGGTATAATTTCTCCTTCCTATTCGTCTCTCCGGGCCAGTCCAGAACAGATGGGTAGTACCAAAGCAGTACCTAAACCCGGGAGGGACCTGTGAGCCCCGCAACAACGGCCGAGGCCCCCACACACGCATCCTGCCTGGCCTGCACATCCAGACGATAATGTCGCGTAAACGTATGAAGAGAAGACCAGGACGCCGCCCGACAAATATCCACCGGTGGCACCAAGGCTGACTCCGCCCACGACGCAGCCTGACCTCTGGTAGAATGAGCTCGAAGCTCGACTGGAACTGACTTGACTTTGGCTTTGGCTTCGTACGCAACACGTATCGCATGCTTCACCCATCGAGCTATGGAGGACTTGGTGGCCGACTGTCCCTTGGACGGACCTCCAAACAGAACGAACAACCTGTCCGATTTATGAAACGATTCGGTCTCCTTAAGGTACCTATGGAGCACCCGACCCATGTCTAATTTTCGCAGAGATCGATCGAACGAACCTGCCCCCAACGCCACGAAGGTGGGAAGCGAGACCGGTTGATTCATGTGAAATGCGGACACCACTTTAGGCAGAAAGGATGGCACCGGTCGCAAGACCACTTTTTCTGCCGAAAACTGAAGAAACGGTTGTCTACACGAAAGGGCCTGCAAATCCAAAATCCGCCTTGCTGAACATAATGCCACCAAGAAAGCCGTCTTCCAGGACAATTCCTGGATACTACCGGTCAAAGCCTCCAACACCAAATTCAAATCCCAAGGGGGAATTACCTGTCTAACCAGAGGCCGAAGGTTTTTGGCCACTCTAAGGAACCGCAGAACATCTGGATGAGCGGAAAGGGAACTTCCTTGAACCGGTCCGCGAAAAAACGCCAGAGCCGCTAACTGTACCTTTAGGGTGCTAAGAGCGAGTCCTTTCTCCAGCCCGCACTGAAGAAACGCCAGAATATCCGGTAGGGAAGAGTTCCCCGGCCGGACTGTCCGATCTGCACACCACGCCTCAAAAACGTGCCACACCCGAATGTACGCTAACGATGTGGAACGCCTTCTCGACTTTAACATCGTGGCTATTACAGCCCCAGAATAACCCTTGTGGCGCAAGCGCTCCCTCTCAAGAGCCATGCCGTAAGCAAGAACCGATCCGCCTGGGGCATCTGAACGGGCCCCTGATGCAGCAAGTTGACTCGAGTGGGCAACCTCCAAGGCGGCTCCACCAGAAGCCGCATCAGATCCGCGTACCACGGTCACCTGGGCCAATCCGGAGCAATGAGGATCACCAGCCCCTCGTGTCTTGCCGCCCTCTGAATGACCCGGCCCACTAAGAGCCACGGAGGAAACACGTACAGCAGCTGTCCTAACGGCCAGGGTTGAACGAGGCCATCGAGTCCTTATACAACGTGGATACCCTGTTGGGGTTGTTAACCAGGCCTACAAACGGGCACGATTTCTAAATAGAGATCATTTGATTCATCCCCCTACTACTAAGACATCTGTTCCTCAGATGCACGTTAATCTAGTGACTCCATTTTCACCATTAAGTTCATGTTTACAACGCAGTATTAAGCGACATGCAAACATCTTGCAGAGCTTGCCGGAGCTCGAGGGCTACACGATCCACTGCGTGTGGCAGTGGCAAAAGAACTTTAAAGAATTGCTTAGTCCAGCAATTCTGCGATCCCCTTCCGTTACACAATTCTCGGACCAGGGTGGCCATCAGCGCTGCGGAAACTGTAATATATGTCAAGTTACTTTAGAATTAACCGAATTTGAATATCATGGCTCCAACTACAAATTACGTAAAAACACCACTTGTCAGTCCACGTATGTTATTTATGGGATCCGCTGCCCTTGTGATTTAATATACGTGGGGAAAACCATTCAAACTCTCCAAATAAGGATCAATGAACATAAGAGCAAACTTAAATGTCAGAGAAGAGAAGCTCCCATCGTTGACCACTGTTTGCAGTTCCAACACGTCTTTACAGAATTACGTTGCTTTGCCATTGAACAAGTCTCTTTTCCATCTCGCGGCAGAACATTGGATCACACCCTGATCTATCGGGAACAACGGTGGATATACACATTAGATTCTATTATACCACGGGGATTAAATTCCCGAATAGAATGGGAAGCTTGTTTATAAGAGGAGCAACTAATGACAATTACTTTCCGTTTACCCATTCAACAACTACATTTTTTCAGGTGTGACTGTTTATGTTCTAGCGTTTAAATACCCCGCATGCGCGGCGTTTTAGTTAGTTCAACAGCAAGCACCAGATAGCGCAAATTCGAACCATCTCAGTGATACCAGAGGTAGGAGGGCTCCGGAATTTAATTCAGAATGTATAATAATTTACGATATTAAGAAGTGTGTATCTTAAAAGAACTCTTCTTTGCCTACAGTGCAGATTCGTAATACTCCCCTGATGAAACCAAAGTGGTGAAACGCGTGACATAGCGCATGAACAAGCGTCGGGAAACTACCATACAGATAAGCACTGGTTCACTGGTTTATTACATAGATATAAAGCTTGCCAATGGAAATAACGTATTAAAGCAGACAAAATTTTTGTATAAAAAATAATTTTTGGCTATCAGTTTAAGAATGAGGTCATTGATGTGCATTTAGGCATTAGTCCATTGCAGATTAAAAAACAATGGCAGCCTATGGTTTTTGAGACCTCTATAGCCATGAGTCCTAGTACGATATATTCTACACTTCTTTGATATAGTACAGAGTAACACTAACATTCGAATTTATACTCTGAAAAAAGTGACCATTTTACCATTTGTTACTTACATATAGCTTTTTACAAGGGCACTGGACCACATATATTACGTTTTAGTTTCACAATTGGCAAAATCATCAATATAAAATATTTGATTGGTAAAGCACAGTTACTTACCTGTAACAGGTGATCTCTGGGAACAGCAGGAATTAGTCCTCACATATGGGTACGTCGGTACCGACGGAGCCTGCGCAGGAACGCTCCCCAGCTTCCCAGAAGGAAAGCTTTTGGGAGCATCCCACAGCGCCTGCGCGCTGCCTTCCCGCCTTTCCTAACCAACTCTCCTCAGTTCAAGTTTAAAGCTGAGACAATAGAGAGAGAGAGGAAAGGAAAGACAGAGAGATATACAACTCCTAGGGGAGGTGGGAGGGTTGTGAGGACTAATTCCTGCTGTTCCCAGAGATCACCTGTTACAGGTAAGTAACTGCTTTCTCCAGGAACAAGCAGGAATGAGTCCTCACATATGGGGACTCCCTAGCTAAGATGCCTGGGAGATCCCCAAGGGTATGAGACCCTGAAGGGTTCCTCGTCTTCCTATGGATCTCAGGCATCCATTCAGGGAAGGAGGGCAGGAGTTGTTTAAGAATGGAACAGGTGTCTGAGGACAGCCTGACCAAACAAGGCATCCCGGCGGGAGTCCTTGTCCAAACAGTAATGGGCCGTGAAGGTATGAACAGAGGCCCAGGTGGCTGCTCGACAGATCTGATCGATGGACACAGAATGAAGATGAGCCATAGAGGTGGCCATGGCCCTCACATTGTGAGCTGTGACATGGCCCTCCAGAGAAAGGTTCTTACTCTGGTAAGCAAAAGAAATACACTGAGCAATCCAATTGGACAGTGTTCTTTTAGAGACTGGAAGTCCTAAATGAGAAGGATCAAAAGCAACAAAAAGCTGGGAAGACTTTCTATGTTGCTGTGTCCTGTGTAAGTAAAAAGCAAGAGCTCTTTTACAATCCAGAGTATGAAGGTTCCTCTCTGCACTGGATGTACGAGGAGCTGGAAAAAAGACAGGTAAATATACCTCTTGATTAAGATGAAAAGGAGAGACCACTTTAGGCATAAAGTGAGGATTTGTCCTAAGGACTACCTTATCATGACGGAACCTTGTAGAAGGTGGATTAGCCACTAAGGCTTGCAGTTCACTGAGGCGGCGAGCAGAAGTGATTGCAACAAGGAAAATAACCTTCCAGGAAAGAAATTTCAAGGAGGTAGTGGCTAAGGGTTCAAAAGGTGGCTTCATAAGCTGACCAAGAACCAAGTTTAAGTCCCATGCCACCGGAGGAGGTCGAATGGGAGGTTTAGTTAAAGTTAGGACTCTCATGAATCTTGCAATAAGAGGATGAGAGGAAATAGGTTGTCCATTGAGAGGCTTAAGGGATGCTGCAATAGCACTCAAATGGACCCTTACTGAATTCGTTTTAAGGCCTGCATTGGAGAGATGCAGGAGATATTCCAATAGAGAATTCACAGGGAGTGCTAGAGGGTCAATCAAGACCCTGTTGAGCACACCAAATGGAAAATCTTTTCCACTTAAAAGCATAGGAACGCCTAGTGGAAGGTTTTCTGGAAGCATGGAGGATATCCTTCACTTGCTGAGAAAGATTGAAGTCTTGAAGGTCTAGGCCTTCAGTAACCAAGCTCTGAGGTGAAGGGACTTGGGGTTTGGATGCCACAAAGTCCCTTCCTCCTGAGACAGAAGGTCTGGCGCAGCTCCCAAGTCCAGGGAGGGGGCTTGGGAGAGATGCAGAAGTAGAGGGTACCACACTTGGCGTGGCCAACGTGGAGCTTGTGATGCAGCGGACCCTCTGGCAGAAAGAAAAAAAGTTTTAAATTTAGAAAAAAACAAGTTTCAGTTGCAATATCCTGAAGGCCCACATAGAGGGAGCAGGAGAGCCAGCTTGGATGCAGAGGAACCACGCCTCTATGGGCAGGACTTAGAATCAGTCAGTCCCGATTTAAGCAGGGACAGAGCAGTTCAAAGGGGAGATCAAAGAGCAGGCCGAAGAGCAGGCCAAGGAGAAGGCCAAGAAGCAACTTGGAGAGCAGACCAAGTAGTAGGCCAAGGAGTAGGCCGGAGAGCAGGCCAGAGACAACTCCAAGGAGCAGCACTGCAGAGAGCAGTCAAGGAAGAAGGTGCTCTCCCATCCAGCTGGAGAGAAAGCCCTATCCAGGGAGAGGGGCTAAGCCATGATCTGAGAGAAAGATATCCAGCTGAAAAGGATACTCAAGAAGAGAAAGGTACTCTTAAAGATTTCTATAAAAGTAACCAGAGAGAAGGGTGGAAAACTCAGAGGCCTGGTGAACAGGGAAAAGCTGAGAGGGCGCGGCCACTAGCTAACTGCCACGGGAGTGGAAGCAAAGGCCAAGGGCATCAGCTGCAGCCCTACCCCAAAGAAGCTTATCCACACTCTAGAGAAAGAGAGACCCGGGGGGATTACTTGAGCCAGCAAGAATTAGAAGATAATCAGGCTAGGCCTCAAGCCTTTTCTGGAAGAGACTACAGAAAGCTCAAAGGTAAAACAGTTATTGCCTGTGATTGTGTGCCTAAACCCAGCATAGGAGAAAAGCAGAAGAGAGGATTTTATCAGTATAATAATGACACTTTTAAGCAGAAAATAACAGATGATTTCCCCAGGAAGAAAACTGTTAATGCTAAAGGTTGGGACAAGAGAGCTTTTAAAACCACAGCAGATGAACAGCCAGGGTTCTATCCTATAGCCAAGAACCGACGCCCCAAGCTGACAAACAAGCATTGGAACACGGTTTGGCACGCTTTCAAAAAGCCAGAACTCGGCCCCATTGAAGCTGCCGATTCAGAGCTCTCGGACATGGAATGGCTGCCAGTGGAATCTGGGGGTGAGGAGGCGGAAGAACCCATGGAATGCGTTTATTGTACAGTAGGAAAACTATAATCTGTTTGGAGTTAAAGAATGTATGAAGTGAATACAGGATACCTTATGTTTTGAGTTACTGTGGAGATTAACAGTTGTTACTTTGACCGTTTTATATGTGGAACCTGATGTAAGGATTGTTACAGCCCTGTTACTTTCTGAACCGTATATTTTGAACCATATTGCGCAAAGGAGAAATAAAAGCCTTTTTCCTTTTTCCCTACACTTGGCTGTGAAGTCACTTTATTGGGAAGTTGGCAACGAGGTTAGCACGAAGGACCGCTACCTTATGACCCTCGCAACTGGCCAACCCTGATACCCCAAATCTTATGCGCTCCCCAGCCTCCGGTGGAAACACTACGCCGCCACCAGAGGGGGCTGCGGGGGACAAGCTATGAGGATCATAAATCCTTGATCCCTCTGGAGTTTGAACAGAGTCTTGGGAATCAAAGGAATGGGTGGAAAGGCATACAGGAAGCCCTGACCCCAATGAAGGAGGAAGGCATCCTTGGCCTGAACTCCCTGACACGGAATTCTGGAACAGAACCGGGGAAGTTTGGCATTCCACGGATTTGCGAAGAGGTCTATGTCCGGGGTTCCCCATTCCTGGAAGATTCTGAGTACCTGATCCATGTGCAGGGACCATTCATGTGGAAGCAGAACTCGACTGAGTCTGTCTGCCCAAGAGTTTTGGATTCCTGGGAGGTATACCGCCAGGAGATGGATTTGATGCTCTCTGGCGAAGGCCCATAATCTTAGAGCTTCGTTGCAAAGCGACAGAGAACCAGTTCCTCCTTGCTTGTTTATGTAAAACATGGCTACTTGATTGTCCGTTTGAATGAGGACTGTCTTGTAGCTGAGGAGGGTATGAAAGACCCTGAGAGCTAGGAACACTGCTCGAAGTTCCAAGTGATTGATATGAAGAGAGGCCTCCTGTGGGGACCAAGTGCCTTGGGTGGAGAGGTCTTGTAGATGAGCTCCCCAACCTGTTTGGGAGGCATCTGTTGTGAGGGTTGCTTGGGGTAACACAGGTTGGAAGGGGGACCCCAGCAACAGATTCTGAGTGGACATCCACCATTGGAGAGACCAAAAGAGACGTCTGGAGGTTGCTATTTGGTCTGAGAGAGCTCCTGAAGCTTGAGTCCACTGGGTGGACAAAGTCCATTGAGCTGCTCTCATGTGTA
Organism: Ichthyophis bannanicus; assembly: GCA_033557465.1. Classification (NCBI taxonomy): domain Eukaryota; kingdom Metazoa; phylum Chordata; class Amphibia; order Gymnophiona; family Ichthyophiidae; genus Ichthyophis; species Ichthyophis bannanicus. Next base: position 1,048,211 of record JAWIIG010000053.1, read on the forward strand.
GGCGAGCATAGGGAACCACATGTACTGTGGAAGCCATATGGCCTAGCAGCTGTAGCATCTCCCTGGCAGTTAAGTGGTTCTTTGACTGAATCTGGGAGGCTAACTGTACTAGACGTTGGCAACGGGCCTGAGGAAGGTAGGCCCTTGCAGAAGTGGTGTCCAACCAGGCCCCTATGAATTCCAGGGACTGAGTGGGGGTGAGCTGGGACTTTGGGAGGTTTACAAGTCCCAGATATTGCAGAATGCCCCTGGTGCGGTTCAGGGAGATCTGAGCCTCCGACTGGGTTGGAGCTCGGATGAGCCAGTCGTCCAGATATGGGAAGACAAATATTCCCAGAGTGCGTAGAAATGCAGCAACTATTGCCATGCATTTGGTGAACACCCTTGGAGCAGAGGCTAGACCGAAAGGAAGCACTCTGTATTGGTAATGTTTTCCCTGGAACAGAAAACGTAGGAATTTCCTGTGAGATGGATGGATGAGGACATGAGTGTACGCATCCTTGGGATCTAGAGAACAAAGCCAATCCTGACTCTGCAGGTATGGAAGGAGAGTCCCTAGAGAAAGCATCTTGAACTTCTCCTTGCATAGGAATTTGTTCAATTCTCTGAGATCTAGAATGGGTCTGTATCCCCCTGTTTTCTTTGGAATGAGAAAATAGGGGGTGTAAAACCCTGACCCCTTTTGAAGAAGAGGAACCTCTTCTATGGCCCTCTGGGCCAGAAGGGTAGTCACCTCCTGATCCAGAAGGTCGAGGAGAGATGTGGGAGAATTGAAGTGTCTCACCATGGTGTAGGGAGGAAGGTCTGAGAAATGAAGTTTGTAGCCCTCTCTTATGATGGAGAGGGTCCACTGCTCTGATGTGATTTGCTCCCATCTGGGAGCAAAATGAGCTAACCTTCCTGGAATGGTGAGAGGCTCTGGCTGTTGTAGAGCCAGAAAGGTTAAGTTCTCTAGTATCAAGTCAAAAACCCTGAGGGGGTTGGGACTGCTGGGTTGTAGCAGCCCCTGCAGGTTTAGGCCTGGCCTGTTTAGGTTGCTGACGCTTAGTAGCAAAGCGACCTGTAGAAGATTGTTGGCCAGAAGTGGAAGGAAATCTGCTCTTTTTGTAAAAAAGACTTTTAGAAAGGTTTTTTCTTGGCTGGAATGGAGGTTGACTTGGAAAGTCTATCCAGAGCAGAATTTTCTGCATCCATTTGAGTGGCTTTTATTTGCCACTCCTTGCCAAAGAGATTTTCACCCGTACAGGGCAAATTTCCTAAACCATCCTGAACCCAGGGTTCCAGATCAGAAGCCTGGAGCTAAGCAATTCTGCGAGCAGCTATGGCAATGCCTGAGGCTCTGCTGGCACCTTCAAAAGAGTCAAAGGCTGCCCTGTTGGAAAACTTTGAAATGTCTTGAGTATGCTTAAGCCAAAGGAGGAACTCATCCCTTTTATCCTCTGGAATAAAAGGGAAAAAGTTGTGCAGCTTTTGTGCAACTTCCTTCAGAAACATACCCATATAAAGGCTATATGAATTGATTCTGGCAATAAGCATGCTGGCTTGGAAGATTTTCCTACCAAAAGCATCCAAGGTCCTGCATTCTCTTCCTGGAGGAGCAGAAGAGTGTCTTTTGGTACTCTTTATCCTTTTCATAGCTGACTGCACCACAATGGAGTGGTGAGGAAGCTGAGTTTTCTGAAATCCAGGACAAGGAGGGACACGATACATAGTGTCCAATCTGCGAGAATGAGGAGAAAGGGTTAGAGGAGTCTCCCATAAGTCAATCATATGTTCATGAAGAATTTCATGAATTGGCAAGGTGACTGCCTCTCTGGGAGCCTTAGAGTATCCCAAAATATCTAATTTTTTTGCTCTAGGCTCTGCCTCAGAGGATACTGAAATAGAGAGTCCTTTAGCTACTTCTATTATGAAGTCTTGAAAGGACAAATCCTCTGGAGGAGACATTCTCCTTTTTGGAGAAGCAGGCTCCTCATGAAGGGTAATGGATACTTCAGGAGACTCATCTGATGAATCAGAGTCATCAGAGGAATCGAAGTATCGTCTGCCCGATTCCAACGACCGATACGTGTATCGGTCGGTACCGACATCGGGCGTCCCCGGTACCGGATCGGTACCGAGAAATAGCCCTGGACAAGGAGCCGGAGTCGGTATCCTGGTTGATGTAGTCGGTACCGGTATCGGCGCTGGTACTGGTACCGGCGCCGGTACAGACAACGGAACTCGTTGCGGTACCGTCAGCGTCGCAGCCTTAATAAAAGCCATTATAGCTTGCTGCATGGATTGTACAGTGTGATCCACAGACGCCACGACTGCCTGGATGTCGGTACTGGGAGAAAGTGCCAGTACCCCAGAGCAGTCTAACAGGTGATTGGTCGAGGCCGTGCCATCGATGTCAACCTGTAACCCCATAGGAGGAGCTTTGGAAGCCGGAGCTTCCCGCCGGGGTTGTTTGGCTGGGGCAGGATCCTCGAGGGCAAGCCCGGAGGCATCTTGATGCTTAGAGGGAGATTTGCCCTTCGAGGACCTGCTAGGATTATGTTTGGTTACCTGAGACCCATCAGGAGAGGAAGACCTGGAAGATGTCGATGCCACCGCCGGTGCATCCGTGGGAAACAGCACATGGAGCTTGGCTGCTCGGTTCTGTAACCCTCGTTTAGACATTAGAGAGCAGGACTGGCAATCCGGAATGGAGTGTTCAGGACCCAAACATTTAAGACACCATTCATGGGTATCTGTAACAGAAATGTACCGCTACACTTAGTGCATTTTTTGAACCCGGAGGTTGGTTTTTCCATGAGGGGAAAAATTTCTTGTGGGCCTGGAGGCCTAATTAGAAAAATACACCAAGTGAGGAAAAAAAAAAAAATATATATATTTTTTTTTTAGAAAGAAAAGAAAAGAAAAGACCGGCGGTACCGGTCCGGCGTCGGGGAAGGCAGACACGCGACCAAAGAAATAAATTAAAATAAAGAACTTCTTCAGCGGTGACAGGAACACGACCTGCTGGCTCCGTGGAAAAGAAGAACTGAGGAGAGTTGGTTAGGAAAGGCGGGAAGGCAGTGCGCAGGCGCTATGGGATGCTCCCAAAAGCTTTCCTTCTGGGAAGCTGGGGAGCGTTCCCGCGCAGGCTCCGTCGGTACCGACGTACCCATATGTGAGGACTCATTCCTGCTTGTTCCTGGAGATAAGGATGAACAAAAGTATTACGCACAGGGAAAGAATTCAAACACATGGAACATTTACCGCATTGAAATTGCCCTTTAAATTTGGACAAGAACTTTCTTTCAGTGAATGCAGAGGGAACCAAAAGATTCTGTAAGTTAATATTGCGCTAATGTGCAATAGTTAACTTTAAGACCTCAAAAGCTGGAAGAGTTTGTACCAAGTGCCACTCCTTCTGTAATATCTTAATTATGCTACTAGATTGTGCAGAATATAAGAAGGGGCAAACTATGCCCACAACCCGTAAGGTGCGTATCCGGCAATTTTTTCCAAACCAAGATATTAGCCATCCTAGAGATACATCTATTATTAGTAAGAAATCTACATGGATCCCCCCTCAGCGTACAGATCCTGTCATCGAAGCTTCTGAAAAAGTCGTAACCAAACAAGTTACAGACGTTTTAAAAGCCCACCGCTCTTCTTATTATAACATTACATACAATGAGAAGAAAGCGATTTCATCATTACAAAAGAATAATGATATCATAATAAAACCGGCAGACAAAGGAGGGGCAGTTGTAATAATGGACAAAGAATACTATATAGCCGAAATTAACCGTCAATTGAATGATACCGTTTTTTATCAGAGACTTGATGGAGATCCTACTCAGAATCTCAAGAGGAGCATAGACAATTTAGTCATTTCAGCCTTTGAGTTTGGATACATTACCACAAAAGAGAAGTCTTTTTTGATTGTTGATAATCCTATAATTCCCACTATATACATTATTCCAAAAATTCACAAATCCCTAGAAGCTCCGCCTGGTCGTCCTTTTGTTTCAGCCATTGGCTCCCTTTTGGAACCTATTTCAAAATTTGTAGACTTTCTGTTACGTCCGTTTGTCCATGACATGTGGTCCTATGTTAGAAATTCAACACATGTTATACAGACCCGGGGTTGGAATCCTGGCCCGCAGACTTGAAGGAAGGAGAGTTGGGTCCTGGGGATGATCCTAATATCTTTAGAGTTTTTAGGAAGGAAGAGCTGGCAGCATTGATTGCGCAGTCTCTGGCAGCGCTTAATATAGTGCCTCCTGTGGTTCAACAGGAACCTTTAGAGGATCCCTTGTTACAGGGTTTCAAGGCGGAACAAAGATGTTTTCCTCTGCACAGAGTGATTAAACAGATTATAGAATCTTTTGGTTCCCTCTGCATTCACTGAAAGAAAGTTCTTGTCCAAATTTAAAGGGCAATTTCAATGCGGTAAATGTTCCATGTGTTTGAATTCTTTCCCTGTGCGTAATACTTTTGTTCATCATTTTACCAATCAAATATTTTATATTGATGATTTTGCCAATTGTGAAACTAAAAATGTAATATATGTGGTCCAGTGCCCTTGTAAAAAGCTATATGTAGGCAAGACTACCCGCAGCATTAGAACCAGAATAGTGGAACACAAAAGTTGTATAAAAAGAGGTTAAGCTGATAAGCCTCTCGTCCATCATAGAACCCAGTTAATTGTACTGGGTCAAGCATCGATATCCTGGGTCCCTTCTTAATAATGGTTTATGGACCTTTCCTCCAGGAACTTGTCCAAACCTTTTTTAAACCCAGTCAGCTCAATAATTCAAGAATTTGCTTCCAAAATACATAACTCACAGTTATATAACACACAGTTCCAGAGGACGGTTCTACCAACTAGAAATTATTTACACAGAACTATCACTTTTTGGACTGTTGATCTTTCCCCTTATTTTCAGGAGGGTCCCGATGTGCCTTTTCTCTGCTCGGGGTTTTATTAAATTCAAGGCTGACTCTATAGTGTCCTGGGTTAGAAAGCTGCAGATGTATTTGTATAGACATTGCAGGAAGCTGAGTAACGTCTCCTATCTGAGCAGAAGCTCCTGCAAACATTTTCCTCTCTGCTTTCACTGCTTTGACAGATAAGGAAAGAAGTGCAAGATTTTTCTCTGGCTGCTCAGAAAGAACACAAAAGAAAAAATCCTCTTTTGCAATATAGCTACAAATTACTAGGCAATGCAGACCCCTCTAGGGATGGCAGTCCCTCCAAGGCAATGTAGACCTTTACAAAGCACTCAGCTGCATAGCTCCTAAGTAAGCTAATTAAGACCACTAACACCAGAGGACAGCAGTAACTTCAAAGAGCTTGCCTACCTCTTTGAACTTGAAGACTAGACAAGAAAAAACCCTAGCAGCAGAAAAAAAGCTTTGTCTAAGAACACAAAAAGAATCCTTTTGCAATACAGCTAGCTACAAATTACTAGTCAATGCAGCAGAAAAAAGAGCCACAGTATTACCTTGTTTGCAATGGAGACACTGTCAGCCTCCCCCCCCACCAGCGTCTCTTTCTCAGCCCCTCGCCCACCATCACCCAGTGTCCTCTCTCAACCCCCCGCCCACCATCACCCAGTGTCTCTCTCTCTACCCAAATTTAGAAGCTGTAATGAAAGAGACTGACTCTGATATAGTGGCAGTCATGGAGACATGGTACACAGAAAACATAGTAATATAGTATATGAAAGAAGATAAAGACCAGCATGGTCCATCTAGTCTGCCAAGCAGGTCACGCCTCCCCATGCTTTTGTTAAGAGGTGTACCCACCACTCCGTGCAGGTCACCTCTATTTGTTGAGATATTAGAGACAGTTAAGTTTATTTTGATTTTATCCTGTTGCTATAAAGGGATCCACTGTGTTTGTCCCATGGCATTTTGAATTCTGTCACTGTATTTGCCCCCACCACATCCATCGAGAGGGCATTCCAAGATCCACTACTCCTTCAGTGAAAACGTATTTCCTGACATTGCCTTTCAGTTTACCCCTTTGCAGCTTCATGTTATGCCCTCTAGTATTATAGCTTCTCTATCTTTGAAAAAGGTTTGTTTGTTCATTAATACTCTTTAAGTATTTAAAGGTCTATCATATCTCCCCTGTCCCTCCTCTCCTCTAGAGTATACATATTTAGGTCTTCAGGTCGCTTCCCATATCTTTTGACGCAAGCACTAAATCATTTTGGTTGCCTTCCTCTGAACCGTTTCCAGTCTTTTTATATCCTTTGCGAGATGTGGTCTCCAAAACTGAACACAATATTCCAAATGAGGCCTCACCAGCAACTTGTACACTGGCATTAATACCTCCTCCTTTCTGCTGGTAATTCCTCTCTGTATGCAACCCAGCATCCTTCTGGCTTTTGCTATCACCTTGTCACACTCTTTCACCACCTTGAGATCCTCAGAAACAAATCACACCGAGGTCCTTCTCCTCGTCCATGCACATCAATCTCTCGCCCCCTATCGTATACAATTTCCTTGGATTTCTGCATCCCAAGTGCATGACACTGCACTTCCTCACATTAAATCTTAACTGCCAAGCATTCCATTTCATTACCCCAGTCCAATCCCGGCACTTTTGGGTATTCCCCCCCCCCCCCCCCACCAGCAGCTTGGAGACTGAGCATGTCATGATTTTCATGACAACCATCTAGACAGACAACTGGCTCCTCTTCCCAGCCTTCAGTTTCTCAGTCTCCAAGCAGCTGGAGAGATATGAATCCCTTTGCTAGGATTCACTGAAGGAATGCTTAGAGTTGTAATCTGGCACAGAAAAAAGCATTTATTTTTTGGGATGAGTTGTAGTGAACACTGGTAGAGAGCTCAGAGGCTAAAGGCAACTGTCAGTGGCTCACTTTCAATCCTTTCAAATGTTATACCACAATACAATCAGCCCAGAGATGTAAATAATTTCCGCTTAGATTTTCCAAGCACATTTATGTACATAGTTTAAGTTTTGTATCATCATCTATGTATTTAGTTCTACTCTCGCTCTCTGTAACTGAATATGTACTAGTTAACTGTACGAGTCAAAATGTTGTTGTTGTTTGTAAACCATGCTTGATCTCTTGGAAAACACGGTATAAAAATTTTAATGAAATAAAAATAAATAAATAAATGTGAGTGCCTGTTTTAAATTTACACTATCGGATCCTCCAATTCCAGAGGATTCCTCTGTGGAGGTACTGAGAGCAGCTGATTTAAGAGTCAGCAGCGACGCCGGGTCTTATTTCAAAAAGAAACAGCTCACAGCGGAAAGGTGCATGTGCAACAACTCCAGAGCCGTGGCTTTGAGACAGTGAGGAGTCGTCGCAGCACGAGAGACCAGGTTTCCCCTCTACCCAGCACAGAGACTCTGAGGTGGTGGAGCATTGGGGCAGCTGCCCGGACACTTTGGGAGACAGTTCAAGGCAGGAAATGTGCAACAGCGATTTCTGACTGACCGGGGGAACCGCGTGATTTGGCGGTCATCTTAGGAGTTGCAATTTGCAGAGCCGCAGGAAGGAACAAGGCAGGAGGCTTGCTGGGAAAGCCAGTAGTGCTCCTTCTACCATATTTGTTGTTTTTGGAGGACTGGAGCGCTATGAAGTTCAGTGAAAGTAAAGAAAATAACATAAGAGAAGTAGAAGAAAAGCAAGTAGTCAGAAGGAGAGACACCATGCCTGCAAAGCAGACTTGCATGACATGTGGGTCTCGCAAAGGTTCAGTCTCCACAGCCGGATTCTGTAGAGGCTGCGAGGCAGAATCCAGGTCAGTGGAGGCTGCCCTGCAGGAGGACAGACTTGAGAAATCCCAGAGGGACTCGGTAGACTCCGAGGCTCAGTGTCCTCCACAGAGGCAATAGGACATCAGTAGAGGCGGAGGGAGGGGTCCCTCCTGCTCTGAAGGGCCCTAACGGCAAAAGTAATAAGGCCCTGAAGGGTGGTGCCGGCAAGAGGGCTACAGGAGAAAGTCCTCATGGGGCATTCTCACCGGAATTTGTGCTAATGTTGCACAAGGCCTTTTGCTTGAAGCAATCATCAAGGGAAATGCAGCCGGTGGGTGCCAAGCAGACCTCTGTCATGGAAGAGTCACCATGAATGGCAGAAGGGGAGCCAGGTCCCAGCAGGAGAAGGAGGGAAGACGTCCCCCCAGAGAAAACTTCTCTAGAAGCGGTGGATCCGGATGAGGAGGATGCTTCAGACTCTGCGTTGAAAGAGAGAGAGAATCCCCAGGAAGAAGATTCGCGCATCATGTGAGTTTTCCACAGAGAGGAGTTGGCAGCATTGACTGCACAGTACTTCAAGGTATTGAATGTGCGGATGTATGTTACAGAGAAGGAAGAAGAGCCTCTGGAGGATCTGCTGTTCCAAGCAGTTTGTGCAACTCAAAAGGTGTTTCCATTGCATAGAGTCATCCGACGAATGATATAGGAGAAGTGGGATGTTCCCGAGAGACTGCTCCAGAAGACTCGCACAATCTCACCTTTACCCTCTGCCCGATCGAGACAGAGAGCTCTTTCGACCTCCAAAATGTGGATGCAGCGGTCTCAGCAGTTACAAAGACAACGATCCCTGTGGAGGGTAGCTCTACTCTCAAGGATCTACAGGATCGCAAGTTAGAAACATCCCTGAAGCAGGCGTTCAACATTTGTGCATTATCGCTGCAGGCATTGGTATGTGGAGCCTTTATAGTCAGGGCATGACTGTGATGAGCGCAGAGTACCCTGGATGTAAGTGCAGAGCAGGCTCGGCGCCCGGAGGCAGCAAAATTACAGTCCAGGGTGACGTACCTGGCAGATACTTTCTATGACCTGATCAAATGCTTATCCAAGGGTATGGCCTCAGTGGTGGCAGCGAGGCGGTACTTGTGGCTCTGTAACTGGTCAGCAGACATCTCTGAGGAAAGCTGCTGTATGGAGAGGATCTCAAGAAGCTGGTAAAGGATGGGTGACTCCAAGGGAGGAAAATTGCCAGAGGACAAGCAGAAAGTTGTGCGGTCATCGACTCCAGGACGTGGGTAGCCGAGGGATTTTCAGCGATTTCGCTCAGTGCAGTTTGCCCCATATCAAAGGGGCTGGTTCCCATCCAGGGGACAAGCCTTTCGAGGGTTTAGGGGTGCTAGAAGAGGGTTTTACTCTTCTGCTTCTTCGGCACCAAAGAAGTCACAATGAACAGAGGACAGGCCAGGTGGACTTAGTTCCCGTAGGGGGTCGGTTATGGGACTTTTACAATGCCTGGACCTGCGTTATGACTGACCAGTGGGTGTTAGAGGTCATCTGGGAGGGCTATGACTTGGAATTCACTCGACCCCTCCGAGACGCCTTTGTCAATTCCCCCTGCAAAGCACTGCAGAAGCAAAAGGCAGTGGGGGACACCATGCGGTGCTTGCAAAGGCTTCAGGCGGTAGTAGACATGCCACCAGACCAACGCAGGTGTGGTTGATACTCCATCTACTTCATAGCTCCCAAAAAGGAAGGTTCCTACCGGCCCATCCTAAACTTCAAGCATGTCAATCAAACCTTGCGGGTACTGCGCTTTCACATGGAGATGTTGCAGTTCGTAATAGTCGCAATGTGCAAGGCGAGTTTTTGACTTTACTCAACTTCACATTCCGGTGCAGGCAGAGCACCAGCAGTTTCCTAGGTTCGCAGTGCCAATGGGGCACTTTCAGTTTCGGGCATTGCTGTTTGGTTTGGCATCCATGCCTTGGACCTTCACTAAAGTGATCGTGGTGGTGGCAGCAGCGCTGCGACAGGAAGCCATACTGGTCCATCCTTAACTCAATGATTGGCTCACCAGAGCAAGGTCTTGTGAGGAGAGCGAGCGTGTGACAGAACTGGTCATGGCATTCCTCCAAAGACTCAGATAGGTGGTCAATTTCGCCAAGAGTCACATCACGCCGACGCAGGACCAGGAATACCTCGGCACACGTTTCCAGATGAAGGTGAGGCAAGTGTCGCTGCTGGTGGCGAGAGTGTGCAAGCTGCAAGGGCAGATCCAGCAGTTGATGCAGAGGCCAATGGTGTGAAATTATTTGCAAGTAGTGGGTCAATGGTGACCTCAATTGAGATGATCCACTGGGCATATGCACACGTGACCCTTGCAATGAGCATTGCTATGCAGGTGGTCAGTGCAGGTCCACCCCCTTTCGAAGGAACTGCCATGCACAGAGGAAGCAAGGCAGGGGCTCTGCTGGTGGCTACTGACCGACATGCTCTTGAAAGGCATGCCATTGGAGGCGCCTCAGTGGATACAGCTTATAACAGATGCCAATCTGCTCGCCTGGGGAGTGCATTATGAGGCCCAGTTTGTGCAGGGGTTATGGTTGCATTAAGAGATGCAGTGATCCATAAATCATCTGGAATTGACAGCAGTCTTCTTAGCACTGCAAGAACTTCATACCATCATATGGGGGAAGGAAGTGAGAGTCTTCTTATACAGACAACGGCACGACAGTGGCATACGTCAACCATCAGGGTGGTAAAAGCAGTGCACAGCTGGAAGAGGAGGCTGGGCCATTGTTGGAATGGGCGAAGAGCAACCTGGTGGCTCTGTGAGCAGTGCACATGGCTGGACAGGAGAATGCAGAGGCAGATTACCTCAGCAGACTGCAGATCGATCCAGCGGCGTGGACGGTCAGTCAGGATGTGTTCAGACAGTTGGTGCACCATCGAGGTCAGCCGATCATGGACCCCATGGCGTCATACGATTCGGCCAAGGTGGTGCGGTTTTACAGCAGGAGGAGGGAGCACACGTCAGAAGGACTCTACACGCTTGTCCAACCGTGGCCCACAGACAGACTTCTCCACATCTACCTCCCCCCCCCCCCCCGGCTGCTCATTGGCTATGTGATACAGAGGAGAGAGGCACATCCGGGACCAGTGGTCCTGATCGCTCCTGATTAGCCGCAGAGGCCGTGGTATGCGTATTTGGTACGGATGATGGCAGACAGGCCGTGGCGGCTCCTGGTGTGAACGGATCTACTAGTGCAGGGGCCCATTCGCATTCCACAGATGGATCGGTTCTAGCTTATAGCATGGCTTTTGAGAGGACATGTTTGAGAAAAACTGTTTATGCACTGGCGGTGATAGCGACCTTGCTCAAAGCGTGCAGAGAGCCGACCTCATTGGCGCATATTCATGTACGGAGAGTATTTGAACATTCAGGAGCAAGGTTGTTCAGCTATGCAGTGCTTGGTACCAGAGGTTCTCGCCTTCCTTCAGGCAGGCATGGACAAGGACCTTGCCTGCAGTTCTTTAAGGGTGCAGGTGGCTGCTCTTTCCTGCTATCAAGGCAGAATTAGGGATGTACCACTGGCTTCTCACTCGGAAATGGTTCAGTTTCTCAAAGCGATAAAGCAAGTGCGTCGCCGATACATTCGATAGTGCCACCTTGGGATCTTAACTTAGTACTGTCAGTCTTGACGGAACAGCCCTTCACGCCTTTGGGTGAATGCACACTGAAGGAAGTGTTCTTAGTGGCCATTTGTTCAGCCAGAAGGATTTCGGAGATCCAGGCAGTGTCTTGTAGGGAACTGTATCTAGTGATATCCAGAGATAAGGTGGTCTAATGGCTTGCTCCCGCGTTCTTGCCGAAGATATTATCAGTTTTACACCTCAATCAGTCGATGTCCCTCCTGGTTTTCTCGGAGACGGATGGGGAAACAGTGAATCCACTCCTGCAGCATTTGGATGTGCATCGAGTATTACAGAGATACCTGAAGAGCACGGAGTCCTTCCATAAGTTGGAACGCCCATTGGTGTTATTTGGAGGACTGCATAAGGGAGAAGTGGCAACCAAGGCATCTATATCCCGATGGATCAGGGAGGCCATCTCCTCAGTTTACCTGCTGAGGCGTAGGCAGGTTCCCATGGGATTGTGCGCCCATTCGATCCAGGTCCTAGCAGCACTATGGGCGGAGTTTAGTCTGGTGCCACCAGTGGACATCTGTAGAGTGGCAACCTCGTCCTCCCTTTGTGAGGCATTATCGTTTGAACATACAGGCTTTACAGTAGGCTTGTTTTGGTTTTGCAGTGTTGGAAGTCGGGTTGGTGGGACGCTCCCAGAGGTAGTACTGCTATGGTACATTCCAAGGTGCCGGGATTGGACTGGAGAAACGAAATTGAAGAAGAAATTAGACCTTACCTGCTAATTTAATGTTTCTCGAGTTACTCCAATCCAGTTCCGATTCCCTCTCTCTACACTAGAAACTGATAACTGAGTCTAACTCTTAGCACATGGCTTCCCGGCTGCAAGAAGTCCTCCTTGTTCAAAAACAACCGAAGGATGGTGACACATGGGTGCTACAAATAAAAAAAACAAGAAGCTAAGGTGGAAGGCAAGTTGCCTTCTGTTGGATGGCAGCGGAGTCGGGAGCGGTGAACATTGGTCTCTGGAATCTCCCTTTCCATCTTTGACAGGTGAGCGGGGTTATTCCCTTTCTCCTCTGAGGGAGAGAGGGTTATTTTGTTAATTGGAATTGTTTAATTAATGGTTACACTAATGGTTGTCATAGCTGTTTCCGTGAATCTGCTTTGTCAATAGGATACTGAAGGCTGAGAGGAAGAGCCAGCCGTCTATCTAGGTGAAAATCATGACATGTTCAGTCTCCAAGCTGCTGGTGGGGGGTGAATACCCAAAGGTGCCGGGACTGGACTGGAGTAACTCAAGGAACATAAATTAGCAGGTAAGGTCTAATTTCTTCCAGCTTTTTTCTTTTTTTCATTGATATATTTAGAATTTTTACAAAACACTAACAAAACATTAATACAACCTTATATAATCCAGAACATGCCTCAACTCCCACCCACCCCCAACCCTGCTCTTTGTTGGTCCTTTTATCTTTATATTCTAAACAGCTGTATTGCTCTAGGGATAATAATCAAAGGAAAACTAAGGACATCCCATTCTCACCTGAAGGCAGCTTAGAACCCTACCGTAGCGCGGGCAGCATATTCATCGAGAACACGCCATTTATTTACATTTGTAGTTCTTGGGTTGATGCTCTTGTCGTACGCTTTTTCATATCTGCAATAGAGGCATAAGAGATTCCACTAAATATGCCAATCCAATTTAAGTGACTTTTTCCAACATGCCAGTATTAATTTTAAAGCTATTGCTATCAAAGTTTAACAGGAAAAAAATTTGCTTTGGCGAATGATGGAATCACTGCCAGGGATCTCAGCTTAACTATGCGCCACGACAAAGGGGCTGTAAATTTTTAATATATTCTGTATTTTAGATTATATCGCTGTCCAAAATATTTGAATGTTAGGGCAATCCAGAACCACGTGGGCTAAAGATACTACGTTCTCCTGGCAGGACCAGCACCGGTTATTTTTATTTCTATCCCATTTTGATAATTTGACAGGTGTGATGTATGCACGATGGGCAAGAAAAAACATTGACTGAGTGATTTCCACTGACCTAGAGACTCGAACAAGGGGCCCCCCAAAAAGAGGCGTCACTAGATTGCTTTCCCAAACTTTCATTAGCCCATTAATATTAGGGCTGACCCGGTATCTGAAAAGGCCATAAAGTGAGGAAACCGCTCGACTTCATAAGTTTGTCTGTGAGGTTACTAGCAGAAGACCCCATTTCTGAGATAGATATAAGGAACCTATTTTTGAAGAGGTTATACAGTGGTGAACTTGCAACCATTGAAAGTAGCAGGAAGCCGGAAGGCCGTAGTCCTTCTGAAAGGATGAAATGTGTTACCAGATGTGCCTTCCAGCAATTGTCCCACTGACCAAACACCACCCTCCTGCCAAATTTTCCAAGCAAAAGACACCTTTTTGATTTTAAACAAGGGGTTATTCCATAATGATAATAATATTGAATGTGGCTTGTCTTCACCCAACACCAAAAGTAAAGCTTGGAAAGCATCCTGAGTCGAGATAACCACCTGTCCAACCCGAGATTTGTCCGGGTGTCACATATTCATAAGCAGTTGTAACAGGCAAGGTGCTACCAATCTCTCTTCCAGTTCTAACCAAATTAATTTCTGTGAAAGCGTTTCGGGAGGTAACCCATAGGGCCCCCCCTGCTTCATATAAAAGCAAAGTTTTACCCTCGGAAGTCTGGGACGTGTACTCCTCCAGCAATCTTTTAAAATATGAAAGGAAGATACAACTGGTCTTCAGCTCTATACTAGCAATGCTAATCCCTAAAACATGTATACGCCCCACAATCTTCCTACCTACCCAACAAAGAGCCATCCCCACCCCAACTAAGGGGAATAATACAACAGGGTGAATCAGCGCGAAGTACAATATCGCCACACAAGAACCCTACAAACAATTTTAAGCAGGAAAAAAGAACCCCTTTTCCAACCCTACATTTTCCTTAGATGTAACAGTTTAAAGTATCAATAATGTTATATCAGTGATCTTGTATCACCATTTTATCAACATGATATCAACATTCCTATCATCCCCCCCTGCCCCACCCCACCCCCCGACCCAACCCTCCTCCACACTCCGCCCAGAATTTCCCTTGTCTATATAGTGCATAATCGAAACCTATTTATGTACATGGAGTTCTGCAGAAGGGTAAGACCCTACTCATTCACAGCATCAATCATGCATCATTCAGCATCTCCGGGGGTGGGGACGGGGGTAAAGCACAAGAATCACCTTTTAACAACGTCCAGCCTCAACCACAGCGGCCAATGAATTAGCCTTCAACCTCCCATTCTCAAACCCAGGTCCCCCTTGTCTGTATTACTAAAGAAAGGGAATAAAGGTCTAAAACTGTATAAGCTAATAAAGGGCCCATCTAGGGAGTCTTACCATATTTAACATGAAAGAAAAAGAAATGTTTCTTTCATACATCCACACAACCTTTCCTTCAGATTCTCAACTCATAGCCCCAGCTAGGCTCAGGAAAGGGGGGAGGGGGGGAAGGGCCCCCACAGGGGCGCAGAAATCAATCCACCGCTCCAATCTCACCTCCCATTAGATTTGGGACGTGAATGGGTTTTACCTGTAGCAGTACCAAAATAAAGATGCCCAGTGTGAACCCTGAGAGTTCATATATATTGCTTAAAAACTTTCATACGCACTCCAAGCAGCCTTTTTCAGCACATCCTAATCGATTCTTGCTCTTCAATAAAGGATTGTAAAGTTGCTGAGTTGTTAAAGGACCTGGTTTGATTGTCCAAAGTTACTCTGAGTCAGGCCAGATAAAATAGTCCATATCGGGCTTGCAGATGTTGTAGTCGCAGCCTGAGCACTAAGAATTGCTTGTGCCTTTCTACTGTATTTTTGCTGAAGTCCAGATAAAAAGAGTTCTTATGTCCCTCAAATTGCACCCCGTCGCGGGCCTTAGCAGCATTTATGATTTGGACCACTTGTTGATGCCTAAGAGGCAGAGGATCAAAGGCTGTGGTCTTCAGGTATGAGAGCCTGCCTGCGTCGGAACCCGATATGCTCTTTTGATTTCAAGCGGCCAGGTAAAATCCAGACGCAACATTTTGGGTAGCAGGTTCTCAAGGAATGTCACCATGTCAGATCCTTTGACTCCCTCCGGTATGCCTACAATCCAAATATTGTTCTGTCGTGCCCTATTGTTGAGTTCCTCTAAACTGTGCTTCTCAAGGCCTTAGATATTTACTTGAATAGTTCGTTATGGGTTGCAATAACAGTGTCCATTTTATCCATTCGGACTTTGAGGGCCAACATCTGAGTTTTTAAATCTTGCAGGTCTGACTGCACTGTGGTAAGAAAATCTCCATTTGCAGCGACCAGTGTGCGCACAGCCCGAATTTCTGCAAGTAGCTCCTGCATCTCATCAGTAACATTGAGGCTAGCTGCCATCTTGTGAGGTGACAAAGGATCCGATTTTGGATGCTTCGTTCTGAATTCTGCACAGAGGAGTAGTCCAGGCAGACTGTTTTAAGCTGGTCATGTTTCAGTGCTAATGGGAGATGTAGGGTTACTGAAAAATCGTACGGTAAAAGGATTGTAAGGGGTCGAGAGATGGGATTCTTCTCAGGATCCTTGGGAGCTAAACTCCTAAGCGGTCCTACTGTCCCACTGCTGGCTCCGGCACCCCTCCCCCCCATTCTTGCAGCTTATGTAGATCTTTCCTTAAGTTATCCACTCCCTCAGGGAAGTCCACTCTGTTAGCCCCCAGCCCACCATCATCCAGTGTCTCTCTCTCTCACAGCCACCCACCAGCACCCAGTGTGTGTGTGTCTCTCTCTCTCTCTCACAGGCTCCCCCTCCCACCATCACCCAGTGTCTCTTTCTCTCACAGCTCTCCATCATCACCCAGTGTGTGTGTGTCTCTCTCTCATAAGCCTCTCCTTCCACCATCACCCAGTGTCTCTCTCTCTCTCTCTCTCTCACAGGCCCCCCTCCCACCATCACCCACTCACAGCCCCCCCCCACCATCACCCACTCACAGCCCCCCCACCATCACCCACTCACAGCCCCCCCCCCCACCATCACACAGTGACTCTCTCCATTCTTCTTGCATTGACAAAGCCAAGCTCCTTTTTCATTGCGCTTGACTTGAGCAGCATGGTGGAGAAAGTTCAGGCGAATCTCGCAGTTTCAAGTTTCAGGAGTTCAGCATGAATTCCCCCCCATTACGCAGCTCAAGCTGCTTGCACAAAGCAGATCACAGTGGAGGAAATAAGCTCAGTGTTAATGAGACGGCACTGAGGCATACAAAAACTTTTCAGAGGCATGAAATCCTCAGCACTATGGTGCAGTATTTAGACACCATAAAGATCTGGCACCTGACGTTTGTCAAGCCCTATCCTATGGCACCCAATACCTTTGAAACTGGCCTGGCAGCCCCGCATGAAATGCCCCAGCCAGCACCACTGCTCAAATTCAGTGAGGTATCCAACAAAGAGATCGAAGACATTATTGCCTCTATCAACCTCACCACTGCACCCAACGATCCCTGTCCGGCCAGTTGGATTAAAGAGCTACGTCTTGACCTAAGTCAAATCCTGAGCAGAATCCTGAACCAATCCTTCTTAACAGGGTCTTTCCCACAGAGTTTAAAACACACATCAATCAGACAACTGCTAAAAAATAGCAGGCTCGAACCATCTAAAGTCGAATCCTACAGACCAATTTCGAGCATCCCCCTGCTTGCCAAACTCATCAAAAAGGTAGTCCAGCGACAAATCCAACAGCACGTTGACACCGAAGCAACATTGGACCCATCCCAACACGGCTTTAGGGAAACACATGGTGTGGACACCATCCTCACAACCCTCTTTAACAACCTAGTTACAGGACTTGACAACATCCACCAATGATTCGTTCTCATCTTCATGGACATTGCAGCCGCTTTTGACTCGGTGAACCATGAGATACTATTACAACGCCTCAAAGAAAAAGGGATACAAGGCTCCGCACTAGATTGGTGCAAATCATACCTGTCCAATACATGGCAACAAGTCAGAGCAGGCTCCATGACCTCAGAGCCATTTCTACTGAAACAG
This sequence comes from Ichthyophis bannanicus, assembly GCA_033557465.1. Lineage (NCBI taxonomy): Eukaryota > Metazoa > Chordata > Amphibia > Gymnophiona > Ichthyophiidae > Ichthyophis > Ichthyophis bannanicus. The sequence goes on from JAWIIG010000053.1 coordinate 1,065,671, forward strand.
GGAGTGCCACAGGGATCATCCCTAGCTGCATTGATGTTTAAACATTTACATGCAGCCCATCTGCGCTTTGATCCGATCTTTAAACGTCCAATGCCTCGCCTATGCAGATGACATCCTGATATACATACCTTTCAAGATTGACCAACCAGATTTCTCCCCAATAATAAGATGCTTCGAAGCAGTAGCAGACTGGCTCCTTACACAGAACCTATGGATTAATCACAGCAAAACCGATGTAAACTTCTGGTTTCTCGTGACAATAGAACGCCACCTCCCTCATTACAAGTCAACAATGCTGAGTTGAAAACTAAATCCACAATTTGTTATCTAGGCATTACACTCGACCAATGGCTCGACATGTCAGCACATGTGAAAAACACCAAGAAAGCAGTATATCACAAGATTCGAACACTACGTCATCTTCGCCCATTGCTTGACTTTTCCGACTACCGATCAATCTTCCAAGCCTTAGTGATCCCGCATCTTGACTTCGCTAATATCATCCTCCACGGACTCCCACAGTCAACACTAAGCCCGCTCCGACTTGCCATGAACTCCGCTGCGAGAGTACTTTTAGGATTATCAAGGTCAGACCACATAATGCCAGTCCTGAAGAAACGCCACTTGCTGCCGCTACAGGCCAGAATCCATTACAAGACCCTAGTCCTGACATTCAAAGCTCAAAAGAACCAGCCCCCCACGCCCATCAGTAAATTGATCCACAGCACACCGGCCAACACAAGCCCTCACAGCACGACAAGCTGCAAAGCAAGTGAGACCCTGCCAGTAGTTAAACTATCGGTAGTTTAACTACTGGCAGGGTCTCCCAAGATGGACAGGTCTCAGCTGAGATGCCAGACCAAGACAAACCACCCATCTGGGCAGCAGCAGAATGGGATAGTGTTGACGGCGGAGGATCACATTTCTGTGACAACGGCAACAACACCAAACTTAAACTGCGTGGAAGAAAGGCCCGGCAATCTACTTCTGTATCTTGCCATGAAAACCCAATGGATAGTTACAACAAAACAAATTGTGCTGTAGTGCTGGAAGATGAGACCCCCAGGTTGGAAGGCACTCAACTAGCTACTGGGGAAGAGCTGAGGACTTTTCAGAGTAAAGCCAACATTTATGATGTGGTTGGATCAAAGCCCTCGGGACGTCTGACTGGTGATGTAGCTGCGCATGAAATGAGAGTCAGAAGCTGTAAAGATGTCTTACACATTGGAATATGGAACGTACGAAGCATGAACCAAGGGAAGTTGGAGGTGGTCAAGAATGAAATGGAACGTGTACAACTTGATCTGTTGGGTGTCAGCGAACTGAAATGGACTGGCATCGGGCACTTTGCATCAGATGATCACATGGTCTACTATGCTGGAAATGAAAGACAAAGAAGAAATGGTGTTGCATTTATAATAAAGAAGAAACTTGCAAGAACTGTAATGAAATACAATGCAATCAGCGAACGCTTAATCTCTATTCGTCTACGAGGAATGCCTATCAACACAACTATAATTCAAGTATATGCCCCAACAACAGCTGCAGAAGAGAATGAAATTGAAGAGTTTGTCAGACGGCTGCCTGGGTGAGAATCTTCACAGTCTTGTCAAGTGCATATATCTATATGATTTGCAAGGTATTGTGGGCAATGTAGTTCATTCACACCAGACACAGCTGCTGACAATAATTTAGTTGTGCTCTTGGGTAAAGCCAATAAGATATTTATTTATGGGGTTATTTCTCCCAACACAGATATGCTTGGTAGCACATAAATTAGGTAACTTGCTTTCAGTGTTAACTTGGAAAAACAAAGTCAAAATCAGGAAAACAACAAATGAAAAGCTACGAAGCAAGAAACAAACTGTTCTTTTCAGGTTAATTTCTGATTACTTCCCACATAAATTCAGAAATGATTCTCTCCTAGCTCACAAGCAATTAGGTAAGGCTTAATTGCTAGCAGTCACCAGCTGAAACCCCTTAGCTGGCTTGCCTTCCACTGTGTGGGTCAAATCCTGCTTCAGGAGCTTTTCTGAGTAGATTAAAGAACAAATTTGTATTTCTTTGTGATGGTTGCTGTACTTTATAATAGAAAGTTACCAACGGAGTTTAGATAAAGAGCAGTCCATATAAACAGGATCCTCATCTGCTATTATTCCCCCTTGTTCAACAAGCATGGGTTCAATATCATGGATTGGCACAGATGAATCTCTCAATGGAGCATTTTCAGGAGAATACTTGTTTCCCTGCTGTCTTTCAAGGTTATAGCTAGGGCATAGATCAGTGTTCATACCTGAGCTTCCATTGCTGCTAGAGTTCCTCTCTATATAGCCTGGCCAGTATGTAGACCAGTTCTTATGTCCAGCCTTCCAATCCAGATCCCTGGACACTGGATCTCTCTTCACATACTTTCTGGCACGGGTCTTAGGGTCCCTTCCACGTGCAGCCGTCTCCCTCACAGGTAGCGTCTGGAGATTCCTAGCTCTGCAGCACCATTCCTCTGGCTTTCCCCAGTCCAATGGTGTATGCTGGCCCTTGGAATACCTCCCAGTATACGTACTGCTTTGGACTCTTCTAGACCTCTCAAAGGCTTTTCTCTTCCTTCTTCCAAAGGGTCTCTTTCCCTCTCTGTCCATCCGGTTTGGCTTCTGCTTCTGATGATCCTTCAGATGAAACTGATGATCCTTCTCTGAATATCCAAGGTGATCATGAAGATGGTCATCTGTAGAATAAACTCTACTCTTATTCTGCTTAGATGAGTGCTCCTCCCCAACACAGCGCAGCTGCGCTGAATCAGGCCCTGCCCTTTGAGATGAGTGCTTAGGGATTACCTCATAGCCCTCCTGATTGAACACACGTTTCCCCACTTCAGCTCCTCTAATGGCTGTTGGAAACCTGGTGCATTCTGGGACTGGTAGTCTTTTATGGGAAAATTCTGTTTTCTTATTTCTACCAGAACTGACAGGTTGCTTGTTCAGAGTCACTTCACCTTTTCTATAGCTCCTTCCTGAGCTATGATAAGCTTCCTTATCACATACCCCCCTGCTTAAGTTATTACGGACTGGTATCACTGGTGAAACTTCTTCTCTACAGTCCGTAATACGGGAAAGGGCATCCGCATTCTTGTGTAACTTCCCAGCACGATGTTTAACTTGAAAATCAAATGCCTGTAAGGCCATGTACCAGCGTGTCAACCTGGCATTGTGGTTCTTCATTTGCTGCAACCACTTAAGTGGGGCATGGTCCGTGACCAACTGGAACTTTCTCCCTGTAAGGTAAAATCTTAACGCCTCCACTGACCACTTGATAGCTAAACATTCTTTTTCTATTGTGGAATACTTTTGTTCAGCCGGTGACAACTTCCTGCTCAGGTACATCACAGGATGCTCCTCCCCTTCGTGACACTGGGACAGAACCGCTCCTAGCCCTACGTCCGATGCATCCGTTTGAACCAGAAAGGGTTTCTTGAAGTCCACCCCTTTCAGTACTGGTCCTGTACACAATTTTCCTTTTAAAACTGAAAACGCTTTTTCAGCTTCAGGTGTCCACTTTAGCTGGTTTGGACAATTCTTCCGCAGCATATCCGTGAAAATTGCACTTTTCTCTGCGAATTGCGGTATAAACCTGCGGTAGTATCCAATAAGTCCTAAGAAACTTCTTAGTTGTTTCTTTGTTGTTGGAGGAGGAAAATTCCTGATGCTATCTACTTTACTCATTAGAGGTTTAATTTTTCCTCTTCCCACTAGGTGGCCCAGGTATTTTACCTCCCTATTTGCAAAGGCACACTTCTTCGGGTTTAAAGTGATTCCCGCTTGCTTCATGGAGCACAAGACTGCCCTGATCCTCTTTAGATGCTCCGCCCAGGTGTTACTATGGATTATGACATCATCCATATATGCAAAAGCATAATTTTGGTGGGGTCGAAGTACCTGATCCACTAACCTTTGGCAGGTAGCCGCTGCTCCATGCAGTCCGAAAGGCATCCTCTTGAACTGGAAAAGGCCAACGGGGGTGCTGAACGCAGTCTTCGGCTTCGACTCCCTGGTGAGAAGGATTTGCCAATATCCTTTTGTCATATCAAGGGTGGTTAAGTATTGAGCCTGTCCTAGCTGGTCCAACAGCTCTTCAATTTTTGGCATTGGATATGCATCAAAAACTGATATGGCGTTTACCTGCCGGAAGTCAATACAAAATCTTAAAGATCCATCAGGCTTCGGCACCAGGACTATGGGGCTATTCCAGGGACTCTTTGACTCCTCTATTACTCCCATGTCCAACATCTCCTGGACTTGTGCCACTACTTCCTGTCTCTTGGCTTCAGGCAAGCGATATGGCCTTTGACGAACTAATTTCCCAGGTGGAGTTATTATTTCATGGGCAACCAAATGTGTCTCCCCAGGTATGGGTGTCAACACATCTGGGAATTCTTTAAGCAACTTCCTAATTTCTTCCTGTTGTACCACTGTCAGGTCCTCACCTATTTGGGGCTCTGATTTTTCTTTACAATCAGATACCTGGGGTCCCAAATCTTCCTCTTCATTCACCTCCCTCTCTCGGGCACAGGTGGCAGCTAGGCTTTTAACCCCTTTGACATCAGTAGAACCAAAGCCTTTGGTTCCACGTTCAGAATTCTCCAGGGATGTGACCTCCTCCACAGGTGGAAAACCCAGCCTCTCACAGATCAATTGGGCAATTCTGTCTCCTGTCTTCACGTGATAATCATTCTGTCCAAAATTAAACAACAGAACTTTAATATTGCCCCTGTAATCGGGATCAATTACTCCCGCACCCACATCGATGAAATATTTAAGGGCTAATCCGGACCTTGGGGCTACTCTCCCATAGCATCCAATACATATTTCCACTTGGAGACCAGTGTCCACCAGGGCTCTCCCTTGGCTAGGTACAGTCACATTTTCTATGCTGCACAGGTCAAACCCAGCAGCTTGAGGGGTTGCCAGCTTAGGAGCTTGGGCCTTCTCTGTGACCCTATCGTACTTTAGGATGAATGTCTGCTTTGGGGTAGCTTGGTCTTCTGGACGCTTAACCATCTTTTTAGCTGGGGTCTGAGGACTTCCAAATAAAGGCCCGGGAGCTATTACCATTAAACCTTCTCCCTCCTTCTTTCCTAGTCCTTCCACTAGACCCTGCTTAAATCTTGGCCAGTCTCTTCCTAGAACCAAATCAAAAGGTAGCCTAGGCACCACTGCTAACAGGACTTCCTCTTGTTCCCCCAGGCACTTAACCTTTAGCCTATAGGTGGTATATGGTGTTGCAGCACCATGAATGCATCTGATGTGAACTTGGCTTTCAGGGGTTCTAGGCACAAATCCTTCTTGGGCCTCTATCCTCTTCCAAAGCCTTTTTGACATCATACTCTGGTCTGCCCCAGAGTCTAACAAAGCATTTGTGGTAATTCCTTGCACATCAACCATCAAAAGAAATCCTTCTTTGGGCTGTTTTAAATCCACACCCATTAAACTAGTGTGTGTCTGGCATCTCTTTTTTAAATGTCCCCATTTTCCACACTTGAAACATTTCTTTCTATTCCACTGTGTCATCTGGTTTGATACAGTACATTCATTTTCAGAAACATTTTTAATTATTTTCTTTTCTGATACAGCACATCTTGCCTCAGCACCAATCTTCAGAGGGCCACCCATTCTATGGCAAGCCTGCGTGGCTTCCAAGAATCTCTCTGCTAGCATGGTTGCCTCTCCAAGATTTTGGCAATTTTGCTGTATAAGGAAAGTGTGCAAATCTTTAGGTACCCCAAACATAAATTGCTCAAGCATTATAATATCTAATAACATTTCTACCGTCTTTTGCTCAGGCTCCAACCATTTTACAGCTAAACCTCTGATTCTCTGACTCAGAGCCCTGGGTGTTTCACCCACTTTCAATGTAGTAGCTCTAAACATTCGCCTATACTCTGAAATAGACAACCCTAGGCGATCCCTAATAGCAGCCTTTACATCCTTATAAATCAAAGCCTGGGCTGTTGGCATTGCTCTATAAGCTGCAAGCGCCTCTCCAGTTAATGAGGCTGCCAGCCTTACTGCCCACTGGGTCTCTGGCCATGCTAATGCTTGTGCCACTCTTTCAAAAGACTCTAGAAAATCATCAACATTATCATCTGGAGTTACCTTCCCAAAACTAAATGCCCCAATCCCTTGATTGAGTCCCACACTGTCCACATGTGGTGTACCAGTATTCACTGCTGGTCTTGCATCTGTTCCACTTTGGTTCTGCAGCTGAACTAGGGCTTGCACCAGATCAAGCACTGGCTTCTGCTGGTCCATTAAGGCTTTCATAGCAGTGTCCTGTGCTTGCTGCGATAGCTCCTGTTGCCTGCTAAACTGGGCTGCCATCCAGCTAGCCATCTCCCTCGGATCCATCTTGATCCCTGCAAGAAACAAAGAAAAAAAAAACCAAAGTGCACCACCTTCCAAACAGGTGTGTTTTTTTTCTACTTTTTTTTTTTTTTTCAATTACCCCTGTGCTTACTCCCATCCACCACTAGACATGCCCAGGTACTTATTACCTTGTGCTAGTGATGAATCCAGCTCTGCACAGGGTCCTTTCCTCCTGGGACAGCTTCCTGGAACAACCACTTTTCCTCCAAAGTGTAGTTGAGGGAAAATCTTTTTTTTTTTTCAGCTTTAAACTTGAACTTTAGTTGTAATCCTCTGCAAGTAAATCCCTTTTGTGCAAAAGCAATCCGAAAAACTACGCCATTTGTCAGATGGCTGCCTGGGTGAGAATCTTCACAGTCTTGTCAAGTGCATATATCTATATGATTTGCAAGGTATTGTGGGCAATGTAGTTCATTCACACCAGACACAGCTGCTGACAATAATTTAGTTGTGCTCTTGGGTAAAGCCAATATGATATTTATTTATGGGGTTATTTCTCCCAACACAGATATGCTTGGTAGCACATAAATTAGGTAACTTGCTTTCAGTGTTAACTTGGAAAAACAAAGTCAAAATCAGGAAAACAACAAATGAAAAGCTACGAAGCAAGAAACAAACTGTTCTTTTCAGGTTAATTTCTGATTACTTCCCACATAAATTCAGAAATGATTCTCTCCTAGCTCACAAGCAATTAGGTAAGGCTTAATTGCTAGCAGTCACCAGCTGAAACCCCTTAGCTGGCTTGCCTTCCACTGTGTGGGTCAAATCCTGCTTCAGGAGCTTTTCTGAGTAGATTAAAGAACAAATTTGTATTTCTTTGTGATGGTTGCTGTACTTTATAACAGAAAGTTACCAACGGAGTTTAGATAAAGAGCAGTCCATATAAACAGGATCCTCATCTGCTATTATTCCCCCTTGTTCAACAAGCATGGGTTCAATATCATGGATTGGCACAGATGAATCTCTCAATGGAGCATTTTCAGGAGAATACTTGTTTCCCTGCTGTCTTTCAAGGTTATAGCTAGGGCATAGATCAGTGTTCATACCTGAGCTTCCATTGCTGCTAGAGTTCCTCTCTATATAGCCTGGCCAGTATGTAGACCAGTTCTTATGTCCAGCCTTCCAATCCAGATCCCTGGACACTGGATTTCTCTTCAAATACCTTCTGGCACGGTTCTTAGGGTCCCTTCCACGTGCAGCCATCTCCCTCACAGGTAGCGTCTGGAGATTCCTAGCTCTGAAGCACCATTCCTCTGGTTCTCCCCAGTCCAATGGTGTATACTGGCCCTTGGAATACCTCCCAGTATACGTACTGCTTTCGACTCTTCTAGACCTCTCAAAGGCTTTTCTCCTCTTTCTTCCAGAGGGTTTCCTTGCCTCTCTGTCTGTCCGGTTTGGCTTCTGCTTCTGATGATCCTTCAGATGAAACTGATGATCAAACTCAAGCTGATTCTCAGGATACTGAGGACAATTCTCTGGATATCCAAGGTGATCATGAAGATGATCATCTGTAGAATAAACTCTACTCTTATTCTGCCTAGATGAGTGCTCCTCCCTAACACAGCGCAGCTGTGCTGAATCAGGCCCTGCCCTTTGAGATGAGTGCTTAGGGATTGCCTCATAGCCCTCCTGATTGAACACACATTTCCCCACTTCAGCTCCTCTAATGGCTGTTGGAAACCTGGTGCATTCTGGGACTGGTAGTCTTTTATGGGAAAATTCTGTTTTCTTATTTCTACCAGAACTGACAGGTTGCTTGTTCAGAGTCACTTCACCTTTTCTATAGCTCCTTCCTGAGCTATGATAAGCTTCCTTATCACAAGTTCTATGAACAAGTACAAGCTGAAATTGACAGAACATGCAAACAGGATATCCTGATAGTCATGGGTGATTGGAACGCAAAGGTTGGCAACAAAGAAGAAGACAAAGTAGTTGGAAAATATGGACTTGGCAACAGAAATGAAGCTGGAGAAAGACTGATAGAATTCTGCAAGACCAACGATCTATTCATCTCAAACACCTTCTTCCAGCAACACAAGCGGCGACTATACACATGGACTTCACCCAATGGATTGTATAAAAATCAAATTGACTACATCTGTGGAAGTCAATGATGGAAAAGCTCTATAACATCAACAAAGACAAAACCTGGAGCTGACTGTGGTACAGATCATCAACTACTAGTATGCAAACTCAAGCTAAAGCTGAAAAAGAGCAAACCACTCATGAATGCAGCAAAATATGACCTTGAGAATATACCACTGGAATTTAAAGACTGCCTGCAAAATCGATTTGCTGCTTTAGATACAAATGATAGAGTTCCAGAAGAGTTATGGAATGACATCAAGAAGGTTGTGTTGGAAGAAAGCGAGAAGTCTCTACAAAAGGTAAAAAAGCAAAAACGGCCAGAATGGATGACGGAAGAAACTGAAAATTGCCCAGAAACGCAGAGAAGCTAAAGCCAGAGAAGAAAGAAAGACAATCACAGAACTCAACAGAGATTTCCAACGTGCAGCAAGACAGGACAAGGAAAAGTACTACAATGACGCATGCAAGGAAATAGAAGCAGAAACTATTAGAGGAAGAACAAGATCAGCTTTCCTAAAGCTACGAGAGTTGAAGAAACAGTTCCAGCCTCGAATTGGAATGTTACAAGATGCTCAAGGTTCTATGTTGAATGATGCTGAGAAGATCAAGAAAAGATGCAAGGAATATACAGAGTTTTTATATGATAAAGATGAAGTGGACCAACAGCCGTTTCAACCTGTACCTTATGATCTGGAACCATTGGTGATGAAAGAAGAAGTTGAAGCAGCATTGAAAGCTTTATCAAAGAACAAAGCACCAGGCATTGATTGCATTCCCATAGAAGTATTACAGCAATCTGATGCAACTGTTACCATACTTACAAGGCTCTGCCAAGAAATATGGAAGACAGCATCATGGCCAACTGACTGGAAAAGATCTGTGTTTATACCAATACTAAAGAAAGGTGATCCAACTGACTGTGGAAATTATCGCACAATCGCTCTGATCCCACATGCCAGCAAGATTCTACTGAAGATTATTCAAAAGAGACTACAATCATACCTGGAACAAGAACTACCTGAAGTGCAAGCAGGGTTCAGAAAAGGGCGAGGAACGAGAGACATCATTGCGGATGTGAGATGTATCCTTGAAAAGACTAAAGAATACCAAAAGGATATCTATTTGTGCTTTATCGACTATAGCAAAGCTTTTGACTGTGTAAACCATGAGAAACTCTGGGCCACATTAAGAAGCATGGGTATACCAGAACACCTGATCGTTCTCTTGCACAGTCTGTACATCGATCAAGAAGCAACAGTTCGAACAGAACAAGGAGAAACAGAATGGTTTAAAATAAGCAAAGGTGTAAGACAAGGCTGCATACTTTCCCCCTACCTTTTTAATTTATATGCAGAACAAATCATCAGAGAAGCAGGATTGTATGAAGACAACAGAGGTGTGAAGATTGGTGGAAGACTCATCAACAACCTTCGCTATGCTGATGATACCACATTACTGGCGGAAAGTGAAGATGATCTGAAACATTTGCTTCTCACAATCAAAGAACATAGTCTCAAAATGGGCCTGCACCTTAATGTAAAGAAGACAAAGATCATGACAACTGGCATAATCAACAGGTTCATCGTCGAAGGAGAAGAAATTGAAATCGTGAATAACTTTAACCTACTTGGATCAACTATCAATAAAGAAGCAACAAGCAGCCAAGAAATCAGACGACGGATTGCTCTTGGCAGAATGGCTATGAAAGACCTAGATAAGATTCTCAAGAGCAGAGATGTCTCTCTCCATACAAAGATTCGACTTGTTCAAGCCATGGTATTTTCAATAACATCATATGGATGTGAAAGCTGGACAGTGAAAAAGATAGACAGGAAGAAAATTGATGCCTTTGAATTATGGTGCTGGCGGCGAATACTGTGTATACCATGGACTGCCCGAAGAACAAACCAGTCTGTACTAGAGGAGATCAAACCTAAGCTTTCTTTAGAAGCTCAGATGACAAGACTTCGACTTTCATACTTTGGACACATCATGCGGAGAGAGAGATCATTAGAGAAAGACATCATGCTTGGCAAGATAGAAGGTCAACGCAAAAGAGGAAGGCCAGCAATGAGATGGATCGATACAATAACAGCAGCTACGGGTACCAGTCTGTCAACAATAAGCCGCCTGACTGAAGACCGAACACAATTTAGGATAGCTATCCAGAGGGTCGCCATGAGTCGACTCCGACTCGACGGCACTTAACAACAACAACAACAACACCGGCCAACAGAAACAGAAGACCGACAATGATGAAGATGATGACAAAATGCACAAAGACAACAGCCAGTAGGGCTTTCTCGATATTCGCACCTAGAGCCTGGAATGCCCTCCCAACCGAAATTCGAGCCATCACAAACCTGGCATTATTCAGAAAAGCTTTGAAACATCACCTGTTCCTAAAATACTATCCTGAAACTAATTCTGGAAAACACCCAGCTAGCACCCTGTCCGCCTGCCCAAGCCGCCCCAAAGCGCAGACCCTGAAAGAGAATGGTTAATCAGCTCTCCCCACCCCCCCCGTCCCACACCTCCCTGACCCATGAACACATGTTTAATGTGTAAAGATCTGTAGATAGTAAAAAAGAGAAAAATATAATATGTAAATAGTTTCCCCGGTTACAACCATGTTTACTACCCCTGTTCATTGTAAACTCAATGTGGCTTGTTGCATTGTTGTATGTTTCTGTTCAATGTACACCGCACTGATCCTAATAGCGCGGTATAGAAGAAATGTAAATAAATAAATAAATAAATGTGAAAGCAAAGAGTTAACTATTAAAAATACAGTCTGAATAATTAACTCTTTGCTTCCAAAATATATAAAATTCAGTCACATAACACAGCCCCAGAGGACAGTTCTACCAACTAGAAACCAGTTAAACATAGAACAGTCACTTTTTGGACTGCTGATCTTTCCCCTTACTTTCAGGAGGGTCCTGACGTGCCTTTTCTCTACTCAGGGTTTTATTAAATTCAAGGCCAATCCTATAGTATCCTAGGTTAGAAAGTTGCAGCAGTGTTTCTATAGACAGTGCAGGAAGTCGAGTAAAGTCTCTTACCTGAGCAGAAGCTCCTGCAGACATTTTCCTCTCTGCTCTCGCTGCTTTGACGATGAGAAAAGAACTGCAAGATTTTTCTCTGGCTGCTCGGAAAGAGCTGAATGTTTGCCTCCTACAGTATTAGCCAGGGGACTTGGAAGCAGAAGTCGAGACAGGAGGGCAAAAACTGAGAATAAGTACTGGAAGTTTCTTGTTTCCAAATTTAGTTAGTAATCTGTAAATTATAAGGCAAAATACACAAAGACTCCAATCTCTGCTGTTTCCGCTTCCTGTTGGGTGCAGGCTAATGACATCACAAATGGGGTGGGGCTATATAGATACCAAAGGAGCAGAGTCTCCAGGCGGCTGTTCTTCTTTGGAGATAAATCCCTCCACCCCCTACCCAAATCACTAAAATGCAGCTAACAAACTAGCTAGCCAGCCTCTCCCAAGCTATTTGATTCTCTTTTCTTTTTCCCTCTTTCTCTATTTTTTTGATTTGTCATTGCCTAAACAGGCAAACTTTAGAAGTTGGTTTGTCCTTTATTTAGATTTGCCAAGTTGCTCGGTTCCTTGAAATCCAGTCCTAGATTTCTGACAATCTCATTCTGATGCATTATAGGACCCTCAGCCCTGATTCCAATGGATAAAATCAGGGAGTACAAATACTGTAGCAGCAGAGCGCAGACAAACCAATAATACCAGGAGTCAGTTCAGAAGGTCCAAATCATTTATTTGTGCACAAGTCTCAAGCAGAATCAAATTCAAAATGGCTGAGCAATGGTTTCTAGCAAAACAACAAATTTTATAGCTTTCTTTCCCATTCTAGACATAGGCAAACTTTCCATTGGTCCCGGTAACCCTTCTTACACCTCCTATTGGTTCCGGTACTGTTACGTAGCTATCCAATTAGAACCTTTGACTGGGCTTAGCACCTGCTTGTCCCCTTTCAGTCCCAATTACAATGGTCAGTTCACCAACTTAGATACTTTTCTCCTCCAAGGTCACTTTTCAGCTGGAATATGTGGGAAAGCAGGGCACTGTAACCTTTCTCTCAACAGAGTTAATTAATTCCATAGAAGCTTCACTCTCTTATCAATACCAATTAAACTTGTTTTTCTATATTCACTAGGTTTCGATTCTGCTTAGCTATACTTAATGGTGCTCAGTTAAGTTTCGATTTTATGGTAGCAGCATTCAGTGGGAATGTGTACTTCCTTTGGGCCTCTCCACAGGCTTCATTTACAGGTCAAGCTACTTAGGCCTCTCTGCTCATTTCAGACACCATGGATCATAGGCCTTCGCCTACTACATTCCCCCCTTTGATTAATCTCACCCTATTATTAATAAGGTTTGAGAGTTAAATCACTTAATTATACTGGGGTCGGGTTTCGACCATATTTAGCAGGATTAGGGTGCCATAAGGCTAAAATCTTAGTTGCGGTTTTCCGCTCCACTGTATTTTCAATAACACTGTTAATGGAATGCATACAACAAGCGATTATACATGGTAACAATAGAAACAAACCTACAATCACCAGGATTATCATAAAGAAAGTAGTAAGTCCCCCCAATCCAGAGAAAATAGATTCAAACCAATTAGGTATTCTAAGACCATGCCAGGTTTGTACTGGCACATAAGCTTGTTTCCGCATGTGTTCAGCAATTTCTTCAACAACCTGACCCTTATCATCTATCTTTAAACAACAATTAGTGAGATTCAGCTTACCACAGACTCCTCCTTCAGCTGCTAATAAGTAATCTAGTGCTAAGCGATTCTGATATATTGCAGTGCGCATTTGCGTGCTTTGTCTAGCTAAAAGTGTGAGTGCTTGACTAGTCTCATTAGTGATTAGTTCAACTACTGCTTGTAAATGTATAATGCGATTTATCATATACACAGGGGTCCGATAGCCCCACATGCCATCGTCATTCCATGTGGCAGGTCCATAATAGGCAATAATCCTCTCCGGCGGCCAATCTTCCCCATCCCACTTCTGCCACTTGCCTATCTGAAGAGCTGCTCTTTTCTGTCTCTTAGTGTATACTGGGTATCCTAATTGCTCTCCGTGTTCTGTGGGTAATAAAAAGAAAGAAGGTCGAATGGTTCCTAAGACACATGCACCTCCCCAATGGATAGGGAGTCGGGCATATGCTCGGGTTCCACAGATCCAATACAAGCCAGGTGGGGCTTGCCAAGCATGGGGTTGGGCGAGATTCGTCCATAGATCAGCAAGTTCAGGGAATTTTGCTAATGGATTGGTGGGTTCAGATTCATTAACTCCTGACCACCAAGACGTCTGCTTTGTGGTGTCATTATAGAACTTTTGGCTGAGACAGACCAGCTGTCCCACCTGCAAGGTGAACTGGGGTCCAGTTCGAGCATAACACAGACGTCCAACTATTGAATGTGCTAAGACCCATTCACTAGTGGTCTTATGTAGTTCAGTGTGATTATAAGTCATTGAGTAATTCAATTCTTGGGCTTCCCAGGGCCATTGGTCACCCATCTTAGTTCCTCCACAGAAATAGCAATCTGAAATATGTAGACTAGAGACTACTGCTCCTGCTAACTCTAGAAACAAGTTCTGGGAAGGGTGAGGGATATCAAACTTATTTATATGCATAGTTTCATAGAAAGTGTTATGTATATGGTACCGTGATGAACGATGGGCTTGGGTATTCAGTTTTATATATACTATGGTTCCTGGATCTGATCCAGAACCTGCAATACGTAGGCCAAACTTATACCCTTGTTTCCATGCGCTAGGATTAACTATGAGCAATTGTAATGGATTACAAGCACCTTTCTTACAATGCTTTTCTATATCTTTCACATATGGCTTGGTTAAGGCAGCCATTCGATTGTCTCTGGTATTCTCTACCATACCAGTCTTCCATGTGGCATAGAAAACACATTCCCACTTCGGGCAATAATAGTCTGCAATAGGGGCTGTACTATATTCATTGGCTAGAGCTCGTTTACCTGTACATTCTCCCCATCCAGTCGTTCCTTCTGGACACATATACTTATCATTAAGAGCATAAGTTCTCTCCCAATTGGCACATTTGGAACGACTATCTCTATTAATGTCATCACAAGCATCAAAAGACAATACAGCATACTTTGTAGGGTCGGTGAGTGGGGAGGTAGCATTAAGTAGATCTCCATCTGCATTATTCCATCGTATTTCTAAAGTATAATAAGATGGGTTCTGATGCGGGTTGTAGCAAACTTTAGTATTTCCATTAGTACAAACATTTAGTTCAGTGGTGTTATAAATACACCGGCTTACCGTACCAGTACAGGTATAGTAAGAATGGTAAAGCAAAGTCTGAGTTACTTTCATTCCAGTCCAAATGGAAGTAATGCAGGCAGTACATGGGGGTAAAGCAAGAATAAGTTCAAAACCCCCCATACAGGCAACCAGAACCAAATAGAAACAAGGATGCATGTTGATTGTAGTCCTTCTGGGTCTCCGCTGGAAAATCTTGACCACGACGTCTTCTTCTTCTTGGCACAATGCTGACCCGTTTGCTAATAAAGCAATTCAATGGGTGTCGATGTTGATTGGAGATCCTCAAATGTCCTGCTGCGACGCCAGCTTATCAATTACAGCTGGTCTTATGAAAGGCTATGGGAGCACAGTCATTCAATGAAGAAAGCAAATGTTTTTGCTGTATTAGAAACAGCAATCCTCTTCGAAAGACTTGGCTGCTGTAGGACACTGCAACTCATGGGTGTCCTCAAAAGGTTCTAGGTTGCTGGCTGCCTCCGTAGGGTGAGACGCAAAGGGACATCAGGATGCGGCTCTGCTGTCCACTAGTCCTGATCTGGAACTGCTGCTGACTTGACTCTGCTGTGGTGGATCCAGGAATCGATTTCTGCTACCTTTACTGCAGTCGGGGTAGACAGGATGACGGTATAAGGCCCCTTCCAATGCGGTTCCAACGGTGTCTTCTTCCAATCTTTGACCCACACCGAGGTACCAGGCTTGTAGGGGTGCAATGGCTCCGTCAAATTGATGGGCAACTGGTCCAGTATCCACGTATGGAGAGTCTGCAGAACAGAACTAAGAGCTAGAAGTTCTTGTCTGGTGATTTCTGAACCTATCTGTGACAGACTACCTTTCACACCCTGGACTATTGGTGGAGGTTTGCCATACATAACTTCAAAAGGGGAAAATCCTGATGATTTTACAGGGGCTGAGCATATTCTGAGTAAGGCTATGGGGAGAACCTGGGGCCACTTCAGGTGGGTCTCCTGACATAGCTTGGATATCTGGGATTTTAAAGTTCGATTCATTCGCTCAACTTTCCCTGAACTCTGAGGTCTGTATGCTGTGTGTAACTTCCATTGTATCTGCAAAGCACTCGCTAACTGTTGGGTAATCTGAGATACAAATGAGGGCCCATTGTCCGACCCTATTACTGCTGGAATTCCAAATCTGGGGATAATTTCTCTCAGCAATATTTTAGTAACTTCTTGGGCTCTCTCAGTTCTGGTGGGAAAGGCCTCTACCCACCCAGAGAAGGTACAAACTAATACTAGCATATAGCGGTATCCGCCAGACTTTGGCATTTCAGTAAAGTCTATCTGCAAGTGGTGCATGGGAGTAACACCTCCCGACTGAACTCGGGGTGGTAGCGTGGGACCCTGTTTGGCATTATTCTTGGCACAAATCAGACATTGGCGAGCCACTGAGGCTGACAGGGCTGCCAATGAGGCAATACAAAAGTGCGGTCTGAGTGCTTTTTCCATAGCACTCTTCCCATAATGTGTAGCTTGATGAAAGGCTTTGACAAAGGCTGGTCCCAAGAGTTCGGGAATCACTATTCGTCCTGGAGGTTGACTGCCCTCTGGTGGTGGCAGTTCAATCCATCCATCTTTCAGTACTCCTTCTTCTTTGTTACAGTATGTGATAAGGAAGCTTATCATAGCTCAGGAAGGAGCTATAGAAAAGGTGAAGTGACTCTAAACAAGCAACCTGTCAGTTCTGGTAGAAATAAGAAAACAGAATTTTCCCATAAAAGACTACCAGTCCCAGAATGCACCAGGTTTCCAACAGCCATTAGAGGAGCTGAAGTGGGGAAACGTGTGTTCAATCAGGAGGGCTATGAGGTAATCCCTAAGCACTCATCTCAAAGGGCAGGGCCTGATTCAGCACAGATGCGCTGTGTTGGGGAGGAGCACTCATCTAAGCAGAATAAGAGTAGAGTTTATTCTACAGATGACCATCTTCATGATCACCTTGGATATTCAGAGAAGGATCATCAGTTTCATCTGAAGGATCATCAGAAGCAGAAGCCAAACCGGACGGACAGAGAGGGAAAGAGACCCTTTGGAAGAAGGAAGAGAAAAGCCTTTGAGAAGTCTAGAAGAGTCCAAAGCAGTACGTATACTGGGAGGTATTCCAAGGGCCAGCATACACCATTGGACTGGGGAAAGCCAGAGGAATGGTGCTGCAGAGCTAGGAATCACCAGAGGCTACCTGTGAGGGAGACGGCTGCACGTGGAAGGGACCCTAAGACCTGTGCCAGAAGGTATGTGAAGAGAGATCCAGTGTCCAGGGATCTGGATTGGAAGGCTGGACATAAGAACTGGACTACATACTGGCCAGGCTATATAGAGAGGAACTCTAGCAGCAATGGAAGCTCAGGTATGAACCCTGATCTATGCCCTAGCTATAACCTTGAAAGACAGCAGGGAAACAAGTATTCTCCTGAAAATGCTCCATTGAGAGATTCATCTGTGCCAATCCATGATATTGAACCCATGCTTGTTGAACAAGGGGGAATAATAGCAGATGAGGATCCTGTTTATATGGACTGCTCTCTATCTAAACTCCGTTGGTAACTTTCTGTTATAAAGTACAGCAACCATCACAAAGAAATACAAATTTGTTCTTTAATCTACTCAGAAAAGCTCCTGAAGCAGGATTTGACCCACACAGTGGAAGGCAAGCCAGCTAAGGGGTTTCAGCTGGTAACTGCTAGCAATTAAGCCTTACCTAATTGCTTGTGAGCTAGGAGAGAATCACTTCTGTATCTATGTGGGAAGTAATCAGAAGTTAACCTGAAAAGAACAGTTTCTTTCTTTCTTTGTGGCTTTTCATTTGTTGTTTTCCTGATTTTGACTTTGTTTTTCCAAGTTAACACTGAAAGCAAGTAACCTAATTTATGTGCTACCAAGCATATCTGTGTTGGGAGAAATAACCCCATAAATAAATATCTTATTGGCTTTACCCAAGAGCACAACTAAATTATTGTCAGCAGCTGTGTCTGGTGTGAATGAACTACATTGCCCACAATACCTTGCAAATCATATAGATATATGCACTTGACAAGACTGTGAAGATTCTCACTCAGGCAGCCATCTGACAAGTAGTAATCCAATTCGTTGGTGGTATATCGTGGTGTCCATAGATTAAGGGGTACTGGAAACAATGCTGCTTGTATTGGTGTGGCCTGTGGTGAAATTTGGCCTGTCATGGCTGCTTTTCGTGCTGAAACATCAGCGAATCTGTTTCCTTGGGCCACTTCTCCTTTTCCTGCTTGGTGTCCTCTACAATGTATGACGGCCACCCGTGTAGGGGCCCATACTGCATCTAATAACATCAATATTTCTGGGCCATATTTGACTGATTTGCCTCCTGACGTAATGAGCCCTCGTTCTTTGTAGAGAGCTCCATGTGCATGCAAAGTGGTGAAGGCATATTTCGAGTCGGTGTATACGTTCAACAAAAGTTTCGCACCCAATACTAGGGCTCTGGTGAGTGCTATCAATTTTGCTTTCTGTGCTGATGTGCCCGACGCAAGGGCTGATGATTCAATGACTTCATCCCGGGTGACTACTGCATACCCGGCACAGCGTCGCCCATCGATGATGAGGCAGCTCCCATCTACAAAATAAGTCTGATCAGGGGCACATCTGTCAGATCAGGTCGACTCGAGAATACAGTATCCATAACTTCTATACAGTCATGCTCTGGAGGGTCTTCGCTGATTGGTATCAATGTAGCTGGGTTCAAGGCATGGCTCACTTCCAGTTGTATTTGTGGATTTTCACATAACATGCTTTGGTATTTCAGCATTCGAGAATTGGTGAGCCAATGATTTGCTTTCTGTTCCATAAGGGCAAGTACCGCATGTTTTTATTTATTTATTTAACACTTATTTATATACCGCATCTTCCAGCGATCCGTTGCGGTGTACAATTAACAATAGTTAACAAAGCAGAGTTTGTTTTACATAGAACATTATAACTTTTTACATAGAACATCTTAACATGCACAAAGCAGAGTTTAAAACTAAGTGGAATATTTCAACAAAAACAGTGTGTGTAACAATTTAAATAAAAGTACTGTCTCTACCGCATAGGCAGATCATAACAGTTGCAACTATATACAAGTAGGGTATCAGGGCATAGGAATGGAGTGTTTATTCATTTAAGTTTTGTATGTTATCCCTTATATAAGGGAGTATAAGCTTGATGTGGGCAGGTTCATGTTTAGCCTTTATCTAAGTTGAGTGGAGGGTTTTCTATGGTATTATAGTGTTTAGTGAATAGATACGTTTTTAATTTTTTTCTGAATTCCGTTATCTCTGTTAGTGATCGTAAGTCCTCTGGTAACGAGTTCCAGACTGTTGGAGCTATGTGGGAAAAGGCTCTATTATTTGTTAATTTGTGAGTTCTTATAAATTCTTTTGGAATCTTTAGTTTATTTGATTGTCCTTTTCTATGAGTGGGCTTAGGTGGTTCTTTGTATATTAGATTGCATAGTGTCTTCGGGGCCATGTCATTTAGGGCTTTGAATGTAGTTATTATTGTTTTGTATGTTATCCTGCTTTGTATTGGTAACCAATGAAGGGATGCTAGTATTGGTGTAATGTGTTGGAGTGAATTTATTTTTAATATAATTCTAGCTGTTGCATTTTGCGCAAGTTGGATTCTTTTGATGTTTTGTTTTGAAATGCCTATAAGTATTAAGTTGGCGAAATCGAAGTGGGGAGTTATGGTAGCCTGTGTTATATTGATAAAATCTTGTATAAATACAAGGGGGTGTAGTTGTTTGAGGATTTTAAGTTTGAAGTAGATTTTCTTTATGGTATTTCTAATGTGAGTTTCCATAGTAAGGTGTGTATCTAAAATGACACCTAGATATTTTATTTCATTTTTTATTTTAATTTCTTGGTTTTGTAGTGTTATGTGGGTTGGAGGAATAAATGATTGGTTTTTTGTTACGATTAAGACTTCGGTTTTAGCATGGTTTATATGGAGGTTTTGGGATTTTAGCCAGATTGTAATTTCATTGTAGCAGTCTGATAGAAGTTGAATCGGTAGGTTAGGAATCGTAAAAGGTATGTACATCATAATATCATCCGCATAAAGGTGATATTGTACTCCAAATTTTTTAAAGATATTGCAGACCGGTTTTATATAGATATTGAAAAGTAGGGCTGAAAGCGCTGAACCTTGTGGTAAACCTATTTCTTGTTTGTATGTGTTGGATGTTTGATTACCTGTTCTTACATTTTGTGTTCTGTTATTTAAATATGAGGTGAACCATTTATGTACGGTAGAGTTTATGCCTAACTGTCTTAGGTTGTTGAGCAATATTGAGTGATGCACGCTATCAAAAGCTGCTGATATGTCAATGAAAAGGAGGATGAACGCCTGTTTATGATTGTCAATTCCTTTGAGGAGTGTATCTATTAATACTGTTAGAAGTGTTTCTACTCCATGGCGGGGCCGGAATCCATATTGTTGTTCATCGAGTGGGTAAGATAAGTCTATAAATTCCTGTGTCTGTAATTGCACTACCTTTTCAATTATTTTGGCCAAGAATGGTATGCTAGAAATGGGCCTGTATGATGTTGGAGATGTTTTATCTAGTTTGCAGTTCTTTAGAATTGGGCGAATTTGTGCATGTTTGAGCGGGGGTGGAAGGTATCCTTGGGTAAGTGAGAGGTTTACTATTGGGAGAATATAGGATAGTAGAGTTGGTAGTGTGTTTTTTATCCATGATACTGGGCATGGATCTAAATACGAAGTTGTGGTATTTAGGCCGGAGATGATAGTTTTTAATGACACTTTTGAAATGGGGTAAAATTCTGACCATTCATCTACAGATTGATAAGAGATATTTATATTTTCTGAGGGCATGGCAGGTTTTTTTGATTTGTTTTGATAGTGATTAGCTAGGGTTTGAACTGAGATGTCTGTGATTTCGTTGCTAGACGTTTGCGCGTTATTGGTTAGTTTTCTGACAATGGAAAATAGCTCTCTAGGTCTATTGTATGATTTTGCTAAGGTTGCTGCGTAATAATTTTTCTTTGTGCTGTCTATTGTTTCCTTATATTTTGTTAGATAGTTATTATATATTTCCTTGTGTACAGACAACTTGGTTTTCCGCCATTTCATTTCAAGTTTTCTTAGTTCTTTTTTCATTTGTCTTAGTGTGTTATTAAACCATGGTGAACCATTTGTTTTGGTGTATGTGGTCTTTTTATTTAGTTGATTATTTTTAGCTGCATTATTGATTGTATCATTCCAGTTATTAACGGCATCATCCAAATTAGATGTTGATAAGAAGTGGGGGATTGTTGAATCAAGGAAGTCTGTTTCATTAAATTTTTTGAATTTTGAAGTGGGGGTACTTCTTATGTAATTTTTGGCGCTAGGGATGGTATATGTGAGATTTATTTTGATGATAGAATGATCAGACCAAGGCGTCTCTGTGCACTCAATGGAATTTGAGTTAACTAGCTTGAAGAGTATCTCAGGAAGAAGTACCAAATCTAGTGTTCCTCCTTTGATATGTGTTGCTGTTTTAATTATTTGATGGTACTCTATGTCTGCTATGGTGTCTAGGAATAGTTTAGAGTCAAGTGTTGGTAGTGACGGAAGGTTAAAATCGCCTAGCATGATTACAGGATTTTGATCAGTAGATGAGCTGAGGAGTTCAATAAGAGAATCCAGGCCATCTGTTTTATGATCTGGGGGTCTATAAATTAAGCAAATTTTTATGAGGCCGATTTTTATTAGTAATGTGTCCATGTTATTAGCGATATTTGATTGGATTGACTTGGCATTTAATATTTTTTTGTCATCATTAGAACTCCACCACCTTTTTTATTGGATCTATGTTTGTAAAATGTGTCATAGTTGTCTTTATCAAGTTGATTTAGATAGACAGTATCTGTTTCAGAAAGCCATGTCTCTGTGACGCATAAAATGTCAGGTTTTAGATCAGTTATCAGGTCATTAAATATAGGTAATTTATTTTTCATTGATCGTGCATTAATGAGGATGCATGATAGGGAGGATGAGTAGTTAGAACAGATTTTCTTGCCTGTTTGTTGTGGATTTGTTTGTTGTATGTGTATTAGTCTATGATAATTAATTTTTGGGTAGTTTTCATGAGTGTGTCCAATATGGCAGTCATTTCGGGTATGTGTGTGTATTATAGGTATAGTCATGTGATTTTTGCTGTTTAGACATAGTGATAGGTCAATTATTATTATTGCTAGTAATATACAGGTGTATGATATTCGTATGAACATGTTGTTAGTGTGTAGCATTTTCTGTATTTGGCTCAGTAGTCTGTTAATAGAGTCGTAATAATGTGGGTGTCTGTCAGCAGTGATAAAATCTGATAGAGTTAAGTGGCAATAGTGGTTGTAGTAATGCAAAGTGAGTTACTGACAACAGTAAGTCCAGAATAAGTTACTGACGACAGTAAATCCAATGTAAAATACTGACAACAGTAAAACCAAAGTGCTTCACTAACAACACTAAATCAACTAACAACAGTTGTTTTACTGACAACAGTAAAATGAAGGTGAATTACTGACAACAGTAAATTCAAGGTAAAGTTACTGACAACAGTAAGTCAAAGTGGGTTATTGATAACAGTTATGAATCTGCAGTGCATTAATGGCAATATAAAATCTGAGTTGAGTTAGCCAACAGTTAATCTGGATTGAGATACTGACAACAGTAATGATTCAGAGGTGGATCGGGGACAGCAGCAATAGGTCAGATGTGATTTAACAACAATACTGGATTGCTAATAATGCTAAACAATACTAAATTAAGATTGGGTATTATCACGGCTTAAGTGTGATAATGCTAGCTGTAGGATGCTCCTTTATAAGTAATAATGACTACTATAGACTAGTAAAGCAGTATAATATAAATAATGCTTCTATACAGATAGGGTTTGGTTGTTGGCAATAGCCTGTTAATCCGGTACCAGGGTGAAGAATTAAATCGTAATAATTAGTGTAGTCCATCAATTTTAGCTGTTCAAGATAGGTCTGTTAAGAAATAAGTTATTTTAGTAGCATATACTTGCTGCGATTTTTGGTGTGTCAGTTCTGTGGTTTCCACACGAGCTCGACCTTGAGGGAGCTCAGCAGTGCGTTGAGGAGGTTGTTGGTCTCTGCAATGAAGAACTGTTGCGTTTTCTTGAGGATTCTTGACACGCCTTTGCCTAAGGGCCGTGCCAAAGGGCCCTCTTGCGCAGCCCTCAGGCGCGGGCCCGCTTGGCGCGCTCTCTATTTAAAGTAGAGAGTGGAGCCCCGATTGGGCGTTAGAGCTGTGTGACGTCGTGTGGAGGGTGGAGCCAGCGATCAGCACTCCGGTTCTCCTTCGGAGCTCTTTTGTGATGCAGCAAGGCTTGCTCTTTTAGCCGCTGGTCACAGGCAGGCTGCAGGCTCGTTCTCCGCTGCTGTCTTCAGTCCGGGTGGATGGTTGCAGCTCCTCCTGGAGCACAGTAGTACGTAGATTCTGTCCTAAAGTGAGTTTGTCTGCTTCACTCACTAATAATGCTGTGGCTGCGACTGCTCTTAGACATGGTGGCCATCCTTTGGCCACAGTATCCAATTGTTTCGATAGGTATGCTACGGGTCTCTCCCAATGTCCCAATTTCTGAGTCAACATGCCTAAAGGCATTTTCTTGCATCTCATGCACAAATAGATGGAATGGCTTGTGGACATCTGGCAACCCGAGTGCTGGTGACGACATCAATTCTTCTTTCAGGGTTTTGAAAGCAGCGTCTTGTTCAGGTCCCCACTTGAGTGGCGACTTTTCTTCTCCCTTGGTGGCTTCATATAGTGGTTTGGCAATCTGAGCAAAGTTGGGTATCCATATCCGGCAGTATCCTGCTGCTCCCAGAAAGGCTCTGACTTGCTTTCTGGTAGTTGGGGTTGGGATACTGCACACGGCTTCTTTTCTCTCGCGTCCCAACTGTCGGCTTCCTTTGGTTAGACGGAAACCCAAGTATTTTACTTCTTTTTGGCATAGCTGTGCTTTTGCTCTGGAGACTTTATATCCAGCTTCATCCAATAGTTGTAAGAGATCAGTAGTGGCTTGTATACATTCGCTTTCCGATGTAGCAGCTACCAGTAGATCATCTACGTATTGGAGGAGTACTCTTTTCCCAGGGGCCACTGGGTAGCTTGAAAGATCTTGGTTTAGTGCAGCACTGAAAATGGTGGGCGAATTCTTGAATCCTTGAGGTAATCGTGTCCAAGTGAGTTGGCCCCGTCTCCCGGAGACAGGGTCCTGCCATTCAAAGGCAAACAGCAGTTGGCTGATTGGGGCTAATCTTATGCAGAAAAACGCATCTTTCAGATCCAAAACAGTAAAATGAGTAGCTTCAGCAGGAATCAATCCTAGGAGTGTGTAAGGATTTGGCACAACTGGATGTATGGTCTCAACTGCTTCATTCACTCTCCTTAAATCTTGTACTGGGCGGTAGTCGCCTGTCCCAGGCTTCTTCACTGGCAGGAGAGGAGTGTTCCATGGCGACTGACAAACTTTGAGTAGGCCATACTCCAACATCCTTAGCAAGTGGCGATGAATGCCTTCAATTGCTGCTCTTGGGAGTGGATATTGCTTGACATGTACTGGCTGTGCACTAGGCTTGAGGTTCACAATTATTGGAGCTATATGTTTGGCCAGGCCTGGTGGATTGCCCTCTGCCCATACTCCAGGAGGGGCATCAATACTTTTCAAAGTAGGTTCAAAATAGGTATCAACGATTGGCTCAGTACTTGGCTCGGTACTGTAATATCTCCATTCTTCTTCTCGTGGAACAGTAAGCAACATCAGTCCAGCAGTTTTTGACTGGGAATTTACTGTCATCTGCATCTCTCCTTTCTCAGTAAAGGATATTTGGGCCTGTAGTTTGGCTAGCATATCTCGTCCCAGTAATGGCACTGGGCACTCCGGCATGTAAAGAAATTGGTGCGTTATTTGCTGTCCTCCTAGATTACATATACGATTTTGGAGAAAAGACTTTGTGGCTTTAGCACCAGTTGCTCCTACGATGGTGACTGCTCTTGTAGAAAGAGGGGCTATTTGTTTATCTACTACAGAATGTTCTGCTCCAGTATCAACCATAAAGTCCATGAATTGGTCTCCTATTTGTATACTGACCATAGGCTCCTGGAGACCTAAAGCGAATTCGGAGCCCGGTCTGTCCTAATCTGCTTCATCCAGATCATAGGCTGTGGCGACTGCCACTCCCTGGATGGCCTCCGTGCGTTCGCGTTGATACTGTTCTCGATTGGTTCCTCTGCGATTTTGGGGCCGGCCTCTCTCTCTCTCCCTCCAAGGGGCGTGTTCCCCTTCATCCTGAGAGGCTTCTTTGAGTCGCGGGCATGCACTTCTCCAATGTCCTTCCTCTCTGCAATAAGCGCATTGGTTCGCGCCTAATGGGGGCCGGTCATCTCCTCGGCCCCGCCCTCTTCCTCTGCTCCTTCGACTAGGGACACCTCCCCTTTTCTGTTCCACTATGGCCGCAGCCAAAAATCCGCTTTCTTCTTCATCCTTCGATCACTTTCTCTCTGTCTTTCATTATCACGATTCACATACACTTTATGAGCGACTTCTAGTAACTGTGTTGCATTCATGCCCGCAAACCCTTCTAATTTCTGTAGTTTACGTCTAATATCTGGTTGTGACTGGTTTACAAAAGCAGAATTCACCATGCATAAGCTTCCTGGTGCATCTGGGTCGTAGGGAGTGTACATTCTGTATGCTTCAGTCAGTCTTTCATAAAATACTGCAGGGCTCTCTTCTATGCCCTGATTAACTTCGGTTACTTTAGAGAGATTCATGGCTTTCTGCCCCCCCCTTCTCAGACCTTGCATAAGGCCTTGGCGAAACCGGGAGAGGGCTCTGGACCCCACCTCAGTATTGGGATTCCATTTGGGGTCTTCGTTAGGAAATTCTTTCTGAGCTGCCTCGCGGTTGTCTATTCCTGCTTCCTCCCTCTCTACCAGGGGATTATCTGCCAGCCAGTCAATAGCTGCTCGCTTGATTCACGTCCGCTCCTCAGTAGTAAATAAAGTAGACAGGAGCTGACGGCAATCTGCCCAAGTAGGTTGGTGAGTTTCCATAATTGTATGCATTAATTCTGTTAATTCTTGGGGCTTATTGGTGTAAGATGCGTAGTGCACTTTCCAATTTAACCAATCAGCAGTGGAGAAAGGCACATATACTAGACTCAGGGGTCCCGCAACTATTTGGTCATTTTCATCTCGCACGGGTAGTCCCGGGACTTGCCGTAATGGCATCATTTTCTTAACAGAAGTTTTCTGTAGCCTTACAGAAACTTTCTTAGCAATGGGTTGCTTGTGCACAGTACGTTTGGCTTGGGGCGCTGTACTCGCTACAGGCGAGCTTACACTAGCTACTGATACCGTGCTATCTGTGTCGCCCTGAGAGGACTCTTCCTCTTCTTCTTCTTCTTCTGACTCAGTCTTTTCTTGATCCTCAAGTGTGCCTGAGTCATCATCAAGAGGGGGATCATCTACTTGCTCTTCCGGGCGTGGTTCTGGAGTTGGGTCTTGCTGTCGCTGCGGAACTGCAGGACGCGGGGGTACTTTTACTGGGTGCTGAGCTTGGGGCTGTCTAGTTACAACTCCCGGGGACTCAGGATCTACTAGAATAGGTTTCTGGCTAGATTTCTCTGCTGTCCCTACCTTCGGGGTCTGATCTGTCAATGCTAACAATATTCTGCACTGCTCTTCATAGCAACGCTTTGCCCAAGGGGGTGGATTCTCACAAATACTTAACCAAGAGTCTATATAAGGGTACTGATCAGGGTGCGCTAGTCGCACCTTCTGATGAACTGATCGAATAATTCCTAGACTAAATGTGCCATCTCGCGGCCACAGTACACAAAAGCTGCAATCGTGAGGCAGTCATTTTTACTCCATAATCTCCTGAATATCCTTTATTAAAATACTTGATCATACATTCTAACGGAGTGTGCCTAGTAGACCCCGCCCCTCCCATATCGATGTGTGCGCGCAACGACAAACAGAAGGGAAGAGGAGGGCGGACCGTGGGTAAGGGGTCCTCACGTCCCTAGAAACATTTAGGGGAAACAAATAACAAGACAAGACGACGGTCGCTTCCTCCTTTTTACGATCTGGACGCGGTCGCCCGGCCAGAAAATGCGTTACTCAGGAGTCCGCCTTCGCTTGGTCCGTGCTGCCAGACCTCTCATTCACACCTCATTCACACAATCATGCTAGCAACGTATCCCAAAAACAGCCCAATCCTGTCTCTGCTGACTAGGCTATATCAAATTCCAAAATCTAAATCAAAAAGACGATGGTTTCACCCCGCGCATACTCATGCAGGATTAATCGGACCGTCTTGAGAGTTGATCAGGCTCTCTTACCAATATCAAATTCCAAAGTTTCAAAGTTCAAACAGTTCTGCTCTGACTCAGCTGTCTAGTCAAATCAAAACTATACTCACCGGATCCGGTTCCCGCTCCCAAGCAAGCGCATGAGTTGGACCTCGGACTCCCCCCACGGGTTCGAGGTGTTAGCTCCAACCGGGTCCGGCACCCGCCGAGGCCTGGCCCAACTCCCTCCGATACAACTGGACCGGTGGCGCTGGAGAGCCGAGCCCACGTCGGGAGGGCACGATCCCGGCAGGACCAAACCTGTAGAGGCGGAAAGTCGTGGTATATTGCCCTGTATACCCTCTATTACCACACCTTCCCGGCCAAGGCACCAAGAATATGTAGCAGCAGAGCGCAGACAAACCAATAATACCAGGAGTCCGTTCAGAAGGTCCAAATCATTTATTTGTGCACAAGTCTCAAGCAGAATCAAATTCAAAATGGCTGAGCAATGGTTTCTAGCAAAACAACAAATTTTATAGCTTTCTTTCCCATTCTAGACATAGACAAACTTTCCATTGGTCCCAGTAACCCTTCTTACACCTCCTATTGGTTCCGGTACCGTTACGTAGCTATCCAATTAGAACCTTTGACTGGGCTTAGCACCTGCTTGCCCCCCTTTCAGTCCCAATTACAATGGTCAGTTCACCAACTTAGATACTTTTCTCCTCCAAGGTCACTTTTCAGCTGGAATATGTGGGAAAGCGGGGCACTGTAATCTTTCTCTCAACAGAGTTAATTAATTCCATAGAAGCTTCACTCTCTTATCAATACCAATTAAACTTGTTTTTCTATATTCTCTAGGTTTCGATTCTGCTTAGCTATACTTAATGGTGCTCAGTTAAGTTTCGATTCTATGGTAGCAGCATTCAGGGGGAATGTGTACTTCCTTTGGGCCTCTCCACAGCCTTCATTTACAGGTCAAGCTACTTAGGCCTCTCTGCTCATTTCAGACACCATGGATCATAGGCCTTCGCCTACCACAATACAGAGTTGCCAAGTTATCTGTTTCCAGAAGGGAGATATATTTGCCAGTTCTGGTTTTAATTTGCATTGAATTGCATTGCAGTATGGAACTTGTAGTCCCTGATTTTTACACATGGTGCATTAGGATGAGATTTGCCAGAAATCCAGGACTGGCTTAAAATCTCACTCATGGAACTGGGTAACTTGGCAACTCTGGCAATGGCAGTTTAAAATCAGAACTGGCAACAAATCCAGAGTGATATTTTAAGCCAGTCCTGGATTTCTGACAGTCTCATCCTGATGTTTTATGGGACCTGCAGCATTGATTCAAAGAAAAAAATCTCACTGTTGGAACTGGGTAATTTAGCAACTGCAAATCTCACTCCTGGAACTAGCTAACCTGGTAACTCTGCTTATTACCACCTTCCCCCACCAGTTGCTGCTGCTCCAGAACAGAAAGAAAATTAAATCAGAGTAGCCAAGTTACCCATTGGAATCAGTGCTACAGGTCCCATAATGCATCTTAATGAGATTGTCAGAAATCCAGGACTGGCTGAAAATCTCACTCCTGGAACTGGGTAACTTGGCAGCTTTGACATTACTTCTATTCTTTTCTGCTGTTTGGGAGAAATGAGAACCATTTTGCAAATGTCCTCTTACACTGGGAGTGGTGCTGTTGCCGCATTAGTCCACTTTGATGGTTGATAAATAAAAAGAGAAACAAAAAAAGAAAATAAGGTGATACTTTTTCATTGGGCTAACTTCAGGCATTATGGACCAGCTTTGAAGTTAAATTCTTCTTCTTGGGGTCAGGACTTTTGTTGTGGAGCATTCTCAGGACCAGAATACTGCATTAGTGAAAGGGCTCAAGCAAATGCAAAGGGACCACCACTTAACATGGCAGCAGCCCCATCTAGAGTCCCATACTTTTCACCACGCTCCTGCTGACATAATAAGAACAGGAGAGAGAAGTTTCCCTCTGCGCCTGCCCAATGCAATGTTCATTGCACTGATGTGAAGTGGCACTTGGCAGGAGCCCGGCCTAACAGCATTGAGCAGGAGCGGTGCAATCTCCTCTTTTAATCAACCACAAAAGGTCCTGTTCACCTGATGAGCATGGATCCCCAGTGACAGATTAAGGAGCCACTGTTAGAGAATGGCCACTGTGGCTCTTCTGGTCAGTTGCCAGCATGGATTGACCCTTGCTGGAGATAGGCATAGCAGTCGCCACTGTACCCAAGTATTCCTACTGGTGCTCACTCTGTTATGCGCACAGTGGAACTTAGTGACGTGTCTTCTGGCACCAATCTATGCTGTTAATGCCATGGAGTGGCAAGAGTTCCTCGGCAGCCTCTACCCCAAGAGGTTACCACCAACCATGGATTGCTTGATGCAGGCATCTGTATTTCAGCAGCCTCCCCCTTCCCTTCACGGTCTCTCTTTCCAGGTCACCTCATGCAGGGGAAGACTATACGCTGCCAGAGCCCCACTCTTCCATGGTCAGCCGCCAAGGCCACTTCACCTTGGGAGTCCCCTCCCACATGGTGGATATGGGAACAGTGGTCCCGGCCCCACCGAGTCCCTACAATGGCCACTGGGGGTGGGGGGGGGGGGAGCCCTAATGCACAAAGAAATCCAACAAGCTTCAGCAGTCAGGGAGGCTACCAGCTTGACCCAACCCAATGCCCATGCAAAAGGTATGTGGACTCGCACTGCAGGGACCTTTAGACTACCAATGCGCTACGTCGACCAGCCAGACTGCCCACAGCATCTACTCATGAAGATTTCACACAAGCCACCAGATGGTGGTCTGGATTACCAGGTGCCACTGCACCCTACAGCTGCATCTGGTTGCGCTGCTGCTGGTAGCCCACAAAACAACACATCCTATCTCCCAGCCCGGACAGTGGATGAGTACCCCAAATAGGATCCTTCATCTACCTCTTCCTTATCCTTCATTGAGAATGAGATTCCCAAAGGCGCAGACACACAATCCTCCCTGACCTCCAGCATCATGGAGTCATGGGAAACCTTTGCTCAGTCACTAAGAAAAAAGGTCATGAGGCAGTAGTATTTTGATACCTTCACACTTTTGGAGGGTAGACACAGGTGCAAACCCAAAAAGAGAGCCATAATGGACAATTTATACCCAGTGGATCGCCCCATTTTGTACAACATAACAGATTGGACCCATACATATACCTGGATGATCAGCATTATACAACAGAAAGACCTCACACAACTGGGGCACATACTGGCCTACATTTATTTATTTTATTTATTTAACAATTTCTTCTATACCGCCCCTTCCAGAGATCAAGGGCGGTTTACATGGAACAATTAACAAACTTTGTATACTTTAGTATACTCTACATGGAACAGAGATTTTAACTATATACAGGTAATATTACATAGAACATAACAGGACTAATTTCAAGTGGTTATTTACAAGAGCAGTAAAACATCAGTTTGGATAAGACTTTTCCGCATTGGGTGGAATGGGTAAGTACTGTAAGGTCTTCTTGTGTTAGTCATTTGTCCTATCTTGAGTAATGTGTATGTGTTTCTGTGATTGTTGGGGAGAGGTTCTCTGTTGATAGGGGATTTCAAAATGGTTTGTGAAGAGGTAGGTTTTAAGTTCTTTTTTGAATTGATGAAGGTCTTTTATCATGCGGAGGGTTAGTGGGATTTCGTTCCAGAGAGTGGGGGCAGCGAAGGAGAAGGCCCTATCACTTGTAGTTGCTTTAGTTTTTCTGAAGGTTGTTTTTATGTTGAGAGAATGGGTTGCGTTTTTTCTGCGCATTCTAGTTTCTGATGGGGGCTGTATTAAGGTAGACAGGTATGAGAGAGAGATGTTATTAAGGAGTTTGAAGGTAGTTAGTAGGATTTTATATTTTATTCGGCTATTTATAGGGAGCCAATGCAAGTCTAACAGTATTGGGGTCACGTGGTCTGTTAGTTTAGCTTTTGTGATCATCTTGGCGCATATGTTTTGTGCTCTTTGTAGTAGGTAGATGCTCTTTAACGGTAAGCCATTTAGGAGACTATTACAATAGTCGAAGTGTGGGGTGATGAGGGAATTGACTACTGATCTAAAATAATGTGTGTCGAGTAGGGGTCTTAGGTGTTGTATTGTCTTGAGTTTGTAGAATATGGTTTTTACTGTCTGTTTTATGTGAGGAAGCATGGTGAGTGAGTGGTCTATTATTAGTCCTGGGTACTTTGCCTCCTTTTTAACAGGTATAGGTATTTTGTTTATTGTGATTGTTGCTGGGTAATTGAAGTCAGCGTCTGGCTTTCTCGTTATGAACATTGCTTCTGTCTTTTTAAGGTTGATGCTTAGATAGTTGTCTTCAAGCCATGTGGTGGTCTCCTTCATGCATTTGAGTAAGTTGTCATGGACACTATTATCCATGTACATGGACACTATTATCAACGCATGGAGGGTATATGAGGGCAAATGCTTGGCTGTCTTATAATGAACACTTCTGGGACAAAATGGAGATGAGCTAAACATGTCCTGAGGTGTTGACAATGTTGGAATATAGTTGCAGAGGATGTCTGTAAAATGGCCATCTCTCAATAGCAAGCTAGCATCTGCTAATGACATATATAGGTGACAAAGACCACAAGACCCAAGGTTACTAGCAGCTTACATAACATCAGCCAACATACAAGATCTATCCCAGCCAGCACATTGTATAGTCACAACTCTCTGGATTTTCCTTCTTTGATAAGTTAGCAGGGTGTAGCAACTCTTCTGACATTTTTCTGTTAAGAACCCTGCTGAAAGGCTAGGAGTGCACCCAGACAACCCGATAAAGGGAAGCTGGTGACCCACAAGATGATTGACAGACTCTAGATTGTGTTGTCAACCACATGCTTGGATGAATATGAGATATGCCTATTCCGAGATGCATTCACCTTGGCATTTTCAGGGTCTTCAGAATCAGCGAACTGGTGGCTGCCTCCACAAAGACTAGAATAACATCCAGATTTCAGTTCCCAAATATAGCACTGTCAGAGGGCCTCCTGCACATCTGAATCACCAGGGCAAAAAATGATCCAAAAGTAAAAGGTCAATTTATTATGCTCAAGGTGGTACTGCAACTCTGTACCAGCCCCATGGCTAACATCTACAATTACCTGGTGATCTGGCCAACTCGGTACCAACAGTTCTTGGTTTATGTTGATGGCACCCCATTATCTTGCTACCAGTTTATAACCATTTTCAAAAAAGTCATGGCTGCAATCAGACTGTGGGCTGACCTCTTCAGCACCCATTCATTCCAAATCTGGGCTGCAACTGCAGCAGCCGAGATGGGGCTGCCTGTCCCAGCAATCAAAGCTTTAGAATGCTGCAGGTTCAAGACATATCCTGCATATGCTTGTGCAAGAGACAGGACGTGCCCCTGTTTGACCTCTTTGTACTGAGCGGCGCCAGCAGCTGCAACTTAATACAGCCATGGGAGTTAAGGAAAATGCTCTGACGGCTTTTTACTCCTGCAGCTCTGCAGAGGTGAGTTTGGGAGCCAGGCTTCGGGCCTCACCGGCTCCCTCTTAAGCTGGTCAGGCACACGGGGCCCCTCTTGGTGTGGGGCCATGTGTGTATGTGGAGGGGCCACTGGTACTAGTACTGGAAAGGGCTGTTACCGTGGCTAGAATGGGAAATGGGCTAATGTTGGGGGATGGGGAGACTACGATTGAAAGGAAGACAATGCTGGGAGAAACTGTGACTGGAGGGGGACTGATACTGTGGGGCCAGGACTGGAAAAGGGCTGATGCTGGGGGATGGAGGGACTGGAAGGGAGATGATGCTGGGAGGCAGGACCGTACCTAGACCTGTGCAAGCGGTGTGTCCGCAAAGGACACAAAGACTTTCTGCTCTCAACACCTATCTTGCCTCCTTTTTCGATTGGTTTACTAGTAACTTTCTCCATGTTAATCCTACAAAATCTGCCGCCATTTGGTTTACCTTCGGTGCCCCCTCCCCTAGTTTGGCACCTCTTATGTCCACTTCTCCGATCCCTCTGGTTCCTGTTCTCCGCTACCTTGGTGTTACCCTTGATTCTTCTCTTTCATTTCACCAACACATCTCCTCACTTGTACGTAGTTCATTCTTTCATCTTCGTAGAATTCGGGCTCTTCGGTCATTTCTTCCTCCCTCCTCCCTCACTACTCTTGTCCTTTCACTGGTGATTACTCGGCTTGATTATTGTAACTCACCTTTTGCTGGTCTCCCCCAATTTATTTATTTATTTATTTTTATTTAGCAAGCACTTGTATACCGCTCCTTCCAGCGATCAGAAGCGGGAATGATTACATAGAAACAGCTGTCGAATCAAGACAGAGAAATTTTGTTATATACATATAGATTCGTAAGGTAAGCACGGCACATAGAAACTTATCTACTTCTTATCAATGGTGAAAAGAATTTACATATGTACATTTTTACATAGAAGGTTTCTGGGTCGCTGCATAGGTAGTTGCCCCTCATGTGGATTTAGTACAGGTTGAAATGACTTTGAAATAGGTGCGTCTTGAGTTTTTTTCTATAGGTTTTTGCTGGCTCGAAGCTTGGGCGGCAGTTAGTTCCATAGTGTCGGTGCTGCGTATGAGAAAGCCCTGTTACTAGTGCTGACCTTGACAGATCTTATATCTGTTGGAGTGTGGAGGGTGTTGGAGTTGAAGGCTCTCCTGTTTCTGTTGGTGGGTTGCAAGCTGATTAGGGTGGCGAGGAAGGATGGTGCTGTGCTGTGGATGAGTTTGAAAGTTGTTGTCAGTATTTTGTATTTTGTGCGAGCTGTTATGGGGAGCCAGTGTAGCTCAATTAGTACTGGTGTGATGTGCTCAGTAAGACACTTCCTCATAATGATCCTGGCAGCTACATTTTGTGCCATTTGCAGGATGTTTAGGGTTTTCTTAGGCAGCCCTTGATAAATGGCGTTGCAATAGTCAAAATGTGG
Organism: Ichthyophis bannanicus; assembly: GCA_033557465.1. Classification (NCBI taxonomy): domain Eukaryota; kingdom Metazoa; phylum Chordata; class Amphibia; order Gymnophiona; family Ichthyophiidae; genus Ichthyophis; species Ichthyophis bannanicus. The sequence continues at coordinate 1,099,865 of JAWIIG010000053.1, forward strand.
CATGATGAGTGCTTGAGCGACGGATCTGAAGTCGTGGGGATCAATGATGTTCCGTATAGGTTGTAGAACTCTCAGTTTGTGGAAAATTGCCCTGTTGGTTTTGCAGAGGTGTTTCTCCATTTTTAGGACGCTGTCAAATGTTACTCCTAGATATTTTATTTCTTTCTTCATTTGGTAGGTATTATTGCATAGAGTTATTGTTGTAGGGGGGTCAAAATTTGCTTTCTTGGAGATATACATCACCTCAGTTTTCTTATGGTTGATTGCCATGCTGCTTTGTTGTAACCATTTTGCATCTCACCAAGGCATGTTTCAAGTAGGCTGTAGTCCGGGTTATCATTTTCAAGTTGTGTGTACAGCATAATATCATCGGCATAAATGTGGTAGTTGATTTTGTGCTGAGTGAAGATTTCGCATAGAGGTTGCATATATACGTTGAAAAGGAGTGCTGAGAGTTGCAGAGCCTTGCGGTATACCTTGCGTTTGGGGGAACGCTTCTGCTTTTTCGCCGTTAAACTGCACTTGTTGCATTCTGTTTGAGATGTATGATGTGAACCACTTTAGGGGGGTTCCCGATATTCCTATTGACTTGATCCTGTTTATGAGGGTTCCAATATCAGCTTTGACGACTTCAATTAATCCAGAACACAGCTGCGCGTTTTCTTACCCATTCCTCTCCTCGGGACCACGTGTGACTCCCTGTCTTCTTTCCCTTCACTGGCTCCCTATCAAAGTTCGATTTCTATTTAAACTTCTCACCATAACTCATAAGGTCCTTCACACCAGTATGCCTCAGTATTTCGCCGACATCATTTACCTTCAACCCACCCCTTGTTTACTCGTTCTGCACACAGTAATCGTCTTTTTCTTCCATCCCCCGCCCAGGCCCACCTTGAATCGACCCGCCATGCCACTTTATTCTTTGTGAGTCCTGCTCTTTGGAATTCCCTTCCCCATTCCCTTCGCACCGAATCGTCTTTTCCTCGATTTAAGGCCCTTCTCAAGACCCACCTCTACTGCCAAACCTATGATCTTTCCATCTCCTCTGATCACTCTTCATCTAGATACCATTAGGTTGTCCTTCCATTACAATAACCCCCTGATCTTATTTGGTACACCAGTTACAGCCCACTCCCTTTCCTTCCCCCAAACCTCATCTTCCCCTTATGTCTGATATCTGTGATGTTTCTTTGTTTATTTCTGTGATGTTCTTTGTCCATTTCTGTCCTTTTCTATCCTTCTCCCTCCTTTTCTATTTACTTTCTTATGATTTTGATGGTGTTCCTTTTTTTCCTCCTTCATTTTCACCAGCTGCAACTTTTTTTTCTTAACATTGTACACCGCTCTGACACCTTGGTAATGGGCGGTATGTCAAATGCTACAAATAAAGATAAAGGGGCGCATTTCGGCTGTCTGCCACTGCCACTTTTTCTTCTCTCATCAGCGGCAGGCAATGGTAGACAGCCAAAATGCGCCCCTTAAGCCTTCTCCAAGAGGGACCAGACCTGCTTAGCACGCCTCTTCTCTACCCCCCCCATAAAGTGCCTAGATAGAGGTGCGGGGGGGGGGGGCGGTGCACGCCTGATGTGCAAGTCACACATGGTGCATTTCATGATCGGTACGGCCCTGCTGGGAGGGACTGGAATTGGAGAAATACTGATACTGGGGGGCTAGGACTGGAAAAGGGCTGATGCTGGGGGATGGGGGGACTGGGACTGGAAGGGAGCTGATGATGGGAGGGACTGGAACCAGAGAAATACTGATACTGGGTATCTAGGACTGGAAATCAGCTGATGCTGGGGGATGGGGAACTGGGACTGGAAAGAAACTGATGCTAGGAGGGACTGGGATGAGGATGACTTACTGGGAGACTAGATCTGGAAATGGGCTGATGCTGGTGAATGGAGGGACTGGAAGGGAGCTGATGCTGGGAGGGACTGGAACTGGATGGATACTGATACCGGGGGGCTAAGACTGGAAATGGGCTGATGCTGTGGGATGGGGAGCATGGGATTGGAAGTGAGATGATGCTGGGAGGGATTGGACTGGAGGAGGACTGATACCGGGGGGGGGGGGGGGGAATAAGACTGGAAAAGAGCTGATGCTGTGAGATGGAGGACTGGAAGGGAGCTGATGCTGGGAGGGACTAGAACGGAAGGAGAAATGCCAGACCATTGCAGGGGGAGAGGATGGAGAAGGGGAAGGTGATAGAAAGCTAATGGTTGGGGGGGGGGGGATGATCTATGTTTGGAAGAAAGGGCTGGGGAGGTGGAAGAGAAAGCATGAGATGCTTGACTTTGGAGGTAAGCAGAAAGGTGAGGGGATTGGGAGATGCTGAATTGGGATGGTGAGAGAGAGGAGGGAAATGGTGGGCATGATGGAACTATGTGGGAGAGGCCATCGGAGGCTGGCAAGGAGATGAGTGATAGGAGGAGGATGATTACAGAGGGTTGAAATGTGGTAATTGGGAGTGAGTGGGTGAAAGACAGAGGGGAATAAGAGACCAACAAAGGAGTGAGATGAGAAATGGGGGAGCTGGGATGGAGTTTAGAGGAGTAGATGAAAAGTTGCTACAGTAGGTGAAAAGTCAAAGGAGGATTGAGGACGGAGAGTTAAATTGAGTGGGTGAATGAATAAAGAAAGAAATAGAGAAAAGAACAAAAAGCAAAAGATCAGTATGTCAGAGGCGGAAGTAGACAGAAAATGGAAAAAAATAGAAAAGAGAAGAAAGTCCACATGGACAGCAGACAATGGAGAGTTGGTAGACGTCACAAAGAATACAGAAGAGAGAGACTGAGGCAAGTGTGACTGAAAAATAAAATTCCCAAACAACAGAAGGTAGAAAAAAAAGTATTTTATTTTGAATTTATTAACTGGAATATATCAGCTTTGGGAAATGTGTACTGATGTCTTTCCGCTTTGTTCAGGAATTTAATTTCATAGTTTAATTTTTCCAGTGTTGTTGTGCATTCAGTTTGGCTTTTGAGGTTTCTAGTAGTCCAATTATTGTTTTCATATTTCTAAATCATGATCCCTTGGTGATGGTCTGTCTGTTTTGCATGTATGACAGAATTGTGCTATTCTATTCATCTAGTTTCTGTGTAGTAGACCCACTTGTTCTCTTTTCCCGGTAAGATGTATTGGCTTAATATTTGTACTCTACCTTTTGATAAATAGGGTTAGGTGCTGTGTGAGTCCTGGTAGTGCTGTTATGATATGGCAGATTTGCTATGGGTTCTAAATGAGCAGGGCTATAGTAATGCACCTGGCAGTTGGCACTGGAGGATAGTAATGCAGTAATAAGGTAGCCTCTCTTTATCTTCACTGTAGAGTACATGCAAATGGTTTTCAGACACTCATTAAGAGGCATGTTTACTAAAGGTTAATGCGTTTTCACGAATTTGAATATGCTAAGTGCAGCAACATCCATTTATGTCTATGGGTACAGTGGCACTTAACACACATTAATGTTTAGTAAACAGGCCCCTAAGTCATTGTTAGAACAAAAAAGAGGCTTGTGAAGGACTCCTTTGAAAGCCGCTTACATTTTTATATGGGCAGTATATACATTTTAAAATAAAATAAATCAGATTTAGATAAATGAGGTGTGTGGATATGCAAATATTTATGCAAATGAGGTGTGTATGCAAATATTTATGCAAATGAGCCCCTGCAATTAGTCTCCGCAATACCCTTGGGCCACCCCTGTTAGCAGACTTTGTTGTGGTATAATTCTGTGTACATTTGGTTTTCATTTCTTCTCACTTGCTTCTGGGACCAGAGATGGGAGCGCAAGGATCGAGGAAGGACGCCTGTGTTTGTTGCCCTTGGTTAGGAATTCGTTACATGCAATAGTTGGTGGCCGTGAATACTCAGATTCTTTCACTGGGTCAGAGGCAAGTCAGAAGAACTCGGAGTACGATGGAATTTGTTCAGTCGCTGGCAGAAGAAAACTAAGTTGCATGAATGGCAAGAAAAGGCACGGGCTTTAGCATTTAAGAAGGGCTTTTGCTCTTTCCTCCATTTCTTTCTTTATTCCTTTTTCATCTACTCAAATTTCACCCCTCCATCCTCAATCCCCTTTACTCTTCTAATACTTAGCCAATCATAGATTTTTTTCCCCTCCCATGCAAAATATCTGTTCCCTTTTCCATCCTCATTCCCCCAGCTTCTTTTTTTCTCCCGCTGGTCCCAGCCCCTCCCCCAGCATCAGCTCATTTCTGGTTCCAGCCCCTCCCAGCATCCACTCCCTTCCAGTCCCATTCGATCATCCCCCCGCATCAGCCCATAAGCAGTACGAGCCCCCCAGTATCAGTCCTCCTTCACTCCCTCCCAGCATCTGCTCCCTTCTAGTCCCAGTATCCCATCCCCAGGCTATTTCCAGTCCTAACCCCCAGTATCAGTTCTCTTCCAGTCCCCTCCCAGCATCCATTCTCTTCCTATCCCAATCCCCATCCCCCAACATCAGCCATTTCCAGTCCGATCCCCCATTCCCATTCTAGCCCCTAGTCCCCCCCAGCCACACACCAAAAGGGGCCCTACACTTGAATGACTTAAGAGGGAACCAGGGAAGCCCAAAACTCCAGTTCACCTCTTAAAAACTACAGGAATAAAAAGTAGCATTTGCCTTCTCTCCCGCAGCTGTGATAAAAAGGAACCCGGCAGCACGCTGAGTGCGGGGAGATTAAACGGGGGCACACATGGTTACCTTATTTACATTCACCCTTACATTGCTCAGTGGTCACATTCATAGATTCCATTGTTCTCTTCCGAAAGTTACTTTATTTACATTCACTCTTATATTGCTCAACAGTCATACAGGTATATACTTTTTAACTATATTTTTAATTATTGTTGACTATCAATTCATTTACTTTGTGCCCTAGTCATCAATATTAATTTCACATGTTTCTAGTAACATGAATTTTCTTGTCATTCAACGCTTATAATGTATACACATGCCACCTCAATATTCTCACAGAGGTTTACAGATTTTTTCATGTCCATTGATGTTTCATGTCCATTTTTTCAGTACTTGATTTTACGCTTCTAAGTTCCTGTATCCATATGCTCTCAGATTATTAACTACACATTTTCTATGCATAAATACACTTTTTCATAATAAGCACCAATCAATCATATTTACGTTTTACTACAAAAATTAACAGCTGGATCTGCCAACTCGCAATGTCCTCGTTGCCATGATTACAATTTTAAAAATTTTGAGGAGGTTATAAATTCTACCTGAATAACCTAACTGTTTCAAAAGACCACAATTTTTTTGTTGGATTTTTTTGCCTCGAGAGATTACTCCCTCCTGTAGCAAACTCTCCATTTTTCTCTTTTATAGAAGGAAACCTCCCTCTTCTAGTACCCCAAGGGACGACACAAAGCCTACCCCCAGATGTACTTATCTGAAGCAGCACCAAAGAGTCTGTGATTCCAATGCTGTCTCAAACTCTGCTTGATGGTAACTGCTGTGACCAAAATCATGCACAGAGAACAACCCAAACTATGGTTACTCGATGCAAGGTTCCACATTAGGAACCACCTCCCAGGAAAAAGGATTTAGCTGTCATCGTGGATAATATGTTGAAACCCTCCGCCCAGTGGGCAGCAGCGGCTAAGAAAGCAAATCGAATGCTAGGAATCACAAGGAAAGGAATGGAGAATAAGACAAAGGATATTATAATGACTTTGTATCTTTCCATGGTACGACCACAACTTGAATATTGTGTGCAATTCAGGTCTCCATATCTTAAAAGGGATATAGCGTTATTAGAAAAGGTAGAGAGAAGAGCCACCAAAATGGTAAAGGGGATGAAAAGATACCCCTATGTAGAGAGGCTTAAAAGGACAGGGCTCTTCAACTTGGAAAAGAGACAGCTGAGGGGAGATAACATAGAGGTCTATAAAATAATGAATGGAATGGAACAGGTAAACGTAGATCGTTTTTTTACTTCTTCAAAAACTAGAAAGACTAGGGGACACTTAATGAAACTCCAATGTAGCCCATTTAGAGCTAATAAGATACATTTTTCTTCATGGACAAGCAGGAAGTAAGTTCTCATGTATGGGTAATGTCGCCAACGAAGCCCCGTACTGCAATGCTCTCCAGCTTTTATTGGAAGCTTTTGGGAGGCTCCACCATGCCTACATGCCTGCCACCATGGCACCATTTTCTCTCCAGTCTTCATTTTCTGTGGACCCTCACAGATGTGGTTTTTGTCCTCCACCAGTAAATGTTCTTTTCCCCCCCCCCCCCCAACAGGGGACCTTCAGTATAGTGTTGGTGCCTGCCATAGGTAGCGTTGGTTCCATCAGTCGTGGTTCCTTCATTGATTCTGGCGCTTTTCGGTAAATTGTCATTTTCTTGGTTGCTTTCCTGTGACTTGACCGGGCCTGGTGTCAGCATTGAGCCATTTGATTTAGCCACAGCCATCTTCCGACATGTCCTAGAAATCGGCCAACGAGTTCAAGAAGTGCACCAAGTATGCCAGGATCATCTCTGTTACTGATAGGCACAATTGGTGATTCCAATGTCTGGGTCCCATTCACCAGCCCTCTTCTTGCAATTTGTGTTTGCAGATGACAAGGACAGGCCTGAGAGGTCGGAATAAACAGAGAGAATCCCTTTTTGGTCAGCGGTCTGATTCAGTGTCTTTGGTACTGGCATCGGTCTCAATGGCTTCCCAAGGATCTGCCGATGGTGCATTGACATCAAGAAGTTCTTGGGTTCAATTGGAGCTGAGCACACACAGTGCCCATGAGCATCAACCATCGGTCAGTCTCCACGTAGAGTCGAAGGAGGATTTGGTCCCAGCTCCGTCTGCATCAAAGGGGATCTGTTCAAGCATCGGGTGATTGCTCCGGTGCATTGGCATCGGAACCCTTCCAAATGCAACATCAAGAGTGATTGGCACGAGCGGCTCCTCAAAGTGCCCCGGAGAGAGGACTGCTCCACCTCCAAAGTTTCAGAGGGGCACCAATATTCTCCTGACAACCGAGGCCATGCCAATACTCCCACTTGGATGCCAGAAACATTGGTCAAAGCTGTTCAGGCCCGAGGCTTTCAAAATCGACAGCCATGGAGGAACACCTCCTTCAGGCGCTCGAGGTCTGCATTGTATCGATGCTAGAGAGCCAGATGGCTAGGGTCTCTGCCCACCGTATCAGCATCAAACGTCATACAGCCGATCCCCGAGATGCATGCTCTGCCTGCAGAGGCATCGATATCTCAGCAAAAAATAGTTCAGAAGTCAGTTCCTGGCAGGGTCATCTCCCTATCGAGTGTCTCTGGTTCTGATGCCATGGTGAAAGCTTGAAAGCCCTTGATGCATCATCGATCTCATAGAAGCTCGCATTACCCCTGAAGTACTACGACTTCCTTTTGGAGTCCAATTCTGAAGGCTGGGTGACTGATTTGGAATCAGAAATCTTGTTGGAGGGCAAATCTCCTGAGCTCCTATCAGACCCCTCCTCTCTACACAAACAGCAGAAGTCTTTATCTTTATCTTTTATCTTTATTGGTGACTTAATATACCGCTCAGGCAAAAAGCGTCAGAGCGGTGTACAATATACAAAAACAGCTGCAGGGAAGAAAGAAAAGAACGCCAAATATATGACAGGAAAGATTAGGAGAAAAGGAGAAAGCAAAAAGGAGAGGAAAGGTAACAGGAAGAATAACTATGGAAAAGTCAGTGGCGGGGGGGGGAGGGGTAGCAGGTGGGGAAAGATCAAAAGCAAGACAAAAGAGGTAGGTTTTTAAGCGGGTTTTAAAAGTTTTCAGGGAAGGTTCTAGACGGAGGTCCGGGGGAAGTGAATTCCAGAGACGGGGCCCAAGGAAGTAAAAGGCAGAAGAGCGGGTGGATTCAAGGTGAGCCTGTGAGGGGGATGGTAGAAGCAAACGGTTAGCGTGAATGGAACAGAGTGAGCGGTGGGGAGTGTGGAGATGGATCTGATCTGCGAGATAAAGAGGGGTACCTGAGTGGATAGATTTGTGAACGAAAGTGAGGACCTTATATTGAATGCGGAAGGGGACAGGGAGCCAGTGTAATTGTATGAGAAGAGGAGTGATATGGTCGAAGCGGGAAGAGCGGGTGAGAATGCGAGCTGCAGTGTGATGAACCCTCTGAAGGCGTTGTAATTGGGACTGGGGAAGACCGGCCAGGGAAGCATTACAATAGTCGAGACGGGTGACAACAAGAGACAGGAGAAGGGTGGTCATGGACGAGAAAGAGAGGAAGGGACGGACAGAACGAAGTTGGCGCAGAGTAGAGAAGCAACGTTGGACAACAGAAGAAATATGGGGTTTAAAGGATAGGGAAGAGACATGTCCTTCCAGGATTTTGTTAGGGATATGGCCAAGGCCGTCCCATTTTCACTGGAGATGGAGGATGAGCCCAAAGCAGAGGAATTGGAGATTCTCCAGTACTCTTCAGCCCCTAAGGAAGTAATGATGATGCCAGTGCACCGCATCCTACAGCAGCTACAAATGAGAATATGAGAGAATACCCTTGCTGTGCCACCAGTCAGTGGGAGGCTAGACTCAGTGTAAGGAGTCCAATATCTGAGCCTCCAATGAAAGGAGGTACTTCCAGAGCTCCATGTTCATGGCTCAAGTACACTCTTATCAGCTCTATATGAGCATGTTCTTGAAGAACATTATGCATGATCTTCCAACTTGTGACAGTTCCTTCCCCTGGAAAAACTATAGCTCTACCATGTCCTAGTGGACAATGGCAAAGACCTGCTTGAAGTTCCTGGTCCGAGTAACCAATGATGCCTTTGAGACAGTGTCCAGAATGGTGTCAGTGGGCATAGAAGACCGTAGGATTGTCTGGTTTCAGTCTTCCAATCTGGAATAGTCAGTGCAAAATCAGCTTTTGGATGTGCCGTGCCATGCCGTGCCGTGCCGGGGACAGAACTTCTTCAGAGAACAGGTGGAGGAGAAGACTGGCATCATAGATAAGCAGCATGTCACCCTCACCAGGCTCTTGAGACACATATCCAAGCCAGCTGCCTATTGCAGGAGGTATCAAAGTAGAGGCCAGAAGAAGACCTACTACCCTCATAGGCACTGGTACTTCATGGTTCTCAAACCTCGCAGCAAATAAACACAGGATCCTCACCTACAGTGTCGAGAGAAGCCCCAAAAGGCCCAGCCTGCCCTGCAACCAAAGCCAGGAGCAGGGTTTTGACTGGTTCTTCCTGAGCATAGCCAATCTGCCAGTGACCAAAGAGGAGGACTCTCTGGTAGGGGGAAGGCTCACTCTCTTTGCCCATAGGAAGCCCCTTATAACTTTGGACTCATAGGTGCTACAACTAGTCCAAAGTGACTACATGTTGCACTTCACCATGCTACCACCTCATTGCTCCCTCTCCCCCGAGGGTGTATCCTCTCAACCCTCTGCATCTAGACCTACTTTGGGGAGAAATCGCCACCTTACTGGCCAATCTCGCCTGTGCCGCAAGAGCAGATAGGATGGAGATTTTATTTCAGGTAATTTCTGGTCCCCAAAAAGATGGCGGTGGGGATTCTGGCCCATCCTGGACCTCAGAAACCTCAGCACTTTTCTGGGGTGAGAAAAGTTCAAGATGGTATCTCTGGATACCCTGCTCCCTTATTTTCAGAAAGATGATTGGAAAATATTCCCTGGATCTAAAAGACACACATACCCACATACCAATCCATCTTGCTTACAGGAAGTATCTCAGATTTGTCCTGGCAGACTGGGTACTGGGTACTACCTTTCGAGCTGGTCTCGGCATCCTGAGTCTTCACAAAGTGCCTCGCAGTAGTAGCGGCCTATCTCAGAACACTGGGGGTCTTCATCCTTCCTTATCTGGATGACTGACTCATAAAAAGCACCACTCCAGATAGAGTCCAGCGATCAACACCGTTGACCACTCAGGGGCTAGAGTTGTTGGGGTTTGTAGTCAATTACCCAAAGCCCCACCTTCAGACTTCCCAACACCTGGAGTTCATAGGGGCTCTCCTCGACATGGCTCAAGCGAAGGCCTTCCTTCTGCTAGACCGACCCCAAAGATTGACATCCTTGGTCCAAGATACCCAGCGGAGTCATCAAATGGCAGCTCGCAGAATGCTGATCATTCTTGGCCAATTGGCCTTTACAGTACACATCATATCCATGGCTCATCTTTTGATGAGATAGGCTCATTGGACACAGAGGACTCAGTGGAGCCAGGCTACCAGCCACCTTTGGAAACAGGTTGCTGTCACATACCCTTCATCCAGTCCCTGCACTGTTTCTATGCTTCTGGTTGCACTGGGGTTGCAGTGAAAACATAATGAACATTTACATGGAAAACACAAGAAAAACATAGCACCAATTGTCAGAACTTGTGGCTTCAACTGAAAAAAATTTCTTCTACACGCCTGTGTGACTCTAGAAACTTCAGGAAATATGGAAAAAGATTTGTCACAAAACTTAAAGTCTGTTCATGAAATAGACTTTAATACTAATGTTTTCCGGTTTCCCACCACATATCCCCACCCCACCACAGTTCACTCAGAAAACTGCTTTCTTTGTCGCAGCTTCCACTATGTGGAATAGTCTACCAACCCCTCTTTGTATCAAATACAATTTCAAAAGCTTTGCAATGCAATGTGTGCCTTTGAGTCAGTCCTGACTCCTGGCGACCCAGAAGCTCCTGGGTTTTCTTGGCAGTGTCACCGGAAGTAGATTGCCAGGCCTTGTTCTAGACTGTGTTTGGGCCTTCAATAGCAAACTCCTGAGGTGTTCTCCCTCATCTTGGGTCTGGCAGGGCCAAGCCTCCAACTCCACACACCCCCCCCCCCCCACCCCTTACCTCTTCCCCCTACTTTCTCTGTATCTGGACTATTTCTCCCTCCTTATGGCCCTCCCTATCATTGAAGTTGGTGTTCTTTTCCCTTTCTTGACCTATTAATATTTTAATTGTAAACCGCATTGCTTGCATACAGATTTTGAGGTATATCAAATAAAAGCAAATATAAACAAACAAAATCACCTATCAGTAGCAATTCTCCTTTCATGGCAATATTACGTATGTCTTCTATTAAATCTCTGTCCACTTCTTCTCCCTGTGAAGGAGATCTGTATATCACACCAATGCAAATAAGATTTCCCTTTCCCTCTTTCTAAGAACATGCAGTGGCTTTTATTAGCTGAAAACTACTTCCTCAGGAGCAGCATTATGTCACAATTGAGAAGGAGGCTCTGGCAGTCAAGTGGGCTCTAGAGACTTTCCAGTACTACCTGCTTGGCTGTCCTTTTATATTGGTCACAGACCATCAGCCCAGCAAGTGGTTGGCTCACCAGAAGGAGACCAATGATCAGAACATGCAATTGTTTTGAGCCTCTATCCCTTTCTCTATGAGGTTCACCATAGGGCTGGGAAGGCACATCAAAATGCCAATTTCCTATGGTCAGTAGAGGGCCCAGAGAAGTCTGATGCTCAATCACCTGGGGTTGAGGTGAGGAAGAGGTATGTGATGGAGTGTATGGGATACTTCCCATCCCCTTTAAAGACCCTCCCCAGCCAAGCTCAGGACCTGAGAGGCATTTCCCTTTTAAAAGCTTAAACCATTGCCTTTTTAAGAAAGTAGGCAGGGGGATGCCTGAGGAGGGTGTGGCCAGGTCTCCAGGTTTAAAGTAGGAGACACCTTAAAGGAGAGGAGCCTGGGGTTCTATGGTATATGTGGTGACCACTTGCCTATGAAAGGCTGACTGTTGAGAAGGTAGGAACAATGTTTTGCTGAGAGAAACCTATTACTGTGCACTCGGCCTTGGTGTTAGAGCTCAGTCCTGCTGTAGAGCTTTTGTGCCACAGAGAACTGCTATTTTGCTTTACTCATAATTATGTCATCCTGCTGCTGGGGACTTAAGGAGTACTGACTGAATTGTGCTGGGCAGAGTGAAGGAACGCTGGAAGAACCGGTTTCGATTTCTTTGCATTAGAAATACTGTCTGTGCCGAACCAGTGTTACTTCACACAGCAGGTTAGCCCTGTCGAGACTGATCAAGGAACTTTTGCAGCTGGGGAGAGTCCTGGGTGAGCAGTATGTTCTTTAGCTATACATGTACTTTAGACCCAAGAGGGGCCAGGGCAGTTTACCTGGTCGTGAACAACCGAAAAGAAAGATTTTGTTTCTCTGTAAACCTCCAATTGGTTGTGGAGCTTTGTATCATTGCACAGTCCTGTAATTCTGTGGCTTTAATATTATTTTTTACATATAGTGCCATTCCTCCTCCTTTTCTTCCTACCCTGTCCTTCCTGAATAAAGCATAGCCTGGTATAATTACATCCCATCATGGCTGTCCATGAGCCATGTCTTCGTAACCACCACTAAATCCAAGTCAGCCTCTTCCATTAAAGCCTCAACATCTGGGATCTTATTTCCCATACTACAGGCATTTATACACACCACTTTCCAGATGTTGCCCTTATTACTCATTTCTACAGAGGTATGTAATGTTTTACTTATCTAAGGGCTTTCACTTAGCTGGGGGCTTTCTTCACCCATGCCCAATGAATTTAGTTTAAAGCCCTTTCTTTAGTAGGTTAGCCATCTGTTGCCGAAGACACTTTGACCTTTCTGGATAGGTGGTTGCCATCTCTGCTCTGCAGCCCTTAGAAAATCATCTCATGGTCCAGGAAACCAAAATGCCTTTGATGACATCATCCACACAGCCACACATACATCTCCAGGATGCGAACTTCTCTGCCTTGGCCTTTACCCTCAACAGGAAGGATTGACGAGAACACCACCTGCACACCTATCTGCTTCACCCTTTGTCCCAGAGCCATGAAGTCACTTTTGATAGGCCCGGAGAGATACCTAGCAGTATCATTTGTGCCGACATGGATGAGCAACATAGCATAATAGTAGGCTTGATGAGTCTTGGCAAACTCTCCATAACATCTCAGATTTTGGCACCTGGCAGACAGCACACCTCTTATAAAGTCACCCTGACCATCTTCAAAACCCTTCACGGCCTCTCAGCTAACATCCTTCTACACCTCACTCTCGAACCTCTCAACAGCAGATCTAAGAGAAAGGCCAGCCACCACCTACTGGCAGTCCCAGCCGCATTCATTCAAACCAACGTATCTACCTCCAGTAGAGCCTTCTCATTCTACGCACCCACCATCTGGAAATCCTTCACCCCAGAAATTCGCTCTTCAAATGATGTTGGAGAGTTTCACCGTAAACTCAAGACGTGCCTGTTACTGGAACATTTTGGTTCCGTTATATAGCCTCCTACCCCCAACTCCACAAACTTTATCTCACACCATGTACAATAATCTCCCCCACCCCTGTTTAATGCACTGTTAATTTACATGTTATTTTCTTATTATAATTGTTTAACCTATCAACTACATCTAAAGTTATACTCATTCTTGTTCCCTATACACTGCTGTTACTTGTAGATGCAGCAATATAGAAATGTTGCTAAATAAATAAATCAAGCCTGTTCAGCAAATGGATGCATCAATACCCCTCGGAATAGAGTCACCAAACACCACTACCCTTCACTACCTTGTGGTCACTAATTCCACAACTTTGGGGTGCTTGAGCTCTGGTTTTCCTTTTCCTGTGATGCTTTCACCTCCTCCACTTCTAGGACTGCATATTAAGAACATAAGAACATAAGAAATGCCATACTGAGTCAGACCAAGGTCCATCAAGCCCAGTATCCTGTTTCCAACAGTGGCCAATCTAGGTCACAAGTGCCTGGCAGGTACCCAAAGTCCACAGTTTCCACAATGCTCGTCCTGGGGTAGGCAATGGATTTCCCGGATCCTCTTTAATAATGGTTTATGGACCTTTCCTCCAGGAACTTGTCCAAACTTTTTTTAAACCCAGCTACACGAACAGCTTTTACTACATCCTCCAGTAACGAATTCCAGAGTTTGATTACGCATTGAGTGAAAAAATATTTTCTTTTATTAGTCTTAAATGGTGTTTTATGCCTGTTTATACCTGTTCAATGTAAAGTTGCTTGACTGTTTACGTTTACTGTAAACCACTCTGATACTAAATAGGGCGGTCTATGAAAGTGAATAAAGAAATAAAATAAATACACATTGTAGCTTCATTGTGTGTCTTCTAGTCTTTCTATTTTTTGATGGTGTAAACAACCGATCTACATTAACCAGTTCCTCTCCATTCATTAATTTATAGACTTCTATCATATCTCCCCTCAGCCTTCTCTTTTCCAAGTTGAAGAGCCCTAACCTTTTAAGCCTTTCCTCATAGGTGTATTCTTCCATCCCCTTTACCATTTTGATGGCTCTTCTCTATACCTTTTCTAATTCTGCAATATCCTTTTTAAGATATGGTGACAGGAATTGCATACAATTTTCAAGGTGCAGTCAAATCATGGAATGATACAGAGGCATTATATTATCCTTTGTTTTATTCTCCATTCTTTCCTTAGGATTCCTAGCATTCTAATGGCTTTCTTGGCCACCGCTGAACACTGGGCAGAGGGTTTCAATGTATTATCCACAATGATGCTTAAATCTTTTTCCTGGGTGGTGGTTTCTAAGGTAGTACCTTGCATCGTGTAACCAAAGTTTGGGTTGTTCTTTCCTAGGTGCATAACTTTGCACTTGTCCACATTAAATTTCATCTGCCATTTGGACGCCCAGTCTTCCAATTTATCAAGGTCCTCTTGTAATTTTTCACAATCCTCTTGGTTTTTAACAACTTTGAATAATTTTGTGTCATCTGCAAAATTGATCACATCACTCATTATTCACATTTCCAGGTCATATATGAATATGTTAAAAAGCAGTGGGCCCAGCACAGATTCCTGGGGTACTCTACTATTCACCTTTCTCAATTGAGAAAGTTGGTCATTTAGCCCTACTCTCTGCCGTCTATCTTTTAACCATTTTCTGATCCACAATACACTGCCTCCAATCCCATGACTTTTTAATTTTGCCAAGAATCTCTCATGAGTGACGTTGTCAAAGGCTTTCTGAAAATCCAGATACACTATATCAACCGGTTCACCTTTGTATATTTGTTTATTCACACCTTCAAAAAAATATAACAGATTAGTAAGAAAAGGCTTTCCTTGGCTAAATCCATGTTGGCTTTCTCTCATTAAATCATGACTATATACATAATCAGTAATTTTATTCTTTATAATGGTTTCTACCATTTGCCTGGTACTGATGTCAGACTCGCAGGTCTGTAGTTTCCCAGATCACCACTGGAACCCTTTTTAAAAATTGGCATTACATTGGCCATTCTCCACTCTTCAGGTACTACAGTTGATTTTTTTAATGATAGTTCACAGATTACTACTAGGTCTGCAATCTCATATTTCAGTTCTTTCAATACCCTTGGATGTATACCATCCGGTCCAGGTGATTTGGTACTCTTCAGTTTATCAAATAGCCATTTATCGATATTTCTTTCAATTCTTCCGATACATCACCTTTATATACCATTTCAGGCACGGGTAAATTCCCTACTTCTTCTTCAGTAAAGAACGAAGAAGCAAAGAATTCATTCAGTCTCTCCGCTATGGCCTTCACTTTGCTATGTTTAACCAGGTAGCTGCGATGTTACATCGTTACTGTTAGCTTCTATGGTTAAAGATAGACCATTAAAAGGGGGGGGGGGAGTGGCCTAGTGGCTAGGACATGGTGCCTCAGGCCGGAGGGCCAGGGGCTTGAGTCCCACCTGGGGACAGCAATCTCAGGCTGGAGGGACTGGGGCTTCTAATCCTATAGGCACTCCTTGTGGCCTTGGGCAAGCCACTTAACCCTCCGTTGCCTCAGGTACACATAGATTGTGAGCCCTTTGGGGACAAGGGAATGTATCCAGTACCTGTTTGTAGTGATTACATAATGTAAACCGCTTTGATCGAAGGATAAGGCAGTATAGAAAACTGGTGAAATAAATAAAAGCTGGTCTATTTTTTACCCGTAGAGGCTACTGTGCAGCATACAATACCGCTGCTGCTTGGTTAGCTTCGGCAGCAATGATGTCTGTGCGGCAAACCCGGATATTCAATGCCAGGGCCACAAATCACCCTGGCATTGAATATCTGGGGTTATTCATCGGCGCTGTAGCAGCACATAGTCATCTGACTGCAATATCAGGCCTCTGTTGTCTAAGTCAACAAGTTAATTGGGGAGTTGTTAACACCCGAGGAGATCAGTGACTTTGAAGAGCTTGCCTGCTTCTTTTAACTTGAAGGCTAGAGGAGAAGGAAACAAATCTCTGGCTTCAGACAAAAGCTTTATTGATTTATTGAAATAAGAATGACAGATAAACAAAGCAGTTAACTTTTCTTAGCACCAGATTTGCAGCAAAACTAGTAAATTTCCCAAATGAAACCTTAACACCATCACATCACAAAGTTTGTCTTGAACTTACAAAGATAAGAAAAATCTCTCTATGACTCCAAACCAAGAAGGAAACAAATAAGAGCACAACCTTTTTGAGACCGGGAATAGATGTCAAGCTCCAGATCTGGTCCTAGGTAGTGGCACAGCACCGTATGAGGCAGGATTTATTTATTACGCTGGCACTGAGGCAGCCGGAAAGGCAGCTGTGAGAGAAAGCCCCCCCTCTCCCCCTCAGGCTGCAGCGAGACAACACTCACACATACCCTTTCTCCCAGAAAACCAGTAGACCAGAGCATACCAGTCTAAACAGGTCACTCGGGAATGCTTTATGAGAGCCCACTGTCCCCCCCCCCCCCTTCAGGGGCTACCGATTGGTGAAGAAGAGATACCTGGGGCGAATGGGAAGGTAGCAAGGGGGTTTGAGAATGTACTGTATATAAGACAGTGTGGGACGTCATTTAGGCGCTCAGATCTTTTGTCCAGGGTGCCGGCTCTGTCTATCTGAGTCCTGTGTACACAATAAAAGATTCTGTTTGCATTCTAGTCTGTCTGTGTGTTCCTTCCGAGGGTGTGGGAGACAGGGTTCCTGCTTCATTTTGGTGCATTGGCCGGGAAATCCTTTCTCCTCGCACCCGCGGAGGGAACCTCTCTGCGGTTCTGCAGAACCGGGCCTCGGCCAGCCGGTGACCGGCCCCCCCAGGTCATCAACATTCCTGGGCGCCACCGGGTCCCTTGTGTCCGACAGGACTCCTTGACATGTCTGGCTGGTCGGTCCCGGCGGGCTGATTACTCTGTTTGAAATCTGGCAGGATAGACTGGCATCCAAACATTCTCCGGCCGGAGGTCTGAGGTCTGGTGAGTACTACTGCCTTTCTGTTTTGGGTAGTTCTGTGAGTCTGGTAATCTGGTAATCCTGGTATTCTGTAATCCTGTCGCGGTTTGATCACCTGCACGAGCGGTCTGAGTAAGGACCCCAGGAGTTCTCTGAAACCATCGCTAGTCCAGTCTGTGCTGAGGGGGGGGGGGGGAAGGAGGGGTAGCTGTGTATATGTGTACCTGTTGTTAATGTGTTTCTGTCCTTTCTCCCTTCGTTTCCTTCATTGTTCTGTGTGTGAGGTCCGAGCATCTGGGCTCTCTAAGTGCTCCCTCCTCCCCTTGGGGAGGCGGAGTCCCGGTTCGGGCAAGCATTCTTTTGTCTCCTCTCAAATGTCCTGTTCAGTGTCTATCTGTTTGTCGGTTTAACCCTGTGTGAGCTGGAAATACTGCCAGTGTTACTGCATTGAGAATTGTGCATTGTGATTGTGATTAGAGCCTATTGTGATTAGAGCCTATTGTGATTAGAGCATGGGAGCGGGAGAATCTAAAGGACAGACACCCCTGCAGTGTATGCTCCGTAATTTTAAGTCTGGGTTTGTAGAGGATTACGGGGTTTCACTCTCTGCCTCTCGATTGTCTGTTTTATGTGAATGGGAGTGACCAGCCTTAGTGAAGCTGTGGCCTCCCCAGGGGTCCACTGATTTGCCTACTGTGTTTTTAGTTCATCAGATTGTAGTGAAGGAACACCTGGATCAGTTTCCCTATATTGATTCATGGCTGGCCATATGCCAGAAACGGCCAAAATGGCTCCAGCGCTGCCATGAAGATCAGTGTAGAATAATGGTGGCAGCTGCCAGTAGCAGGAAGGAGCGAATACCTGCCCCTGTCTACCAGGGGCGGGATTCCCCGGAGGTCCCTGCACGCCCCCTCCATCTGCTTTACCCTACTGTCCCGTCCGCGCCCTTACAGGATCCACCCCTAAGAGATGAAGAGTCAGAAGAACCTTCCCCCGGGGTGGGTGAAGCAGAACTTGGGGAGGATTCTGCAGATTCCAGCTCCTCATCAGGTTCCCTTTCTCATAGTGATATGCCCCTTCAGACCCATCCATCATCCTCCTCTCCTCCTACTCCCGGTACTGCCTCCAGTGTAATAGCCTCAACCCCTGAGAGCACTCCGGCTGAGCTTCAGTCGTCCACCCCGCTGGCCCAGCGCCTGTGGTCAGCTGCTGCAGAGAAGCAGACAAAACAGGATTTCCAACTGCCTTTACGACAAGTACAGGGACTCCTGTACCTTGATGCTGCCGGACGAGTGGCAATAGGACCTTCTAGTCTGATATATGTTCCTTTCTCTACCACTGATCTGCTGAATTGGAAAACCCATTATGCCTCCTATACTGAAAAGCCTCAGGAGTTGACAGACCTTATGACTAGTATTATGCAAACGCACCAGCCTACTTGGTCAGACTGTAGACAATTGCTTTCCACCCTATTCAGCACGGAAGAACGAGCACATATTGTGCGGGCCACCCTCACGTGGCTGGAGGCACATCCTGCAGACGCTGGGGTTATAAATCCCCGGCAGCAAGCAACTGTGGATTTCCCGAATGAAGACCCTGAGTGGGACCCGAATGATCCCGAAGGAGCACGGGCTCTCACTCGCTTCCGGACTGCGCTCCTTGAAGGCCTCAAGAAGGGAGGGCAGCGGGCTATGAATATCAGCAAGATTGCAGAAATCCTCCAGCTTCCTGATGAGAGCCCAGCAGCGTTTTATGAGCGTCTGTCTGAAGCGTATCGACTGTACATCCCTTACGATCCAGCAGCTCCTGAGAATCTTCGTATGGTGAATACCGCTTTCGTAGCACAGGCCCAGGGTGATATATGGCGGAAGCTGCAGAAATTGGAAGGATTTGCGGGCATGAACGCTGCACAATTGATGGAAGTGGCACAGTAGATCTTTGTAAATCGTGACCAGGAGCAGAGGCGAGAATCTGAGCGTCGGATGAAGAAGAAGGCAGATTTCCTAGCGGCTGCCCTAACCGAATGGCCACCAGTATCGGCCTGGACCAAGGACAGGAGCAGGGGACGTGGATGAGGACGAGGACAAAGGGGGCCGAGGTTTCTCCTGGGCCCCAATCAGTGTGCATACTGTAAAGAGGAAGGGCATTGGAAGAATGAGTGTCCAAATTGGAGGGGGCAATATCCGTCCATGAGGGGCGCAAGGGTACCCGTACACACCACACGAGGGCGGAGCCAGCCCATGGTATAGCCACACGATACCTTCCCACCCCCTCCACCAGATCTTAAAGGCCTCGCAGCAGTGGAACATTATGACTCGGATGAAGACTAGGCCAGACCGGGCTCCAAGCTTCTGTTGGGTCCCCAGGAGCCTATGGTCAAGATGAACTTAGGGGACCAAGAAATGCAGTTCATGGTTGATACCGGAGCAACACACTCAGTGGTTACTCAGCAAGTGGCCCCGATTTCCTCCCGGACGGTAACTGTAGTGGGAGCCACGGGAGAAAGAGTGCAACGATCCTTTCTGCAAAACCGCATGTGTCAGTTGGGGGGATGGACTATCACCCACCAGTTCCTGTATATGCCTGAATGTCCTATACCCCTGTTGGGAAGGGATGTCCTGGCGAAACTACAGGCCCAGATATCATTTGGACCCGGGGGCCAGGCTGAGCTCGACATACCCAGCCTGGGCCCAGCAGTTTTGGTATTGTCCTTCCCCCGAGAAGAAGAGTGACGGTTGTTTGAGGACAAACTCAAGCCTGATGTGATTTCCCTGGATAAGTGGGATGCAGTACCCCCAGGAATATGGGCAGAAGGCAACCCCCCCGGAATGGCCATCAACATCCCTCCTGTCTGTATCGAGTTGAAGCCAGGAGTCTCCCCAATACACGTGCAGCAGTATCCGCTGCCACGGGCGGTTGTGGAAGGAATTCATCATCATCTGGAGCGGCTCCTGCAGTACGGTATTCTGCGGCCCTGTCAATCAGCATGGAACACTCCTTTACTACCAATCCGAAAGCCAGGTACTACCGACTACCGACCTGTCCAGGATCTCCGCCGCGTTAATGACGCCGCTGTGACTCTGCATCCAGTGGTACCCAACCCCTATACCCTGTTGGGTCTCATCCCAGCGGCGGCCTCTCATTTCTCTGTGCTAGATCTGAAGGATGCCTTCTTTTGCATACGTCTGTCTGCAGAAAGCCAACACCTCTTCGCCTTTGAGAGAGATGACCCTACCACTGGCAATAAGACCCAAGTAACCTGGACTCGCTTACCACAGGGGTTCAAGAACTCCCCCACTATCTTCAGTACCGCTCTGGCCCAGGATCTTGCTGGTTACCCCCCGGGAGTGCCTGGGAGACGAGCCCTCCTGCAGTATGTTGACAATCTGTTGGTTGCTGCTGACTCTGAGACTGAATGTATTCTGGCAACCACAGAGCTGCTACAGTTGTTGTATAACGCGGGCTACCGTGCCTCGAAGAAGAAGGCTCAATTATGCCAGTTGGACGTGAAGTACCTGGGATTCCACCTGTCTAAAGGAAGTCGGCGGTTGGGGAAAGAACGGAAGGAGGCGGTATGCTGGATCCCTGAGCCAACATCTCGCAAGCAGGTACGCGCTTTCCTCGGGGCTGCAGGATACTGTCGCATCTGGATTCCCAACTTCGCCAGGATTGCAAAGCCCCTCTATGAATCTACAAAAGGCCCAGAGATGAGTCCCCTTGAATGGGGACCAGACCAACGGGGGGCCTTCGAACAGTTAAAGAGGGCGTTGCTATCGTCACCAGCCTTGGGCCTTCCGGATGTCACTAAGTCCTTCACTCTTTATGTGCATGAAGCAGCGGGCACAGCTCTAGGGGTCTTGACTCAACAGCTGGGATCCTGGCCACGCCCGGTCGCCTACCTGTCTAAACAGCTGGATCCAGTGGCCAAGGGATGGCCACCCTGTTTAAGAGCGATAGCAGCAACAGCCCTGTTGGTGGAAGAGTCGGATAAACTATCCATGGGCCAAGACCTCTTAGTCACCGTCCCACATTCCGTCCAAACTTTACTGGAACATAAAGGAAGCCACTGGTTTACCAGCTCCCGAATGTTAAAATACCAGAGTATGTTATGGGGAAACCCCAGAGTGCAGATAACCACCAGTCAAGCCTTAAATCCTGCCACGTTCCTGCCTGTCGGCCCAGGACCACCTGATCACGACTGCCTGGAAGTAATGGACACGATCTTTTCCAGTCGCCCTGATCTGACAGATGTACCACTAAACAACCCTGATGAGATCTACTTTGTGGATGGAAGCAGTCTGGTAGTGGAAGGCCACAGGTGTGCGGGGTACGCGGTGGTGACGCAGGAAGTAGTAGTCGAAGCTCAGCCACTGCCCTCGGGCACTTCTGCACAGAAGGCGGAACTCATTGCCCTCACCCGTGCTCTAACCCTTGGGACAAACCTTCATGTAAACATATACACAGATTCCCGATATGCCTTTGCCACTCTCCATGCCCATGGTGCTCTATACAAAGAAAGGGGGTTGATCACTGCAGCTGGGTCCGAAATTAAGAATGGTCCCCAAGTAGTGGCCCTGTTAGAAGCAGTCTGGTATCCCAAAGTTGTAGCAGTCATACACTGTAAGGGCCATCAAAAGGGGAACGATGGGATAGCCAAGGGCAATAGACGGGCTGATGCAGAAGCCCGGCGGGTCGCGATTGCCTCTTTGTCCCAGCCCTACTCTGAGAGCTCTGAAGATTTGCAAGCCCCCTTGTTCCCAGTCCCGTTAAGCCAGTGGGCCAAAAGATACACTACACGGGAAATGGATTTCTTCTGTCAGGAGGAGGGTGGGGTATTACACTCCGATGGTTGGATAAGATTACCTGGAAAGGGAACAGCCCCAGTGATAGTCATCCCAGACAGCTTTGCCCCAGCTTTGCTGTCATCTTTCCATCAGACTACTCACTTTGGCAAGACAGCCATGGAAGAACAATGCCCGTCAGGGTCCTTGCCAACCCCCAGGAGTGCAGTCTTATGGGGTCACCCCCATGGGAAATAACCAGGTTGATTTTACAGAAATTCCTAGAGCAAATGGATACCGATATCTGTTAGTTCTGGTTTGTACATTCACGGGGTGGGTGGAGGCCTTCCCAGTCCGTACAGAAAAAGCCAGAGAAGTGACAAAGGTGCTACTGCATGAAATCATCCCCCGTTTTGGGCTTCCAGTAGTAATGGGATCAGATAACGGATCTGCATTTGTGGCCCAGATAGTACAACAGGTAGCCAAAGTCTTGCAGATTGATTGGAAGCTACATACAGCTTACCGTCCACAGAGTTCAGGGAAGGTGGAACATATGAACCGTACCATTAAAATGCATTTAGCAAAACTGTGTCAGGAAACCTCCTTGAAGTGGCCCCAATTGCTTCCCATAACCCTGCTTCGTATACGCTCAGCCCCACGAAAGGGTATTGGTGTTTCCCCCTTTGAAGCGGTGTATGGCCGCCCTGCACCCCTCATACAGGGCGTCCATGGGGACTTGATTCAGATAGGTTCAGAAATAACCCGACAGGAACTGTTGGCTCTCAGTTCTGTTTTGCAGGAATTGCATCAGTGGATTCAGGAGCGGCTCCCCATCAACCTGACGGAACCACTCCATACACAGCAACCTGGTTCGCGAGTGTGGGTCAAAGAGTGGAAGAGGGATCCGCTGAACCCCAGTGGCGAGGCCCATATACCGTTCTGCTGGCTACCCCGACGGCTATCAAGGTGGCTGAGATTGCTCCGTGGATTCATCACACCCGTGTCAAGGCCGCAGCGCCAGAACCCGTTCCAGCCTGGACTTCTGTCACGGTTCCAAACCAGCCTCTGCGTTTGACACTAAAAAGAGATACTTCTGCATAGTGACGGCTAATGCATCTGGACTGCTTAAGAGACGAAACCACCCCAAAATGCATAGAAGTGCCATATTTTTACTGCTGTCCTTGATGTGGGCCTGTTTCCAGCCGAGCACGGGGACTACTAATACAGCAATATTACTTGCCCAAACTGCCTTAAACATGACAGACTTTTGTATATGTAACTCTCTACAAACTGGGGTTTTTCTGTCAACCTGTCTCATTGCTGTACCCTCCAGTTTATGTGAACTGCTGAGTTTTACCATATTTACTAGTGTAGACTGTAAACAACCTGACATGTCATTTTCTACCCTCCTCTATAGTATTGGAGCCACCCAGCCTACCTCAGCTTTTTTATTTTTTTTTTTGTAACTTAAATTTTTTATTAACACATACCATATAATACAGTACAGTACCATTAACCCACAAAACAGAACAATGAAAACATAATCTCCCCCCCCCCTTCAAACCCATCATAAGCCCTCCAGTGAAACGAGAGAGAAAAAAGAAAAACAAGAAAAGAAGAGAAAAACCCACGGCTTTCACTATATCCAGTGCAAACACCCATTAACCTTCTTTTGTTACCCCCCTATATTAACACCCAGTACATTCTCTTCCCTCTCCCCATGCTGAGTAGGCACTGTTACTTAACACAGCACCGTAAGACATTGTAGTTTTTTCTTTAAATTCCCGCCATACTTCTACTGAGCACCATTGTTCTTCTTCGCAGCCCCCCTACCCCACCACCCACTTCCCCCAGCCCACCTCCCGCCACCGCTCATAAGCTTGCCAGGTCTCCCAATGCTTCTTTCTCTGGTTTCTGCAGCAGGCCACCACCCGACTCAAACTCCAGAAATGTTCTATTCTGCCCAGGATTTCCCCCACCGTGGGACCCTCCAGCCCCTTCCATCGCTGCAGCGTGGCCAAGCGACACGCCACTACACAATAATGCCAAAACCTAAAATGCCCCCCACTGCCCCTCTCCTCCACATCCATCAGCCCAACACTACGCCACTCCAGCTGTATCTGCACCCCTGTTACCTCCTGGTAGAACTTCCCCACCGCTATCCACACCCGCTGCATTTTAGGACAACCCCAGATCATATGCCTCAAATCCCCCCATTCCCCACATCCCCTCCAGCAAGTACCCTCCCCATCTTTTCCCACCGCCTTAAGTCGTGCTGGGGTCCACACCATACATAATCGCAGTTTAATACAGTTCTCCACCAATGAAGTTCCCCACCCTAAACTACGCTCATTATTATAAATATCCCGCCAGCTCTCCTCCTCCCATAACCCCTCCGTTTCGGCCTCCCACTTCTGTTGCCACCCCGCTTTCCCCCCTCCCCCTTTACTATTCAGGATTTTATACAGCCATGAGATCAGGCCCTTAAGATCCTCCTTTTTCTCCATAAGCTCCTCAAACGCTGTACTTTTCCTCGCTAAGTCCCTTCTCACCTCCCCCCTCTGCAAGTAGTGCCACAACTGTATATACACATAGTATTCGCTGTCTAAGGCTCCAAACCTAGCCTTTAACTCCGAAAAAGGCACCAATCTCCCCTCCCCATCCACCACCTGCCCCACCTGAACCAGTCCCCGTCTCTCCCATTCCATAAAGATCCCTCCAATTACCCCAGGCTCAAACCCTGGCATACCCCGCAGATGCATTTCCCACGACCACCTCTTTTCCTGCAGCAAGAAGCTCTTCCATTTTCCCCAGATCTCCCACGTTAACCCCCTCTGCGGGTTTCCCCCTCTCTTGCCCCCCTGAACCCCTAAACTGCCCCACACTTTTGCCTCTAAATTTTCACCCCTGCCCTTCTCCATCCACACCCATTGTGGGACCTCCCCCCTCTTCCTCCAGACGAAAAGAGCCCTCAACTGCGCCGCCTCATAATAATGCATTATATTGGGGACCCCCAACCCCCCTTCCTCCCGGTCTCGATACATCATCGCCCGGCTCACTCTAGGGGCCTTTCCCCCCCATATGAAGCGCATAATCAAGTCCTGAAGTTCCTTCAACACCCTTCTCGGGACCTTACTCGGCAGCGCCATAGAAACAAACAAAATCCGCGGCAGGACATTCATCTTAATCGTGGCGATCTTTCCCAACCAAGATAGGTGGATCCGCTGCCATCTAGCTATATCCTGCCGGAGATTTTTCAAAAGGGGCCTATAATTCCAATCATTAATACTATGCCTGCCCTAGCTGGATACCCAAGTAACGAAAACACCCTTGCACCCACTTGAATGGGAACGCCTCCTTTAAACGCTGCTCCAACCCATCCGCCAAATTAAACCCCAATATTTCCATTTTACTATTTATTTATTTATTTATTTATTTTTATTTATTTATTTATTTATTTATTTATTTATCTATATTTTTTCTATACCGCCCCTTCCAGCGATCAAGGGCGGTTTACAAGGAACATTTTAACAATTGTACACCGATGTATACATTTACTAGCATTCATCTTGTACCCCGCCACTGTACTATACTTCTCAATAGCTTTATCTAAATTGGGCAGACTCCAAAATGGTCTGCTCACCGTAAAGATCACATCGTCTGCAAACAAGGCCACCTTGCTAACCTGATCCCCCACCCGTATGCCCTCAATATCCACCTGCTGTCGGATAAACGCCGCTAGCGGCTCAATAACTAATGCAAATAAAAGGGGCGACAGCGGGCAGCCCTGCCGCATCCCCCTACCAAGACCAAAACTATCCGAATAGCCCCCATTTACCCTTATCCGGGCACTCGGGCTCTGGTACAGTGCCTGCACCCACCCCATGAATTCCCCCCCAGGCCCATTCTTTCCAGGACCTGCCACATAAACCCCCATTCCACCCTATCGAATGCCTTTTCGGCATCCACTGTGAGAAACACTGCTTCCCTCCCTGTACACTGCATCTCCCAAATCACATTAAGCAGTTTTCTAATGTTGTCCCCTCCCTGCCTACCCTTAATAAGGCCTGTCTGGTCCTTATGCACCAGTGCCTGCATAACGTTTTGAAGCCTGGCTGCCAGTATCGAAGCCAACAGCTTCGCGTCCACATTAATGAGTGATATTGGCCTATACGCTCCACAGGTCGTGGCGTCCTTCCCCGGCTTGGGGAGAACAGTGATACCAGCCTCAGACATGGATCGAGGCAACTCCTCTCCCCGCAACACCTCATTGAACACCCTCTTTAAGAATTCCTGACTCCCCTCCTACATAACCTTAAAAAATCTCCCAGTTAATCCATCTAACCCAGGTGCCTTCCCGTCTTTAAGGGCTTTAATCGCCTTCCCCACTTCCTCCCCCTCCACTGGGCGTCCCAGCTCTTTCCCCTCTGCCTCCGTAAGGCATGGCAGCTGACACTCATCTAAAAATTCTACTCCCATCTCCCCTCCACCCCGAATATCACTACGGTACAACCGCTCATAGTACTCTACGAACATCTTTCTAATCTCTGCGGGTGTATGTACCATTACCCCCTGTTTATTTCGTATGCCCCCAATAGTAGCTTGTGCTTGCCTCACCTTCAACCGCCTAGCTAATCTCCGCCCTATTTTATTCCCACCTTCAAACCACACCTGCTTCAACCTTGCCAAATTATATGCCACTTCCTCTGCCCCCAACTGGCACAATTCCGCCCTTGGCTGTGCCCTTTGTCCCGCAAGCACCACCCGTGGATACAGCGCCGAACACAGCAAGCCCTCCTGACCAACCTTCAAATGCGTTTCCTGCACACACAGGAAGTCTGCCTTCATCCTCCTCCCTTCTCTTTCCAGGAGGCGCCTCTTCCACCATGTGTGCAAGCCCTTAACATTCATGGTGCCTACCACCAACTGCTCCCTATCCCTCTTTCTGCAGCCCACCCTCTCTGCCCCCCCACCTTCCCCCACCCCCTTCCCTCCCCCCTCTCCTCCCTCTCCCCCTCACTCCTTCCTGAGGCCATCCTGGAGTCGTGCCGTACCTACCACCCCCAGACCCCCCCTCCGTATCAGAACTCCCCCCTCCCCACCCCTCTACCCCCTCCACTTCTCCCCCTCCAAACCGCATCCTTCAGACCCCCCTCCTCCTAATCAATCATCTCTCCCCCACTCTCCCACCAATACCTCCACACCTCTTCTCTTCCTCCCCCCCCCCAGAAAACATCAAATCCCCAACAAGAGGCATACCCCCCTCCACCCCCTTCCAGAACCCTATACATCCCCCCTTATACCCGGTGAGCCAACAACCACCCATCTGAACTCTCTGGTTTAGTACATGTCCACAGTCCTTTTCCTCCGGATCACCGCTTGGCCCCTCTCCTCTGTGGTCTCCGCTAGTTGCGCTCCCTCTCTTCCCGTCTGTCGCTGGGCTCCATCTCCCGCTGCGGCCGCTGCTCACCCTCTGGGATCTGCCGCTGGCCCTCTGCTGGGTCCTCCTCCGGGGTCTCCACCCCTGCCGCTGTCAACGCTGCATAAGCCTTTGCCAAGGAATGTACCTTCCAGGTCTTTTCCCCCTTAGTAAATGCCAGACCAAAGGGGTAAAGCCAGCGGTACCGCAGGTCCTTCTTCCTCAACTGCCTGGTGACTGGTGCCATAGCCCTTCGCCGCTGTAAAGTCCCTAAGGACAAGTCAGCATATATTGCCACAGAGTAGCCCTGCCACAAAAAGGTACTCAGCCCCCTCATCTTTGCCGCAATCTTCTCTTTCAGCTTATAGTCCCGGAGGCAGATGACAATGTCTCTTGGCCGATTATTACGTATGGGGCCTAAGGCCCGGTGTGCTCTGTCCAGTTGTATATCCACCTCCTCCATGCCCTCTCCTCCGTGCTTCAACGCCTCCCAGCACACTGCCAGTTCTCATGGTCTCCCATCCCTTGGGTCAGTTCCCCCGCCTCCTCCCGCAGTCCGCTCATTAGTTCACCGAGCGCTTTCTTTGCTGACTGTACCTCCACTTTCACCTCTGCAAACCACTCCTTCAGCTCATCTCTCGTCACCGCCGGAGCCACCGCATCGCCACTGCTCACGGAACCATTTTCCATGGCAGCGCCCTGCTGCTCGGCCTGCTCGTTGTGTGCTCGCTCTTCTCCCGCCATTTTGGCTTCGGCGGTAGCCCCGCTCACACTCGCCGTTCCAAACGCGTAATCCCGCAAATCTGCGGTCTTTTTGCGCGTTGCCATATCTCCTTCACCCACACTGAGCGTTACCCTCCTCTCCACAATCCTCTTCGTTGAGTTCGGGTAGGATTTATGCACTTTTATTCAGGGTTGGGTCTGGAGCTCCCCTTTCACGCTGCCATACTGGCGGGTGACGTCACTTCCTCCGCCTACCTCAGCTTTTAACCGAATTCCTTTCTCCCTGCAGGTAGTCTCCACCCTTAATGCTACTGATTGTTTATTTTTGTAAGTACCAAGACAGGAGGGTTTAATGTGTCTAATACTGAATTAACATGCAACTCTGTTACAAGGGTATCTTATGTGTACTCAGAAATGCATCTACCCTTGGGCTGGTTTTTGATATGTGGGAGGATGACTTATACCTATGTTCCCGTAAATGCCACCGGTGGCCCATGCACCCTCGGTAGGCTAACGACCGCTGCTTTCCTCCACATGCCCAAAATAACTAAAGTCCGCCCCAGACCTTCCTGCTCTATCCCCATGCCCTCGACCTGTAACTCAAATGTAGAACCCTACAGTGATGAGACGGCCCTCGGGCTGTCGCTATCAATTGTTGCAACACCTGGGTTAGCCCTACACAACTCAATGGAGATAAGCTGACTTGCTTGTTCCCTAGCTAAATCCCTTAATCTTACCTCAACCATACTGGCCACCATGAATCATGA
Organism: Ichthyophis bannanicus; assembly: GCA_033557465.1. Classification (NCBI taxonomy): domain Eukaryota; kingdom Metazoa; phylum Chordata; class Amphibia; order Gymnophiona; family Ichthyophiidae; genus Ichthyophis; species Ichthyophis bannanicus. Next base: position 1,128,764 of record JAWIIG010000053.1, read on the forward strand.
AATGTCCGGCTTACGCACGGCGATACTGCAGAATAGGATGATCACTGATTTCCTACTCTTACGCCTTAACCATGGCTGTGAAGAGTTCGAAGGTATGTGTTGTTTTAACCTCACTGACGAAAGCGTGTCCATCGAACGCTCTATCCAAGACCTACGTAATTTAGCAAAAGATATCACAGACCCCTCCATGGGACTGAGAATGGGATGGTTCGGGAAGTTGTTTGGTTGGCTGGGGGGCCTTAAAACCCTAGTTATAGGAGTCTTCTTTCTTTTCCTGCTATGTGCTCTCATAACATGCTGTATCCCTATCCTCCACCGCTTTATCACCTCCACCCTCGACGCCCTGGTGGAACGCAAGGCGGCTGCCTCTGTCATGGCCCAAACCCCATATACCCCTCTGCGGCCTGCCCCTAGTAATACTGCCCTCTACCACTCCTAGCGGTTGAGGTCATACTTGAAAAAGGGGGGAGTGAGGCAGCCGGAAAGGCAGCTGTGAGAGAAAGCCCCCCCTCTCCCCCTCAGGCTGCAGCGAGACAACACTCACACATACCCTTTCTCCCAGAAAACCAGTAGACCAGAGCATACCAGTCTAAACAGGTCACTCGGGAATGCTTTATGAGAGCACACTGTCCCCCCCCTCTTCAGGGGCTACCGATTGGTGAAGAAGAGATACCTGGGGCGAATGGGAAGGTAGCAAGGGGGTTTGAGAATGTACTGTATATAAGACAGTGTGGAACGTCATTTAGGGGCTCAGATCTTTTGTCCAGGGTGCCGGCTCTGTCTATCTGAGTCTTGTATACACAATAAAAGATTCTGTTTGCATTCTAGTCTGTCTGTGTATTCCTTCCAAGGGTGTGGGAGACAGGAGTCCTGCTTCATCTGCTGGGTATGAAATGTAACCAGAAAGTTCTCCTCTGTGTTTTAAATTTAAACTTAAACTGCTGCTACTAGGCCCTGACTGATTTAACAAAAAATAGTGGGTTCACAGATTAATTAGCTTTAATACATAGAATTCCTTTTAGAAAATTACCAGAAGTATATACTCACAGTTGCAGATCTCTCTCCAGAAGTAACAGTCCCCTTTTCTAGTCCTTCAAGACTGAGGATCACAGAGCTCTGGTTGAGCTATTTATGCCTGTGCTGCTGAGGTGAGCTGTAACCAACTTCCTGGGTAATTAACAGTCCTTGCTTGGATAGAAGGAGTCTTTCAAAATGGCCTTCTGATCTGCCACCTGGTGTTAACACTTATTGAAAAGGTTTCACAAGTCTCTTGCCCCCTAGGTAGAAGGCCTCTTTGTAAAGGTCTCTAGAAGACTTTATTTGTTGCTCAAAGAGTACAGACCCTGTTTTGCCTTTTGTGCTAAGCTATATTCTGATTTGATTTAAATTATAGCTCTTTGCTGCTGCTAGGCTCTAACTTCTTATGAAATTTAAACTACAAGCTCTCTGCTGGGTTCTAAATTTAACCAGAAAGCTCTCTTCTGTGTTTTAAATTTAAACTAAAAGTACTTTGCTGATGCTAGGCCCTGAGTGACTATTAAATTTAAACTACAAGCTCTCTGCTGGGTATGAAATGTAACCAGAATGTTCTCCTCTGTGTTTTAAATTTAAACTTAAACTGGTGCTACTAGGCCCTGACTGATTTAACAAAAAATAGTGGGTTCACAGATTAATTAGCTTTAATACAAAGAATTCCTTTTAGAAAATTACCAGAAGTATATACTCACAGTTGCAGATCTTTCTCCAGAAGTAACAGTCCCCTTTTTTAGTCCTTCAAGACTGTAGTCCTTCCTAGGGCATATTACTGTATGGGAATGTCACTGTGCACTCTAGGAACTGTAGTCCTTCCTAGGAGAGATTCTCTGTTTGGGAGTGTCACAGTCCACTCTGGGTGCTGTAGTCCTTCCTAAGGGGTATTACTAAAGGACTTCCGCAAATCTCTTAAGACCTTCCTATTCAGAGATTACTACGGCCAATCAGACAAAGGACCCACTAACTTATAATAACCTACTTCTAACCTTTTATGTGCATATTATCCAACATTTTATGTACGTATTGTCACCCCTATTCAATGTAAACCCAATGTGTGTAATCCACCACTTTGATTGAAGGAGAAAGTGGAATACAAATCTGGATAGATAAATACATAAAATAAATAAATTACTGTGTGGGAGTATAACAGTGCACTCTCAGGAGCTGTAGTCCTTCCGAGGGGTTATTACTCTGTGGAAGAGTCACAGTGCACTTTTGGAGCTGTAGTCCTTCCTAGGGGATATATCACACCTTCAGGCATAGGCGGCTCTATAATGAGGCCAGGTGAGGCGGTGGCCTCAGGCAGCAGCTTTTTGTGCTTTTTGGGGGCGGCAAAATTGCCCCCAGAAAGACCGCCATCACCGCCTCACTCGGCCTTCAAAATAAAATTTAAAAAAAACTTCCGGCGTAAGAAGCAGCTGCCGTTGGTGCTCCAGTGGCGGCAGCGGCAGAATGAGGAGCCCTGCGGCCCGCCCCCCCCGGAGAGCCTGCTGGTTTTCCCGCTCCACTTTGCAGAGCCGCAGTGAAGGGACAGTGTTTGCCTTAACCGCGGCTCTGTTAAAGCTGAGCCCAAGGCGCTGATGGGATTCCCATCAGCACCTTGGGCTCAGCTTTAACAGAGCCGCGCGAAAGGGAAACACTGTCCCTTCGCCGCGGCTCTGCAAAGCGGAGCCAGGGAAACCAGCAGGCTCTCCGGGGCAGGGGGGGGGGCAGGCGGGCAGCCGTGGGGTTCCTCATTCTGCTGCTGCCACCGCTGGAGCAGCAGCGGCAGCTGCTTCTTATGCCAGAGTTTGTTTGTTTTTTTTCAATTTCCCTGAGTTTGGGGGGGGGGGAGGGATTTAGGACTGGAACTGGGCTGATGGGGGGGTAGGACAGGAATTGGGCTGATTGGGGGGTTTAGAACTGGAAATGGGCTGATGAGGGGGTTAGGACTGGTAATGGGCTATGGGGGGTTAGAATTGGAAATGGGCTGTTGGGGTTAGTACAGGAAATGAGCTGATCAGGAGGGGGGCTAGGACTGGTAATTGGCTATGAGGGGATTAGAATTGGAAATAGGCTGAAGGGGGGGTTAGGACTGGAAATCGACTGATGGGGGTTTAGAACTGGAAATGGACTGATCAGGAGGGGGGCTAGGACTGGTAAGGGCTATCAGGAGGGGGGGTTAGAACTGGAAATGGGCTGATGGGGGGTTAGGACTGGTAATGGGCTATGGGGGGTTAGAACTGGAAATGGGCTGATGGGGGTTTAGGACTGGAAATAGACTGATGGGGGTTTAGAACTGGAAATTGACTGATCGGGAGGAGGGCTAGGACTGGTAATGGGCTATCGGGAGGGGGGGAGGTTAGAACTTGAAATGGGCTGATGTGGGGTTAGGACTGGAAATGGGCTGATCGGAGGGGGCTAGGACTGGTAATGGGCTATCAGGGGAGGGCTAGGACTGGAAATGGACTGATGGGGGTTTAGAACTGGAAATGGGCTGATGGGGGAGTTAGGACTGGTTATGGGCTATGGGGGGAGACTAGGACAGGAAATGGGCTGATTGGGGTGCTAGGACTGAAAATGGACTTATTGGAGGGTTACGACTGGTAATGAACTGATTGGGCGGCTAGGACTGGGGTGGGCTGATAAAGGGGCTAGGACTAGAAATGGGCTGGGACAGGAAATGGGCTAATAGGGGAGGGAAAGAGAGTGCTGCTGGCCCTGGAAGAAAACTAGGGGCTAGGGCTACAAATGGGCTGATGCGGGGGGATGGTAGAATAGGACTGGAAGGGAGCGGATACTGAGAGGGTCTGCCAGGGAAAGGATGGGGCAGGAAGGGAAGGAGGGGGCTGGAAAAAGCTGACACCTGGAATGTACCGAAGGGGGACTGGAAGGGAGCTGACACTTGGGGATGGAAGTGGTAGGTAACTGGGTAATAGGGAGGAGACTGGAAGGGAACTGACATGTGAATGGCACTGGAAGAGAGATGGATAGAGGGTAGGGTGGCTGGATGGGAGCTGACTGGGGGGTGGCACTGAGAGTGAACCTGAGCTGATACCTGGGATGGTATTTGGACTAGAAATGTGCTGATACCTGGGATGGTATTTGGACTAGAAATGTGCGTTTTGAGTTTCTTTCTGACCTTCTAGACTTCAGAAAGAAACTCAAAACACACATTTTCCAATCACATTTCAACCTGAACTAAACCCACAGATGGAGCAGCCCCTGACCACTGTGTCCAAGAAGATTATCCTGTATATATGTATTTATGTATATATGTAAATGAACTCCCCCATAGCTAAGAAGTGTTAACTCTGTATGATGTGCTTTTCTGACAATCTGTATGTAAACAAAATTTGTACCTGCCTTGATTCGGCAGTTTCACAATAGTAATCCTACCCGCTTCTGATCGCTGGAAGGAGCGGGCTACAAATGCTTGCTAAATAAATAAATAAATAAAAGGGGCTGGACAGTGGGAAAGGAGGGGGACTGGAAGGGAATGGACACAAGTGGCAGTCATGGGAATGCAAGGTGGTTGACATTGGAAGGTACTGGGAGGGGAGGACTGGAAAGGGGACTGATACTGGGGAGGGTTGCTGAAACTGGAAATGGGCTGATGGAAGGATGTGAAGAAAACAAAAGAAGAGATAAGAAATGGCAGATGGACCATGGACCATAGACCACAGAAAGAGAGCTAAGAGAAGACAGGAAAGCAGAAGCCTCAGATCGGGACCAGCATGATCAGAGAATAAAATGGTCAGACAACAAAGGTAGAAAAAATAATTTTATTTAATTTTGGTGATTGGACTTTGTGCTATTTTTATATTTTACACAGTATTGTGGAGCTTCAACTCTCATTTATCTGATGTTGCACTGCATGTGGACTCTGGCTTCTTGGGGTTTCAGTTTAAATTTTGTCTACATATTTTTATTTTTACTTTAGATTGTGGTTACTTATTCTGTACTTGGTGAGGATCGATGTTGCGTGTGTGTGACTGAGGTCAGGTGTTCTGTTAACATGCAGTTTTTATATAAAGATCTATACTATACTGTAATAATTTGACTTGTTCAGCTTTCCAAATAGGTGTATGGATGTTCCAGGGCCCACTGTAGTATTTACAATGATGCTTTTTTGGATGGGCTCCTTATGTGACTTTTGGAAGTTTTTGCTGATATGGTATGGTATGGTAGGTTTGCTTTTTGTTGTAGGGTATTTTATATTAGTTCACAATATGCCTGGTACTGGAGAATAGTGGTTGTTGTTGTTGTTAGTGAGATGATCAGAATCAGATTTTTTTTTTAAATATTGAGTTCCTTATCATTCCTCCAGTTTAGTCCTCAACCTCTGGGTAGTGCACCTCCTCCTGCAGCTTGAAGACTGGACTTGTAAAACTTGTGACATCACTGGATGTAGCCATCTGGAATCTCCCATCAGCCCCAGTGTGCCCAGTCTTCACGCAGCAGGAGGACGTAGTGAGCCTAGGTGCTGGGCTCACTGGAGGAACTAATAAGGAGCAGGCTAGTTAGGATCTAAATTTCTCTTTTGAATTGTTTTTCCTGTTAAATTTCCTTTCCAATTGGACGTTTTTTGTATATTTTTCATTTTGGTCCATGTCTCTTTAAAAAAAAAAAAAAAAGCCAGGTGCTCGATTCTCTGCCTAGCCGGGACCTCTGCTGTCTGATTTCTCTTCAGATCTCTTCCCCTTGAAGGTACGGGGAAGAGCTCCTGAACCGGCAAGAGCACAGCTCGTTTTAAGCGGAGCGGCAGACTGTGGCTTCTGGGGCCGTGTCTGGGAGATAGTGGCAGTGTGTGGCAGGTCCTCACGGCAGACGTCGCTCCCGGTTACTCGGGGTGACGCCACGGCTAGCAGGGCATTTATATCTGGTTCCCTACTGTGCGGTGAGGCAGCAGCGGCCGGGTGAGTGTTGATTTGGCGGAATTCTTCTTTTCTAACGGCATGTCTTGCTCGTTTGAAGAAGCCGCGGCCATTTTAAAAGCGTGGTGCTTTTTTGCCGCGTGGCGGTTTGGTGCGCCAGTGGCGGATGAAGGGCAGCAGCCCTCCCGGAGTTGTAGTTTAAAGCCCCGAGGGGTTCAGTTTGGAGAACTATTTGATTTAATTGATTTACTTGATTTATTTGATTCTTTGAGTGGGATCAACCTGAAGCGGGGCTCAAAGGACTAACGGTCATGAACAAGTTATATCCTCTAGCAGATAAGGACAAGGAGAAGTTCCGTTGCCCTAAGATTGATGCCTCGGTTTCGGCGGTCACTAAAAAGACGACTATTCCAGTGGAAGGTAGCACAGCCTTAAAGGATGCGCAGGATAGGAAGGTGGATGGCTTATTGAAACAATCTTTTGAAGTGGATGCGGCTTCCTTACAGGCTTCCATTTACGGGGCATGGGTGGCTCGAGCCTGTCTCCGCTGGGTTCAACACGTGCGGCTTTCAGTTTCATTGGAGCCGGATGGTGTAAGAGAGCTGGAACATTTAGAATCTGGGTCTGCTTATTTGGCGGACGTCCACTACGATCTGATTAGGGCCCTGGCAAATAGTATGGCTTCCTTGGTGGCTGCTCGGCGTTCTCTTTGGCTGAGGAATTGGTCAGCCGACGGTTCCTCTAAGTCGCGGCTAAGTAAACTCCCGTTTAAGGGGAAGTTGTTGTTTGGTGAAGACCTTGACAAGCTGGCTAAGAATTTGGGGGAGTCCAAGGGCGGTAGGCTGCCGGAGGACAAATCCAAGCATGGGAAATCCTCGATGGGCTTTCGGGGTCAAGTTCGGGATTTTCGAAGATTTTGCGCCTCCAGATTTTCGGATTTCCAAAGGGGTAGATTCGCTTCTCGGGCCCAAAGATTCCACGGTTTCCGCGGTGCTAGTAGAGGTTTCACAGCGGCTTCCTCTGGGACCGCGCGAAAGCCGCAATGAAGAACGGCGGGTCCCGGTGGAAAGTCAACCGATCGGGGGTCGTCTTCGGGGGTTTCTTTCTGCCTGGACCCACATAACGTCAGATCAGTGGGTGCTGGAGATCATCCGTGAAGTTTATGCTCTGGATTTGGCAAGACCGGTACTAGACTCCTTTGTGATGTCGCCCTGCAGAGGTCAGCGAAAAACCATGGCGGTTCGTCAGACGTTGGCCCGGCTTCTGCAGTTGGGTGCCGTCATGCCAGTGCTATAAACAGAGTATGGCATGGGGCGGTATTCCATTTATTTTGTGGTGCCAAAGAAAGACGGGTCTCTTCACCCAATTTTAAATCTCAAGGGAGTGAATCGCTCTCTTCGAGTACCGCACTTTCGAATGGAAACGCTGTGGTCCGTCATGGTGGCGGTGCGACAGGGCAAATTTTTAACCTCTCTCGATCTAGCAGAGGCGTACCTTCACGTACCTATCAGGCCCTCTCATCAAAGGTTCCTGCGGTTCGCGCTACCTTGGGGGCATTACCAGTTTCAAGCTTTGCCCTTTGGTCTCGCGACGGCTCCACAGGTGTTCACCAAGATCATGGTAGTGGTGGCGGCGGCCCTGCGCAGAGAAGGGGTCTTAGTTCATCTGTACCTCGACGATTGATTGATCCGAGCGAAATCCAAGCTCGAGAGCGAGCGGATCATGGCAAAGGTGGTGTCATTTCTTCAGAGCCTTGGCTGGGTGGTCAATCCTGTCAAGAGCCACTTGCTTCTGACCCAGGTCCTCGAGTATTTGGGAGTGCAGTTCAATACTCGGAATGGGATGGTGTTTCTGCCGGAGTGCAGAGTCCTAGCGCTCCAGAAGTCAGTGCGGTCCTTCCGGGCGACTCTGTCACCCACAGCGTGGAGTTACCTTCGGCTGCTGGGGACAATGGCTGCGACGTTGGAGGTGATTCCCTGGGCTCGGTCCCACATGAGGCCATTACAACCGGTGTTGCTTTGTCAATGGTCCATCCAATCCGACGCGTTGAGCAAGTGTCTCCCTTGTCCCTTGCGGGTCCAGCGCTCCCTTCACTGGTGGATGCTGCCGGCGTCCCTGCGAGTGGGGATGCCTTTGGAACAACCCGAGTGGATTCCGCTGATGACAGATGTGAGTCTTGCAGGCTGGGGGGCGCATTGCCGAGGCTGTTTTGCTCAAGGTCCCTGGTCGGTGGAGAAGAGAAGTTGGTCAACCAACCACTTGGAGCTCAGGGCGGTGTTTCTGACCTTGCGCAACTTCAAGACGACGGTGACCGGACGAGCGGTATGCATTCTCTCAGACAATGCGGCGACGGTGGCATATATAAATCGACAAGGCGGTACCGGAAGCGCGGCCATGGAGGCAGAGTCAGAAGCACTGTTCTCCTGGGTCAAGCCTCGACTGCAAGTGCTTTCTGCAGCAGACATTGCGGGGAAGGACAATGTGGAAGCGGATTTTCTCAGCAGGGTACAAGTGGATGCAAGGGAGTGGGAGTTTCATCCGGATGTCTTTGTGCAGTTGGTTCTCTGTTGGGGGACTCCGGTCATGGATCTGATGGCGACTTGTCAAAGGCAAGCCGTTTCTTCAGCAGGCGTCGGGAACCGATGTCAGAAGGGATCGACGCCTTAATCCAACCTTGGCCGTCGACGGGCCTCCTCTATGTCTTTCCACCGTGGGCGCTCATCGGGCGAGTGCTTCAGCGAGTCGAAGTTCATCGAGGGCCTGTACTTCTAATAGCTCCGGACTGGCCCAGGCGTCCGTGGTACGCCGAACTAGTGAGTTTGCTCGACGGTATGCCTTGGCGACATCCGGTATCGCAGGATCTGCTGTTGCAGGGTCCTCTTCAGATGCCTCAGGTGGATCGATTCTCGTTTATGGCTTGGCCATTGAAAGGGCGAGGCTAAGAAAGAAAGGTTACTCCAGGTCCGTCGTTGCAACTTTGCTTCAAGCGCGGAAGAAGTCCACGTCATTGGCTTATGTGCAGGTCTGGTGCATTTTTGAGGATTGGTGTTCGAGGCAGCAGGTTCGAGCCGCTACTGCATCTGTGCCTTTGATTCTAAATTTTTTGCAGGACGGTTTCGAGAAAGGCCTGGCTGCCAGTTCTTTGAGAGTTCAATTGGCAGCCCTTGCATGTTATAGAGGTAAAGTCCACGGGTTGTCGTTAGGAGCCAACCCCGATGTCGTACGGTTTCTTAAAGCAGTCACCAGGTTGCGGCCGATGCGTAGGGTTTCGGTGCCACCTTGGGATCTCAACTTGGTTTTGGGGTGTAGGCCGGGTCCACCTACAAAGCTTCCCCAATTACCAATAAACAGTTCAGACAGCAAGTTGCTCAGCTACAAAAAAACTTTTTTATTTGTCACAGCAAACAAATGGTTATAGATGCAGTAAAATTGCTGTCTTATATATACCTCTCTGCTTCAAATTCTAAATAGTTTCAGCAAATGCAAAACTCTTTCCCAGGGCCTTCTATGGTTATGTAGCTGGATCTGCTGATCAAGGTCTGCCTAACTATGCAATCAATCACAGCTCTCTGCCTCCTCCTGTGTTTTTTCCATCTGCTGGCACCAATTGAAACCTTCAGGGCAAGAGCATTAGTTGAATTCCTGGCTTGACCTGTTTGAACCTAGGCTTATATCCTTGGACACTTCTGTCCAAAGTATAGCTTTTTTAAGCTTTATAACAGTAGTAAGCTGCATGTGCTCTTTTCCTGTTGCCCACCTGTTTGTGCCAACCATATGTTGCTGTGTCTGTTTCAAACAGGCCAGAGTGCAGTTATAAGGCAGACATATATGCAATCATAAGGCAAACATATAAAGCAGATCTGAGCTGATTATCCCTTTATTCCAATTATCCCTTCATTCCCCACTTTTTCTTTTCCTTTTTCTTTTTTTTTTTTATGTGGAGGGGCAAAAGTAATCCCACTAAGGGGCATGGATAACAACCATTTGAGACAGAGAGGGATCATTGAGAGGCAACCGCTGGTACTGTTCCATAGATACAATGTACATGGTTTTAGTGCTTTGCAGCATCATTCGTTTACAACAGGCAAGTAAAATGGATAAAGCACAACAGGCAATGATTGCAAAACAAGCTATACTTAAAAGCGTAATAAAGAAGGCTTTAAGTCCTACACCTAAACTAGCAAACCATGAAGCAATACTACCCCAAATATTATTAAGTTGAAGCCCCCCTTTAAAATCATCAATATGCAACTCAGAGAGATGCTTTATCTTATTCATAGCATCAAGAACAAAAATGGTATGGTTAGCGATGACCGTACAACAGTTTGTAGCATTAATGAAAGTGCATGTTCCGCCTTCAGCGGCCAAAAGTAAATCCAAAGCTTGCCTATTCTGCAGAGTCATTTGTGTATTTTGTTCAAGGGACTCGGCTAGGCATGATATGGATTCAGTAACAGCTTTCATTTGAATATGCAACAAACATTGTAAACGGCGTACAGCCATACCAAGCTCAGCAGTTAGGGCGGGGGTGGCAAAGGGAATCCAGGCTGTTGTACTAAGGGCATCCAAACGAGTTTTAGTCATGGGATAAGTGGAATTGATATACTCAAATGAGGCCTGAATGGCATCATCCTCGGCTATAGATGAATCCCAGGGGCTAGCATAAGCTGAGGAGCTACGTTTTAATCTATGCCGGGTGGAGCGAGAAGCAGAATGATGGGTAACATTAAGAGGTATCAAGACACAAAAAGAAGAAACTTTAACCAAAGCACAGGGTAATAGGGAGAGGTTAATTACTTGATACAGAGTTTCCCCACACAACCAATAATGACCCATTACAGCAAAGAGGTTTGTAGCAGGTGTCCATATGTGACTCATATGATGCCCATCAAACCACTTAACAAAAGATTTTCCCGTAGTAGCTGAGGTAAGATCCCTCCTAAAACTGGACATTGGGAGATAGCATGAAGTATATGGAGATTCATTCTGAGAACCCGTTGACAGCACGGCTGAACCATCGTGGTAAATGGGGCCAACCCCCACATACCAGCGGAAGTCAGATCCAGTAAACACTACCGGGTTTCTTGTAATATTTTTCCAATCATATTGCATACTGGAGGGGTCCATATTACCGGATTGATTATACCACTTTATCATGACAGAATTACTAGCAAAATGAAAGGATCCACTAAGCACATTATACGACAAGATACACTTATCTGAAAAAGCAATGGATACATTTGTTATTAAACATAAATCGAATATCATATTCGGGTCAACATATACACGCAAAGGGTCATGTATCATATTCATTGCATGCCACGTCTGGGAACAATTAAAAGTCTCATAACAACTGGCAGAAAAATTATTATTATCTACACAAGCAAGCTGTCCTGCATACTCATTTAAGGGAACCTTTGAAACATGTACTGGAGCATATGATACACCCTTCGGTAAAGGGGTACAAATAATGCAGTCTGCAATGTTCATCAGGGAAACAATGTGTAATACTGATTGCTTCCACAAGTTCAGAGAGCCTTCAGGTAAAGCCCGGGGTGCTCGAGATATCATCTGGTTAGTCTGGTTCCATCCTTGAAGAAACAAAGCTAGCTGTCCATCTGGATGTAAACACTCAATAAGGAGCACGATTATGACAGAGATTCCCAGAAAAAAGCACAAGGATGCCCACGGAATAGGCTTGACAGCGATCATCTTTGGTACTAATAACATAACACTGTGGTGAGAACACGTGAGTTCTGTAGGGAAATAAAACTGATTAATCAGATGAGACAGCCGGAGACGCTTTTAGATGGCTGACATGCACCCAAGTATCAGTATCATTCAGTCTGGCAGCAAAAGGGGAAGCAGCAGTGACAACGTGGGGTCCTGAAAAAGTTGGGCAGTCCCAGGATGCACAAATACAATTTCTTTTATAGACAGTGGACCCTACAGGGAAGCAAGGTAATAAGGATGGACTGGACACAGACTGTGTGACTGCTACTCGGTCAGCAATTTCTTGGAGCGCAATCCGGAGTCCTGCAAGGTAAGCAGAGAGACTATCATGAATCGGAACCTGGGACTGTGATAAATTAGTCGCGCGCATACGCCGGCCAGTGGCCATTTCATGAGGTGTCAGATGTAATCGCTTGATTGGGCTATTACGTAGCTGAAATAAGCACATTGGTAATGCTTGTAGCCAGGTCATATGACCAGAAGCGCAAATCTTTCTGAGTTGAGTTTTCAAAATGCCATTACATCGTTCAACAAGACCATTGGAAGTAGGTTTATACACAGAAACATACTTCCACTGGACAGGGAGATGCTGGGTGAGTGCAGTCACAAGAGTATTACGAAAGTGAGAGCCATTGTCAGAATATATAACTTTAGGAATGCCAAATCGGGGAATTATTTGTATTAGCAAAACCTCTACTACTTCTTCAGCAGTCTCTCTATTGCAGGGGAAAGCCTCAATCCATTTAGACCAAGGGCAAACCCACACTAAAAGGTACCGCTTCTGAGCACATCTGTGAATCATGTCAGTGAAATCTACATACCAAGACTCAAAAGGACCACTTAGAACTGGGAGGTGACCTTTGGCTATGGCCTTTCCCCCTGGCTGAGAGTTCAGAATACACACGGGACATTTAGCTACTAGTTCCTGAATGCGATTTCTCATGTGTGGACACCAAAAAATGTCCTCAAGCATGCTGTAAACATTTGCAGTACTAGAATGATAGATATCATGAATGAGTTCTGTGAGGCGTTTCAGTGCTACATAACAGATACAGAGTTTTCCTGATGGATGTACCCACATTTTCTTAATTTGGGAACAACCTAGTCTCTCCCAGTTTCCTATCTCATGAGAAACAGCATCTTTCTGATAATCAGCAAGGTCAGGTACTAAATAGATCTGTGATCTGGTGACAGGTAAGGTTAGGGAAGCATTACTAGTTACTTCTTTGGCTAACTGATCTGCCAGGGCATTGCCCATCTGGCGGAAAGAGTCTCCCTGTGTATGTCCAGGAACCCATTCACAGCACAGAAACAGATTGTTGATTCTGCGTTTCTCTAGACACTCATAAATTTGATGTATCTCATCAAGATGTGAGATTGAGCTGGCTGAAGAGGTGATAAAACCTCTTTGTGACCATTTCTGATGAAGCACTGTCAGCACTTGTGCTGCATAATGGGAGTCAGTAAATATGATAATGTTCTGTTTCTCCTGATGCAGTAAGACTGCCAAAATTGCACAGAGTTCAGCACCTTGAGCACTATAAGTACTCGGCAACTGATATTGTAAGACATCTAGAATATCACCAAAAGGAGATATCTGTACTGCACTGAAACCAGAACATAGTGATGTCTCAGAACCGTCAGTGAACCAGACTTCAGAATTGACAGGCATTTCATGAAGAGACAGAATATTATCTGCGAAAGAAAAAATGGGGATCTTATCTCCTTCTTCTCCAACAATGACAGAAACTAAATTTTGTAGGTAACCAAAAGGGTGACTTGCAGGGAATGGCTTAATGAGTATATGACTCCGTAGCAGGGCAGCACAAAGCTGGTTCACCCGATGTGGGGTAAAGTGGAGAGTATTACTGCATAACAATGCCTCTACATCACCGGAGCAATACACAGTGAGTCGCAAGGGATGAAAGGTGTTATAGGTCTTCCTGACTGCCTCACTGGTGGCTACTAACCCTCTCTCAACATCAGGCAGAACTATTTCTGTAACAGAAAAAGACCCTGACAAGTAGGACACAATTTTACCATCATCCTGATAGATCACAGCTGCCCACGTGTGATGTCCGTGAAAGCTAATGAGAAACATCTCCTTTGAATAGTCAGGGAGACAGAGACTTGGTATGTGTGATACATCAGTCAAAAGAGATTGAAGCAAAATCTGGTCAGGAGCTGACAGGCTGATAACAGTCGACCCCTTAGCCCCCCCTTTTAAATATTTGCGAAAGGAATGTGTGCGTTGACTGTGACCTGGGATCCAATTACGACAGAAGTTTATCATGCCGAGCAGAGATCGCAAGTGCTTTACAGTGGTAGGCATCTGTAATTGCAAGCAGTGTTGTTTAGTTTTCTCTGTCAGAGACAGCATTCCATCTCCTACTAGGAACCCTAGAAAAGTGACTTCAGTTTGGCAGATCTGTGCCTTGGCCATATTAATCTGGTAACCACTTTCCAAAAGATAACAAACAAGTTTATCTGTGAGGGCCAGGTTTGCTGCAGCCTCAGCTGTGGAAAGCAGTAAGTCATCTACATACTGTAACAAAGACACATTGCTGGGCAACTCTGCCCTGAATGATTGCAAATCAGCAACTAGTGCTTGAGAGAATATGGAGGGACTTTCCACGTATCCTTGGGGTAACCTGGTCCACTGATAATGCTGACCCTCAAAAATAAATGCCAGAAACTGCCTGGATGTGGGTTCGACTTCTATCCCAAAAAAGGCATGGGAAAGGTCCAGAACAGTATGATACTTGTACAGAGTAGCTGTTGTCAGCAATGTGGCAGGGTTTGAGACTACTGGAAACTGTGGTTCAATAACACTGTTAAGTGCACGTAAGTCATGAACTATTCTCCACTTCCCATTAGGCTTTTTCACAGGGAATAGTGGGGTGTTATATGGGGAGTTACTGAGTTCAATGATTCCGTGCTGTAACAGTTCCTGAATCTCCTGGCGAGATCCCTGCAGGGCCTCCGGTTGGAGAGGATACTGCGGAATCTTTGGTGGTTTACAGCCAGGCTTAATATGAATGGTTACAGGCAGATGTGATTTAACTCGGCCATAAGGGCTGAGGAGCAGTGACCGCTCAGGACCTTTTTCTCCCGGCAGACCATAGGTGAATTCAACCTGTAATTTCACCAATAAGTCCCTACCCATCAAATTTACTGGGCAATATGGGGCAAACAGAAAAGAATGAGAAATCTGCTGATCTCCTATTCTTAAACAAATGGGTGTAGTTAGGTAAGATGTAAGGGGTCTACCATCAAAACCCTACGCCAATCAGCAAGCTTATCCATGGCACCCTGGAAAACAGAAAAAGGAGAACCACTTCAATGAACACCTTAATTGTCCCAAAGATAGTAACGAAGTGCACTAAGGCCACCTCCAACAGGGCCTTCTCCTTATTTGCTCCTTTAAACTGGAATGCTCTACCCCATGAAATCCGTGCTATCAAAAACCTAATCCTATTCAGAAAAGCATTGAAATTCCACCTGTTCACAAAATGCTACCCAGAAGTCAACCTAGACACTAACAAATCTACCACCTCAATTCAACCTGAAAAGGGCTAGTTGGTCGACCTTTTCTCTAGTCTTATTAATGAACCACATTGTAACATCCAATAGAGCTTGATGTTATTGTATATACCATTAAAGTTAATCTGTACATAGTTCCCCCGGTTGTCCCATTGTTGAAGTTCCCTGTTCAATGTAAAACTCAATGTTGCCTGTATGCATTGTAGTATGTTATTGTTCTATGTACACCGCACTGATTTTAATAGCGCGGTATAAAAGAATTGTTAAATAAATAAATAAAATAAATAAATAAATAGTCATTTTCTTTCTACTAAGCTGGCATCTCTGTGGTAAAGTAGTTAATACAGAGGAAGTGGCTCCTGTATCAAGTAACATTTCTGTGGGCTCATCATTAAGATATACTGTGATCAGAGGTTCCTGATATGTGAGCCTTGCCTGTAAGATATAGATACCCAGTCATTGTTGGGGTGGGGGTCCAGAATCCCGGGGAGGTGTCCACAAGGGAAAACGCCTCCTGTCAAAATTCTCATTTCTGCGCTGAGCATGGCATGAGCGCTGAAAATGACCGTAACCACCACAGTTCCAACACTGTGGGGCAGGAGTACGGTTATTTTGATGGTAAGAGGGACCTCGACGCTGTGGCTGAGGATAACGGGGTCGTTGGGCTCCGTTATAGTAAATGCGCTCCTTATCTCTATCCCATACCTCATCACGGGGATCTGGAACATCATCCTCATAAGGATCCAGATATTCCATGTCATCAATTTTCTCCTGCTGTTCCCTAATTTTCTGTTTTAGCTGTCTAATAAGTTCATTATTAGATTTATCAAGATGTAATTTGGTGGTGGATTGGGGATCTTTACTTTCTTGTAACCCTTTAAGTTGAAGGTGTAACAAGCGTGCTTGGGCCTGTTTCAAATCCTTCTCAGGTTTCAAAGTGTCCTCCTCTAAAGATCGAATATAATGCAAAATATGGGCCTGTTGTTTAGGCCATGGCTCAGACTCCAAGGCTACTATAGACTTTAATTTTGCAGTTACGGATGGGGGTAATGTATTACACAAAGTCTGGAAAAATACAGGTCTCATACAAACATCATCGTATGGTACCCCCATTTGTGCTTCCCATAAATCTTGAAATCGTACGAGGTATGCACTGATATCCTCACCTATTTGGAATCTCATAGTAGTAAGAGGAGCCAAACTGCGCTGAGTAGGGTACATTTCCCTGAGGGAGTCCCAAATACGAGGACGAAACTCGTTGAAGGAAGAACCATCATAAGTGTTAACTGTGACCTTCACCTGGCCTAAATCGGCATTGGCGAACACTTGATTTGTCGCACTATTTCCCAGAATTTTGGCCAATAAAGCTTTGATATCTCCCAAAGCCAAATGATATCCAGCCGTAATTCTTTCAAATTTTTGAATCCATGTCTCTCCCCCTCTACAAAGTGGAGGGAGACTACTGGCTATATTAGTCATATCAGTAAAACTCCATGGGATATATTTAGATTTTCCTTCATTTGTGTAGATTACTGGAAACAGAAGCTGTTTATTAGCGTCCTGATTCTCATACTTTTCCCAAACCCTCAGACCTGCCTCCATATAGACAGAATCCCAGTTAGGGTCTCCCGCTCCTCCACAAATGCAGAGTCGGGCGGTGTTAAGGTGTACAGTTTCTAGTGATCCATTAGGGGGCCACTGTAACATCTGGGGCTGGTTGGCTCTTGTCCAACCGTACATGTTGGAGGACCATCGGTAAACATAGTAACCATTTCCATCCTCCTGCTCTGTAATAAAAGTAAGGATACATGGTTGCGGAGCTCGGGGAGTTTTACCACCTTGCACAACTCCACAAACCAGTGTAAGTTCACTTTTTTGCTCTTCATCATCTACTACCTCATCTACCTTCTCCTGTTCTTCCTCTTCTATAATCTGCTTAAGACGTTTTTCCCTATCTGCTAGGTCTAACTCCCATCTTTTAAGATTCTCAGTAATTTTAACCTCAGATAGTTTTAAAGCTTGAGCCTGACTTTCTAAATCTTCATGTTCTGCTGTTAATTGCTGTTTCAACTCTTCTAATCTTGCCTGTGCCTCAGCATATGCACTGGGATCTGGGGCAGGGGTGGCTTTTAAGTTAACATGACCCTCAATCTTTGCCCAAGCTCCCTCAGTGTCCAAGAGTTTATGCAGGACCTGTTCTGGGGGTATAGAGGCTGCTGGGTGAGAAGTCGGTTCTGACTTGGGCTGGAAAACAGGATCAGAATAGCCTATGGCTGCCATAGCTTTACTTTCGGCTGCCCAATAAGAAGGTGGGGGTACAGGGGCAGATGGCGAAAGCTCTGGACCAGCCTGCATCCACAGGGAAATATGTCGCAAATGTTCCAATTGGGTTTTGCCACATTTGTTAAATAAAATATGATCCCTAATTTTGGTCAAAATGAGCGAATCAAACGACCCCCCTGCTGGCCAGGCATGAGAGGGTGTTTTCTTCGTCCATTTTTCCCATTGTTTAGAACAATTTTTTATTGAAGCCTCTAATAGGGGGTTCTGTTTAACAAGGCTATCTATGGGGCTAGGACCGGGCTCAGTTCCTTTCTCATTATTTTCTTCCTGTTTAGATTTTCTTTTAAACATTTCCCTAGCTGTCCCTTCTCTATAGTCTATGTAGACCTGGTGTTTTCACTGTTCAGGGACAGGGGCAATTAACTTCGCCTTTTACCAATAGCAAATTGAACCTCCTTATATACAGAGGCGCGCGTAATTTCGCTTTTAGGTGGCAATCCAAACCTCGTAATTAACAGAGGAGCGAAAATTACGAATCCAGGACTCATACACACATACACCTCTTGTGCTTTGTCTAAACCCAGCCAATCCCCTCGCGGGGGTATGAAAACGTGGATAAAGACACATATTCGCTTCGTATTAATAATAATACGTACAGTCTCAAGCGTACATCAATCAATCCCGGAAAGACAGAGACCTAATGTCTGGGCAAAACTTTCAAACTTTCTTTCCCTAACATTACAACTAAATACAAAGACATTCTAACAATTTGCTACATAACAAAACATTAAGCACATAAAATACATATGCATATGTGTAAATTTGGTACTCACCCACCAATCGAACCTGGGTAAATCTTCCGTCTTTGTTTGTAGACAGGAAAAACAAAACTCACCCGCTGGAGTCGACCTAGGGTATCAAAATCTCTCTCGACGTCACTCAGAGCGGTATTCCCATCTTCTGTACCAGCAGAAGGAATCCTCTTCTCCTAATGAGAAGGTATTCTCATCCCCTGTTTCTCCTTTCAAACAGGAGGTATCCTCTCTGACAAAAATACAGTCAGAGGAATCCTTGGGCAATTTAGAAAAATTTATGAGTGTCTAAACTCAGTTTAGATGTCCCCGTACGGGCCACCAATTTGTAGGCCGGGTCCACCTACAAAGCTTCCTCAATTACCAATAAACAGTTCAGACAGCAAGTTGCTCAGCTACAAAAAACCTTTTTTATTTGTCACAGCAAACAAATGGTTATAGATGCAGATAGCAAGTGCCTGTCTGAGGGACAGTGGGGCAGACTTCTCTCTGCAAGGGGAGAAAAGAACTGCCCCCAGACCCTCTAAAATTGCTGTCTTATATATACCTCTCTGCTTCAAATTCTAAATAGTTTCAGCAAATGCAAAACTCTTTCCCAGGGCCTTCTATGGTTATGTAGCTGGATCTGCTGATCAAGGTCTGCCTAACTATGCAATCAATCACAGCCCTCTGCCTCCTCCTGTGTTTTTTCCATCTGCTGGCACCAATTGAAACCTTCAGGGCAAGAGCATTAGTTGAATTCCTGGCTTGACCTGTTTGAACCTAGGCTTATATCCTTGGACACTTCTGTCCAAAGTATAGCTTTTTTAGGCTTTATAACAGTAGTAAGCTGCATGTGCTCTTTTCCTGTTGCCCACTTGTTTGTGCCAACCATATGTTGCTGTGTCTGTTTCAAACAGGCCAGAGTGCAGTTATAAGGCAGACATATATGCAATCATAAGGCAAACATATAAAGCAGATCTGAGCTGATTATCCCTTTATTCCAATTATCCCTTCAGGGGGCACTGGTAAAGAGCCCCTTTGAGCCCTTAAGCCAAGCGTCTGTCAAGGATTTGATGTTAAAGACGGTACTTTTGGTGGCCATTTGTTCGGCGCGGTGCATTTCGGAGCTGCAGGCCCTATCTTGTAGAGAACCTTTCTTGTATTTTTCTAGGGAAAAGGTGGTTCTTCGGCCGGTACCCTCCTTTTTACCGAAGGTGTTTTCTCCGTTTCATTTGAATCAGACGATTTCGTTGCCGGTTTTGCAGGCCGAGGATGGACGCACCGTCAATAAGGGGTTGCGTCGTTTGGACATTAAGAGAGTATTGCATAGATATTTGACAGTTTCTGAGTCTTTCCGAAAATCAGATCGGCTGTTTGTTTTGTTTGGAGGTCCCAGGAAAGGAGAGGCAGCAGCGAAGGCTTCCATTTCCAGGTGGATTAAGGAAGCAATTGTTTCGGCCTATATCTTGCAGGGGCGTTCGGCGCCGGTGGGTCTGACGGCTCATGGGCGGAGCACAGTTTCATCCCACCGGCGGAGATTTGTAGAGCGGCTACCTGGTCATCTCTCCATACTTTCAGTAAACAGTACCGCCTTGATGTTTTGGCAGCAAAGGATGCCTGTTTCGGGTCGGCAGTGTTGTGTGCTGGCTATCAGGGCCCCTCCCGTTAATACTGCTCTGTTACATCCCAGAGGTTGAGGACTAAACTGGAGGAATGATAAGGAAATTGAAATTACACTCACCTGGTAATTGTAGTTCCTTGAGTGACAACAGTTTAGTCCTCATTCCCACCCAGGGATTGTCTTTTAGCAGGGCACACATGTTGGGCAAGAATCGGATGTACAGGTGAGAACCCTTAAAGAAGATTGTCTGTTCTCATTTGTGTGTTTCTTTACTGACTTTCTATGCTCTGTTTCTTCCTCTCTTTAGTCCCGAGTTCGGCAGGAGGGAGGAAGTTAATAAGTGGATCTCGGCCTTTCCTTTTGAGGGGGAGTTTCCTGGTTAAAAGTTTCTGTAGTTATGCTTTGTATGGCAGTTTAGCTTTCTTGTTTTAAAAATTTGAGCTGCTTATTTGTTGCTCTTTTGAGTCTGCTTTGTCAATAGTTCACTGGGGCTGATGGGAGATTCCAGATGGCTACATCCAGTGATGTCAAGTCCAGTCTTCAAGCTGCAGGAGGAGGTGCACTACCCAGAGGTTGAGGACTAAACTGTCGTCACTCAAGGAACTACAATTACCAGGTGAGTGTAATTTCAATTTCTGTGGGTGAATGTCCTGGTTCTGCTCTGCACCTACTGTGGATGCAAAATATATGTTGAAAAAGAAAAAGGGAGAACCATAACGCAGTTTATAACAAAATAAAAATGGGTTATAATTTAGATTTATAAACTGTGCTCTCTCACTTGGTTTGCAGCTTGTCGTGCTGTGAGGGCTTGCGTGCATCAGTGATGCTGAGAGCTAAACTATCGGTAGTTTAACTACTGGCAGGGTCTCCCAAGATGGACAGGTCTCAGCTGAGGTGCCAGACGAAGACAAACCACCCATCTGGGCAGCAGCAGAATGGGATAGTGTTGATGGCGAAGGAACACATTTCTGTGACAATGGCAACAACACCAAACTTAAACTGCGCGGAAGGAAGGCCTGGTAATCTACTTCTGTATCTTGCCATGAAAGCCCAATGGATAGTTACAACAAAACAAATTGTGCTATGGTGCTGGAAGATGAGACTCCCAGGTCAGAAGGCACTCAACTAGCTACTGGGGAAGAGCTGAAGACTTTTCAGAGTAAAGCCAGCATTTATGATGTGGTTGGATCAAAGCCCTCGGGAAGTCTGACTGCTGATGTAGCTGCGCATGAAATGACAGTCAGAAGTTGTAAAGATGTCTTACACATTGGAACATGGAACGTACGAAGCATGAACCAAGGGAAGCTGGAGGTGGTCAAGAATGAAATGGAACGTGCACAACTTGATCTGTTGGGTGTCAGCGAACTGAAATGGACTGGCATCGGGCATTTTGCATCAGATGATCACATGGTCTACTATGCTGGAAATGAAAGACAAAGAAGAAATGGTGTTGCATTTATAATAAAGAAGAAACTTGCAAGAGCTGTAATGAAATACAATGCAGTCAGCGAACGCTTAATCTCTATTCGTCTACGAGGATTGCCTATCAACACAACTATAATTCAAGTATATGCCCCAACAACAGCTGCAGAAGAGAATGAAATTGAAGAGTTCTATGAACAAGTACAAGCTGAAATTGACAGAACATGCAAACAGGATATCCTGATAGTCATGGGTGACTGGAATGCAAAAGTTGGCAACAAAGAAGATGGCAAAGTAGTTGGAAAATATGGACTTGGCAACAGAAATGAAGCTGGAGAAAGACTGATAGAATTCGGCAAGACCAATGATCTATTCATCTCAAACACCTTCTTCCAGAAACACAAGTGATGACTGTACACATGGACTTCACCCAATGGATTGTATAAAAATCAAATTGACTACATCTGTGGAAGTCAACGATGGAAAAGCTCTGTAACATCAACAAAGACAAAACCTGGAGCTGACTGTGGTACAGATCATCAACTACTAGTATGCAAACTCAAGCTAAAGTTGAAAAAGAGCAAACCACTCATGAATGCAGCAAAATATGACCTTGAGAATATACCACTGGAATTTAAAGACTGCCTGCAAAATCGATTTGCTGCTTTAGATACAAATTACAGAGCTCCGGAAGAGTTATGGAATGACATCAAGAAGGTTGTGTTGGAAGAAAGCGAGAGGTCTCTACAAAAGGTGAAAAAGCAAAAACGGCCAAAATGGATGACAGAAGAAACTCTGAAAATTTCCCAGAAACACAGAGAAGCTAAAGCCAAAGGAGAAAGAAAGACAATCGCAGACCTCAACAGAGATTTCCAACGTGCAACAAGACAGGACAAGGAAAAGTACTACAATGACACTTGCAAAGAAACAGAAGCAGAAACTATTAGAGGAAGTACAAGATCGGCTTTCCTAAAGCTGCGAGAGTTAATGAAAAAGTTCCAGCCTCGAAATGGAATGTTACAAGATGCTCAAGATTCTATGTTGAATGAAGCTGAGAAGATCAAGAAAAGGTGGAAGGAATATACAGAGTTTCTATATGATAAAGATCAAGTGGACCAACAGCCGTTTCAACCTGTACCTTATGATCGGGAACCATTGGTGATGAAAGAAGAAGTTGAAGCAGCATTGAAAGCCTTATCAAAGAACAAAGCACCAGGCATTGATAGCATTCCCAAAGAAGTATTGCAGCCATCTGATGCAGCTGTTACCGTACTTACAAGGCTCTGCCAAGAAATATGGAAGACAACATCATGGCCAACTGACTGGAAAAGATCTATGTTTATACCAATACTAAAGAAAGGTGATCCAACTGACTGTGGAAATTATCGAACAATTGCTCTGATCCCACTTGCCAGCAAGATTCTACTGAAGA
The DNA here is from genome assembly GCA_033557465.1 of Ichthyophis bannanicus. Taxonomy (NCBI): domain Eukaryota; kingdom Metazoa; phylum Chordata; class Amphibia; order Gymnophiona; family Ichthyophiidae; genus Ichthyophis; species Ichthyophis bannanicus. The sequence goes on from JAWIIG010000053.1 coordinate 1,151,480, forward strand.
TTATTCAAAAGAGACTACAACCATACCTAGAACAAGAACTACCTGAAGTACAAGCAGGGTTCAGGAAAGGGCGAGGAACGAGAGACATCATTGCGGATGTGAGATGGATCCTTGAAAAGACTTAAGAATACCAAAAGGATATCTATTTGTGCTTTATCGACTATAGCAAGGCTTTTGACTGTGTAAACGATGAGAAACTCTGGACCACATTAAGAAGCATGGGTATACCAGAACACCTGATCGTTCTCTTGCGCAATCTGTACATTGATCAAGAAGCAACAGTTCGAACGGAACAAGGAGAAACAGAATGGTTTAAAATAAGCAAAGGTGTAAGACAAGGCTGCATACCTTCCCCCTACCTCTTTAATTTATATGCAGAACAAATCATCAGAGAAGCAGGACTGTATGAAGACAACTGAGGTGTGAAGATTGGTGGAAGACTCATCAACAACCTTCGCTATGCTGCTGATACCACATTACTGGCTGAAAGTGAAGATGATCTGAAACATTTGCTTCTCACAATCAAAGAACATAGTCTCAAAATGGGCCTGCACCTTAATGTAAAGAAGACAAAGATCATGACAACTGGCATAATCAACAGGTTCATCGTTGAAGGAGAAGAAATGGAAATTGTGAACAACTTTAACCTACTTGGACCAAAAGAAGCAACAAGCAGTCAAGAAATCAGACAACGCATTGCTCTTGGCAGAATGGCTATGAAAGACCTAGATAAGATTCTCAAGAGCAGAGATGTCTCTCTCCATACAAAGATTCGACTTCTTCAAGCCATGGTATTTTCAATAACATCATACGGATGTGAAAGCTGGACAGTGAAAAAGATAGACAGGAAGAAAATTGATGCCTTTGAATTATGGTGCTGGCAGCAAATACTGTGTATACCATGGACTGCCCGAAGAACAAACCAGTCTGTACTAGAGGAGATCAAACCTAAGCTTTCTTTAGAAGCTCAGATGACAAGACTTCGACTTTCATACTTTGGACACATCATGCGAAGAGACAGATCATTAGAGAAAGACATCATGCTTGGCAAGATAGAAGGTCAATGCAAAAGAGGAAGGCCAGCAATGAGATGGATCGATACAATAACAGCAGCTACGGGTACCAGTCTGTCCACAATGAGCCGCCTGACTGAAGACCAAACACAATTTAGGATAGCTATCCAGAGGGTCGCCATGAATCGACTCCGACTTGACAACACTTAACAACAACAACAAACTGTGCTATTGATTCTTGCTGTCTTTTAGTTCCTTGGTGTGCAAACAGGACTGTACCTAGCCTTGTGCAAGCAGTGCAGCCGCACAGGGCGCAAAGGCTTGGGGGGCGCATTTTGGCTCTCTGCTGTTGCCCTGCTGCCGCTGGCAGGACAATAGTAGGCAGTTAAAATGCGCCAAAAGCCTTTTCGCAGCACTTTAAGCAGGTCTGGTCCCTCCCTCCTCCGACACGATGTCAGAGCAGGGAGGGATAGATCTGCTTAGAGTGCCGGCGCCTTTCAGATTGAGTGCATGCCCCCCTCCTCCTCCCCATACCTCCGTCCAGTGCTGCTTGCTCTTTCCCTGCTGCCGGCGCCGCCGTGAAAAAAACAGAGGGCAGCAGCAGGGAAAGAGCAGGCAGTGCTGGATGAAGGTATGGGGGGAGAGGGGGATGTGCGCCTGAGTTGCAAGTCGCACAAGGCGCGATTGCAGTTTGATACGGCCCTCTGTGCAAACATCTTGCATTTCCTCCATATAATCTAATAGTTTTTTTGATTTGGTTCAGTCTCTGATTGGATTTCTGAAAACCCCCCGCCCCCTCTAAGATGGGGGGGACGGGACGCCATCTCATTCTTCGCCTCAGGCAGCAGACTGCCTTGAGCCGCCCCTGCCTTCAGGATATCACAAGACTAAACAAAATATGTCAAGAAAGAGCTCCATCACTAATGGGGAGTCTAAGGGAATTAGAGAACATCACAGACTTCAGCAAGGCATTTAAAACCCTGCTCTTCACAGAAACTTACGAGCAGATAGACAACAGTCCCCACCAGATACACAACAGTCCCCCACCAGAGCGGGATTGCAACGTAAACTCCACTGCAAACTCAATACTTAACCAACCCAGCTAGACTCACAACACCACCATGATAAATGTAACCCTCAAATTGTGTTGTCTTAATGTTGTTAAATACCCTCATGTTAAATGTTGTAAAGCACCCACATGTTAAATGTAAACCAATTGTGATGTGATGTAACCACTTTGATTGTAGGATAAGGTGGTATACAAGTATATCTAAATAAATAAATATCTGTGTGGACATGTCACAGTGCACTCTCAGGAGACATTGTCCTTCCAAGGGAGTATTACTGTGTGGAGTGCACTCTGGGAGCTTTAGTCCTTCCTAGGAGTGATTACTGTATGTGAGTGCCACAGTGCACTCTGGGAGCTGTAGTCCTTCCTAAGAGGGATTGTCATGGGAGGGCCGGCTAAGACTTCCTAAGACTCGTTCTCCAGCTCAGGAAACAAACAACTGTAACCATCTGAAGGGCAAAAGCATAAAGTTTAGTGGGCAAGTTATGTCACTGAAGCAAATGGTGGCTTGAGTCTCTTTTTCCACCAGCCTGAGGAGACAAAAAGCCCCCAAAATTACCAAATTTACCAGTGAGTGCACCACTAAAAAATGGAGTAGAAGGTGCCAGGAGTGACCGGGTGCAAATGGCTTCAAAAACTAAACTGCTGGAGGCGAAGGAAAAGCCACGCAACTCGCAGCGGCTGATGGGCAGGTCTGGAACGCATGGCAGCGGCTGATGGGCAGGTCTGGAACGCATGGCGGTTCCCCATGGAGCCCGGCATCAATGGAATCTGGAGAAGACACGCTAAGTGAACAAGAGCAAGGAAATGAAACAGCCTCGACACACTCTTTCCTACAGCGTGAGCTCCAAAGAGGCTTTGAAGAATTTACTGCAGAGTTTCAATCTATGCGGGAGGAGGTGACGTCTATGATCACAGATCTCCTCGGAGACATTAAGGAATTAGGCCACTGGGTGGAGAAGAGGTGGAAACTAAAATTGAGAACTACACAGAAACCATGGCAGATTTGCAATGCACAGCAGACAGACACTCTCAGGTGATGGAACTTATTTATAAGATTGATGACATAGAAAACCGGGCCCACAGAAACAACGTGCGTTTCAGAGACATACCGGAAGTTGCAGGTGGGGCAGAGAACTTGGTCGAGGTGGTGCGAGTGTTAGCCAAAGAACCTTTAGCTGTAGAGGAGCTTTTCTCCCGCAGGGCTAATATGGAGATTGAGAGGATGAACTGGGCGCTGGGTAAGCCCCCCAATAATCACCCCGTGATGTTATTGGCCGTTTTCTACACTACAGTGAAGCAGAACTGCTGCTGAGGAGAGGCTGAGAGATGACGACTAAACAATATCAGGATGCTGCTGTTTCCCTCTTCCAAGATCTTTTGACTTTCACGTTGGTGCGTCGGCGAGAGATGAAACCGGTTATAGAGGTGCTGAACAAAGAGGGGATTCACTATTTATGGTCCTTTCCTTTCTGAATGAACTTCATGTTGGGGAGTAAAAAGATCTCTGCAAAAGACCTTACTGAGACGAAAAGAGTGCTAAGACAAGCAGGCCTCGTGGAGGGTAACACAGCACCGGTAGTCTCGGCCCCCAGGACTCAGAATTTGAAATGGGAACGGGTGGGAAAGAATACTTAATAATTCAAAGTAAGGAACTTTCCTGCCTGGATGTTGTTTGGGAGACTGGTGAAACTTACAACAGGAGAGATTGCGGCTGGTGGCTTTGGCCACTGAAGAAGAGGAGATACAAGTGAACGATCCCTACCAATGGGTGAATACCTTGATTTGATGTATTGAGTAGTTATATTGCTTTCTTACTGTTGGCACCCTTCTTTTTGTATGATGCCATGTTAACTGTTGATATTGTTTGTGACTGGTAAAGGGGTTAATTCTGGAATGGATGGGATGGAGGGGGGGACTTGGGTTGCCTGGATTTGGGGTCATCATTCCTAAGACCTGACTAGTGCGCAGGCAAATGGAGATGATGGGATGGGAGGGTGGGACATATGGGGAAGGAGAGAAAGAAAGGGGTTCGGGGGGGGGGGAAGGGGGAGACGGAGATCAGGGAAGGGGTTTGAGAGAGGAAGGGTGAGGAGAGGAAAGGATGGAGATTTTCTGCGAGGGGAAGCCGGGAGGGGGGCAAACATTGAGGGTTCTGGTTGTGCCTGTGGCTGGGTCTGAAACCTTTATAGAGCACACGGGGCATGAGATTCCAGGGGAGGGGGGGGGGGTGGAGAGAGGCAGAGAGGACAGTATACTATGCTGAAAGTTATCTCCTTTAATGTAAAAGGCCTCAACTTGTCTCAAAAATGTTCTTTGCTATTTAAAGAGTTGAGGACCTTGAATGGTGAGGTTCTGTTCCTGCAAGAGACGCACCTTCACTGCACCAATCAGGGCTGGTTGAGGCATAAGCCCTATTCTGAAGTGTGGGTAGCGTCAGATGAGAGGGGCTAGAAGAAATGTGAAGGGGCCAAACTGTTCCATCAGGCTTTGCCCATAAGTATAGAGGAAGTGAGGAAGGATAAGATGGGGTGCTGGCTCTTCATGAATGTCTGCCTGGGTGGGCGTCTTCTCAGTTTGGCTAATATATATGTGCCTAATGGGAGCCAGGTGTAATTTTTTTGCACAGCTGAAAACTATGTTAGTCAAGTTTGCAAAAGGGCCTATTCTTTTAGGTGGGGATTGCAATGCCCATATGATTCCACACTTGGACTCCACAGGGAAGAATACTCAGGAAGGAAGAGGAATAAGTCGAGCACTTCAGACATTTATGACTGACTTGGGTCTACGGGATTTCTGGAGGGATATCCACCGAGGGGAAAAAAGTTATACCTACTACTCGCCAGTCCATTAGGTTCATACGCGTATCGACTATTTTTTGCTGGATCAGCGCCTGATGGATGGGAGGGTGGAGGCAGGACATGGCATTCTAATGTGGTTGGACTATGCTCCCTGCTGGGTTGCCCTTCCTTGTGACCTTGGTGGGGATAGGAGGTGGAAGTGGAGGTTGGACAGGAGTTTTTTCCATTGGGCTCCTGCCGTGCGGGACCATGGACAGTTTATACAAGAGTTCTTTGAGTTGAATGCCACAAAAGAAGTTGCAATGCCAGTGGTTTGGGATGCCTTTAAGGCCACAGCCCGAGGAAGCCTCATAGCTGATGCGGCTTGAGCTAGGAAGGCTTGGACACGGGAATTCAATGGTTGGAAGGGGAAGCCAGGCGCCTTCAGTTAGAACAAGCACGGACTGGCTCTAAGTGTGTTTCGCACCAGTGGCAGGAGAAACAAGCTCAATTGGATGCCTACATGCAAAAAGATTTAGATAACATGCGACACAGATTGCGTCAAACATTTTATGAGCAGGGAAACAAGGTTGGGCGTTGCCTTGCCTTTAGGCTTTGGAAGCAGCAAACCTCGCGAGTGGTGCATGAGATTCGGGACTCATTGAGGGTCTTACGGGTAGAGTCCCGGGAGATAAGCACAGTGTTCCCAGAATACTTGGTTCACCTGTATAAAGTGGAGCCCTTCAACCCTGCCCAAATGGATGGCTATCTTCGCGACATCTCTTTGCTGCATCTGGAACAGCTAGAGGCAGAAATTACAGTGCAGAAGGTGGATGGAGCTATCCATTGATAGCTACTGGGAGGGCTCCTGATGGTGATAGGTTCCCCTCTTAGTATTATAAAAAATATAGTGCTCAATTGGCACCCACTTTGGCAATGCTCTTTAACGAGGTGTTGTGAGGGTCGTCACTGCCCTCCACACAGCTAGAAGCTGTCATTGTGGTAATATTTATTTATTTAGACAGTTTTGTATACCACCTTATCCTTCAATCAAAGTGGTTACATTACATCACAATTGGAGGGTTACATTTAACATGAGGGTACTTAACAACATAACATTTGGACAATACAATTGGAGGGTTACATTTAACATAAGGGTAATTAATAACATTGTATAATGAGCTCATGAGTCTAGTTAGGTTGAATGGGTGTATATTTGGTGGAGGTGTCTAGTTGTCGGAGGTTGTATTACTGTTCGTGTGGGGACCATTGTCTATGTGCTCATATGTTTCTATAAATAGCAGAGTTTTAAGGGCTTTGCGGAAGTCTGTGATGTCATTTAATACCCTCAGGCTTGTTGAGAGCTCTCTTTGAAGTTATTTGTTTAGTCTTGTGATATCCTGCAGGTGTGCCGATCATGTTGTCTTTATTGGACCTTCTTGGTCTACCGCTGCTTTCTCTTGTTATGATGTCTTGAAGTATGTCTGCTGAGAGATGGTGAATGATTTTAAAGATAATCATGATTGTCTTAAATTTTGCTCTTGCTACCATTGGGAGCCAGTGTAGTTATTGTAAGACGGGGGTGTGCTCGTCTCTTGGTGTGTCTGTTATGATGCGTGCTGCAGTGTTTTGTAACATTTGGAGTGGGTGTAAGGTCTGCTGAGGGAGGCTTTGATATAGTGAGTTACCGTAGCCAAGCAGAGATGTGATGAGTGCTTGGCACGCTGTGCGGAAGTGGTACTGGCTGAGCATTGGCTTGATCTTTCTGACGTTTCTCAAGCGATGATAGGCCTTATTTACAGTTTTGGAGATATGGGATTTCAGGTTTAGAATTCTGTCCAGTGTGAAGCCCAGGTACTTAACTTCATTTTTGACTACTATAAGTTTGTCTAGGATGCTGATAGTTTGTGGTGGAATGAAGGTGGGGTTTCTGGTGACGAACATTGCCTCTGTTTTATCGTAGTTGACCGTTAGGTTGTTGGCTGAGAGCCATGTGTTCATCTCTTCAATGCATTTGGTTATTGTTGTGGTGTCTAGTGCTAGTAGGTTGATTGGAGCATACACCATGATGTCGTCAGCATATATGTGGTAGTGGAGTTTGTGGTGTTTAATGATGTTGCATATGGGTTGAATGTAAATATTAAAGTGCATTGATGATAGGGCTGATCCTTGTGGTATTCCTTGCACGACGGGGAACTGCAGTGACTTCTTTTGGCGCTTTTGACTTGTTGTGTTTGATCTTCCAAGTAAGAGGTAAACCACTTCAGAGGGTTCTTGCAGAGTCCTATCTGCTGCAGGCGTTGCAGTAGTTTGGCATGGGATACAGTGTCGAAGGCTGCCGAAATGTCCATGAATACTAGTAGAGATCCGTTCTTTGTGTTATCCATGCCTCTTAGGAGATTGTCAAAGAAGGAGGTGAGTAATGTTTGCACACCATGTTGGGGTTTAAAGCCATGCTGATGGATGTCGGGTGGTGCGTTCATGTCAATATGGTCCTGAAGTTGTCTTTGCACTGTCTATTCGACGATTTTTGCAAGGAATGGTAGGCTGGAGATGGGACGGTATGATTTTGGTTCAGAGGGGCTAAGGTTGTTGCTTTTAAGTATCGGTCGTATCATAGCATGCTTCAGGGGTTGCGGCATGTATCCCTGTTGAAGTGAGTCTTTGACAATTTTTTGGATTTGATGGGAGAGCTGATCTTTTGTGGCTTTGATCCATGCCACTGGGCATGGGTCTGACGGTGAGTTGTGTTGTTAATACCTAAGCTGAGTAAGCCAACCCAAGAGGCAGCTTCCTACCGTCCCATTTCCTTGTTAAATGTGGACTTTAAAATATTGGCCTCTGTGCTGGCTGTTCAGCTAAATCAGGCTCTTCCTAACCTGGTGCATCCTGACCAGGTCGGTTTTGTGCCCGGCCGTCAGGCAGCTGACAATATTAGACGGATGCTGCAAGTGATCCATGATTCCCAGCTAGCACTCTTGGTGGGCATCGATGCTGAGATGGAGTTTAATAGGGTCAGTGGGGCTTCTTGTGGCGTGTTTTGGATAAAATGAGGTTTGGGCCCCATTTTTTGAGGTGGCTGCATAGACTTTACCAGGGGCCCTGAGCCAGCATCCAAGTCAATGGGGGTCAATCGAAGAGTTTTGAATTGGAAAGGGGTACTTGACAGGGGTGCCCGTTATCCCCACTGTTGTTAGCGTTAGTAATGGAGTTAGAGTTGGTAATGGAGTGCTTTTGCGAGCACCTTGACGTAGTTGGAGTAAGGGTGGGCTCTCGTGAGTACAAGTGGTTGCTGGAACACGTTCAAAGCAACCACAGAAGACGAAATATCATCCACCATCTCCCACCTAAACACCACCACCTCACCACTTGACCCCTGTCCCGCTGACTGGATAAAGAAATCCAAAGAAGACCTGAGCACACCATTAACCCACATTATCAATGAATGCTTCACCCAAGGATGCATGCCAGACATCCTCAAAACCACAATCATTCGACCAACCCTAAAAAAGCACAACCTGGATCCCTTAGACCCCACCTCCTACAGACCGATAGCAAGCCTCCCATTCACCGCCAAGATAATCGAGAAAGTAGTCCAGCAGCAGCTTCAAGAACATTTGGACATCAACAACATACTGGACCCACAACAACACGGCTTCCGCCCACTACATGGAGTCGAGACCCTCATGACCACACTAATGAACACCCTCCTGATAGGAACCCAAGCAAAACACTCCGGATATGCAATGATCTTCCTGGATATATCAGCAGCCTTCGACACCATCTCCCACAACATCCTCTTATGCAGACTACAAACAATTGGGATCAAAGACATCGTGCTTCAATGGTTTCAATCCTACCTAACTAACAGACAACAATTGATCCGCACCAGTACCTCAACCTCGCCCCCCTTCCAGCAACACCAAGGAGTCCCTCAAGGATCCACACTATTAGCCATGCTCTTCAACATCTACCTACGACCACTCTGCTCAGTCATACGTACCCACAACATCAACTTCCACATATATGCTGATGACATAATGCTCTATGCCCCAATTACAACCACAAACCCAACAAATGAACATCTATCAGCATGCTTCACTGAAGTATCCAACTGGCTTCAAGAGAACAACCTATCCATTAACATAAAGAAAACTGAAGCTCTCATAGTAACAAAAGACCCAGACTTCACACCACCTACACACCTCAACATGGGAACCACACAAATTCAAATACAGCAACAAATAAGATATCTAGGCATTATCATTGACCAAGCTCTTACCCTCAAGCAACAAATCACTAAAACCACTGGAACTATATTCCACAAAGCTAAAACAGTACAACGTCTCAGACTTCTCCTCGAACCTCAGGACTTCAGGACAGTAATGCAAGCTATGACACTCCCACATCTGGGCTACTGCAATATAATCTACCACGGACTACCCGCCACACAGACCAATCCTCTCCGCACTGCCTTGAATACCACAGCAAGAATTATTCAGAAAGCAAAGAAACGAGACCACATCACTCCAATTCTAAGGGACCTACACATACTTCCCCTCGAAGCAAGAATTAAGTACAAATCCATTCTACTCACTCACAAAGCCATCCACCAAACACAGAGCACCCAGCTCAGCACCCTGCTGCCTCGCCAACCCACAACAAAGCAACCAGACAGACCTCCAGCAACTCCCTCACCATCCCTCACAAAAGAACCAAATGCACACAACGGACCTGCAACAAAGCCTTTGAACTTTATGCTCCGTCCCTCTGGAATTCTCTACCCAACCACATCAGGAACAACAGTGATCTCTTATCATTCAGAAAACAGCTAAAAACCATCCTATTCCAAGAATATCTCAAAACAGAAACAAACTCCCACCAATAACTGTGCCAATCCCCTAACCCACCCATCATGAACTTATGATCAAAACCTTTGTTCATGTCTATGTCCATCTCATCAAAAACATCAAGGAGTGGAGGAGTGGCCTAGTGGTTGGGGCAAGGTATTTCAGGCCGGAAGGTCAGGGGTTCAAATCCCACTAGAGGACAGCAACCTTGGGCCGGAAGGACTGGGGTTTCTAGTCCCACAGGTGCTCCTTGTGGTCTTGGGCAAGCCACTTAACCCTCCATAGCCCATGTTCCCTGTAAAATAGTTATCTCCAAGTTATAATGCCCTGTTCAATGTAATTTCAGTTTGTTCAATGTAAACCACACTGATGCAGAATAGCACAGTATATAAGAGAATGTAAATAAATAAATCAATGTTGCCCTCCTGGTGATGGCCCCACCCCTTTAACTGATTATTCCCCCCCCCCTTTTTATGTTACACCGCTTTGACCCGGTGAAAAGCGGGATATAAATACAGTTAAATAAATAAATACAAGATAGCACTTTTTGCGGGCGATATTATACTGTCCCTAACTAATCCTGGAACCTCCCTTCCCTGTGCAATGCAAATATTTGCAGCTGTTTCACAGGTTTCAGGGTTTAAGATTAATTACGGTAAATCAGAAATCTCAAATGTGGGTGTCGAGGAAGCGGTGTGCGCACAACTGAAAGCACTTCTTTTTCGATGGGTAGATAAAGGCCTTCGCTATCTGGGTGTATATCTTGCAGTAGATAGGGCTGCACTGTATCGGGTGAACTTTGGACCCTTGCTTCAGCATGTTAAAAGGGATTTGGAGACCTGAATGGGCTTGATGCTGTCATGGTTTGGATGCATTGCTGTAACAAAAATGGCGATAGTTCCATGGTTCCTATATCTTTTTCAGGTACTCCCCATACCCCTACCTCGTGGGGTTTTAGAGTCCTGTCAAGCATGGAAATTTAAATGCTCTCGAATCGCTCGCCAGATACTATTTGCTCATACGGGGAGGGGGGGAGTGGGGGTCCCTAATCTTCATTGGTACTATGTGGCGGTGCAATGTTGTGCAGGGGTGGAGTGGATGAATCCTGCTAGCTTGGTGAAAATGGAGATGGACATGGTGGGAGGGCCTGGGCTGGGTGACTTTTTGTGGCTTTGCGCTAAGTTGTAGGGAGGGTATTCATACTGATAATCCATATATAACCCATATTCTCTGCTGCTGGGATTGCTATTTTTGGCCACAGGGGGTGATATTGTCCCCATTAGCACCCATAGTTCATAATAACGCCTTCCTTCCAGGTGTGAGAGTTCTGGCTTTTAGACAGTGGGGGCATAAGGGACTCACGCGTGTGGGCCAATTGTGGAAGGTGTTCTTTGCTCTTTTGATGAATTACAGGAGGAATTTGATATACCACAACACCACGTTTATCACTACGTGCAGGTGGCACACTGGGTGGGGAGTCGGGATGTCAAGCAGGAAGTTGCCTGAGATTTGACTGATGTTGAACGCCTATGTAAGGAATGCACTAGCACTTAAGGCCTTATTGCGGCCTTGTATGCAGAATTACATAGACAGCACTTGGGGGAGGGCAGGCATGTAGCCCAGTGGACGCAAGAATTGCACCTCTCATATACTGAACAGCAGTGGGAGCAGGCTGTGGAGAAGCTCAGTGGCTATCAATGCCCAGGAAACTAATTATAAACTAGTTTATGGGAGGTACATGACGCCAGTACGAGTAGCCTGAGCTCAGGGGCAGCTCAAGACAACCTGCTGCCTGAGGCGAGAGATGAGCTGCCCCCCCTCCCCCTGGCAGCAAAATGGAAGGGCCTTCGAGTTTCAGTCAGGGAACCAGGGGCAGCCAGAGGGTGATGCAGGGCCATGTGCGAAGACTCAATGCCAGGCCTCATTTGCATATCATTTATTTTATTTAATGTAAAATGTATATGCTGCCCATCTAAAACTTTAGGCAGTTTCCAAAGGAGACCTTTACAAGCCTATTTTTTTGTCCTAGCAATGACTTAACGCACATTAATGTTTAGTAAACATATGCCTAAGTGCCACTGCGCTTGGAGAAATAAATGCACATTAACAGTTCCCTTTTTAGCCTCTGATTTACTAATATTCCACGGGAAAGAAAGCTTTATGAAATCAGGCCTTTAACATGCCACTGCACAGTGCCAACAGAAGGCAGCGGCCTCACTCCGCATCCCACTCCCACCGCGCCCCAGCAGCCCTTCAGAGCTGCACCGAAGGCAACATCCACGTTTGCTTCCCATAACACTTTGACCAGGTGGATAAGGTTACCAGACTTTTTGCAGGCAAATCTGGGACTCTTATCCAAAGTGTTTGTAGGGCTAAGAGGGGAGGAAGGGACACCTTAGTTCCAGGTCTGAGGGACAGAGCTTGGAGGAGGGAAGATGAGTCAATATCCTTCCCCCCATCCATCCCATGACAGCAGCAAGATCGTTTCCAAGCAGACAAATAGAAACAGTGATGCATTTCCCCTGTACTGTACAGAATGCAAAGATAATGGACGTAAATTCTAAAAACACGCATATTCAAACCACTAAACTGAAAAAATATATTTTTTCTATCCCCTCTACCCCAATTGCTGTAAAATCAGGGACAGTCCCTGAAAATTGGGGACATCTGGTAACTTACCCGGTGATATGGCAATGCAATCACTTTCTAAAGACATCTTTGCCGCCCAGAATATCTTGATGCCAATCTTGCGATGCATGTGAGATGAGCATCAAGACATTCTGGGCCGCAAAGACATGTTTAGAACATGATTACACAACCGGCATTGAGGTCCCAGTAGAGTGATCTGCGGAGCCGCAGCATAAGCTTTTGCATTACCAGCATTGAAGTCCAGGTAGAGCGATCACATTGTAAACATGTCCTTGCGGCCCAGATTGTTTTGATGCTAATTTCACCTGCATCGCAAAACTAGCATCAAGATAGTCTGGGCTGCAAGGACATATTTAGAAAGTGCTTGAGCTGCAGGCATTGAATTCCTGGCAGAGCAATCTGCAGATCCACATATGCTGTTGCTCCAGCCCCTGCCCTGAAAAATTGGACTGATGGGGCCCTGGGATCCATGCCAGGCATGCCACTAGGTTGGGAAGTGAGGACTTAGAAGCCCCCCTAGATAGCTCACCAAGAAAAGTGGACTTCAGATAGCGCAGCCCTCTTGCTCCCCTAAATTGTGTGGCTCAGGTGTTCTGCAAAAAGCTCTGACTTAGATTTCTAGTTGGGGGCATCTTCCACCTCCTATCTGGCTCCGAATGTGCCCCTACGTCTTTGTACCCTTTGTGGCTGCCCCGCTGGCACAGGCCCAGTTATGGTGCTGCTCCTGCCCCGGGCCATCCACTCTCCCACCAAACCATTTCTAGCCTCTGCCCTTTAAGGCCAACTCTGTCTCCCAGCACACACTACAGGCCTCCCCTCAGGCATTGGACCGGTTCTGGCACCTTTACTGAGGCTCTGGAACAGGACCCAAGCCTCAATCACCGATCACCACTGCTACCCGGGGTTGCTTCTTTATGTCTCTTCCTGCCTCTGCCCCTCCCCCACCCCAGCTCCTGTGACTGTGGCTTGCAGTGGCCCCAGTGATCGCAGCTGCAGATTCAACCTTTTTTTTAAAAACCCACCTGCCCTCCTCAGCTTGACAAGGCTGCACAACCTGGACCCGATCTTGTCTCCCTTTACTGCGATCGCCATTGCAATCGCGCCTTTTCTATTTTTACACTTATGCTGCCCTGCAGCTCTCTCTCGCTTCCTGTCCCTCCTCTGGCCAGGCGTGGGGCCTGTTCAAGAGCGGGGCCATATGCAGGCAACATGCTTGTTCATGCCTAGGGCTGGCTCTGCCCAACATGACCTTCTTTTCTTCCTGTCCCCGAACTGCTGCCGTTGCTGGTTTCTTAATGAGCTTCAGCTTTAAAAAAAAAAGCAAGCCAAAGCACGGGGTCTTCCTGACTCCAGCGTGCTTGTAAGCTTTTGCTAGAACCGCTCCGCTCTGATGTAAATATGCATCAGAAAGGAGCGGGGCCATTAAAGCCTTTCAAGCGGGCTGGAATTGGGAAGACCCTGCGTTTTTGCTTGCATATTTTTTAAGCCACCACTTGTCATCAGTAGGGGAGGATTGATGCTGTCAGTACCACCAAAGACCCAGGAGAAGCGGTGGTGGTGGCAGCAGCAGGTCAAAGGCAGAGTGAAGTTGCCACAGCTGGGCTGTTTTAGGGGAATTTTTTGCCACTTCTAAAACTTTGCCGCCTGAGGCAACCGTCTTGTAGCAGGAGATCTATTATCTATTCGAAGTCTGTCCCTCCAACCCTCAGATGAAAGCACAGAGACAGACTGGTATGCAAACACATGCTGTTTATTGTGCGCACAATCTCAGGCAGAGCTGGCACCCTGAACAAAACGATCTGAGCCCCGAAGGACGTCATACATTGCCTTATATACAGTACATTTTCAAAAGTCATTCTACCTTCTCATTCGTCTCAGGTATCCCCTATCCACCAATCAGTAGCCCCTGGGGGGAATGAGTTATCATAAAGCATTCCTGAGTGACCTGTAAAAACTGGCATGCTCTGGTCTGCTGGTTTCTGGGCGGGGGGTTATTGTGCTCAGGTTTGTTTCACTGCAGCTCAGGCCTGGGGGTGGGTGCCTACTGAAACCTCTATGTCTTCTCTTAGCAAGCTGATTATTATGTAAAAACCTCATGGCTTGTGGGGGGGGGGGGGTTACCCACAGCTATCTCCCTGGCTGCCTCACTCCCCCCTTTTTAAGTGAGACCTCAACCGCTAGGGGCGGTAGAGGGTAGTATTACTTGGCGGCAAGCCACAGAGGAGTGTATTGGGTCAGGGCCATGATAGTGGTAGCCGCCTTGCGTCAAGGGTGGTGGTAATGAAGCGGTAAAGAATGGGGATACAACATGGTAAGAGGGCGCATACAAACGTCTGACATATTTAAGGCAGTTTGGGCATGTAGTATTGCCGTATTAACAGTTCCTGAGCTGGGCTGAAAGTGCACCACATGAGTGGTAGAAGGAAAGCCAATGCGATCCTACCCATGATGGTCCGGAAGCAGGAGGGCAGTCTGGGTCGAAGAGGATATCAGCTGAGGCAGTACACACGTAGATTCTCAAAATTCCAGAGTACGTAGTCCTGTCAGCTTCTGGTGGTGACAGGAGTAGGGCCAGAGTACTTCAGTTGCCTGAGGACGGTTGGTCTCCAGGTGGAGATGTCCTTGTCAATTTCAGACGCAGGGGGTGATCTGGAGACACAGTCGAAATCCAAGGCGGAGCTAGAGCAGGTGCGGCAGTCTTGACACGAGTATGGTGGATCCACGGGACTACTTCAGCCACTTTGACAGTAGTGGGGGTAGCGAGGAGAACAGTATATGGGCCCCTCCACTGTGGAGTCAATGGATCTTTCTTCCACTCCTTAATCCAAACACAAGTACCAGGCTGATGCGGATGGAGGGATTCAGTCAAGTTGATCGGCAGTCTGTCCTGGACCCAGTGGTGTATCTCCTGTAGGGTAGAACTGAGAGCCAACAGTTCCTGTCTAGTTATTTCATATCCTATCTGGGTCAAATCACCTATCACACCCTGCACTATAGGGGCTAGGCGACCATATAGGGCTTCAAATGGGGAGATATTAATACCCTTCCGCAGAGCAGAGCATATGTGGAGTAGAGCTACCGGCAGTAGTTGAGACCATTTCAGGGAGGTCTCCTGACACATTTTTGCTAGTTGGGATTTTAAGGAGCGGTCCATATGCTCCACTTTCCCTGAACTCTGGGGTCGGTAGGCTGTATGGAGTTTCCATTCTATCCGAAGGGATCTAGCTACTTGCTGCACTATTTGGGCTACAAATGCAGGGCCATTGTCTGAACCTATAACTACAGGGAGACCGAACCGGGGAATGATTTCATGCAACAGTATCTTGGTAACTTCCTGGGCTTTTTCTGCCTTAACAGGGAATGCTTCTACCCACCCTGTGAAGGTACAGACTAGTACTAACAGATACCTATACCCATTGGCTTGGAGCATTTCTGAAAAGTCAATTTGGATATTTCCCATGGGTGTGACACCATATGACTAGGAAATATTCCATTATGCCCTTGACTGATCTTTACATGTTTACAGATCAGACAGGTTGCACACACGTGTTCTGCAATTTTGGCAAGTTTTAGAATTATACCAATTTTGTGAGAATTTGTCATCAAATCATCCCCCTTTGCCTCTGCATGCCTGGCCAGGACATACAGAGGAAAAGTGAGGCAAAAAGCATCTGGAAGTACCACATGGCCAGTGTGGGTTTTCCAAAGCTCATCAGGTTGCAAGGTGCACCTAGCCTGTCTCCAGGTGTCTATTTCTAATTGTTGAGTATATGTTGGGGCTTAGATGACTTCCTAAATTGAAGATTCTGGAGACGGCATAGTTGAATAAAGTGCTCATCATTTTTTTTTCGTTTACATATTCATTAGCCAGATACATCACTTCACATCATTAAATTACCTTCATCAGTTTACTGTCCATCAGAGTCCCTCCTCTTAATATCCCACTTCATCCCTCACAACACTCCTTCATCACCTGCATCATTCCACCAACTACATACATAGGTCCTTTTCATGTTTTTTTTTTATACCATACTAATGTATCCTTATTTGGCAAGGCTGCTAAGAATATCAAACAATTGTTAAAAACGTAGTATTGGTGTAAACGAATGGTAGGCAGAAAATATAAATTTAGATTCTTCTCAATAAGCATAACAGTGTGAGTAAACAGTGTCCCTTTCCCACTAACTTAATTGGTATACTTCTAAATGTACATATGTGCTCATTCTCAATAGCAACTGTCTAAACAATCTAGGTAAAGTCCTTACAATATAAAACTATTATTTTGCAACATTTTATAACATCAAACCCAATAGGAAAAAGTGTGGCTTCTAACATGACGGCCAAATATCTCACGTATGACTAGAGTCTATCGCATACACTGTTCTCAGTGAGAGTGTATCTTGAAATTGCAGTGTCCACAAGGATTTGTGTAAGCTACTCATTAATTTTGGTGTCAAAAAGAGATCCTTTTGAGGTGAGAGATCTAAGAGTGTATAAGGCATTGGTGGTTGGGCCTCATGGTGATACTTCTTCAGGTTCTTCTTGGCCTGCAAGGCATTTGTGGCTGGGCCTCATGGCGATACTTCCTTGGGTTCTTCTTGGCCTACTCTCCCCTGCCTATTCATGTCTCTTCAGAGGCATAAATATACAAGGTTCATGTTCTTCAGGCCTTGTGGATCCTCGAGGAGTCTTAGAGCAGCCAGAATTCTGGTGGCCCAGATCATCACTCACCTTCTGCCCCCCTCTCTCTCTCTCTCTCATTCTTTTTTCTCAAACCTCTCCTGGATCATTGCTAACAAGCAAGATTTGGTTTTGTCCAATCAACTCAAGTTAATGTTATTGTTTTTATTTGTAACTAACTTTACAAATATTCTCATATTTTCTGGGACCTCAGTTCCATCTTTCCACTAAATGTGCTCTATATACTTGGGAATAAAGCAATTTCAGATCAGCCTCTTTCCAAAATTTCAGCAAACTTATTAATATTTACTCATCTTGTAATTGCTGTGTGTGTACTGGACCTCTGCATAATGTACTACTACAACAAGTGTATTTGGTAACATAAGTGCAAGTGTATAAACTAAAGAAAATTAATAACTCACAGTGCTGCAACATATATCTGTTTTCTCAGGAACTATACTCCTGAAACTGAAATAAAAACTTTCAAAATAAAGTACACTTTTTCTCTGGACACCAACACGTAAAATTCAAATACAGGAAAATAGGTGAAATTATCCTAAAATCCAATATTGTGACAAATGAAAGATCAGTGTAGTTACTGTCCTGTTCATCAGTCATCAGTACAGAGCTTAACAATGCAAAATAATTACCCTGAATCCTACAGTTCAGGCATGAAAAGGTTGGTGGATAGTACTTTTCACATTTAAATTAAATGAGACTGGTGTCAAACTGATCTGAAAATTACAGCCAAACGTGGTGTTATCTTCAACACAGACAGCAACTTAAACAGTAAATCTCTCTTTTGTCCTTCAAAGCAACTGCAAATTACTATGCAGCTGAGCAAGAGACAGAAGAGCCATAAACACTAAGAGTTAAAATAAAACTTGCTTGAGAATATTAAATCCTAAATAAACATAGTTACAGCTCTGTTTGTTTCTGTATTTTTATGAATAATAATTATGTCCTTTATGAGGTGCTTGCCACAATATATAAAATCCCTTTTAACTTTCAATTTTGTATATGCAGTCAAAACCAAATATATGTAAAATTCAAGCTGGATTACCTTTTTTATTCACTCAGGAGGCACTTGGTAATGAACAGCCAACAATGAAAGAGCTCAAGGGAGATACCCCCCCATGGTTTTAGAAGCTCAAAAACTCTACAATTAAATTGATGACAAGAGGATTGTTTGGAGGCTAGGTGAATTATTCTTTTTGTCCTCTTTAATGGGTTTCCATTTGTTTGCTAGGAGAAAGACTCCTAGGTGAATTGTCCTTTTGTCCTCTCTAATGGATCTCCATTCATCTGCTAGAAGAACTCCTCCCTGATCTCCCAGTATCTTTCTGCAGCCATGCAAACAGTTTCACTCCCAGTTTCATTCCCAGTATCTTTCTGTAGTTATGCAAACTATCTCAACAGTTTCAAGTACCCCATCTCAGCAGTTCCAACCACCCCTTACTTACTGCTGAGAGGTATGATCAAAATTTGGTTATTTGACTATTGATTATGCATGAAACATAGTAATGAAACTGGATATGCATTAAACAAAGCAATTGTCTTCCTTCACTTCTATACTAGTACAACAGTCTATATACAGTAAACCCTGCTCCCCTTTATCTACAGGAGAGTCATCCTATTCTCCTTTTATTTACAGGGAACAGTCCCTTTTCTCTTTATTTACAGAGGTTAGAGGAGAAGCTATGGGGTTGGGGCCAGACTCAGTCCCTTTTTCATTATCTAAACCCTTCTTTTTTAACATTTTCTAATCTGTCCCTTTCCCTGCAGTCAGTAGACCTGGTGTTTTTCACTGTTTCAGGTGGCCATGCTCGCACTAAGGTGGGACACTCCTGCTCACACAGTACAACTAATCTGGGGGCAGTGAGCCTAACTCCATAATCACCCCCAAAGACAGTTTTAAAATGGCTTAGTATGCATTTCAACGGAGTCCTATTCTTGGACCCTCTAGACCCCATACTGTAATAATTCCTAATTAGTATACAACACTCGTGTTTATAACACAGAACGAGACAGCAGAGGGGAGACAACAGGCAGGAACACAGACAGACAGACAGACAGACACATATATATATATACCCTCCCAGACTCCCGTTTCCCGAATCCAGACACCAGGACAGGCGGTGGTTTCAGAACCCAATATCTTCAGACTACGATTCTTACTCGGACCACCCATAGGGGGTGGCCAATCCCGTACCAGACTTTTCAACCCGTTTCAGAAAACCAGACTTTTCAACACATTTCAGAAAATTAAGAGAGTGAGTACTCACCATCCTGAAGAGTTTGGATGCCAGTCTATCAAGCCGGATTTCTGTACCCAGGGAGTTAGCTGTCCAGGACCGAATGCGCAGGATACGCCGAGGGATCCCTCTGGAGCAAAGGGTCCAGTGGCACTAGGGACCGTCGACGACCAGGAGGTCGGTCCCGGACTGGGCAAGTCCTGGTTGCGCAAACCGCGATGCCTTCACCTGGGGGTGCGAGGAGACAGACGGAGGTTTCCCAGCCAACGCACCAGGAAATGTAGCAGGAGATCTATTATCTATTCGAAGTCTGTCCGTCCAACCCTCAGATGAAAACACAGAGACAGACTGGTATGCAAACACATGCTGTTTATTGTGCGCACAGTCTCAGGCAGAGCTGGCACCCTGAACAAAATGATCTGAGCCGCGAAGGACGTCCTACATTGCCTTATATACAGTACATTTTCAAAAGTCATTCTACCTTCTCATTCGTCTCAGGTATCCCCTGTCCACCAATCAGTAGCCCCTGGGGGGAATGAGTTATCATAAAGCATTCCTGAGTGACCTGTCCAAACTGGTATGCTCTGGTCTGCTGGTTTCTGGGTGGGGGGTTATTGTGCTCAGGTTTGTTTCACTGCAGCTCAGGCCTGGGGGTGGGTGCCTACTGAAACCTCTATGTCTTCTCTTAGCAAGCTGATTATTATGTAAAACCCTCATGGCTTGGGGGGGTTACCCACAGCTATCTCCCTGGCTGCCTCAGTCTCATCTGCCTAATGATAGAACCGCCCCTGCCTGAGCTTTCCCGGGGCGTCATACTTATGCTGGCGGAACTTCCGGCAGGAGAGGCACCTTGGCACATGTGTGGTGACTCTGCCCCTGAATTCAGGGCTTTTGGAGGGGGATACAATATCGCCTGAAACAAATGATTGCTTTGAATATTCCCTGGGATCCAGGTATTTTTCGTTTGGGGAGGAGGGTCCCTCGAGGACGACTCCCCCAGTTAGAGCTGATTCGTCATACTGGGAATGCAGCTAGGCTGACACTGGCGACTGCCTGGAAACAGGTATCACCTCTGACACTATCACGCTGGCTGGAATGGATGTGGGACCTATACACAATGGAACGGGGGTAGCAGTTGGGAGAATGCACCTGCCCCAGTTTGAACAGGTCTGGGAGTCTTTTGTGTTAAAATATGGCTCACCACCTGCACCATATCTAAGTTAACTGGAGGTACATAATGATGACCACTCCTTGGCTTGAAGGCTTACCACCTCCTCCTTCCTAATACCACCAAGATGGAGGAATGCCCCTTATCTTACTGAATTTGTAGCAGGGGGAAGGGAAGGTGGGTGGGAGAGGGGGAGGGAGAAGGGGGAGGGAGAAGGGGGAGGAAGAAGGGGGAGGGGAAGAAGGGGGAGGGAGGCAGGTGGAGGGGAAGGGGGAGAGGGAAGTAGTTGAGATAGGAATCTTGGTTATAATGGGGCTCTTTAAAACAAAAAGCAAAAAATATAAGTCTGTGTTATGGCAATTGTCCCAACTGATGATTTTGTGTTTAATTATTGTGCAAGTCCTCCATGAGCGGATTGTACTGATATTTTTCTGTACCTGTGTTAAAAACTTTAAATAAAAAAAAAAAAGCATAACGTTTATTTTTCACAGTTGAAACAGGGTCGTCCAAGACCTAAGTAAGGAGCGACCCCCTACTCAGAAATACAAGCCTTTTTATACCTTTTTCAAGCCAGGGGTACATGCAGAACTTGAGTGGGCTGGAAAATATCTTAAAACTTTCCCTGGTCAGAAATCAGTTAATTGCTGGGAACTAGCATGGCCAGGAAAGGGAGGGAGGACAAGGGGCTGTAAAGGGGATAAGATAGGGGGGTGGGAGGGGTTGTCCTTCAGAAGAGCCCTTAGCAGTTACTTCTCAGACACAGTTGGGGGCCCCTTGAAAGATAAGGTAGGAATCTGGCTCTGGGGAAACATCACTTCTCCATGGACAGTAGGATAAGTCATCCACACCAGGTGATGTCATCCGACGGCGCCGAAGACCGAAAGTAGTCTCTCTCTAGCCCAGAAGGCATTTCCCTTCTGGGCATGTTCCAACTGGCCCTATGCCTAGGCCCGCCCCTAGCCAGCCACTGTGTCCCAAGCTGAGCCAGGTGCTAGGGGTGATAGGGCCAGGACCTGAGCAGAGTCCCTTGCAGGGGAGGAGGGTGGGAAAGTGTGGATGACTTATCCTGCTGTCCACGGAGAACTCCTGTTACAGGTAAGTAACCCTGATTTCTTCTAGGACAAGCAGGATGAAGTCATCCACACCAGGTGCCTCCCTAGCTGTGAAGGCTGAGGTGGAAGGGGCCCTGTCAGGAAGGTACAGGACATATCACACAGAGTGGATTGAAAAAAGGCTTTATTCCCGTCCGTCAACAGACCAGACAACTTGTGCAAATCAGTGAACATGTGGCAAATTGTGCAAATCAGTGAACATGTGCAATCCAGGCAAATAAATGAACATGTGCAATTCAGGCAGTGACATGTGCAAACACATATAAGAACATGTGTAATCCAACAGTAACATGTGAAATTATTAATATCTTGCACTAACGTGCAAATTATTCAATGAATGCGCAAACTACATGATTCTCTCTGAGCTATCAGCAAGTTAAGGTGCACCTAGTATCAAGTTCATGGCTCGGTAGGGGCGCTGGCGGCCGCCAGGACCGCCCCCCCCCCCCCCCCGAAAGAGCCTGCTTGCAAGTCAAGGCAGTAGTGTCTTTGGAAAGTCTGGATGGAGGACCAGGTAGCTGCTTTGCAAATGTTGGCCACCGGTACGGCTCGTAGGTTGGCAATTGAAATTGCGAGCACCCTCAGCTGGTGGGCGTTCGCTGCTGGTGAGGGTCCGGTGCCGGCTTGGTTCAGGCAGAAGGAGATGCATGCAGAAATCCAGAGGGAAAGGGTGCGCTTGGTAACCGGACGGCCTGGTTTGTTCTGGTCGTAGGACACAAAGAGTTGTGTGCTTCGCCTCTGTGTGGCCATCTGGCGAAGATAAAAGCGCAAGGCCCGGACGCAGTCAAGTTTGTGCAACCGTTCTCCCTCGTGGGAAGTATGGGGCTCCTGGTGGAAGGTGGGGAGCTCGATAGTCTGGTTAATGTGGAAGGCAGAGGCCACCTTCGGAATAAATCTCGGATGCGTCCGGAAGGGAGGCGCGGTCCTCGGTGAGCTGAGTGTACGGTGGGTGCGCCACCAGCGCTTGTAGCTTACTGATCCGCCGGGTCAAGATGATGGCCACCAGGAATAGTGTTTTCCAGGAGACGAGCTTGATGTCAACTGATTGCATGGGTTCAAAGGGAGGTAGGGTAAGCTGGTTGAGAACCGCATTGAGATCCCAGTGTGGCACCGGCTTCCTGATAGGAGGGTGAAGGTTGGTGAGGCCCTTCATAAAGCGGGCGATGATGGGCAGCTGCGTGATGGAGCTATCCCCTGGGCGTTCATGGAAGGCCGCGATGGCTGCCAGATGGACCTGGATGGATTGCGTCTGCAGGCCTTGTTGGGACAGGGAGGTCAGGTACTGCAGGAGGGCCGGTATGGGACAAGAGAAGGGGGTCCAGTCCTTGAGAGGAGCACCATGAGGTGAAGCGCCGCCACTTGAGGCTGTAAGATTTTCTGGTCGATGGTCGGCGTGCTGCGAGGACCACTTGTTTGACCTCATGTGGGAGGTGGAAAGGGGACAAGGCTATCCGCTCAGCTTCCAGGCTGTTAGAGCAAGGGTCCAAAGGTTGGGATGGAGGGTGTTCCCATCGTCCTGTGAGAGCAGGTCCGGCACCAGGGGGAGCCGGATCGGGGGGCACACTGCTAGCCGGTGGAGAACTGGGAACCATTCTTGGCGAGGCCAGTATGGGGCTATCAGGATGGCTTGCGCTCTGTCAGAGATGATTTGCTGGATGGTCCTGGAAATTAGAGGGATGAGGGAAAGGCGTATACTAGAAACCACTCCCCCGATGATATGTCGAATGCATCTGCTGCGTGGCTCCGAGTAGAGGGACGTTTCAAGCAAAAGGCTCTGCATTTCGTGTTTCCCTCCGTGGCGAAGAGGTCGACTGTCGGTGGACCCCAAGTCTGAAAGAGAGAGTGGACCACCTGAGGCTTGAGGGACCACTCTTGGGGATTGACCTGCCGGCTCAGTCTGTTGGCCAGCTCGTTCTGTAGACCGGGGAGGTTGGAGGCCTGGAGGGTGCTGCGATGTGAAGTCGCGAAGGCCCAGATCCAAATGGCTTCTCTGCAAAGGGTTCATGATCCAGTCCCATCTTGTTTCTTGATGTAGAACATGGCCACTTGATTGTCCGTTTGCAGTAGGACTATTTTGCCGGTGATCATGCTCTGGAAGGTCTCCAGCGCATACCTCATGGCTCTGAACTTGAGGAGATTTATGTGGCACTGTCGCTCTTGCAGCGACCAGGCTCCCTGTGTCTGGAGGTGGAGGCAGTGTGCCCCCCAGCCGACTGGAGAGGCATCGGTGGTGATGGTCAGTTAGTGTGCTGGTTGAGAGAGGGGTCTCCCGCATGTTAGGTTCTTTTTGTAGGTCCACCAAACGAGGGATGAGATCATTGTTCTGTCCAGAGGAATGGCGGTCTCCAGGGACTGTGAGTGTTGGGACCAGCATGCCCATAGGTGCCACTGGAGGCAGCGCATGTGGAGCTTTGCTAGGGGTACTGTCTGGGTGGCCGACGCCATGTGTCCCAGGAGGCGAAGGAGTACCCCTGCCGTAGGGGACCATTCTGATCACACGAGGTGTGCTAGGTCTTTGATGGTGTTCACTCTCGGCCAGGGAAGGAAGACCTTTGAGCGGGAAGTGTTTATTAATGCTCCAATAAACTCCAGCCGCTGTGAGGGGTGGAGGTGCGATTTTGGGTAATTCACCAGAAACCCCAGGAATGTCAGCAGGGAGATGGTTGTTTGAGTTGCGCGCTTGGCCTCCCTCGAGGAGGGGGCATAAATAAGCCAGTCGTCCAGATAGGGGAAAACACAGATCCCTTGTTTGCGGAAATGTGCGGCTGCCACCGCCACGCACTTCGTAAATACCCGTGGCACGGGAGATAGGCCGAACGGGAGGACTTTGTACTGGAAGTGTTTCCCGGTGGCCTGGAAGCGCAGGTACTGCCTGTGATCCTTGTGAATGGGGACATGTGTATATGCGTGCAGGAGATCCAGGGATGTGAGCCACTCCTTGGGTTGGATGAGGGGCAGAATGGTTCCGATGGAGTGCATCCTGAATTTTTCCTTGGCGATGAATAAGTTGAGCTTGTGGAGATCGAGGATGGGCCGCATGCCGCTAGATTTCTTGGGAACTAGGAAGTACCTGGAGTAGAAGCCAGTGTTGATTTCTGCCTCCGGGACAGGCTCTATGGCGTTGGAAGCCAGGAGGGACAGAATCTCCGTCTCTAAGGAGGAGGTGGATTGTTTGCAGCGCGGGATCGCCCGTTGTAGAGGTGGCTAAAGGAACTTTATCTGGTATCTGTTGGCAATGTTTGCTAGGACCCATTTGTCCGTAGTAATGGACTTCCAATTCGGCAGGAACATGGCCAAGCGACCCCCCGTAGGGAGGTTGGCCCCAGTCTTCCCATCAAAAAGCCTGATTGGTCCTCCCTGGTGCTGGCTGAGATGTTTTTTGCTGTCTCCTTTCACAATGGCAGGGCTTTTGCTTGTAGGATGCGTGAGAGGGTTGTGACTGTTGCTTATAGTGGCGTTGCTGCCATTTTCGGTAAGACCCGTATTGGCGCGTGGATGATGAAAAAGAAAAGGGCTTCTGCTGGTAAGAGTTCTTGCGGGTAGGCCATTCCAGGCCTTCGTCTGCGAGTGTCTGTAGCGTCGTGCAGCGGTCCTTCAGCGCGTTGATGGTGTCATTGACTTTTTCCCCGAACAGGGTATCCTCAGTGCAGGGGGCATTTGCAATGCGATCATGTGTGTCCTCTCGCAGGCCTGAAGCTTTGAGCCAGGCAAGGATTCGGGCAGAAATGGAGGTAGCCGCAATGTGGGCCGCTGCATCAAAGGCATCAAAAGCTGCCCACACCTGATGTTTTGTACACTCCTGCAGGTCTAAGAGAGTGGTTGAAGCAACTGCCTGCATCTCCTGGTTGGAGGAGGAAATGGTTGCTTTGAGCTTCTCTACCAGGGTGTCCTGGTACAGGGCTTGTTGAAGCTGGTGGGCGGACACTCTGGCACATAACATTGATCCCTGGAAGGTCTTTTTCCCAATGTCGTCGAGGAGTCTTAACTCTTTGCCAGGCGGAAAGTTGGATTGTGTCCGCGTGGACTTTGATCGCTTGAGTGCGGACTCCACAACTATGGCGTGGTGAGGGAGTTGTGTCTTGTCAAAGACTGGAGAGGGCTGAACAAGATACTTCACATCCAGCTTCTGAGATACCGGTGTCCCTGAAGTGGGGTTCTGCCATAGGGTGAGGAGGTTCTCTTTTAGCAGAGGGTGTACTGGAAGATGCGCAGAGGGACGCGGAGCCTCCAGAAATTTTCTTGCAGCTTGAGTTTCTGGTTGTTGGTCAGCTGTAGGGCAGGCACTGGGGAGACTCAGGGCGTCTGCAACCTTACGGAGAAACTTGGGATAGGTCAGGTCCTCAGGATTGCTGGGCAGATCCGCTGGAGGTGCGGGGTGCTCCTGAACTGCGGTTGGGGAGGGGTCCCCTGAAGCTACAGATTCTGGAGCAGCATTGTCCTCTGTGTCGTTGCGGGCAGGTCTGGAGTCCGGCATGGGGGACAGGGAGGAGCCCTCAGATGGAGCCACTGAGGGGAGCTCACTGGAGACACGGTGGGGGGTTCCTGCTGCCAGGTCCGTGGAGGAGTGAGCCCACTGCTCAAACAGGACTGAGAGGAAAGTTAAAAATTGTGTTGGTGCTTCTGGTGCTCCGGGGATCTGGGGACCGTGCTGGAGGCCTCTGAGTTGCCTTGGAGAGTCAGCTGCCTCTAAGGGCTGTGGAGATCCAGGCTGCCTAGGAGGGGTAACTGCAATGTAGTCACGGATAAGGCAGCTTCGGGAGGCATACCTACTGGCCGCGTAGGCTGAAGCATTGCAGGAATCACGTCCGCTGCTGTCCCTGCTGTCCGAGGAGGGAGAAAAGCTTGCAGGACTGCGGTGCAGGCGGCGACTCCAGTCTCGTTGTCGGTGCTGCTTCCGGTCTCTCCAAGAGCTGTTAAAGTCGCTTGTGTTGCTGCTGCTGCGATGTGAGTGGCCTCCAAGGCGTTGGCGCGGGCCAGATCGATGCCTCCACGCCGAGCGTGATCGATCGCCGGTGGTGGGAGAGTCTGCACCAAGACCTTCTCCTCCTGCGATGATGTTTCTCCCGGCGCTGGCCAATGGTGCCGCGGGGGGTGGAGCTAGGTTGATTACATCTTTCAAGATGGCCACCGTCATGGGAGCCTCGTGGGTAGACGAAGTCAATGTTGCCAGCCAGGAGGAAGACCCTGGAGGGGGAGAGAGGTTCTGGAGCAGAGCGGCTGCGGGAGGAGGCCATGGACGGCGCACCCAGAGCTGCTGAGGCTGCTGGCGTCATCGGGAGCAGCTGAGGGAGCATGGTCAGAGGCTGCACTGAAGTGGAGGCACTGGCAGGGTTCAAAACGCTGCTGGGGGCTCCGGATGGGGCAGGAGACGGTGATCCTGGAAACCGTTCCCGGAGCGCGTTCTTCCTGGATTTTCTTGCCCTTGGAGACATGCGGGCGCAATGCGTGCAATTCTCCACCCTGTGAGAGACTCCGAGGCACCGCAGGCATCGATCATGAAGGTCAGTCAAATTCAACTTTCTGGAACAGCCAGGGCATTTTTTAAAACCCGGTTTTGGCTGTTTTCCAGGCATCTTGATTGTAGATCAGAATTGTGTAGGAGAGAGAAGGTATCCATCTTGCTGGCAAGGCAGAAGAGGTAAAAGTAGCTGGCTAGGGGTGGGCCTAAGGGTAGGGCCAGTTGAAACATGCCCAGAAGGGAAACACCTTCTGGGCTAGAGATAGACTACTTCCGTCTTTTGCGCCGTTGGATGACGTCACCTGGTGTGGATGACTTCATCCTGCTTGTCCTAGGAGAATCTGTATGTTCAGATCTGAGCTGACAGAAATGTATCAGAAGAAACTATTGCCTTCAATGTATCAGAAGAAACTATTAAGCTTTCATGTTTCTCTTATGTAATGCAGAATATCTTCTTTTATCCAAAACTGCTGAGATTAACAAATCAGAATCAGATTATAGTGCACTCTGGTGTGGTAGGCTATGGCCTATAATAGCCTGTAAATGTATGAGAGGCCTGTAAGTTAGGCCTGGATCCCAACCCCCACTTGAGAATAGTAGTGCTGATAGCAATGCATTTGAAAAACCAAAGTCTGAGAAAACTGCTTTAAACTGCTTTTAAGAAGTTTTTATGAATCCGCTATTATTCTCTTGTGTTCTGATGAAAGATATGTTCCAGCACTCAGTATTCTCCCTCGACATTCCTTAAGCCAGATATGACCTTGTGGTAGAGATGTATCCATACCTAGAGACTGTGCCTTTGTTGTCTGAGGAGGGGGAACGAGGAGCTAGGCCCAGGAGGGGTCCCTAATTGGATGGGAGTGAGGGGTGTTGGGACCAATAGAAAGTCTGCATGTATCAAACTGAAAGAAATGTATATAATGAATCTGCTGCTGTATTTCGTTGCTCATTCTTTTCAGACACAAAAGTTGTCCGTTTGAGCCTGTGCACAATAAATTGGCTTGGATCTTTGAACTGACTCCTGGTATTATTTATTGCATGCTCATCAGCTGCTACATATTCTGGTGCGTTGAGCCGGGAATGTGTGAGTAGTGTGATAGTATTCAAATGAATATACCACGACTTCTCGTCTCAAAGGTTTGGTCCGGTTGGAACCGTGTCTGTCTGACCGCAGGGGAAACCTCAGGCGCCACCCGGTCCTCTTGTATCGAGGAGGGTTCCGCCTTGCCTCGGCGGACCACTAGGTCCAGCTAGCCAACACCTCCGAACCCAAGGGGAGTCCAGGATCCAACTCATGAACTGGTTTGGTATCGGGGACCGGATCCGGTGAGTAGAAGTTTTCTTTGATATTCAGTCAGTCAGTTTGGGAATTATATGGTAAAAGAGAGCCTGATCACCTCTCAGGGCGGTCCTAGTAGACCCTGCATGAGTATGTGCGGGGGGAACCCATCGACCCTTTTGGTTAATCGTGGTTTAGTCAGTCAGGTCTGGGAATTTTGGAATTGTTGCTAGTATTTTCTGGTATAATATAAGATTATAAAACTCAGGAGTTACTTTCAGGAATCCAGTTTCAGCACAGCCTGAGAGCCCCTAGTATTAGCAAGCAGAAGGGGCGTGTCTTTCACACAGC
The DNA here is from genome assembly GCA_033557465.1 of Ichthyophis bannanicus. Lineage (NCBI taxonomy): Eukaryota > Metazoa > Chordata > Amphibia > Gymnophiona > Ichthyophiidae > Ichthyophis > Ichthyophis bannanicus. The sequence continues at coordinate 1,180,144 of JAWIIG010000053.1, forward strand.
CTGCAAAAAGGAATGTCTTGAGAGACAGTCAGAGAGAGGCTGCCAAGGGATTTCTTCTGGGGATGGAAGCATTGCCGAGAAGAAACTCCCGATTGAGAAGTCTCTTGTTTGTTTAAAATAAAGGATTCATTCAATCAAAGTGTGACAGGAGATGAAGTTCAGAACTCGTTCGGTGAAGTATTATTCCTTTGTAATTAGTTTTCTAGTTATTACTTTACAAATTCAAGATCAAATTGATGAAGGAAGTTACTGCAGATGAATTCTGCTGCCGAGAAGGTAAAAAAAACCTATTTAGCAAAAATTAGGGACCTGATTCCATTCTATGAGTGATGTATAAATTGTTATGAATGAATGAATGGGAAGATCTTCCATGCTTTAACAACACAAAACAAAATTGAATTGCTTGCCATGTTAAGTCCAGTAAGTTTTGGAAGAACGTAAATGATGGAATTACATTCAAACAAGTGAATTATTTCATAAAACTATTAGAAACAGAAGAACGTTAACAGCTGTGATAACTGCAGTGATTCAGGAGTTCCTTTGTTTTTGAAGTGTACCAGTGCTGCCGTTTCCTTTCTGGAAGTGCCTGGTTTAGCTCTGCATAACACTCGCACAATTTATGCTTTCTTAATTAGTCTTTATGGTCCCTGAAACTGCCCTGCCTAGAGTTCATTTCTGAAGCTGACCGACACAGACAAGAGATAGAAAATTAAGGGAACTTCTTCCATGTTTTTCCTTTAACCTTCAAAGTAGAGGTTAAGAACCTTGAAGGACAATGTGGCATTCTGAGTTGGTAGTTACCAGATTGCAACCTGAGAATGATTTAAATCCCGAGTGAATAAGAAGTTAATCGTGTTTGGATTTTATCTTTGAAATATCTATATATATTTGGTTCTGACTGCGTGTGCTATTGAAAAAAAAATTAAAATTAAAGAGGGATATATTGTGCACCTCATGGAGGACATAATTATTGTTCATAAATTACAGAAACAACAAAACAGAGCTGTAACTGTTTATTTAGGATTTAACATTCTCAAACAACGTTTCATTTTATTTTAACCCTTAGTGTTTACGACTGCTCTGTTTTCCTTCAGCTGCATGGTAATTTACGGCTGCTTTTAAAGTCAGGATAGAGACCTACTGTTTATTTGGCTAAGATAACTTCAAGGCGCTGAGTAATTTGTCTTAAAAAAAATAACTTCTTTGGTTTCAAATCTGCTGAAGACCAGTCACTGGTATTATGTATAAGGCTTTCATTTAAATGAGAAAAGTTCATCTTGCGGAGTGTTTGCATTCCAGATATTCACCAACCTTTTCATGAAAAAGTATGTCATTTGAATGCATGTTTCCCCGAACTGTAAGATTTAAGGTAATTACTTTGAATTGTTAAACTCTGTACTGATGACTAATGAACAGGCCAGTTAGCTACACTGACCTTTACAATATTGGCTTTTAAGATAAATTCATCTGTTTTTCTGTATTTGAATTTTGTGTGTCTGCGTCCAGAGAAAAAGGGTACTTTGTTTTTGAAAGTCTTTTAAATTTCAGTTTCAGGAGTACAGTCTTTAGTTTCAAGATGTTACTTAGCTCGTTTAGACAGTTGCTGTTTAGAATGAGCACATACATCCATTATGCTTATTGCAACCAATCTTAAGCTTATGTTTTCTGCCTACAGCAATAATAAGTTTTTTTAATAAGTGTACTCAGAGGAATATTGTTGCATAGTTCTGACTCGTAGTCCATAGGAAAATGCAGCCTGACTGCCCGCCCCCTCTGTCTGTTGGCAAGTACGTCATCATGGGGGGGGGGGGGGGGTCGGAGTCCACGCAGATTCTGTTGAAATGTATGACTAGGAATTTTAGCAAGGGATTTGCTGGAGACTATGGAATAGAATGTCTCCATCCCGATTAAAAATGCTCTGTGAAAGGGAGTGGCCAGTGTTAGCTACTTCATGGCCCGTGAGGGCACCTTTGATATTAGTGTAGTTTCCCGTGTTCATCAGATTGTACAAAAAAAATGTTCCCTGATCAGTTCCCCTACATAGATTCCTGGTTAAATGTTTGTGAAAAGAAAAAACAAACAAACCCCCTCCTAGTTAAAGCATTGTTATGAGAAACAGTGTAGAATATTTGTAGCAACTACCCAAGGGGCCCAGAAGCCTGGGGAAAAAGAAACTGCCTGTCTATTAAGCCCCAGAGTCCCCAGAGCCTGTCCAGGAGGAACTCATTCCTGCAGTTTTACCCCGGGTGTCCTCCCTACAGCTCCCACGGCTGGAGGAGGTGCTCCTCTTCCCAGCTGGAAGCCCCAGCTCAGTTCAAAGTACTCCGAGTGGGCCACAGTCCACCGATGACACTACAAGCAGGGATTCATTCCCTAGTTCAGGGAACATGAAGTGGAACCCCGACAGTCCCGATTGCCGTATGCCTTCAGAAGTACAACTACCAGTAAAAGGGATGGTCACGTTATACCACTGCACCAGGTCCAGGGCCTACCCACCTTTAATAACGAAGGCCAGGTCGTGGTAGGGCCGACCAGCCTTGTTTATGTGCCTTTTTCCACCACTGATTTACTGAACTGAAAGACGCATTATGCCTCCTGCACTGAGAAGCCTCAGGATTTGATTGAACTAATGAACAGTATTATGCAGACCCATCAGCCTTGATGGCCCCAAGTGGGATCCAAATAGTGCAAACAGCCCCCACTATATACCCCATACGATCCAGCAGCCCAGGAGAATTTGCGTATGGTAAACGCAGCTTTTGTCAGTCAGTCCCAGAGAGATATAAAACGAAAATTACAGAAAATGGATGGATTTGCGGGCATGAATACAGCAGAGTTAATGGAAGTTGTTCAGAAAGTATGTGAATCGTGAAAATGAATGTGACAGAGAAAGTGAACGTAAGATGAAGAAGAAAGCAGATCTTCTTGCTGCCGCTTTAGTTGAACAACATGAAGGAGGTTTTCCTAATCAAAGGAGCAGAGGACGTGGAAGGGGTCGTGAAAATAATTGGACCCCGCTGGGTGCGAATCAGTGCACCCATTGCAGAGAAGAAGGACATTGGAAAAGTGAATGCCCGCATCTTGACTCCACCCCCAGGAGGGGAGGAGGGAGTACCTGGAGAACAGGAGGTCGATTTCAGAGTCGTGGAGGAATGAACCGAGCACAGTTCCAGTGAGAGAGGGAAGAAGCTATTGAGGGAGTGGCAGTTGTAACGGGCTATGACATGGATGAAGACTAGGCCAGACCGGGCTCCAAGTTTTCCCTGGGTCCCCAGAAGCCTATGGTCAGTTTGAAAATAGGCGACCAATATATGGACTTTATGGTGGATACAGGAGCCGAACATTCAGTGGTGGCAAAGCCGGTGGCCCCTCTTTCCTCTCAATCTGTCACCATTGTTAGGGCCACTGGGGCTAGGGCCACTAAGCCGTTCCTGCAGAACCGCATGTGTGAACTAGGGGGACAGAAAATAACGCACCAGTTCTTGTATATGCCTGAATGCCCTATTCCACTTTTGGGCCGAGATATGCTTGCCAAGTTCCAGGTGCAAATATCTTTTGCTGAAGGAGGAGAAATGCAGATGACTGTGAATCCAAAACCCACTGGACTGACGGTGCTGACTGTCCCCCGGGAAGAAGAATGGCGGTTCTATAGTGTATCTCCAACCAAGACAGCTAGTTCCTATATACCCACTAACCTTTTAGCCCCACCTTAAGTATGGGCAGAAGATAATCCACCTGGCCTAGCGAAGAACATAGCCCCCATTGTTGTCACCCTCAAGCCAGGAGTGGAACCAGTGCATGTGAAGCAGTATCCTCTTCCTCAGCCAGCTGCTGAAGGTATCCACGGTCATCTGATGAAGCTGCTGAAGTATGGACTTCTGAAGGAGTGCCAGTCACCTTGGAATACCCCCCTCCTCCCAGTCAAGAAACCTGGGACAGGGGATTACCGCCCAGTATAAGATCTGAGGCGGGTGAATGATGCAGCTGAAACTATACACCCAGTGGTACCAAAATCCTTATACTCTCTTGTGACTGATCCCAGCTGAGGCTACTCATTTCACTGTCCTGGACCTGAAAGAGGCCTTCTTCTGCATACGCCTAGCCCCCATCAGTCAACTTTTGTTCGCTTTTGAATGGCAAGACCCCACAACAGGAAGGTAGGGTCAACTTACCTGGACCCGATTACCCCAAGGATTTAAGAATTCACCTACTCTCTTCAGTGCTGCTTTAAATCAGGATCTCTCAAGCTACTCTGTGAACCCAGGACAAAGGGTTCTTCTCCAGTATGTGGACGACCTGCTAATAGCCACAAATTCGGAAAGTGAATGTCTACAAGCCACCAGTGATCTCTTGCACCTTCTGAATGAGGCTGGATACAAAGTCTCAAGAGCCAAGGCGCAATTATGTCAAACTGAAGTTAAATATCTAGGATTCCAATTGTCCAGCGGAAGCCGATGCTTGGGACTAGAACGCAAAGAAGCTGTATGCAGTATTCCGACCCCCAACTACCAGGAGGCAAGTGAGACCTTTCTAGGAGCTGCAGGTTATTGCCGAATATAGATACCCAACTTTGCACTGATGGCAAAACCATTGTATCAAGCCACCAAAGGAATGGAAAAGTCTCCCTTGGAGTGGGGACCTGAACAGGATACAGCATTTCGATCTCTAAAAGCCGCTCTAATGTCATCATCAGCTCTGGGTTTGCCAGATGTCCAGAAACCTTTTCGCCTCTATGTTCATGAGTCACAAGGAAATGCTCTGGGAGTGCTGACTCAATCTCTTGGATCTTGGCAGCGGCCAGTAGCCTATCTATCAAAACAGTTGGATGTTGTTGCAAAAGGCTGGCCCCCTTGTTTGAGAGCTGTAGCAGCCACAGCCCTCCTAGTGAGCGAAGCAGACAAGCTCACTCTGGGACAAAATCTTCAAGTTACTGTACCACATTCTGTTCTGACCCTGATGGAGCACAAAGGGCGTTACTGGCTCACAAATTCACGGATGTTGAAGTATCAGAGTATACTGTGTGAGAATCCTCGATTGCAAATTGATGGTCAGTCAAGCTTTGAATCCTGCTACGCTGTTACCAATTGGTCCTGGTCCACCTGATCATGACTGTCTGGAAATTATGGACACTGTATTCTCAAGTCGCCCGGATTTGACTGATGTTCCTTTGGAGAACCCAGAACGGACTTTCTTTGTGGATGGAAGTAGTCTCGTCATCAATGGACATCGTTGTGCAGGGTATGCAGGGGTGATCCTTGATCTGGTAGTTGAGTCCTCAGCTTTGCCCCCAGGAACTTCAGCGCAGAAAGCTGAACTGATAGCTCTCACTAGAGCACTGACAATAGGAAAAGGGATCTGTCTAAATGTGTACCCAGATTCCAAGTATGCCCTTACAACCTTACATGCACATGGGGCCCTGTACAAAGAATGAGGGTGGATAACCTCAGGAAGCAAGTCCATTAAGTATGGCCCCGAGATATTGACATTATCAGATGCATACTGCCTACAGATCTCAGAAAAGTAGAATGTATGAATAGAACCCTGAAATCTCAATTATCTAAACTTTGCCAAGAAGTTCATCTGAAGTGGCCCCAGGTTCTTCCTCTAGCCCTCCTTAGGATATGCTTAGCCCCTACTCAGTCTTTAGGAGTTTCCCCTTTTGAGATTCTGTATGGGCGACCCCCGCCTATTGTACAAGGAATAAAAGGAGATATGAAACAGATTGGATCTGAAATTGCAAGACAAGAACTATTGGCTCTAAGTTCTGTTTTGCAGAGTCTTCATACGTGAGTGCAAGACCAGCGGCCCATCAATCTAGCAGAGCCACTGCATCCTTTCAAGCCTGAAGTTTCGGTGTGGATCAAAGAGTGGAGAAAGACACCATTAGCACCGCATTGGAAGGGACCTTATGTTGTCATCTTATCAACCCCAACTGCAGTTAAAGTTGCAGAACTCGAACCCTGGATTCATCACAGTCGAGTAAAGCCAGCAGCCATTGATAGCACTGTAGAACGGAAGACGGCTACAAAAGTATTAGCTATGTGGCGATATTACCCTATACCCCATAATGATGCTTTTACGCAAGTATAATATGTGATTTAATTCTCACCCTTTCTCACTTGCGGGTGAGAATAATCAAAGGGGGGAATGTGCTAGGCTATGGCCTATAATAGCCTGTAAATGTATGAGAGGCCTGTAAGTTAGGCCTGGATCCCAACCCCCACTTGAGAATAGTAGTGCTGATAGCAATGCGTTTGAAAAACCAAAGTCTGAAAAAACTGCTTTAAACTGCTTGTAAGAAGTTTTTATGAATCCGCTATTATTCTCTTGTGTTCTGATGACAGATATGTTCCAGCACTCAGTATTCTCCCTCGACATTCCTTAAGCCAGATATGACCTTGTGGTAGAGATGTATCCATACCTAGAGACTGTGCCTTTGTTAAGTTTGTCTGAGGAGGGGGAACAAGGAGCTAGGCCCAGGAGGGGTCCCTGATTGGATGGGGGTGAGGGGTGTTGGGACCAATGGAAAGTCTGCATGTATCAAACTGAAAGAAATGTATATAATGAATCTGCTGCTGTATTTCGTTGCTCATTCTTTTCAGACACAAAAGTTGTCCGTTTGAGCCTGTGCACAATAAATTGGCTTGGATCTTTGAACTGACTCCTGGTATTATTTATTGCATGCTCATCAGCTGTTACACTGGGAGCTGTAGTCCTTCCCAGGAGGAATTACTTTGTGGGAGTGTCCAAGTGCACTCTGGGAGCTGTAATCCTTCCTAGGGGGTATTACTGTGTGGGAGTATCACAGTGCACTCTGGGAGCTGTAATACTTCCTAGAAGGGATTACAGTCCGGGAGTGTCACAGTGCACTCTCAGGTGCTGTAGTCCTTCCTAGGGGGTATTACAGTGTGTGAGTGTCACAGTACACTCTGGGAGCTGTAGCCCTTCCTAGGGGGTTTTACATTGTGTGAGTGTCACAGTGCACTTTGGGAGCTGTAGTCCTTCCTACGGGGTATTACAGTGTGTGAGTGTCACAGTGCAGTCTGGGAGCTGTAGTCCTTCCTAGGGGGTATTACAGTGTGTGAGTGTCACAGTGCACTCTCAGGTGCTGTAGTCCTTTCTAGGGGGTATTATTGTGTGTGAGTGTCACAGTGCACACTGGGAGCTTTAGTCCTTCCTAGGGGGTATTACAGTGTGTGAGTGTCACAGTGCACGCTGGGAGCTGTAGTCCTTCCTAGTGGGTATTACAGTGTGTGAGTGTTACAGTGCACTCTCAGGTGCTGTAGTCCTTCCTACAGGGTATTACAGTGTGTGAGTGTCACAGTGCACTCTGGGAGCTGTAGTCCTTCCTAAGGGGTATTACAGTGTGTGAGTGTCACAGTGCACTCTCAGGTGCTGTAGTCCTTCCTAGGGGGTATTATTGTGTGTGAGTGTCACAGTGCACTCTGGGAGCTGTAGTCCTTCCTAGGGGGTATTACGGTTTGTGAGTGTCACAGTGCACTCTGGGAGCTGTAGTCCTTCCTAGGGGGTATTACATTGTGAGTGTCACAGTGCACTTTGGGAGCTGTAGTCCTTCCTACGGGGTATTACAGTGTGTGAGTGTCACAGTGCACTCTGGGAGCTGTAGTCCTTCCTAGGGGGTATTATTGTGTGTGAGTGTCACAGTGAACGCTGGGAGCTGTAGTCCTTCCTAGGGGGTATTACAGTGTGTGAGTGTTACAGTGCACTCTCAGGTGCTGTAGTCCTTCCTAGGGGGTATTACTGTGTGGGTGTGTCACAGTGCACGCTGGGTGCTGTAGTCCTTCCTAGGAGGTATTAGTTTGGGAGTGTTACAGTGCACTCTCAGGTGCTGTAGTCCTTCCTAGGGGGTATTACTGTGTGGGTGTGTCACAGTGTACTCTGGGAGCTGTAGTCCTTCCTAGGGGGTATTACTGTGTGGGTGTGTCACAGTGCACTCTTGGAGCTGTAGTCCTTCCTAGGGGGTATTACAGTGTGTGAGTGTCACAGTGCACGCTGGGAGCTGTAGTCCTTCCTAGGGGGTATTACAGTGTGTGAGTGTCACAGTGCACGATGGGAGCTGTAGTCCTTCCTAGGGGGTATTACTGTGTGTGAGTGTCACAGTGCACGATGGGAGCTGTAGTCCTTCCTAGGAGGTATTAGTTTGGGAGTGTCACAGTGCACTCTGGGAGCTGTAGTCCTTCCTAGGGGGTATTACGGTGTATGCATGTCACAGTGGACTCTGGGAGCTGTAGTCCTTCCTAGGGGGTATTATTGTGTGTGAGTGTCACAGTGCACGCTGGGAGCTGTAGTCCTTCCTAGGGGGTATTACTGTGTGGGTGTGTCACAGTGTACTCTGGGAGCTGTAGTCCTTCCTAGGGGGTATTACTGTGTGGGTGTGTCACAGTGCACTCTTGGAGCTGTAGTCCTTCCTAGGGGGTATTACGGTTTGTGAGTTTCACAGTGCACTCTGGGAGCTGTAGTCCTTCCTAGGGGGTATTACTGTGTGTGAGTGTCACAGTGCACTCTGGGAGCTGTAGTCCTTCCTATGGGGTATTAGTTTGGGAGTGTCACAGTGCACTCTCAGGTGCTGTAGTCCTTCCTAGGGGGTATTACTGTGTGGGTGTGTCACAGTGCACTCTGGGAGCTGTAGTTCTTCCTAGGGGGTATTACTGTGTGGCTGTGTCACAGTGCACGCTGGGAGCTGTAGTCCTTCCTAGGGGGTATTAGTTTGGGAGTGTCACAGTGCACTCTCAGGAGGTGTAGACATTTGTTGCACTCTTGGAATCAGCCCAGGGTAGGGGGGAAGGAGCGGAGAAAGCTTGGTGAGCCTTTATTACTGAAGCTTGTGCTTTGTGGAAAGTTCATCAGAGCATGATCCACTGAGGGAAAAAGAAACCTCGTAACATAGTAAGTGAGAGCAGATAATGACCTGCACGGGCCTTCTCGTCTGCTCAACGAGATTGCCAGGCTTGTTTACGGCGCTCCGTGCAGGACACCCCCCCCCCCCCCCACCTTTACTCCACGTCTTTGATTGATGTTATTTACACTACTCTGTGCTGGTTACTCCCTTCTACAGTATTTGCTGAAGTGCACATTTCTTTAAATCTCCTTTGATTGGCTCCTCTGTGTCTCTGCCATGCCTTTCTGAATTTCTTCAGTGGTTTTGCTCCCACCACTTCCATGGGAAGAAAGCTCTGGCACCCTGTGATAGGAGATTCCCCTCTGGCCAGTTGTTCTACTAGAGGTGTCAGCCCGTGTCAGGATAAATACTTTCTTTATAGACAAGTAGACGTGAAGTCCTTAGATATGGGTGATGGCATCGTAGAATCCACGCGGGATGCTCCCCAGCTGCTAGTGCCATTTTACCTCAGTTTTCATTTTTCCACGGAGCGTTTACCAACGTCTCCAAAACTTAGTAATTTCCACCGCACCTCTTCCCCATTAGTCACCAGTGATCCGGCTGTGGGTCCTGTGCTTTCAAGATATTAATTATTCATTTCTTGATTTGTTTAACTGTTCTTTTATACCATTTTGTATCGGGTCAAAGCACTGTACATTTAATGATGATTACAAAGTTGTTACAAGAAACAACGAGAACCTATATACAGCAACAAAACTTATATACATTTTATGTAAGATAAACTATAATATAGTAAAACAGCCACAGAATGGATGAGTGGATGTCTGAGCAGTGGATAGGCTTGGGGTGGGTGGGAGGGATGTAAAGGGGGATAGCTTCGGGCAGAGGGGGACAGGAAGAGTTCATGTGGTGGGTCCAAAGTGCTCCATGAATAGGATGGTCTTGAGGGCTTTTGGTGATATTTCTGCATTTTTCTGGTAGAGAGTTCCAGAGGCTTGGTGCATGTAGTTTGAATGTTCTCATGCATGCATATTGGCTGCTTTTGATATTCTCATGTAGTATGGTCAGCATGGGTCCAATATTTCCACTGTTGGCTAGACATGAGTGCAGCATCTAACTGTCGGTGCTGAACTTAACCCTGGAGATTCAATGCCGGGGAACATATGCTGCCCCAGCATTAAGAACATAAGATATGCCATACTAGGTCAGACCAAGGTCCATCAAACCCAGTATCCTGTTTCCAACAGTGGCCAATCTAGGTCATAACTACCTAACAGTTTCCCCATAAAACACAGGTTCCATAATGCTTGTATTGGTGTAACCAGTGGCTTTCCTGGGTCCCCTTTAAGAATGGTTTATGAACTTTTCCTCCTGGAACTTGTCCAAACTTTTTTAAACCCAGGTACACTAACAGCCTCTTGTAACAAATTCCAGAGTTTGGTTATCTGTTGAGTGAAAAAATATTTTATCTTATTAGTTTTATATAGGTTACACTGTAGCTTCATTGCATGTCCCCTAGTCATTCTATATTCTGATAATGTAAACAATCGATCTACGTTTTCCCGTTCCACTCCATTCATTAATTTATAGACCTCTATCATATCTCTCCTCAGCCGTCTCTTTTCCAGGTTAAAGAGCCCTAACCTTTTTAGCCTTTCTTCATAGGGGTATCCTTCCATCCCCTTTACCATTTTGGTGGCTCTTCTATGAACCTTTTCTAATGACACTATATCCTTTTTAAGATAAGGCGACCAGAATTGCACAGAATATTCAAGGTGCGGTTGCAACATGGAACTATACAGAAGCATTATAATTGCCTTTGTTTTATTTTCCATTCCTTTCCTTATGATACCTAGCATTCTATTTGCTCTCTTGACTGCCGCTGCACACTGGGCGGAGGGTTTTAACATGTTATCCACAATGACGCCTAAATCTTTTTCCTGGGTGGTGGTTCCTAATTTGGAACCTTGCATCGTGTAACCATAGTTCGGGTTGTTCTTCCCCAGGTGCATAACTTTGCATTTGCCCACATTAAATTTCATCTGCCATTTGAGCATCCAGTCTTCCTATTTTTCAAAGTCCTCTTGCTATTGCTCGCAATCCTCTTGAGTTTTAACAACTTTAAATAATTTTGTTTCATCTGCAAATTTGATTATCTCACTCATTCTTCCCATTTGCAGGTCATATATGAATATGTTAATGAGCAGCAGACCCATCACATATCCTTGGGGTACTCCACTATTCAGCTTTCTCCATTGGGAAAATTGGCCATTTAGCCCTAACCTCTGCTTGCTATCTTTTAACCAGTTCCTGATCCACAATAGTACACTGCTTCCTATCCCATGACTTTTAAATTTCACCGAGTCTCTCATGAGCGATCTTGTCAAAGGCTTTCTGAAAATCCAGATACACTACATTGACTGATCCACCTTTGTCTACCTGTTTATTCACACTTTCATAATAACATAACAAATTTGTAAGTCAAGACCTTCCTTGGCTAAAGCCATGTTGGCTGTCTCCCATTAAACCCTGACTATCTACATGTTCGGTAATTTTGTTCTTTTTTTTTAATGGTTTCTACCATTTTTCCCGGTACTGACGTCAGGCTCACTGGTCTGTAGTTTCCCTGATTACCCATGAAACCCTTTTTAAAAATTGGTGTTACATTCGACATCCTTCAATCTTCAGTTATTTCATATGATCTTAATGATAGTTCACAGATTTCTAATAGTAGGTCTGCAATCTCATATTTCAGTTCTTTCAACACCCTTGGATGTATATCATCTGGTCCAGTTGATTAGCTACTCTTCAGTTTATCAAATAGTTGTAATACATCTTCCCGGTTTATCAATATTTCTTTCAATTTTTTTTGCTGCATCAGCTTTAAATACCACTTCAGTCATGGGTAACTTCCCTACATCTTCCTCAGTAGAGACCAAAGCAAAACATTCATTCAGTCTCTATTTCATTCAGAATATCATTGAATATCTGGGGTCACCGTACTGCCTGACGGCTGCCGTAGTTAACCAGGCAGCAGCAATATTGCATGCTTCTCAGTTAGCCCCTGCAGCTAAAAGATAGGGACTGTCACCCGGAACTCCCATGACAGTCCCTGATATTTGTTAGCTATCAGAACAGATTGGGTTCTTTATTCTATGTATCAGTTACCACAACTGATGCTTATGCTATTAATTTGGTTTTGTCTCGCCGGATCCTGCTTCTCAGTACAAGCGCTTGGGAACAGCAAATGAACACACTATAGGTATGATATAAGCTGCTCAGTTTATTCCGGGTATACATTATCTTATATAACCAAAAGATGTACCATATACATCATAGAAAGTTACAGACAGACGCAAGGCTGAATTATATTAGGTTAAGAGGTCATCTTTACAAAGCTGCTTGCAGAGTTAAAAGGTTATTGTTACAGAGCTTTCAAAAAGGGGATCTGAAAGAAGGGAGTCAGCATATCTTGTCTTCTTTGCTTATATTTCCATACAATGTGTGTGCATTCCTTTTGCAAAGCTAAGCTAAAGAGCTTTTCTGCAAGGTTAGCAAATGACCTATGTCCTAAATTCACAGTAAACAAGATAACAGACTTGTCTGCAAAGTTGGTAACTAACCTGTGGCCTACACTGGCAGCAAGCATATTTGTAATAACCCCAAGATGTCTGATACATATATAAAATTCCTTTTAATTTATAGATATTATTCCTCCATACATAATATTCCTCTTATCAATGCTAAGCGGTTAGCATCAGAGCATGCAAGGGAGAAGACATGATATTCAGCGGCAATAACTGTGTAAATGTCTTTTGAATATCGGGCCCTATGTTTTTAGTGCTTTGACTGTTGGTTTTAGTTGCGTTTAGTAGAGTTTGTAGATGGGAGGATTGGTTGTTGATGATTTTGAAAGTTAGGAACAGTATTTAGTATCTGATGCGGCTTTGCAGGGGAAGCTAGTGGAGTTGTCGCAGGATTGAGGTTATGTGGTCGTATTTTGGGCTCCTTGAATGATGCATGCAGCTCTATGTAATGCAATGTGCATTGGGAGCAGTGTTGAATTTTGAGTTACAGTAGTCAAAGTGTGGTGAGATGATGGCCATTCCAGTAGGGGGTGCAGGTGTTGCAGGGTTCAGATTTTGTGTTAGGTTGTCCTCATTGTGTTGTTTATGTGTGGTTTCAGTATTAGTTGTTGGTCCAGAGTGTTATTTAGATACCAGACCTCTGTCCGGACTTTCACATCAATCTCATTTATTGTCAGGGATGGGGGTGGGTGGAATGTGTCATCCTTGTTGATGCAGAGTATTTTGGGATTTTTTATAGTTAACCGTCAATGAGTTTCTTGCCAGCCATTGGCTTTGTTGGTGTTGAAATGTGTGTACCTCCATTGCCTCGGAAAAATCCCAGTTATCAATGGCCCTGTTTAACATACATTACCAAGTTTAAATTACAATGTAAACTGCTTTGACTGAAATGAAAAGTGGTATAAAAATGGTGAAATAAATCAATCAATCATTATATCACAGGCATAGATGTGGAAGTATGTGTTATGGGCACGGATAATTGGGCATAGTGGCTGAAGAGAAGTGCCTTGAGGGATGTCTTGGGTTTGAGGGAAGGAGGATGAGTTGTTGATGCCCATTTTCAGTTGCTGTTGTCCCTCAAATAGGTAGAAGTGAAACAAGTTTAGTACTTCATTTTGTATTGTTTGAAGGAGGATGCTGTGACAGTCGGCATCGGAGGCTGCTGAAATGTCAAAGAATATTAAGATTCTTCCTTGGTGTGGTTTTTTGCTGCTCCTGCCCTCTCCAACAGGACATTGATCAGAGAGGGCAGGAGTCACAAGCCATGAGCGTGCTAGCACAGGCACTTCAAAGCCTCCTCTGGCCATCGTGGTTCATGCTGCAGAGGGGTGAATCAGGCCACATGAAGACTGGAGACAAGGTTGGAGGACTCAGGCAAGCTCCCTGTGAGTGAGAATGGTCAGACAGAGTTCCCCTCCGGAGGGCATGGCTGGTCACAAGAGCACAAGAGTGTTGGCCATTTTTGCTTAGAATCTGAACTTGCTGGTTCCCAATCCCCGCTAGAAGCACTGAAGAACACAACTAGGGTCCTGCTGTATGTGAAGTTTTTTTCACCTGAGTTTGTCCTTGTTTTGCAGCTTAAAAGAGGAGAAACTGACTCAACCATTAGGCAAAACTAGGCAGTCACCTAGGGCAGGAGATTTTGAGGGTCTGCAAAGAGCAGCAGTAGTCAAAGCAAAACACTAGATCCTGGCAGACAGACAGCATATACTTTTACCTGCAGAACGAGCAGACAGTCGCATGCAGTGTAAAATAGAATATTTTAAATTATCATCTGGAAGGAAAGGAAAAGCTCAAACTGCCTAAAGTAGATGCCTTGATTATGCCATTAACAGAGAAGATGACTCTTCTTGTCGGAGGAGGCATCGCTCTGGAAGCTTGAATGATGATTGAAGAATGCTTTTGAGGCCTCCAAGCTGTGGTTTGCAGTACTTACATGTCTAGGGCCTGTTGGCACTAGGTACAGCAGTGATCTGAGGAGGCTTTGGAGGATGATCAGCAGAAATCATGAGAGGCTGTCCGAGTGGAAACAGGAACGATGTACAAGTCATGTGGCAGATGCTTTGTATGACTAAGGAACTGGTCAGCGGATGCAGACTCGAAGACTTGGATTAGTAGGTTGACTTTCCAGGAAAGCTCCTGTCTGGGGAGGACTGGAAGACGTTTGTGAAAGTCCTAGGGCAGTCTAAGCCCCCAGAGATTGCCAGAGGATAAACCTAGAAGTGCATCTTCTTTGAGCTCTGGGAAATCCAGCATTGTTGGCCAGATGAGGGGCATTCCTCTTAGTGTGCCTGTTTTCTAAATAGGTCCTCTTCCTTTCATACTGACAGAAAAGGAGGACTCCATGAGGACTTGCAGGTCCTTCTTTCAGCAAGCAAGATGTCATCTGACCAATTTTCTCAAGGAATGGGTCCAAATTACATCTATCCAAAGACCCTTGAAGATGGGGAGAAGAGGATGTATGTTGGAGTGTTCCCACCATCTCACCGAGTTGTCATTTCCCCCTGTCTGGTGCCAGACAAGGAACTGTGGTGCAAACCTAAAGGAGTTGTGGACAGTGGTCACCATACCCTGTGAGCAGTGGAGAATATGTTAGTGCTCAATTTAGTTTGTCATCCCCCAAAAATTAAACATGGTTCTGAACCATACTGGATGTGAAAGAAGTGAAACAAGTGCTGCCTATTCCACATCCTCACGTGGAGATACTGTAGTCAATAACTTCTGCAATAAGCAACAGAGAGCTCTTGATGACCGTAGAACTAAAAAAAACCTTCCTTCATACAGAACCATAGCAAAGCCTGTGGATACGTTCTAGTGGCTCCATTGTCTGACTTTTTCAATGCCTGTTTGGAGTGGTGCAGAAGGACTAGAGAAAGACACATGTGATCTCTTTACACCAAAGCAGACGTAAGGACGACATTGAGAATTACAAGCTGGTTAGTCTAATCTCTGTGGATAGTAAATTATTGGAAAGACTACTAATGATGTAACTTTGCAAATATGGCTAATATCTCAGAGAGGCATTAGCGGGAACAGCCGGGGATATAGAAAAACAGTGGGCAAAACTGAAAGGGGATATTTTAAGGGCAACCAACCTTTAAGTTAAAATGATAAAGAAAGTTAAAAGGAAAAGGAGACCACTATGGTTGTCGAAAGAAGTAGCTGAAAAAGTGAAGAAAAAGAGGGAGGCCTTAGAAACACAGAAATATGACAACAGAAAAAGATCACATGGCCTATCTAGTCTGTCCTTCCATATCAACAACTCCTAGAGTCCCCTTTTTACCTTTAGAGATCTTCTGTGTTTGTTCCATGCTTTTTTGAATTCAGTTACTGTCCTCATCACTACCACCTCCACTGGGAGACTATTCCACGGATCCTCTACTCTTTCCGTAAAGAAATATTTCCGCATATCACTCCTGAATCTATCTTCCTTCATCCTCATCCCATGTCCCTTCGTAGCAGACCTTGCTTTCAATTGAAAGAGGCTCTCCCCCTGAACATTTATGCCTTGGAGGTATTTAAACATCTCAATCATATCACCTCTATCCCGCCTTTCCTCTAAGGTGTACATATTAAGATCCTTAAGTCTGTCCTCATATGCTTTATAATGAAGACCACTAACCATTTTAGTAGCTACCCTCTGCATCGACTCCATCCTATTCACATCCTTTTGAAGGTGCGGTCTCCAGAATTGCACACTATACTCCAAATGAGGTCGCACCCAAGACTTATACAGAGGCACTATCATCTCTGTTTTTCTGCTAGCCATTCCTATCCTTATGCACCCAAGTATCCTTCTAGCTTTTGCCGTCGTCTTTTCTACCTGTTTAGCTCATAAAATACAAGAGATCATAGAGAGAAGAAGACAGGCATCTATATTTGAAAAAAAACTTAGAGAAGCTAGCAAAGTAGTCAGAAAAATAAAAATTCAGAAAGAGGAGGAAATAACTAATGCAATAAATTGGGGGAAAAGACATTTTTCAGATATTTTAGTGAGAAGAGGAAGGGCAAAAGTGGTATTGTCAGACTCAAGGATGAAGGGGAGGAATATGTAGAAGCTGATATGGATAAAGCAGAATTGCTTAACAAATAGTTCTCTTCTGTGCTCACAGATGAAGAGGCAGGAGCAGGACCTCAGAAAACACCCACAGGAACAGAAGCGAGGGGCATCTTGGAGAATTTGCAGTAGACTGTATTTGTGAGAAACTACGTAAACTATGCAATCTGTTCCACGTAAAATATTGTTTTTTCTGTAAACTGTGTTGATCATGAATGTTGTTGTTGTTGTTGTTGTTAAGTGCCGTCGAGTCGGAGTCGACTCATGGCGACCCTCTGGATAGCTATCCTAAATTGTGTTCAGTCTTGAGACAGGCGGCTCATTGTTGACAGACTGGTACCCATAGCTGCTGTTAGTGTATCGATCCATCTCATTGCTGGCCTTCCTCTTTTGCGCTGACCTTCTATCTTGCCAAGCATGATGTCTTTCTCTAATGATCTCTCTCTTCGCATGATGTGTCCAAGGTATGAAAGTCGAAATCTTGTCATCTGAGCTTCTAAAGAAAGCTTAGGTTTGATCTCCTCTAGTACCGACTGGTTTGCTCTTCGGGCAGTCCATGGTATACACAGTATTCGCCGCCAGCACCATAATTCAAAGGCATCAATTTTCTTCCTGTCTATCTTTTTCACTGTCCAGCTTTCACTTCCATATGATGTTATTGAAAATACCATGGCTTGAACAAGTCGAATCTTTGTATGGAGAGAGACATCTCTGCTCTTGAGGATCTTATCTAGGTCTTTCATAGCCATTCTGCCAAGAGCAATGCGTCATCTGATTTCTTGACTGCTTATTGCTTCTTTATTGATAGTTGATCCAAGTAGATTAAAGTTGTTCACGATTTCAATTTCTTCTCCTTCAACAATGAACCTGTTGATTATGCCAGTTGTCATGATCTTTGTCTTCTTTACATTAAGGCGCAGGCCCATTTTGAGACTATGTTCTTTGATTGTGAGAAGAAAATGTTTCAGATCATCTTCACTTTCAGCCAGTAATGTGGTATCAGCAGCATTGCGAAGGTTGTTGATGAGTCTTCCACCAATCTTCACACCTCTGTTGTCTTCATACAATCCTGCTTCTCTGATGATTTGTTCTGCATATAAATTAAACACGTAGGGGGAAAGTATGCAGCCTTGTCTTACACCTTTGCTTATTTTAAACCATTCTGTTTCTCCTTGTTCCGTTCGAACCACTGCTTCTTGATCAATGTACAGATTGTGCAAGAGTACGATCAGGTGTTCTGGTATACCCATGCTTCTTAATGTGGCCCAGAGTTTCTCATGGTTTACACAGTCAAAAGCCTTGCTATAGTCGATAAAACACAAATAGATATCCTTTTGGTATTCTTTAGTTTTTTCAAGGATCCATCTCACATCCGCAATGATGTCTCTCGTTCCTCGCCCTTTCCTGAACCCTGCTTGCACTTTAGGTAGTTCTTGTTCCAGGTATGGTTGTAGTCTCTTTTGAATAATCTTCAGTAGAATCTTGCTGGCATGTGGGATCAGAGCGATTGTGCAATAATTCCCACAGTCAGTTGGATCACCTTTCTTTAGTATTGGTATAAACACAGATCATTTCCAATCAGTTGGCCATGATGTTGTCTTCCATATTTCTTGGCAGAGCCTTGTAAGTACGGTAACAGCTGCATCAGATTGCTGTAATACGTCTATGGGAATGCTATCAATGCCTGGTACTTTGTTCTTTGATAAGGCTTTCAATGCTGCTTTAACTTCTTCTTTCATCACCAATGGTTCCCGATCATAAGGTACAGGTTGAAACGGCTGTTGGTCCACTTGATCTTTATCATATAAAAACTCTGTATATTCCTTCCAACTTTTCTTGATCTTCTCAGCATCATTCAACATAGAACCTTGAGCATCTTGTAACATTCCAATTCGAGGCTGGAACTTTTTCTTTAACTCTCATAGCTTTATGAAAGCCGATCTTGTTCTTCCTCTAATAGTTTCTGCTTCTATTTCCTTGCATGCGTCGTCGTAGTACTTTTCCTTGTCCTGTCTTGCTGCACGTTGCAAATCTCTGAGTTCTGTTACTGTCTTTCTTTCTCCTCTGGCTTTAGCTTCTCTGCGTTTCTGGGCAATTTTCAGAGTTTCTTCCGACATCCATTTTGGCCGTTTTTGCTTTTTCACCTTTTGTAGAGACTTCTCGCTTTCTTCCAACACAACCTTCTTGATGTCATTCCATAACTCTTCTGGAGCTCTGTCATTTGTATCTAAAGCAGCAAATCGATTTTGCAGGCAGTCTTTAAATCCCAGTGGTATATTCTCAAGGTCATATTTTACTGCATTCATGAGTGGTTTGCTCTTTTTCAACTTTAGCTTGAGTTTACATACTAGTAGTTGATGATCTGTACCACAGTCAGCTCCAGGTTTTGTCTTTGTTGATGTTATAGAACTTTTCCATCTTTGACTTCCACAGATGTAGTCAATTTGATTTTTATACAATCCATTGGGTGAAGTCCACGTGTACAGTTGCCGCTTGTGTTGATGGAAGAAGGTGTTTGAGATGAATAGATCGTTGGTCTTGCAGAATTCTATCAGTCTTTCTCCAGATTTATTTCTGTTGCCAAGTCCATATTTTCCAACTACTTTGCCTTCTTCTTTGTTGCCAACTTTTGCGTTCCAGTCACCCATGACTATCAGGATATCCTGTTTGCATGTTCTGTCAATTTCAGCTTGTACTTGTTCATAGAACTCTTCAATTTCATTCTCTTCTGCAGCTTTTGTTGCGGCATATACTTGAATTATAGTTGTGTTGATAGGCATTCCTCGTAGACGAATAGAGATTAAGCGTTCGCTGACTGCATTGTATTTCATTACAGTTCTTGCAAGTTTCTTCTTTATTATAAATGCAACACCATTTCTTCTTTGTCTTTCATTTCCAGCATAGTAGACCATGTGATCATCTGACGCAAAGTGCCCGATGCCTGTCCATTTCAGTTCGCTGACACCCAACAGATCAAGTTGTACACGTTCCATTTCATTCTTGACCACCTCCAACTTCCCTTGGTTCATGCTTCATACGTTCCATGTTCCAATGCGTAAGACATCTTTACAGCTTCTGACTCTCATTTCATGTGCAGCTACATCATGAATAGTGCAATATAAAACCAAATAAATAAATAAATCTAGCTAAACTTAAAGTAGACAAAGCGATGGGACCGGATGGGATACACCCTAGAATACTGAAGGAACTTGGGGACGTTCTAGCAGCTCCACTGACTGATCTTTTCAATGCCTCGATGGAGTTGGGAGTGGTGCCAAAGGACTGGAGAGAGGCACATGTGGTCCCTTTACACAAAAGCGGAAGTAAGGGTGTGGTTGAAAACTACAGGCCGGTTAGTTTAACTTCGGTGTGGAGTAAATTATTGGAAGCGCTGCTGAAAGAGAAAATAGTGAGGTTTCTGGAGTCCAGCGGATTACAGGATCCGAGGCAGCATGGATTCACCAGAGGCAGGTCTTGTCAGACAAATCTGATTGATTTCTTTGACTTGGTGATCAGGGAGTTGGATCGCAGGAGAGCCCTAGATGTCGTGTATTTAGATTTCAGTAAAGCCTTTGACGCCGTTCCACACAAGCGACTTATAAACAAATTGAGCACCCTAAGGATGGACCCTAAAGTTACTGCTTGTGTTAGAAACTGGTTGAGTGGAAGGTGACAAAGGGTACAGTTAAATGGAACTCACTCTGAGGAGAAGGAGGTTACCAGTGATGTGCCTCAGGGCTCAGTCCTTAGTCCGATTCTGTTTAACATCTTTATTAGTGATATAGTGGAAGGACTGTCGGGTAAGGTTTGCCTTTTTGCGGATGATACCCAAATCTGCAAGAGTAGATACCGAGGAAGGGGTAGATAACATGAGGAGGGATCTAGCTAAGCTTGAAGAATGGTCTAGAATTTTGGCAGCTGAAATGTAATGTTAAAAAATGTAAGGAAGATGCCTAGTAATGTGGAGGGTAGTGATAAAGGGGGTAATAAGGGGAGGGGGGAGAATGTCATTATAGTGGCAGCTGGAAAAGAAATGTTGATTCCAGCGAAGCAAAAAAAAACCACAAAAAGGGGGGGCGTCAAGGGGGCAGATTGGGGTAGGGGGTGGAAAAATTATGGAGGGGTAGAGCAGTCCAACTTGGGTATAGCGTAAATAAATATATAAAACTCAAGCATGGTGCTGTGACACTGTTAATTATGCAAATACAAATGGGGAAGGGTACAAGGTTAACATAAGGAACAAAGGTTAATATGTGATATGGAGTGTGTTTTGTTGTATAAAATTTAGGATGCCAGTTGCCCATTGTATAGAAGATGGACTGGGCTTGTTGTCTGTATGTGGTGGTTTACATGAAAATGTTGACAATAACAATTTATATAATTAAAAAAAAAAAAGTAAGGTCATGCATTTGGGCTGCAGCAATCAAAGGGAGAAATATAATATAGGGGGTAAATTACTTTTGACCACCAAAGAAGAGTGGGACCTAGGCGTGATTGTGTTGATGATCTTAAAGTAGCTAAACAGGTAGAAAAGGCGACGGCAAAAGCTAGAAGGATGCTTGGGTGCATAGGGAGAGGAATCGCCAGCAGAAGAAAGGAGGTGATGGTGCCTCTGTATAAATCTTTGGTGCGACCTCATTTAGAGTATAGTGTGCAATTCTGGAGACCGCACCTTTAAAAGGATATAAAAACAGGATGGAGTCAGTACAGAGAGTGGTTACTAAAATGGTCAGTGGTCTTCATTATGAAGCAAATGAGGACAGAATTAAAATGTTAATATGTATACTCAGAGGAAAGGCAGGATAGGGGCGATATGACAGAGACATTTAAATACCTCCGTGGCATAAATACACAGGAGGCTCTCTTTCAATTGAAGGCAAGCTCTACTATGAGGGGACATAGGATGAGAGTAAACGTGGATAGACTCAGGAGTAATATGTGGAAATATTTCTTTACGGAAAGAGTGGTAAATGTGTGGAATAGTCTCCCAGTGGAGGTGGTAGAGAAGAGGACAGTATATGAAGTCAAAGTATAGGACAAGCACAGAGAATCTCTAAAGGAAAACATGGTACTATTGTAGTTGGTATGGAAGGGCAGACTAGATAGGCCATCATGTTTCTATGTATTACACTACAGTGTGGCAGTGTCCAGTGCGTTCTGGGAGCTGTAGTCCTTCCTAGGAGGAACTACTGTGTGGTAGTGTCACAGTGCACTCTGGTAGCTGGAGCCCTTCTTTTCAGGGATTATCTCGAGGACGTTTTG
Source organism: Ichthyophis bannanicus (assembly GCA_033557465.1). Classification (NCBI taxonomy): domain Eukaryota; kingdom Metazoa; phylum Chordata; class Amphibia; order Gymnophiona; family Ichthyophiidae; genus Ichthyophis; species Ichthyophis bannanicus. The sequence goes on from JAWIIG010000053.1 coordinate 1,201,910, forward strand.
CCTAATGGGTGAGTTCTGCACCTAACATGAGAGCCGTGAACCTCACTTCTAAGCCAGGGTATGTGGAATATGACCTCAGTCTCTCAAATTTACTGTTAATGCATGATGTAGTACTTGCATCAAGCAAAAGAGAGCCTCCTGCTGGACTTTGTAAGATATAACAGGTATGAGTAGTTTATGAAACTTGTCACGCCTAGTAGAATGGGAAAGATTACTGTATCTTTCTGCCACATTTTCTTGGTCTGTGACTGCACTTCTTGGTACTTCAGGATCTTCTGCCTCTCCACACAATTCAGAGAATAATCACTTGGAACAGACACCTCTGTTATCAATGTCATTTATATATTGTTCAAGATTACCATTATGCCAATTTATTCTCCCCAGTGTGAGTTCCATGATGCCTCACTAGTCTTAATTTTGTGTAGAAATATCTCACACATTCTATACAACTAAAGTTCTGTAAGGTCTCTACCCATTGTGGGTTTTACGATGCATCACTAGCTCTGAGTTACAGTGGAAACATTTCCCACATTCAGTACAACTAAAAGGCTTCTCACCAGTGTGGGTTCTATGATGCCGTACTAGTTCTGCTTTTCGGATGAAACATTTCCCACATTCAGTACAACTAAAAGGTTTCTCCCCTGTGTGGGTTCTATGATGCCTTATTAGTTCTGCTTTTCTGATGAAACATTTCCCACATTCAGTACAACTAAAAGGTTTCTCGCCTGTGTGGGTTCTATGATGCCATACTAGTTCTGCTTTCATGAGGAAACATTTCCCACATTCAGTACAACTAAAAGGCTTCTCCCCTGTGTGCGTTCTATGATGCCGTACTAGTTCTGCTTTCGTGAGGAAACATTTCCCACATTCAGTACAACTAAAAGGTTTCTCACCTGTGTGGGTTCTATGATGCCTCACTAGATTTCTTTTTGAAAGGAAACATTTCCCACAATCAGTACAACTAAAAGGCTTCTCACCAGTGTGGGTTCTATGATGTCGTACTAGTCCTGCTTTCGTGAGGAAACATTTCCCACAATCAGTACAACTAAAAGGCTTCTCCCCTGTGTGGGTTCTATGATGCAGCATTAGTTTTGCTTTTGTGATGAAACATTTCCCACATTCAGTACAACTAAAAGGTTTCTCCCCTGTGTGGGTTCTATGATGCAACACTAGTCCTGCTTTCGTGAGGAAACATTTCCCACAATCAGTACAACTAAAAGGCTTCTCCCCTGTGTGGGTTCTATGATGCAGCATTAGTTTTGCTTTTCTGATGAAACATTTCCCACATTCAGTACAACTAAAAGGTTTCTCACCTGTGTGGGTTCTATGATGCAACACTAGCTCTGTTTTCGTAAGGAAACATTTCCTACATTCAGTACAACTAAAAGACTTCTCACCAGTGTGGGTTCTATGATGTCGTACTAGTTCTGCTTTCGTGAAGAAACATTTCCCACATTCAGTACAACTAAAAGGTTTCTCCCCTGTGTGGGTTCTATGATGCCGCGCTAGTTCTGCTTTCATGAGGAAACATTTCCCACAATCAGTACAACTAAAAAGCTTTTCCCCTGTGTGGGTTCTATGATGCAGCATTAGTTGTGCTTTTCTGTTGAAACATTTCCCACATTCAGTACAACTAAAAGGTTTCTCGCCTGTGTGGGTTCTATGATGCAACACCAGCTCTGTTTTCGTAAGGAAACATTTCCTACATTCAGTACAACTAAAAGGTTTCTCCCTTGTGTGGATTCTATGATGCCTCACTAGATTTGCTTTCGAGAGGAAACATTTCCCACAATCAGTACAACCAAAAGGTTTCTCCCCTGTGTGGGTTCTAAGATGCAGCATTAGTTCTGCTTTTCTGATGAAACATTTCCCACAATCAGTACAACAGAAAGGTTTCTCCCCTGTGTGGGTTCTAAGATGCACCACAAGTTGTGAGTTCTTGAGGAAAGATTTCTCACATTCAGTGCAATGAAATCCTTTCTCAGCCCTGTGGATTTTCTGGTGCATTGTTATGGATTTCTTAAGAGCGAAATTTCTTCCACATTCAGGGCTTTTAAAAGATGTAGAAGGCCGTGCTGTTGGGGTAGTTCCCTCTGCTGTGTGGGTTTCCAGGTGGCTTCTTATGCAATCACTATGATTGAAACCGCTTTCACACTCAATATGTGATAAATGTCTCTCTTGCATTTGAGACTTTAGGTGGAGTGCTGGGTGCACCTCGTGTGTGAAAGAGTTTCCCCATTCTTCTCTCTTCTCCTCCTGTGTGACCCCGTCACCTGCTAGACACAAAAAGAAGACACTAATCACGTGTTGGGACCACAGAGGTATTTCTGGGTCTCCTGATCCCAAAATCCCTGCTCTGAGATTTTCCCACATCTCTGACCAATCAGCTGTGATTAATGTGACAGAGAGAGAGAGTTAATCTCTTACATGATTTCATTTTATTTCATGATCTCTTGATGTCCTTCCTTTCATACAAAATAGCAAAACAATTTGCATTAAAATTAAATAATTACAAATTACTGGCCAGTATCCAAGGCCCCTTCTATATGCAAACAAAGAAATACGATGGCAGGTAAAGACCATACGGCCTCTCCCTTCTGCCCTTACATACCATCTTTGACTCTGCTCTCTCTTTCTATGCAGCAACCAAAAGATAGCTAAAACCTGTCGCTTCTTTCTCTATAACATCATAAAACATTTGCTGCTTCCTTTCTACACACACTACTACTGAACATTTGTTTAGCACTAAAAGACATACACAGCGCTGTACAGACACATGTAAAAGACAGTCCCTGCTCGTCAGAGCTTAAAAACTAGTCAAGACAGACAACACAGTAGCTGTAGACACAGGATACAGCTAGGGGAAATGGTAAGAAACTCAAAGGAGATCAGGCGACTGAACATACAAAAGTGGCAGTGAAGAGGTGAGTTTTGTGCCTCAATTTGAGAAGGGCCAGTGAAGGCATCTTATGTACAGACTCGGGTAGTTTATTCCTGGCATAAGGAGTAGCAAGGTGAAAGGAGCGAAGTCAGGAGTTAGCAATTGAAGAGAAGGGCACAGAAAGAAGAGGGTTGCAAGAAGAGCCGAGTTCCCGAGGAGGGTTGTAGGAAGAGAAAAAGAGAGGAGAGATAGTGAGGAGCTGCAGAGTGAATGCACTTATAGGTCAGCAGGAGTAGTAGTTTGGCAATGAAGTGACTTGAGGAGATGGGTACTATGAGCATGACAAGGCCGGTGGAAGATTAGCTGAGTGTTGAACAGATTGAAGGGGAGAGAGATGTTTTCCAGGACCAAGCAGGAAGTCAGTCCTCACATATGGGTGACATCGATGTCAATGGAGCCCCCGTGCGGAACATTTCCCCAGCTTTCTAAGAAAGCCTTTGGGAATGCAGGCATGCATGCGCGGTCCCCTTCCCGCCTAAAGGTGCCATCTTGCTCAGTCTCTCTTCTTCCATGGAGCCCATCAGACGTCTGTTCGAGTCACCCGGAAAAGTTGACGTTTTCTTCAACAATTACGATCATGCAACAATGTAAGGTCATGCATTTGGGCTGCAGCAATCCAAGGGAGCAATACAGCATAGGAGGTGAAGTACTTTTGTCCACTAAAGAAGAGCGGGACCTAGGCGTAGTTGTGTCCGATGATCTTAAAGTAGCTAAACAGGTAGAAAAGGCGACGGCAAAAGCTAGAAGGATGCTTGGGTGCATACGGAGAGGAATGGCTAGCAGAAAAAAGGAGGTGATAATGCCTCTGTATAAGTCTTTGGTGCGACCTCATTTGGAGTATGGTGTGCAATTTTGGAGACCGCACCTTCAAAAGGATGTGAACAGGATGGAGTCGGTGCAGAGGGTTGCTTCATTATAAAGCATATGAGGACAGACTTAAGGATCTTAATATGTACACCTTAGAGGAAAGGCGGGATAGAGGTGATATGATTGAGATGTTTAAATACCTCCGTGGCATAAATGTTCAGGGAGAGAGCCTCTTTCAATTGAAAGCAAGTTCTGCGACGAGGGGACATGGGATGAGGGTGAAGGGAGATAGATTCAGGAGTGATATGCGGAAATATTTCTTTACGGAAAGAGTAGTGGATCCGTGGAATAGTCTCCCAGTGGAGGTGGTAGAGATGAGGACAGTAACTGAATTCAAAAAAGCATGGGACCAACACAGAGGATCTCTAAAGGTAAAAAGTGGACTGTTGTAGTTGTTGTTATGGAAGGACAGACTAGATGGGCCTTGTGGTCTTTTTCTGTCATCATGTTTCTATGTTTCTATGTTTCTACTTCGTCTTTTTCTCCGAGTTCGACGCCGGTTCCCCTTCCCGCCGGGTTCGGTACACTGGTATCGAGCCCGTCTTTTATTTTTCGGTTTTTGCCCTTCGTGGCTGGCATTCGCGCCCTTTTTTCTGTTTTTCCCTGGAAGGCCGGTCCTTTGACCTCGCGGGGGCCCTTTTTTCCCTGATGGTTTCCAGTGGTTTCAAGAAGTGTGATCGGTGCAAGAAACTAATGTCTCTCACCAACACACATGACTGCTGCCTGCGGTACCTCGGCCCAGATCATGATCCAATGATCTGTGGCCTGTGTGGCAAAATGTCCACCAAGGCACTTCGAAGCCGTCGGCACCAAGAGGAAAGGATTTTCTCAGATTCTGCCTCCGGACCCGGTCCTCGTCTGAGGCCTCGATGTCTCGGGAGTCGGATCCTGAGCATCGCCGGGATTCCTCGGACAGGGGGGTCCCCCGACCGGGAACGCAAGAGGAAGAAGCGGCTCGTGACGGTGGCATCGGAAGAGGTCCCTGGTTCCTCGAGGGCCCGGTCTAAGACCCCCGACTGCCGTCCCAGGCCTTTGGAGCAGGAGAAGCCGTCCAAAGTACCTCATGTGGAGCCAGAGACCGTCGGGCACGTAAGTCCTATAGTCCTCGTGGACTCTCCTCCGAGGGAGCCGACGTCGGGCCCGGCGCCTACGGGGCCCGAGTCGGTGGCTGCTGAGTCTCCCGAGCTTGGACTCAGGCTGACAGCCTTGGAGTGCAGATTGTCTGCCTTCATGGATCAGCAGCAGGTACTGATGGCCAGCTTCGCTGGTGCATCTGACCCGACCACCGGGACATCAATGTCAAAGTCGACCCCGGAGACCGAGCCAATATTCGAGACCATGAAGGCTCGAAGTCGTCCTCGGTCAAGGTCCCCCTTGACCTCCCGCTTGGAACCGAGGGCGTCGACGCCGGTGCCTTCGGCGTCGGGGCGGGTGCCACCTCAACCCACGCGGTCGGAGCCCCTTGACTGCTCTTCGGATGAGTTAGCATGGGAGACGGAGGACGAGGAGTCCCCCGACACCTTCCGGACTCGGTGTGTCCCTTCGGACTCACAGCAGTCCGAGCCCCGGAGTAGGTCCCCCCCGGAGGACACCCGGTTCTCGGAGTAAGGCACTGGCGATTCCCGCGGCCCCCGAGGAGGAGCCTCGAGCCGAAGAGCTCGAGGCCCTCCAGTATGACTCTCCTCCGACGGAGGCCTTTACTGTGCCGATTCCTCCGATGCTGGAACGGCTCCTCTTCCGGATGTGGGTGGCACCGGCCTCGGCGCCGGTCTTGAGCAAGTGGGTCGATTCCATCTATCGACTCCGTAAGAGTCTGGCTTCCAGAAGGTGCAGCTGCTGCACCATTCCATGGTGGTGGACTTGGCCATGCATTGTCTGAAGAGCCAGAAGATGCACTCTGTGGTGCCCCCCGGCAGGGAGGCCCGGAACCTGGATGCTTTCAGCAGAAAGTGCTTCCAGGGCTCGATGCTTGCTTGCCGTGTCCAGTCCTACCAGCTGTACATGGGCATGTACTTACGAGATCTGGCGAAAGAGCTTGCCGGGTTCTCTGCTGGCCTCTCCGGGGAACCTTTGCAGAGGTTCCAGACTTTGTCCTCAGGAATCAGGGACTGTTACAAGTTCATGTCCCGAGCGGCCTACGATGGCTTCGAGGCTTCAGCTCGTGTGGCGGCAGCCGGCATCGGAGCCCAACGCCAGGCATGGCTGCAGTCATCGGACCTCGAGCCCTGGGTGCAGGACAAGTTGGTCGATGTCCCTTGCCGAGGTGAGAACCTTTTTTTTTTTTAATTGAAAGGCAGCAAATAGATACAAAAGCACACAAGAAACTCACAAACTATTTGCATAGTACACTACCAAAAGACGACAACACCAAAAGCGCAAACAGCAAATAGCATTCCAACAGAACACCTTTTTTTCCCCCCCTCCCTCTCCCCCCTCTCCTCCCCCCCCACACACTACCTCTCTAAAAGAACCCTCCCATCGCATTCTACCTACCCCTTGAGCCTACAATCCCCCACCCCCTCCCTATCTTCCCCCCCCCCCCAGGGACCTCCACGCCTATAAATTATAGAGGGAGCGGGTGAGCTAACCAGCGTCCATGGGATACAAAGGGGAGGCAAGGACTCCAGCTCTCAAGCCGGCACAAGGTCAACCTCCCCATCGGCCACACCGATCCCTCGAGCCCTCACATACCATATTGTAGTAGAAAGGCCCCCCACACTTGCTCGAAACTTGGCAGTCGCAACTTATCGGCTGCTACCCCATGCTCCATTGTATACGTATCCCACATCCGTTCCAACCAGGCAGAGAAAGACGGCGGCAGAATCTGCTTCCAGGCAGTAGCCACAGCTAGCCGAGCCGCATTCAGACCATGTCGAATCAAAGCCAATTGAGGACCTCGTGCCCCAGGCACATTAACGCCAAAAAGGAAAATGCCCGGGTCCCAGGGAATGTTCAACCCAACTAATTGTTTTAAGTGATATTGAATCCCCCTCCAGAAGGTGCGGATGCCAGGACAGGACCACCAGACATGTGCCATCGTACCTATCTGTCCGCAGCTGCGCCAGCACCGGTCCGAGCCCCCTGGATACACTCGAGCGATCCGCTCAGGTGTCATATACCATCTATACAGTAGCTTATAATTGGTTTCACGAACATTGATCGCTACCGAACTTTTCCACAGCCTGCCTTCAACCTGTTCCCACTGCTGCTCCGAAAAACGAAGGCTCAAGTCAGAATTCCATTGCTCTCTATACTTGGGTAATGTCGGTTGCTGCGCCTGCAAGTGGCATACAGGGCTGCTATAAGACCTTTCGTGGTAGTGCAAGCCTCGCAGTAATGTTCTAGATCCGATAAATCGCGGGCCACTTGGGACTGAACGTGTCGAGCCTGGACCCAATGGGCTGCTTGCGTATATTGGAAAGCATGACAGTCAGGGAGGTCAAATTCCTCCCGAAGAGCACGAAATGATCGCAGCCTACCCTCTTCAAACAATTGTCCAGCACGACTAAGTCCCCTGTGCCCCCACAGCCGAAAAACTGGGTCAGACATCCCAGGGGGGAACATAGCATTATCTACTATAGGCGCCAATGGAATCAGGTCCACCCCTCGAGCTCGAAAAGAATGGTCCCAGGAATGGAGGGTATGTAGGATATAGGGATTACTTGAACGCAAGCCACCTCGCAACCTGGGGCCAAGCCACAGCCGGTCGCCCAGTCCTGCGCCCCCGCAATATGCATTTCCAATTGTACCCAACATTTGGGGCTATCCGACTTCATCCATTCCACCCCGGCACGATACTGAGCCGCCGCATAGTACCAATGGAGGTTAGGCGCCCCCATGCCCCCAGAGCGTGTACGCTTATAAAGAATTCGGTGTGCTATATGCGGTTGTCGAAACTGCCATATAAACTTCATAAGCATGGTTTGCCATCTGGCTAATGTCCCCCGAGACAGTGGAATAGGAGGGAGGAGTGGCCTAGGGGTTAGGACAAGGTACTTCAGGCCAGAGGGCCGGGGGTTCAAGTCCCACCTGGGGACAGCAATCTCAGGCCGGAGGGACTGGGATTTCTAGTCCTATAGGTACTCCTTGTGGTCTTAGGCAAGCCACTTAACCCTCCATTGCCCATGTTCCCTGTAAGTATTAGCGTATGTGTGTCATATCCCCTCGTGTTAAATGTATCTCCCAATTGACCGCTTTGACCCGGTGAAAAGCGGGATATAAATACAGATAAATAAATAAAATAAATAAATAAATAAAATAAATAGGAAGCACTTGAAAGAGGTACAAAAATTTCGGGACGATCACCATCTTAACCACCGCTATACGTCCAAATCAAGAGAACGTCAAGCGCACCCAGGCCTCCAAATCGCACCGAACCTGTTGAATTAGTGGATCATAATTGGCCTTAAAGAGCGCCGCCCGATCCACCATCAAATTCACCCCTAAGTAGCAAAGGGGACCTGTCACCCACCGAAAGGGGTAGGCGGTTCTCAATTCCACGCAGACTGCCTCTGGGACCCCAACATTAAGAATCTCAGATTTAGTATAGTTGATTTTGAAACCAGACACCTGGGAGAAAGCCTCAAAGAATTGCATAGCAGTGGGAAGGGACGCAGCTGGGTTCGCCAACGATAATATGATGTCATCCGCAAAGAGAGCAATTCGATAATCAGTTGGCCCCACTCGCACGCCCACAATATCCGAATGTGCGCGAAAGCTTTGCGCCAAAGATTCTATCACCAGGGCAAACAACAATGGCGACAAAGGACATCTCTGACGAGTACCCCTTTGCAACGGGAAACTCCTTGAATGACCCCCGTTAACCCGAACACATGCCATAGGGTCTTGATATAAGCTGTGAACCCAACGAATAAAGTTAGGGCCAAACCCCATTGTATCTAGCACGCACCAGAGGAAGTCCCAGCTAACACGGTCAAAGGCCTTCTCGGCATCAACGCCCACCAAGAGCGTCGGCTGGGATTCCTGTCGAGCAGCATGAATAACCTGTAACATTCGCCTAATGTTATCCGCCACCTGACGACCCGGCACGAACCCAACCTGATCCGGATGTACCAAAGCTGGGAGAACCCGGTTCAATCGGGCAGCCAAGGCCGAAGCTAGGATTTTAACATCCGTATTTAGGAGGGAGATAGGGCGGTAGGAGGCAGCCTCCTGCAAGGGCTTACCCAGCTTAGGGATCATTGCTATAAGAGCCTCGCGTTGGGAAGGGGGCAGCGGTTCCTCCCGCAGCACCTCATTAAAGAGCACCACCAGAGTTGGAGCTAGTTGGGCTCGAAAGTTTTTATAATACTCGGCGGGAAAGCCATCGCTACCCGGAGCGCCCCCAGTTTTTAATCGGCGAATTGCAAGTTCCACTTTTTCCACAGTAAGTTCAGCATCTATTTGAGCCCTATCCGAGTCACTCAGCCGCGGCAAAGCTACAGTCCGCAAGAAGCCCTGCACACGGGTCAAGTCAAAAGGCTCAGCATTATATAATTGTTCCAGAAACGTAGCAAAAACTTCACGTATCTCCCGGGAGACCACCTTCCTCCGCCCCCCGGAGTCTCGAATTTCACGAACCACCTTCATTGTGTGTTGCTGCGTAGTCGTAAGGAAAGAAAACGACCTGGTTTATTCCCCCACTCGTAAAAAGTTTGCCGTAATTTCCAACATTTATTATCCAATTCTCTCTGCCGAGACGCATCTAAGTTGGCACGCACCGACCGCCAATGGCGCAAGACCCGCCTGGAGCCAGTCCGAGCATGCTCTAATTGCAGATGGGAAGTTTCCTCCATCAGCTGACAATATTCCCGTCTCCAAGCCCTCCGGGTACGAGCAGCTTCCGCTATTAGTCGCCCCCGAGCCGTGGCCTTAAAGGCGTCCCAAACCATAGGGAGCGAAACTTCCTCAGAAGCATTTAACTCAAAAAAATCGTTTATGAAGTGGGTGTGCCCCTGAACAGCACTTTGCCGCCGAAAGAATCTTGCATCTAGTCTCCAAAGCCAGTGGCGCGCACTGCATAAATCCGGCGGGAGAGTAATCCAACATGGGGCATGGTCCGACCAGGTCAGTGTCCCATGCCCCGCCTCCACTCCCCCATCCATCAGGCGTTGATCCAATAGAAAATAATCTATGCGGGTATGCACCTGGTGTATGGCCAAGTAATACGTGTAGCTTCTCTCCCCGTCATGTGTATCTTTCCACACATCACGTAAACCTAATTCCAGCATAAATTTCCGCAACGCCTTACCAGGCCCAGCTACCACCCTCCCAGCGCTACCCGTCGAGTCCAATTGTGGGACCATATGGGCGTTGCAGTCCCCGCCCAATATAATAGGGCCCTTCGCAAAGTCAGCTAGCAAGGCCTTGAGCCACGCAAAAAAGTTATTTGGCCTTCATTAGGAGCATAAACATTAGCTAACGTTAATAAATGGCCCTCCAATCGTACATTCATGAAAAGCCAACTTCCCAAAGGGTCGGTCCTAACCTCTTCCACCCCAATGGATAAGCTCTGATGAAACAGCAGGGCCACGCCACGTTTCTTTCATCCATTCCTGTCCGAGGCTACCCACACCTCACTGTAAGGATTACGTTTTAACCACCCCTGAGTGCTATTACAAAGGTGAGTTTCTTGTAAAAACACAATATCTCCTTTCAAGGATCTCAATTCCGAAAACAGCAGAGAACGCTTTCTAGGGGAATTGAGACCCTTTACATTTAGGGAAATCAGTTTCAACATAGGTAATTAAATACCTTACCACTACCACCCCTCTTTCCCCCCCAGCCCGTAGGAGCGTATCCCTCCCCGTCGCTTCCAAAACCACTTAGCTTCAACTGCGAAAGCAGCCCTACCCCCCTCAACCACCGAATTATCTTTGGAGGTGCACCCCACACCCATTCACAGTCCCTACCCCAGAAAGTTATCCAGGAAGGCCTATCCCCCCCACCCTTTACCCTAGCCCCCCCCCCCAAGTGCCCACATCCCCTAGTAAATCCCACCTCCCTCCCCATCAGCACCACCTGCCTGCCAGAAAAGAAACAGGACACGGTTAAGCTGACCCTAAACCCAACCCCTTCCGGGCCCCCTTGCAAGAAGAAAAATCCCAGTAAAACAATGCAATATCATCTCCCCATTTGTCAGAACATCCAGAGAGTATAAAGTCAACTATGCCCCTCTCCATAACACCTCCCCATCCCCCCCACCCCCCTAGAGCAAAAAGGCAAGTATCAGAATCCCCAGACAACCAAAAACATTTAGCATAACAGGAATAAGAGTAGGGGACAGTGACATTGAGTAAAAGTAACCAAACAAGTTCAATTTCAGAACTAAGAGTCTCTTGAGCACAGTCCCTAGGCAGGAGGTCAGCAAAGCAGAAGCCAAGAAAATCTAAGCAGGTCTTCCCACCCGTGTCCACTTCGAGTGCTGAGGCTTGGAGGGCGGAGGGGTGGGTAACGCATTGTCGTCCACAAGGCCTGCCTGGCGCAGAGCTCTCCAAGCCTCAGTGTGGTCTTTTGCTGAGATCTTTTAAGTCCCCAGGAGGAAGTTCATCCGGAACGGAAAGGACCAGGAGTAGCGGATCCCTTTATTGTTTAGCACCGTTGTGATTGGCTTCATCTCCCGCCGATGAGCCAGCGTGAATGTCGAGAGATCTTGGTATACGGTTACCGCTGCGTCTTGGTACTGGATCGCTTTTTTCTCCCGACCCCTTCGCAGGAAAAGCTCCGCATCAGGATACCGCAGGAATCGGGCAATAACATCCCGGGGTTGATTGTTAGGAGGTTTTCCCAAGGCCCGATGCACTCGTTCAATCTCCATTTCAGGCCCACGGGTAGCAAGTTCCTCTGCTGTGAGCAGTTCACCCATCAATGTTTTGAGCACCACCGCCAGGTCTTCAGCTCCCCCCATAGCCTCCGGGATTCCTCTAAAACGCACATTATTGCGGCAGGATCGGTTTTCAGTGTCATCAATTTTATAGGTCAGTTCCAACGCCTGCGAGCGTTGCCTATCTACAGCACATTGTAAATCCATCAGAGCACCATCATGATCTTCAACTTTTGTCTCAATCTCTTCCACTCGAGTGCCCAGGTCTTTTATGTCACCTCTGAGTTCCGCAATTGTGCTCATCACTTCTTCACGCATGGATCGGAATTCGCTAGCCAGATCCTCAAAGCCCCTCCGAAGTTCCCGCTGAAGAAGGGCATGTGAAGATAGTGAAAATGATCTGGGTCCTGCGGCACTAACAGTATCATCGCCGGAGCCCTCAGAAGGCTGTTTACTCGCAGGGCTGGTCTGAGAGCCACTCTTTCCCAGGAGGCGTTGGGAGGTCCGCATACCCTCCCGGGCTTCAAGCCCCCTGGCTTTGGCTGCCATGGTGAGGCTTGCTGACCTTAGATGTCTAAGGTATGGGAGAAGCAGCAGTGAGGAGTGGAGGAGTATCATTCAATGCAGAGAGCAGTATGTGGGAGAATTAGAATCGAAGTCTCACTCTGAAGCAGCAGATGGCGCTGGAGAATCACTGTAGCCAGCAAAGACCAACAAGAACTGAGAGAAACTGTTCCCGATGTGGTTAGAACTAATGCAGCCAGTCCAGTAAGTGCAGAAAGTAATAGAGCCCAATGCAAGGACTCTAAGATCAGTTGGAACTAGCGAGAGAGACACCGATCCAGTTCAGAGGCTGTGCAGAAGAAGAAAGGGGGGAACCTTCAATCGGAGCGGTAAATGCCAGGAGTGCTGAGACACATAGTGCTAGCTGCTGATTTGTTGATTACTGCCCACATGATGAATTCCCGCCGAAGTCGCCTAGAACGCAGACAGGATTATGCGTTCCAGGACCGCGCAGCAATGGCCTCTGAGGCACCTTGCAAGCCACCAGCAGTCCCTCGCCTCGAGGGCAGCAGAAGCTTTGGGGCTCTCACCTCTTCAAAACGCGTTCAGTGCAGTCAAAAGATGTGGTTGCCAGTAGGAAGAGTGGTGAGTGCACCGGGGAGCCGATCCCTTCTGTTGCTCCCGCTCCCAGCAGTGAGTCAGTCAGCTTCTCAGCCACAATCGGACCCCTCACTTACACCAGACGGCTGGTCTCAAGGCAGGAGCATGGAATGAGCGGTGTATAAGGATCGCTAAAATTAATGCCCGGCTCTGAACAGCAAGCCAAGAAGGGAATATCGGCGCTAGCTACAAGACCATATGCCTCCGGTCTCCAGCGTCCCCCGTACACCTCCGATCCGCACACCCGGACACAGGACGGCTCAGCAAACTCCTAGTAGTCAAATTCCGGTAAGCTCGGGGATTTGCGATAAGGATTTGCGAGTGTTGGCTAATGAAGGGGAAACCCGGGACAGAGCTGGTCTAAAACGCGGCCATTCCTCTCCGGGCTCACTCACTAGCGCCCCCCAGTGAGAACCTTTTTGGCAAGCCCATGGCCGAGAAGGCGTCTGAGCTCGAAACCGAGCACCTGACCAGGACAAGGCTGTCCAGAAAGACTTCTGCCCCTTCTCACAAAAAGAAGGGCTCGGGTAAAAAGCCCTTTTATCCGAGGAAGGCGGCTGCCTACAAACCTTTCCCTCAGTACCAGGCCTCCTCAGCTCCCCCATAGGGGCAGCAGGCCAAGGGGCAGGGACATGGGCCCCATAGGCAGAAGACCCCCAAGCCTCCGGCTCCTGCTCCTACCAAGCAGGGAGGGGGTTTTTGACTCCCACAGCATAGCCTTTCCACCTCTGCTGCCTCATTCCTGCACAGGAGCCACAGGTGGCCACCCATTACAGGGGATGCTTGGGTATTAAGCATAGTCCACAAGGGCTATATGCTTCATTTCCAGCAGTTACCTCCTGTCTACTTCCCAGGAGAGCCTCTAAGGCCTCTCCTGCACACAAACCTCCTCCTCCAAGAACTTCAAGGTCTGCTTCTGGACAAGGCGGTGGAGCCTGTACCTCCTCGCCTACAGGGGCACGGTTTCTACTCCAGGTACTTCTTGGTGCCAAAGAGAACCAGAGGCCTAAGGCCTATCCTAGACCTCAGGAACCTCAACAAGTTCTTAGAGAAAGAAAAGTTCAAGATGCTTACTCTTGGAACACTTCTCTGCCCTACCTCCAGCAGGGATATTGGCTATGCTCCTTAGATCTAAAGGATGCGTACACTCACATCCTCATTCATCCAGACCATAGAAAGTACCTCAGGTTCATGGTGGGAAGAAACCATTACCAGTACAGAGTGCTGCCTTTTGGCCTAACTTCCGCCCCACGAGTCTTTACAAAGTGCCTTGCTGTGGTGGCGGCCTACTTGAGGACTCAAGGTGTTTTTGTCTTCCCCTATCTGGATGACTGGCTCATCCGGGGTCAGACTTACCAGGAGGCCAGGCAGGCCACCTTCAGAACTGTATCACTCCTTCAAGACCTAGGCTTTGTCATAAACTTCGCAAAGTCCACTTTGCTCCCCTCCCAGAACCTAGAGTTCATAGGAGCATGACTGGACTCTCTGCAAGCAAGGGCTTACTTGCCCGAGAACAGAGCTCAAAGGCTCATGGAGTTGGCATCCCGGTTTCTCAGCATGTCAAGGGTTCCTGCCAGGCTCTGTCTGCAGCTCCTAGGACACATGGCATCGACTGTACATGTGACCCCCAATGCCCGCCTCCACATGAGGCCTGCACAGTGTTGCCTCCAAACTCAGTGGAAGCAAGCCACTGGGAACCTAGCAGACAAAGTCAGGGTGTCAAAACCATTCCTGACTTCCCTTCAGTGGTGGCTACACCCCCCCCAACTTACTCCAGGGGGTGCCTTTTAAGGTGCCTGTCTCCACAGTGGTGTTGACGACAGATGCCTCCTTACAAGGCTGGGGTGCACACTGTCAGGAGAACTGCACTCAGGGCCTATGGTCTCCATGGGAAACCACGCAACAGATCAACCTACTAGAACTTCGGGCTATTCGCTTAGCCCTCACGGCTTTTTCTCACACTTTGGCTCACCAGTCTGTTCTAGTTCAAACGGACAATCAAGTAGCCATGTTCTATGTGAACAAACAGGGCGGCACTGGGTCCAAGACTCTATGCCTGGAACACAGGCCCTTTGCTCCTTTGCCCTCAGGCACCAGATGTTGCTGAGGGCTGTTTATCTTCCTGGCCAGGAGAACTTTCTGGCAGACAGATTAAGCAGAATTCTGCAGCCCCATGAGTGGCAGCTGCATCCCTTAGTGGTTCAAAAGATTTTCCTGAAATGGGGACTTCCATCCATGGATCTCTTTGCAAGTCCCCTGAATCACCAACTGCCCAGGTTTTGGTCCAGGCAACCGCATCCTCTAAGGGTGGCAGCAGATGCCTTCCTGATTTCCTGGTCCCAGGGCCTACTGTATGCGTTTCCTCCCATGCCTCTGGTGGCCCGAACCTTGTTCAAGATTCTAAGGGACAAGGCCTCGGTCCTTCTGGCTGCTCCCAGGTGGCCGAGGCAGCCCTGGTTCCCACTCCTGCTTCAACTAGCAGTGGAGACACCACTGCCTCTGGGGTTCCAACCTGACCTCCTCTCTCAGGATCAGGGTTCCCTTCTGCACCCCAATCTCAAATCTCTCAATCTGATGGCCTGGAGGCTGCAAGGGTAGTCTTGGCTCCCTGGGGTCTGCCTCAGGAAGTAGAAGAGGTGCTCTTGGCTTCTAGAAAGCAATCCACCAGGAAAACATATGCCCTGAAGTGGAGGAGGTTCTCCTTGTGGTGTCAGCAACGCGAGGAAGATCCTTTCGGCTGCACTGCGTCAGTAGTGCTCCAGTACCTTCTGCACTTGTCCAATCAGGGCCTTAAGTCCAATTCTGTTCGGGTCCACCTCTCTGCTCTGGCAGCTCACCACTCAGTGGTGGAAGGACACTCTTTGTCAGTTCATCCCTTGGTGTCCAGGTTTTTCAGAGGCTTACTATTGCTCAAGCCTCCCCTCCGTCCACCGGCCTCTGAGTGGGAGTTGAATGTGGTCTTGCAGCAACTGATTCGCCCACCTTTTGAGCCAATGGCTACATGTCCTCTACGCTTCCTTTCTTGGAAGACTCTATTCCTAGTGGCCTTGACCTCGGCCAGGCGAGTGAGTGAACTTCAAGCCCTGGTCTGTGACAGACCCTACACTCGCTTCTATAGGAACAGGGTACCTTAGGACTCATCCTAAGTTCCTCCCAAAGGTTGTCTCCTCTTTCCATCTCAACCAGGAAGTGGTTCTTCCAACGTTCTTCCCTAGGCCCCATGCCAGCCGGGCTGAGACAGTCCTGCATATCCTGGACTGTAGGAGGGCCTTATCCTTCTACCTTGAGCGTACGCAGGGGCATAGGAGGGCTACTCAGCTCTTCGTATCTTTTGACCCCAATAACTTGGGGGTGCCTGTCTCCAAGCGTACCTTGTCCATCTGGGTGGCTGACTGTATCACCTGTGCTTACAGGGCACCTGACCTTCTTTTGCAGGGTCGGGTCACGGCCCACCGTGTCAGGGCATTGGCTGCCTCAGAAGCTCATCTCCGCTCTGTACCGCTGGCAGAAATCTGCAGGGCTGCAACTTGGTCCTCAAGCCAGACTTTTGCGGCCCATTACTGCTTGGAGAGGGAGTCCCGTAGGGACAGTGCTTTCGGTCAGGCAGTGCTCCGGAATCTCTTTGAGGTTTAGGCAACTCCTACCCTCCAGCCCTCTGGTTGGGCTACCGGTAGAGGTATGTTTCAGTGAAATACTTTCTCTGATGCTGAGGCAAGAGGGAGCTCATTTTTTCAGCTCTGGATCCCCGGTAGCCTGAAGCAGGGGAGTCCCATATGTGAGGACTGACTTCCTGCTTGGTCCTGGAGAAAGAGTAGTTACTCACCTGTAACAGGTGTTCTCCAGGAGCAGCAGGAATCAGTCCTCACAACCCTCCCTCCTCCCCTGGGAGTTGCAGTTGTACATAGTTCATTTTTACATTTTTGTGTGCTGTTTTTTAGCTATGTCATTTGACTGAGCAAGCTGGCACATTTAGGCAGGAAGGGGACCGCGCATGTGTGCAAGGCTTTCTTAGAAAGCTGGGGAAATGCTCTGCAGGGACTCCATCGACGTCAATGTCACCCATATGTGAGGACTGATTCCTGCTGCTTCTGGAGAACACCTGTTACAGGTGAGTAACTACTCTATTCAGAGGGAGACCAGCAAGAAGCAGGTTACAGTAGTCTAGATGGCTGATGACAAGTTTATGTTTATGTTTATTACATTTGATTTCAAGTCGCGGTGAGACATCCAAGCAGCAATGTCAGAAAGGCAGACATAGATCCAGGCTTGGATTGCTGGAGAGATTACAGCTGTAGAGATATAGATCTGGGAGTAATCAGTGTAACAATGTTACTGAAAGCCATGGGTAGAGATGAGTGCACCAAGGGAATGGGTATAGAGAGAGAAAAAGAGTGTGCCCAAGTCAGATCCTTGGGGTACAGCAATTGAGAGCAGCATAGCAGCAGCGGAGGATCCACCAGAACAAACACTAAAAGAGTGATGGGAGAGATAAGAAGAGAACCAGGACAGTACAGAGCCCTTAAAACCAAGCAAGGATAAGGTATCGAGAAGTAGCAGTAGTAATACTTTGGAGGAAAGATTGGAGAGAGGAAACACGACAGAGATGTTTAAATATCTCCGTGGCATAAATGCACAGGAGGAGAGTCTCTTTTGATTGAAAGCAAGCTCTGCAATGAGGGGACAATTTATTTTATGTATTTATTTAACAAGATTTTTATACCACCTTCTCGTACATTCAAAGTGTTTTACATTAAAACAAAGATTACAGAGAACTCAATGTGTAAACTTTGGTAGGAGTGACATGCAGGGTTTGCACAGCTAGGCAAAACATATATATATTGCAACATAGGTTAGATATTGTTTTAGGCATGTGAGATGAGGGGGAAAAACTAGGTATTGTCTCTGAAGTGATTGGTGAAAAGGAAGGATTTGAGATGTTTTCTGAAGTCCTTTAAGTCCTTGGCTGTCCTGACCTTCTCTAGGAGAGAATTCCAGATGGCGGGTGCCGCTAATGAAAGAGCCCTCTTTGTTGGTTTAAGAACTAGGAGTTGAAATGGTGTCTCTGGTGCTCTGGCTCTTAGGTCTGCTGTTTAATTTTCTGCACATCAGTTCCTGTAGAATTCCAACTGATGTGTTGTTTCTTATCTTGAAGATAGTCAAGGCAGTTTTGTATCTGGCACATGAGGTAATTGGTAGCCAGTGAAGCTGATATAAGAGCAGTGTTATGCGATCATGTTTGGCTGATCCTGAGATAATGTGGGCAGCCTTGTTCTGGGCTAGTTGCAAGGGACGAGTGGTTTGAGTTGGAAGATCTTGAAAAAGTGAGTTACAATAGTCCAGCATGGGGGTTATAACTGCTTGACAGACCATGCAGAAGTGATCCAGACCGAGGAGGGGTTTTAGTTTTCAGATAATTGCAAGCTTTTGGAATGCATTCCTGGAGGTTCTGTTGATGTGGGCTGGTAAGTTTAGAAAGTGATCAAGGGTGATACCAAGGTAGTATAGTCCTCTTTTACTGGAATTAGAGTGTCCATGATGGAGACTGATGGGGGGGGGGGGGGGTAAAGGAAGAGTCCCGTGTTATGAACAGCGCCTCAGATTTTTTGAAGTTGACTTGGAGGGTGTTGGAAGCCAGCCAGTTGCTCATCTCCTGGAGGCATTTAGTGATAGCTGTATAGTCTGGCATGTCAAGATGGATAGTGGAATAGACCATGATGTCATCTGCATAAATGACATAGTTAATTTTGGGCTGCTTGAAGATGATGCAAACTGGTTGTAAGTAAGAAGGACAGGCAGGGAAGACCCTTGAACGGAGTGTAGGTGTTTGAACCAAATTTGACCTTTTGTTGTCTGTCACTGAGGTAGGATTGGAATCAGTTGAATGTTGTGCTGTGAAGTCCAATGTTAGTTAGTCCGTTTAAAAAGATGCTGTGTGATACAGTGTTGAAGGCCAAGGAGATGTCAACAAAGATGAGTAGGAATCCAGTTTTTATGTTGTTGATTCCTCTTAGGAGTATGTTGAAGAGATGTATGAGGAGAGTCTCAACACTATGATTAGAATGAAATTCATGTTGGTGTGGATTCAGAGAAGCATACAGGTCAATATGGTCTTGCAGTTGTCTCTGCACAACTTTTCCAATTATTTTGGATAGACAGGTCCGGCTGGAAATAGGGCAGAAAGTTGCAGGATCAGAGCTGTTGAGGGTTTCTTTTAGGTGAGTCGGATGTTAACTTATTTGAGAGCAGGGGGCATGTATTCTTGAGATAGAGATGAGCTTATGGTGCTGTGGATACAGTTGACAACTTTGTCCTTGACTGATTTGTTCCACATGACAGAGCAGGGGTCAGAGGGCACTGTACTGGTGTTTAAGGCAGTGATGGTGCGGAATATTTGCTTCGTAGTTCAGTACTATTTGATGTTGTGTTCTGCAGTTGACGTGTTGGAGGTGTGGAGGTGTTTGGCAGTTAAGTTCTTAAGAGTGGTTTGTTTTGTTGATGAGGAAATCTGCAAAGAATTGGGGTATTCTCTTCTTTGTGGGATGGATCCTTTGTGAGGGTGCGGATAATTTCAAATAGCTTTCAAGGCCTGTTGCTGGCTTTTAAGATAAGGTTGGTGTGGTATTCTCGTTTGTGCTTGTTGATCAGATCGTTGTAGTCTCTTTGCATTTTCTGGTATTGAAGAAGGGTGGCTTATGACCAGTCGTGTTTCCATTTATGCTCCAGCTGGCAAAGTTTTTGTTTCTTTTCTCTTATTGCGTCAGAGTATGATGGGGCAGATTTGGATCTTTCTTCTCTATTTCCAAGATTTGGGCGGTAAGGAGTCTTCGCTCCTGCACTGATGGTGGAGATCCAGGTTTTAATTGCCTCATCTGGATCTGCGAAGTCCTGGGGGAGGCTGGGAAGGATATCTTTGAGGAAATGGTTTTGGTAATATCCTTTAAATATTCTTTCACAGTGGGGTATTTTCTGTGATTTTCCTTGTTGGGGGAGGTGAATCTTGAAGTTTATAGCATAGTGTTCTGACCAGGGTATTGGTACGGCAAAATGGGTCGTTATGCAGTCCTGTGAGTGAAGGTTCTTTGGGACAAAGATGAGGTCCAGAGTAGAGCCTGAGCGGTGAGAGGGACCCTTGAGGATTTGGCAGAAGTTAAGTGATTCCATTGCCTTGTGGGAAGTAGTTTCTTCTCTGCTAGGTGAGAAGCTCAGGTTTAGGTTGCCTAGTAGTATAAGTGGCTTATGAGGAGAGCTGGCCGAACATACGGCTTTGAGATGTTGGCTGTCTCATCAGCGGGAGCGTTTGGGGCTCTGTAGGTAAGACAAATGGCTAAGTGTCTGTTTTCTTTTTTTTTTTTTAAAACATATTTTATTAAGCATCGTGACATACAGGATAAAAGAAGGCATATCCAAAACAAGTACAGAAAAACCAAACCCTCCCGCCTCTCCCCGACCTACCCACCCAACTCGGAGTGTTGCAAAAAGCCCAAAAGCTATGAAAAACATCTCAGATGGAACCTACATTCCCCCGCTGAGTGTGCAACACCCTCTTATCCCATAGTAATCCCCTCGCCTTGAGAGGCCACACCCATAAAACCTTCCCACCACATCCTGTAACAGTGAACACCATTTACCATATCCTAAATATACCATGCCTAACTCCAAGCATTCCCCAAACAGTAAGAACAAACCGCAAACTCTTAAACTCTAAAACTCTGTGTGTGTGTGTGTGTGCTAGATGTCCAGCCCCCCGGCCCCCCTGTAATCACCGTATCAGTGTCCTGTCCTCCCCTCCAGGTACGCATCCCAGATCTTATGAAACATCCATTCTTTACCCCGTAACCGGTAGGTCAACAGGTCAAACCGTACCGCAGCTTCCACTTTGGCCTCCCAAGCCTCCTCAGTGGGCCCAGTCACACTCTTCCATTTCCCAGCAATCGCCAGCCTTGCAGCCAATCGCAACTTCGCGTCCAACAACTCCCGCCATTTCCCCTTACCAGCCTCGGCCTGCAAGCCCAAAAGCCACTCCGGGCACTCACGGAGCGACCCAAGGCCTGGTCCGCTCCCCATGATTCCCCCAATTCTCCCCTGCACCCTTCCCCAAAAGATCTGGATCACGGGACACTCCCACCACATGTGGAGAAACCCTCCCCGTCCCCCACAGCCCCTCCAACATTTGTCCGTAGGGAGCCCTCCGGCCAGATACAACTGTCGGGGAGTGCAATAAGCCCCATGAACAATTTGTAATTGCGTCTGACGCCAGGAGGACACCCAGGTGCACCTGTTGATTTGCGTATAGATCTTACCCCATACCTCTTCACTCAGGTCTTCCCCCAACCACCTATGCCACCGTACTTGGTGCAAGGCCGGGCCGGAGCCAACTCCTTCTTGCAAGAGAACATTATAAATCTTAGCTATAATCCCCCTGTCCCCCTTCCCGTGATACAATACCGTTTCCATCCGTGTCCCTTCCCGACAAACCTGGGCCTTGACATCCCCTGATTCTAAAAGATGTCGGACTTGGAAATATTGATAGAATGGTATTTTCTCCTGAACCTTTCCTTCCAGATCACTGTGAGACCGGACAACCCCATCCACCACAAACTCCTGGAGCATTTCCAACCGTCCGTCTACCAACTGCCTCCCTTTCTTCACCCATGCTGCCTGTCGGAGTGGGAGGAACTCTCCAATAGTAGACCATGGAGAGAAGGGACTAGGAAACCACCCCCTTCTCCTTCCTAGGACATGGATCCCAGCCATAGCCTCCAAGAAGGGGTGTCCATGTCGCCGTACGTGCCCTCTACCCCCTTCGCCGTCCGCTAACCACTTAGCCAAGGAAGGCTCCCCCATCGCCGACCTCTCCAACTCCACCCAGGGCCCCTGCCCCCCCCTTCCAGAGTGGTCACGCCAGGCCCGCAAGATACACGCCTGATGGTACCACTGCAGCGAAGGCAGCCGTACCCCTCCCTGCCCCTTAGGTGGAAGTAAGCCACCCCGACCAATCCGCGCCTTCCTTCCCCCCCACACAAAGCGCACCAACCGGCTATCCCACTGCTTCAGCAGCTGCCCCGGAAGCCTAATAGGCAGTTGCGAGAATAGAAACAAGAACTTCGGCAGCACGGTCATTTTAAGTACTTCCACTCGTCCCCGCCAACTCAGTTGCAGAGACGCCCAACCTTCCAGCAGTTGAGTTATCTGCCCCATCAGTGGTCGGAAATTCAATGCAAACAGCTCTGAGGGATCCGCTGAAATACGCACCCCTAAATATTTAAGTGTACCCTGGGACCACTTAAAAGGGAAGGACGGAAGATCAACTTCCCGCAACCCCCCCAAGGCCAAAGCCTCCGTCTTAGACAGGTTGACCTTAAATCCCGATACTGCCCCAAACCGCTCCAGTTCCCATAAGAGAGCGGGCAAAGACTCTTCCGGGCGGGACATAAAAAGCAGCGTATCATCCGCGTATAGCAGGATCTTGTGCGCGGCCTCCCCCACCACCACTGGCCGAATCCGGTCCTGCCCACGAATCCTAATCGCGAGGGCTTCGATTACTATAGCAAACAGGAGGGGTGACATGGGACATCCCTGTCTAGTCCCCCTTTGCAGATAAAACCGATCCGAGATCTGGTCATTCACCCAGATGCGAGCCGCCGGGCGGTGATACAGCGCCTTCACACCCTGAATAAAACCCGCACCCAGTCCCATCCGCCCCATAACCTGAAACAAAAACTCCCACTCCACCCGGTCAAAGGCTTTCTCGGCGTCCAACGCCACACAGAGCGCCGGGGAGCCCTGGTCCTTAATGTGATGGAGCAACCCCACCGCCCTTCGGACATTATCTGCCAGCCGCCTACCCTTTATAAACCCCGTTTGATCCGGGTGGACCAAATTAGGCAAGATGTTCTCCAGTCTACTTGCTAGGATCTTTGCATATAATTTCGCGTCACTGTTAATTAAAGCGATGGGTCGGTAATTCCCACAGCTCTCTGGAGGTCGCCCCTCTTTTGGAAGGACCACTATATTGGCCTGTGCCATTGACTCCGGTAGGCGTTCCCCCCGTAGTAGACCAGAGAACAACCGCGCCAGAAACGGGGCCACCTCTTCCCGCAGCACCTGATAATATTCCGCTTGAAAACCATCCTCCCCAGCCGCCTTTCCCTTGGGCAGTTTCTTAATCCCTCCAAGCACTTCTGACACCGAAATCGGCCGCCCCAACCAACTCGCCGTATCGGCGTCCACCCTGGGGAATTCCAGACCCCCCAAATATTCCGCTATCCCTTCCGTACTGGACCCCTCTTGCCGCCTATATAGCTCTTCATAGTACCTCCGGAAGGCATCACAGATAGCTCGACTGGCCACTGCCCGCTCTCCCTTTTCGTCCACTATCTCGCGGACAGTCCTACTCTCCCGCTTCTTTTGGAGTTGACGCGCGAGCAACTTCCCAGCTCTATTCCCACCCTCCATGAAGTTCCTCTTGGTGGCTCTCATCATCCGCTCTACCTCCTCCAAATCCATGGCATTAATCCGCGCCCTTAACCCCAACAACTTCTGTCGCGTTGCTCTGGATCCTCCCCCGCTATGAACTTTCTGCAACTGTGTCAATTCCTGCATCAACTGCTGGCGCAGCGCCTCACGTTCCCGCCTTTTCTGACTCCCAAATTGAATCAATCTACCTCTCATATAGGCCTTCCCCCCATCCCAGAGCGTGGCGTCCGCTACCTCCCCATTATCATTCCATTCCAGATAGTCCTTCCACGCCTTCCTAAGCATAGCCTGCCCTTCTGTGGACTGGTACAACGACACATTGCCCCGCCACCCTCCTCCCCCCCCTCCACCACGTCCACACCATTCCCCCACCACCATCCCATGATCAGAGAGAGTAATCGGAAGAATCCTAACATTTACTAAAACCCCTAGTTGGTTTCGCTTCCCCAAAAGTACATCCAATCTTGAGTAGGTCTCCTGTGTCGCTGAGTAGCATGTGTATTCCCGCCCTCCGGGGTTTTCCCACCGCCAAATATCCACCAGCTCAAAGTCGCTTAGGCACTTCTCGAGCTCCCTACCCTCATTCCCATGCCTTTTCTGACAAAAAATTAGAGCGATCCTGAGCCACCAACACACAATTCATATCCCCCCCCACAATCCAATCCCCCTTAGCTTTACTCTGGAACTCCCGTAGCGTGTCGGAAAAGAAGGAACCCTTCTGCCCATTAGGAGCATATACATTAAGAAAAGAGACCTCTCGCAAGTCTACTCTCCCCACCACCCATATCACTCGTCCCTCCGCATCACCCCCACTCTCATATGGAACAAACCGTACCCGCTTATGGACTAATACCACAACCCCACGTTTTTTAGAATTATAGGGTGAGCCATATAACTGCTCAAAACCCTGGGCCTTGAGTTTCTCTTGCTCCGCCGCGGTCAAATGTGTCTCCTGAATCAGAGCCACATCCACTCGCTGCTTATTTAACTGGGCCAGTACCCGTTTCCTTTTAATGGGACTATTAAACCCCCGTACATTATAGGAGGCTACCCGCAAGCCCCTGGCATTGGACACAGCCATCAACCCACCTCACTCTCCCCCTGGGACCCCGGACAAAGCCGCAACATCCAACACACACCAATCACACAAGCAACAAATAACATACAACCAACCCCCAACACTTGTATCACCATCCCCCACTCGCCACAATTTTTAAACATTTCGACCCCCAATAGCCCACCAGCCATCCACCCTCCACACAACCCGCCCTGCCACCCCCCACACTCACCCATTACCCCGACCCCCATCACTCACTCCTCGTTCCATACCCACTGCTAGGGTGCCCGTGCAGGGGGCACTACCCACTTGCAAAGCTCCCAAAATACAGGCCAATGTCCTGCCCCTCCCCTTCCCACCACCATCCTCCCTTAGACCCACAGATAAAACTGAACTTATTCCACCAGCCTCCCCCTCATCTCTCAAAAGTCAGAAGTCCCACAGATATGTCCCGGGGTTAGCTTACGCCACAGGCCAACAATAAGTCTGTTATCCTGCTCAGGCCAGCCCCGCCGTTGCCACCTCCGCCGCTGCCGCCACCGGGCCTTCCCTCGGTAGGTCTTCTTGCTCACACTCCGATCTCCCCGACTGAGACTTCAAGAATTTCTCCAAGGCCTCTTTTGAAGCAAAGAAGCGCCGCGTACCATTCACCAACATGGTAATCTTAGCCGGGTACCAAATCGCCACTTGAATGCCTCTCCGGGCCAAACTCTCTTTCAGTTTAATCAAATCCTTCCGGCGTTTAACTGTCTCAGAGGCAAGGTCCGGGAACACATAAACTTTCCAGTCTCTGTAATTCACAAACTTAGATTTCCGGGCCGCTCTAATCACATGTTCCCTGTCCTGGAACCGCAGGAGCTTGACAATGAGCGCACGTGGTGGGCCGGACGCCCCTGGCTTAGGCCGCAGCTCTCTGTGCGCCCGTTCTATCTCAAAAGCGGGAACTGATGGGGCCCCGGGGAAACAAGTCTTCAACAGATCTGCCACGAATTCCATAGTGTCCGTACCTTCAACTCCTTCCGGCACCCCGAAAATGCGTAAGTTGGATCGCCGGTCCCGATTTTCCATATCTTCCGACTTAGCATGCAACCAGCTGAGCTGTTGTTGCAACGAGCTCACCGTGCGCTGCAGCGTGGCCTGAGAGTCTTCCGTCTGACTCACCCTGGCCTCCACCTCCTCGAGCCGCTGCCCCAGATCTGCAAATTTCTCCTCCAGCTTCTGCGAGACTCGTTCCACTATCTCATCTTTCGAGTCTCGGATTTCTCGCAACACGGCCTCCAGTGTAGTCCCCGTCGCTTCCTCCCCCTCACGCACCTCTGGGCCTTCAGACTCACTTGGGGAGAGCGGCGCAGGCGACGCCGTCGGCCCGGTCGCTGCCGCCTTCACAGCCCCGGCTTTCGCCGCATACAAATCCTTAATCGGATTAGGGGGTTTGGACTTCACCAATTTCGGCATCTTCTCCAGGCCTCTTGGGAGCTATATCTACCCGATTTTTTCCGGGCGGGTGGAGAGCTCTCTCACGCACGTCTCCTCTCCTCCGTGGCTAAACCGGAAGTCAAGTGTCTGTTTTCTATCGTGATTAAGTCACAATGTTTGTGGCTTACAGATCGGGATATTTTAAATTTAAATTTAAGGTCCATTCGCACCTCTCTTGTGGGTGCCCGGGCAGTTCAAGGCAGTATGGGATTGTGGCGTCATCTCAGATAGAATGACCTAGTCAGTGCTCTTTAGCCAGGATTCGCTGATGCAGAGGATGTCAGTCTGGGTGATATTGAATATAGTCTACGATGGTGTTTGTCTTGTTTCTGATGGACCTAGCTTTGATTAGCCCAATGTTAATTGGAGTGATTAGTGTGAGTAGGGTGTAGTAGCCAGTTGTGTGTTGGTTTCAATTCTATGAGATGTGTGGGGCGAGAGTTGTCTGCTTGTGATACGGGTGAAGTCAGCAGCGAGGTCTTCGAGGTCGTTGAGGTTTTTCGAGGTTGTTGGGCTTAGTGTTGGCAGCTTTTTGTTTAGGTTGAGCTGATTTTTGCTTACCTGCCTGTGTTCCCCGCCTAAGGGCCATGCCAAAGGGCTCTCTGACACAGGCCCACCAGGTGGAGGCGCAGCTGATGGCACTTCTTTTTTAAAGTTGCTGTGGTGGGCCCTGATTGGCCTAGAGATGGAGAGCAGGAGGGGTTTCAGCTTCCCGCTCTCTTTCCTGATGCCGATCAGGGCTCTGGGTCCGAGGGTGCAGTCGTGCAGCGCCTGATGGATGAGGGTGAAAGGGGATAGACTCAGGACTAATATGCAGAAATATTTCTTTAAGGAAAGAGTGGTAGATGCGTGGAATAAACTCAGAGTGGACGTAGTAGAGATAAGGACAGTATCTGAATTCAAGAAAGCAGGGGACAAACACAGATGTGCTGCTGAGAAAAAATATACATGAGCACAACAGGAAGCAATGTAGAGAGAGACTGACTGAAGATATGATGGACTATTTGTTTCTTAAGTAATATCCTAGAATATTCCTGAAGGGATGAAGTTATAGAAATCATCTTTATATGTTTGGGGTAAGGTAGGACGGGTCCTGTGGGAGCCTTGAACCCAGTACCCCAGGGTTCACTGGACTCATCCCCTACTCTGCTCTGCAGATTCTGTATCTAGAGTTGAATTATATATTGATTATTTATAAAATACTGCTTATTGTACCTGCTGGGTACTGGGTGTTAATCTGTCTGGAAATTGCTATGTGAGCATATTTCCTGGACGTGTCCTATCTCTGGAACCTGGAAGAATGGTAGATGTAGTATAATAGATCAGCCTCACCGTCTGCTAGAAATGCAGATACAGTCATACAGTCCTTACCCAGGGAGATCAGAGTCTCATAATTCTCCTTCATCACCTCCCTGTAAAGCTCTTTCTGCCCTTCATCTAGATACCGCCACTCCTCCTGGGAGAAAGAGACAGCGATGTCCTCAAATGTCACCTGCATCTGAAACACAAACCAGAAACACACTCAGGACACGTGGAGGTGCTCAGAGTACATTAGATGTCGGCTAGCTTTATTCTCCTCCCCTAGAAATCCAAGGGAGCTTTGCATTGAAAAATTGTAGGAACAGACCTAGAAGCTATTACTGGTCTCCAGAGCACCGGGGGTGGAAGCACATTGAGTGGATCTCTCTGGCTAAGTTTTTATTCTTTTTCTCTTGCATGCTTTGAATAGTTTTAGCTGCCTGTACCTAGTTAGTATTTTGGAATTACTTTAATTGCAGTTCTTTACTTACTGCCTGTGTTTGACATAGTAACATAGTATATGACGGCAGATAAAGACCAGTATGGTTCATCTAGTCTACCCGGCAAGGGAGCAAGAGTCGGTGCACCTGCCGCTCCATGCAGGTCACCCCTATTTGTTGAAATATAAGAGATAGTTATGTTTATTTCAATTTTATCCTATTGCTATAAAGGGATCCACCGTGTCTGTCCCATGCAATTTTGAATTCTGTCATGTATTTGCCCCCACCACTTCTATCGGGAGGGATTTCCAAGCATCCACTATGTAGATTTCTTTAGCCTTTGAGAAAATAGTGGATGCAATATAGAAATTACCTAGCTTTATTTAAAAAAAAAAAAGAAGAGTTCAAATTTTCTGCCTGTTCTAGAAGAGTAGCTTTATAAGAATATGTTTGGCCTGTATGTTTGCTCTGGTAGGTAACAATTGCCCTGCAGGGTCTCTGGCTTAGGAAGTCAAATTCGTAGCTTACTGCCACTTATTTCTCACCCTCCCTCTCCTCACCCACTCACTGCAGGGCTGGATGTTCTTAGTCACCCAAAGATACACAGTCACTTGTCCTAACTTTAGTGAAAAGCACATCTGTGTTGCTTTTTCATCTACCAACATCTCCACACACACTAATCAAAGTTATCTTTAACCGGCGCAATAAGTGTTGTGGTTTAATCCTCAGAAAAGCAATTTGGAGCCTTTGAGCTTGTCCTATCCATCTTAAGCTATCTACTATGGAAAAAGAATTGATTCTATTGAGGGAAGACTTAGCTGCAATGAAACAAACCTCTCCCATGATACAGCTTACAAACAATCCATGCAACTCCCTCAAAAAATCCAGCAATGCAAGAATAAATGGATGACAGAGGTTCTGGCCAGTTATGACAAATTACAAGGAGACACCAACTCCGCCTCGAGATACCCTTGCAGAATATCTTCTCTGCCTTGGTTAATAAGGATTCTCCATTAATGGAAACTGTCGTGGCCTTAGGCAAGAAAGTCAACATCAGTTTACAGACATCTAAACCATATAAACAAAGAGAGGTGCTTACCTCAATGATCATCTCTACCAGCCCTTTTATTTACCATTCATCTCCAGCCAATCTGTAGGATCTTCCATAAGTTTAAAGAGGAGTATCACATCAATGCGGACGATATAGCATTATATATCCCATTTGATATTGCAAGGCCTAACCTCCATCTGATAATGTTCTGCTTCAGTGAATTGCCAAAGTGGCTGAACTCCTACAATCTGCTGATTAATTTAAAGAAAACTGAGATACTATAGGTAACCAAGAAATATGACTTTAAACCTCCCTGAACTTTACACCTAAAAGAAGCTGTTTACAGGTAAAGAACGAGGTGAAATTCCTTGGGATTACTCTAGATCAATCCCTTAGCATGACCACCCATATAAAATTAACTCCTGGTAACATCTATTACAAACTAAAGATGATTCAGCAATTGAGACCACTGCTATCAAGCTATGACTTTTGGTCTGTTGTTCAGGCAATGATCACCCCACACTTTGATTATTGCAACAGCATTTTCCAGGGCCTCTCCAAACAGGCAATAAGCCAGTTACAGATGGCCCAACATGTGGCTGCACAAATTATTTGAAAAGTTAATAGAACTGAATATTTCACACCCATATTATATGAATTACATTTGCTGCCAATTTAAAATACAAGTTACTCATGATCACATCCAAACTTCTAAAGAATTTACCTCCATCATACCTCAACTCTCAACAACCTCATAGTCCCCACTGACCTCCGCAAGGCTAACCGCTTGATGAGCAACACAGCCTTTGTATTGACATACAGTGTAAGAGAAATGTCCCACTAGTCTGCCCCTAGCTAGTCAGTCTTTTTTCTTCCGCTGTGCCTACAACACATAAATTCCTGCTCTCTCCTATATCCAGAGAAGAAAGTAGAAAATCAACTACTCACGGTAAGAAGATGCCGTCGAACAAACCAGGATTTAAAAAATACAGCCACTGCCCTAGTAAATAAAAGCAAGAGGAGAAGGAAACCTATTTGGTTTTCCAAAGAGGTGGCTGATCAAATAAAGGCAAAAAATACAACTTTCGCAAAATTCAAAAGCTTGCAAACAGAAGAACACAGAAATGAATACAGGATCCAACTCAAAGAGTCTAAAAGAGTAATAAGGATAGCAAAATCAAAGGCAGAGGAAAAGATGGCTGAAGATGTTAAGGGTGGCAACAAAACTTTCTTCAGGTATATTCAGGAAAGGAAGAAGATCAGAGTTGGAATTGCGGGACTCAGAAGTGCTGGGAAAGGACTCGTGGAAAGTGACACTGAAAAAGCAAAATTGCTAAACAAATACTTCTGCTCTGTTTTTACTAAAGAAGATCCTGGAGATGGACCAGCTGTGACTCCCAAATATAAAAATGGGAATGAAGTAGATACCACACCATTCACAGAAGACGAGGTGTTAGAACAACTTGCTAAACTGAAAGTGGACAAAGCCATGGGACCGGATGGGATACATCCCAGGATACTGAAAGAGCTCAGAGAGGTTCTTGCAGGACCGTTAAAGGATGTCTTCAACAAATCCTTGGAAGCAGGAGAGGTTCCTCAGGACTGTAGAATGGCTGATGTCGTACCTCTACACAAAAGTGGTGATAGGGAAGAAGTGTCAAACTACAGGCCCGTGAGCCTTACCTCAGTGACGGGAAAAGTAATGGAGGCGCTCCTGAAAGAGCGAATAGTGAACTTTTTCAAAACCAACAGGTTGCAAGATCCGAGGCAACATGGTTTTACTGAAGGACGGTCTTGCCAAACAAATCTGATTGAGTTCTTTGACTGGGCAACCAACGAGCTAGATGAGGGGCATGCGATGAATGTCATCTACCTGGATTTTAGCAAAGCCTTTGATACTGTTCCTCATAGGAGGCTTGTCAACAAACTCAGTAGCTTGGGGATGGGTCCCAAGATGGTAAACTGGATTAGAAATTGGTTGACTGACAGACGACAGAAGGTGATTGTACATGGAGCTCACTCGGATGAGAGGAAGGTGATTAGCGGGGTGCCCCAGGGTTCGGTCCTGGGCCCGGCCCTGTTCAATGTATTTGTGAGTGATATTGCTGAAGGACTGAATGGAAAAGTCTGTCTTTTTGCAGACGACACAAAAATTTGCAGCAGAGTGGACTCCCCTGAGGGAGTGGTTAACATGAGGAAAGATCTACAAAAGCTGGAAGACTGGTCTAATGCTTGGCAACTATGATTTAATGCGAAAAAGTGCAGTGTCATGCACTTGGGTAGCAGAAATCCAAGGGAAATGTACACGATAGGGGGTGAGAGGTTGGTATGCACGGTTCAGGAGAAAGACCTTGGTGTGATTATCTTTGATGATCTCAAGGTGGCAAAACAGTGCGACAAGGCAGTGGCAAAAGCCAGGAGGATGTTGGGCTGCATACAACGAGGGATTACCAGCAGAAAGGATGAGGTACTTATGCCACTGTATAAGTCACTGGTGAGGCCTCACTTGGAACACTGTGTTCAGTTTTGGAGACCGTATCTTGCAAAAGATGTAAAAAGACTGGAAACTGTTCAGAGGAAAGCGACCAAAATGATTTGGAGCCTGCGTCAGAAGCCGTATGAGAAGAGAATTGAAGACCTAAATATGTACACTTTGGAGGAGAGGAGGGACAGGGGAGATATGATTCAGACCTTTAAATGCTTAGAGAAATGATGAACAAACAAACCTCTTCCAAAGACGGAGAAGCTGTAAAACTAGAGGGCATAACATGAAGCTGCAAGGTGATAAATTGAAGGGCAATGTCAGAAAATATTTTTTCACTGAAAGGGTGGTGGATGCTTGGAATACCCTCCCGATGGAAGTGATGGGGGCAAACACGGTGACAGAATTAAAAAAGGCATGGGACAAACACAGTGGATCCCTTTACAGCAATAGGATAAAAACAAAATAAACGGTACCATCTAACTTCTGAACCATATAACGTCTCAACAAATAGGGGTGTCCTACATGGAGTGGTGGCTATATATTGTTCTGCCCACTTCTTCCGACATGTTTTTGATGTGTGGTTTAAAAGTGTGGCAGCTTCTGATGTTGTTCTGCTTTTGCTGGGGTGGCATGCAGATGTTGACCTTCCACATCCGTCACCCCTTTTCCTAGTTTAAATGCATATCCACATACTGCCTGAATTTTTCATGTAGGATTCTTTTCCCTGCGACAGAGAGATGTAGTCCATCAGCACAGTATAATCTCTTGTTGGTCAATCTGTTGTCCCAGATGCCAATAAATCTGAATCCTTCTTGTTTGCACCAGGTCTGGAGCCATGTATTAAAGCTGTTAATGCGATGCAGCCTTTTTGTCCCTTTACCAAGAACAGGTAGAACTTCTGAGAATGCAACAGTGTTAACAACATGTTTGAGTTTCTTTCCCAGAGATTGGATGTCCTTTTGGGCTGTAGAGGCACTGTTTCTAGCCAGGTCATTTGTGCCTAAGTGGATAATAACATCAAGTTTGGAGTGTTCACTTTTTGCACTAAGTAATTCAACAACTTGGTTTGTATTCCTGCTGGCCGAAGAGCCTGGTAGGCACATTTTTTATTTTTTTTACATTCTCTTATATACCGTGCTATTCTGCATCAGTGCGGTTTACATTGAACAAACTGAAATTACATTGAACAGGGAATTATAACTTGGAGATAACTATTTTACAGGGAACATGGGCTATGGAGGGTTAAGTGGCTTGCCCAAGACCACAAGGAGCACCTGTGGGACTAGAAACCCCAGCCCTTCCGGCCCAAGGTTGCTGTCCTCTAGTGGGATTTGAACCCCCGACCTTCCGGCCTGAAGTACCTCGCCCCAACCACTAGGCCACTCCTCCACATGACTATCTTCTCTCATTTGAACTGTGTTCCCAAGTTGGTGCCTCTGATGATGGAATCTCCAAGTAGTAGTAGTTTTCTTTTTGTTGAGGTTTTCTTCATTTTTGGTGCTTTAGCAGGGGATTGGGCATTGTCTGGCTCATTTAAGAGCCCTTCAGTTTCTATGGATTGGGCATCCTCATTAGCCAAGGCAGAGAAGGCATTGTGCAGGGATATCTCTTGATGTATAGGATGTCTCTGTGTTACAGGTCACAATCTACCAGAACCCACTGTGATCCATTTGTTCCTGGGGCGTTTGAGTCTTTGTGGGAGCGGTGGTGGACTTTGTTCAGTTTGTATCCTAGAAGAGGTGCGCTTCATTGCAGCCAGTTTCTCCCTCAGTAGAGACACTTCTTTATGCATGGCAGCTAGGTCTTTCCTTAGTAGAGTCAGTTCTTCATGCATGGCAGCTGACTTTAGGCATATTGGACAAGCTCTTAGGCTCCAAATGATTCGTCTTTGAATGAAAGTACCGCAGTTATTGCACTGAATACACAACATGTTGTTTATGCAGACCCAGAAGAGGAAGAAGAAGAAAAGATGAAGACGATTTGGCTTTTAACTCAAGTTAGGGATGATAGATGGCACGTATGTGACCACTATATAGGCAATGTAGCCCCTGGGGTGGGTGGGAACCTAAGTGTCTCTGGCCAGTAGGCTGTTCCTGAACTGTGGGCACACAAAATGGAGTAGGTAAGGCAACCCACCACTAAGGACAAATAGATAAATATGTGGAGACAAACAGACTCAGTTATGCAGCAAACTCAGCAAAAATCACCTTTTGGGAGAGCTCAGGAAAGCACTCCTCTTCTTAAGGAACAGAAAGGCAATCTGAGCAAGCCCTTGTGCAGCACAGGAAATGGAGGTCCACAACAATAACTCAGCAGGGGGGAGGGGTAGTCCCTCAGGTAGGCTAAGAGAAAGTTTAAAACTCTACAGCAATGGAGTATGCAAGGGAACCCACCACTAACCACAAATAGATAGATAAATATGTTGAGACAAACAGACTCACAGTTATTTAGAGACAAACAGACTCAGTTATGCCGCAAACTCAGCAAAAAAACACCTTTTGGAGAGCTCTGGAAAGCACTCCTCTTATTAAAGAATAGAAAGGCAAATTTAAGACTAATAAAAGAAAATATTTTTTCACTCAACGTGTAATCAAACTCTGGAATTTGTTACCGGAAGATGTAGTAAAGGCTGTTAGTGTAGCTGGGTTTAAGAAAAGTTTGGACAAGTTCCTGGAGGAAAGGTCCATAAACCGTTATTAAGAAGAGACCCAAGATATCACTGCTTGACCCAATACAAGCATTGTGGAACCTGTGTCTTTTGGGGAAACTGCTAAGTACGTATGACCTAGATTGGCCACTGTTGGAAACAGGATACTGGGCTTGATGGACCTTGGTCTGACCCAGTATGGCATATCTTATGTTCTTATGACTTCACCTAGTCTCGGCCTCCTTCTCCACGGCTACTCCACGCTATCGTGCAGCTAGGGAGGCACCAGGTGTGGTTGATGAATCCTGCTTGTCCAAGGAGAAAACGGGGTTACTTACCTGTAATGGGAGTTCTCTATGGACAGCAGGATAAGTCAGCCACACAATCCCACCCACCTCCCCGGGCCAAGGTTGGCCTCCACACGCCCCTAGCCATGGGCACAGCTTGAGACTCACTGGCTAGCTAGGGATGGACTAGTGGGGTGGGCCTCTGGCACATGCTCAGAGAGCACTTCCGTGTACGGCGCCGTCGGAGGACGTCACCAGGTGTGGCTGACTTATCCTGCTGTCCACGGAGAACTCCTGTTACAGGTAAGTAACCCCATTGAACCAGCTTGTTAGGGAAGTGCCAGAGGAAAGTAAGTGGTTTAAAACTGATGTTATTATCCATCTCGGAACACATCATATGTCCAGAACAGTATCTCTACAATGCAAAGATACGTCCAAATTTAGCAAAAATAATAGAAAAGGCAGTACAATTACAGCTACAGGACTTCATAACACTTCCACCCCCTTCGACATGCAACAACATGAGTTTAGACCAAAATGCAATGTGCAAACACAGCTCATCTTACTCGTAAACACTCTGGGGGTCATTCTGTCCCG
The DNA here is from genome assembly GCA_033557465.1 of Ichthyophis bannanicus. NCBI lineage: Eukaryota > Metazoa > Chordata > Amphibia > Gymnophiona > Ichthyophiidae > Ichthyophis > Ichthyophis bannanicus. The sequence goes on from JAWIIG010000053.1 coordinate 1,236,519, forward strand.
TGAATAGCGGGAACATCGATCCCTGCTATTCGCTCCCCTGCCAGCCCCGTCAAAAGCATTTCTGTATGACAACCTGTTTTACAGGGAGGCTTAGAAACTGGTGTGAAGGGGCATCGCTGAGGCGGAGCGAGGGCGGGCAGTGGGTGGTCCGCAACCCTGAAGATGGGCTAACAAAAATAGGAATAAACAGTACCCCCTTCTCCTGGTTCCAGTTTTACTTGACAGCATGCATGCAGCAATTTAATATAAGGGACAAAACTTCCAAACCGATTAAACATCTAAGTGACATACCCCAAGGTTCCTCCCTGTACATATAACCAATTTGCAAACTCATTCAGAGGCACAACATAAATTATACACCAATGACCTAATGCTATATGCCCCCTTCAACACCTACAAAAGAAGACTGCTACTTCTGGAGAGAGATCTGCAATTGTAAGTATTACTTCTGGGAATTTTTCTAAATCTTGGGGAAAAAAGGAATTCTTTAGATTAAAGCTGATTCATCTGTGAACCCAGTGTATTTGTTAAATCAGTCAGGGCCTAGTAGCAGCAAAGAGTTTCAGTTTAAATTTAAAACACAGAAGAGAGCTTATAGAAGAATGTAAATTGTTATTTTTACAGAATGATCAGAAAATTATTATAGAGGCTTCTAAAACTGTTCTGCAAAAACTGCCTGGGATAAATGCCCGTCATCTCATGCAAATTCTTATCTCACTCCATTGTTCTGCATCTAGAAACAGCAGAGCCTAAGAGACACTAAGTACATACTCCTACCCCCCCCCCCCTCCTTATCTTTGTGGTCCTTTATGATAAGGACTGACAGAAAGAACAGAAACCCAAAGCCAGAAGGCATACTGTGTGGATCATGAGAGCCAAAAATTGTTAAAAGGTCAGGGAGCTGCCTCCATATAACATATAGAGGATTAAAGTGTGTCTATTATACTACATATAAGAATAACTAGAGGGGATGAGGCTACAGAAACCCACGTGTGCTGCCTGAGTACAATAGATAAGTCAATAACACTGTATTAGTTAGCCAATAAGATACTGGGGGTAGGGACTTGCTGATTTGACAAAAGTATAAATGTCACAGAGATATGTCAAAAAAGTGTGCCTACAAGCTAGCCACCCGTCTTGCAAGATCGATAATAAACTCTTTTCATTGCTTCATGTCAATGTCTTATTCTAAAAAAATCTAGGTGGCACTATTTCTCCAGGTCCAAGCAGGAAGTCAGTCCTCACATATGGGTGACATTGGCACCGATGGAGCCCCCATGTGGAGCATTTCCTGAGCTTTCAAAGAAAGCCTTTGGGAATGCAGCACGCATGCGCGGTCCACTTCCCGCCCAAGGGTGCCATCTTGCTCAGTCTTCTTTTTTCCCGCAGAGCCCGACGGACGTGTATCCTGGTCACCCGTGGAAAAGTTGATTATTTTCGGTGTGGATCCGTGTAACTACTCGGTTCGACGCCAGTTCCCTTTCCCGCCTGGGTCCGGTACACCGGTATCGAGCCCGGACTTCATTTTTCGGTTTTTGTCCTTTGAGACTAGCGTTCACGCTCTTTTTTCCTTTATCCCTGGCAGCCCAGTCTTTTGACCTTGCAGGAGCTCTTTTTCCCCTGATGGCTGCCAGCGGGTTTAAGAAGTGTGATCGGTGTAAGAAACTAATGTCTCTCACCGACACACAAGACTGCTGCCTCCGGTGCCTCGGGACCGACCATGACCCGATGGTCTGTGGCCCATGTGGCAAAATGTCCTCGAAGGCATTGAGGAACCGGCAGCACCAACGCGAAAGGATCTTCTCCGATTCCGCGTCCGGCCGAGCCCGGACCTCATCAGAGGCCTCGACGTCTCGGGAGTCCGACCCCGAGCATCGTTGTGGCTCCTCTGAGAGGGGGTCTCCTTCGCGGGAGCACCGCAGGAAGAAGAAAGGCACGAGGGCGGCGTCGGTGGATGCTCTTGGTTCCTCGAGGGCCATGTCGCATAGCCCCGACCACCGTACCGGGTCGTCGGAGTCGGAGAGGCCTGCTAAACAACCTCGTGTAGAGACGGAAGCGCCGAGTCACGTGAGTACTGTAGTCCTCGTGGACTCTCCTCCTGGGGAGCAGACGTCGGGCCCGATGCCATCAGGCCACGAGTCAGAGGCTGCTGAGTCTCCTGAGCTCGGACTCAGGTTGACGGCCTTGGAGAGCAGCTTGGCTGCCTTCATGGAGCAGCAGTGGGTACTGATCGCCAGTCTCACCAGTGCATCTGCCCCGACCACCGGGACCTTGACATCCAAGTCTACCCCGGAGGCTGAGCCGATCCTTGAGTCCATGAGATGTCGAGTCGATCCTCGACCAAGGTAGCCCTCAGCCTCCCGTCCGGGACCGAGGTCGTCAATGCCGGTACCCTCGGCGTTGGGGCGGATGGCATAGGTGCCCACCCAACCGGAGCCGCTCGATTCCTCCTCGGAGGGGTCGGGGTGGGAAACGGAGGACAAGGAGTCCCTGGACACATTTCAAACCAAGTGCGACACCGGAGTCCGGATTTCGTGCGGGATATGGCCAAGGCCTTGGGCTTCCCGGCAGACCCCGAGGAGGAGCCTTGAGCCGAGGAGCTTGAGGCTCTGCAGTATGACTCTCCACCTAAGGAGGCCTTTACTGTACCAGTTCCTCCGATGCTGGAACGGTTGCTCTTCCGCATGTGGGAGGCGCCAGCCTCGATGCCGGTTCTTAGCAAGCGGTCGATTCCATTTATCGAGTCCGCAAGAGCCCTGGGATCCAGAAGGCGCAGCTGCCACACCACTCCATGGTTGTGAAATTGGCCATGCATCATCTGAAGAGTCAGAAGATACACTCCTCGGTGCCTCCTGGCCGGGAGGCCGAGAACCTGGATGCCCTCGGCAGGAAGTGCTTGCAGGACTCTATGCTTGCTTGCCATGTCCAGACTTACCAGCTGTACATGGGCATGTACCTTAGAGACTTGGCAAAGGAGATTGCCGGGTTCTCTGCTGGTCTCTCCGAGGAACCTTTGTAGAGGTTCATTGCCTTGTCATCAGGGATCCGGGAGTGCTCAAAGTTTCTCTCTCGAGCAGCCTATGATGGCTTCGAGGCTTCGGCCCGAGTAGCCGCGGCCGGCATCGGTGCACGCCACCAGGCCTGGCTACAGTCATCGGACCTCGAGCCATGGGTTCAGGACAAGTTGGTCGATGTTCCTTGCCGAGGTGAAAACCTATTTGGCAAGTCCATGGCTGAAAAGGCTGAAGAACTCGAGTCCAAGACTCTCACCAGGACAAGGCTGTCCAGAAAGACCTCTGCCCCTTCTCAGAAGAAGAAGAAGAAGAAGAGCTCAGATAAAAAGCCCTTTTACCCGAGGAAGTCATCTGCCTACAAATCCTACCCTCAATTTCAGGCCCCCACAGCTCCCCAGCAGGGTCAGCAGGCCAAGGGGCAGGGACATGGGCCCTGTAGGCAGAAAACCCCCAAGCCACCAGCTCCGGCTACTGCACAGCAGGGAGTGGGGTTTGGACTCCATGGGCATAGCCTCTCCTCCTCAGCTGGCCGGCTGACCCTCTATGCCCACAGGTGGTCAGCCATCACAAGGGATACCTGGGTGCTGAGCATAGTCCAGAGGGGCTATTTGCTCCACTTCACCAAGTTACCCCCCCTCCTACTTTCCAAGGGAGCCTCCAAGACTCCCTCTGCACACTAACTTACTCCTTCAGGAGTTGACAAGTCTTCTACAGGAGCAGGCGGTGGAACCGGTGCCCCACCACCTGAGAGGCCACGGCTTCTAGTCCAGGTACTTTCTGGTACCAAAAAGGACAGGAGGCCTCAGGCCCATCCTAGACTTGCGCAGTCTCAACAAGTTCCTGGAGAAGGAAAAGTTCAAGATGTTTACCCTTGGAATACTGCTGCCCTATCTCCAGCAGGGAGATTGTCTATGCTCCTTAGACCTAAAGGATGCATATACTCACATCCTCATTCATCCAGACCACAGACAATATCTCAAATTTGTGGTGGGAGGAAACCATTTTCAGTACAGAGTACTTCCCTTTGGCCTGACCTCCGCCCCCAGGGTTTTCACCAGGTGCCTGGCAGTGGTGGCGGCCTACCTCAAAAACCAGGGCATCTTTGTCTTTCCCTACCTGGACGACTGGCTCATCAGGGGTCAGTCTCCACAGGAGGCCACACAAGCCACTATTCGCACTGTCTCTCTTCTCCAGCATCTGGGCTTCATCATAAACTTCGCAAAGTCCACTTTGCACCCCTCACAGAACATAGAATTCATAGAGCAAGGCTGGACACCCTTCAAGCAAAAGCTTATTTACCTGTGGACAGGGCCCACAGACTGATGGACTTAGCCAGACAGTTCCACAGAAATTCTCTGGTCTCTGCCAGACAATTCCTGCGGCTCTTAGGCCACATGGCATCCACGGTCCATGTTACTCCAAATGCCCGTCTGCACATCAGGCCTGCTCAATGGAGCCTCCAAACTCAGTGGCTGCAGGCCACAGGAGACTTGACAGACAAAGTAAGGGTGTCCAAACTACTGGCGTCCTCCCTGCAATGGTGGCTCCATCTTCCGAATCTGCTGCAGGGGGTGTCTTTTCAGGCACCGCCACACACACAAGTGCTGACAACCGATGCTTCTCTTCAGGGTTGGGGTGCTCATTGCCAGGGGGCATGCACTCAAGGTCTGTGAACCCCTTGTGAGGCCGCACAGCAGATCAATCTCTTGGAGTTGAGGGCTATCCGCTTGGCTCTTCAGACTTTCTCTCATGTCCTCTCTCACCAGTCGGTCCTGGTTCAGACAGACAATCAGGTCACAATGTTCTATGTTAACAAGCAAGGAGGCACAGGGTCCAGACTTCTGTGTCAGGAGGCACAGGCCCTGTGCTCCTGGGCGGTGCAACAAGGCATGTTTCTCAAGGCCGTTTACCTGCCTGGCCAGGAGAATTACCTGGCAGACAGGTTGAGCAGGATTCTACAGCCACACGAATGGCAGTTGAATCCTCTGGTGGTCCAGCAGATCTTCCTCAGATGAGGTCTTCCAACCATAGATCTCTTTGCCAGTACACTGAACCATCAACTACCCAAGTTCTGCTCCAGATAACCGCATCTTCTGAGAATAGCAGCAGATGCGTTCCTAATCTCATGGTCTACGGGCCTCCTGTATGCGTTTCCTCCCACGCCTCTTGTGGCCCGGACCCTATTCAAGGTGCTTCGGGCTAAGGCCTGGGTGATCCTGGTGGCCAAGGCAACCATGGTTTCCACTCCTCCTGCAGTTGTCGGTGGACACTCCACTCCCTCTGGGGGTGCAACCCGATCTCCTGTCTCAGGATCAGGGATCCCTTTTGCACCCCAATCTCCAGTCCCTCAATTTGATGGCCTGGCTGCTGAGAGGGTAGTCCTAGCACCCTTCTCGCTGCCTATGAAAGTGGAAGAGGTGGTTTTGGCCTCTAGGAGGCAATCCACACGGAAAACGTATGTCCTCAAGTGGCATAGGTTCTCCACCTGGTGTGCTCAGCACCAGGAGGATCCTTTTTCGTGCTTAGTGCCAGTTGTGCTGCAGTTATTTGCTTCACCTGTCTAACCTAAGCCTTAAATCCAATTCTGTTAGGGTCCACCTTAGTGCTCCGTCAGCTTACCACTCACAGGTGAAGGGTCAGTCTCTGGCGAGCCACCCCTTGGTGGCCCGCTTCCTCAGAGGCCTGTTTTTGCTCAAGCCTCCTATTTGTCCACCTGCCCCTGAGTGGGATTTGAATGTGGTCGTGCAACAGCTTACTTGCCCACCATTTGAGCCTATGGCTACCTGTCCTTTACGCATTCTTTCCTGGAAGGCGTTGTTCTTGGTAGCTCTTACCTCAGCCAGGCGTGTGAGTGAGCTACAAGCTCTGGTTTCGGATGCTCCATATACACGGTTCTATAGGAACAGGGTGGTCTTACGGACTCACCCTAAGTTCCTTCCGAAGGTTGTCTCCTCCTGCCACCTCAATCAAGAGGTGGTCCTTCCGACTTTCTTTCCCAGGCCGCATGCCAACCGGGCTGAGATGGTCTTGCATACCCTGGACTGTAGGAGGGCGTTGTCCTTCTACCTTGACCATACGCAGGGACATTGAAGGGCTGTTCAGCTCTTCGTTTCTTTTGACCCTAATAAACTGGGGTTGCCTGTCTCCAAGCGTACCTTGTCCATCTGGGTAGCAGACTGTATCGCCTGGGCGTACAGGACAGCAGGCCTCTCTTTGCAGGGTCGAGTCACGGCCCACCGTGTCAGGGCGAAAGCAGCATCAGTAGCTTATCTCCGCTCTGTTCCGTTGGTAGACATCTACCGGACAACTACGTGGTCTTCAAGCAAGACTTTTGCAGCCCACTACTACCTCGAGAGGGAGTACCGCAGAGACAGTGCTTTCGGACAGGTGGTTCTCCGTAATCTCTTTGAGGTTTAGGCAACTCCTACCCTCCGGCCCTGGTGTTGGGCTACCATACGGGGGCGTTCTCAGAGAAGATTCTTTCACGCATGCTGAGGCTCTAGAAGCAGGGGTCTCAAAAACGCGGCCCGCGGGCCGCATTGAGACCTTTGTGCGCGCCCCCCCGCAATGACAGGAAAAAAATAAAAAACACGGCTTATTCTGCTGCTGCGTTGCCGTGGCAGCGGCAGAATCAACTGTCCCGACGTGCCCCTTCCCATCTGCCCGGCAATAGCAGCAATATACGCGTTCCCCGCGGGGGCCCCCCCACCCGGCAGATCCCTTCCTGCTTGCCTGCCTGCTTGTCAGTTCTTGGGCTCCGCTTCGGCTTTTTTTTTTCAGAGCCGCAAAGGGAGGAGCTTCTCCCCTCGAGACTCTGTTAGCCTCGCCGGGGCAGATGTGGAAATTTCCCAGTAAGCCCCAGCTGGCTTAACAGAGCTCGCGAGGGAGAAGCTCTCCCTTCGCGGCTCTGGAAAGCCGAAGCGGAGAAAGAACTGACAAGCAGGCAGGCGGAACGCAGGAAGGGATCCTGCTCGGGTGGGGGGGTGGCCCCCGCGGGACTTGCGATATTGCTGCTACCGCCGCGGCAGCCGGCAGGCAGCCAGCTTTTTTCTAAAGGTTTAATTTTCCCGGGGGGGGGGGGGGGAGGGAAGTAGGGGTAGGACTTGATGTGGGCTGCTGGGGTGGGGAGCAGGACTTGATGTGGGCTGCTGGGGGGGGGAGCAGGACTTGATGTGGGCTGCTTGGGGGTGGAAGCAGGACTGATGTGGGCTGCTGGGGGGGAGCAGGACTTGATGTGGGCTGCTGGGGGGGGGCAGCAGGACTTGATGTGCGGCTGCTGGGGGGGGGAGCAAGGACTTGAGTGGGCTGCTGGGGGGGTATTGACTGGAAATGGGGGTGAATGGGGGGGATAGTACTGAAAATGGTGGTGAATGGGGGTTAGGACTGGTAATGGACAGACTGGGGGTTAGGACTGGAGGTGGTCTGATTGGGTGGCTATAGACTGAAAATGGGGTTATGGGGGGGCTAAGAATGAAAGGGAATGTGGGCGATGGAAGGGTTAGGCCTGGAGTGGCGCTGTTGGGGGCGCTTTAGGACCGGATAATGGGCTAGGGGGGGGGCTAGAACTGGTTATGGACTGGGGGGGCGTGCTATGACTGGAACATGGGGCCCGAGTAGAAGGGGGAGCTTGAACTGCAAATAGCGATGGGGACAGGGTCTTGGAATGGTAATGGGCTGAGTGGAAGGGGGCTTGGAATGGAAATGGGCTGATGGGGAGGGGGGCTTGGAAAGGAAATGGGCTGTGAGGGGGAGGGAGCTAGGACAGGAAATGGGCTGAAGATGCGGGGACTAGAAGGGAGCGGATGCTGGGTGGGGCAGGAGCTAGAAGGGAGTTGATGTTGGGGGACTATTAGAATGGGATGGGGGCTGGGATGAGTGAAATGGAGAGGGGAAATAATTATTTTTGTGTGGGAGGGAAAAGGAAAAAATCTACAATTGGGCCGTGGTATTGGGAGTAGTTAAGTGGGGATTGAGGATGGAGGGGTAAAATTTGAGTGGATGAAATTAGAGGAATGAGGACAAGAGCAACAGGAGAAATGATTAGTATGTTAAAGCAGATGTAGAGAGGAATGGAAAAAATAGGAAAGAAGAAAGGACAAATGGACCCAAGCAGACGATGGAGAGTTAGCAGAAAGACACGAAATGTAAGAAACCAGAAGAAAGTGACGGGAAACAATTGCAACTGAAAAAAAAACAAAATGCACAAAAGGTAGAAAAATATCTCTTTATTTGAATTTATTAAACTGAAATAATGTCAGCTCTTGGAAATGTGCATCTTTAATGTCTGCACTCTTATTTAATACAAGAGGAATCAATGTATAGTTTTATTTCTCACAGTGTTGTACATTCTAAGTTTGGCTTTTGGGGTTCCCAGTTTAACTTGTCTTCCTGTTTCTAAATTGTGATTCCTTGTTTGGTGATGGTGTTATGTTCTGCATTTGTGTAAACCTGAGCTGAGGTATTCTGTTTATGTAATCATCCGTAATTTGACAATTGCCACTTGTTCTTCTTTTCCCGAGCTCAGGTCATGTATTGTTATTCTCTGAAATGTGTTGATTTAATATTTGCAGTGTTGCCTTTTGATAGTTAGGGTATGGTGCTTTGTGAATACTGGTAGTGCTGTTAGGACACGGCAGGTTTGCTATGGGTTCTAAATGAGCAGTGTTTCTAGTAGTTCCTAATGTGCCTGGCGGTTGGCACTGGTTTATAGTAATGTAGAAATCTTTTAGTCTTTCTTTATCCATACACTCATTAAGAGGCATGTTTACTAAAAGTTAGTGTATGGTAACATTATGCAAATAGTTATGCAAATGATTCCCTTATGCAAATGATGCCCTTATGCAAATGAGGCCTGCGTCTTGTGCGGCCCCCGGGTTACTCTACAAGTCCTCATTTGGCCCTCAAAGCAATTTGAGTTTGAGACCCCTGCTCTAGAGGGAGCTCATTTTCAGCTTTGGGTCTCCGGTAGCCTGAAGCTGGGGAATCCCATATGTGAGGACTGACTTCCTGCTTGGTCCTGGAGAAAGGCGTAGTTTCTCCTAGGACAAGCAGGATGAGTCAGCCACGCTTGGTGACGTCATCCGACGGCGCCGAGACGGAAGTACTCTCCATAGCTCAGAAAGGCTTTTCCGCCCTTCTGAGCATGGGCCAACTGGCCCCACCCCCTTGCCCGCCCCTAGCTAGCCAGTTTCACTTCTTCCGCCTTGCCTAACAAGACGGACTGTCCTCTTCTCCACTGAAATCTAACCTATTTGGAATGAACTAAGGAAATTCTCATTTTGAAGCGTATGTATGTATGATTTTAAACTCACCTTTAATCCTATGTCCAAAGCTTCCCTTTCAGATCTCTCCCAGTGCTTCTTCCTTCAGATGATCTGTTCCAGTGCTCCTCTAACTAAGGGCTGGGCTGAGTGGACCTTCTGGCTCTTGGCCCGGTGCCCTATCGTGTGCTGACAGGCACAGGGACCTGGACAACCTAACACCTGATGCAAGGACCAGCACACGTACCTTGGGGGACACCGCCGCCAGCTCCGCCGCCGCTCGGGATGTGCCTAAGGGCCTCCATCCCCAGATGCAGGCTCTCAGGATGAAGGATGATGCAATCGGAAGGACGCGGCTTTGCAGCCCTTGCGGCAGCCCAGCCCAGGACATGCCTGGGAAGGCCTCCGTCCCCGGCCAGCTTTCCTCCCCGTGCTTCTCTGCCCAGATCATCCCAACATGTGTGGATCATGGGGGCGGCCATCTTGCCCCTGCCTCACGGCCCTGCAAGCCACTGCCCCTCCACAGGATTGCAATCTCTCAAGCTCAGCCCCCACCCGGGGGCTGCTACCCTCCGTGGCTGCCGCCCCAGTCCTGTGCCGCCCAATTATGAAAGAGTCTGGCTTCGGCGCAGAGATTCCTCTCTGGATGGCGCGGGTAGGTGGGATGCACCATGCCCCGGAACAGGCATGCTGCCCTGCTGTGGGCCGCCGCTCCCACCCCCCCCCCACCCCCGCACGATTGGATGCATCGCTGGTGACCCCTCGGCGCCATTGGCTGGCATCGCATCAGCCCGCCCCTCGGCGAACTTCTGATGCCTTGATGTCCTCAGTCAAACCATCTCATCTCATCAGGCATGGTGAACCCTGCTGTGGGCCACCGCCCCTCTGTACGATTGGACGGCATTGCTGCTGCCCCTCGGCACCATTGGCTGGCGCTGCGTTGGCCCGCCCCCTCGGCGCGATTGGCTGGCGTCAGGTCTGACGTTGTCATGGCCAGCATGGGAGCGCACTCGAGTCACCTGAGGGGTTTAGAGACAGGAGTCGCGGTGCCAGGATTTCACAGGGCAGTGTGCGGCGGCCAGATGATCTGGATTCTGCCCGCCAGGTCCAGTCTGGCATCACCCACTCAGGGAAGTTTTCAGCAGTGTTCTGCATCATCAGGGCGAGTTGCGGCACGGGGATCTCTCCCGGGCAGCGTGCTGTCCATATGCTCCAGATGGACCGGGCTCGCCGGGGTCGAGTCTGCCCAGCCTCCTCGTGCATTACCAGGAGACCGGTGAATCCAGGAGCAGCGCCACCGAGGCTACTTCTGTGTCAACGTGGGAAATTCTGTTGGCGCAAAGGAACATCTCCCTTCCTTTCGGCGCAAGAATCGTAAGGCTTTGCTACGCCGTCAGTCCTGCTAGTTACAGGGCATGCCATCAGGGGTTCTGAGGCTCAGAGGAAACCCGGCAGCCATTCCTGGAAAGCGGGATTAGCCTCACAGCTCCTCCTGGGAAGTTACTATTCCCTGAGACACGGGCATTAGTTTTAGTCAGGCTAAAAAAAAAACAAAAAACCCCCCAGAAATCGCAGCAAGCAGAACAGCCTCAAAGGCAAGTGGCCACAGAGTGGTGCAGTACACACAGACAGTGTGTTCAGGAGCAGAAGGTCACAGGTTTCAAGTCCCAGCTATGGCTCCTGCCAACCCAGTCCCCACACTCCAGTTCCAATGCACTGGGCCTGGGTGTGGTGCTAGGCACAAACAGAACCTACACCTTCCTGTCAGCCAGAAAGAAGACAGTGGCTCCCACCTGGCCCTGGGTCAACTCAGTACCTTCAGCGGTACACTGCAGATCAGATGCCTCGGGGAATGGGGACATCACCATCTACTGCTCAACGAGTAAGGCATACGCAAGCAACCCATGGCAAGGGGCCTCAAGCACTGGCTCACCAGGCCTTCACATTGAGAAGAACCTCTTCTCTCTTGCCCCTCTAACTGTGGGTGCTCTCGCCTCCTCCTCGAGGCTGAAATACACAAGACCCTTCGCCACCAGCCATTTGCCTTCACGGCCAAAAGCTATCTGCATTAGGAAAGGCACAGCAGCACAGATGGCAACCCAGTTTGCGTATCCACACACTTGGGCAACCACAGAGGCCTGAGCCCAATCCTCATGGTGGTCTCCACAACCACATCTCACTATCGGAGCCCTCATGGTCACAACCCTCTCCCTCTTGCTTCAAGGCTATTGGCTTCAGCGTAGAGGTCCCTTGCTCTTGAATAACAAGCTGAATGCGGCCGGTACCCCTTATTGTTCTCGAGTGTTAGCCCTGATTCCACCATGCAGAGTCTCTAAACATACCAGCCATGGAGGGATATTTCATGGATCAGGGACTCATCCGCAGCATAAGGACCATTGCAACAAGGAGTCTCTGACTTAACTCCAGCCTCAGACTCCACTTCGAGAGGCAGCTGCGAAAAACCCTGAGGAACCCCTAGTGTAAGCCAGTGGCCGGCTTGAGGTCCACCTCCAGCCTCCCATCCTCAGTGAACCCACTAGGGAGTCCATAGGTATAATATGGAGTCCCTGGGAAGATGGTTGAAGTCACATGCAAGATCTTGCCTCCTTGGCTCGCCCACTTGAATCTGGCCTCGCCCACTTGAATCTGGCCTATCTTGGCAGCTCCAGGACTAGCTCCCACCTCAACATACTCTGCAGCTCTGACCAACCTGTGAGCCCGCCCTCTTCTAGATGCAGAGAAGAGACCTGCACCTGTGCCTTGAGGCTAGGCCACACACAACAAACTAATCGGTTCGGTGGTCGAGGGAATTCACTGACCATCAATGGACCAGAAACTGCCTCGCCAAGGAGTGATAAGAGCATATGTAATGCTTTACCGGCCTCAGCAATCGCTCACTAGTACTGGGCAGGTCTCAATAGGTAACACTGGCTCCACAAAGGAACCCAGGTTCTAACATCACCCTACCACAAACCATTCCAGCTAAGCCCCATTTCAGTTTCCCACTTTAATGTGCTGCGCTACACACAATTGGTGCGTATAGGGGCGGAGGGTTACAGGTACGGGTTCCGGCTCTGAATCATGCAGTGCATGTTCCCAACGACCTTGGGGGCTAGAGTACTAGATCTCATCTCTAAATGAGCACAGGAGTCAACATCCTGGTTTTTGAAACCCTGAACCCCAGGGAAAAGCAGTGTCCAATGGGAGGGGAAGACTACACCATGGCAGGTCACACAGCCTATGGCTACCACCCAAGGCTTCCCCGCAGCCCTTCCTATTTGGGCCACAGGTTCATCCGGGATGAAAGACAGGCGTACAGGACATACAGGACACACACACGGTTAATAAGGCCACTCCACAGGCCACATCCAGTGCCCTCGGAACCTTACCCATTGGGTGCATAGGTGCAAGGTGGAGCAGCAGTCATCCCTTTCCAACAGGAAGTCAGATGGCAAGGGCCTCCAACAAGAGGTTAGACGGCAAGGGCCTACTTCGAAGGGCCATAATAGCTGATATGAAATGGGAAAAGGTTTTTCCACAAGAGCCAGCATGAAATGGGGAACGGCCTTCCATGCAAAGTGACACTACAACCGGGCATAGGGTTGCATAAAAAGGCCAAAGGCATTACTTGATATGCCTTATATACACAATCCCGAAGATCAACATGGTATATGGATAACTCTAAACTTTACCATACTGACAAATTTAGTTATATGTAAACATACATTACCTAGATAAGGTCTTAGATAGTGCTGGGGAGGAAGTCTGCTGTCTTGGTACATGTCGGTACCAATGACATAGGAAAATGTGGTAGGGAGGTTCTGGAGGCAAAATTTAGGCTTTTAGGTAGGAAGTTGAAATCCAGAACTTCCATGGTAGCATTCTCCGAAATGTTTCCTGTTCCACGCGCAGGACCTAAATGGCAGGCAGAGCTCCGGGAGTCTCAATGCGTGGATGAGACAATGGTGCAGAGATGAGGGTTTTGGATTTGTTAGGAACTGGGGAACATTCTGGGGAAAGGAGGGGCTCTTTCGAAAGGAAGGGCTTCACCTTAACCGGGATGGAACCAGGCTGCTGGCATTAACCTTTAAAAAGGAGATAGAGCAGCTTTTAAACTAGATATTAGGGGAAAGCCGACAGTCGCCCAAGAGCGGATGGTTCGGAAGAATGTATCCTTGAAGGATACTACCAAAAGCAGAGAGGTTCCACAAAAGAGTAAAGTAGCCCAAATGTCCTCAAGTATGGAGCAGACAGAGCTTAAAAATCCCAATTTACCCCATGTCTAACAATAGCCAAATTAACATGAATAAAATACATTCTCTAAAATGCTTGTATGCAAATGCTAGAAGTCTAAAGAATAAGATGGGAGAGTTAGAATATATAGCACTAAATGAAAGGTTTAGATATGACTGAAATATCAGAGACATGGTGGAAGGAGGACAACCAGTGGGACAATGTGATACCTGGGTACAAACTATATCGTAATGATAGAGCTGATCAAATTGGTGGAGGGGTTGCGCTCTATGTTAGAGAGGGCATTGACTCAGAAAGGATTAAAGTTTTGCAGGAAACAAAATCTGCTGTAGAAGCTATATGGATTGAAATTCCATATAAAAGGGGGAAGGCAATGGCAGTGGGGGGTGCCACTATCGCTGGCACCTGGCCAGAATGACCAAATGGATGATGAAAGGCTCAAAGAAAATCAAGGAAGTTAACAAAAATTACAGCGCAGTAATAATAATGGGTGATTTCAATTACCCCGGTATCGACTGGGTCAGTGTCACGTCAGGACATGCTAGGGAGATAAAGTTCCTAGATGAAATAAATGACTGCTTCTTGGAGCAGGTAGTTCATGAACCGACCAGAGGGGAAGCCATATTAGACCTAGTCCTTAGTGGAACACCAGATCTAGTGCAAGCGATAAGGGTGTTGGGGCCACTTGGCAATAGTGATCATAGCATGATCGCCTTTGATTTAATTAGTGGAGGAGGGATCGTAAGGAAATCCACAGTACTACCTTTTAACTTTCGAAAGGGAGACTATGATAAAATGAGGAAAACAGTTAAGAAAAAACTAAAAGGAGCAGTTGCAAAGGTTAAAGACGTACATCAAGCTGGGGTGGTGTTGAAAAATACTATCTGGGAAGCCCAGAACAGCTGTATTCCACGCTTTAAGAAAAGTGGAAGGAAGTCCAAAAAACTGCCAGCATGGTTTAAAGGTGAGGTCAGAGAGGCTGTTGTTGCCAAAAAAGCATCTTTCAGGAAATGGAAAAAAGAGCCAAACAACGAAACCTGGAAACAGCACAAGCACTGGCAAGTCAAATGCAAGGCATTGATAAGGCAGGCAAAGAGAGAATTTGAGAAGAAGCTTGCTGCGGAAGCAAAAACGCGAAATAAAGACCTTTTCAAGTACATTCGTAGCAAAAAACCTGTGAGAGAGTCAGTTGGTCCATTAGATGATAAAGGGGTTAAAGGAGCACTAAGAGGCGACAAGGCGATAGCGGAGAGACTGAATGAATTCTTTGCTTCGGTCTTTACTGAGGAAGATGTAGGGATGTTACCCATGAATGAAGTGGTATTTAAAGGTGCGGAAGAATTGAAGGAAATATCGATACATCGGGAAGATGTATTACAACTATTAGATAAACTGAAGAGTAGCAAATCACCTGGGCCGGATGGTATACATCCAAGGGTGTTGAAAGAACTGAAATATGAGATTGCAGACCTGCTATCAGTAATCTGTGAACTATCATTAAAATCATCTCTAATACCTGAAGATTGGAGGATCGCCAATGTAACACCAATTTTTAAAAAGGGTTCCAGGGCTGATCCGGGAAACTACAGACCGGTGAGCCTGACGTCAGTACCGGGCAAAATGGTAAAAACCATCATAACGAATAAAATTACTCAGCATGTAGATAGTCACAACCTAATGGGAGACAGCCAACATGGCTTTAGACATGGAAGATCGTGACTTACTAATCTTTTATGTTTTTTTGAAGGAGTGAATAAACAGTTGTAAAAAGGTGAGTAAGTTGATATTGTGTATCTGGACTTTCAGAAAGCCTTTGACAAGGTCCCTCATCAGAGACTTTTGGCAAAACTAAAGAGTCATGGGATAGGAGGCAGTGTACTATTGTGGATCAGTAACTGTTTAAAAGATAGAAAGCAGAGGGTAGGGCTAAATGGCCAATTTTCCCAATGGAGAAAGGTGAATAGTGGTGTACCCCAGGGATCTGTGCTGGGTACTCTGCTTTTTGACATATTCATAAATGACCTGGAAAGTGGAATAACGAGTGAGGTTATCAAATTTGCAGATGACACAAAACTATTTAAAGTTGTTAAAACCCAAGAGGATTGTGAAAAATTGCAGAGGAATCTTCGATACAATTGGAAGGACGTGGGCCATCCCAACATATGGCAGAGCTGAAACAATTTAATGTGGGACAAGTGCAAGGTTATTGCACCTAGGGGGAAGAACAACCCAAACTATGGTTACATGATGCAAGGTTTCCACATTAGGACCACCACCCAGGGAAAAAGATTTAGGCGTCCATTGTGGATACCATGTTAAAACCCTCATCCCAGTGTGCAGCGGCGGCCAAGTAGACGCAAATAAGAATGCTAGGTTATGATAAGGAAAGGAATTGGAAAAATTAAAACAAAAGATATTATTAATGCCTCTATATCGTTCCAGTGGTGAACCGCACACTTGAATATTGTGTGCAATTCTGGTCACCGTATCTTAAAAAGGATATAGCGATTTTTAGAAAAGGGTTCAGAGGAAGAGCCACCAGAATGGTAAAGGGGAAGTGAAGGATACTCCTATGAAGAAAGGCTAAAAAGGTTGGGGCTCTTTAACCTAGGAAAAGAGACGGCTGAGGGGAGATATGATAGAAGTTCTATAATTAATGAACGGAGTATGAAACGGGTAAACCGTAGATCGATTGTTTACCCGTTATCAGAATATAGAAAGACTAGGGGACATGCACTGAAGCTACAGGGTAAACTATTAAGACTAATAAAAGAAACATATTTTTTTTCACTCAACGTGTAATTAAACTCCTGGAATTTGGTTACCAGGAGGATGTAGTAAAAGTCTGTTTAGTGTATGTGGGTTTAAAAAAGGTTTGGACCAATAGTTTCCTGGAGGAAAGGTCCATAAACCATTATTAAGAAGTGACCAAAGATATCCAATGGTTGACCCAGTACAAGCATTTTGTGGAACTTGTGTCTCTTTTGGAGAAAACTACTGCTAGGTACATATGACCTAGATTGGCCAACTAAGTTTTTGGACAACAGACATACTGTGGCTTGATGGACCTTGGTCTGACCCAGTATGGCATATCTTATGTTCTCTACGGTTCTAGAATTTATGCTAAGGTAAAATCACTTTGTCTGACGCCTTGGGGCGTCCTGTTGCCTGGGTCTTCCTTATTGGCCCAAGATTGATACCAGGTCACTCAACTGCTGAAGGGTGGACAGGCCTTGTCAATCCCCCCATTCAAGGAGGAACTTACATCTTGTAGTCAAAACCTGGCTCCGGTCTCCCCTCATGAAGGGGGAGGATAACCCAACCCCACCTGAAGGACCAAGCGTAAGCTTGTAGAAGGGTGGTTGTACCCCAGATTTTATGTCGGCAAGGGGTCTTTGGTCAGCGTTCTCTTGTGGGTTTGTGGATTGTAAATAGCAATGCATCTGCATCCGCCAACTGGGCTATTGTAATAAGTGCTGTCGTTTAGCTGTGTGGGAGTGTAGGCAACTGAATAGAAGCGCGGTATCAGAAGTAAAACATTAAAATAAATAAAAACAAAACCTCCACAGGCAGTCCCGCCTGGGTGATTGGGCATTGCCACATCTTTCAGTCATCGTTTCAGCTGATTCCTGGTTCCATAATTTGCCCCATGAGAGAATAGATCAATTGCTTGATTCTATACAAAAAAATCAAGAGCAATATAAAACAAGGCAATCCATCCAATACCTTAGCAGATAGGTAACCCTTATGAGGCTCTTGCTCTTGAGAGCCGACTTTGCTGGGGGATGGACATTTATGACCTGGAATAGATCCCCAAGAAAGATATCTAGCATAGATGTTCTGGAAAGCTTCACGGCCCTACGCAGCTGTAACGCCCAGGACATACATTGAGCAGTGCACTAGCTGGGCTGCGTCAAGTCGCAGCGGACTGCACCCCTAGGGACTCCACCTGCATCTCCATCTAGATGTTAGGGCAGCAGTCTACTACTCGATCCCCATGGGGTACTCCTTGTGGCCTGGGCCCAAAATCACTAATCTGCCCGGATACAGGACAGGGGCTCATGCCAGGTCAGTGGCGCGCACTTCACGGCACGCATCACTAGGACATCTTACCCGCGTCCCTGCTCATATAGCCCAAACAAATGCAAGGCCACCATGACCTTGCAAAGGGCAAGGCCCTCAAGAATTGCAACCCGGACAAACACAACGCCCAAGAACGCCGGCGGTAAATTTAATTTTGCTCCTCATGTAGTGACCATTTCGGGAAGGATAGGATAATGAGTTTCTCGCAGCACCAACAACCTGGATTGACACCTCCGCATGCCGCCTGGGCCCGGTAGCATAACAGAAACTGGCATTATATGGCCTACTGGGCCAGAACAGACCATCAAGCCCAGTAGCCTGTTGCAAAAATGGCAATCTTGGTCATGTCTCCCCAATAGGCACAACAGGGTTATTCCTGCTGCACTAAAGGGAACTCTGCGGGCTTAGGTAAACCTCTTACCACCCTCGTAGCACACCGAGGCTGCCTTCTGCCATACTGGACCAGAACGAGGATTCTGATACAACTATGGACCAACGAGGGCCATGTCTAGGTTCCACAATGCTGACAGTGGCCAAGCAGCTATTTCCCAGTCCTGTAAACAGTTACAACAGACTGCAAAAAAAAAAAAAAAAAAGGAGGGCTACTCTATTATTAGTGTTTGTGACCGCCACAGAGGGTCCTTGTAACCACACCCGCTGCATATGTGTGCATCATGACTGCAAGCGGCCGTACGGTGCCATTTATCTGCACCCTATCTCAACGCTGCTACCGCAACATCCGTGCCATTACCACCACAGGCCTACATGTGGTCGCAACATGCGGTACCACAAGGGCGATTGCCAGCCCTGATGCACTGCTTCGGCCTTCCCCCTCTACCACAGCGCATATCAGCTTGGGAGGCACCAAGTGTGGCTGACTCATCCTTCTTGGCATAGGAGAAAACGGAGTTACTTACCTGTAACAGGAGTTCTCCATGGACAGCAGGATAAGTCCGCCACACATACCCGCCCACCTAACCTTGGGAAGGGGGTTGGCCTACGTCCTGGTGCCCGCCTCCTAAAAGGCAAAAAGGCTAAGCTAGAGAACGTACTGTGCTAGATAGGGGCGGGCAAGGGGTCGGGGCCAGTTGGCCCATGCTCAGAAGGGGCGAACAGCCCTTCTGAGCTATAGCGCGTACTTCCGTCTATGCTCCTTCTGATGATGTCACCAAGTGGGGCTGTCTTAGCCTGCTGTCCACGGAGATCTCCTGTTACAGTTAAGTAAATCCGTTTTACTCACCGGTAACAGGTGTTCTCCAAGAGCAGCAGGAATCAGTCCTCACAACCCTCCCTCCTCCCCTTGGAGTCGCAGTCCTACAATTCATTTTTGTTTTTTGCTGTCTTTTAGCGATGTCATAAGACTGAGCAAGATGGCACCCTGTGGCGGGAAGGGGACTGCGCATTGTGGGCCTGGTTTTCCCACAAAAGTTCCTCAAATATAAACCATATTTCCAATTGCCTGGGCACATGGGAGTCGTGCACCAGAAATAAAAAGAACTCAGATTCAACAATTATTTGTTCCCAGTAAAAATAACTCTTTTATTTGGCATAAGCAAAAGCTGTAAGCACAGATACACAAGTGTTCATCCTGAGGGATCTGAGTACAGGCAGCGGTCCCTATCTCATGAGTGATGCGACAGAGAAGGCCGCCCTGAGCTCTGTAATTGCATCCTTAGATACTCTATACCGACTGTGAGAAACTACTTGCACAAAAGGTTTGTTCCGTGTGCAAACGTTGCTATACTCTCTGTATAATAGGTTGTAGGGCCTGTAGAGGCCTCCTTCCTTTTGGGACAAAGGAGGGCCGTGTGCAAAAAGTCTGCAGAGGCCTCTTTCCGTGGGGACAAAAGGAGGGCCATGTGGCAAAACAGTTTGCAGAAGGCTCTTTCCGTGGGATCCACCCTTATTCGTGTGGTAGGCGAAGGCCTGTGAACCATCTGTGTCGGAAGTGAGCAGACAGGCCTGAAGAGCTGGAACTGTAACTGAAGCCTGTAGTTAGGCCCAGAGGAATGAAAAACCCCTGAATGATGCCACCATGGAATTGAAACTTAACTCAGGCTTAACTGAACCTTAAGCCTAAGCAGAAACGACAGAAAACAGCTCTAATTGGTACTGATAAGAGAGCACAGCTTTCTATGGAATGAATTAACTCTGCAAAAAGCAAGGTTACAGTGCCCTGCTTTCCCACATGTTTTAGCAAGCCAGTGACCTTGGAGGAGAGAAGTAATGAAAGTCTAAGAACTGTCTATTGTAATGAGGACTGAAAGGGGGGCAACCAGGTGCTGAGCCCAGACCAGAGTCCCGATTGGGTAGCCATATCAGTACCGGGACCAATAGATGGGTGAGAGGGGTTACTGGGACCAATGAAAAGTTTGCCTATGTCTAGAATGGAGAAGAACGGTATAAAAGTTGTTGTTTTGCTAGAAACCATTGCTCAGCCATTTTGAAATTGCTTATTGCTTGAGCCATGTGCACATTAAACTGGCTTGGATCCTTGAAACGACTCCTGGTTTTATTTATTGCATGCTTATCTGCTGCTACATTTCTTGGTGCGTTTGGCCTGGAAGTGCGAGTGGTGGATGGTGTTCAAGTGAATAAATCCACGTAATTCGCCTTGAGGTTTGGTCCAGTTGGAGCCATGCCAATCCGACGCAGGGGAATTTCCCTGGGCCCACCGATCCTCTTGAATCGGAGGGGGTTCTGCCTGGCCTCGGCAGGCACTGGGTCCAGCTGGCCAACACTTCCGACCCGGGGGAGTCCAGGATCCAACTCAGAAGCTTGGGAACCAGATCTGGTAAGTATAGTTTTGAAAACCTGTCTAGACAGATGAGTTAGAACTGCAGTTTGAAACTTGTGAAACTTTGGTAAGAATTTGAAACTTGTAACTTGTAATCTCGAGAACTTGGAACTTGGAATTTGGAATTTGGTAATGAGAGCACTGATCCCTCTCAAGGACGGTCCTATTACCCTTGCATGAGTATGCGCAAGGCGAAGCCATCGTCCTTTTTGTTTGGTAAGACTTAAGTCAACCTCGCATGAGTATGCGCGAGGTCCCTACATGAGTATGCGTGGGGAAAATTTGTTTGAAAATCCTTGCATGAGTATTCGCGAGGTACAGCTGTTAAAAAAAAATCATGATTTAGCCTAGTCAGAACAGACAGGAACTTGGAATTTGTAATCTCGAGAAAATTGGAAATTGGTAAGAGAGCATGATCACCTCTCCGAGACGGACCGAGTACCCCTGCATGAGTATTCGCGGGGCGAAACTCCGTCTCTTTGTAATTGGGAAATTGGATAAGACTAGTCAGAATAGATAGAAAGGAATGCATTCTGAGATACGTTGCTAGCATGATTGTGTGAATGAAGTGTGAATGAGAGGTCTGGCAGCACGGACCAAGCAAGAGTGGACTCTGGACTAGCGCAGTTCCTAGCCGGGTGACTGCGTCTAGGTCGCGAAACGGAGGAAGCGTTTGGTGTATTGTCCGTCCTAACTGTGTATTTGATTTTTGTTATCTGTTGAAACTGCGAGTTCCCCTTCTGTTATAAATGTGAGATTATTCTGTTGAGTAATTTGTGACAGTTCACTGATTAAGAAATTGTATTAATAAAGCAGAAAGAAGACGCAAAACACCTACAGTCATTTTTAGAAATCAAGAAGCTGGTCTGACCCAGTTCGCTTTCTTACTGCACAGTGTGAAAAACTGACAGGGGGCGTGTCTGGAGGAAAGAATGTACAGTGTCTTTCTAACCCTGTGCAGGCTTAAATCTCAATGCTGTTAGTTTGTGCTTATTTCAGGCAAATTGTACCTGTTTTATTCAATATGTTTTTAATAGTAATGTTCCTTCTGCTATGGTTAGGTATTATATACCATTCGATAGGAATATTTAGTCAGGATTTTAGTTTTGAAGGTCGAATTAACCTCATTGGAGCTCCGTAAACTGTTTTTAAATGATTCTTGCTAGCATGTCTCTGTGAAACTGTGATCATTTCGTTTCCAGTGAGCGGAGGGGTGTGGCTCACACAGCTTACTAGGGAATGAGACAGCCGTTCCCGATTGAGCAGTCTCTCTTGTTTATTCAAAATAAAGGAAGTATATCTGTTGTTTCAACAACTAACGGCAGATTGCAAGCTGATAATGATTGGTTTAAATTCTGAGTGAATATTAAATTTGTTTTAGGATTTTATCTTTGAAATATGTACTAGTGACT